>JAKZAO010000003.1:13288457-14735563 GCA_023053555.1 Branchinecta lindahli
GCTTAATCCCCCCCCCCCCCCATTTTAGTTTGAATCGAAAGATCTTTGAAATTTTTTTCTGACTTTTAACTTTCATTTCTTTTCGTTATGTTTACACTGAGGAAAACTCGGGAAAGAAAGCGCTGTAATCTATGGCATAGATTGTTTGGTTATTGTCGTTCAGTAGTATGGTATATTTATAACCCACAAAATGTTGTCCAACAAAAGAAAGTGGAGTAAAGATAATAGAGAAAAGATAAGAACAAAGACAACAGAAGCATAAATTAACTAAACTATCAGTCAAAAAAGTCTAATCAGTCGGCGATGTGGCAACAGACGTAGACTAGATTTCTGGCGGAAATCAGTGCGATTCTTGCAGCCGTGACAAAATGTCGGTAGCTCCGTAACATTTAAAGTTTAACCGAAAAAGGCTGAGATAGGACAATCTAGTTATTCATCACTTATTCACTTAGATTGGCTTGAAGACTCGCTGAAAATGCGTTACTTCGTTGTTCCGCTATTCACGAATAATCGATATTCAAATAGTGGAATTTCCGTGTGATTTTTTGTACCTCTATGCGCTTGTATTTTTGCTGTATGCCTTACGAGAAACAATTATGATTTTTTTTGTTTGTTCAGGCACTAAGCAATCTTCACCAATCTCACCAGTGCCCACAGAAAAGCCGCGTTCGTGTTGAGATTAAAATTTCCCGCGTCATAGTAGAATTTTCGTTGTGGGGACCACCGTAGACATTCTGAACTTCATAACTGGAGCAGATAGGGGAAAATAGAAAAATCCTTTGCAGAATCCAAATAATACAGTGTATTCAGTTAAATGACACAAAAATAAGTTGGCTTTTAAGTTAAACTTTAAGAAGTTCTTTTGATACCACCATTTTAGTAAGATTGTACCTAGCGCACCGCCAAACCCACCTTTAAACCAAAGACCTGTTAGATCCAATAAACTTTGATTGCAGTTAACTGCAAGGCGTGCAGAGAACTGAGCCGAGTCACAGGGCATCCAAAACGCACGCGAAGCTACCGGCCAGTCAGAAAGCAATCGCTTATCACTCTTTTCAGTTCCATATACATGGGAGGGGGACTCCCCCCTCTCCAATGTTGTCAGCCAGTCGGTAAATAGCTTGCCCCCCCCCCCCGCGCCAAACATTTGGCTAGTAAGGACTCCAACGCTCACTAGCCAAATGCTAGTAAAACGGCGCGCGAAACGATCAAAACGCCAGCCGAATTAGTGGTTTGAAAAAGGAGGTAAGAAACGAAAAAGTTTCACTCGTAATTTTAAGCCCGAATGAAACTTATCTTCTTATATTCACTCCCAAATCTCGCATTGAAAAAAGCCCTCCGAAAAAGATCACAAAAACACGAAAGTAGCTATTTCAAGTAATCGAAATTTCCCACACAATCGTTGCTTTCCCTGACCATCCTTCAAACTACTCAAAACCAACAAAAAGTGACTTGGCATGATGAGCAAGAAAAACCAAGTTCCGCTTCTTATGTCACGAGCGCAAATAGCTCTATCGGGGTTAATTAGAGCCCAGGTGAATGACCGCGGTAGTAAGTCGTCGGTTATCGATTTCCATACCTTGCCCAAAGCAGAGGAAAATATTACTAGGGAATAGCACCAATACCTATGCTTTCCATGCTTCACAATCTGGCCATACTCGTGTCGCCGCCACTGCGCTTGCTGCATTTAAAGCGAGACAAACTTGCGGGTTTAAAAATTTCCAGTAAGGCTAAGATGCGGTCTGGACACATCGAGCAAACCGGGGAGGTTGTATCTTTTTTTTGCTGTGTGCAGAATATGAAGCTATTGGAGCCCGCGCTGGTTATTGAGTTTCAATAGGGACGTTCTATATCCCTAGTGGTGTTAAAAATTAACATTACTTATGAAGTAAAACCATCCGTATCATTTTGTTCAATAATGTTTATTTTTTTATAAGAATATTGTATAAGAAGTCCATCCAAACCATTTGCTCTTGTGGGTGGCAACTGCAAAAAACCTATGGACCATAATATAATGACAATAATAGTATTACTATATCTTATTATTAATATTTGTGTATGGCCACTAGGTGATTTGTTTCTATTCACTTTTCCTAGCAACCCCACTCGTATGATAAAGGGAAAATTTATAATTACCGCTAAATCCTTCTGCAAGAGCTGCCTTTCCCTCTCCAACTCCTTTTTAACAACGGAACTGCCGGCAACGCTGCTTTCACGCAAATCATTATCACTAAAGACAATTGCTGAATCAGATGAAGCAGTTGATGTTATAATACCTCGATCACCCGAGAGAGCTAAAATAAATAAAATATTAGAAGTACACAGTCTTCCATAGAGTAGTCAAAGATGATTGCGACTCATATTTGATGGGGCTAGACGGCTAGGGGCTAGCCTTTCTTCTTTGGAATTAACAAGAAAAAACAGAAAAAAATCGATAAAGCTAATAATACAAATTTACACATTGTTACCTGCTAAAATAAAAACATTTTGTTAGACTCAAAGTCAAACTGTGATCCCAGCCCAGCCTCCCCATGTCGGGCGCTTCCGACCCGCGCCACTAGATTACCCAGCGGTCGGATCTGGTCGTGGCTTACCTAGGGTCTTGGGTAGGTGGGGGGGGGGTCTAGATGTTGCAAGTGCTAGAATGCTTACGACGCAACTCCTTTAAGGTCCGCCATATTTTGTTTTCAGAACCAGTATGGCAGCCTGTGAATTCGTAGGCTTTTTTGTTCAAACGGAGTGTCACAGCCAGCTGTTGACGAAAACGATAGGATTGCTGGTGTCACGGAGGACAACTAATATCCAACAAAGGTTAGAACTTATCAATATCAGCATGTCATCACGCGGTGGCTTTGTGCTGGGACCTATAAACCTTGCTCTAATACCAAGACTTGCGTTCTGGCAACTGCACGGTAGTTCTGGCACGGAGATGATATGAAATGCAGAGGATGGGATCGTGACCTGCCAAAACTTGGCAAGAAAATACTAATAAAACGCTCTGATATTAGCTCCTCTACGGAAACACGAGTCACTCGATTTTCTATCTAGAAGCATATCACTCCACTGATCTATTAGCATTTTACGGAAAACGGCACAATCTTGTAATTCACATTTCACATTCTTGTAATTTTACGGAAAACAGCACATCCTTTTTACGTTTGTAAAATTTCCGCGTACAGTGGACGTATGCTTATGTGAACAGTTGCTTTAATGTGAACAGTGCAGTTTTGGGCTAAATGGTAGAATGAAGACCCAAAATACCTATACAGGTGTTTTCAGATGACCTTAATTACCTACTTTGGCGAACTGGTAGTTAGCTTTAGACACAGCAAACGCATGAAAATGGCCAAGTCCATTGTGAACAAACGTTCGATCACATATTGAATTGAATTGAATAGTGTTTATTTAGCCTCGAATGGGCCATACACAGACTTTTATGCATACCTCTGCTGTATTGCCATTCATTGCGCCCTCAGAGGCGTCACTACTAGGAGGGGAGGGGGGAACGCCACCCAATGTTGTCGGCCAGTCGGTAAAAAATAGCCGAGTTCTAGTACAAAAAACAGTCAATTTTTTCTTAGAAACAATCGTTTTTTCTTAAAAACAACCAATTTTTCTTAAAAACAGTTGGTTTTTCGTGAAAAGAATCGATTTTGTCTTAAAAATAGTATTTTTTTTTAAATCAGCCGATGTTTCGTCAACACAGTCGTTTTTTTCTCAATAATAGTCGTTTTTATCCGCAAAAACAGTCGGTAAAAATGACCAGCCAGTCGGTAAATACCTTGCCCCCCCCCCCAAAGAGTAACGCCTCTGCGCGCCCTATATGTTTTTTTAATTGTACTATCGTAACCTCTGCTGGAAACGATTTGTTTAAAGTTACGAACGCTTCCGCCGGAAGATGGGGAACTTACAAGCTCCAAAACTGGTGAGGTGAGAGTCTCTTGGCAAAAGCTCTACTTCCTCTTATGCCTCAATTAGGTCCCGATTAGATTTTCTGAACTTTAATCATGAAGTTGACGAAATCTCAACTTTTCCGCATGGAAATGATTGGTACCGAAAATCATGGCCGGACTTCCGCGACACCCATACACCGCTTGTCTGACCGCATCATTAATAGTGCGGGCGAAAAGCGTCGAAAAACACCAGAATACTTCCGTATTTGAGGAAAGCACCAAAATTGGCTGAGATGTACTTTCGAGTATGCTCTTTAATATGGCTCGATTACGCAAGCGAAATTTTTCCTCGGAACGCCGCTAGGTGGCTTGAAATCCAAGATGGCGGACGAAAATACGAGTTTGTCAAAATGAGAAGACATGGCCGTTCAAACAGGCTAGTATGGGGTAATCGATGGCACAGGTTCCGAATATGAGCTTAAAAATAACCTAAGTTGTACCGTAGTGCCGCTAGGTGCCTCTAATCCAAAATGGCGGACGAAAATACGAGTTTGTCAAAATAGAAGACATGGCCGTTCAAATAGGCTAGTATGGGTTAATCGATGGCATAGGTTCCGAATATGAACGCAAAAATAACCTAAGTTGTACCGTAGTGCCGCTAGGTGCCTCAAATTCAAAATGGCGGACGAAAATACGAGTTTGTTAAAATGAGAAGACATGACCGCTCAAATAGGCTAGTCTGGGGTAATCGATGGCACTGGTATATGAAAGTAAGAGTGGACTAAAGTAATAATATGTGGAATTCCGTCTATTGCTCTGAATAATGATAAGAAGCATTTTGATACTAAACTAACTAAAAAAATACAACCAGTTTGCATGAAAAACCCGATATTCACAATAAGAAAACAACAAAAAAACAACGCTCTTTCGTCCAAACATGACACATCGCAAACGGCTTAAATTTGCCTCCATGTCGACTGCTTTCGTTCAACCTGTCATCTAGCGGTCAGTTTCATCGTTACTATAAATGACGTAGTTTTTGCCGTGCACCTAAAGTACGTCCCCATTCACGAAATAGTTCGATCGCTCGGGCCGACGAAATCACAGGCACTTTCGTTCTTCCACGCGTTTACAGGATGTGATACCGTTTCTTCTTTTATCCACCACTCAAAGAGGCAGTTCTTTGCGACTTGGCAAAATATGCCAGGACTGACGGAGACTTTCCTTCAACTGACAACTGACAAACCAGCCTTCCCAAGTGACAGAACTGCAAGTACACGACCTTGAACGCTTTGTCATGAAGACATACGACGTAAAACAAGACTGCGACGACGTGAATGAATTTAGGAAAGAAACATTTCTCCGACAAAAGACCAAGAACATGCAGAGACTTCCTCCAGCTAGTGCTTCGCTTTTACAACATATCCTTAGAGCTGCACTACAGTCAGGTCATGTGTGGAGTCGCAGCCTGGAATCAACACCCACCCTTCCCAGCTTTTCTGACTTTGGCTGGGTCAGAGGCACCGATGGAAAGTGGCTTCCCAATTGGTTAGGTTCCCTTCCGCCAGCGTCAAAAGTCTGTCGCGAGACAGTGCGTTGTGGTTGCAAAAAAGGGTGTGAAAGAAGGTGCCGCTGCAGGAAATTTGACCTTAACTGTAGCCCACTATGCTGGTGCAAATCAAAGTGCTTTAATTGTTGAACATGTGATTATTCTTTTTACCTGAAGATTCGATTGATCTCTTTGTGTTCCTGATAGAATTATAATTCTTAAATGCTTTAATCCGTCCGTTTAGCTTATGTCGATTCATTTACAATAAATAAAGAGATGAAGAGTTAACAAGTATTTAACTGATTTTGGTTTAGCAAATGTAAACAAAGGCCATAAATTGGACGCGTCTTGGTCTCATACTTAGACAATTTGTACTGTACAGACTGTATTACTATTAGGCGTATGTCGGAACGATATTTAAAACTGCTGCATTAATTACTCCACTCCAGCCTGTTATATCGGGATCATGAACCTCGCGCGATTCGGAAAACTGACATTTTCTTCCGCCATCTTCGATTTTAGACCCCAAGCGGATCAACGGTATAACTAAGGTATATTTATGTGAATATACGTGCGTTTTCAGAATCTGAAGTATCGATTGCTCCTAATCCGCCCATTTGAAGTCATTACTTCTTGTTTTAACAAAACTTGTATTTTTCGACCGCCATCTTGAATCTGAAGCGCCTAGCAACACTACGGTACAACTTAGGTTAGTTTTACGTTCATATTCGGAACTTCTGCCATCGATTACCCCATACTGGCCTATTTGAGCGGTCATATCTTTTCATTTTGACAAACTCATATTTTCGACCGCCATCTTGGATTTGAGGCACCTAGCGGCACTACGGTACAACTTAGTTTATTTTTAAGCTCATATTCGGAACCTGTGCCATCGATTACCCCATACTAGCCTATTTGAACGGCCATGTCTTCTCATTTTGACAAACTCGTATTTTCGTCCGCCATCTTGGATTTCAAGCCACCTAGCGTCGTTCCGAGGAAAAATTTCGCTTGCGTAATCGAGCCATATTAAAGAGCATGCTCGAAAGTACATCTCGGCCATTTTTGGTGCTTTCCTCAAACACGGAAGTATTTTGGTGCTTTTCGCCCGCACTATAAGTGAAAGCCAAATCTTTACTTCCAAGGAACCAAGAGCTTAATTTTCAAACCTACCTTAAGACGAATGTGAGTGTGACCTTGGCACTCACTACAGATAGGCTTTAATCAAGATGGACCGAAAACCCTTCCTAGAGCCAAGCCAAATTAGTCTGGTAAAAACTAGATAAAAACAAGCGTGTATTTTTTGGCGCCACGAAACTAGTATGAGGACGTTTAAACACTTAAGAATGTTATGTCATCTCGGCCATACATCCATTCACGCCACCATATCAAAAGACCAAACATTCAGAAGATACCGTGGATGGAAATGATTGTCTTGATTGTGGTAATGGGATTAGTTTTTCAGCATGTGAAATAGTGACGTACTTAGGGATCCCATAAGCATCATCTGCTAACGCTTCTCAGTCTATAATTGTCAACCATATTCAAGACAGAATTCGTAAGGTATTTGGCATCGTGGGTATTTGGTATCGTGGGCGATATAGAAAATACGTCTACCGCCGTTGCTTTACCTCACGTTTTTTTTGTTGCAAGAATCGTAGAAAATTTTCGAATTTGCGACATGCTACTAAAATATAAAATATAAATAATAAAATATCATATTTCGAATTTTTCAAATTTCTCCTCGGGTTCCCCATTTCCTTCAGTAATTCGCAGTTACTTTCTGATTTTAAAGTAAAAGACCCAGTTTAAATTTTGAAGAAAAAGCTGACAAACTTTTATAAAAAAGCATCGGAAGCCCTCTAACCCACAATCTTTACCCATTTTTTTAGAAGTGAATAATGTAGTACGTAAGTAATTGTAATTTAACTGTTGAACCCATACTTATTTTCTATAGTATTTCATTGAATGGATTAGGTGACTTAAGAATAATTTTGTTTTATAAATTATATTCTGTAGGCTACTCCTCAGTTTTGAGGGAAATAGATGAATCAATAAATAAATATCAAGTATTCTAGCAAGAATTTTAGATAAATAGCTAAGCATATTTTTTGACTAATCAGCCAGTGATTAGATTAAATAAATGAAAATGAGTTTTAGGGGTAGAAGCGGCAACAACATCACCCATGGTATGTTCGAAAAAAACAAGAGCTGTAAGCTCATATGGCACTTGCATGTGTTGAGATGTTTTGTTTGATCAAAAGTATTTTTCGACTTTGTGGTTAAAATGCGCACTTTAAGGGAACTAGATAAAAAGTATTTTATTTTTGAACTTGGGTGTAATGGTGCGCACTTTAAAGGCGCTAGGAATGCATCTGTATGCAAAACCCTTGAGGCAAAAACGATCACAGGCCCTTAGAGATCCTTGATGTATACCGTTTCGTCAAAAGTTTTTTTTCGCTTTTCATTTCAAATGCGCACTTTAAGGGTGACAGAAATAAATTTTTAAGCAAAACCCTTGTGGCACAAATGATCATGGGTTGAGATGTATTGTTTGAAATAAAGTACTTTTCGACCTGGCCGTTCAGATTCACACTTTAAGGGAGCTAGAACGTTATTTGTAAACAAAACCCTTGAGACAAAAATGATAATGGGCTCATGGGGATCATGAAAATATGAATTTGGTTTAAAAGTATTTTTCGAAATTTGCAGTCAAGATTAGTACTTTAACGAATGGTCGGGTTTGGAAATTGGCCATTTTTGAGTCAATCTTGTCAAATCTCTAATATTACAGCCAAGTTCCATCGTCCTAGATTATCTGGAAGTTCCATCCCGATCTCACCAGTCTAAGTCGGTCACGTATTTTCGCCCCCCCCCCCAATTGCTGTTGGATCTGTCCGGGCATGAAAAAGATCAACAGAAACATGTCCTCTCTTCAATTACCAAATTTCACTCAAATCCGATCAGCCGTTTCAAAGTTACGCATGACTCAATATTCCAGATTCCCCCTCCCGTTACTCCCCCCACGGCTATCAGATCATGTAAATTTTTCTTTATAAGTCAGTTTGATTGGGTCCCTGATTCGCCTCCCAAGATTCGTCATGAAAATCCCCAAAACCGCCATAACCGGATTTCCGGGGAAGTCCCCTCCAACCCCCCCCTAATGTCATGATCCATCCGAAATGTATAAACGATTTATCTGGAGCAGATGCTTGTTCTTCCCAGCAAGTTTCAGTCCGATCCCTCCATTCTAACCGTTTCCCGATATTTCCGGTCTCCCCCCCCCCAACTCCCCCATAGCTGTTAAATCCGGTCCGGACTTCAAATGGGGCATCAGAGGTATGTCATTTATTCAGTTATTAAGTTTCATTCCAATCCGACCACCCGCTCGAAAATTACACAGTACTCCAAATTTCCGGATTCCCCAGCCCTCCACCCCGCTAGTGTCCGGATCCAGTCCAAATGTATAAACGATTTATCTGGAGCAGATGCTTGTTCCTCCCAGCAAGTTTCACTCCAATCCTTCTATTCTAACCGTTTCTCAAAATTTCCGGTCTCCCCCCCAACTCCCCCATAGCTGTCGAATCCGGTCCGGACTTCAAACGGGACATCAGTAGTGTGCCATTTATTCGGTTATTAAGTTTCATTCCAATCCGATAACCCGTTCGAAAGTTACACACTACTCCAATTTTCCGGATTCCCCAGCCCTCCACTCCCCCCCGGGTGGTCGGATCCAGTCCAAATGTATAAACAATTGATCTGGAGCAGATGCTTGTTCTTCCCAGCAAGTTTCACTCCGATCCCTCTATTCTAACCGTTTCTCGAAATTTCCGGCCTCCCCCCCCCCAACTCCCCCTTAGCTGTCGAATCCGGTCCGGACTTCAAATAGGACATCAGAAGTATGCCATTTATTCAGTTATCAAGTTTCATTCCAATCCGATCACCCGTTCTAAAGTTACACACTACTCCAATTTTCCGGATTCCCCAGCCCTCCACTCCCCCCCGGGTGGTCGGATTGGGAAACTGAATGTTTCCAAGTTAGTCCGATCGGGTCCCAGATGCTCCTGCCAAGTTTCATCGTCCTAGCACACCTGGAAGTACTCCAATTCGAAAAAGTGTGACAAAACTCCTTAACTTTCAGAATTTCCCCGGTCCACCACTCCCCCCCCCGATGGTCGGATCGGGAAACTGATTACTTCTAGGTTAGTTTGGTCGGGTACCTGATTTTCCTGCCAAGTTTCATCGTCCTAGCACATCTGGAAGTACCCTAACTCGAACATGTGGGACAAAAAAATTCGGACAGACCGACCGACCGACCGACAGACCGACAGACCGACAGACCGACCGACGGACGGAATTGCGATCGGTATATGGCACTTGAGCCAGAGGCTGCAAGTGCCATAAAAATGTGTAGTAGTTCTCCGAATCTTACCATGATCGCGCACATTTCACATAGCATTTATATGTTGTACCATTGTACCGATGAAAAGGTTTTGGGTTCCTACTGAAAATCTTAAATCTGCTTGTTTTCTGAAACTGCCATTTTTCTGGACGGTATAACACGTTAGTTATATAATCCGAGTGAGTGTGCGGATGCCCGACCATTTACAACAAATCATGAGCGGCGAACGTGCGAAACCCGCGCAGATCTAAACGTGTAGGAGCAACAGTACAACATTGGCGCTATAAGAGCTTACTATTGATGACTAACTCTTCTTGCCGATGCAAAATTGCCGGGTACCTAGCGGAAGAGCCGGAAGCGAACAATCGCCACAATTGGTTGATACAGGATTTGACTGTAGAGTTTGAATCGTTAGTGAGACGTTTTCTCATTCTTCCCGAGGATCAGTAGCGTGTTTTGGACTTAGTCATGTCATATGGAGTATTGACCCTCTAGACAACGAGAAGAATATCTTGCAGGGAAAGCCTTATCCAGGAGGCTAAAGGGTTCTAACCCCCCGTTTTTAAACAGTCGTCTTTTAACCTCTTATCTGTGTGTTACAGATCTGATCTTGTCTGTTAGTTCTGGATTAGTTCCAACCGAGGGAGACTCCCCGCCCTGAAATGACTTCCTGGATACGGTTCTTGGTGGCATGAACAGAACCTAAGTTTTAAGTAAACGAAGCCCTATTTTCTGGACAGCTGAGGATAACCCGGTCAGGTTTCCCGTCGAACCGACACCAGACCGGGTTAATTTTGCCACATCTACGGTAGAAGGAGCTTGAGAATTAAATGAGGACAGAAATACCAAGGAAAAAAAGGTCTTAGACTAAATCTCAGCCGAATATGCGATACTGGAGACATCAGTGTGACGTCATCAAGAAAGTTGGGAAATTCGATTAAATATATAGCCTATTACTGAATATATATTTGGATCTATATACATAGAGCCGAGCGGTCAGCGAGGCGCCGTACGCTTTTACATTTATAAACCGTTCTAGGGACAATCATTTAGTTTGCGGAAATGGAAAATATGAACTTTTCATGTAATTAGACGTGATGTCACGGTCCTCAGATAATCGGCTGAAGTTTAGTCGACACTAATAACAAGAGCTGTAAGCTCATATGGCACTTGCATGTGTTGAGATGTTTTGTTTGATCAAAAGTATTTTTCGACTGTGGTTAAAATGCGCACTTTAAGGGAGCTAGATAAAAAGTATTTTATTTTTGAACTTGGGTGTAATGATGCGCACTTTAAAGGCGCTAGAAATGCATCTGTATGCAAAACCCTTGAGCCAAAAACGATCACAGGCCCTTAGGGATCCTTGATGTATACCGTTTCGTCAAAAGTTTTTTTTCGCTTTTCATTTCAAATGCGCACTTTAAGGGTAACAGAAATAAATGTTTAAGCAAAACCCTTGTGGCACAAATGATCATGGGTTGAGATGTATTGTTTCAAATAAAGTACTTTTCGACCTGGCCGTTCAGATTCACACTTTAAGGGAGCTAGAACGTCATTTGTAAACAAAACCCTTGAGGCAAAAATGATAATGGGCTCATGGGGATCATGAAAATATGAATTTGGTTTAAAAGTAATTTTTGAAATTTGCAGTCAAGATTAGTACTTTAACGAATGGTCGGGTTTGGAAAGTGGCCATTTTTTAGTCAATCTTGTCAAATCTCTAATATTACAGCCAAGTTCCATCGTCCTCGATTATCTGGAAGTACCTTAAATCGTGATCACCGGAATCCCGGACCTCCCCCCCCCTCAAACTTCCCCACAGTCGCCGGAGCCAATCCGGTTCCGTAAGTGTTTATCCAGAGCATCTGTTTGTTATTCCCACAAAGTTCCATTCCGATCTCACCAGTCTAAGTCGGTCACGTATTTTCGCCCCCCCCCCAATTGCTGTCGGATCTGTCCGTCAACAGAAACATGTCCTCTCTTCAATTACCAAATTTCACTCAAATCCGATCAGCCGTTTCAAAGTTACGCATGACTCAATATTCCGGATTCCCCCTCCCGTTACTCCCCCCACGGCTATCAGATCATGTAAATTTTTCTTTATAAGTCACTTTGATCGAGTCCCTGATTCGCCTCCCAAGATTCGTCGTGCAAATCCCCAAAACCGCCATAACCGGAATTTCGGGAAACTCCCCTCCACCCCCCCCTAATGTCATGATCCATCCGAAATGTATAAACGATTTATCTGGAGCAGATGCTTGTTCTTCCCAGCAAGTTTTAATCCAATCCCTCCATTCTAACCGTTTCCCGATATTTCCGGTCTCCCCCCCAACTCCCCCATAGCTGTTAAATCCGGTCCGGACTTCAAATGGGACATCAGAGGTATTTCATTTATTCAGTTATTAAGTTTCATTCCAATCCGACCACCCGCTCGAAAGTTACACAGTACTCAAATTTTCCGGATTCCCCAGCCCTCCACCCCGCTAGTGTCCGGATCCAGTCCAAATGTATAAACGATTTATCTGGAGCAGATTCTTGTTCCTCCCAGCAAGTTTCACTCCGATCCCTCTATTCTAACCGTTTCTCAAAATTTCCGGTCTCCCCCCCCCCCCAACTCCCCCATAGCTGTCGAATCCGGTCCGGACTTCAAACGGGACATCAGTAGTGTGCCATTTATTCAGTTATTAAGTTTCATTCCAATCCTATCACCCGTTCGGAAGTTACACACTACTCCAATTTTCCGGATTCCCCAGCCCTCCACTCCCCCCCGGGTGGTCGGATCCAGTCCAAATGTATAAACAATTTATCTGGAGCAGATGCTTGTTCTTCCCAGCAAGTTTCACTCCGATCCCTCTATTCTAACCGTTTCTCGAAATTTCCGGTCTCCCCCCCCAAACTCCCCCATAGCTGTCGAATCCGGTCCGGAATTCAAACGGGACATTAGAAGTATGCCATCTATTCAGTTATTAAGTTTCATTCCAATCCGATCACCCGTTCTAAAGTTACACACTACTCCGATTTTCCGGATTCCCCAGCCCTCCACTCCCCCCCCCCGGGTGGTCGGATTGGGAAACTGAATGTTTCCAAGTTAGTCCGATCGGGTCCCTGATGCTCCTGCCAAGTTTCATCGTCCTAGCACATCTGGAAGTACTCCAATTCGAAAAAGAGTGACAAAACTCCTTAATTTTCAGAATTTCCCCGGCCCACCACTCCCCCCCAGATGGTCGGATCGGGAAACTGATTACTTCTAGGTTAGTTTGGTCGGGTCCCTGATTTTCCTGCCAAGTTTCATCGTCCTAGCACATCTGGAAGTACCCTAACTCGAACATGTGGGACAAAAAAATTCGGACAGACCGACCGACAGACCGACAGACCGACCGACGGACGGAATTGCGATCGGTATATGGCACTTGAGCCAGAGGCTGCAAGTGCCATAAAAACATACCTCTTCCACCGGTCCTCTGGTGCACGCAGCAAACCCCACTTGTTCCATCACCAAGTACACATTGGCTCATCCCTTCATTTTCATCACCATTCAACGACGTCACTTCTTGACATGCCGTAAGTGGGACACAGAACCCCCTCTTTCCAGATATACTTGCACAAACGCCACTCAACAATTCTTCTTCCGGCAAAGATCTCCCCAAAAAGATGGCATCGCTAGCTGTGAACCTCTCGGACGTGCGCCCTTGACTCACAGGGGGCTCGAGCTCATCAGGAAAAATTACACGACCACTGAAAGCCTGGCTTGTTGACAAAACAGCAGCGACCAACCAGAGCAGCTGACACAGCTGTAAAAATAAACGTAAAAAATAAATAAGGATGACATTCCATATTTCATCAGTGCGATACATGCAAGCATGTCAATGCCTTCAAGGACCGAACGAAGAATTTTTTCAGTGCGGAAAACATTTTACAAATCACTTTTTTTGACGAGCTATGCAGAGGACAAAAGCCAACTGACACATTTGTACTGGCATCTGTATATTCTTCCAGGCACAAGTGGGTCCTCCACTGGCTATCGTAAGCTGTCGGAAGCGATCGTAACGAGTCGTAAGCGACCATTTTGGCATTTTTCAGCCAATGAGAGCACTCCGGGTCCGGACGAGCACGGTTACGACGGACTTACGATTGCCAGTGGATATCCCACTATACACAGTAGGCTACAGTCTCACTGTTCTAACTGAAGATGGGCACACAAAACGCTATTTCTTCTCAAATTCCTCATATGTAAACTTTTTGTCGAGTCTCAACCCTTTTGCGCCTATCACTGTTTTCTCTCCCCGTGTTTCTAAATTAATTCCTGTGAATACATACGTAGCAACAGGGACCCATCAATTTCCTTTACAGGGGGCCTGTCAATAAGAGATTTCTGATGCTATCTTGAGCGCACGGAAGATAGTTCGAGCATTACCCACGGTCCAGTCACGTTCAAGACCAAAATTTGGGATTGGCTGCTGGCGCCTTGAGGAAGGAGTCTCTTTGGCGCGCACGTCCAATGAGGCAAACAAGAATGCCGATCGACTCAAGCGGAAATTTTTGGAAACTGGATTTGGTTCGGTCATCATAGCAATATAGAAGCATAGGAAATGACAGGCCCCCTGTAAAGGAAATTTATGGGTCCCTGGTAGCAATGGCATATCCAGGGGTTAATGCATGCGTAAGTTTCGAATGTTATCTTTCATAGTGATTTTCCTTCTTGCTTGAAATGTCCAACTTGCTCCACATTTACTGTTAATGTTCCATCGATTTGTTATAAAAATGCTTTATGATTATTATTGTTACTTCAACGCTCGATCCGTGATGCCCTTCTGCCTGATAAAGAAAATCGTAAAACGATCCACTCAATGCAGGCCAACGAACATGGAGGAAAAGCACATGTCGACTGGGAGAATGTGGGTGGGCAAGGCAATTTTGGGAAATTAAACATTTTAACTGGCTAAAATGTTTGGGGGGGATATTAACCGACTGGCTGGTCGCTTTTACCGACCATTTTATCAGAAAAAAAACTACTGTTTAGAAGGAAGAAATAACTGTTTTGAAGAAAATCGACTGTTTCCAAGAAAAAAATCGACTATTTTTACGAAAAATCTTGGCGCTTCGCGCCGACGGCCGTTTTTTACCGACAACACTGGGGGGAGTCCCCCCCCCCCCATACGTGGCGCCCCTGGAAATTATACGTAACAGTGCCGTGAATTTGAAGACAAGTTAACCACTTAAGACAGGAACAGACTTCAAGCCAACACGTGCCGAAAAAATCTTTGCCTCCTACTAACTGGGTGAACAACAAAAACCCCAGAAATACAACTGAAAGTGAAACTCACCATACTGTTCCGGGTATCAATGTTAGAACAATGCGAACTCGCCAACTCCTTGGTACGATAGGTACTGAAACGCTGATGAAAACGAGTTTCGAGCGTGTTACAGGTTGATGCAAATTACGTCTTTCAGGCGTCTCAGTGGTAGATCATAGGAACTGAAGGACGATCCATCTTGTGATGTAGCGACATTGGTATTTCCAATCCGCATTCCTCTGCTTTAGTTATTTTTTAATCGTCATGCTGAGATGACGTCACCTCTGTGACGAAAAAGATCAAGAACAGATCTTGTTTTTTTCCAGATATATATGACACACGGGTGGAAGGTAGCATCACCGCTTTTTTTTTTTTTTTTTACTCTACTTAGCCATATAATGAGAAGATAAAGCTCCAACGTCTCGAAACAAACTTACTAACATGGACAAATAATAGTAGCGTTTTTTAACCGAGTTCTCAGTTCTCGCTTCTCATTCCTTAATTCTCGTACAAATTAGCGTTTTTTGCTTTTATCGCATCTCAGTTCTTGCTTCAAAAACCCCAATTTGGCCACCACTTAATACATTGAATACTCGCCACTTGTTGAGCAATGAGGAAGGACAGGACTAGACTATGGAGAACCAGAATAGCAACTTATTGCTTCTGCAGAATTACTAAGCTTTCTCCTTCTCGTATTTAGCGAAAACGCAAGAAAAGGAGAACTGGTTTCATATCAATAGTAAAAAAACGCGGAATACGAGAATACTCTTGACGACTATCTCTGCTTGCCGCTGCGAAATCTCCGGCCTCTCCGGGTACCTAGCGGAAGAAAGGCAGAAGTGGTATCACAGCTGCTCCCAATGATCGCCGTGATTGCTTGACACAGAACTTGACTAGTTGAGTTTGAGTCATTACGGAGACGTTTACTCCTTCTTCCTGAGGATCACTGGCGTGTTTTGGACTTCGTCATATAGAGTATTGCGAGGAGAATTGAGCTGAAAACGCACCTAACTGAGAGAACGTCTCTCAGCCGCTGCGCCGAGAGAAAATCTGTAGTCGTATTCCGTAAATGCTTTATATCAGGCCAATTGTACACCGTCTGTCTTGTATAGCGTCCTAGAGTAGTAGAAACGTGAGAATGCAGGGGGACGTTTTCGCGTGGACGGCGTCGTTCAACGGGTCAAACGATAATCATGATAAGCGTCTTGTCTTGGATGCCATTCGCCTTAGAGTCATTAGTTGCACCCTTGCAGACACCATGGTATCTGACTCCACGGTAATTGGATTTGCATTTTTTCGTTTTTGCAGTTATCGTGGTATCTGATACTACGGTTGCTTTTCAAAAACGACAATTGCCGAATTTGCACTTTTAGAAGTCATCCCAAAAGAAATAATAATATCCACTCACACCACATGTGCCAAAATTCTTTCCCACCAATTTGACGAAAACCCAGGCTCCTGTGTTAGTGACGGGTCTAGGCTAAAACCCCCCCGGCGAAACCCCCCCCCCGGACAAAACCCCCCCGCCAAAACCCCCCCGGCTAAAAACCCCCCGTGACCAAACCCCCCGGACCAAACCCCCCCGGTACCAAACCCCCCCCCCCCCGGCCAAAACCCCCCGGTACCAAAACCCCCCCGCATAAAAAAGACGGGTATGCAAGAGTAGAGTAACTGGTAGGTAGAGAGTAAGAGTAGAATAAACTTCTTTCGCAAACTTGACTCTACAATAATGTCTGAAGTACAGTGGGTATCAGAACAATGATAAACAAAGGGAGTGTAAGGCGAAGGTGAGGGTTGATGGTGACAGACTAATTGCTGAAGTCACCAAACACCCGCATTCAACTGAAGCTGTTGTCAGTGAGGTGTTAAATGTGAATGATCAAATCAAAGCCAGTTCAACTCTGTAGTAACGATCCCCCAACAAATCCTTTCCCAATGCCTCCCCCTTCTTGGCGAGGAAGCTGCAGTTAGGATGCCACCCATTGGTGCAATGTGAAGCTCCCTTTGCCTGATTGCTCTTTAGTTATCCCTGATTCATACCAGAAACTCGAAGATGGGCAGTAAGTGGAGGGATACCTATGACACCGCAAAAGTTGTCCTGCTTTCCGTCTGTGAGCAGGATAACTTTCGAAGGGAATGAGATATTTTGATGAGACTTAATGGGAGGATCCTTTGGGTCAAGGGAAAGGTTGAGCTCGTTTTTCAAGATAGTCCAAGAAATATTCTATCAGCTCTTCACCTTACTCGTGCTTGTCAATGGTAAAACTGTCACATGGTTGTATGTTTTGTTGCCCAGTAAATCCCAGTCTAAATATGTGTGAGTGTCTAAGGATTTGGGGGGGGGGGGTTGTTCGCCGGGGGGGGGGTCTATTCTTCTCTTACTCTCTACCTACCAGTTACTCTACTCATACATACCCGTCTTTTTTTATGCGGGGGGGTTTTGGTACCGGGGGGTTTTGGTACCGGGGGGGGGGGTTTGGTCGGGGGGGGGGTTTGGTACCGGGGGGGTTTGGTCGGGGGGGTTTTGGTACTGGGGGGGTTTGGTCGGGGGGGTTTTGGTCACGGGGGGGTTTTAGCCGGGGGGGGTTTGGCGGGGGGGTTTTGTCCGGGGGGGGGTTCGCCGAGGGGGTTTTAGCCGGAACCCGTTAGTGACGATGAAAGTGAGATGAATTTTTCAGATACCACGGTCCCGGACCGTGGATGCAATCTGCCTAAGAATCATTTTCACATGAACTGCTTGATGGGTGACGTCAGGATTGATCTCAACACGAAACGCCTGTTCAATGGTGCTCTGGAACTGCATATCAACTTGATATCAACCATTGACATTTTCGCGTGGATAGCATCTTCCGTCGAGCCTAAGAACCATCGACGCGAAAACGTCCCCCGGGAATTCCGGTAGGCTACAGTGATAGTTGGTCATGAGGGTCGGACATTCGCCTTAGGCCTATTCCAGTTCAGCGCTCTAAGCGGGCTAGTTTCCGAAAGAGCTAGTAAAATATGAATACATAAGGTGAGCGAGAAATAATAGGTTTCAGTATCTACTCAAAAGATGGTGCAAACTTCCGCTCCAAGGGAAGCCGATTGCAGATTTTCTACTCACCGACTTGTCGATCGATTTTTACTGTATCTGCGGACAAGTGCTGGCAATGAGACACGGAGGTAATGAGACACACAGATTTTGCTCCGAATGTAACATGTGCAAAGATATGGAACCTGATCCCAGAAGAGCTGAGAGGTAGGAGCTCCCTTGCGTCATTTAAAAAAAGAGTAAAAAATCATTTACTAGCATTACAGAAGAATGGTTAAAATAAGGTATGGTAAAAAAAAAGAAGTTTAAGAATAAAATTAAAATAACAAAAGTAAAATATAATTATGATTTTCTTTTTCCTTCTTTTTTTCTTCTTTTGATGGGGTGGTTTCCCCTGGGGTGAAGTGCAGGAAGGTAATTGGTTAGCTTTTTTGTTTTTTGAGAGGTAAGGCTGTGTCTGAGAGTAGGAGCAGTGACCACTCAGCGTTTTATTTCCAAATGTAAATATTCTGGTTCTCGGCGTCCAGGAATGGACTGAGTGTTCTGATTATGTGCAATTTATTTTTTATTTGTTAATAAACCCACTGAACTTGAACTTGAGGAAATACAGAAATTGGTCCTCTTGGAAGCGCTGAACTGAATATGGCCAACTGCATAGTCGGAACAATGGTGCACTGCGAGGATCAAAACCAGCTGACACAGGGCTTCATTCCCGACCCAACATTCAGTAGTCTAAATGAGCTAGGACTTCCCTAAATCAGATATCCCGAGGGTTTGCCCCCCCCCGTCTTACATCCAGCCTGAAGTGAAGTAACAAAGAATCTGCACCTCTTATACCGTACTGGCTAAAGTTTTAATATGCAAGGTTACTCCCAACGAAAATATATCAAAATATCCCGATACGTTTCCATAGTCGAATGAAATCGGGTATGCCTCTTCACTTTACTGGCCGTCTTCACCCAGCCTCTTCACAGTATTATTCCAACGTTTCTTTCCGGCATCACCCCAAACCCTAGCCCACAAGTGACTGAAGAATTCCATGATCTCTAGTCTAGATAAGGACCATCACCCCGGTTTCTCTCGCATCACTAGTCTACGGTAGGTCGTCGTTCTATATTAGAAGATCTCTCTAGAGGCTCTCGGCACGCTATAAGAAACCACCCTAAAAACCTGTTCAAAATTCTCACAGCTCGCCTCTGTTATCTCCACGGTTGTATTCCGCCCAGTCCGCAGCTATGGGTGCGGACAACATCGACGGAGGGATCTGGAAAGCTTCGACGATCTTTTCTGCATGCCTAGTGACCTTTTTCGTAAGCTCAGCTGCTTCAATCGGGACCTGCTTGGCAGTCTCGATACCAAGAACTCCGTTCAGAAGCAAGTAGCCCAGATCCTTTTCTAGCATGTCCAAGACGAACAGCCGATAGCAGTCGGTAAGAAGTGGTTTCAGCTCAGCGCTAGCTTCTTGGATCTTTGCCAAGAATACGTCGGCGACAAGTCGCTCACCATAAGAGCGCGCAGAGGACTGAATCAGGTCGCTTTCTTCAAGCATCCATACTTGGAACATGTTTTCTTTACCGGCGGCGGCTAGCTTCTTGCCAAGCTTTCCAAAGTTATAATGCTCGCGGTTCTCTAGAACGCTGTGAAGAAAGGCGACGTCAGTGAGGCTACCGTCGGCAACGGTGACCTTCTTTGGTTTAAAGGAAGACAGGCGTTCCTTGGCAACTTTCTGGGTCAGCACGGAGTTGTCACCTTCAGCAGTCATGGCGGCGTGTGCCAATCCCAAGAAAGTGCCAAATCGGTTGACTGACAAGTACCCCTGGCCACCACAGCGCTCGCGGCAGATTGAAGCTACCCTTTCCAAGTGCCACGAAGACAAGGGTTTGATAACGCAGCACATCTGGACAACTTCAGCGTTCTCGCTCCCATCTGGCTTCTGAGAGGCCCAACGATCTTTAACGTAGTCCAGTCCCATGTTTAACGCTACAGTGCGGGCTAGAAGGGGCATTAATGCTCTCTGCTGAAGCTGATAGCTCAGAATCGGCATGTCTGACTTGCCTCGAGGTCCAACTGTAAGTCTAGAATTGGCGTACGCAAGAGCAATGGCGAGAGAAGCCTTAGCACCGCCAAGAGACATGCTAGCGATGCAAACTCTGCCAGAGAGCAACTGATCTGCCACAGTTAAAAAACGAGCTCGACCGCTCTTGATCACTGATTCAAACTGTCCATTGTCATTAATGTCTGAGTACTTATTCAACAGGTTATCTTTCGGAACACGAACATTATCAAAGGATAGCTTTGCATTATCGACTCCGTTAAGCCCCATCTTATAACCCATATCTTCAATGGTTACGCCAGGCATGGTCTTGAGATCCTCGTCACGGATTCGGACAAGGATTCCGTGGATTCCCTCATTTTTGCCATTGACCATTAACTGGGCGAAGACAACTGCATGTTTGGCGTGGACAGCGCCGTTGGTGATCCAATACTTCTGAGCTAACAGACTTGGAGTGTTTACAATGATCTCCTTGGATTCTGGGTCGTAGATGGCACTCGTCTCCATTTCAACTGCATTGTTTCCATAGCCAAGCTCAGTCAACGCAAAGCATCCTACGGCATCAAGGGTATCAATTCCCTTCAGGAGGGCATTGTGGTGTCTCTCAGTGCCTAACTTGAACACAGTGCCACCAAAAAGGTTGAACTGAACGGTCATTTTCGTCGTCATGGCCGGGTCTATAATGGCCGCTAGCTCGTGAGCAGCGAAGATTCGAAGAGGATTGTTCTTGAAGTCCAACACAGAGATGAATTTGTTATCACAAATCCGTTTTAGGCGCTGAAGGGCTAGCTCCCGCTCTTCCTCAAGAGGGATGTTGTACTTCGGGGTCATTACTGGGTCGGAGATAAACTCACGGAAATCACGACGCATAGCATGGTTGTCATGGTCCAAGAGGTGAGCTAGCTCATTACCAGAAGTTGAGTACTTTGCCAGTGCTTGACACGTAGCAACAATACTCTGATTGGGTTTCATTAGAAGGCAATTCTTCATGCTGATCATTTTTGCCTGAAAATGTGAGGAAAGACTTTCAGCTAAACGAATTTAATAGTCAGCAGATTTGGGCACGACACATCTAACATGAAGAAAAAGGTAAACAACACTGATGACAATTCAGATATTTACTAAATCTTAGGTTATGACCGGTTATGTCAAGGGTCCTGCAATATTTCAGCAGCAGCCTCCAAATGCGGAAGTGCCCTTGATTTTCCTTTATGAATTCAACAAATAACTGAGGCCCCAAGCTACTAAACTCCAGCTCTCGGCACGCTGCTTAGATAGGCTAAGGAATAGGTCTGCAGAGTACTGGTTTTAACTGATGAAATGCTTCAAAAATCTGCTATCTTTTGGGAAGAGGGAGGAGGGTTCTAGCAACTTTAGCACCTTCTATAACGTTTGGTTATGATGGGTGTTGGTTTTTCCGGGGTGATGCGGGTGGGGTTAATAACGGAGTTAGCTGGTTCAATGGTTAATCCCCCTACTAGGCTTATACTCTTCAGCTTGACGACCACACAACACAAGGCTGGCCTAGGCCTTATGCTCAATTCCAATAATCCCACAAAACCCAACTATTTGATCAGAACAAAATGTAGCCTACAGGGGCATCCCAAGCCTTTCTTCATTGGGGGGGGGGTATACCTGGAAAAGTTTACCGAATTGGTACCTAATTTTACCAAATTTATTAACATAAAAATTCTTAAAATGCAGCCAGTTGCCTTTAAGAAGCTATAATGTAAAAAATTGTCTAAAGAGAAGTCTAAAGAGGAATTCAACACGTTTTCATGTCCTTCCACTTCTGGACTGTCAGGGATACGCAGGGGCATCATTAAAATTTGGGGGGGACATCCAGTTTTGCCAATGGGACTTGAAGATGTACCGACATGCACAATTTTCTTTAATCCGCCTCTTTTTCTGGCAAAACTTAATTACTTTCCATACAAATTCTAGCTTCTAACGTGGTTCGACCCCCCATTATTCCAATCTTAAACGGAAAGTAAATGACCCAACCTTTTAAAATTCTAAATAGTGATAGGGTAGCCACTAAAAAAAAAAAAAAAATCAAACCCGAGCTTTTGAAGATCAGAATGTGATTCTCCTATCTTTTAGCTTTGATTTGAGGCCAAAATCACCTCTCTATCTTGCCTCTAAGCATCTTAAATCTTCTTTAGAAAACAGTAATTTACATAATGAAATGCCTGTGTTTAGCCATTGACTTTGGGGTTTTGTCCATCTAGGGGCCAGCTAGGAACTATGTGCTTCAATGAAATTCTATGAAACTGGGTGGTTTTGAGCTGATTTTGAGCTGGTTTTGAATGCATGGGGAGCCCCAGCAAGTGAGTTAGATGAGAAAATCTGAATATGATCATCAAGTGAATAGTCCAATAGACCTATTTCTGCTGTTGGCTGCTGACTTTTCCTCCTTAGTATCAAACAATTTTTGTAGGCAAGTTCAGCTACTTTTTTTTACATCTAAATTTACATTGAATATTAAGAAATAATATTAAATAGCTAGGACATTTTACTGATGGCCTTACTAAACAGACAATTTTGTCATCAATGCAATGGTATTTTTAAAATATTTTTTGAAGATGTTTTAGATAGTTAAAACTGATAAGGAAAATTCACAGCAATTCATGCTTTCATTACAAAACAATCGGCAAATTTCTGGCACTGGGTGTTTTTAATTTTGTGGCTACCCCATGGTAGGGTGGCCACAAAAACACCTAGTGGCAAAAATTGGCAATTTTTTTGTAATGAATTCAGGAATTGCTGTGAATTTTCCTGATCAGTTTTACCTATCTAAAACTTCTTCAAAAAATATTTTGAAAATACCATTGCATTCAGGACAAAATTGTCTGTTTTGTAAGGCCATCAGTAAGATGTCCTAGCTATTTAATATTATTTCTTAATATTCAATGTGAATTTAGATGTAAAAAAAAGTTGCTGAACTTGCCTACAAAAATTTGTTGATACTAAGGAGGAAAAGTCAGCAGCCTATAGCAGCAATAGGTCTATTGGACTATAACCTTAATGATCTTATTCATATTTTCTCATCTAACTCACTTGCTGGGGCTCCCCATGCACTCAAAACCAGCTCAAAATACCCAGTTTTATAGAATTTCATTGAAGCACATAGTTCCAAGCTGGTCACTAGATGGACAAAACCCTAAAGTCAATGGATGAACATAGGCATTTTCTTATGTAAAATACTGTTTTCTAAAGAAGATTTAGGATGCTTAGAGGCAAGATAGAGAGGTGATTTTGGCCTCAAATCAAAGTAAAATATAGGAGAATCACATTCTGATCTTCAACAGCTCAGGTTTGATTAAAAAAATTTTTACTGGCTACCCTACCCATGGGCTACCCTAATAGTGAGTACCATGAAATGCCCCGCAGGCAAAATTTTGTGGAAATAATGATGATCAATGCAGGATCAATGTGCCTTTTTGCGATCCCAAATTAAAGTAAGGACTACCTTTCAAATCAAGGATCTGTCTGTCAAAAAAAGGAGTGCCTAATCCAGGGTAAAACTAAAGTAGACACAAAGTTTGGCCCTAGCTGGTCATGATGTTTGTAGGGCTTTTGGCTGTTCCATAGACAAAATGTGACAACAGATTATAGAAAACAAACTCACAGTTCTATTGGCTTAGCTGGACAGGATAAAGGTCAAGTTTCTTATCAATGCCAGATGTTTCGTTTTTGAAAACTCTGCGATTTTCAGATTTATTCTCACAAATCAGAAAATTCAAAATACCAAGTAAATGTTGTAAATGTCAAATAAGTATATTCAAAGGATACTTCTCCTATCAGGCTTCTAAAACTTTATGGATTTAAAAAAAACATTTTATTTTATGAAAGAATTAGAGTAAGGCTATAGTTCAGATTTATCTTAGGGATTTCATCGTGTCAGTGTCGAACTTTGCGGTCTTTTTAAATGTGTCAGCAAGCGTGTTTTTACGGTAACCAAGGCCTGAAGACCTATCTATCCTTGAAGCAGCTTTGAAGTCAATATCTGTTACCAGTTTTCCCGACAAGGCAAATCAATTAACCTCTACCAGGTACGGATTTCACATCGTTGGTGGTTTAAAGACAGATATATTTGAATGCAAATAAAAGGTAACTAGGCTACGAGCTTGTCCTCAGTCTCAGAAAAGTAATGAAACATCAGTATTTCTTCTGATGGAACTAAAGGACACTATGGCTCCAGCGAAGCAGATGGGGACAGAGTAAAACAGGAAATTAAAAGCGGGTGTTGCAAAAGTATAATATCATTCAACAGAGTTGGCAAAACTAGGGCCTGCAAAAGTATAATATCAACAGAGTTGGCAAAACTAGGGCCACAAAAACGCCGTCGGCAGTGCCGCAAATTTGCCGATTTTCTGTAATGAAAGCATGAATTGCTGTGAATTTTCCTTATCTATTTTTTCAGTTTTAACTATCTAAAACATCTTCAAAAAATGTTTAAAAAATACCATTGCATTCAGAACAGAATTCTCTATTTTGTGAGGCCATCAGTACAGTAAAATGTCCTAGCTATTTTATATTATTTCTTAATATTCTATGTAAATTTAGATCTAAAAAAAAGTACTGAACTTGCCTACAAAAACTTATTGATACTAAGGAGGAAAAGTCAGCAGCCAATGGCAGCAATATGTCTATTGGACTATTCACTTCATGGTCATATTCATATTTTCTCGTCTAACTTACTTGCTCGGGTGCCCCATGAACTCAAAACCAGCACAAAACCAGCCCAGTTTCATAGAATTTCACTGAAGCTCATAGCTCCTAGATGGCCACCGCCATCAAAACAATGGCTGCCCACAGGCATTTCATAATGTAAATTACTGTTTCATAAAGAAGATTTAAGATGCTCAGAGGCAAGATAGAGAGGTGATTTTGGCCTCAAATCAAAGCTAAAAGATAGGAGAATCACATTCTGATCTTCAACATCTCAGGTTTGGATTTTTTTTTTTTTTTTAGTGGCTATCGCGAAACTGTCATGTTTGTAGCCAACCGTGGAAGACAACACTCTGTAGTTTTGTTTTTACTTTTAGGTGTTTGGTTTGTCAGTGAGTTAACAATGGCTCTAGTTGCGTATAGTGATGAAAGTGATGTTGAAATGGAAGAGGAAGAGCCTCATGAACGCACAAGTGAGTCTTTGCTATTAACAACGACAGCAATAGTAAGTTCTTCTTCACTTGGAAGTGTAAATTATACAACAGCAACTGTTGACCAAAAAACTGAGCTTCATAAAAATGAAGAAATAGATGGGAACATATCGGATGATGAATATGAAAGACATACTGTTGTTCCTAATGGGGATTCACTTGGAAAGTCCATTTTTGCTTTTCTCCCTGTCCCCACAAAAGACAATACTGACTTGCTTGAGGAGGAGGTTGTGATACCAAATCTGACTGAGAAGGAACTGAAAGAGAGGGAAGCAGTGGAAGCAGAAAAGAAGGCATTGAAGGAAAAAAAGGCAACTGGGAGAAGGCGGATAGTGATACCATCTTTAAGTGAGGTGAGTTGTCAAGAGAGTACAAGCAGTCATCTGGTTGATCCAACCAGTAGCATATGCTTGTCTCTGTTGCTATGGTGATGGTTGCTTAGGTCATACTGTTATAAAGAATTACAAAGAAAAACTGGTTTTCTCTGCCCATGCTCGGTCTTTGTCAGCTTTGCAAGTTGTTTACAACGTGGGTTTTCGGAATTTTTTCCAGTTGGCTAGGTGATGCAGTGTCGGTGGTGCAATGGTTGAAAAAAAAGTTGCTACCCTGACGGAGTTGCGCCACAAAGCTAATGTTGCAATGTTTCGCCGGCTCAAAATTATGATAGTAGTTGCGTTTCTGCAGATACCATGGTATCTGTTACCACAGTAATTGGATCTGCAATTAGTCGTTTTTGCAGTTACCGTGGTATCTGATAAACGGTTGCTCTACAAAAACGACAATTGCCAAAATTGCACTTTTCGAAGTCATCCCAAAAGAAAAACTGATATCCAGTCACATCACTAAGTGCCAAACTTGTTTCCACCAATCTTACAAAAATTGATGAAAGTGAGATGACTTTTCAGTTACCGCGGTCGGACCGTGGTATCTGAATATCAGACCACGATAACGGCAAAAATGTCTTTTGACCGTAGTCTCAGATACCACGATAACTGCGAAAACGACTTTAAACCGTTGTATCAGATACAATGGTATCTGCAAAAACGCAACTAATGTCCTGTCCTACCCATTTTTTATGCGCAGCCCGTATGGAAGGGTATCCTCCTGAATATCTTTTGCATGGGGTAGATTTCTTTTGTATTTTCTAGTGTATGTTTGTTTTTCGTTGTTATGGTCTTATGGAATGAAATAAAGCAGTACCATAGTAATAATAATAATAAAAATACTTCGATGACTGTTGCGGTTTTGGATCTATTGTCTTGCACAACACTCTCGGCCATACGGAACCGGTGCTTTTTAGGTCAATACCAATCGGACTTCTGTCTGTTTCTTACTGACTCCGAGTAAGTTTGTGCCGATCGCACGGTCTATCACTGACGCATCTTTCAGATGCCTGCTTTATGAATGTCGATTGTGGATCATGCGCCTACCACGTTTGACTCTATGCACAAGCGAAGAAACGTTTGTGCCCTTTGCAGCGCTTAACATCTTGTGATCTGCTTTGGCAAGTGTGAAATATATGCATTTCTGAGCTTCAGTGCATTTTTTTTTGCAACAAATCTAAAAAGTAAAAAAAAAGGAAATAAGATTAGTCGAGAATCCTTAAAAGTTTGTAAATTCTGTACCATTTCGATTGGACTGACAAATCTTAGAGAAAAATGAGCAGTAGCTTAATGCGTGCTCTCGCCGTTCCCCAGGGAATCCAACAGCGCGGTCCCCGTGTCTTAGTTTACTCCAGGGACTCATTTTCCTCATTATCGCGAGTAGGCTACCCACGGAGGGAGAAAGATCCATTTATCATCACCATCATCATAACGTGACTCCCTTTCAGACTCGATGGGGAGTCAGTGTGGGGACTTGTTGGCGTAGTTGCTTCTTCTAAAAAAAATTGTTTGATCCTGTCCTGTGATCAGTTGTGAGTTTATTTGTAGGACAAAGACTGATTTTGAGAAAAATCATTTTGTTGCGAATCCGATTTTTTTGCAAATAATGCAATTATACAGTTACAAAAATAAACGAAAATGAGAGTAAAGTGGGTCATAGCATTCAAGACTAATTGCGTCATCTTAATAAGTTTCGAACAAAGTGCGCCCGGTGGCATTCTCTCTGTTATCATGTTGTCCGTCTAGGGATGCCCCACGAAGCGACTCTTCTGTTTTTGCCGTTCCCCTCGACTCCCCAAGGAGTCACCCCAGGAACGGTGAGAGTACGCCTCTAGAAACGCATTAGGCTTTTTATACCACAATCCTAAGATCTGGGACTACAGGCTATCTGGCAAATAGTTAAAATCCTTCTAGACATAAGACTACTTCATTTCAGCTTCTGAAGGGAAATTTCAACCTGTTTAACTTTCTTCTTCCAGTTTTCGGATCTTGACAATCTCCAAATCAAGGAAAGGCCAGTGGTATTTGGAAAAGTGAG
Source organism: Branchinecta lindahli (assembly GCA_023053555.1). Classification (NCBI taxonomy): domain Eukaryota; kingdom Metazoa; phylum Arthropoda; class Branchiopoda; order Anostraca; family Branchinectidae; genus Branchinecta; species Branchinecta lindahli. The sequence continues at coordinate 13,316,266 of JAKZAO010000003.1, forward strand.
TTGTTGTATCTTATTCTTTAAAGTGTTAACCTATCTGTTTGTCTAGAGGGTTGGCGAGGGTTCTCTGTGGAGACGAACAGCGATACTCTGTCTCGATACTCTCAACTATAAATACTGTCATGAAACGACAGGCCAGGTTCGGTGGTGTATGTACAGTTTATTTACAAACAGATCGAGGTGTACTGACGAATTAATTGCCTTTTGATACTTTAAACACACTTCACTCGGTTTGTTTACAAACAACTTGAATTCTTGTTAGTGGAGGACCATGAGACTTGCTCGACGTTCAGAACGAATGAAAGGTGAAAAGCTAATAATGGGATATTAATCGTAACGCGGTGGTTACTCATATCACAGGGCTGCCACGAAGTCCCTAAAGTCCCTGCAAGTCCCTAAATCAGTCTTAGGTCCCTTTTGGTCCCTATTGGTCCCTAAATCAGTCCTCAGGTCCCTTTAAAGTTTTTCCTGACCAAAATTCTTACATTTCTCCTTTTTTAAAGAACAGTCAGAGTCACTTTAATTTGCTCCAATAAGGCTGACTACAGTCACAACAAATAGGCCTACAACGCACATTCTAATATACCATCACAGACAGAGATATCCAGCCTTTATTTTTTTAACCGTTTCTACAATCTGAAGTATTATGCTACGGATAGGTGCATGGGTAGCGAACCTTGAATTCTAGTGGGGGAAGGACCTGACCAATCCAAGCGTTGACCCGACCACATCTCTGCTACGAAGCTGCACAATTTTTAAGATCATTAAAAGGTGTATTTTCTCTTAAAGAAATGCTGTGTCGCTTTCTTGACGCTTTAAACACTTACAGTGTAGATAAAGTTCGAAGCTAATATTATGGCTCGAAGCTGTGAACTTGTTGTCGAGACCTTTCATTTTGCTTGTATTCTCCCCCCCCCCCCCCACATTCGTCAGATCCGATCCGGACTTGAAACGGGATATCTGAGACAGAGGTCTTTCCAAATATTGATTTTAAGGTCCGATCAACCGTTCGAAAGTTATACATAATTCAGAATTCCCCCTCTCTCTCCACTCCTCCCACGATGGTCGTATCGGGGAACTGACTATTTCCAAGTTAATCTGGTCGGATCACCGATATACCTGCGAAGTTTCATCGTCCTAGCCAATACTAACTCTGGATCACCGGAATTCCGCCCCCCCCCCAGTGCTCAAATCCGGTCCAGTTCTTTTAATGATGTAATTAGGGCTTTTGCTTATGCTTCCCACCAAGTTTAATCCTGATCACTCCGCTTTAAGCGTGTCAAAAGATTTCCGGTTCTCCCTTTGACTCCCCCACCGAGGGGTTGCTCACTCGCTGGGCACCACTGTACACCCTCCCTGGGCACCGGCTGGGCACACCTGGGCACCGGGCACCACTGTACAACTATTCTGGGAGTGAGCAACCCCTCGCCCCCCCCCCACATTCGTCAGATGGATAATTCTGATGAAAAATCAAAACATCAAACATTGCTCACTCGCCTCGAATACAGGCTAGTGACTTATTTTCTTCACTGGTTTAGTCACAAAAAAAGCAATTGAAACTGAGCGGAAACCCGGAAGTTCCCTCTTTTCTCCTCGTCGGCCCAAATCTAAGAGACATAGCCTATTTCGTTAAAGAGGCATCAAAACTTCGAACCATAAGTCCTCTGATCCTAGCAACTTAAGTGCAAATAGGATCCTAACACTATGTATTCCAGGTTTAGTAGCAGTGACCTTAGGTCCCTATAGGTCCCTTTTTCGGCTTGAAAAAGTCCCTAAGTCCCTATTTCCAAGCCTCTAAACTTGTGGCAGCCCTGATATCATAACTACTATAATGTCCATTGCGTTGGTGCGTTGGCACGGTTTTAAAGTCTAATGGTTGGTGCTTCTCCATGTCCTTCCAGAACAAGATTATGAGTTTTTGAATTGTCTTCCATCTAAACTAGTGACGGGTGGCCTAACCAGTGTCCCTGTTCAAGATTTTATGAAGTTTTTGCATGACGGATGGAATAGGAATAATAGTTCGTCTGTAAGATTATCGGTCATTGTTTGTACTAGAAGTAAATAAAATGTTTTTCAGTCTGGATCAGGTCTCTTGTCGATGCTGCCAGAGCCAAAGAAGACTTCTGGAAAAGAGCTTAACCGGGCATTGATTCCTAACTCCCTGCTCAAGCCAAAAGCGGCGATTGATGTGAAGAAAGTGACAGTCTTTCCAGCAAAGGTAAACAAAGTTAAAGCAATACTCAAACCCTACTAACTTTCATATGGTTTGTTTCTCATAATATGCGTCTTTGTGCGCAGTTTTACTTGACTTCTTCGACCTAAAACACGATTCTCCGTTGATACAGTTTATGTTCCAACAGTCGAACATACATGGCTCCTTTAAAGCCGTGGTTTGTTTTCCAAACGATCTTGGCTGTTTTAACAGCGGTCGGATTCGGAATTCAACAAACTTTACTAAAAAAAAATCATGCCGGCTTGACGACCGGTTACAAACAAAGCACATACGTGCTTGAAAAACGCAACCAGTATACATCATATCATATTTACTGAGCCTCTTGGTTTTTGTGAGAAACATGAAAAAACCTGCATAACCAGTATTTCTGGCCAGTGAGCTCTTCGGGGAACAGTAATCGGAAGATATTTGACAGTGCAAAACAGATACGTCAGCTGAATTTTATTAGAGCTATATTTCGGCCCTTCTTGGCAAGGGTCCTTTTCAGGCTAAAGCTGGAAAAATAACTTGTGGAAAAAGTTATTTCTCCAACCGAAGGAATGTTTAGTAAGCGGAAGCTTGATCCGCCTCGAAAAGTTCCAAGCACGACAAATATAAAAAAATGTTGTAGTGTCCTTAAGGTAAAAAAGAATGGCGTAGGAAGTTCGAAATCTGGGAAATAATAATAATAATAATAATATAATTGCAACAAAAAGGCTTTCGCCTCTACAAATTTCTCTAGACACTTCGTACACTAAACTGAATTTCGGCCAGGTGACGGTCTAAACCAGATTTGAAATGATTAATGTTTTCGGCCTTTACGAGACTTTCAGGGAGATGATTCCATTGCAGTATTCAACAATCCTGTTTGTAAAGCTCCATTTTCCAATGTCCTTTCGAAACTTCTCAACTCGCAGTTTTAAGCTGTGTCCTCTGAGACCGTTGCGGTTGAAGGAGAGGACATCATCGGGCCTTATGTTGTCATAGTAATTATGACAAATCTTATAAGTTTCAATCAAATCACCTCTAAGAAATCTATTTTTTTTTTTTTTTTTTTTTTTTTTTTTTTTGAAAACCTGTCATCTGTGTCCCAGGTAAATCTATAAGTCAAACTGGGTAAACGTAATTTTTCGAGCCGACTTTCGTAAGGTAGATGGCGAATGGCTGGCACTGTTTTTGTCGCTCTTCTCTGAACTTGTTCAATGGCGAAAATGTCCTTGCTATAGAAGGGCCTTGTGGTTGCGTGGCCATATTCAATTAGTGGACGGGCTAGTGCCTTAAATATAATGGGAAACAGGGAATTGTCCTTGAATGTAAAAGTCCTTCTCATAAGATTCACGATTCTTGAAGTTTTCTTGATGATAGTTTCGTAGTGTTTTGAAAATTTTAGATCTGTATCCATAACTACCCCGAGGTCACGCTCAGAGGTGGTTAACGAAATGAGAACGATTAGGGTTGCGGAGTGAATCAGTAATACAGGTCCTTTTAAAAGAATCGTCGTACCTTTAATAATACTTTAATCTACTTCCGTAATCGCTCCATCCACTCCCCAACTCGAGAATCGATATTCATGCGGTACACTCTACCGCCCTAACAGCAATCCGCTGATTTTAAGCACCATGCCCTCGATTATTATTTCACAGAAACTGGTCAGAAAGACTGGTTGTGTGAACTTAGCATTATTTTTGCCCGAAGCCAAGGTGCCTTGACGAGGCTTAAACAGAAAAATTGGGTAACATCAAAAGCATAGCCCAGCAGTTAACTACTTTAGAAAACTGGAACACGAGTAGTAAATAGTGCGGGATGTCCTTTAAGGCTCCTGCCGACAGAAACTTATGGGAAGAAACATGTTTAGCACCCTTCTTCATTTGTTAACTTGGTAATACAAATTGTAAAATAATCAATACATCTTCAGTCACTAATATAACCATCAACTTGACGAGCTGCATAGAAAGCTGTTGGTTCTAGCGTTCTCTCAGCATCACGGTCTTGTCCGTTTGTTTGACGTGAAATCGATATATTTCTATATACGGTAACTCAACTATTTCTGTTGTGTAGGAGTGAGTTAGAAAAATATTCATTAATTCATTCTGTCAAAGTTTACAGTGTTCGCTGCAAACGTTTCAGTTAACAGCCAGTAAGCTATAGATATCGAAAAGCGGTAATTACCCAGCCCCACCATGGACGGTACTGTGTAGAAGGCTAATGGCGAAAACGGTTAAAGTTTAACTGAAAAGCCAACTTGTTTTTGTGTCATTTAGTTGAATACACTGAATTATTTGGATTCTGCAAAGGGATTTTTTTTGTTTTCCACTATCTGCTTTAGTTATGACGTTCAGAATATCTGCGGCTGTCCCCACAGCGAAAATTCTACTATGACGCGGGAAATTTTTATCTAAACACAAGGCTTTTCAGTTGGCAGTGGCAATACTGGTGAAGATTGCTTAGTGTCTGAACAAAAAAGAAGTCATAAATCTTTCTTGTAAGGCATACAACAAATTAGAGGTACTGCAAATGACACGGAAATTCCACTATTTGAAAATCGATTATACGGAACAACCAAGTAACGCAATTTCAGCGGGTTTTCAAGCCAATTTAAGTGAATAAGTGATGGGTAACTAGATTGTCCTATCCCAGTCCTTTTCGGTTAAACTTTACCCATAACCGCTTTGTTATTGTTTTTCCTATCTAGCAGTAAACACTTGTCGGAAGTCGATAAAAAACACAAAATGTGTAATCATGCCTCCATGCCTGAATTACAATGCAGGTTGAATACTTGGTTAAGATTCAAGGTTTAGTTATTCAGTCACAAATTTTGTTCGTGTCGACAAAGTTTCGCAGATAAGGATGTCCTAGGTCAAGGGGAACAATGAAACATCCCAGATTACATCCATTCTTCAGTGTCGACAAGTTTCTAGATAAGCGGTGCAGTCCTTGTCCAAATGGTTTCCTTCGTTTATATGACTGTGAGCCCCACATTAATAATAATTTATTATCACTCGCTAGATCAGAGCAAAATAACACTAGGAAGTAGCGCCAAGCCTTGAAAGAAGTGACACACACTCAAATAGCAGCGACACTAGTACCGCTAGCGATAGTGAACGTCCCTACTCAAACTCAATCAGTCGTGCACCAGCGCTGGCTCCAATAACTTTATATTATGAACACAGCAAAAAAAAAGGTACAACCTCTCCGGTTTCCAAGATGTGTACGGACCGCGTCTTAGCTTTACTAGAAATTTCTAAACCCGCAAGTTTGTCTCGCTTTAAATTCCGCAAGCTCAATGGGCGGCGCTACGACTATGGCCCGTTTGCGAAGCATGGAAAGGATCGGTCTTGGCGCTACTCCCTAGCGTTATTTTGCTCTGCGCTAGATGGACAAGGTCAAGATGACCACCAGAGCAAAAGACATGAAAAAAAAGTCAGTCATGTTAGCAAAAGATTCAAAATTTAGGTAGTTGTTCAAGTCGTGCCTGGAGAATTCATGAAGGATATAATGCAGAAGATGGTCTGGATGACCGTTGAATTCAGCAACTGATTTTCCAAAGTGGCTTTGCCTCAGTTTCAGAACCTCGCTTTCCAAAACTTGTTCAGCTGTTATTCAGGACACCTCCAGATTGCTTTGTACCCTGTAGATACAAATCGATTCATGGCTTCGGTATCACTGTAGATAATTACTGCTATCTTACAAAGGTGCCACAACCTTCCAAATCGGCCCTCCCAATATCCGATGATGAAGATGATGGAGATTCCGAATTCTTCTCATTTGCCGAAAAAGAACTAGATGTCCCTGCAATTCCTTTGGAAGAGATTATAAGCATAAAACCTGCTCGAAAAAGGCATCTAGAGACACACGAAGAAACCCATGTCAGCTATACTGGAAATTCGATGGAGTTTGAAGCAACTGCCGAAAGCTATGAAAACGCGTCCTACGCGGGTGCTTCAGGGCATGTAACTGCGAGCCATCCGACGATGGATGATGAGGCGGTATGTTATATTTTAGTATATTTATTTAGTGGACCCGTTGCAGCGAAAGTAAAATTTTTCGATACGTGTCGTCGGTAATGGACTGTTTAAATACGTGTAGCTAAATGTTCATGTTAGCAATATTTAACTTCGCCTGTCGATCATCAGCTTAACATGCGCTTTCGTGGGGGAAGTGAATAGAACATGATTTCTTGTGTCTTCACCCTGTTAACCTTATTTAAAATCAATTTCACTTTCATCTGGCAACAAGTGGCTCCATCACTTCACATTTTTCTTCATCAGTTCGTAGTTCCGCCTGTGTAAAGGTCACACCTGTTTCAAGGTTAGAAGTTCTTTGAAGGACCTCTTGTATTTATTCTGCCGATCATCAAGATCCCCTATGGAATTAAAAGCTTCAGAAGCCCACAAACATTGTTTCGTTTCCGGCTGAAATTTCCGGTTTCAGCTGGATTCCGGGTGAACTACCTACCTGTTTGGCAAGAAAATAAAGTTCAAAAACGAATTCAGCATAATCTCCTTACCCTCACATGGAACCTCTAATCAACTTCAGAGAAAACTTTTACTTTTAAGAAATTATTTGTCCGGCGAGAAAATAATTTTCGGGTAGGGATTCAGCATGTCTCCTTACCCTACAGCGACAGTCTCATTTCATCAGAATGTCTCTATACCTTCGGGAGTTATCGTGCTAACAGACGGACGGACAAACTTTACGATGTCATAGGTATCCCGTCACTGACGTTTTGGGGTCCCAGAAAGGAGTTCTTAGTGGAATGTATCAAGGCATTTGTTTCAGTCATTGAACGTAAGACTCGCGGGAACCTGGTAAAGTTACTATGAAACTGTTTTCCAGATGGTGAGGCTACTAGGCAAGCGGGCTCGATTCCACGAGCAGATACAGTTTGTCGAAGTATCCGAAGACTCGATACGTGCTGACCCGAAGGATTTGCTTAAACAGATATCGCTGGAGAAGCAGTCGGCGCCTAGCGGTGGCTTCAGTGCAAGCAAGAAGGATGGACCGGATGCTGTTTCAAGGAGAAAGCACCAGATCACTCACTTAGTCCACCAGGTACTTCTTTTATCCTTGTTTTATAACAAGCTTTGTCGAATGTCATGATTTCCGGAAAATCTGACTCAGTGAGAAAATTAGTGCACATGAAGTCCAAAATTAGCAATCGGACCAGAAACTTTCAGGTGGATTCGATTACGAGTACAGAATTTGTAAAAAAAAATGCGTAGGTCGCGTCAGGATAATGGTATCCGAATGTCATCGGACCATAGGCGCAATTTTTGCAAACTTTAGTGGGTTGGGGATGCAAAGATCAGTTTTAGGCCCCCATCCCAGGTTTATTACTCAGGTTTAATTAGACCTTTGAGGTAAATTTGAAGTGCCCCCCCCCCCCCGGTCATACACAAATCCTCAAATTTGGGGTATGGTGCTCCAACACCAGGGCATGCCCCGACGTATGAGCGCCGGTGCACATACGCTGGGCACCATGCCCTTCAGCAAGGGCATGATACCCCAATAAAGATCTGTTGAATTGAGAATCTAAAATGGCAATTCGCTTTTCAAACATATTTTTATGGGGGCACCATTCCCTTGCTGAAGGGCATGGTGCCCCAGTGAACACCAGTACTCAAACGTTGGGGCATGCCCTGATGTTGGAGCAGCATGCCCAAAAATTGAGGATTTATGTATGACTGTATCAGCCCCCCCCCCCCCCCAAATGACGCCTCGGACCCAGGTAACTTAAAACCAAGAGCCACCATTTTTCGTCTGCACCTCGCAGTTTCGAAGGCATGCCATACCCTACGTTCCAGTCTGACGCCCACCGCATCTTCTTCCGACCCACTTGGTTGTCATTTTTGCGCAATATCCTACAGTGGAGCTCATTACATGGGAGTTACAATCTGGATAATCATCTACCGGGAGTAAAACAAAACTGACTATGTGGAATGAGATGACAAAGCATTACAGTGAAAAGTGTTTCCTTGTCATCGATTTGAGACCTCTCATTTTCGCTGAATAAGTCTTACCCTTGGTTCACACTGCTACGTCGTATGCGACACGATTTTTTCTTTGCTGTTCCGACGTGCGACAGAATCGCACGGATGTTCTCACCACCACGCAGACGCAAAAGGAAAATGAAATTTTTCATCGAGAGTAATCTGCAAACAGACAAAGGAGCCCTTGGGGAAACGACCTCTGAAGATGTGGGGAGATTACACTTCTAAATACCACCCAGCATTAGGAAATTTTCAGTCAAAACCTATAGGTCATCTTGTTCGAAACAGGTTAATACAAGTTTATTCAGAAGATATTTTGCATTCAGCCATCCTAGGATTACATTCAGAACAAGGTAGAGCAATTTTTAGTCTTGAAAATTAACTAATCTTTGTTCTTTCTTTTCTTTCCCTCAAAAAATCGCATCCGTTATGTCGGATGAGTTGAAATTTTTCAACGCATACGACACTGCGACAAAACGCACAGTTCTGCGTCACTTGTCGTACGATTTGTGTCGTATGTCGGATGACGCAGAATTTTGCGCGAAATCGCAGCAGTGTGAACCATAGGTTACAACGCGATCAGGCTTCGCTATTAAGTTTGAAGATTCCTTTGGTGTCTGGTATTCTTCAGCCCAACTCTACTCCGAACCATGTCGCTGTACTGTCAGGAACAAGTCAGCGAATAATCTGTTTCAGGCCACAAATAGTTGTAGGCTGGATCATTGTTGTTTGTACAGGTTATTTTTCGGGGGCAGTATAACTACAGTCCAGTACAGAACTATCCAGTCTGACCGCAAGATTTCTTTTTTAGGCCAAATCTCGCGAGATAGAGCTAAAAAATCAGTGGGCTGCGAACCGACAGACGAAAAGGCAAACGCAGTCAAAGTATGGTTTTTAGTTATTCTTTATGTTCATTATGCAAGGTGTTAAAATATACGGTCGATATTTTGTACCCAGTAGAAACCACCCCCAGTGTGCATACCAGGTTTCATGTTCCCTGAAGGAAGTACCCCATCAAACGGACATAGGATCAGGCCCGGACATAGAGACCCAGGGCCCACAGGCTATTAAAAGATTCGGGGACAGACTTTGGCAAAATAGACAAGGAGACTTAGGAATGAAATGACAAATATTAATTATAATTTTATACACATTATTATTCCACTTCAGCCGTTCGCCGAATCCCAGGTTGGGGCCCCAAGGAGGAATTCCGCCACTGTATATGATTGCTATATGACATTTCACAAGGAAGCGACAGTATCATCCAAACCGTGGGGTTTAGTCAAAGTCAAATTGAAAGTAACGAAACTACGCTGCACTGGATTGACACGGGCTCATCGTATCAGTAGTCTAAATTGATTCACTCTGCTTTTCTTAGCTTTTATAGTTCTAGTTTACCAGATTCACGCACTTAGCTTCGTAAAGCGTCGGCACCAGATGCTATTTCTTTCAAATTACGAAGACTTTTCAATTTGTATGATTCTTTTATTCTAACAATTATGGCTGAGGAACAAGGGACGCATGCTAGAAACACAAGCAAATGCTCCAATTCGTGCAAAAGCCCAATTCCGCACTAGAATACAACCACGGATGCAAGGCCACATGATTTGATGTCATCAATCTAACTGACTACACGATGGGCACAGTGCAGAGCATAGGCTCGCATCTACGACGAAAAGCGTTCTACTAAACTATGCGCATATTTTAAACCTGGGGCCGCAATTGACGAACTGAAGCGAATAGAAAGGAATTCACACGAGGAATATGTTTCAGGGTTGAAATTATATTAAGAATCAAATCAGTAAAGGATTTAAGCAAACAACAAGAAACTTTCCTACTCCTTTAAACGTAACCCCGGACTTCTTAACATGACTATCCCAACAATACTTTCTCATCACCATAATCACTCGCTGGCTAAACTATAAATACCCCCCAACATGCCCAAGGCACTTATAACTAAGAACTGATAACCCGGCAAAAGAACGTATTCGTTTGATTCCTACGCAATTGAGTGAGAACAAACGAATCCGACTTATGTGAGCGCCGCTAAAAATACGTGAACACATGGACAGATAAGATTTCACATCTGAAATTAAGAATATTCGCGTCACAATAGCGAAACCTGCATGCGATGCGCGGAGCGAAGCAGGAGATTCGCATCCGACTGCGAAAATCTGGCTGTTATTGTCAAGAACAAATAAGCACCAGAACCTCCGTCTCCATATCTCTGTAATGCGACCATGCGGAGTCGGAACAGATTCCTATAGTCTGCCCGATGCAAAGCGGACACGGAAAGGAGCTACGCCTCTACAAACAATTATATCGTAGTAATGCCAGGGGAAGAAATTTCCAAAGTGAAAACCGATTGATTGTCGGACGCGCTGCAGAGCGCATATGCGCAGCGGCGAAGAGGGCATCAACTCGAAGCTCAGCAAATACCTCTAGCTCAGGTCAGTTTTGTCGGGGTATCCATAGTAGATTAGTAGTTCTATTGCCTTATTTGTTCTTGCTATTGTGTACGAAATACTCTCACCACTGAACAATAAAGACTCCGGGTCAGGAGGCTGTACATGTGCGTTTACAGAACAGTTCGTACGGGTTAATCACTACTTCGTAAATGCGTTATCCACTAAAAACAAGCTGGCGATCAGCTCAGTGAATCAGGGATTACATACTTGCATATGCCCAAGTTCCATACTTTGTCTATAATATGCAGTAGGATATATTATGTGTGTGGGGAGTCGGCGCGTGTAGAAATGAGAGGCGGAGATCTCAAGACGACTTAGTAACAATAATAATATAAACGCAGCTTTCGTCTCTACAAATATGTTACGATACAGGATTATCAGTTCTTGCTCTCAACATCGCCATACAAAACTAACTGGTGTCACTAATTCCATTTTCACTTGTGCTCTGACTTCCACTATCAAATCCTTGATGAATCTGAGTGTACACATGGAACTCGGGCTAAGCAGGAGTTACAGCTTTACCTCCACCGTTCTTGGAGTCCTTTAAGATGTTCATAAGCACGCACAGATATGTTTAAAGATGGATGAATCGGTTGTAGGCCCTCTTCTCCAGCCAGTGAAAGTCCGGCAAGTCCTGACAAAAAAAAAACAGTATAGACCAAAAATCAAACTAACCGAGTTCGATACACGTTGATTTTCTCAAAGAAGGCAAGATAATAAATTTTACCGAGTATAGTACAAATGACGTGAGAAGCGATTATTTGTTTGAAAATCAGATATCTTAAAGTTTAACTGAAAAGCCAACTTATTTATGTGTCATTTAATTATATTCATCGAATCATTTGAATTGTGTCGGGGAGTTGTTTTTTTTTACTATATTCTTTAGTATGTTCAGAATACCAACGGCCGTCCTCACCATGCAAAGTTCTACTATGACGCGGAAAATTTGAATCCCAACACAAACTCAGCTTTTCAGTGGCCAAGGGTGAGTAGGCTCACTGCGTGAACACTTATTTCTCGTAAATCGTTTTCTTCAAGCAAATAACACAGGTACAAGCGCACAGAGGTACCACAAATCCGACAGGGAAAGTCCATTATATGAAATCCATCATTCGTGAATACGGAGCACCGAAGCAACATGTTTTCATCGGGCTTTCAAGCCTATTCAAGTGAACATTTGATATCTAAATTGTCCTATCTCAGCAGTTTTTGATTAAACTTTAAACTGTTAACCTTAGCGGAATTCGGTAAGTTAGGGAGTTGCTTTGTCTGTCCAACGACGATAAAATTGCACAAGAACACCTAGCACGACATCAGCATGAAGAAAACCTGTTTCCGCGACAGGTGTGAAGTCAGTTAAGACAACCCACAGAAGATTCAACTAACGAAACCGCACGTAGAATCAACGAAGCGTTATATGTAATACTTCGTTCCCTGTTTTGTAAACAAGTACTTTAACGGTTCCGAATTTAAACCGATTTCTTTTGCAATATGTTTGTTACCATAGTTGCGTTTTTGCAGATACCATGGTATCTGATATACGGTCTAAAGTCGTTTTTGCAGTTATCGTGGTATCTGATACCACGGTCAAAAGGCGTTTTGGCAGTTGTCGTGGTATCTGGCCAGTTACCGTGGTAACGGATATTCAGATATCACGGTCCGACCGTGGTATCTGGTCGTGGTATCTGAAAAGTCATCTCACTTTCATCAAATTTAGTCAAATTAGTGAGAAAGAAGCTCAGCACTTAGTGATGTAACTGGATATCAGTTTTTCTTTTGGGATGACTTCGAAGAGTACAATTTCGGCAACAGTCGTTTTTGCAGTGGACCGCATATCAGATACCACGGTAACTGCAAAAACGACTAATTGCAGATCCATTTACCGTGGTAACAGATAGGTATCTGCGAAAAAGCAGCTCGTATTTTATTTCAAACTGTAACACATGTGTGACTATGTGACCATGTATGACTATCCCCCACTATTTTTGTAAAAAGAAAAATGGAATCAAACGAACTATATTAAGAATCGAAGAAACCGCTCAAAGCACAACTTTCGTAGAAACATCTTCTCGAGTCGTTGGGCGAATTCGAGGACATTAAGGGTACAAAAACAAGCAGCGCAACGGTATTCGTGTTGCTGGTGTTTTCTATCACTCCAGTACAGAGAGAGAAAAGAAAAAAAGTTGCGTTTTTGATCGAAGTTTTGTTCGCCGTTGGCTTGACCGGTTGCTTATTTTCCGTTTTAAACGCCGTCGAAGTTCACCGTTCGCTTAATTAGCGTTTTTCAACTCCGGCGATCCTTGCCCGGTTGACGTTTCTTCGACGATCCAAGCGAACTTCGAACTTGTTTGCTCACGAAGTTCGACGGTCGGAGTCTGAAGGACAAAGGTACTGTGAATGGCGACCAAAAATGGTATTTAAATAGAGACCTTTGAGTTTGAAGGTAAAGTTGGGTCTTCACCTTCCGGAATCTGGGTTCCCACATTTTCCGAGATTTTTTTCTGGATTTCTACTGCGATACTTAAAAATTCCGGAAATCTGGAAGTTCAAAAGCCCCTTTTTTCCGGATTATTTTGATGTACTTTCGGACCGGTTCATATTCCAGATGCAATTTACAGAAGAAGACAAAGAATAATCTGGAAGCCCAGATTCCGGAAGTTCCGGGAGGTGAAGACCAGACTTAACTTCAAACTTCGATCAAAAACGCAACTAGAGCTGAGAAGTGATAGACGTGGGTCTGTCCCCCATACACGCTGTAAAAAAAAAAAAAAAATACGGGCACTGTATAAATCAATATTCCTTCAGCCCAAGCTGACTGCGAATCATATTTGACAGTGCAAAACGGACACGTCAGCTGCATTTTATTTGAGCTATATTTCTTTGAGCTATATTTTTGTTTGTACAAATCCTAAAAGTATAGTTTAGAACAGATAAATAACATACCTAGATACGAGTGAAGCGGATCAGGTACTGAGTCAGGCCATTTGGCGAATCCTCCTGTGTATTGCTCTCGAGTGGACATAGTAAAGGCCCTGTTGGCAGTCGTATCAACGAAATCGTACGCATTTAATACCTACGGAAAAATAATTAACCGTTGTTTTTATCTACACTGTCAGAAGTTTCATAACAGATAACAAAAGGATGCGCAGTTTCAACAGACAACACTTGTGATGGAATCTGTTGTGATTTTGAAAGCGTTGTGCCGAAACGTTATACATGACAAGCATTGCCAGGAAGACCCTAAAAATAGCCGAAAAAGCATGTGCTTATTTTTTGTTTGTCGTCGTGATATCGGAAAAGTCGGCAGACGCTTTTCGGCGGTTTTGCCTTTGCCGAAACTAGCAATGTTCCTTAATATTTCTTCCTACATCGAAACTCTCCAAAGCTGCGCGAAAACCAAAGGAAAGTGACTCGGGCATTGTTCGGCGGCTCGCGAGCGAAAGTCTCTTAAAGGACCTGTCTTACCTATTAAACTAACGCAACCTACTTCCGTAATCACTCCATCCATTTATAAACCCGGAGACCTGAATTTCGTACGGTACATTCTAACCCCTCTAAGAAAACTTAACTGATTTTCTTGCTTGCCGTGTTTTGCTACCTTCGATTCGTAACACGCTATCGACGGTTGTCTGCGAGAAGGTTTTCGGTCAGAAAAAGCGGTTATGTAAATATTTCCCTGTTTTCGCTACAAGTCAACGGGTCTCGAAAAAGTTGAAAAAATTTGTTGAAAGCAGAGTCTGGTTTTAAAGTATTCAATGATTTTAAAATACTGGAAGTTGAAGAGTAAATAGTGCGAGAGGTTCTTAAAAGTTTGCAGCGGACAGCGGTCTCCTGAACATGAAGTTCCTAAAGCTGAGAAAATAGTTGGCAAAATGCCTACCATTCACTGTTTGATGAACGTTTTATGCGAACAACTGAGCGAAGGAACCCGAAGAAACACAACCTTTTGGCATTCGAATGCTAATGTCCTCCGTCTCTTCGAAATTTTGCTAATGTCCTCCGTCTCTTCGAAATTTTGATCACCGATCACCTGTATGTTTCCCCACAATTACGGGAATTTCGCATACGAAATATTATAGGACTGTGGTGGTGTTCCACCCTACTTACTGTAATTACAACGAATGACGTCCCTGTTCCTAGCTTCTTGGCGTCAAACGCTTGAACTCATTTTTCAATTTTCGGCCAAATATCGTGCCACGGGCTAATCGGTCCAATCACGTCACAGAGATCGTATTTACCGCGTTCAGTCAGCAAATAGTTACTAATAGTTACTATTTGAAATGTTAGAACGGTCAGCGTAGTAACTTTTCACGAGGTTGGAACGTGAATAGTAACTAATGGTTACTATTGTTAGAAGGGCGGAACACACTCCGTGTGGGTACGTAGCTTCACGCTGATAATATGTAACGAATATAACAGACAGAGACGCAAATTTTTACAACCCACAAACTATTTACCTTTAGGGTGGCTCCGATCCAGAAAGAGTAGCAGGTATCAGCAGGTTTGTTCGGTCGGCCTTGAAAGCCACTTACTTGTCGCGTTAGGCACCATTTAGTAAGGCGAGAAACCTAAAAGAAAAAAACGAAATTAAAAGTGGATTTGTCCTTTATCGTAGGAGTTGTCAGTGGTGGTCTCTATTTTTGCTTATAACTCTTTTTGATTCACTACTGGCTGCTCACTAGAGGCAGGGCTACCATCTAAAATTTTCAACACAGTACGAAACTGTCATCAACAAAACAACAAGAACTGTGGATCACGAGAAGGACTTTTCATTCAAGGACAGTTCCCTGTTTCCAATTTTATCTAAGGCCCTAGCTCGCCCACTAACTGAATACGGCCACGCGAAAACAAGGCTCTTCTATAACAAGGAAATATCGCCAACGAGCAAGTTCAAAGAAGAGCAACAAAAACAGTGCCAGTTGCACAACAGTTACGGCAACATAAGGCCTGATGATGTCCTCATCTTCAACCACAACGGTCACAGAGGACACAGCTTGAAACTGCGTGGTGAGAAATTCCGTAAAGACATTGGAAATAACTGAATACTGGAATCATCTCCCTGAAAGTGTCGTAAATGCCGAAGATATTAATCAGTTCAAAGCAGGTTGGATCGCAACCTGGCTGATATTCAATTTCGTGTACACAGTGTCTCAAGAAATCTATGGAGGCGAAAGCTATTTTGTTGCAATTATATTATTATTAAAACTCGTGAAACTCGCTAAATTCTCATTTTCCATAATACATTTCCTACCCGGAATCGCATCAGTCTTTCCTATCACCGTGCACATTTTTAAGCAAATTTTGTGTCAAGATCAGGAACCGTGTCGCCAATTTTGAAACGCACGCCCTCACAGACTTCCACACAAATGTTCTAGCGAGGCACACAAAAACGGACAGGTTCTAGTCAGCTACTTACTGTACAGCATAAGTAGTACAAATCGCAGCCTTGGTCATAGAGATTAAGCGTGTTCCATCCCTCTAACATTAGTTACTGTTTTCGTTTCAACCTCGTGATAAGTTCCTACGCAGACCGCTCTAACCTTCTCGAAATAGTAGTGGCGTTTTTGATCGCCGATCAAATTTGACCAGTAGACGAAGCGAGTTTGCCGATTCGTGCTTAATACTGTTTTCGATAGCCGATAGCCGTTGGCATTCGCCGTTGTTTCTGGGTGCGCAAAAACGGGTTTTTATTTTTGAAAATACCGCCATATCCTCAAACGAAATCCCAACGGCAAACGGCGAGTCCTAGGCCGATCGGCGATGAACAAGAATTTAGGCGATAAACGTTAGCCGATCAGAACAAAAATAGAAACTAAGATAAACAGCTACGGCAATCGGCTTCCGGCGAACGTCGAAAACACCGAAAAATCAGACGGCTACGCTACCGTCGAACTAATCGGCGATCAAAAACGCCACTAGTAACTATTTGCTTACCACACTCGGAGCGTAGTAAGCGTGGTAACTACGAATCACTGTGACTAGTAGGCGTGGTAACTACGAATCTCTGTGACGTGACTGGCCAGATCAGTCCGCTGCCCGATTTTAGCCGAAAACAGAAGAATGCGTTCCAGCCTTGACGCCAAAAAGCCAGGCTCCGCGACGCCACGCGTAGTAACTATGGTAAGTAGGGCGGAGCACGTTCATTGAGACTCCCACCAAAGACATCAGACTGACTGGTAAGCCGTCTGCGTGGTTTACTAGGAATGACGTTAGCGTGTTAATCGGTGACTTTGATTTGAAAATAAGCTAAAGGACAACTTTTTAAAAAAGAATGATGTCCTGTGTGTTTTGGCATCACTAGGAGTCGAAGATTTGAAACCGGCTTTAAAATGCCACGTCATTGGGCAAATGGTATTCGATTTTGGCTGGATTAATTAAACTGGTAAATTGATCGATTTAGTTTATTAGTGCATATTCACTGGTGTAGGCAGACTGGTAAAAAAGCGTCACATAGGAAGGTGCACTAAACTTCTCCATTAAGGTAAGAAGGACCCAAGGACCTTGACGGAGGTCGAACCAACAATCGATACTTACATCTTTTTTGCTCAGTGTCTCCAAAGTCCCCATTAAGTGAAGTGCAGCCACTCCACAATAGGTCAGTCCTCCGTGGCACTCATGACTGGGTTTCTCACCGACTCCACCATCATAAGACTAGAAACAAACCAATAATAGAAAACTTTACGCTTTTATTAGGTCGATGACGATAATAGTATTTTCCAACCCTTATCAGTGAGTGGCACAAAGGCTTAAAGCGAAGGAAAAAGAAGCAAAACAATAATCAAAAAATATCTTCATGCTTCCTAACATAATGCTTATGACTTAGTCGGGTTGATAGGAGTTTCCAATCGTAATGTTTTGTTTCAAGAAGTCTACTTCATGTTTTGAGAGATAGCGCGCCTGGTATTGGGACAACAGTTGCGTTTTTGCGCATACCATGGTATCTGTTACCACGGTAACTGGATCTGCAATTAGTCGTTTTTGCAGTTACCGTGGTATGTGATATACAGTCCACTGCAAAAACGACTATTGCCGAAATTGCACTTTTCGAATTCATCCCAAAATAAAACTGCTATCCAGTTACATCACTAAGTGTTGAACTTCTTTCTCACCAATTTGACAAAATCTGATGAAAGTGAGATGCGTTTTCCAGATCCCACGACCAGATATCACGGTCGGACCGTGATATCTGAATATCTGTTACCACGGTAACTGGCCAGTTACAACGACAACCGCAAAAACGCCTTTTGACCGTGGTATCAGATACCACGATAACTGCAAAAACGACTTTAGACCGTATATCAGATACCATGGTAACAGCAAAAACGCAACTAACATTCTTTTTTATTACAAGTTTATCCAGAATCTTGCGCAGCGCTTGGAAAATCTAACCACTGTTAGCACGTCTCCGCATAGCTAACTTCTCGACTTGAGTACGACTTCTTACGACGGGAGTACTGAGGTGATCGCTTCGCCGTGTACGCCCGACAAATGGGGAATTTGCAACACTCATTGATGTACTAACTCTGTGTGTTGACGAAGAATCGCCGCGTGCCTAGCGACGAAACAGAAACGTCACCCACAACCAGGCCCGTATCCAGGAATTTATTTCGGGGGGGGGTTGCCCACACGGGTCGGACCAAAAAGTACAAAAAAGACATAGATCAGAGGTTAAAGCCGGCAAAAACGATTACTTTTGTGGGTTTCGGGGGGGGGGGTCGAACCCCCTAACCCCCCTGGATACGGCCCTGCCCACAACACATGTTGTTGATTAGCTGACATAGAATTTGAGTCACTTTCGAGTATTTGTTTGACTGACGTTTCTTGTTCTTTTCCAGGATCACTAGCGTGTTTCATGCTCGTTCATATACAGTATTGCTAATTATGTCATGTGCCAACTATGCCATAAGTCTTCTAAAGCTGGGACGAGGGGAAAGTCTCTTTTCGGGGGAGTCCTTATCGCTTAGCGATGTGCCAGAGAGAAAGGGTATACTTCAAATGTGCTAACTAGGCAAGTATATGCCTAGCAAAGATGCCATTTTCCGTCTCAGACTGAAATGATGGGGAGAGGAAGAAGTCCCTAGCTCAAAAGCTGGAAACCTCAATGATGCATCCGCATAAACCTACCATAGAACTGATGATAAACTTCGTCGCAAGATTCTTGTCTAATCCTGACCAGTCGTTCAAAATGTAGCAAACAGCAGCAGCGCAATAAACAAACCTCATGTCTGATTCGCTACCACCAAGGGTTGCACTGAAGCTGTAAAAAAAAAACACCAGTGTGAATCAACGATAACTGCAATCAGTAGGTAAAACTAGAAACAAAGCAGCGGGAGAATCTCCGTCCAAAGTGGGAACTGGTAGGTTCTACGTCAGTTTAAGGATCAAAATTCCAATATACCTTTCCCGTTTGTTTTCTAATCCAAAACCGATGCTATACCGGACCAATACTGGAAAGGCTTACACCAAACTGCACGATATGTATCCAATATTTTCTCTGATAATTTCTCGATACGATAAAAGGAAGTATGGTGTTCAAATTTTTTAGATCTTGTGGGGTAGGCTACTTAACACTTTCGTAAACTAATTGGACAGAACTGTTTCTCGAGTACTACGCTTTGGAGGTAGCCTAAGTACGGAAACTTTGCAACAATTCTGTCAGCTAAAGCAGTAGGTTACCTCTTTTTTTTTTTACTCAAAAGCCCAGAATCTGCAATTGGCCTCATTCATTTCAGCCCAGCAGCACCTAAAGCAGGACAAAAAGGAGGGGCTTTAATTGCTGGGTGTGTTTGAGAGTTATCTGTGGTTGACTGCAAAAACAGGACAAGGCTGAGAGGGCTATGGTAACTTTTAATGCTAGATTTTTTCTTTTAAGCTCTGTTAAAGGCAGTTTGCCCCAAAGACAGTTCTTTCTTAAATACACCATAACCTACAATAATTACTTCAAGACCGTAACTAATGGTTTGCAAGCGTCCTCGACTTTTATTTTACTGAAACCTCATTTTCCTTCTCATATTTACAAGGCTATCACTGCCTGCTTAGTGGTAACTATAAGAAGAGGGTTTAAATGGTCTGTTTAGTACTATTTCGGGGAAGAAGAGTAGTAGTAACTTTTGGAGGAGTTTGGAATACACCTACTGTGTAAGAAGATGCAAATACTGTCGGCTATTATTATTAACTCTTTATATATTTAACACACTTGGCATTAAGATTTTAGCTTATGTGTTATGTCATTTGAGCTAGTCAACAATTATAGAAGAAAACGTACTTGCCATCTTCTAATTGAAGGGCTTTTATTCCTGCTATCACAGCTTCTCTATCAATTCCACTGAGATCATCTCCAAGTATTAACAAGGAGCACAATGCAGTATATGTCATGGCTATGTGACCAGTGTCCAATTGAGACTGTGATGGCACACCTTTTACTCCACTGGCATTTTCTTTGATTAGAAAAGTGTCTGTTGCATGAAGAGATCCACGAAAGCCACAATGGGCTAATTCACTTTCAGTCCTTTCACAATTTGGAATGATTTGGAAAGAATATATCCATTTAACTGTATCATCAATGCATTTCACTTTCTTCAGCTGATCGAGAATATCCAACCCAGAAAGGGCAAAAAAGGCAATTGAGAGCCTGAAATTGATAGGTCAGTAAGGCAGGTTATTTCTCACCTACTAAAAAGAAGTACAACATTATACTCAACTTTGATTGAGCTGTCTAAGTTCCTTTGACTGAAAGGAGGACTGTACAAATTCTAAAGCCAACTGAGCATAACAAGAAACTTGTTAGGAAGAGTGGTGACTTTACCAAAATGCGATTTAAGGTAATTTTAGGTAATTATTTAGTTAGGGACTCGGTGCTCTACTTTATAGATATACATGTCACACTTCTGTATATTTTCTTCAAGTAAACTGACCTACGTAATGCCATTACCTATTGTCCATCTGGGCTAGTAGGCCTCGGGCTTGGCTGGATATGTGAATTCCAGCTTCTCTAGGGTGTGTGAACCAGGTGTGAAGCAGCTTGATCCTAACTGGTATTGGCTGGGTCCTGGGGCTAGTGGGCACCTATGGTGTCAGAATGTCTTCAGCCAACACCCTAGGCAGACCCCAGGAAGGAACAATATCTTCACCTACCACTCACACATCCTTATAGTAGAGGTATGCTTATGAACGTCAGTTAGCTAATAAAGTAGGTAATTAAGGGCCTCTGACAACACCTGAATAGGTATCTTGGATCTTCATTCTATGTCTACCATTCAGCCCAAAACTGTACTGTTCACATTTAAAGTAGCTGTTCCAATAAGCATACTACAACAAGGGAAAAGTACAAGAATAAAAGTTTTATATTCTTCGTTTAAAATCTTTTCTTTTGAGAAGAAGAACCTTGAAAAGTGGCAGAAACTATAAAAGTTATTGTCAAATAATCTCCTTTCAGCCTCTATTAAAGGACACCTGAACAATGAAACCATACTTGAACACACCATGGAGAATGCATTTACAGACATGGCCACGGACAGCATTCTTCTCCTGAGCATGACGTTTTCAAAATAGGAATGCTCGTTTCTGGAGGTTTTGACATGCAGACTCCAAGACAAAAAGCGCGATTCATTCAAATCTTGTGCAGCGCTGGCCGGATCGTATTGGAATTTCTTCTAGATATACGTTTGGGCTTAACTGGTTAAAAAATATTCCAGAAGAAGGGTTGATTGGAGACATTAGTTCATTTCTAAAACTGTTCGGTACTGAAATAAGGACAGATGCAAAATCGAGCAAAAATCATAGCTTGGAAACACTATTTCGTATTTGGATTGGGTTTTCTACAGGCAATGTTAACGGAAGTCGTACAGATAGGGATGATACTTGGTACTCTTTATTCAGGTGTCCTTTAAAGGGTAGCCACTAAAAAAAAAAAAAATCAAACCTGAGCTTTTGAAGATCAGAATGTGATTCTCCTATCTTTTAGCTTTGATTTGAGGCCAAAATCACCTCTCTATCTTGCCTCTGAGCATCTTAAATTTTCTTTATAAAACAGTAATTTACATTATGAAATGCCTGTGGGCAGCCATTGTTTTGGGCAGCCATCTGGGATGGTGGCCATCTAGGGCCTATGTGCTTCAGTGAAATTCTATGAAACTGGGGTGGTTTTGAGCTGGTTTTGAGTGCATGGGGCACCCCAGCAAGTGAGTTAGATAAGAAAATATGAATATGATCATCAAGTGAAAAGTCCAATAGACATTGCTCCCATTGGCTGCTGACTTTTCTTCCTTAGTATCAATAATTTTGTGTAGGCAAGTTCAGTTGCTTTTTTTTACATCTAAATTTACATTGAATTTTGAGAAATAATATAAAATAGCTAAGACATCTTACTGATGGCCTTACAAAATAGACAATTTTGTCCTGAACGGAATGGTATTTTTTAAATATTTTTTGGAAATGTTCTAGATATTTAAAACTGAAAAATAGATAAAGAAAATTCACAGCAATTCATGCTTTCACTACATATAATCGGCAAATTCGCGACACTGCCGACAGCGTTTTTGTGGCTACAGGAGGGGTACCTGACCAGTCTAGTACACTAGGCCCTTTTTTTATACCCATTCACAAAGGGGGTGGCATGCCCCCAGGTGTGAGTAGGGTACTCATACGTATGTGTACCCCTTCTTCCCCAGAGGTCTACCAGTCTACTACATTTTCTAAACCAAAATTAATTACTGCTTACTGACTGCTTTGTCAGGTCTATTGATACCGGCAATAAATAGCCCTGCTTGAGAGCTTTATTTTCATATTTATATTTGAATTTTTTGAAGCTCATAACCCGGCCGACAGAAGAGAGCAAATTACAAAAACATGACCGAAATGCTGTGGACTCCACCTAGCCTTGACATGCGCAATGAAACGTATCAAACAATACAGATCGCGCGATCGGCGACATGGCAGATCCCATGCTTTGTGTGGCGCCATCTATATTTTTTAGCACTAACAGCCTGCGCATGTCAACGCTAGGTGGCTTGCACAGCATTTGGCACCATCTTTTTGTAATTTGCTCTCTTCTGTCGGCCCCTTTTACCGGGTTATGAGCTTCAAAAAATTCGAAGATAAACACGAAAAAAAAGCTCTCAAGATATTTATTGCGGGTATCGATAGACCTGGCGAAGCAGTCAGTAAGCAGTAATTAATTTTGATTTAGAAAATGTAGTATACTGGTAGACCTCTGGGGAAGAAGGGGTACACATACGTATGGGGAAGAAGGGGTACACATTCGGCAAGTCCGTAAATGGTTCTGAGAATAAACTGAATTGAATTTTGAATTGAATTGATGAGTACCCTACTCACACCTGGGGGCATGCCACCCTGTTTGTGAATGGGTATCAAAAAAGGGCCTAGTGTACTAGACTGTACCTGACCTGGTTTTTACACTACCTCGATTTTTGCCATGAAAATGTTAAAATTAAATGTACAAGCTGTCCTAACAGTCAAGAGGCAAAATATGACTTTTTCAAAGTCATGTGTCAAAAAATATTAAAATTCTGTGGCTTTTTCTCCATTTTGTAGCTGTTTTGAAAAGCTGTTTTCTGCCTATTGACTTTGCTAACTCTTCCTTTTTCATCATTTTTTAGTCAATCGAGGTTGGGTTAGAAGGAAGTAATCTTGTCTGAAAAGAAAAATATGTTTAACTAGAAATATTTGAACTGAAGCAATTTTTATTTATCCATAGATAGCCTACATAAACCATTCAGTTAGCTTCAGTCTGGTATTTTTGTCATATTTGTTGGTTCATTTTTAAGCCAGATGGATTATTTTGAAGGAAAGACATCTCTGCTCTGGAAATTTGAAAATCTTGTCTGAGGTTGGATACCCCTCCTATACTCCTGTCCTGTAGCCTACCCTAATTAAGCTAAAATCCTAGCAGTTTTAGAGCTTACAGACCATTCAGGAACTAGGTAAATGCTGGCCTACAATATCTAAGATTTGCAAGAACGTGAGAGAAATCCTTTGGCAGGCTTTGGCAGTTTGGCTTGGCCGCTTGGGGTTCTTTTGGAGTTTTGGGTTCTTTGACTTTACGTTAAAAGTGCATTGAGATCTAGGCTACTGTACCATGCTCAGCCAAGTCAGGTTGAAGTTGGGCTAAACTAACTAACCTGTTAGAGCAAAGGGATGTGCAGAAACTAGGTAGTAATGACAGGCAGCGTCCAAAATATCCAGCAGTGCGTACAGTATCAACCATCCTACTGCCTTGCCCTTATGCTATGAATGAGTGAGAGACAATTCTCCTCCAGTCTGCTCTAGCCTAGTTGTTATTTGCTGGCTTCATTCAGTCATACAAGAGCACTGGCAATTATTCTGGCGTGTGCCTAATTCAATGTAGGCCTTGGTTTTGGTTGTTCCTTTCCTTCCTTCCAACCTGTGCTTCCAACTTCCACAAGAGTTCCGAAGACTTCCAAGAGAGTTCCAACGTTCCAAGTAGATGGCGAAGACTCTGTCTGCTGACATCAAAAGAAAGTTGCTGTTTACTAGACTGACTTCGAACAAGGTTACTAAACACATTTCGAGAAACAGGACCGGACGTTTAATTAGCAGCAATTAACGGCATAGTACGGCCTTAAATGCTATAATTTTTTTTGTTTAAATTTTGACGGATCGAACCCGTCAATTCTGAGAATTAAGCGCAATCAGTTTTAAACTGCTGCTATGACGCCATCTAACGACGAGTGTCAAAATCAAATTGGAGAAGTTTCAAACAGTTGGCAGGCGGTCTTTTTGAAATCAAACTGACACGTTGAAACTTGAAAGGTTTCTGAAGGGTCGGAGGCCCAGGAGCCAGAAGTTTATTGGATTGAAAATTGTGCTGTATCTGCTTTGATTGCTATTTGCTTGTCTGTTTGTGCGCCACACTACGTAACCATGATGAGAATATTATGAGGAGCAGAATGTAAGATATCACCTGAAAAACAATATAGCCTACCCAAACCTAAATCTCATTTTTTGACAGTGCAAAAACGGATACGTCAGCTAAATTTTATTCGAGCTATATTTCGGCCCTTCTTGGCAAGGGTCCTCTTCAGGCTCAAAACCGCTCAAGTTGGAAAAACGAAACTTGTGATAACACAAGTTTCACAAGTTATCACAAGTTTCGTTTTTCCAACTTGAGCGGTTTTGAGCCTGAAGAGGACCCTTGCCAAGAAGGGCCGAAATATAGCTCGAATAAAATTTAGCTGACGTATCCGTTTTTGCACTGTCAAATATGATTCGCAGTCAGCTTGGGTTGAAGGAATATTTATCCTAAATCTCAATTATTGTAGAGTTTGACAAATGAGATTAAACTTCAGATTCAGTCATGCTGCACTCATGCACAGGACCATAGTGAATGTCCCACGAAAAAAAACATGCAATGATGTGTCTGCGGAGCTTTGTAATGGCTTTTGTTTTTAAGGCAATCAAGAACAAATGAATATCTTCTAAAAATCTGTCTGCTTTTTAAACTTTTTCCCTGTACAGTACTTGTAGCTTTCTTTTCTCGTGATGTCGCTGATCTTTGCATGGCACCCCCAAAAAGTGCTGTAAAAAACAAACCAGTTAAACGTGAATCTAAAATACTGATGCCTGCACTTTTATGGGAAGCAAGTCATCTTCTCAATAACATTTCTTTGGGCTCAGTTGGTGTCCATCCCAGCTCCTGCCCTGTGCCTTCCTTTGGCTGTTCTAAGTCATTTGGGACTTGAGTAGATTCCCTTTTGGGTGGGAACGGTGATGAGCTCCCAGAAAAGTTGTTGTTTTTCTGTTATAGGCTATTTAGCTTGGTGGCTATTTCATTTGTAATTGTTTTAGTACTTTACTTTTTTCACACAGTGGGTGGATTTTTGTAACATTGTCTTTTGCTGTTGTGCACTTGAAGAACAGATGTTGTGGAGAATCCTCTTCTAGTTGGCAGTAGTTTCCAAGAGTTAGTGACTAGTTGAGTAGAATGTTAGTCTAGTTCTTGTTTCAAATTGTCTGACATGTGCAGGGGCGTCACAAGTACATTTTCGTTGGGAGTGTGCAGCAGTCAAGCACAAATCCTCAATTTTTGGGCATGGTGCCCCAACGTCAGGGCATGCCACAAGGTATGGGCATGGTGCCCATATGTTGGGGCACCATGCCCTGGAGCATGGGCATGTTACTAGCATGGCACCCCCATGATATTTGGTTGAACTGAGATTGATTAGATACCTAAATGGGGCTGTCTTTCTCTCCTAGACCACAAGATACTTGATCTTATGTTCTATCTAACCTCTTTTTCCAGTTTTAAAAATATTAGAGAACTTCCAAGAAATTTAGCCATGAATGAATTCCCCTTTTTCCCTGGAAATGGATAGGTAAACCAATAGGAAAAAGTGGTCTTCATTAAATCTTCATTATGCAGAACTGTATTGGCCTCGCCTGAATATTTGTTATTGGAGTTGATTCTATGACCCCTACCCAGTACCCACTCGATTACCCTACCTTCCAACCCAAACCTGAAAACTAAGGTGAACTCTAGACCTCCCTTTCCCATTTCCAGTTTGCCTCCCGATCAAAACTGTCAATCAAACTCTCTTTGTCTCCTTGGCTACCCCAAACATTTGCATATTTACTATGTCTCTCGGAGTTGTTGCTTCTATCACACCTCTCCAGATTCCGAATTCCGGGGGGTCCAACGCCCTGGAAATTCAGACGTTTTTAGATCCTTACAGGTCGAACCCGACGGAAGGGATTGAGGAAACGTTAGTGTCGCGTTGCAAAATTCACATTCTGGTTACTTTATAGTCCGCCATTTTTCAGCTCTAGCTGGTTGTAAGATTTCCCCAGTTTCACCCTAGCCCTCCATTAGCTGCCAGACCGTCCTGACTACAGTTCCATTAGGATGATATGTGAAGCTTGACGTTGATAATGGTCGAATGTGTCAAGTTCGGCCTGGAGTGTTGATAGTGCTCCTTGGCCTCATCGGATCTCCGATGCACTTGTTGTAAGCTGGCTCTAGTTAGGAAATATCTCCAGCGTGGAAACATGAATTATTTCTGGAGGCGGATATGATACAGCTGTGATAACAGAGCAAGCACTTCTTGAAGAGTATGTTTGACACTTTTTACGTTTAGTCAGATTGAGCTATTATTGAAATTACGCTTAAGGCGTATTCTCGCCGTTCCCCGAGGACTGCTTTGGGAATCGAAGGGAAGGGCGAGAACAGAGGGAGTCACTTCACGCGGATTCCGCGTACGGAAAACGGCGAGAACACGGGGAATGAATCCAAAATGGATTTTGTTCAAAATAAAATATTCAGTTGACGAAATTTATCTGGATCCACTTAATTTTTGGTTTTGTTGATCCTGATTGTTTTTAATTAATTTTACATTGGAGTCCTCGGGGAACGGCGAGAATACGCCTTTAGGCATGGGCAGGCCGGGACATAGAGATCCAGGACCCCTAGTCAGCTAACAAAGTGTGGGCCTCCGTTTTGGTAATTTATCAAGACACCAATTTCGCTTTTATTTTGATTCCTTTAACATTCTTCGACTTTAGAAAATAGACACGCAGACTTAGAAATGAAATATACAAGGACCAACTATAGGTACATGTTATAGTTACCACTCCGACACCCCTGGCCGGGGCCCATTCCGATGTGGTGGCCCCTGGACAAGTTGGTCTATTGCCACTGGAGCGCGCTCAGTGTCATTTCGTGGCTGTAACACACTTTTGAGTATTCCTTGAGCCCAAGCTGACCATGATTAATTCTTGATGCTTGATACAAAATTTCGGCCCTCCTTGGCAAGGGCTTTCTTAGGGCCCTTTCCAAGAACATTTTTACCTACGGCGTGAGAGTATACCTTTGAAAATAAGATGCGCGAAATACTACTGAATAACAGTTTCAACTGCAACTTATTTAGCCACACGAGAGTGAATGGCCGCCAAATTTCGAAAGCCGAGGAATTCATATCAGTTGGCCGAAACACCTATCCATGATCGGAAGACGCGACATCCGGCTAGTGACGCGAAATACCATGCTTGTCATACATTTAAGGTTTAATCTGTAGGTTCTGTTTGAGTTTTCAGTCGTCTTTCGATTGGAAACCTTATGGGACTTTATTGTTTTGCGCTGCTGGCCAGTAAGGTGTTATGGGCGAATTCCGAAAGTACTTGACCGTCAGAAAGTACTGGCGAACGGCCAAGGACCAGGGGTACCAAGTCTCGACCTTCACTTTACCTGTTATTATCACAGGGCACAAGACCAAACCTTCGCAAAGGAGAATTTTAATTTGTTAGATTCGTTCAAACTCATGTAGACTTTCAATTTTTTCGAGATACACTGGAGCCCTCCCACAACCGGATCCATTTTGTCTTTAGTTTCCTACCTAGCCCATATTACACCGGAATATCAATGCTAGTTCTCAAGACACGCATATTCAACACGCCCTTTATTACCTTAAACTGCAGCTTGGAGCAAAAATAAGGATTTCTCCTGTAGAATTCGCTCCGTAGTTGACTCCGGTTGGCAGGTATGTGTAACGGTTTGGCTTGCGATTAACTTCCAATCCCGATATACTCTCAATCCCGATATACACAACATTCTGGGTTTTATCAGAGGATTTGTTCTTTCTGGAAAGGTTTACATCAGCCTGTCGAGGATCCTTGCCAACAAATGTCTATTCATGTAATATATAAAAACGAATCCGTCAGCCGTGCTTTCCAAAGCGATAGTTCGGCCCTTCTTGGCAAGGGTTCTCTTCAGGCTGTCAGTCTTCTGATCCAACGCTGGGGAAGTAAACAAACCTGCCAGCAAATGTCGAAACAGCGCTGAAATCTTAGCTGACTCACCCGTTTAGTGTCAGTTTCGTATTTGATCGTTGTGAGCTTTGGCTGAAAGAGAGGACAGGGCCTATTTAGGTTCATATCAGATTTCAGTTTAAACTTCGTAGGAAAACGAAACAGATCGATGGAACGGTCTTATCATCCACACGACGACATGAACAACTGGAAAAAGCAAGCTATTGTAGAACGAAGCCTATCGAATCTCCTGATTTCGCCGGAGTTCCGTCCGTAATATCGACGAAAGAGGGAAACCAAGTAGATCATTGATTCAAGATCTCACCTTACCCCGTTATCGACACTCTAACAGACTTTTCCAACAAATTACAAGCACCAAGGAAATTCCCGTTTTCGCCCCTTTGTGCCGAATATCAGTCTGGCAAGAAAACTAAGTGAAGATCGATCCAGCATGGTTTCTGCCGATCATTGTTTTCGAGAAGCTTGTTGGTCAGAATACCAGTTATGCAAATTTTGCCGCGTTTGTTCCCGTGGTGCAGGTGCCGATCTCCTGATTCACTTCCCTCGGCCGGGAGTCCAATGCGTGGTTGGGGGCAAGTCATCCGACGCTTCCCCTGCTTTTCCCTAGATTTCTCTAGGTACCCGTTTGAAGCTGGGTGGACTTTTGGCTTGCCTTACGGGGAAACGTCATTAACCCTCGCCCCAAACCAAACGATCAGCACCACCGAGACTCGAACACGAACCTTCGCTTCAGACTTCAGCGTGCTAACCATCCGGCTAGGATTGGGTCTGGCCGACGCCTTGCTGTAAGAGAGCTGAGTTTTAATCAATCAATTATTTCATAACATGTTAGTAGAAACACTAAACATAACAATGTCCATAGAAAGGACCTTTTTTTTCAGAAATGAGCGGCGGCTGCTGCTTGCCCCCTTACCACCAAGTTAAACCACTAAAACTCAAAATAGTTGACACCGTTCAGTTTTCTTTATTTGATTGATTTTTTTTTTCAGTCGTCTACCAAATGGAGCACCGTTGGCTAGTATTTATCAGTCGAAAATAACTTAAAAGCGTTTGAGAATGACCGTGACGCGGACCGTAGTGCTCCTTGCGAGTTTGACGTTTGTCGGTTGTCAAAATCGCGTCTTGGACCCGATGTCGGCGATGAGGGACGATATTTCGAGAATCAAGGTCACCATGGAGAATGTGGAAGGTGAGGCCTACATTTTTAATTGTATTGTACTTTACATGTCAAGTGTATCAGTTACTCGGTTGCATATCATTGGAAAGTTTCCACCCGACAAGCCATTGTTTACTAGTTTTCGCTCGGTATATGTCAAAATTTCATCAGGAGATAAATCTGTCAATGGATTGGGCATTAGGCAAGTTGTGTAAGGTTTGCGTTAGTAAAAAATCTTCTTCTAGTGCAGATTTTGTCTTGCGCAGACTTTTCTGTTGGACACTCTGAAACATAGTAAATAACATAAATAAATAATAATAATAACCTGAATGGCTCGTATAAAGTACTCAATTGTGTCATATCATCATACGATTAAGAACTGATCAGCATACTAGAGGCTTGGATATAAATTTTGGAAACCTACAGTTTACAATTAACGAATATTCAATTTACTTTAGGATTTGGGGTATATCGTTGGGTGTACGAAGTAGGGTACGAATGAGGAAAGGTACTGGTCAGTTGAATGAATGTTCGCGTGAATAAGTCTCGTACAGTTAACAACTACAGCGTTGAGTCTGCTGTCGGGTCGAGTTGGTTTTGGTGCATCGTAGTCCGGCAATATGGTTCTAGAGATTTGAGGATCATACCAGATCTGCCTACAGTTCTTTGAAATTTAAGTTTAACATTTCTTCATAATAACGGCGTCAGAATTAGCTTCTCATATGGTAAACCACCACCTCTAGGAACGTTTAATTTTGCCAGCCACGCGGGCACTGTTACGACACCAGACAATTGGGTCCGAAGTCCACGATCAGCTTGTGTCGTCTGTCAGAGAGTAAAAAGACCAAGCCTGAACTTGGCTTCGGCAACATGTCATCCGATACGGCCCCAGTTATCAGGCTTCATTTGAATTGATTTTAACTTCATCGCACACCATATCCTGCAGCGAAGTAAATTGTTGTCCTCAAACTGTCTGGGTGAGATTCGATTTCAGATTTTCTGAAAAGTCATCAGTGGCACACAGTCCATCTACTTAGCCTACCTTCCATTTTTTTTATGTGGTGGTTCACATGGTCTCCACTGTTTGTTTTGTGTTTCCGTACGTCACACTAATTACTTTAGCATCGTAATTGCGTATCTCAATGTGTCACTTGACGAGAGATCCGACTTAATTTCTGTTGAAAGACTTGGCACATGTGCACAGACATGCTAAGTGAGTGAAGGCTGATATATGCGTATTTAAAGACTTCTCTAAGAAATTTTACCGCTTGGGTTTTGTTTTTTGCTCCTACAACGGTCAAATGGAAATGGTCAATTTAGAACTTAAATCAGCTAAGAAGCCTTTCAGTTTCCTTGTGATATCAGGAATTAAAATTTCTTATCTCTCTTTGATTTCTTGTATGTTTTTTTTGTCTTCTTAGATACATAGGTAGATAGAAGGTTTATTTTGTAAATTGATTATCGCGGCTAACGAAAGTTAGCCAAGATGAGTCGATTTCGTGGCATTGTCCTTCCCATTTTCAATCAGTCAATTAACTTTACATAGCCAACCACCTTAAAGCTAGAAGAGGTCGCCGAAGACACTTAGACTTAGAAGCAATCAAAGTATCTACTAAAGACATTAAAACCATATACATCAAATTAACTAATACACTTTACGTGAAACGACCTGAAACAAATGCTGGTATAAACTGTATAAAAAACAAAGTTAACAGCAGCCGCGGTGCCCGGTCGGTGCCGGCACCGGTTGCAACCAACGTGTTTGAACGTTAAAATCAAGAGGTTTATCGCCTAATTTATTGCCGGCACCACTAATTTCGGCCGATGCCGGGAAAGGGTATAGGCCTACAGCAGGTCCGGGAGCTGGTAACCCCTCGGTTTAGAGTTGAGTCTTTTGGTAATGGTGACATATTTCAACAAAAGTCTAACCGTCTGGTTTTCTGTATTTGCTTCCGAATAAATATTTTTATATTATTTTTGTGGGTTTCATCCAGCAATAAATTTAATCAAGTATGGACTGATATTTGAGAGTGTTCTTGTTCTCCGGTTCTTAGACTTCGGACAGTCGCCCATGGAATTCAAGATACTTCAATTCCTTGGATACCAAGACCTGGCGGTAACAAGTGTTAAAGGATTTTTTGGCATTGACTTGACTTCATTTTCCGACCGCTTGCGCTCAAATATTGTACAGCTTAGAGCAATCCTCGCACTATTTACTGTTTGTGTTCCAACATTCAAAACCATTTGAATACTGTAACATTAGGCTCTGCTTTTAACAAATTATCCACGGCTTTGGCTGTTTAAGCTTTTCCCCAGGCCCATTGACTTCTAGCAAAATTTTGGCAAAATTCCGATAACCGCTTTTACGCATCAATAGCATGATACGCGAACACGCATCGGGAGCATATTGGCAATCGTGGCAAGTGCAAAGATTAGTGAGGTATCGTTAGCGGAACATATCAATTTCGGGTTTCCGGGCTTAAGAATTAATCAATGCAGTTACGGAAGTATGTTGCACTGGCATTATAGACACGAGCGGTCCTTTAAATATTTGCGAGGTTTGATTTTCTTAACATTTGCCAATGCTGTTCTAGTTCATGCGATCTGCAAAGCAACATACCTTTACTGTATCTTTTGACATCTAGATAGATGATGGCAGGTTTTATGTATTTCAGAGCAACTGGAAAAGTTCAATACTTTGTACCTTACGAAACTTGAGACGAGAGTAGTAGCTGTTGCTAATTCCCTTGGCCATATTGATAGCAACATCAAGAACCTTCAAGAAAGAGCACACGTCTGGGATACCTTTCAACTACACGTCTCAGCATGGAACGAACAGATTAAAGCAGTGGATAAAAAGCTTGACTTGCTGAACAGGTAGGGAATTTTTTTTGTCGACAGAATAGGTCGGGAGACAATTTCTTCGTTCTGCTTTCCCCATTTGCTGAAAACGCAACGTTTCTTCAGGCGAAAGAAAATAGGTTCTGTGAAAGGTCTTCGGAATTTCCACGATTCAGCTTCACTGTAACGTCTCGATTAAATTTTGTAATTTTTCTTTATATTTCGTTGAATTTTGGATGGTTTAAAGTTTCAAGTAAATGTATAGAAGGATAGTTAATAACATTTATTGTATATTGTCATGTTAACACGCACCTTCTGGCGAAATAAAACAGTTGAATCGAATTGTTTTCTTTTTTCATCATCGAGAAGTGATCATTTTAGCTTAGTGAAATTCCCTGGAATAAACAAAGAGCACTATTATTTGTAAAGAAAACGACATTTTATTCATTGATTACTTCTTTAAAATGTTCGGAAGGCTTCCCATGAAATGAGATTTTATGTTTCTCCATCGATTAATTTTTATTGTTGTGATTGTGATAAGTTAGGAAAAGATAAGATTTTACTTTCTCTAATGTCAAATAGATCAAAAGTCACCCGAGTAAAAAAAAGTACTATTTTTTTGTAAACTGAAGCGAAATTGTATTATTGTTGATTTTTCAACGACTCTGCACGAAACCTAAAGCACGGAGGAGAAGGAGAAGAAACACGAAAGACCAACAATGAATGTAAGATTGTAAAAGCATGAATATAAGATGAGCCACTGGTGATAGCTTGGAAAGTACGGACTATCCGAAAGCATAAGTGCAATTAAAAGGGGAGAAACATAAATATTTTTTAAAGAATTTGAAGTTTAATCACCAATGAAAACCAAGCTAATGGGTGATTAACAGGAAGAACACGGCTAAACAAAGGAGATGATTTTGAGGACAGGTTTCCCTTTGTCAAGGTGCGAAAACACGATCACAGTTTCCCGGCCGGATTTCCTGCACTTTCGTCAAGTTGGTCTCAACGATCTCAACATTTCGATATAGAAGTGATGATGGTGGCGAAAATCTGGGCAGGAATTCCAGACCAGGAGCACCCGAAACTGATCGTATGTCAAAGGCCCAATAAGGCACCAATAGTGGTCTGGGAATTGGCGAACTGCGGATCAGGTAGCGGTTTCGCGTTCGACGGGTTGAGTGCAGCAGGAAAAGGAGGGATTTGAAATACGTGGAACCTCTGCATCTTAGGTCCCTATTTTCTGAGTAAGCCGTCTAGTCCAGCCAGAAAATTGACATACGATGCGCAAAGGAGCTTCCCAAGTCCGTGGCATTTGCAGTTGTAAGTATTTCAGGAAGGTCGTATCGTGAACTCAAAGAGTCTCGCAATCTAATTTTGTCTCTCTCTGCACTTGCCTCCCATATATCAGACACCTGTCGCTGAACCGCCGTATCATTTTTTCGGAAAGTCAAACATTTCTCTGTTCTTGTTGGCGTGCAGAGTAACTGACAGACTTTTGGCGCGAATTCGTCTTTGAATGTTCGAGAGGAATGTCCAGAGGAATGTCTGGATTCCGTTTTGACTCCAGATTGTTTTTCTGGTGTTTGATTTAGTTTCTTTAGTCGTGTCTGGTACGTTAGGCCCACTTTAAAGATGGACTGACAGCTGTCACAGTAACTTCGTTAAATGACCAACAGGATACAAATATTTCGAAAAGATTTGTTGAAAGGAACAGGAACTGTTCGCAGCGTCAGCGATCACACAGAAGCTTGAGCCTAATCGACTTCCACCCTACTTACCGTAGTTACTACGCATGACGTCACGAATCCCGGCGGCGTTAGGGCTGGAACGCATTTTTCTATTTTCGTCAAAATACCGTGCCGCCGGCTGATCGAGCTAATCAGATGCGTAGTTACCACGTTAACTACGCTTCCGAGCGTGGTAAGCAAATAGTCACTGTTAGTTACTATTTTGAAAGGGCTGGAACTACCAGCGTAGTAATTTTTTACGAGGTTGGAATGAAAACTAATAGTTACTATTGTTGGACGGGTGGAACACGCTCTTAATGTAGCATACCTCAGTTCGTTAGATAGCCCAAGATGTTAAAATAGTTGTATCTGTACTGCATAATATTACCGTTTATCATGGATGTTCCTTCCCCCTCTTTTCGCACAGTAAAACGAAAGTATGTTAACAGGTTCGTTTTACCAGCTTGAGCTTAAAGCACAACTCATACTAGAAATGATATTTTTACTATGAAATGGATCAGAAATGTAGTTTTTCGAAAATACCATTACTTTCCACGTAAAAATTAGACATTTTCTTGTTAGCGCTTGTCGACTCTATACTCTATATGACTAAGTCCAAAACACGCCAGTGATCCTCAGGAAGAAGAAGTAAGCGCGGCCGTAACGACTCAAACTCAACGACTCACATCCTGTGTCAAGCAATCACGACGATCTTTGGGAGCAGTTGTGACACCACTTCTGCCTTTCTTCCGCTAGATACCCGGAGAGGCCGGAGATTTCGCAGCGGCAAAGAGAGATAGTCATAAAGTGTATTC
The DNA here is from genome assembly GCA_023053555.1 of Branchinecta lindahli. Taxonomy (NCBI): domain Eukaryota; kingdom Metazoa; phylum Arthropoda; class Branchiopoda; order Anostraca; family Branchinectidae; genus Branchinecta; species Branchinecta lindahli. The sequence goes on from JAKZAO010000003.1 coordinate 13,351,274, forward strand.
AGCCTTCCTGCTCTCCGACGCGGCGGCTTGGCGCAAAACTTTTGCCCAAAACAGAAGATAGATCTGAGATCTGAAGGAATACTCGTGTCTTTCATCCTTAACCCATGATGTGTTCTTCAAAGCATTACCAAGGACCTTCAACAAGCAACATTTCTCGTCGCTCACCTCCCGTCTTTTAAGTTGTCAGGTTTATAGTAAATGACGTGCATCTACGACATAATGTAGATGGTGCTCTGCTAGTTCTGCTTTAGACCTATCAATCACCAGTTTATTCCAACTGACCAAAAAAGTTACCCTGACGGTCCCTGACTAAAAGTGATTCTAACTAATGGGGGGAAACGATCACTCTGTTCTAGGATAAGTAGTGGAAGGCCTCTGTGGATAAAACAGTCCCGACCCGCTTATAATGGGCCTTGCCTCTACCACCTTTCATCATGGTTCTTGTTTATTGTTTGGAAGTTGGACGATCCGAAAGCTTTTTTTTTTATACACATTTTTCACGCTTTTCAAATTAGGTTTGACACCAGCTTGATGCTACATCTCCTCCTCCCTAGATGACATTAAACACTGATGTACCCTAATATTTACCATTAACCTATAGGACTGAGCTAACGAGGTTGTATCCCTGCCGCCCCCCAGTGATCGATTTATATTGTATCAGTTGTTTTAATTAAAAAATCTGAACCTGAACCTATCCATAATTTTTTAAAAAACTAAAACCTAATGAACCAAAAACATATACTTTCTAGCTCCGAATCCGGAACGTTCTCGTCCTCATAGGCTCAGGGCTTCAGACCGGCTAACTGACTAACCACACATTTCTTTATTTAAGGGGCTACGAGAAATGGGAAGCTATGAGTGACAAAGTCGGCCAGCTCCCACAAACCGAAGTCGCCCTCAATAAAATTCTTACTCGGCTCGACGACTTAGACGTCAAATTCGCCGACATCCAGCGTCGCTTCAACACCTCCTTGCGGCCGGAAACGCCACTACTTCCCGAGTTCGCCGGTAGAGGCGTTCTAAGCACATTAAAGGACATAGACACAAAAGTCACCAAGTTGACCAGTGATAATAAGCAGTGTTCGAATCAGGGAGATAGTGGAGTTCAAAGGGAGATCCTGGCTATGGTTAATGATATGGCGGGTAAAGTGGATTTCCTAGTGGATAAAGTGCCAGTTAAGCGGAATGCTGAAGATGAGGGACTGGATACGGACGTCGCCTATGACGACTATGATGCGGAGGGATCTGCTGAGGAAAAGGTAAGATATCCTGACATCTTTTGCGCCCGATTTGATTTCTGAAGTTGAAATGACGTCACTTGCTGTATAATCGTAATTTGTTTTATTGAGTATTCCTTCAGCCCAAGCTGACAGCAATCATATTTGATGGTGGTAAATGGATAAGTCAATTGAGATTTATTCGAGCGATATTTCGGATCTTCTTGGCAAGGGTCCTCTTTAGCTGACCCGTAGCGCCAGTAACATTTGCAGCCTTCGGCTCAAGTGCCATAAATACACACATATATACATATATACATATATATATATATATATATATATATATAATGTGTGTCTGATGTGTGTGTGTGTGTGTGTATTATATATATATAATCTTTAATTTCCTTAATAGGCTCGGACAATTCAGTCGCTAGCACTGGATCGTCACACAGTTAACAACCATTACGTATACTGTACTAACACTAAACATTTTGATAATAAACTTAAAGATCCACAATCTACACTCGATATATACAATTTACTTTATTGATTACAGCATAGAATTGAAGTGGTGTACGAAGTAGGGTACACAGGACTTGAGGTACTTGTCCGTTGAATGTGTGTTTGGGCGAATAAGTTTCGTACACTTTACAGTTGCTGCTATGTGCCTGGTGTTCGGTCGACTTTGGTTTGGTACTTCATAGACCGGTAATATAGTTCTGTGAAGGTCTGAGGTCAGGCACTTACGTCCGAAGTCCATAGTCAGTTTGTGTTGTCTATCAGAGAGAGTAGAGGCCAAGCTTGGCCAGCCGGCCTTCATATAAGAAGTGTACATTGGGCCAAGGATGATCTTCACGACTCTCTTGTGGATACTTTCGAGTCTGTCCGTCTGTAAATCCCGGATGCCAGACTGCACAAGAGTACTCTAGATAAGGGCGGCTGTACGTATAGTACAGAGACCTCATAACTCTTGGTGAAAGACCAAACCTACGAAGAAGGTTTGATCGTGATGTCCGTGGGTCTGTCCCTCTGTCCAACTTTGGCCAGTTCGGGAAATTCCAGAAAAGCTAGGACGCCCAAACTCGGCGGGCGTATAAAGGACCCGACACAAATGTTCCTGTTCTGATGGAACTTGATGAGTTGTAAGAGGAGATCCGCTAAATGTGCCATTTATTCTTCCAACCGTATCGGGCCACAGTTTGGGGAACTCTGGTGGAGAGGTGCCGGAAATTTAGTGGCACGCATTTAAGGAGCCAACAGGTGGAGTGATTAAGATGGATATGCATTTTTAATTTCATGTACCACCCGCTCGTAATAGGCACCGTATGAGCTCGTAGCTCTTTTTTTTATTCCGACCCGTGCCTTCTGTGACGCGCTGATTCAATGAAAAATCTATTTCCTGTTTCCTTGAGATGACGCGGAAAAGACGGCAAAACAGTGATACAAAAATTACTTGGGCTTGTGTTGGCAAAACGGGCCTGCCTCAACACTAGAACAAAAACTCTTCTACTCTAATTTTCCATAGGTGGGGCCGCGGGGGGTCAGTGTCGTGGTCCCAGACCACAACTGGATCTTCGTAGACTTTCATTTTGAAGAGCCATTCGTAGAAGCAACAATACTAAAGGCTACGATGGGATCCCAAAGGGGAACATTAGTCAATCTTTCTAATACATATAATCAGGTCTTGCAGATGTTCAGTCTTTGCCGAACGCGTACAGATTTAATACCATTCTAACATACCACTGAACGACAGGCACTAAGTCATACTTTCGTCATACGATCAGGCTCATTCTAAAACATCGTGTTTTGACTAGATTCCGACAGGACTACAATCCGAGGCGAGAACAAAGAGTATTTCCTGATTTACCGTGTCTTTTCTGGTACACCTACCTCCTGCAACCATTTTTTGTCGACATGAGAATTTTATTTTACTTCTTCGAAATTTCCGGTTTTGGCCGGAATCCAGTCACAGTACATGTCCGGTGAGAAAATAAAGCCCATGTTTGGATTCAACATGTATTCTTATCCCCTTAATGATGCTCCGATCGACTTAAAAAAAAACTTCTAAAAAAATTCCAATGTCTGCCGGATTCCTGATTTCACAGATGGATTCAGCATGTATTCTCGCTTCTGTAAGGATGTTCCGATCGACTAAAGAGTAAACTTTTTCGCCGGATTCCGGTCACTCTACTTGTCCGGCGGGAACATAAAGTTCAAATATAGATTCAAGATGTACTCTTACCTCTAATCGACGCTCTAATTGACCAACGTTTAACCTCTAATCAACTGCGGATAAGACTTGCACTCTTACCAATTTTCCTGTTTTTGCCGGATTCTGGGCAAACTAATTGTCCGGGGAAAAGAAGAAAGTTCAAAAACAGATTCAGCATATCTCTGTTCCCCTGTATTGAACTTGTATTCGACCTCAGATAGGACTTTTACTTCTACGAAATTCCCCGTTTTCAAATCAAATTCAAATTCAAATCATTTAATGTAAACAAGATACAATCTCTCATAGGCATAGCCCAAATATGGTATCTTTTAGTCAAACACTTAATACAAGAAAGATTTGTCAACGAGAAAAACAAAAATAATAGGATAAAACGCACAAGTTACGAATTGTTAAAAGTACGAACAAAACTCGGCACAAAGCTTCGAGAATAACGCTGTGACCTGGAGTAAACCGGTGTCAGTTTTGGAACTTTCGCAGCCGCTTCTCTGGGGAGTCGGGATCTGAGGGGGACAAAGGGAGGCGGGAGGAAGTTCTTGTAGATGGGGTGGAGGAGGAGGGTTGAGCCAAATTTTAGGCACAGTTTCTCTCGACGGACAAAAAGGGGGTCAAGTTTGTATTCTTTTAGATAAAAAGAGTAAGGCAGTGGGGAACCTCCGTAGATAATTTGTAGAGACCTCTTCTGAACCCGTTCAATTTTATCACTTTCTTCTTTTGTAAGAGCGAAATGCCAAACAGGACATGCATATTCTACTAGTGGGCGGATGAACATGCAGAAAATTAATTTTAGTTTATCCTTAGGAACCCGGAATTTCTTTAAAGTCTTCAGCATTTGGATAGCACCATTTGCCTTTTTTACAATCAACCTTGTGTTTTCATGCCAAGTTAGATCAGAAGAGATCACTACCCCTAGCAGGGTAGTGCTGTTACTGAGGAGGTTTGGGTCTATAGGTGGTTCGAATTCAGGTAGGCTTTTCTTGGGAAATGAAAATGTCATTACTGAAGATTTATCTTTGTTTACCACCATATTCAATTATTTTCCCGGATCCCCGGTGAGCTATTTGTCTGATGAGAAAATTCACTTCTGGGTTCAGCATGTCTCCTTACGCCTAAATTGACTCTCACATTAGCTTGGACAAAAATTTTGTTCATCCCTTAATTAACCCCCCACCCCCTAAATAGGGGGAAAATACGAACTTAACCTATCCTTTGAACCAGTGGATCCTCACACAAAGTTTGAACAAAATATCTCAACCCCTTCGAGAGTTATCGTGCTAATAGACGGACGGACAGACGGACAACTTTTACGAAGTCATAGCTATCCCATCACTTACGTTTTGGGATCCCAAAAAGAATAAACAACGCATTCCTGAATAGTTGAACATGATAAGTGGTTTTTATCATTATGATTTTTAAATTTTGTTGTAGGTATGAATTGATGTACTACATTACCAAAACAAAGAAAACAAGACCAAAGGTTCCGAGGGGATCCCAAAAAATCTAACATTTGATTCAAACAATTGGGTCATGAATGTCTTCGCCATTCAGTCTTCGACAGATTCCTTGAAGATTTTTACTGTTAAAATAAAGTTCAAAAATAGATCAGCATGTCTCCTTTCGGATTTCAGAAACAACTTTGAGCTTCAACCAAATTTCCAGTTTCGGCCGAATTCGTGATGAACCATTTGTCCGACAAGAAAACTAAGTTCAGATATGAATTCAGCGGACCTCCTTACCCCCTCAATGAATATCTTATTAGCTTATAAAACATACATGTTTTTACCGTAAATTCGAAACCCCTCCTCTGCCTCTAAGGATAGAACTAAAGGACCCATCTACGAACTTGACCTATAGCCTACTTTACCAGTGAATCCTCATTGAACAATATCCTCGCTTGAACAACATATTTCCTCGTTTGAACATCATATATCAACCCCATCGACCTTCGATTACGCTAGATCTCTCCGACGTCCATAGAATAAACAAATGAATGTCGTCACCCACGCGCAGAGCTATACTGGTTTGAGAATAAAGGGGTAGGGACTGCTATAGCCGAAAATTGGTCGACAAATTATGTGTCCGGTTTTAGCCGGATTCCGAGTGAACTACTTGTCCGGCGAGAAAATAACTTTCATATTCGGATTCAGCATGTCTCCTTACCCCTAAATCAACTATCTCAGTTTTTTTTTCCCTTAATTTGAAACCCCTCCCACACCCTTAAATATAGGGCTACAGAGCCCATCTACGAACTACAGAGCCCACCTTCCCTTGACGCAAAGGATCCGCCCACCAAGTTTCATCAAAATAATATCTCATTCCCTTCGAGAGTTATAGTGCTCACAGACGGACAAACTTTTGCGATGTCATAGGTATCCCTCCACTTAAGTTTTGGGATCCCAAAAAAAAACAAAGCTAAAAGCTTAACGCCAAATATAATAATAAATAAATAAATATATCAGGCACTAGCCGCACTAGTAAGATCTGCTTAGGATTGATACTAAACAATTTTCTCCAAAACATCCATTTCCGGACTGTTCCGACGCAGCACTATTGTAATGTTGGTGAGTAAAGGTTGAGGAGCTATAAAATTTTGTTTATTTTCTTTCAGAGAAACCCAGAGAAGTCCTTCGTCAAACTCTGGAGGAAAATGGTGCAGCCATTCCGAAGGTCAAATAAAAAATTCGAAACTCTGGACAGAGTTCTTTCCGAAATGGAAAAATTCGTGAACGCATCTAACGTGTCGACTCGAGACACGTCATTCCTCACTGAAATACAGAATGACGTCACGCAAATTAGCCAGTGTTGCAAGAACAGTGATTTGAACCTGAGAACCGGGGTTCAGACCCTGGAGACGGCGTTGGAAAGTGTAGGCGTGAGAGTGAATGAAGTATTACGGGGGAGTGAAAAGTGCAACACGTTTTACAAAGAACAACTGCAGCAACATACGTATGAGATGAAGAATGCAATTAGGGAGCTGCTGACCGGAAAAGGTATAGAGAACTTCTTTCTGTATCCTTCATTTGCTATTTACCCAGTATTTACCCATTCTCTTCTGCTGTTTTACCATGACGAATGTTAGCCACGTGACCTAATAACCTGTAATAACTAATAACCAGTTTCGGCGTTCGTCTCGGGGACACGGTCAGGTCAGACTTAAGGCGTATTCTCGCCGTTCCCCGAGGACTCCACTTGAGGAGTCCCCGCGTTTTGTTTCTCCTGGGGACTTACTCCCCGTATTCTCGCGAGTCCCCACGAACGGGGAATGCTCCGACTATCATCACCATCATCAAAAAAGATTGTCTTTCGGATTCGGAGGGGAATCAATTTTTGCTAGTGTTGGTGCAATGTAAAATTAATTAAAAACAATCAGGATAAGCAAAACCAAAAATAAAGTGGATCCAGATAAATTTCGTCAACTGCATATTTTTTTTCGATCAAAATTCATTTTAGAAGCATTCCACGTGTTCTCGCTGTTTTCCGTACGCGGAGTCCGCGTGGAGTAACTCCCTCTATTCTCGCCGTTCCTCGGGGAACAAGTAGTAAGTAAGCGGTTTAAAGTTTGACAGAAAAGGCAGATTATTTTTACATCTTATATTTGAATACACTGCAATATATTGACTCATTACTGGATTTTGTATTTTTTCAACAGGGGCTTTAGTAATAACGTTCCAGAGTGTGCGCTGCTTGCACGGCAAAAATTCATCCAGGCGCAGAGAATTTGAATTTCAACAAAGGCCTGCATTTCGAGTGTGACATTTGTACGCTTATAGAAAGTGAGAAGATGATGTTACGATATGTCGGCAGTGGGTAACATTTGTAGCGCGTTTTTATCGGGTTTTCGGGCCTGTTTAAGTGAATAACTGATGTGTAACTAGACTGCCGGATCCCAGACTTAAGGCGTATTCTCGCCGTTCCCCGAGGACTCCTCGAGGAATCGAAGGGAACGGCGAGAATAGAGGGAGTCACTCCGTACGCGGACTCCGCGTACGGAAAAGAGCGAGAACACGGGGAACGCTTCTAAATTGGATTTTGTTCGAAAAAAAAATATGCAGTTCACAAAATTTATCTGGATCCACTTTATTTTTGGTTTTTGTTTATCTTGATTGTTTTTAATTAATTTTACTTTGCACCAACACCAGCAAAAATTGATCCCCTCCGAATCCGAAAGGGAGTCATGGTGATGATAATCGGAGCGTTCCCCGTCCGTGGGGACTCGCGAGAATACGGGGAATGAGTCACCGGGACAAACAAAAACGCGGGGACTTTCCAAGTGGAGTCCTCGGGGAACGGCGAGAATACGCCTTTACTCAGCCTTTACTCGGTCAAACTAAGAAGATACAATACATTGCTGTAATATAGGGAATAGTACGCCCTTGGTAATCAGCAGCGACGGCAAAAAAAATAGTGTATGCCCTGGAAAGTAAGCTTGCGGCGTAGCTAAAAAAAATAATCAAGGAACAGATTTGTCTTTTGTTCGGGGGTTTAGACGACAGCATGAGCCAATTATATATACGCATGGCATAGGAAATGGTTGGTAAGTGTCTAATCATTAAGCGTCATAGAAGTTTCCTCCACGGCTTGAATGAATGAATGAGTTTATAACGCGATTCAACCTAAAAGCATGTGACTGCGAGCCTACAAATTATAACATTGAAAATAAACTATAGCTTATTTTGTACAAATAATATGAATACAAAAAAAAACTAAAAGAAATACGGTAAATTCTCTTTATCAAAAATCATAGAATCAAACACACGTTTGTAGGTAAACTATAGACGAAAATCCAAACTACGGGTTTTCCTTGTGTATTCCATCAGACAATTTCTAACGTTTTTTTCTCACAGATTAATTAAAACCTGATCAGTCCTTTAGCTGACCGATTAAGCATATTAATCTTTCAAGTGATTTATTAGAATAGTTTGTGTCTCGTCTTTAACAATTTATTACTCGAGTGAGACGTTAGGAACGCTCTGAGCGGAGATTAAAAAGTCACTCTTAGTATTTTCCTGGTTGTCAGTTGTAAGAAAGCCAAGTGATTGCCAAAATGCAAATCCCTGGAAACAGTCGCTGTTTTGGAACCCTATCGTGGCGTGATTGTTGCTTAAAGCGTCTTTGTGTAAACACTCGCAGGGCGCTGAGGTCCATTATCGCACGATCCTTTCTGCTTCTTGGTCATCATCTCCAGTCCTTTTGGCCAGATGCTAATCGTCTTTCATTTCTATGAACAGCGAAGGGTCGAGGAAGTTCAAAAGCATCTGCGGAATCCCAGACGGAAACCTGTATACATCTTACAAATTTTTTTCTTTTAATTTATTTGGACGTCGAACATTTTTAATTGATCTCGGTATTTGAGTTTTGGTGTTGAACCAACCAACTTTAACTCCAAGCAGTTCTTGTCCAACCAACTTTAACTCCAAGCAATTCTTGTGCTTAACTAACCAACTTTAACTCAAAACAATTCTTACGAAGAAATTCACCAAAATCAGGTACCTAAGCTATAATCTTTGGTTGTTTTATCACAAGTTCCCTTTCCAGCTTGAGCCTGAAGAGGACCCTTGCCAAGAAGGGCCGATATATCGCTGTAATAAAATTTAGCTGAAGTATCCGGTTGTCGTTATCAAGTAATATTTATTTTTCACTTCATGTTTTCTGCCTTAGCCATTTTCGTGTGCAGATTAGTCGTCCAAAGAATGCGAGTTGGAGTTGGTTTTTGCGTAGGCCTATTGGTTCTTGATTTATTTTTACTATCTTCATTTTCGGTCATTCAAACAAGGAACCTGTTAACCATGACAGATAAACCTGAATGAGTTTCTGTTTGAATTGAGAAGTCTAGGACCAAAATTTCAGTTTTCAGCTTCTTTTTCATACCACTGTTGTTTGGCTAGTGTCAAGCTAGTTTCTAATCATCTGACACCTTTGGATCCTCTCCTATTTTTTGTGATAATAAGTGATACTGCAGTATAGATGAGGAAAATATGTCTACGATTTTAGTATTGTTGGCGTTAATCATCGTTTCAAAATGATTAACACCAAGCTAAGCATCCAAGAGGTGGTGGATGAGGCACTAAATAATGTCATGAAAGTTAACTTCACGATAACAGCGGTCTTAACTATTTCTTTCCCAAAATCTTTCCCAAAAACTCTTATTTTGTAGAGGCGGAGGCCAAGGAGGTTGACGTCTTCCTCGAAAGCCGAGTGAGGGAGGAAACCCTAGCACCAACCAAAGAAGAACCAACTACCCCCGCTCCGATTCCACAAAAGCGGAGCTGCCACGAGCTGCACGCCGCAGGAGAAACAGAAAGCAAGGTCTATCACGTGTCCAACAAGGAGCTCAATGACCGTGGTCGCGATTACAACATGCGTTACTGCGATATGGACACTGAAGGTGGGGGTTGGACTGTAAGTAGCGAAGATGGGGTAAGGTGGACATCCGGGCTTAAAGCGAAACTGGGGGCTTGGGGCTAAACAAGCGAAACCGTTTGTTGTATATCCTTCCTTTCATGTTGTTTGACATTAATGTCTAAGCATAGGCTTATTACTGCAGAAGCTGTGGTTGTTCTTTATGAAGTGGAATTTTGTTGCACAAGCTTTGCTTTCTCACCGGAAATTTGTAATTTTACTGAACAGAAAAATGTGCAAAAAATGTTCCCGCCTGATGCCCCTTCTTCTTTTCTTCCAGTCTGTGAGAGTCCGTGACATTTCGGTGTATAGCGATTTCCTTAGAATAACTGGATAATTTCATTATATCATGGCAGTCCAGCCAAGTCACGTACAGTACTGCTAACTCGCACAGATAATTTACTGTCGTTAGCTTCGTCTTAGTCGTCAGCTTCTTACTCAATACTTAATATGGCTAAGTCCAAAAAACGCCAGTGAACCTCGGGAAGAACTAGAACGTCGCCCGAACGATGACTCAAATCCTGTGTCAACCAATAAACGGCGGTCGTTGGAGACAGCTGTGGTGACGCTTCCGGCTCTTCCGCTAGGTACACGGCGATTCTTTATCGGCACGTACAGTTAGTCAACAAGAGTATAGGATTGAGTATGTTTCTGAGTGTTCCTGCTGCTGTGCCCACCCGACACAGATCTGAGCAAAATCCACCAATTCACGCACTTGCTGACACAACGCACAGCCGAGACAAACCCCACTAAAGTCTGTCGCGATGCACACCCGTCAGGGGTTCCAGTCGAAAATACACTCATTTCTTGAAGCACAGATCGAAGACAAATCGCCTTTGTTAGTTCGGAGTCTTTGTCTAAGCGGTTAGTTTCACGTATTTCGTCGTACCAAATAGGAGTAGGGTTGTTCTCAGTTGCATGGTTTTTGACAGGAAAAATCTCAGCGGGAAGGGAAATGGTGGGCCATGAAATCCCGCCTCTGTGGTTCAGCTGAGTCCCCCCAAAAATTACCCCTGTGGCCCACCATAAAAATTTCCGTCTACGTGAACTCCCCTAATATGAACACAGGAACTTATCCTGTAAATTTTTTCTGGGATTGGTTTTTGGAACCTGTAGAATTTTCCTGTTGGGAAACCATTCATCCTGCGGAAAGGAATTTTTTGTCTCCCGTATTCATCCGAGATAGGCTAAGCTAAATACTTGGGTGAGCTTACTAGACCTCTCTCCTCCACCCTCAAACCGAATATTTTGCGGGGCCGAAGTAGTGGATATCGTACGACCCAGCGATGGGCCACTAACGGGGATCGGTTTTCTCAGATGTAGTCTCTACACTGTCAGAAGTTTCATAACAGATCGCGCATAACACTTTTAAGAATAACACCTTTTCACTTAGAAATAAAGTGCTATGACCAATTAAGTTTACACTATTTCGTGCCTAAATCTCCAACAACACCTTCAATTGGTAAAAATACTACACTGTCAGAAGTTACATAACGACAACAGAAGGATGCCCGGTTTCAACAGATAACACTTTGGGATGTTATCTGTTATGTTTCTTTTGTTCCAGTTAGTATTTTTACCAATTGAAGGTGTTGTTGGAGATCTAGGCACTATCTTTACACTTTATTTCTAAGTGAAAAGGTGTTATTCTTGAAAGTGTTATGCGCTATCTGTTATGAAACTTCTGACAGTGTACCATGGTTTGCAAAGGGAGCACAGAAATGAGCGGGAACGTCTCGAATCAGTTGAACTTTTGTGGTGAGCGAGGATAAAACTGTCTTGTGTCGTTGCTGCACAACAGAGGTAAGATTCTTTGAACGTTCGTTAACTTTAATCATTGCAGTTTTGGGCTAAATGGTAAAACGAATACCCGAAACACCCATTCTAAATTAGTGAACCTTTATGGAAAATATTTTGGAGTGTTTTGCTCTTATTTTATATTTCTTTTCCCTTTTCTACTGCACTGACGCCCTTGGGCAGTGCGTCACAAATCCTTGATTAGCTACTTTGGACTACTGGTAGTTGACTTTTCACAGAAAGTGGATGAAAACGCAACTCTTCAAAGTTAATGTTCAAAGAAGCATACCTCTACTGTACTTCGGTGAATGGATTCCGGTCTTTGCTGATGTACGGTTTTCTAGGTAATACAGCGTCGAGGGTATTTCGGGGAGCCAATCCAAAACTTCTCGCTCTCCTGGCAGGACTATCGTTTTGGCTTTGGTGACCTAAACAAGGAATTCTGGTTTGGAAATGACTACATACACCGGTAAGAGTTTTACCTTAAAACCGAGCAGAGGCGCCAAGTATGGGAGAGGGAGCAGAGGCGTTACTCTGGTGTTACTAGCCAAAATGTTTGGGGGGAGAAAGATATTTACCGACTGGTAGATACCCTGTTTTTATGAAAAATCGACTGATTTTCAGAAAAACCGACTGTTCTTAAGAACAAATTTGATAGTTCTACGAAAAACCGACTGTTATATTCCCCCCCCCCCCCCGCCCCCCATACAAGACGCCCCTGGGAGGGAGACCCAGAGGGGAGACCCCCAAGGTTGCCAGTCGTTTTTCCTTGAAAACAGTCGATTTTTCTTAAAAACAGGCTTGTGAGAGCTGATTGAGGCAGGCCGTTGCACAAAGGAGAGCCCGAGTGGATTTTACTTTAGTAAACTGTTCGCGTCCCTATGTCGGGATTTGTAGGTTTGGCGATACAGTTACCTTAGACAATCACTTAACTTTTTCTAGTTTTGCCAGAAATGGTCTGTCGTTAAAGCACGCATCTACACCTGACCAGTCGCATGTGTACTCACTTGAATCTCGAACAGAACGAAGAGATATTTAAAACAAAAAATGACTTGGTATAGTGGCTACGACTTTCCATTCTACTGCGCTGACTCCGCATGCCATAGTAGTTTTTATTTATTTATTTATTTGTGACCCGCTTTTTGATAACAGCGGAGTATGAGTAAATACACAAAGGAAAATACACATACTAAAACACTAAACAAGACAATGTAAATAAACATGACTAGCCTACATTCTTTTCATATAATTAACAGCACACTAAATAGACCTACAGAATTTTACACAATGACAAGCACATTAAACGGGTTCAGGATTGAAAAACTGGCCAATAATTTCATGGGCTGACAAGGCAGGATGTTTGTGGAGGGTAAGTAAATTTGAATGTGAACGAAGGAGTGTATTGATACTATCCTGGACATTAAAATTCGAAACCAATTTACGATTACGGAAGGATTTTGGTAGTCCGCAAAGACAGAGTTTTATTTGACACAAATGACGCGGTGAAATTCGAAATAGTGTGGTACCGTGGTCAATCCCACGTTCTATGCCGACTTCTCTGTCACGCGGAGTCTACACATGGATAAGTCATAATTGTTACACCGGGGCAGGCGATTTTAAATTTATCTATGAATGAATGAATGAATTTATTAAACGAAAAAACCCATGGGGTCATGGCAACAAGAAAAAAACAATACAAAAGGAAAACACAACAAACTACAAAAATCGCTCTCTATGGGACAGACCAACGTGATATCCTATTTCTTGGTGTGTATATACACGTACAAGCTGTGCTTGCTTTACAAAGCACGAATCCACGGCCATCTGAAAACCGCCTTTCCGCCATCTTCTGGCTTTGGATTACAGCCTGAACTGGGGATTTCATACGTTAGAACTTCGCTAGGTGGCCGTTCGAAGTCGGTTTGGCTGTAAAGTCCGTTAGTAGGAGCTTTCGGATTAGACTGTGGAAAAAAAAAACATTTGAGATCGGAAAATTCACAGCGAACCTGGAGGTGTAAAAGAAAGCTGTCTGAGTACGTGCATCTGACTATATTTATTGACAGGGTTGTCCGAGTGTAATGTTATATCAGAAAGAACCGACGCAGACCGATGTTTTTTTGTATAAGGTTGGAAGTGCTACGTGTTCGTGGTTGGAACGATTCGGGTGCTAAAGTGTGTGGGTGATTCCAGCACTTTGACAGACAATACTCGTGATGACCAACTCCCCTTGCCGATGCAAAATTGCCGTGTCCCTAGCGGAAGAGCCGGAAGCGGCACCCCAGCTGTCCCCAACGATCGCCGTGATTGGGTGACACAGGATTTGGGTTGAGTTTGAGCCGTTAGTGAGAAGTTTTCTCGTTCTTTCTGAGGATCATTGGCGTGTTTTGGACTTTATCATATAGAGTATTCACGTAACCACGTTTCAACGCCATATCGATGTCAACCCGTGCCCCTAGAATAGTTATTGCGTTCTGTTGTGATCTAACTTATGGACTCCTCTTTCGTCCTTCCGCAAGGTGATATGTGCCTCAATTTTGTATATACGTCCCTCGTTGGAAGGTGCGACGTTCGTGCTCTAAGAATGCTGTGACCATGTGTCGTCTGCTACGCCATCTTGTGGCTTTTGTTTCCGGCGAGGGGATGTGACATATCGAATAGATGGCGTGAGACTGCCCATTGAAAGTCGCTAAAACCAAGCTTCACCTTCCACTCTGGCAAAAGTATCTGGCGCTTCTGCAGAAGTCAAGCCAACTCTTCCGCACTTTCATGATAATCAATCATAGTAGCTAATTTTGGTATTCGTCAACATAAAGACAACCAAATTAGTTCGCTTATAGCAAGTTTTTGTCTAATAAACCTTTAATTTATTTTTCCTGAATGTCCCCTTCAGAGGTCTTTTGCCTCCCAACCACAACTGTCAATCATTATTCCTTTTTCTCGACCTAACAAGTTCGTTTGCATAGTCGTACTGTCTCTCAAATGGGTTGCGTCTAAGACACCTTCCAGATTCCGGAGAATCTGGAGTGTCGAAGACCCCGGACTTCCAGACGTCTACGGCCTGGCTTCCCCGTTCCCAATCCATCGGATGTCTGGAATCCGGAAGAAAGGCTAATAGTGATTTCGGATTCGTTTAGAAGGCTAGACTGTTGGGTTGAACTTCTTTACTTGTTCAGTCTCTGTTTCCCTTTCAGTTTCGTTCCGTTCCCTTTTAGTTAGAGTTTTCAGTTGTTTGTTCTGGAAACCCAGACAGGTTCATTGTGGCACTAAAAATATTGTCATGACTTAGCACAGTTTCTTCTTTTCTTCTCGATGGTTTTATTCTGTTGTTTGGGTCTGTGATGCGACAACTTCTTAGCCATGCCATGTCGAATTACTTTACTGTATTCGTAAAATAGTGAAAAGGCGGCAAATGGCACTGTGATTTGAAATACACGCGCGTAGCTGAGTACAAATGTGAATTTCAGTCACATGGGATCTTAGCAGTGAAAATATTTATCAATGTGTGCGCTTCACAAGCGTTCTGATTTCTAAGCTTTCCACTTTCTTTCTCAGGCTTACTCACGAATATGATGTTATACTGCGAATCGACTTATGGGACTTCGAAGGAAATCAAGTGTACGCGGAATATGAAACTTTCAAGTAAGTTGGTAGTACGTCTTGTCTTTTCCGGTAACTCCGACCCATTAATTTAATATAATTTCGATTAATTTCAAATAAATGCGGCACAACATTTCATGCGCGAGCAAATTCATTGGCACTTGTCATACAGTTGTACACAAATCCCCAGTTTTGGGCACAGTGGTCCAACGTTAGGGTTTACCCCAACGTATGAACAGTGCCCTAGAGCAAGGGGACACCATCCACCTGAAAAACTGTATGACTGTATTTTGTGAATCCCCATAAAGCATCTGTAACTTGTAAATCCCCATTAGCAGATTTTCGTGCGGTAGAAGATGTAGCGAAAGAATTTCAAGTGCGGTCACAGCTTCTATGTGTGTCACTGTGACGTTTCGCCGTGGGGACGTTTTGCTATGTGGACGTTTAGACATGAGGACGTTTTGCCAAGGAGACGTTTTGTCGTGGGGACGTTTCGCCAGTGGGACGTTTCGCCACGTGGACGTTTCGCCATTGCGACATTTCGCCACGTGGACTGTTTGCTTGGGACGTTTTGCATTGTGACGTTTCGTCGGTCGGTAACCCGCCCCCCGTACTCATTGACTTCAGAGAGCAAGTGTCACCATGAACTATAGGTTAGAATAAAGGCCGATGGCCACAAGGGCATTTCAGTACCTGTCCTTAACCGGACATCTCCTTTCCCCTGAGTGTCGGTTATGTCCACTGCCTGGTCTGGCGCTGAAGGGCTGATACAGAAAAGTAGTTCATTGTAGAGGTCTATTTTGTTAGTTTTCAATCAGATCAAGTGTCCGTAAAGTTTTGTTTTTAGTTTTGGGTATTGAACAGATAGCGAATAACTAAACGGGACAAAATGGACTTGCGCGAGTGATGTACCTTGGTCTGTCTAACCAAGGAATGTGTCCCCCCAGTGCCATGCTAGACAGTGGACAAAATTGACCCTAAGTAAAGGACGAAGAAGATCGATCTTTATGAAGATAGACAGAGGAAACCTTTGTGAACACGAAGTGGATCAACATTTTATTCGCCGCGATCTCTTTCTTCGAAGAAGAGTGGTTAGAGCAGCACCCTTTACATTATGTGGCATCTGCGCGTCATCTAGCAGGAAACGAAGAAACTTATCGGGAGAGGGAGAAGATCACCGAGAAATCATGACATGAACCATAAATAACACACCATGGGGTATTGGTTGAAAGTAATGAAATTAAATAGAAGTTCTCATGGCCCTTGGTATATAAGGAACATCGTGCAACCAAATTTGGAAAGTACCACGGAACGTCTCACCTTTCTTTTTCGGCCCTCGTGATCCAACACAAATTGCTTTGTCTGATTGGAAAACCTGATTTTTTGCTTAGTTTAAAAAAAGATGCTTATTGTACCAAGTTGTAAATTTACCTGAGCTTGACGGACCGACCGGACGGATAATACGGACCAGAATTTGGTGACATGCTGTTTTCAGCATTCCTCCCCCCCCCCCCCTCCTCACACCCTGTCACCTTTCGCGGTTGACAACCGTGTATGAATGAATGAATTTATTACATGCAGCCTAGTAATAAGGTATTTGTACATTACATACAGAAAAAAAGGTAAATGAACGCTTAACAAGATCTACACAGAATCTACAACAATAGCAAAAGACAAATAAACGCAAAACAAGAAATATATATGTATATACGGCTTTTTTCCAGGGTTGACAGCGAAGACAATCTATACCGGCTTTGGGTCGGAGGTTACCATGGTAACGCTACCGATTCATTCAGCACGCACAGTGGATACGCTTTCAGTACGTGGGATCGAGATAATGACGAAGCGCCCCCCTGCTGTCCCTGTGCCCCGGCATATGGAGGGGGCTGGTGGTTCTACAGGTAAGCCTGGTGAAGACGTAGGGAACTGAACTCTAAATTTATAAAATTCGCAAGGGGTCGTCAAGTTCCTTCAGCTATCTCTCATCTTTTTCCGATCTAAAAAAAAAATGAAGCCATTGAAAAAACTGCTGCATGATGGTACATGTTAAAGACACAAAACCGATTAGTCAGCAAAGATTTTCTTCAGCGATATTTCGGCCCTTCTTGGCAAGGGCTCTCGTCAGGCTCTAGCTGGCAGACACGAACCCGCAAGAAACGATTGCAGATTCGTGAGCCTGAAAAGGACCATATTTTACATTGCAAAACGGATACGTCAGCTCAATATATTAGAGCTGTATTTCGGCCCTTCTTGGCAATGGTCCTCTTCAGGCTCAAGCCGCTGAAGCTTGAAAAATGAACTTGTGAAAATATAGCTCTAATAAATGTCAGCTGACTTATCTATTTGTCGGATATGATTCGCAGTCAGCTTGGGCTGAAGGAATACTGAAAAGGACCCTTACCAAAAAGGGCCGAACATCGCTAGAACATATCTCAATTGACTTAACCGTTTAGCGCCCCGTCAAAAATGATTCGCAGTCAGCTTCCCGATGAAAAATTCTTTGACTGTGTAGTTGTATGGTAGATGTACGAAAAAGTTGCGTGTATTGATATATATGGAATACTTTGATTTAACATGCCTCCGACTGGGTCAATCTTAAGTAGTAGTATCCGATAGCATCCAATTTGCTGCAATAGCATCCAGTTTGCTAGTAGTAGCATGCAGTGGCAACAGTTGCTACTGCATGCTACTTTTTCGAACCTCTCCATACGCCTAATTCTCGAAAAATTTTCGTCGGGTTGGGCTGAATCAAAACCGGAATAATGTTTTTTCCTAACCCAATCTTCAGCTTTTGCTTGGCACAAACCTATCCTCGCTTGTGGGTCGCCAACAATACCAGCCAATATTTCAGTCATGAAAAATCTTTTACCTGCATAGCAACCGTTTTCGAGCAAGAACAGAAATAAAAATGAAAGGAGACGTTGAGAATTTTCGTAAGAATGAGTTCATTGTATGCTGATACTTAAAGGTCTCAGATACTATATTGCCAATTCTTCAGTGATGATTTTCATTTTCGTTTCATTTCGTTTATTTATGTCGCCAGAGCTGGTGAATAGACAAAATAAAATAAAGTATAAATAATGGGTCTACAACTGACCAAAAATAGGACCATACTTATATTATATTATGCTGTTTGAAGGAAATGAAGAATCCTGGCGTTAACTGCATCCATGGGGAGAGCGAAAGGGTTGGCCACTTGAGAGTATCAACCTGAAGAAAGCGTATGTATGTGCGCTTCATTAGTGTTTATGGCACTTCCGTAAAGGGAGAGGTTGATCTTATCACGAGGCGAAGTTGGTTTTGAGCAGTAACAACGCACTTCCTCTTTAATCTCTCTTAAGAGAGGGGGAGTCGCTAAAAGAAAATATCCCCTAACTCGGAACATGCCTCAGACTGAATATTGATGCGGTATAAAAAGTTTGTAATCGGATTAGGACTTTTAAATCGGCTTTCCTGGGAAGTTTCCATTGTGAGAAATGGATATGATTATGTTGCATTTTCTTTGTATTGCTTTCGAAATCTCAAGAAAGTGGACAAAGCGGGCGAGCGGCACAATAAAATGCTGGACGAGGCTACTGACGGTACAGCGTAGATCTGCTAAGATCTGTAAGGTAAGAGCAAAAGTTGAGAAAAATAAGTAATAATAAGAAAGGGTTGAGGAAATACAACAAAGAGCTACAAGACTTGTAACATTACCTAAAATATTTACGTCATGAACTCACTGACTTTTACACTTGCGTGAATTTGTTTCGCTGTTTTCGATGCGTGTCATGCTCCCGACGATTGTTTACGAGAAGCTCCGATGTCAGAAAAAGCGGCTATGTAAATTTTTCCTTGTTTTTGCTAGAAGTCGATGGGGCTGGGCAAAGGCTTAAAACAGTATGAGGGTATACTGCATGGACACCGTTGCTCATACATTTGGGGCACCATGCCTGCAGCAAGGGCACAGTACCCCCTAAAAATCTGTTGAATTGAAAATAATAAATGGAAATGCCCTTGCTCCAGGACATGGTGCCCCAACATAGTAGCACCATGCTCTTATGTTGGGGCATGCCCTGACGTTAGAACACCGTGCCCAAAATTGAGGATTTGTGTACGTACGACACCCCTCTTCAACCTAGAATCCAATTTATGAAGTAAAAAACTTTTGAGAGTATGAACTAACAAAGAAATTATATGCTAGTCTTAATGCTCTTGAGTGTCTCTTGCGAACTGGATGAAACCTTTTTCTTCTGTGGTCGTTTGAATTATTTCTTTTCTCCTAGAAACCGATTTGTAGTTGTTAAATCTCATTTTCTAGTTCGTCAAACTTGGAGTAAATGAAAATTGCTTGGCAAATTTTCTCGTCTCGAAATTCAGAGAACTTATTAAGGCTTATTACGTGGGAACTTTTGCCGTTGGTACGTGAATGTGAATGTGAAATAAGGTTTTCAGAAATTTGTATAGGAGTTCCGTAGCCTACCAACGAATTAGCCTACTTAAATTGCGCGCAAGAAACTTATCGCTTTCGTTCGCTAGCAATGGTCGCATCGTAGCTGAGAGTCTGTATTAGAATTCTAGACATTCTAGTCCTTTTGATGATCATTGATGGTTCATTATGCGCATGGAAGGAGTTTAAGAATCCCGGCGTCGTCGAACTGCTTTCAGGGCTGAACAAATGCGTTAGACACTTTAAGTAGCAGCCTGAATGAAGTGAACGTTTGGACAGTTTTGGCCGTGTTTATTTGTGAAAAGGTTGCAAGTATCCCAAAAAACAGAGAGGAATCGATTTTAAAGGACCTGCCGTAGACTATCTATAATGCCAATGCAACCTACGTTCGAATTGCATTCATTAATTCTTAAACCTGGAGACCCAAATTGCATATGCTACATTCTATACTAATCATTGCACTTGCCACGATTCACGATTTCCCATGCACATTATGCTCCCGACGAGTTTTCGGGAATTAATCAAGCTACTAATGCGTAAAACCAACTATCTGATTTTTGTCGAGTTTTTCCTATAGAAGTCAGTGGGCCTGGGAAAAGAACAGCCATAGTCGTGGATAATTTGTTGAAAGCAGAGACTAGTTTTACAGTATTCAAATAGTTTTGAATATTGGAACATAAACAGTAAATAGAGCGAGGTGTGATTTAGGTAAAGACAGTGTATTTTGAGTCCCTCCTTAATTAAAGGATTCCTGAACAATGAAACCATACTTGAACACACCATGGAGAATGCATTTACAGACATGGCCACAGAGAGCATTCTTCTCCTGAGCGTGACGTTTTCAAAATAGGGATGTTCGTTTCTGGAGGTTTGCACAGGCAGACTCCAAGACAAAAAGCGCAATTCATTCAAATCTTATACAGCGCTGGCCGGATCGTATTGGAATTTCTTCTAGATATACGTTTGGGCTTAACTGGTTAAAAAATATTCCAGAAGAAGGGTTGATTGGAGACATTTGTTCATTTCTGAAATTGTTCGGTACTGAAATAAGGACAGATGCAAAACGGAGCAAAAATCATAGCTTGTAAACACTATTTCGTATTTGGATTGGGTTTTCTGCAGGCAATGTTAACGGAAGTCATACAGATAGGGATGATTCTTGGTACTCTTCATTCAGGTGTCCTTTAATGATTTCTTTGAAAAGTTCAAAACCCATATTAGACTGCGGTAAACGGATACGTTAGCATTTAATTAGTGTATTCTGGCCCCTCTTGGCAAGGTTCCACTTCAGGCTCAAAGATAGAACAGTTTACCTGTGACAACTGGGGGGCGTCCCCCTGTACCCCCATACCATATACGTGACACCTCTGTTCATCGCAGTAAGAGTAAATACAAGGAACAAAACACAAACAACAAGACCAAAGGTTTCGATGGGATCCCAAAAATTCAATATTTGATCCAGACAATTAGGTTTTGTCTTTGCCAAACCCAGTCTTCGCAAGACTCCTTGAACATCTTTACTCTTAAAGTTTAGAAACAGATTAAGGCCAAATAGCTAATCATCTGAGAAAACCAAGTTCAGATGTGGATTCAGCATATGTGTTTACCCCTATAAGTCATACCTATTTTGAGGAAACCGATCGAAACGACCCTGCCTTACTTCTGCCAATTTTCCGGTTTCGGCGAAATTCCGGAGCTATTTGTCCGGCGAAAACAACAAGACCAAAGGTTCCGATGGGATCCCAAAAATTGAATATTTGGTCCAGACAAATAGGTTTTGTCATCGCGAGATCCAGTGTTAAGGTCTGGAAGTGCATCCAAACGAAGCATTTATTTAGACCATCCAAAAGTTCCCGCTTTCAGCCGGATTCCAGACGAACTATATATCCGGCAAAAAAAAAATTGTCATATACGAATTCAGCATCTTTTCTTGCCCCCAAATCGGACATCTAATCAACTACAAACACAACTTTTGCTTTCAAAAATTTTCCAGTTTCAGCCGGATTCCGACCTAAACACTTGTCAGAGTAGAAAATGCTTTTCATGAAAGGATTCAGCATGTCTTCTTACCCTTGAAACGAACATCTAATCAACTTCAAATAAAACTTTTACTTTTAACAAACTTTCGGGTTTTGGCCGGATTCCAGACGAACTACTTGTCCGGCAAAAAAATGATTTTCCTATACGAATTCAGCATCTCTTTTTACCCCTAGATGGAACATCTAATCAACTTCAAATAAAACTTTTACTTTTAATAAACTTTCCGGTTTCGGCCGGATTCCAGGCGAACTACTTGTCTGGCGAAAAATAACTTTCCTATTCGTGTTCAGCATGCCTTCTTACCCCTATATCGAACATCTAGTCAACTTCAAATAAGACTTCTACTTTTAACAAACTTTCCGGTTCTGGCCGGATTCCGGACGGACTACTTGTCCGGCAAGAAAATGGTTTTCATATTCGTGTTCAGCGTGTCTTCTTAACCCATATTCGACTATCACATTAGCTGTTTAAAATTGTTTTGCTTGCTCCTTAATTTAAACCCCCTCCCCCACCCCTAAATGTAAAGCTACAGGGCCCATCTACGAACTCGACCTTACTCTTGACCCAAAAAATCCCCACACCAAGTTTCATCAAAATATCTCACTGCCTTCGAGAGTTATCGTGCTTACAGACAGACGGACGGACAGACGGACAACTTTTGCGATGTCATAGGTATCCCTCCACTTACGTTTTGGGATCCCAAAAAGCTCAAAAACGCAGCGTGTCTCCTTACCCCTATATCCAACATCTAATCAACTTCAAATAAAAATTAACTTATAACAAATATTCCGGATTCAGCCGGATCCCTGACGAGCTATATGTCCGGCTAAAAAGTGATTGTCATATACGGATTCAGCGTCTTTTTTTACTCCTAAATTGGACATCTAATCAACTACAAATACAACTTTTGCTTTTAACAAATTTTCCGGTTTGGGCCGGATTCCGGGCGAACTACTTGTCCGGGTAGAAATTATTTTCACATAAATGTTCAGCAAGCCTTCTTAGCCCTAAATCGAACATCTAATCAACTTCAAATAAAATGTTTACTTTTAACAAACTTTCCGGTTTTGGCCGGATTCCGGGCGAACTACTTGTCCGGCGAAAAAATGGTGTTCATATTCGTGTTCAGCACGTCTTCTTACCCCTTCATCGAGTATCTCATTAGCTGTTTAAAAATATTTTGCTTGTCCCTTAATTTGAACCCCTCCCCCACCCCTAAATGTAGGGCTACAGAGCCCGTCTACGAACTCGACCTTTCCCTTGACCCAAAGGATCCTCCCACCAAGTTTCATCAAAATATCTCATTCCCTTCGAGATTCGTCGTGCTTACAGACGGACAACTTTTGCGATGTCATCGGTATCCCTCCACTTACGTTTTGGGATCCCAAAAACAACAGAGCAAAAATCTTATTCTGAAGAGACCATTTTCTCAGTGGGATATACCTATCTGGAGGAACCTCATACAGTGTTCCAGTAGGTTACAGTATGCATATAGGTTATAGCAGGTATCCATAAATTTCCTGTAATGCCTCGCCATTCAGGGGGCTTCTCATTTCCTATGCTTCTATGTTGCTATATATGTTGCCCCACTAACTCCTACTTTCCAAAAATTCCGCTTGGATCGAATCGGCGTTCTTGTTTGCCTCATTGTACGTGAGCGCCAAAGAGACTCCTCCGTCAAGGCGCCAGCAGCCAATCCCAAATTTTGTCTAGAATAGAATAGAATTTAATGCACAAAAAGCCTGAGGCCATGGCAAAAATGGTAACAAAAAAGAAAACACTTATACGAAATAATAAAACTAAACTAAAGGAAATTCTCTCTGTGGGCTAGAGCTACCTTTAGGAACCTTGCCAGCCTCTTCAAATCTTGAAAACATTTACTTCCAATAACGTTCGACATCCACACTTCATTATTTATTGTAATTACATTCCCAAAAACCTCAACCCGCAGGTCATCTAGCTCACGGCATTCACACATCAGATGTAACAAACTCTCATTTTCACTACCACACATCGGGCAAAAATAGGGACCAGTACGTCCTAGTTTATTTCCCAAATATTTCCTCCGCTTTCCCAATGGCAAACAATCAGCCCGGCAACTAATTATAATTCTAAGATCCACCCACTTAATCCCAGCCTTAAAATATACCTCTTCCCCCCATGTCTCTTTGGCTGTAGTGTAAAACCTTAAAGAAGGTGTCAAACTTTTGGCCAGCTGCCAAGCTTGAATTTCCTGGTCCAAAAGTCTCCCTGCCACCGCACGCGCAACCTCTCCAACAGGTAGTCCTGGTCCATCACCCCCGTTCCACCAAATTGAAAAACCACAATTGTCTAGTATATCCCTAATATTATTCGCCCAAGAGTCTGACGACTCATCCCTTATACATTCCTTATAAGCAGCTTTAACTATTCTAATACGAGGTAATTGCAATAACTTCTCCCATAGTCCTATCATACTTATCCATCGTTTACGCCGTAGGCTTGATAGTCCTAGATCTCCTGTTATGACTAATGTACTTGTTGCATTATTAACACCTAAAATTCTCTTAAAATATCTTAACTGTAACTGCTCTATCTTCTCACTTCTACCAAAACCCCATACTTCAGAACCGTAATGCACCGCAGGGATAATCTTTGTATTAAACACATGCTTCTGTAGCTTCAGATCTTCAATCCTACTTAACTTGCTCCTAAGAATCATATTTATACTACGTATTCCCTTTTTCCAACTAAAATCAAACTGACTAGAAAATTTTCCGTTAAACTTCAACTTACAACCTAAGTATGTAAATTCATCACTATATTCTAGATCTTGACCTTTAAATTTTAGCCGAGGTTCCTGATCTACCTTACCCCCTTTCCGAAATACCACCACCACCGTTTTCTTAGCGTTCAGTTCTAACTCCTTAATTTGAAGGTATCGTTCTAACATATCAAATAGTTTTTGAAGAGACTGTCGGGAATCTGCAATCAGGGCAATGTCATCTGCAAACAGTAACGTACAAAGTGTTATAATGTCTAGGTTTACCGTAGGGGCTCCATTATTCATCATAAAATTTTCCAAATCATTAATATATAAAGAAAATAATTTCGGCGACAATGTGCAACCCTGCTTAACACCCTTCCGGGAACGAATTATACAAGACAAATCCCTGCCTACTCGAACTATAAGATAGATGCTAGAATAAATCTCTATTATGAGCCTGACCAGCTTACCAGGCAATCCTATATCCATAAGGGTCTTAACTAAGAGTCCTCGCTTTACATTATCAAACGCTCCTTTCAAATCCACGAAGCCTACGTATAACCTTCCCTTTCTTACAGATAAGTGTTTCCTGACTAAAATATTCAACGTGTAAATCTGGTCAACCGTACTATACCCCTCCCTGAAACCTGCCTGCACTCTACTCAACTTATCATTCTTTCCTAGCCAATCCTGCAATCTAACATCTAATACTTTACAAAACAGCTTACTTAGCGTAGTCCCTAAGTGAATTCCCCGGTAATTTTCATGCTTACTTTTATCTCCTTTTTTAAATATGGGCGTTACTAGTGAAATATGCCACAGCTTAGGCCAACACACTTTATCTACGATACAAGAGAAAATTTGGGCCAACAATGGGATTACGTAAACTTTACCCCACTTCCAAATCATCGCCGGAATTCCATCAATACCTGGAGCTGACTTTCCTTTCATCTTTTTTAAAGCCTTCCAGACCTCCTCTTCGCCAATTTCTCCCAACAATTCATAATCTTCCTCTTTCGCTGGGAAATACATCTGGTTACTTAATTCCTTTTCAATATTAGACAAAACAGGATCTTCTTCCATACAATCTTCCTCTTGATGCTCAATGAATTCTGGCCAAGAAGCTGCTGATGGCGTCTGGCTATTGGACTGACGCCCTTCAGTCATATTTTTTACCCCCTTCCAGAACGCTGAACTATCCTTACTTTTAAAATTTTCAACTAACTGGCTCCTCTCCTCCTGCTCTTTTAACCGTTTTTTCTTCTTCAACAAATCTTTATATACTTTCCTGGTATTCTTATAACTAAATACTAAATCATCACTACTACTAGATCGATCCTTCTTCATCAACAAATAACAACGAACTACCTCTTCTCTAGCCTTGGAACATTCATGATCAAAGAAATCCTTACACCTGCCCTTAATTATCCGTTTCCAATTACTTTGGGATTTACTTAGTCCTGATCCTACTTCATAAATCTTATCAACTAGGAGAGCTATGCCTTGTTCTATTTCTTCTTTCGTTGCATCTACACCTAACTTATCCCAAACTTGTAATTCCGATAGCTGAAGTTCCACCTCTTTTTGGCTAACTCCTTCTAGTGTCAGAGGTCTTCGCACTAAAATATCCATATCTTGCCCAATCTGAAGTCTACCTATTTCATTACCTTTCCTCGCAATTTGCACACCACAAAAACTGAAATACGCCTCCACCGGAACATGATCTGAACCACAAACATTCAATACTCTAAGGTTAACACATCGCGGCCAAAGAGACACACTTACCAAAATGTAGTCAATTACACTGGGTTTATTCCCCGAGAAACAAGTGAACTCCCCACCATCCAATTTGTCATTACCTACCCTTCCATTCAAAATCAAAAGACTTTCATTGCCCGCAAAATTCAGTAGATTATTGCCCCAGGTGTTTTTTCTTCGTGCCTGGTCCCTACTTTTCCTAAGACCATATTCTTCCACGTAATCAACACGCTCGGGCTCGTTCACACTACGAGACTGGCAAGGATCCTCAATATCTAACTTCAACTCAAAATTCTCAAGACAAACACTCGTATATGCATTAAAATCTCCGCACATCACAATACCGTGGCTGTGATATTTTTGTCGCAGTAATCTGGTCTCTTCCTCGAGTATCCGCCACGTATCTTCATTTGCATAAGAGCTCGTCTGGGGCGGCACATAAATACAACAAACAAGCAGTTTTACATTCCTAGACTCAGCTCTTATCCAAATAATATTTTCGGATTTACTCCGATCCTGCTTAACCGAAAAATAATCATTTTTTCTAAATAATACAGACACTCCCCCATACATCCTCCCGTTTCTGCTTACTTTCCTGCACTTTTCGAAAACTAGATAATCTTTCACTAATACCTTCGTAGATACTTCGCCCCAAGTTTCTGTTAGGCATATTATGTCATAGTAACCGGGGTTATTCTTTATTAATTCCTCCCACTTTGTGACTGTGAATCCCTGAACGTTCCACACTACCGCTTTCAAACCCACAACACCTTGCTCATGGCCTGCGTTTTCCTATTCTGCTCGTGGATACGCACGCGAAGAGCCTGCCTCGTTCGTGGGATCCTGGTACTGGGGAGGGCCAAAGGTGAGCTCACTCGACGTGGTTCCCCCCAACCTGTAGTAGTCGTGACTACGGCTGTTGTACCTGTCATAACTCGCGTTTTGGTCACGTATAATATCACTGTATGCCTTTTTATGGGCGGGCCCTCTCCTCTGCAGATCGTTCCGGGAGACGGTATTGTTACTGTCGATTGGGCTTATAATGTCGGACAACTTCCTTCTCCTTTCACTTTGCTCATTTGCTGTGGAGGCTGTTCCCTTGGGAGTCGTGTTCGGGATCTGCTTAGATAACTCCACAACCGTATCTGAATCGCTATCCATGTCAGATTCATCGTTGGACCCATGTGGGCCGAACTCATTAATGACCTGGCCTCCAACTCTCCTCGACTTGATCTCCTTGCTATTTCTGTCGTATTCAAATTCTTCTCCTCTCACTAGTAGCCTAGTTCCCCGCCACTTGGGGTTCAAATTCTTTTCTTTAGCATCCTGATACATTGACTTAAGCTGCGCCTTTTTTTCTCTCTCTTCAGGAGTAAGGTCTGGAACAACGTAAATCTTAGCTTTTCCGAACTCGCGTGCATTCCTCAAAACTGTGTCCCTGGACATAGTGCTAGCAAACTTTACTAGTACTGGGCGCGGATTTTGCTTCGATGGAATCCTGATAACTTGGTCTATCTCGTGACTGGTAATACGGGAGCTAGGCAGGAAACTTGAGATTACGCTCGCAACCTCATCCTTAAAATTTCCTTGGTTAGGCCTACTCTCACGCATACCATAAAAGATCAAATTCCGACGTCTAGATTCTCGATCCAAAGCGGCAATACGCGCTTCGTGCTTATCCTGAACCTGTGTCACTGTTTGTAGCTTTTTCTTTACATCCATAACATCCGCCTTCACCAAAGTGAGCTCTGCTTTCAAGTCTTTTGATATAGCCGACAGCTTTGACTCTACTGATATCGATGACTGTCTTATTCCATCCATTTTTTCATCCATCACTGATAACCTTTCAAGGACCTTGCTTAGCGATTCCATAACATTTGAATCGTCACTCATGTTTTTGGCCTCTGACCACCTTTCAAACGCAACAAACAAAATCGATCGATTCGACAACTTTCGATCAATGCGTTACACAAACAAATCCGATCGATTCGATTCCACACGATAATCTTATATCAGTCTATTCAGAGCACCCGAGTTGTTGACAGTTCAAGTGCTGAATGAAAACTGGATAGTCGCGTATTCTATCCCCTTGGGTATTTCTCGAACTACCGGACGGTCGGTCAAGAGCGCATCAGAAATCTCTTATTGACAAGCCCCCTGAATGGCGAGGCATTACAGGAAATATATGGGTCCTTGGTTATAGGCATATATCCGTTTGGGAACTCTCTGGCAGACCTTTGCCTTGTTCTTTTTCGATTGCATGATAAGTTGAAATCCGTTATTCTTCAAAATATAATCCCGGGTCACGCTATTCCCTACTCCCAAATATTATCCGATTTTTGAATAAATCGCCAACGTCCTCCTTGGAATTCCTAGCTTTGTATTTCGTCGTCATGGAAACCATTTAGAAAAGAATAACATACGTTATCAGAAAAGCACTGTAGGATTCTCGATTGCTTTTGATGTGTGGCTAGTGAACATGCAATGTCATTTCAGTCCATCGGTATTGGTTAATAGGTTAAAAGAGGAGTAAATTTCTTGTTATCACTTTGCCTGCACGTGTTTGAAAGGGACCTCAAATACTGCGGTCGCGAAAACTGGACCATTTCGCCAGCTATCGCATCTGAAAACTTGCCGTTGTGTGCCTGGGGTCAGCGATCGTATGACGCGACCATTTCTTTGGCTCACCATTTTTTCAGACTCCACAAAATACTGGGTCGTGAAAACTAAACCCTAAGGCCAGCGATCGTGTGCCTAACCGTGACCATTTGTGCCTAGGGAAAGCGATTGTTTACCGCGACCATTTGTTTGGCTCACCATTTATTCAGCCAAAGACGACACCCCAAAATACTGGGTCGCAAAAAATATACCTCGGGGCTAGCGATCGTGTAAGAATACTTTGCGTAACATCGACTGTTTGGGTCTGAGGTCAGCGGTTGTACACCGCGACCGTTTGTGTGGTTACCATATATTCAGCCAAAGACGAGACCTAAAATACTCGGTTGCGAAACTGAACCTGGGGCCAGTGATCGTACACCACGACCGTTTGTGTGGCTGACCTTTAATTCATTCAGAGACGAGACCCCAAAGTACTGGGCCGCGAAAACCGGACCCTGGGGCCAGATTGTATAAGAATAATTTGCCTAGCCGTGCCTTTTTTCCTCGGGCCAGTGATCACATACCGCGACCACTTGTTTGGCTAGGAACCCGTCAATTGGTCCACTCGTCGTTTCTTCCACCCGTCACTTCGCCCACTT
The DNA here is from genome assembly GCA_023053555.1 of Branchinecta lindahli. Taxonomy (NCBI): domain Eukaryota; kingdom Metazoa; phylum Arthropoda; class Branchiopoda; order Anostraca; family Branchinectidae; genus Branchinecta; species Branchinecta lindahli. The sequence continues at coordinate 13,380,744 of JAKZAO010000003.1, forward strand.
TTTCCGACAGTTTGTCAACCCGTAAGTTGACGGGGGGAGGGGGGGGCACGATCGTATATAATCCGGAATAAAATTTAACGAGTCCTTTTGAATATTGTGTCCGTAGTTACCTCTTATCGCACCAGGTCGTTCTGTAGCGCGATTTGGAGCATAATTTTACTGACTTTGTTGCACCTGTGTTTTACTTTTTTTCTGATTTGAAAATGTTCAGGACTTGTGACCTTTTACACAAGATAACAGAGAATGTATTGATCTACTGAATTTTTTTTTTTGTCGAATTGAGTGTAGAAAATGAAGTGTTTCTGTTACTTTGTAAAGCAGCAAGATAATTGTTTTTGTTTGGGAATATCAGCCTTTTTCACACATTTTTTCTACTTTGTTTCTGATTTAGCACGGTATTGTCCTCCTCCATCGCACCTGAATTGTTTGGAGGCTGGCAGCACTGGTTTACATGCTTCAGCTGTTGAAGTTCTGCGCATTCTATGCGCTTAACTGGCACTGCTTCCAAGACCGGTTCATATGAGGCTGACAGTCTCATTTAGATGTTTCTGAAAAACCACATGTACAAGGATGTCTACAGAGAACGTAATGCTACTAATTTTCTGGCGTTGCTGGGATCTCTTCTGGGATTCGGAGATGTGCTGCCGTGAGTAAAAGGTATCCCAGAATCGGGATACGATCATCATAATCAGTTACAGGAACCATAGTAACAATTCGGAAACATTCGTGAGGGTCAACATTATCGGGTTCACCCACCCTCTATCGGGGGGGGGGGGAGGGATAATCCTTGAGACAGGAAATGGATAAAAATGGCTTTATTTCTCGGCTGGGGAGGGGGTGGAGTCCAGTTGAGGTATTGCTTCTTTGAGCAATTCTCTAAATCTGACTCGAACTTGCTTTCTTACGTCTCAAAGATGGTAAAATGAAAATAATGAATGAGAACTATTCAGCGAAGAGCTAAGTGTTTCATGTCGTTCATTTTATAATTTCCTTTTTCTTTTGTTGCGATACTTCGGACGGTCATGAAAGTAATGAAGAACTGTTGCAATACTTCAAACGCCGTAACTTGGATGTTACAGCTTGCTAAAAAAAAAAACACCTAAGCAAAAATTAGCTACAGATTCAACAAAATTTCGGTGTGTGGCTTTTAATATGACTATTTTGCTTATATTATTGAGTATACTTTGTATTATTGTTTTACTTATATCATATTCTTCGGCATCGTTCAAATGTAGGCGAAGTCTGGAGTAACATGGATCTACTATAGGTCGTCTCCATCCTTCTTCATCTGCTTTCTTCACTTCCATGCCTCCATAAACACAGTAGGGGTATACCTCGCGTTTTCATGCATCTTTTTGTTCATTTTCGGCTTTAGACTATACAAACTTGTTCACACGTGTAATGTTTTAGCCAGAAATATTCCTCGCCCAAAATTGTGTAATGTTGTTCAGATGAGAAGACATTTTATGTGGGCAATTGCCAATGCCTTTCCTTAAGTTCATGAAACGTTCTATACATTAATCAAACTTTTGCTTTTAAACGTCATCTTAAACCCCAAGATACCTTAAGAAAGTTGACCGTTTCCCCCACCAATCCTTTCAGCCGCCCCCCACTTCAAATCCTTTACCAGCATTTCCTGTTTCTGATTGCCCATTTTTTCGTCGGCCGTTCAGTTATTTCCTAACGGAAATCCTTTCTTCTAGCTGTTTTGAAGCCAATTTAAACGGAGCTTACCACAGACAGCCTACGGACAATGATTATTATCGGGGAATCATCTGGGAAATGTGGAAGGGGGACTATTCCCTCAGGGCGGCTGAAATGAAAGTCCGACCCCGCACTTTTAGCAAACCCAGTCATACCAGGTCGGAGGAGTCAATACCCGAAGACCCGTAAGTCATTTTTCATTTACTGTTATTATACCGCTCGCTTCTTTTGTTGTTAATAAATATATATTACTATTGGGCTTTTGGTGATGGTTATGTAGTTAGTTGCCAGGTGATGGCCGCAGAAGTACGAGTCGCTTGGTGAATATTTTTTTTTTTTTTTTGCAAGTTTGAGGATAGTAGTCCATTCCTACACTGACAGAAGTTTCATAACAAATGCGCAGTTTCGACAGATAACATTGGGATGTTATCTTTTATGACTTGCAAACGTTATGCATTAAACGTTAAGCATAACAAGCATTGCCAGGAAGAGCCGAAGAACTGCAGAATCTGCTGACTTTTGCCGATGTCATGATGACAAACAAAAAAGTCAGCAGATGTTTTTTTCGGCGACGTTTCTGCTCTTCTTGTATGCATATAACGTTTTAATGCGTAACGTTTGAAAACATAACAGCTAACATCCTGTTATCTGTTGAAACCACGAATCCTTGTGTTGTCTGTTAAAAAACTTATGACTGTATACGGTGATAAGGTTTGAACCTCGCACCGCAGTTACAGCGCGAACCTTCATTCCGACACCTTCCGTTACCTACCATTAATTTAGAAGACGAGACTGACCGAAGAGCTTGATAGATCATAGAATGTTGACTGCTGTGAAAATGGCTTTGTCCCTGATCGAAATTATTGATATTGTCAAAGGCCCAAGATTTTTCGATCATCGCTTGCGGTTCCGGGATATGTTAGTCCCAGTCGGCACTGACTTCGCACGCATCAGTTTCGGCTCCACCGGGATTAGCGTGTATATTGACGAAGATAAGTAAGTACTGCGATAGTAGGCTATATATAAAAAAAAAAAAAAAAAAAAAAATGGATAAGTCAGCTAAGATTTGTTTTGGCAATATTCGGCCCTACATGGCAAGGGTCCTCGTCAAGCTGTAGCTGGAAGAAATAAAAGTAGCCTATTTACCCGACCCATGCACACACAGCCGATATGCTGTTTTCACTATAAAAGTATGAGACAATTCACACCTTCGTGTAACATGTGGCAACTCTGCACCTACTGACTTGATTTTGCCCTAGAGCTGGCGAAAGATAGAGACGTAGCCTATTGGACGCCAATCTCGGACCAAATATAGGCGCATGGTGACCCACCCAGGTGAGCCGACAGTAAATACAAGTAAGGGTTTCTTCCGGAAGTTTGTTGACCACTTTTTCCCGGTTTTCGTACTCAGTTTTGACGAGCTGTCTTCAAGAAGCTGAGCTCCCAAGCGAGACATCACGTTCTTCGAGCGCGGAAGCCTGGAGGTTTTTCTTTTGCGTCTTGGGAACGTGCAAAACGCGACCGTCTGAGCCTGATCGTCAACCATGCATGGGTAAGTTCTCTAAAAGGTTAAAGGGATCCCAGAACCTTCAGTTTGTTAAAAAAAAATATTGATCTACTTGAAGAATATACAGGTCATCCCAGATTCGCTGAAAAGATTAACTTGGAAACGATCAAGCCAGTGATATTGACCAGCAAGATAATACACAATCAAATCTCCGTTTGGAATCCCGCCGAAGTCTTTGGCCTTGTCATTACTGTATAAATCTCGGGAGGGCTTTTACACGTCTCACTGCGATTGCCTTCCGAAGTTCCGATGCCACAGGCTTGTAGCTCCTGACCCATGATGGTTTTAGTGGAAATTTCCTGACCCTCCCATTTAATTCCTTTTATCTTCCGACTATTCATTCTCATTGCACATCAGTCTGTCACACCATGCGATAAGCGCAATACACCCATCCGCACTTTCTGATGGGCTGCTTACTTCAGGAATAGAGTGGGTTTATTCCAACAAAAACAAGTAACACTTCAATGCCCAGAGGCTAGCCTATAAGGGACTGAATAACCCTAAGACATCAACGAAATCATATTTCTTGAAGAAAGGGAAAAGAGAAAGACAGAAGAAAGAAAGCTTTATTTACATAATCTGGAACGTTGTTTGTAGGATAGTTATTTGAAGTTTTGAGACATTGGTAAGCAGAATCGGGAATTATGTCGTTTTCAGACGAGAAGATGCTAAACTGCAGTGAAATTTTGGCGCAAAAAAAGTGCCATAGAAGGTCTGGGGAACGTAAGTAGAGTTTCTTTTCATATGAGGGAATTGAACATTTTTGGCCCTTTTCTTTATTTATTTATGACCCGCTTTTTGGGTACAGCGGAGTTATGTAAGAAAAAGTAAAAGGCAGGAATAAGACATTCAGAACAGAATCATTAATCATTTTTACATTCATACCTCTTTCGATTCCTTTGTTGAATATTTTATGTCATGGTAGTATTTGGGTTTGTGGAGTCCCGCGCGTTATTCCGACGTTTGGGATGATTATTTTTCGACTACCTCCAATTTCGTTTTTGGAATCTATGGGCTTTCGGTGATTCCGTTCATCGTATTGTCATTTTCTGTGACTTTTTGAAATTCTCAATGGCCTTGATTTTGGGGTCTTTAGGATTTTCTCAGTGACCATGATGTTTCATTTGTGGTCTTGCGATTTAACAAGAGTCTTCGAGTATCATGATTTCTAGGAGGTCTCGTTCCACCTTTGTAAGTATGTATGTTGCTTGCGTCAAAAGGATCAGCCAGAGTTCTATGGTAGTGACATTTCGGCCCTTCTTGTCAAAGGTCCTAGAAAAATGAACCTGTGACCTTTATAGTTGGAGCCTGAAGAGGACCCTTGCCAAAAAAGGCCGAAACATCCCTAGACTGAAAGTCAGCATAATCCGCCCCTTCCTTACACATATGTTTCAGTTTCAGTTTATTTATTAACAACAAGAGCTGCAAGCTCATATGGCACTTGCAAGCTTTTTAGCTTGTATTCAACTTATCGCAGTAGGATGTGAATGGATAGTAGCTTTGTCAGTGTGATGGGTTGTTTGGTACTACAGTTACGTGCAAAAGAAATGGTCACTTAGTTATATTTGCTGTTGTATAACATATTTGAACAATTTGTTTTAAATATTTTGACATCTTATGGAAAAATCAGCGAAATTTTCAAGCACTTCCTTTTCGACGGTGACGCTCGGGAGGTTCCGATCGCTCCATTCTAACCGTGTCACGTGATTTTCGGTTCCTCCCTCCGACCCCCCCCCCCATATTCATCGGATCCGGTCTCGACTCGAAATGGTACATCTGAGACATGAGGTCTTTCCAAATACCAAGTTTTATAAAGATTCAATCACCCGTTCGAAAATTATGAATGTCAATAAAATTCCGGATCCCGGCTCCCCTCCCCCCACTATGGCCGGATCGGGCAAGTGACTATTTCCAAGTTAATTTGGCCGAGTCAATTATACACCTGCCAAGTTTCATCGTCCTAGAGCATCTGGAAGTAACTTAACTCCGTAACATAGGGAATTCCGGAACCCCACTCCAACTCCCCCCGTAGTGCACGAATCCGGTCCGGTTCTGTCAATGATGAACCTAGGGATTGTTTTTGTTCCTCCCAACAAGTTCCATCCCGATCGCTCCACTGTAAGCGTGTCACATGATTTCCTGTTCCCCCCTCCCAACCCCCACCCCCCCACATTCATCGGATTCGGTCTGGACTCGAAAAGAAGATCTGAGACATGAGGTCTTTCCAAATATCAAATTTCATTAAGATCCGATCACCCGTTCGAAAATTATGCATGTCACTAAATTCCGGATTCCGGCTCCCCTCCCTACCCCCACGATGGTCGGATCGGGCAAGTGACTGTTTCCAAGTTATAGAAAATCATCTGTAATTAAAACTCTTGAAGCAAAAAAGATGATCATCAGGAGCACGAAAATGTATATTTTGCTCAAAAGTATTGTTTATACTTTAAGGAATTTTATTGTAAACAAAACCCTTGAGGCAAAAACGATCATGGGCTCATAGGGATCACGAAAATGTATATTTTGCTTAAAAGTATTTTTTGGCACTTTGCGGTTAGAATTAGTACTTTGAGGGATGGTCGGATCGGGGAACTAACTATTTCTAAGCCAATCATGTCAAGTCTTTAATTTTCAAGCCAAGTTTCATAGTCCTGGCATGTCTAGAAGTACCTTAACTTGCGATCGCTGGAATTCCGGACCCCCCCCCCTTTCTCTAACTCCCCGACAATGCCCGAATCCGGTCCGGTTCTGTCACTGATATACATAGGGCTTGTGCTTGTTATTCCCACCAAGTTTCATTCCGATCACTCCACTCCAAGCTTGTCACAAGGTTTCCGGGCCCCCCTCCGATCCCCCCCCCAGCTTCATCGGATCCTGTCCGGACTTGAAATGGGACATCCGAGACATGTTGTCTTTCTACATATCAAGTTTCATTATGATCCGATCCCCCGTTCGGAAGTTGTACACGACCCCCCACGATGGTCGGATCGGGAAGCTGACTATTTCTAGGTTAATCTGGTCGCGTCCCTGATTTACCTGCCGAGTTTCATTGTCCTAGCCCACCTGAAAGTAACTTAACTCCGTATCACCGGAATTCCGGAACCCCACTCCAAATCCCCCCACAGTGGACGAATCCGGTCCGGTTCTGTCAATGATGTACCTAAGGGTTGTGCTTGTTCCTCCCACCAAGTTTCATCCCGATCCCTCCACTCCAAGCGTTTCCCAAGATTTCCGGCCCCCCCTCCAGCTGATTTACCTGCCGATCCCTGATTTACCTGCCGAGTTTCATTGTCCTAGCCCACCTGGAAGTAACTTAACTCTGTATCACCGGAATTCCAGAACCCCACTCTAACTCCCCCCACAGTGCACGAATCCGGTCCGGTTCTGTCAATGATGTATCCAGCGGTTGTGCTTGTTCCTCCCACCAAGTTTCATCCCGATCGCTCCATTCTAAGCGTTTAACATGATTTCCGGTTCCCCCCCTCCGACTCCCCCCACACACATCGGATTCGGTCCGGACTTGATATGGGACATCTGAAGCATTACGTCTTTCCAAATATCAAGTTTCATTAAGATCTGATCACCCGTTCGAAAGTTATGCATGCCACCCAATTCCGGATTCCGACTCCCCTCCCTCCCCCCACGATGGTCGGATCGGGAAAGTGACTATTTCCAACTTAATCATTTGGGGTCCCTGATATGCCTGCCAAGTTTCATCATCCTAGCTTATGTGGAAGTGCCCGAACTAGCAAAACCCGGACCGACCGACCGACCGACCGACGGACGGACAGAAATTGCGATCGCTATATGGCACTTGGCCGAAGGGCAAGTGCCACAAAAACTCTTAAAGACATCAGGGGCTAGTGACTCTTACATACCCGTCTTTTCTTATGCGGGGGGGTTTTGGTACTGGGGGTTTTGGTACCGGGGGGGGGGGGGGGGGGGGGGGGGTCGTTTGGTCGGGGGGGTAACGGGGGGGGGTTTCGCCTAGACCCGAACCCCCTACCCCCCCTGGATACGGCCCTGGTCACGATAAGGCCACGGTATTTAGTGTTGATAACTCTGAGAAACAGATACGGGTTCTTGATACTGGCAAGAAATTAGATAGTTGAGCTCATGTGTGTTACGTGGACTACTAATCCGCGTATCCCCTGGTTGACACTGCTGCGTTATAAATGACACGATTGTTTCTTTGGTTTTCCGGCGTACGACAGAATTAGTATTTCTTCAGCCCAAGCTGACTGCGAATCATATTTGACAGCGCAAAACGGATGCGTCAGCTAGATTTTGTTAGAGCTATATTTCGGACCTACTTGGGAAGGGTCCACTTCAGGCCAAAAACAGCTCAAGTTAGAAAAACGAACTTGTGGAAACAAACTTTTTTTTTTGAATAAAATATTTTTTTCCACAAGTTCGTTTTTCCGACTTGAGCGGTTTTGAACCTGAAGAGGACCCTTGCCAAGAAGGGCCAAAATACAGCTCTAATAAAATTTAGCTGACGTATCCGTTTTGCACTGTCAAATACGGAAGAATCGCAAGAATGTCCACACGGCAACGCAGACGCAAGGGGACAGTGACCTTGTCTGTCAAGATCATTCTGCGGGGCAGTGCAGGGAACAAGGGGTTGTCTCCCTCGGGAGATAACCCCTAAGACACAGAGGACAATCACTACTTTGGAATTATAGTAAACTTTATCAGTTCAAAAGTTCAAATCGGGTCGAATGGAGGTTTACTCAGAAGATATCCTTTTGAAGATACGGTTTCGATCCTTGAAATTCAACATATCTTTGCATTTTCTTTTTTTCCTCGTGCGTTTTGTGGTACGGGTTGAAAATTTCCAACGAATCCGTTGACTGCGACAAAACGCACTGTTTTGCGTTGCTAGTCGGGCTATTTGGGATCGACTAAAAAGAGGCAGGGCATGGCGCAGGAGGCAGGAGTAATAAAAAAAGATTAGCAAGTAGTAGAAGTAGACAAGTCAATGAGAGTTCGTAAATCCAGAGCCTAAAAGAAGGCACGTTAGAACATTGTCCCTGCCCCTCAGTCTGAAGCCTGAAATGGACTTTTTAGTTTTCGTGCCTCATTTTAGTACTTGTGCCTCCTACACTATGTCGTGCCGTGCCGTGCCTCTTTTTAGTCGATCCCGGACAATTTGTGTAGTTTGTCGCAAAACGCGGAGTATTGAGCAAAATCGCGTCAGTGTGAACCATGGTTTTAGGTTGCGTTCCAGAAACCTAACACTTGGTTAAAAATCGTCAACTTTATTTGGGGGCGGAGCTAACTGCAGCTTTAGCGATCGTTAACTTTTCCCAATTCTACAATTGTTAACTTTTTCCCAACGATGCTCACCGACCAGCATTGCAAAATAGTTAACAATCGTTAAGCTCTAGAACGGAAATCGTAGGTGGGCGGAGCTTAGATTTTGAAATCAGAAACCTGGAACGCAAAAAGTTAACAATATGTTAACAATCGTTAAGTTCTGGAACGCAACCTTAGTGTTCCTTTCTAAAGCTCTGCCTTAATTGTTGCTGCTCTTTGAAAGCTATACTTTATGTCAGCGAAGATCCATCGCTTCCATTTGCACCGGGGCGGGACGTATAAAGCATAAAGAATTGCGGATGTAGTTGTAGTATTTCCGTTATGTTTCCTGCCCCTCCCGCCACTGTGTGGAGTCACCGGCCATGACGTTTGTTGACGCCCTAGATTGCTAAAACATTGATTGGGAAATTTTTCACGTCGTGCATGCGAGCCCGTCACTTCAGCTCTTTCAGGCAGGGGCGAAGTGCGAGCGACAACTTAGGACGAATTTTAGTAATACAGTCTTTTTTATGCTGTTTAACTGTTACTTTTAAATTGCGTCCTTTATAAACAAAAAACAAAATTCAGTCTTAAACCTAGAAGCCCTCCACCCTTGAAAGGTGTTAGAACAGGCCACGCGAGGTTAGGTACACCCAGTCCGAAATAAATAACTAAACTTCACAACTCACAATTATCCACCTAAGCACAGGACTTTCCTAACCTTGACGGGAGGTGTGTGAAGCATAGGACTTTGTTAACGTGTTCCGCAGGCTTACATTGTATTCTGGCTATATCACGGATTCACTTTCCAACAAGACGAAAGGTTTCGATGGGATCCCAAAAAATTTAATATTTTATCCGGACAATTGGGTCTTGTAGATATCCGGTCTTCACCAGACTCCTTAAACATTTTTACTATTAAAATTTAGGAACAGATTAAGGCCAACGGCTAATCGTCTGAGAAAACCAAGTTCAGATATGGGTTCAGCATGTGTGTTTACCCCTATACGTGATATCCACTTTTACGAAATTGATCAAAACCTCCTGCCTTACTTCTGCCAAATTTCCGGTTTCGGACGAATCCCGGCGAACTACTTGTCCGGCAAAAAACTAAAGCTCAAAAATGAATTCAGCGTGTCTCCTTACTCTAAATCGAACTAAAACGAACTTCAGATAAAGCTTTTATTTTTTTATTTTTTTAAATCCGGTTTTGACCGGATTCCGGGCGAACTATTTGTCTTACGAGAAAATAATTTCATATACGCGGCCAGCATGTCATCTTGTCCTTCGTTTCTCGCAAAGCATTTAGAGGTAAAGGTTTCGGGAGAGCCTGATCAGTGAACGTTTAGTTTCACAGTCGTATTGTAGATGGCATTTGCGAGGGATTTGGTTGGAAATGCGTGAGTGGTGGGCAACAGTGGTCGAGAAAAATAGTGACAGTTGGCTTAGATTGAACAATTGCCAGATTAATAGAAGTCCTAATAGGCTTCTACCCACACTTTTAGTCTTCTAGCTTAAACTCCCTGGATTTTGACCGGGTGCTTTTGTAGTACATGCTTCCGGGATCCCAGAACGTATGGTGGCCGGATACCTATAAATTCGTTAAGTGTGTCCATCCGTCTGTCTGTTAGCACGATAACTCTAAAAGTATTTTGTTTAAACTTGGTGCTCAAACATGAGCTGGGCCCCGTAGCCCTACGTTTAGGGGTGGGGAGGGGGTTACATTAAGGGGTGAAGAAAAACATTTGTTTAAAGCTAAATAGACTGTCGATTTAGAGTTTAAAGTTTCACTGAGTAAAGCTGAGACCATACTGTCTAGTTACACTTCACTTAATTAGTCAAATAGGCATGAAAAGAGCTATAAATATTAAGTATATAAAATTGAGTTACTTTGTTTGTCCGCTATCCATAGAAAATCCATTTCATCGAAAAAACGAATGGATTTAATCGAATTGTTTCGGATCTGTGGTACCTCTCTGTGCTTTGTCACTCTATGCTTGAAATATTCAGCAACTAAGCCATTTCAGTTTACGAAATTGTTGCGATGTGTCTCTTCAGCACCTTGTTTACGTCCACGTTTAGGCATTTTAAGAACTGCAATAGGTTTGCATTAATCTAGTGATCCTCCGAAGTACCCCAACGAAAGAACAAGAGTAAGCCTATACAAAACAAAGAAAAGATCACGCAATGATTGTTTGATTTCATTCTGTATGTGAGCTGAAAGACATTATGTAAGCTGGAATACTAATTCTTGACGTAAGCTGAAACACCATGAAGAATGTATAAAACTGAAAGAGTTTGCCCGTAGTTGATATTAAGTTCTTCGTTCTTTGTTTTCGTGTTTTTTTTTTTGTAAAAACATAGCCAAGTTTGGGCGAAACTCAAAAGCGTTTAAAGGAGTAGGCGTCTCGGTCTCCCATACTCTTATCAGAACTTTTCGATGCTCAGTCTCCACGGACACAGTAGACATTTGCTTATTTGAACGTCTCCTAACTTTGAACGGCGCCGAATAATGTGAAGAACAAAAGAAGTGTTCAGAGAAGCATATCTCAACTGCACATTAGTCATTTATCTTGTCCACCAGTCAGAATTTGGAGTCAATCCGGAATATTTATCTGAAAAAAAAAAGACCAAAGGTTTCGATGGGATCCCAGAAATTCAATATTTGATCCAGACAATTAGATTTTGTCTTCGCTAATCCAGTCTTCGCCAGACTCCTTGAACACTTTTACTCTTAAAATTTAGAAACAGATTAAGGCCAAATAGCTAATCACCTGAGAAAACCAAGTTCAGATATGGATTCAGCATTTGTGTTTACCCCTATAAGTCATATCCATTTTGACGGAACCGATCGAAACGATCCTGCCTTACTTCTGCCAATTTTCTGGTGTCGGCGAAATTCCGGAACTACTTGTCGGCGATAAAATAAAAGCTAAAAAAAACAATTCAACGTATCTCCTTACCCCTATATCTAACATCTAATCAACTTCAAATAAAATTTTCACTTATAAGAAATTTTCCGGTTTCGGCCGGATTCCGGACGAACTATATGTCCGGCTAAAAAATGATTGTCATATACGGATTCAGCAAATCGGATATCTAATCAACTACAAAATACAACTTCTGCTTTTAACAAATTTTCAGGCTATGGCCGGATTCCGGGTGAACTACTTGTCCGAGCAGAAAATGGTTTTCATATTCGCGTTCAGCATGTCTTCTTACCCCTTATTCGACTATCTCATTTTCTGTTTAAAAATATTTTTTTGTCCCTCAGTTTGAACCCCCTCCCCCACTCTAAATGTAGGGCTACAGAGCCCATCTACGAACTCGACTTTTCCCTTGAATCAAAGGATCCTCCCACCAAGTTTCATAAAAATATCTTATTCCCTTCGAGAGTTATCGTGCTTACAGACGGACGGACGGACGGACGGACAGACGGACAACTTTTGCAATGTCATAGGTATCCCTCACTTACGTTTTGGGATCCCAAAAATAGTGCTAGGGGGCTGCTTCTGCAAAGCAACCCTCATTAAGTACGTAAGGGAATTCGCTTACCATTCAGATCCCGACATTTGAAACATTTGAAAATTGAAGAATAGAGTATATTGTGTGTCAAATTAGCTGTCTTGGTAAAGTAAGAATGACTAAAAACCGAAAAGTCAGCTATGGTGATTCCCAAAATCACCACGATCTTTTTGCCCACGCTCAAAATGCCCACGCTCAAAATGCCCACGGTTCAAAATGCCCACGGTTCAACATGCCCACGGTTCAAAATGCCTACGACTCGAAATGCCCACGACCCAAAATGCTCACCAGTGAGGTCGCACTCCAAAATTGGAATCGACAAAAATATCAACAGCTCAAAATGCCGACAGTTCAAAATGCCCACAGGAGAGGCTAAAACCGTCCTGGTTCAGAATGCCGACGGCTCAAATAGTCCGCAGGGGAGGCTAAAATGCCCTGAGACAACGGACAACGAGATTACGGACAGGATTACCACGGAAAATGTATTGAAGGAATTGAAAAAGGAAATTTTATTGTTTGTTGATCAGTTCAGAATTGTTAGCGTGAAAATGCAGAAGATATGTCATAAAAAAATGTTCCACACAGAAAGTGAAACTAGGCGATCGAAATCCTCCAGTTACTTGCACCATGAAGTTGACACTATTAAGATCGCTGTTTGGGATTCAGTTTGATTTTCTTGGGATGTTAGATTATAATTGAGATTCTACCAGTTCAACAAACGATTTGCCATTCTAATACTAGGTCAACTCCTTCTTTTTCTCAATCATCGCTAATACCAGTTTACTAATTCAGTCATGGGCATTCTGAACCGTGGGCGTTTTGAGCCGTGGGATTTTGAGTCGTGGGCATTTTGAGTCGTGGGCGTTTCGAACCGTGGGTATTATGAGCCGTGGGCATATAGTGGGCATTTTGAGTCGGGGAGACTGTGATCATGATTTTGGCCGTCAGCTGAAGTGGGAGAAGCAGTCGAAGACATACGAAACATTTGCAAAGAACATTAAAAGAACAAACAACAAATTAGTTATTTCTACTTCTTTAACATCAATGAAGTTATCCAGTGTTGTTGTTTTGTAGTTGATTCTTTGGCTGTATTTTAGATTGTTTTGCCGCTATGTCACTTGGTTATGATGCAAGTCGATCTGTCGTCTATTCTGCTTCTTCTTTTGTACTTCTCTTCTGTAATTCAAAAACAAATTATAGTGTTTTATTGCCGATGAAATTTCCCCGGTAGACGAAGGAAGTTTGCCGATTCGTGCTTATTTACTGGTTTCGATAGCCGATAGCCGTTGGAGGCAACGTCTATCGCCTATCGGCGAGTCCTAGGCCGATAGGCGATGGACAGGAATTTAGGCGATAGACGTTAGCCGTTGAGCACAAAAACAGAAATTAGAAGAAACAGCTACGGCTATCGGCTTCCGGCGAACGTCAAAAACGCCAAAAAGTCAAACGGCTACGCTATCGCCGAACTCATCGGCAATCAAAAACGCTACTTATAATATAAGAGAGAAAAAAACAATACTATGAACAATTAACAAACAGTACAGTACAAAAGTCAGAAAAAAACTGTCTATAGTGATGGCTCTCATCATAGGTGATGACCAATCCCCTCTCACCGCTATGTTGTTCCCTTTCAACACTTTCTGTTTGAGCCATTATCTCATTTTTCTCTTCGTCATAACCTCTGGCGTCGTTAGAAGATCATTAAGTTTTAATCTCTGTTGAGATACGAGCGGCGTTTGATTTTTTCGGACGCGTCCATTTTAATTTTTGACTGTCGTGGTACAGCTGTGTTGGTGACCAGCAGACCTTTGCAGTCGTTAGAGCGTGTCGGGCTCCGTGTTACGGAAGTAGCAGTTCCTATTGTTGTAGCACTTTCATCTTGATCTAACCGTAGTTTGGTGGAGGCTGATTTTTGGATATTATCGAATACTTGAAGTATTTTTTAACTTCGAATTTTACGGTAAGCAATTTGCATTTTTATTTTAGGTGACCGTCAGTCAGATGTATACATTTGCAGTTGGTATCGTGCTGGTGGTAGTTAAAATGTGTTGCTTTTATATCTAATATCTGATATTCTCCAAGAGATGAGAATAAGTAGGTTTGTTAAAAAAAAAAAAAAAAAAAAAAAAAAAACGCTTCAATGCCCAGAGGCTAACTGTAAAGGACTAAATAACCCTGAGGCACTAACGAAACAAATTACTATATGTTTGTTTATTATTTTGCTTCAGCCTCTTTGACTTCATATCACATGAATTTTAACTTTACAAACCACATTTAAGTTTACTGAAGAGGTATGATTTGTGAGGAGAGAAAATTGGTCTTACAGAATTGCAACCAGAAGTTCCATCTGGCCTCGTCTGTCATAACTTGTTATGCTCTCTTAGTGGAGATGAATGTTCTGGAAATGAGCGAAGAGTATCCGCGCTTCTTATCAGATCCCGCAGAAACCGGTTAACGCCTCCCATACCTTACGATTAATTGCTATAACAGCACCGTAAACAAGGGTGCTCGTTTTCCCCCCATTTTGAGTATTGCATACGTTCTTGTTTTTTTTTGGGATCCCAAACGTAAGTGACGGGATACCTATGGTTTCGTAAAAGTTGTCCGTGTGTTAGCATGATAACTCTGAAAGGGAATGATGTATTTTGAACAAATTGGCATGAGGACTCTTTGGGTCAAAGTACAGGTCAAGTTCGAAGCCAAACCGCATCCAGGTGGTAATCAAAGGGGTAGCCAATTCTGAGTAGTAGCCTGAAGGAAGTGACTGTACGTGCGCTGTGTTCGTTGTTTACTGCACGTTCATGGAAAGAAAAAGTTGCTGCACTGTCAAAAGGTTCATAACAGATAACGCAAGGATGAGCAAATTCAATAGATAACACTTAGGATGTTAAATGTTATGTTTTTCGAAAGTTACGCAATGACACGTTATGTATAAAAGAAGAGTCGAAAAACTGCTGGAAAAACATCAGCTGACTTTTTTGTTTGTCGTAAAACGGCCGGAAGAAAACGTAGCATGTCTTCTCCCCTGTGTCTGCAAAATAACTTGATAAATAAAAGCTCTGTCAAATTTTGGGTTTGCAATGAAAGGTCAAGGCTGGAATCCAGCCAAGATCGAGGTTCAGCGCACTCCTCTGCACAGTGCCCGATTAAAACCTGTGGAGCCCCCCCCCCCCCCCATGCAGTTGAAATTTCATGGCCTCCTTGCAGATATTCTGAGTGTAGTGGGCATATGTCAGCCAATAGGAAGGGATAACCGTCACTTCTTTACATTCCGAATGTGTTGTTTACACCGAAACAGTTTAAAAAAAGCTTTATTGTTAATAAATATCACGTTCAAATTCGTATTATTTTGGTCAGCCGTTGCGGGGCCTTGAATGCAGCAGGGTCCATAGATGCCTGCTCTGGGTATTTGGTAATCCGAAACTGCCCTTGCAGCCCGACCACATTAAACCGGGAATCATGTGTAGAGAAAGAAAATACAATGAATGATTTCACTACGCGCATCCTAGTAATTAGGCATTTGCACAGTGTATACACTAAAAAAGAGAGCTATAAAGGCACAACAAGAAATACAGAATGGCATTTGCACAGTATACATTGAAAAAAAAAATCTTGCCGTATTTGCTACTGGGATTAATATTGTCTCTACTAGAGATAAGATTATTTCTAATTTGGATTAATCATATCCCAGTAGAGATAAGATCAATCCCAGTAGCAAATACTGCAGTTAACTTTAATCCTTACTCTGAGAAACTTTTTACAGTGATATATAGCAACAAAAAATAGTGAATGCGCGAACCTCTCGCCCAGAACCATCCTGAACCCTAATACCTAAGGCGACTGGTTTGGAAACGGATGAGACTAAGAACTGGAACAATGGGACTTGTTTAAGCAGGTGATCCCTGATTGCACACTTCCTTCCCTCGCCCGGTTTCTATGGAGCACCCGCATGACCAATCTCCTCTACCAGCAGCTATTATCTGCATGACAGGTGCAGACTGATCTTTCCATTTTTTAGAAACAAAACTTAACGGTCTTTTCCAGTTTGATTTTTGAAGAAACGGGAATTTTGTTGAGGTTGGTGCCTAGCTTCTTAAACCCTGTAAGATGTCATTTTAAATCATATTTGTTGGAACCGGACCTGGCGCCGGATTTCCATTTTTTACTTGAAATTCGCAACATAGTCCATTTTCTGTTAGCCTACCCAGCAGAAGTCCAAATGTAGCAGCCGGATCCGAAAACTCGCATTGGGAAAATAATAATTAAACCCGAATTTTGTAATCCGAACTCGGAATATTGTTATAAATATTGCGCATAAAACTTCCCGGAAACCAAGCGTAAGGCATTTGCACATGTTTACTTCCAACGGGATAACTCCTGTCTTTTTTTTTCTTTTTTTTTAAGCGTCTAATTCGTGTTCAGCATTCCCAGGAACCCAGGAAATCCTAGTCTCAGCCGTCAGGTCTCTGGAAGTAAGATTTTTTTTTTCAGAACTCGACTTGGTTCCGGATGTCCTATTTTTACTAAAAATCTCGCAGTGACTCCTTTCTATGCCCGGTAGGACTAAAAATCCCGCTTGTTCCCTAGGGCCTCCCACCGAGCCCGAATTTCGCAGTCGAATTCGAAAACGCGCTGTCGCGTCCAATCGGTCGTCGATCGGTACTGACAACGTTAAGATCCGAATTTGGAATGAATGCGTTGTATGGACCCGCTACACTCGGCTTATTCTTACCATCCAGGGAGATACCCCTTGTTGCCTTCAAAGGGGCCTGTTAGACTATTTTTGATTGGATACTGTATAATATGTAGAGGTGAGAGTCCAGCGAGGCGCCTGAGTGCCGGACGCGTTTACACTTATAAAGTAGCATGCACACACAGTCCCAAATTTGGACTCCAAATTTCGCAGTCGGGTTTGAATTTCCTTCTCCGCTCCGGAATTTTGACGCATCTCATGCGGATTCGGTCCGATAAGTTCGTGTCGATTTGAGTAGAAAATATTCCACTTTTTCCGGAGCGAATTTTAAACGCATGCGAAATGGTGCTCTAACCGTCCTAGGGACAATCAGTAGTGTAACAGGCCGCTTTGAAGGCAACAAGGGGTATCTCCCTGGATGGTAAGAATAAGCTGCTACACTCGGCATCTAAATCTGTGGTAACAGCAGCTACGTGCACACACAGTCCGTTAAGGCTTCAAATGCGAAAACACGAATGTGATGTGTCGAAATTTCGTTGCGTAGGAGGAAATTTGCTTCCGACTGCGAAAATCGGACCGTGTGCACGTACCTTCAGGCATTTTCTGGTATATGTTCGTTTTCGACAGGAAAACATCGCCGGTATTTTTTTGTAGTGTCAGGTTTGAGCCCGAAATCCCTTGGAACCCCGGAAATCCTATTCTCAAAGGTCGTGTATCGCAATTAATCGTAGGCAGCGGAAGGAAGAATGTTCTTTTCAATCCGGTTGAACCCAACCCCGGGATGAAACTGAGGATTGATAAGGTAAAATAATGAAGTAGGTTTGGAACTCCTAAGAGCTCACTGACTGGCAACGAGCTTTTCTTCGGGACCGTCGGCTAGACTCCAGCTCTCAAAGGGCTCTCCGTTTTACACTCTACCAGGGTTGTAAAGTTGATACCCTAGGATTATTTTCGCTGTTGTTAATGACCATGGATGCGGGGTAGCCAAAGAGATCAGTATTGACAGAATAGGAAAGAATACTGTGCTTCGCCACTGCTGAGGCAGATCAGAGCTCCCAGGTGGGGGTCTCGACAGTAATGAGGGTAATATCATCGTGAGGGTCATCGCGGTTGATAACGGGATCATAAAATGTTAAAAAAAAATGCACAAACCAGCGACAGAGTGAGGTTCTCCCGGTTTTGAATGATAAGTAACTGTGCTCAAGCGGACATAAAAGAACAGGGCCCCTAGATCAGTGGTTCCCAACCTTTTCTGTACCGCGTACCCCTAATCAAGGTTCGAAAAGGTTGCGTACCCCCTTTTTTCAAAACGTGAAAAAGACGATATTAATCATCATAATTGATAAGGCATACATGTGAAATAGGCAAGTACTAACTATACTTTTTTGTAGATAATTTTTACATTTCGACCCCTGGCCGGGGCACCCTCCTAGGCTGGGGCCCTAGGTAGCCCCCCAGTTTGCCTAGGCAAAGTTCACTACTATACGTAAGTTGATTCGCCTCCCAAAATATGTTATAGCTCCTATATAAGAGCTATAGGAAAAGCAAAACACAGTATGACTTATTATTTTACATAGTGAAATAATATAAAACTGCTTTTTCAAAATACTGAGCCTTGTTACGCATGTTTTTTGTTTGTTATGTTCCCCATGCTGTTAGTGACACACCAATTCTGGCATCCACTCTTCCAGTTTTTATATAAAATATTTTTTCCGTTTAATTAAATTTTTTCTTACGTTTACTGTATATCAGTATATCGAAAAATTAAAAATGTCAATGGAGAGCATTCAAATAGTAAAAAAGCTCACCCCACGCCGAGAGATGTTCTTCTGTCATAGGGTGCATCTAATGTAGTGCCCAAACGTGTACATAATATTGGAACAAGGGCTAAATCTGAACTTACGCCACATTTTGCGTCAAAAGATTCGTATTTTACTAAAATGCACCGTAAAAAAAAACATCTTGCTACTCGGAATAATCTTGTCTCTAATGAGATAATATTGTCTCTAATTCGTATTAATCTTATCCCGGTAGAGACAAAATGAATCCCAGTAGTAAATACTGCAGTTAACTTTAATCCTCACTCGGAGAAACTTTTTGCAGTTGGTGAAACTGTGGAAAACACAACATAGTTAAAGTTTAACCGAAAAGGACTGGGATAGGACAATCTAGTTACCCATCACTTATTCACTTAAATTGGCTTGAAGACCCGCTGAAAACGTG
This sequence comes from Branchinecta lindahli, assembly GCA_023053555.1. Classification (NCBI taxonomy): domain Eukaryota; kingdom Metazoa; phylum Arthropoda; class Branchiopoda; order Anostraca; family Branchinectidae; genus Branchinecta; species Branchinecta lindahli. The sequence goes on from JAKZAO010000003.1 coordinate 13,399,754, forward strand.
TTACTTGGTTGTTCCGCTATTCAGGAATAACCGATTTTCAAATAGTGGAATTTCCGTGTGATTTGTGGTACATCTAATTTGTTGTATGCCTTACAAGAAAGATTTATGACTTTTTTTTGTTCAGGCACTAAGCAGTCTTCACCAATATCGCCACTGTCCACTGAAAAGCCTTGTTTGTGTGTAGATAAAAATTTCCCGCGTCATAGTAGAATTTTCGCTGTGGGGACGGCCGCAGATATTCTGAACGCCATAACTAGAGCAGATAGTGGAAAAAAAATCCCTTTGCAGAATCCAAATAATTCAGTGTATTCAACTAAATGACACAAAAAAAGTTGGCTTTTCAGTTAAACTTTAACGCATTTTGTGAGCGTCAGGAGCTGCTAGTTCCTCGCATTCTTACAAATAAAAATGCTTCACCATGGAAAGTATCGAAGGAACCGAGGCAGTAATTCTGGCCTTGCATGTTAGGACGTCGGGGTCGTTGGGGGACCATTATTTTTCAAGAGTGTCACGGCCAAGTCAGAAGAACGGAATATTCCATGTTTGTCGAGGCACACGCGAACGTAATCAATAAACTCGAGGAAAGGGAAGAAGACAAAAGAAATTCCTTTGGGTACCGTTCAAGGAAAAACTTCAGAATAATGAGCAAAGTTCTGCCTGTGATTTTAATAAGCGTATGAGGAAAACCAGCTCTTCAAATGTGACTAAGTAGGTCTGTTGTTGAATGCGATTGTTTTATCGTCAGTCTGGCCTCCTGTAGGATCTGGTGTTCGAGACTGTTCCGAATAAATAGTTCACCGATTCTTTCCCATACGGATATAGGAATATATCTTAATGAGGGAAATGCAAACACAATAAGAGGGACACAAACAAGAACAAGACTTGCGTCAGCATGTAAACAGTAAGTGTTAGTGCGAATTTCGCGTGGCTTCGTCACCATAAGTTTTGCTGATCCTTCGGGATAAGGCGTTATTTCCTTCTTTCAAACTGTTGATTATCCCTTGAAGGCAGGCCCGTATCCAGGAAATTATTTCGGGGGGGGGGGTGTGCCCGCGGGTCGGGCCAAAAAGTACAAAAGACATAGATCAGATTTTAAAGACTACAAAAAAACATTACTTTTGTGGGTTTCGGGGGGGAGTCGAACCCCCTAACTCCCCCTGGATACGGCCTTGCTTGAAGGCTTGAATTTATTTATCATTGAGCTTCCAGTCCTAGTTGACTGTGATCACAGGTTCACCTTTCCAGCTTTGGGCCTTAAGAGGGCCCTTGCCAAGAAGAGCCGAAGTATTGCTCCAGTAAAATCAGCTAACGTATCCGTTTAGCACACTCATCTATGATTCGAAGTCAGCTTCGGTTGAAGAAATATTTAAATTGGCAAGGGTCCTCGTCGGGCTCTTCCTGGAAGAATCGAATCTTGCCGAGAGGGGCCGAAATATTGCTGACCAATATCATAGCTGACTTTTCTGTTTTTACCCGTTTTTTTCTAAAATATGTCTGTGTTTCCCGGTTCGCTTGGGCTAAACGAGTATTATTTTATGAAAAGCAGTCACAACATTGTAAGATGAAAAAAAAGTAACTGTAAGGTGAAAGATCACAACATACCAAATGTATTGGTAGTTATAAACCCTTCGTCCGGACCTCACCACCTGTCGGTGAGACGCGTGTTTCGCCACTTGTCGCAACTGAAACCGCCCCCCAACCAGTTTACACTTCCTGTGATACATCCGTTAGCTCAGCCTCTACCGGATTCAAGGGACTAGGCACTCGGTACCTTGGTCAGCTGAGTTACCGAAGTCCGGTGAGAGATTCGGACTTCGAAAGAAATTGTCAACTGATTAGTGTTTGAAGCTTCCGACATACTATTTTTGTGACGCAGTGGCTAATTCCGGGTTCTATTAATCACAATATTCAATTAATTCTATTAATCAAATAACTATTAATCACATCACTTTGTACAAACAATATAAAACAATCTATAAAAAAAGAAGATCTAACAAAAAATATTCACGGTTAACTCCGTTTATCAAAAATCATTGATAAACTACACATTTTATAGGTAAAACATACGGTTAAGTCACGTAATAAATTCATTCATCCGAAGTAACCTATAAATTACAAGCTTGAAGAAATATAGGCGGAAGTCATGTCAAAGGTTGATCTTCGTTGGTCCGCTAAAGCTCCTCTCCAGAAATAAAGCGGAATCCTCGAAGAAAATGTTCGGTTATATCAAATATAAACCTTCAGTTTTAAATTGTTGCGGGTGTTGTATGATCGCGCGTGCCATATACCATATGGCTAGAGTAAACGACGGAAACAGTCATGGGTGTTAATTAAAAGGGGATGGTCAATTCAACTCAGAGGTAAAGTTAGCTGAACTGCAGACGATAGGCAGACAAATTGACTCATTGTCAGTACCGATTCGTGGCCGTACGGAGAAAGGAATCAAATTGTCTCTTATAGTTTTACGAAACGAGACGGATCGACGAGTCAGTTTGCTTTCCTGAACATCCGAGTAAGCGTCCATTTGATTGCGTGTTCTCATATGGTTGGGAGAGGGTAGCCTACAGCAGAGCTGTGTTTCTTTGGACAATTCTCTAAATTTTGGACGACCTTGGTTTTGTTTTTCGAGCCTAAAACAGTCAAATGGGAATGATAAGTTAAGATCTGCCAAGAGTGTTAAAGGAACAGTAAACTTGACTACTCAACTTTCGGCCATCGAATCGCTCGGGGGGTCTTAGATAAATATACAGGGTCTTATTGTCGACAGGCCCCCCCTTCTTTCTTATCTCGAACCGTCTCGAACCCCCCCCCCCCCCTTAGTGTTCCCAAAGCTAGCTGGCAGGCCCTTGCCCCTTATGCACTTATGTACTCTAAAAGTTCGCCTTTTTGGGATCCCAAAACGTAAGTGGAGGGATACCTATGACATCGCAAAAGTTGTCCGTCTGTCCGTCCGTCCGTCCGTCCGTCCGTCTGTCCGTCTGTCTGTAAGCACGATAACTCTCGAAGGCAGTGAGATATTTTGATGAAACTTGGTGTGGGGATTCTTTGGGTCAAGAGTAAGGTCGAGTTCGTAGATGGGCCCTGTAGCTTTACATTTAGGGGTGGGGGAGGGGGTTTAAATTAAGGGGCAAGCAAAATTTTTTTAAACAGCTAATGTGATAGCCGATTATGGGGTAAGAAGACACGCTGAACACGAATATGAAAACCGTTTTCTCGCCGGACAAGTAGTTCGTCCGGAATCCGGCCAAAACCGGAAAGTTTGTTAAAAGTAAAATTTTTATTTGAGGTTGATTAGATGTTTGATTTTGGGGTAAGAAGCCATGCTGAACACGAATATGAAAACCATTTTCTCGCCGGACAAGCAGTTCGCCCGGAATCCGGCCAAAACCGGAAAGTTTGTTAGAAGTTAAAGTTTTATCTGAAGTTGATCAGATGTTTGATGTAGGGGTAAGAAGGCATGCTGAACAAGAATGCGAAAACCATTTTATCGCCAGACAAGTAGTTTGCCTGGAATCCGGCCAAAACCGGAAAATTTGTTAAAAGTAAAAGTTTTATTTGAAGTTGATTAGATGATAGATTTAGGGGTAAGAAGAGATCCAGAATCCGTATATGACAATCACTATTTAGCCGGACATATAGTTCGTCCGGAATCCGGCTGAAACCGGAAAATTTGTTAGAAGTTAAATTTTTATTTGAAGTTGGTTAGATGTTGGATATAAGGGTAAGGAGATACGCTGAATCCGTTTTTGAGCTTTAGCTTATCGCCGGACAAGTAGTTCTTGAATTTCGCCAAAACCGCAAAATTCACAAAAGTAGCTAGGATCGTTTCGATCGGCTTATAGAGGTAAACGCACATGCTGAATCCATATCTGAGCTTGGATTTTTTAATGAGTAGCTGTTTGGCCCGGCGAAGACTGGATCTGGCAAAGACAAAACCTTATTGTCTGGATCATAAATATTGAAATTTTTGGGATCCCATCGGAACCTTTGGTCTTGTTACATGTAGACTACAGAGAAACGACCTCCCCGACAAGACGGCCGGGGTTCGATTCCTAGTCGCCGCACACAAACCTTTTGCTCAAAGTCGAATTCTCGGAAACTGCCCGGAAACTGCAATGGTCGTAACGAGAATTTTTCTTACTCTCAGTATCGACTCAGGGTATATTCTTGATATGTTAGCTAGCTCCCCGAGTCAAGTTTGAGTCAAGTTTTCTGGTCCTTTAAGGTTTCTGAGACAAGGAAGGGAATCAGATTCGTTTATTTTCATCTACTGTCTATTTTTGGGATCCCAAAACGTTAGTGACGGATACCTATGACATCGTAAAAGTTGTCCGTCTGTCCGTCCGTCCGTCCGTCCGTCTGTCTGTAAGCACGATAACTCTCGAAGGGAATGAGATATTTTGATGAAACTTGGTGTGAGGATTCTTTGGGTCAAGAGTAAGGTCAAGTTCGTAGATGGGCACTGTAGCCCTATATTTAGGGGTGGGGAGGGGGTTTAAATTAAGGGACAAACAAAAATATTTTGAAACAGCTAATGTGATAGTCGATTGTGGGGTAAGAAGACATGCTGAACACGATAGTGAAAACCATTTTCTCGCCGGACAAGTAGTTCGCCCGGAATCCGGCCAAAACCGGAAAGTTTCTTAAAAGTAAAAGTTTTATTTGAAGTTAATTAGATGTTCGATTTAGGGGTAAGAAGACATGCTGAACACGATGGGGAAAACCATTTTTTGACCGGACAAGTAGTTAGCCCGGAATCCGGCCGAAACCGGAAAATTTTTTCAAAGCAAAAGTTTGATTTGAAGTTGATTAGACGTTCTATTTAGGGGTAAGAAGACATGCTGAACACGACGGTGAAAACCATTTTCTCGACGGACTAGTAGTTAGCCCGGAATCCGGCCGAAACCGGAAAATTTGTTAAAAGCAAAAGTTTTATTTGACGTTGATTAGATGTTAAGTTTAGGGGTAAGAAGACATGCTGAACACGATGGTGAAAACCATTTTCTCGCCGGACAAGTAGTTCGCCCGGAATCTGGCCGAAACCGGAAAATTTGTTAAAAGTAAAATTTGTATTTGAAGTTGATTAGATGATAGATTCAAGGGTGAGAAGAGACGCTGAATCTGTATATGACAATCGTTTTTTACCCTGACATATACTTCGTCCGGAATCCGGTTGAAACCGGATTTTTTTTATAAGTTAAAGTTTTATTTGAAGTTGATTAGACGTTCTTTATAGGGATAAGGAGATGCGCTGAATTCGTTTCTGAACTATCTTTTTTTGGCTGGACAAGTAGTTCGCTCGGAATTCGGCCGAAAACGGAAATTCGGCAGAAGTAAAGCAGGTAGTTTCGATCAGTATCGTCAAAATAAATATGGCTTATACAGGTATATCTGAAATTAATTTTCTCAGATGATTAGCCTGGCGAAGACTGGATCTGGCGTAGACAAGACGTAGTCAGGACGTAGTTGTCTGAGTCAAATATTAAATTTTTGGGATCCCATCGAAATCTTTGATCTTGTTTAATGTTCTGTTTCTTCCACTTCGGACTTTGGGACAATAATGCAAAACTGTAGCAATGCTTCCGATGCCGTAATTCTGCTGTAATGATGATGATGAAATTTTATTTACGCGCTAAACAAGAAGAGGGAAATAGTGCAGCAAAAAAAAAAGAAAGGAAAATTACACAGAGCTTTCGATAACGTAGTAAATACACAGGATAAAAAAAAGCAACATACAAAAAAGGGATTAATCAAGTCTAAAGGGATCGAGGGCAGAAACATTGAGGTCCTGAGCAATGGAGGATAGCTTTGCATAAGGGTGACAAGGGTCAAATGGTAAAAAGTTTGCAGTTACGCGCGAATTCCTGCAGCAACGAGGAAGGTATGAAAGAAATTACAATATTTGAAATAGAAAGTCTGTTTGAGGGTGCAAAAGCAACTGAGTAAAAATTAGCAAACGATTTAAAAAAGATACAGTAGCCTAAATGGCGCTAATTTGGCTTCATCTTACTCAAATTATTGTTTGCAATCTGTTTTGTGTTTTGTGCACGAATTAGTCAGGTTAGAATTTCATCATAATTATTTGTCTGCGCCGTTCAAAGTTATACGACGTTCAAAGAAAGATACCTCTACTGTAGGCTACTGGAAGGAGCCGTTTGTTACCCTGAGGTCTGCAGTTATATGATATGGAGCACAGTATTATTTGTTCCACCAACGGAAAATCAGTAACACAATCCGAAGTACTGTAAAAAAAAGTATAAGGAAAAGAAAGCAAACCCTTAAAATGTTCTGACGGCGGAATCTCCCACCGTAATAGATGAAAAGCAGAAATAGTTTTTTGCTCCTCGTGTGTAGCATTTTAGATAGGCTAATAGAATAAAGACTTAATCTACAAATTATAGGAGAGAGTTGAATGTTGAATAACATTATTGTCGGGAGTTGAGTAACTTTACATATTTCGTCCTAATTTGTCCCAGTGAGAATCTTATTCGCTAGAAAAACTCGGACACGATGCAAACTCTTGAGATGACTACAGTTAGGAAATAGGCCCGGACCCGTCCCCTCTCCCGAATTTGTGTAGGCTACGGTCTTTGGTTCAGGACCAGCCGTGGAAGGTACCGCCTACCTAAATTATTACATTATATAATTGACATTATACATTTTTGATGTTTATACATTAATAGGCTATTATATTTATAGTAGGCCTATGTATTCGTGCTATTTATATCACATATACATTTTGTTACTAGCTTACACAATATGAACAACGCTCTAGCTTCTCATAATCATCTGTAATCAGGCAGTGGAAAGTTGGCTTTGGAATGTAGGCTACAGTGAGAACCCAACCATCCCACAAAAACAAATATGATCTAACGAGGGGTTGCTCATTTTTTAGCACCACTGTATACCCTCCCTACACCTATTTTGCGTGTGAGCAACCCATAGGTGTTCGAGTATTACAAATGGTTTGGAGAAAAAGCCCTACTGAATATTCATTCAGCTATCATACCTTTGGCATAATTTTCGATTCCTTACTCTTCTTTAGATGTCAGTTTTCCGATATTCTGTTTCCTTCCCTAGCCATTTATTTCGGTTTACCGAATTTGAAGAGAAAGGTGGGGGCCCCCTCCCATTTATTGTAGGCTAATTATGATAAATTGGGACGAACTTCACGGGAGGCAGATCGCTACAGAATTATTGATTCCTTCTTTGGATCCCAAAACATAGTGGAAGGATACCTGTGATTTCGGAAAATTTGTCTATCTGACGATTAGCAGGATAACTATCGAAGGAGTTGAAGTATTTATTCAAACTTGGTAGGAGGGTAATTTGGGCTTAAGTACAGGTTAGGATCGGTGGTGGGAGTTTTTCAGATGAAGGCATGAACAAAAAAAAATTCAAACTGAAGAGCCCATCGGTTTAGGGGTAGGGAGACATGCTGAATTTGGATGTATAAATAGATAACGAACATATTGGGACAGAATTTTAGCTAGCATTGATATTCCGCTCGTAATCTGGTCTAGACGGAAGTTAACGACAGTCAGATACTTGGGTACGTAAAAAGGAAAAAACAGCTAAATATTTTGCAGGTTCTTTTTAAGAAAATTTGCTTTGAGGTTTTTATATTGTCTGCTCTCTGTTTGACAATCCGCGATAAAAACAAGACCAAAGTTTTCGATGGGATCCCAAAAATTTAATATTAACTACGTCTTGTCTTCGCCAAATCCAGTCTTCGCCAGGCTAATCATCTGAGAAAACCAAGTTCAGATATACCTGTATAAGCCATATCTATTTGACGATACTGATCAAAACTTCCTATTGTACTTCTGCCAAATTTCCGGTTTCGGCCGAATTCCGAGCAAACTACTTGCCCAGCAAAAACAAAAAATAGTTCAGAAACGAGTTCAGCGTATCTCCTTATCCCTATAAAGAACATCTAATCAACTTCAAATAAAACTTTAACTTCTAAAAAAAAATCCGGTTTCAACCGGATTCAGGACGAACTATATGTCCGGTTAAAAAATGATTGTCATATATAGATTCAGCGTTTTTTCTTACCCTTAAATCTATCATCTAATCAATTTCAAATAGCAAATCAGCACGTTTACTTACCCCTAAATCGAATATCTAATCAACTTCAAATACAAATTTTGCTCTTATCAAATTTTCCGGTTTTCGCCGGATTCCGGGCGAACTACTTGTCAGGGAAGAAAATGGTTTTCACCATCGTATTCAGCATGTCTTCTTACCCCTAAATCAAACATCTAATCAACTTCAAATACAACTTTTACTTTTAACAAACTTTCCGGTTTTGGCCGGATTCCGGGCGAACTACTTGTCCGGCGAGAAAATAACTTTCATATTCGGATTCAGCGTGTCTCCTTACCCATAAATCCACTATCTAAACAGCTTTCAAAAAATATTTTTTTTTCCCCTTAATTTGAACCCCCATCCTCAGATATAGAGCTACATAGCCCATCTTCGAACTTGACTTGTACTTTGACCCGAAGGATCCTCCCACCAAGTTTCATCAAAATATCTCAATCCCTTCGAGAGTTATCGTGCGGACAGACGGACAGACGGACAGACGGACAGACGGACAACTTTTGCGATGTCATAGGTATCCGTCACTAACGTTTTGGGATCCCAAAAAGCGTTTCCCTAATGAATGCTGTCAAACTCTCTTCGTGAGCGGCCGAGGTGAATAGATATGTAGCGTTGTTCTTTGTGAACAATGTAGAAAGATAGGAAGAATATAGCTGTGCTGACGGTAATCATTTCTGTCAACTGGTAAAGTATTTTTATCCAGTTGCCTCCAAATAAGCAGCCTACCTTGAAAGGTTTCCTTCAATTACAAGGCTATAAACACTTTCAAACAGCAAGAATACTTTCAATTCCTTCGGGTTGCCATTTGTAAGTGGCTAACCCCTTAGCCTCGCCACCTGGATACGTTTTGACGACGCCGGTTTAGTCTCCTTCCATGAGCATAACGAATCACTGTTGAATGTAACATGTGTGATTTTTTAATATCACCATGTAGTAAGTTCATCCGTACGAATATTGTCGTTTTTGGGATCCCAAAACGTAAGTGGAGGGATACCTATGACATCGCAAAAGTTGTCCGTCCGTCCGTCTGTGAGCACGATAACTCTCGAAGGGAATGAGATATTTTGATGAAACTTGGTGTGAGGATTCTTTGGGTGAAGAGTAAGGTCGAGTTCGTAGATGGGCTCTGTAGCCCTACATTTAGGGGTGGGGGTTCAAATTAATGGGCAAGAAAAATATTTTTAAACAGCTAATATGATAGTCCAGTATGAGGTAAGAAGACATGCTGAGCACGAATATGAAAACCATTTTCTCGCGGGACAAGTAGTTCGCCCGGAATCCAGCCAAAACCGGAAAATTTGTTAAAAGTGAAAGTTTTATTTGAAGTTGATTAGATGTTCGATTTAGGGGTAAGAAGACATGCTGAACACGCATATGAAAACCATTTTCTCGCCGGACAAGTAGTTCGCCCGGAATCCGGCCAAAACCGGAAAGTTTGTTAAAAGTCAAAGTTGTATTTGAAGTTGATTAGATGTTCGATGTAGGGTAAGCAGGCATGCTGGACATTAATATGAAAACTATTTTCTCGCCGGACAAGTAATTCGACTGGAATCCGGCCAAAACCAGAAAGTTTGTTAAAAGTAAAAGTTTTATTCGAAGTTGATAAGATGTCCGATTTAGAGGTAAGATGAGATGCTGAATCCTTATATGACAATCATTTTTTAGCCGGACATATAGTTCGTCCGTAATCCGACTGAAACCGGAATTTTTTTTTATAAGTTAAATTTTTATTGGAAGTTGATTAGATGTTGGATATAGGCAAGGCCGTATCCAGGGGGGGGGGGTTAGGGGGTTCGAACCCCTCCCCGATACCCACAAAATCAACCGTTTTTTGCAGGCTTTAAAATCTGATCTGTGTGTTTTTTTACCTTTTGGTCCGACCCGCGGGCAAAACCCCCTCCCCGAAGGGCAACCCCCCCCCCCGAAATGAATTCCTAGATACGGGCCTGGATATAGGGATAACTAGATACCGAGGTAGATACGCTGAATTCGTTTTGAGCTTTATTTTTTCGCAGGACAAGTAGTTCTGGAATTTCGCCGAAACCGGAAAATTCGCAGAAGTAAGCACACACCGAGGGGATGCCCACTTTCGATTTTAGTGCACAGCAACTGCCCGGTGCCGCGATGCCCGGTCGGTGCCGGCACCGGCTGAAACCTGTCGGCACCGGTTGTCATGTGTTAAAACATCAAAATATGCATTTTTGGAAGCGTTTGAAAGATGAATCGCCCAATTTACTGTCCGCACCGGTGCCGTCACCGCCTATTTCGGTTGGTGCCGGCCGGTGCCGAGAAAGGGTGTACAGCAAGTGCCGGGGAGTGGGTAACCCCTCGGCACACACATGCTGAATCCATATCTGAACTTGGTTTTCTTAATGATTAGCTGTTTGGCCTTAATCTGTTTCCAAATTTTAAGAGTAGAAATGTTCAAGCTTTGAGAGTAAAAATGTTCAAGCTAGAGCCTGGCGAAGACATGTCTGGATCAAATATTGAATTTTTGGGATCCCATCGGAACCTTTGGTCTTGTTATTTCAGTGCTTGCCGAAAACAGTTTGCTATGCATGACAACATTGTTCAGTGCCTGAAATCTGGGCTGGTGTTAATGGTAACCCAAAAGAGAGGCGAGGGTTTGCACACTCTCGACGCGGTTGTACATGAAGTGCCCGGTGCCGGCACCGGTTGCCACGAACAGAGAATCTATTCTGTTATTAGAATCTTCGAATATAAGAATCGTCTAATTTATGGCCGGGACCGGCAGTTTCGGTCGGCCAGCCGGAATTACATCAGGTGCCTGGGAGTGGGTAGCCCCTCGAAGAGAGATAGGTAGGTTTGTGTCGCGCAGACGCTGAAGATTGGATTGGGCTTAGTACGTTCATGTTTTGATACGGACTTTAAGTTCTTTCTCGCTGAGTCGAAATTGTGCAGTCGGTCATATAATTGCTGCCACATCTGGACAACTGGATGCTGATTGCAGAATAGAAGCAAATTTTCCGCGTCATCCACCATCCCATACCGGAGCGTCACAGCGGATTCGTTGGGAACTCGGCTGTCATCCACCGTATCACACCACACATTCTTTTGTGTTCAGCACCTTAGCACTGTAACGTATTCCCACCGCAAGATCCCTTTTACTACCGGTTTTATCTCAAGCACCCGGAGAACATCTCAATTAACCCGGTTAGAGAAAGGGTCGATCTCGTTGAACCAATTAGGTTCCGCGACGCTAATGACGGCCGCGACGCGGCGCTGCTCCCCTGCGCACTCTGTCGGTGATGGAAATAATCGATACTGTTCTCACCTGAGCGGAAATGTTCTTCCTGCGCGTTCGTCACAGCGCTCTACCTTCACTCCACCTCAGCTGCTGAGTGGAAACTATCTCAGTACTGTTTCTAATTTAGTATAGTTCAAACCGGGAAACGGAATTAGTGTGGATTTGTAACTCTGTGAGGAAGTGTGATTCGGAAATAAGGTCGCTCTGATTTAGTGAGGTAAGGGATATCCCCTTTTGCTACTGCAGCTTCTTTTAGTTTGACATGGATCGTACAAAACAACCGACACCTGTCTATGAACCCCGCTCCCTTTAGGGCCCTGCGACAAAGGATAAAAAGTATAATGTATTGAAAGAAACAATCACAGTCAAGCTTACTTAAGTTGTTTTGGTGCAAACTACAAACGTGTCCCTATCTAGTGGTCGACTACTCGACTTGCACACTACTAGGGGATAATTTGCAACGGAACCAAAATTTTACTGCCTATGGAGCTTCATGGGGTTTAATCTGGCTCTGACACGGACAATAAGGTACTGGAACTATGAACGCTAAAAGTGCCATTTTTTCTCCAGAATCTTTCATTCGTCTAACCTTCAGTCTCTTGTTTCATTTGAAGCTGTACTGCCCAGTACTGCCGGCCATATCAACGCAAACATAATGAAGCATTTGAATCTTGGTTGAACAGTCGTGACACGAAATTACCCCATCCCACCCCCGCGATCTTAAGTCCGGTCTTCACCTCCCGGAACTTCTGGAATCTGGGCTTCCAGATCATTCTTTGACGTCTTCTGTAAATTGCATCTGGAATATGAACCGGTCCAAAAGTATATAAACATAATCCGGAAAAAGGGGCTTTTGAACTTCCAGATTTCCGGAATTTTAAGTATCGCAGAAGAAATTCAAAAAAATCTCGGAAAATCTGGGAGCCCAGATTCCGGAAGGTGAAGACTCACCTTTAGGAACATGACACATTGGAACCATTGGTTTTGGGGGCTACAGTCTACAGTCTCGGAGTCCTCCTCAAAAACACTTTACGGAATCGTTTCGGCACAAGTCATAAATTGGACAAAATGTCTTCGGGTGACCTTCTTAACATTCAACCTTTTGCCCGAAATCATTTACCCTTGTGTAACTGTCATCGGACTACACTTGTGTAGCCTGTCATCCCCGTTTACGTTTTCGGGAAAAAACGGATTCCGTTTTCGGGAAAAACGGATTCCGGCTTGGAAAGGCAAAGATTCAGGTACACAAATATGGTGCACGTTTTCTTTCGGAAAATAAACCCGGAAATTGCTTTGAATAGCCTACTGATTTGAAATTGGCAGCCAGGGGGATCTAGGCATTTATTTGTGTTCCAGGCCGACCAGTCTGGTGGTTTCTGGTTCAACGACGTTTCGAGCGACGTTTGGTACATTTTGTTCGTAGGTTCCCGATATGAGATTTTCTCTGCATCAGAGTCGAGTAATAAATTGATAAAATAAGCAAAAATATTCTATTCATGTTCTCTTTTATGATATCTTGTTCCTGTGTCAATCACGCCATTTACAAAAATTGCTGTCCAATGCAAACGCATCTCCTTGGTTTTAAGGTCATAACGCCACCGAACTGGTTTAGAACGCGTTTCGTTCCGTTACTGAAAGCTCGGGAGTGATACTTTTTGGTGAAAATAATTTCCTGTTTCTGATTCGGATTTAAACAAAATCGTGTCATTGTTGTGTTAGTGGTATTGTATTGATAATATTGATATGGCAGAATGGTCGATACTTTGGACTATTACAGTACTTAATTATGGTACTACAGTAGAGTAGAGGTATATTATTTTTGACGTCTCCATGAAATATGGTGAAAATCAAACTTAGCAAATATTCATGCACAGTTCTCAGAGAGAATAGTTATTTAAGTAAAATTAAAAGCGCAAAGTGTTATTTTTTGCTCAGTTTTCCAGAAAATTGCAACTTTTTTGGATTACTTTCACGACCAACCAAAGTATCCTAGCAGAAGTAGCCAACGGAATAAACAAGAAACCACTGGGAAAAAAAGAAAGCTGAAAATCTTGGCTCTTTGGCTCATATTAAGTTCGTAATTTGTCATTACCACTTGACTGTTTTAGTTTCGAAAAACAAAAGTTTTCCTTTAACCTCGATCTGCTGCCTTTGTCGAACTCGCAAGTTCCGACTATGTTGCACAGTGTTCCTTAGGTTCGTAACCAAACCTAGACTTAATCTTAATCCGATCTTCGGCTTTTGCTGCTTACGAGCCCACTCTCTCTGTGGTTGATCCGACAGAACGTCATAGTCATCATAAATTCCCATTTTACATAGCAACTAGTTTCGAGCAAGAAAGGTAATATAAAATTAAGGAAGACATTCAAAATACTTGTAAGGATGAAATGTGTACAAACAAAATTAACAATTCATTGATTGTTTTTGTAGTAGTGTCACAGAGCAGGTATCTAACAATAGAGATTAAGAACTAGTTTAGAGCAAGAAAGGTAATATAAAATTAAGGAAGACATTCAAAATATTTGTAAGGATGAAATGTGTACAAAAAAAATTTAACAATTCATTGATTGTTTTTGTAGTAGTGTCACCGGGCAAGTATCTAAGAATAGAGAGTAAGAATGGCTTCAAGCAAAAACAGTGGCCGTCTATAAATTCTTTAGCACTAAAAATAATAGTAATTTTAACTAGCCTACCTCTTTACATTTTAGGGCTGTAGGATCATGTTTTCAAAGAAATCGCATAAAACGATTGAAAGTTTAATTTGGATATCTTATCAATCATAATTAATCTTTTTTTCTAAAAAAAATCAGCGCAGTACCGAGTTTATCCTACAGCATAAAGCTGATTTAGTCTTTTTATTGAGTTTTAAAGAGAAAAAGGTAAATTAAAAGAAGAATTATAATTGAGATCCTTTTTGTAGGATCGTCCTTTATACCGACACTGTCCCATTTGGCTCGTTTAAGTAGTTAAGACATGTTTGCACTACTTTGTATTATCCGCTCTTGCATTCAGTTAATTTCCTGCTTCCGCCCTTCGACGTTTCCTACCTCTTTGTTCCTGAAGACGGGATAAGTGCTTATTGAAAACCAATAGTTCCTGAGATGATGAATACATATTTATCTAGGTTTTGAGAAGATATCCGGTGGAATTGTTCTCTAGTGTCCATCCGACCCAATGCCAATTCATAACGGATTAATTTCAATGGACGGTGCCCTAAGTCAGAGCATGGACTCTGTTCACACGGCTGTAACAGAGGATGAGGTATGTTTCTCTTTGTATTTATATTTAAAGGACCAGTTGTCCTTACATTGATATGATATTTTTTTTTTAAAGATTTCTAACCTCAAACTTCATCATATCCACACGTAAAAATTCCACTCTCAACAAGATTATTGTAAATTAAAGAAAGGAATAAAAAGAAAAGAAACACTTTACCGGACATAGAAGGGAAAAAAGAAGGTAGGTACTTACCTTGCCATAGAAAACCATATAATATCTTTTTGATTTTCTTCCTTGTTGTTTTTTGACGTTTGTGACATAGGCTATTAGAAAAATACCATACAAGCGGAAGACAGTATTGGTTTATGTACTGAGCTTTTTGATATGGTATGATATGATATGACATAGATTTATTGCTTACCAAAATTGTAGGCTACACAAAGTACAATATGGGCGGATTACAAGAAAAAAATGCAACAAAATATAGCTTAACATGAATACATACTACGGACCCAGTAAACTCAACATTCAACTATTAGGTGTAATTTCCAGTTTAAGACGGTCTCTGAAGAGTCATCCAAGGGTATTCTAGATTCCGGAACTTTTGGAAATTTACACACCTCATAAGAACTGCTACGGTACAGCCGGGTCTATCATACCCGATTTTCTGATTATATACTTGTTACTGGACCACGGTGGTAGTATACAGTGGTAACATAATATGCCAATGCAAACTACTTTCGTAATCGCTTCATTCATTCTTAAACAGAGAGGACCCGAATTTCATAAGGTAACATTCTAACCCCCCTAACGATGCCTTACGGATTTCCACGATTTCCATGTTTCGCTATTTTCTTTGCATTCCGTGCTCCCGGCAATTTGTTGCCACAAGCTCCTCATCAGATAAACCGGGGTTTTGGGATACCAAAACGCAAGTGGAGGGATACCTATGACATCGCAAAAGTTGTCCGTCCGTCTGTCAGCACGATAACTCTCGATGGGAATGAGATATTTTGATGAAACTTGGTGTTAGGATTCTTTGGGTCAAGGGAAAGATAAAGTTCGTAGATGGGCTCTGTAGCCCCATATTTGGGGGTGGGAGAGGGGGTTCAGATTATGGGGCAAACAAAATATTTTTTAACAGCTAGTGAGATAGTCGATTGGGGTAAGACGACATACTGAAAGCCATTTTCTTGCCGGACAAATAGTTCGCCCGGAATCCAGCGAAAACTGGAAAGCTTGTGAAAAGTAAAACTTTATTTCGATTTAGGGATTTCGTGAAAATCATTTTCACGTCCGGCCAAAACCGGAATATTTGTTAAATCGCAAAAGTTTTATTTGAAGTTGATTAGGTGTCCGAAATAGACAATCAAATATAGACAGTCCGATAATGACGATAATTTTTTACCCGGACATACAGTTCGCCAAGAATCCGGCTGAAACCGGAAATTTGTTATAAGTTAAAGTTTTAGATGAAGTTGATTATATGGTCGATATAAGGGTAAGGAGATACGCTGAATTTGTTTTTGAGCTTTATTTGTTTGCCGGAAAAGCAGTTCGCCCGGAATTCGGCTGAAACCGGAGATTTTGGCAGAAGTAAGGCAGGACGTTTTGATCAGTTTCTTCAAAATAGGTATGACCAGGGCATGACTTATATGGGTAAACGCACATGCTGAACCCGTGCCCCGTTTTTTCAGATGATTAGCTATTTGGCCGTAATCTGTTTCTAAATTTTAATAGTAAGAATGTTCAAGGCCAGACCCAATCGTCTGGGGATTGGGATCCCATCGAAACCTTTGGTCTTGTTACTGGAAGCCAACGGATCTGAAGAAACTTTAAAAAAAAACAAAGCCGTAGGTAATTTATCATAGCCTGGTTTTAAAATATTGAACTATTTTAGATTATCATAATATAAACAGTAAATAGTGCCAGGGACCCTTTAAAGCATTAGCTACACGATATGCGTGTTCCTGCTAAAATAATCCTTAAGCCCAAGCTGACTGCGAATCATTTATAGTTCCTATCATTCGTTGTTTTCCCAGTCCGCATTCGTCAATCTTGAATCTTCCACTTGTTCCTTTTTTCCTCCACGAGATACGTTGTATTTTCCTAAATCCTTAGAACTCGTCCATCTTTTCCGTATGTACAGTGGCACTATTTTGTCAACACGTCCGATAGGAATGTGGAGACTAGATCCTTGGTTCCGTTTTTTCTTTCCTTTTTTCAGTGCAAAGATTTATTGGTTGACTCTTGGAAGCATTGCAGTATTTTTATTGGGAATTGACCTAAGGACCTGGCGGTCCTGTGATTAAAAAGAGGATATGGGGCTAAAATTAAGCTGCGAAATTCCCAGGTTATGTAACTTAAAGGGCCCGTCGTACCTAAAATGTCAGTGTGAACTGCCTCCGTAATCGCTCCAGTTATTCTTAGACTCGTAGTCCCGTATTCCGTATGGAACGTTCTCACCCCTCTAACGATACCTCACTAATTTTCACACTTGTCGTGTTTCGATATTTCGATGCGTATCATGATCCCCACGATTGTTTGCGAGAAGCTTACTCGTCAGAATATCCGTTAGGCTATCTATTTTTGGGATCCCAAAACGTAAGTGGAGGGATACCTATGACATCGCAAAAGTTGTCCGTCCGTCCGTCCGTCCGTCCGTCCGTCCGTCTGTCCGTCTGTCCGTCCGTCTGTAAGCACGATAACTCTCGAAGGGAATGAGATATTTTGATGAAACTTGGTGTGAGCATTCTTTGGGTCAAGAGTAAGGTCGAGTTCGTAGATGGGCCCTGTAGCTTTACATTTAGGGGTGGGGGAGGGGGTTTAAATTAAGGGGCAAGCAAAATTTTTTTAAACAGCTAATGTGATAGTCGATAATGGGGTAAGAAGACACGCTGAACACGAATATGAAAACCATTTTCTCGTCGGACAAGTAGTTCGTCCGGAATCCGGCCAAAACCGGAAAGTTTGTTAAAAGTAGAAGTCTTATTTTAAGTTGATTAGATGTTCGATATAGGGGTAAGAAGGCATGCTGAGCAAGAATATGATAACCGTTTTCTCGCCGACAAGTAGTTCGTCCGGAATCCGGCCAAAACCGGAAAGTTTGTTAGAAGTTAAAGTTTTATCTGAAGTTGATTAGATGTTTGATGTAGGGGTAAGAAGGCATGCTGAACAAGAATACGAAAACCGTTTTATCGCCGGACAAGTAATTCGCCCGGAATCCGGCCAAACCGGAAAATTTGTTAAAAGTTAAATTTTTTTTTCAAGTTGATTAGATGTTGGATATAGGGGTAAGAAGATACGGTTAATCCGTTTTTGAGCTTTAGTTTTTCGCCGGACAAGTAGTTCTTGAATTTCACCAGAACCGCAAAATTCACAGAAGTAAGCTAGGATCGTTCCGATCGGCTTATAGAGCTAAACTCACATGCTGAATCCATACCTGAGCTTGGATTTCTTAATGATTAGCTGTTTGGCCTGGCGAAGATTGGATGTGGCGAAGACAAAGCCTAATTGTCTGTATCAAATATTGATTTTTTGGGATCCCATCGGAACCTTTGGTCTTGTTTTTCGTGTGTTTGTGAAAACCAGCAAAATTTTGGGTAATTCGTTTTTTGGATTAGACTAGATAAGATTATTTTATTGCTAAATTACATAATAACCCATCATGATAGATAATCGCCCATGAGAAGACATAAATGCACTGGCGCTTGGCGGTCACCACAAACTGCTTAAACTTAACTTAAACAGTAACTTAATTTCATTTCAACACTAATTAATCAAAAAAAAATTCATTAACACACAAAAGAAAAAAGAACAAAAAAAGAAGAAGAAATAAAAAATAAATAAATAAAGGTAATAAAAAAAAGAAATAGTAACTTATACCTTCATTCTCTGAATTGTGACTCCTTAGCCCTCCAACAATTTTTTGTTACTCTTTTTTTAAACAATTGTTGGTGTTCAGCCGCCTTAACACTATCTGGGAGTGAATTCCATACCGCCTGGACCAAATGTTTAATTAAAAAGCCAGTTCGTCTACCACTCCTATACTCCGTCACCAGATTAGTAGCATTCCTTGTAAAATAATCATGCAAATCATTATTTTGTCTATAAAAATCTAAAAACACAGACGGACACACTTCGTGCAAACATTGGTAAGTAAAAACCGCTGAAAGAATCGGAAAAGAATCTGTTAAAAAGAGATTCTAGTTTTTAAGTATTAAACTATTTTAGGAAGTATCTGAACTTTTCGCGCTGACTTATCCGTTTAGCGTTATCAAATATAATTGGAGTCAGGAAACCTGAAAATTTGTCTATTTTAGAATATTGGAACATCAACAGTAACCAGCGTGAGTTGTCCTTTAACGGTTTATTTGTGTTGGTAGGGTGTTCCGGACGGGACCGAAATAAGCATATTATTCTGTCTTTCTTTGATTTTTAAGTTGAAAAAAAAAACGCAAAGCCTAGGAAGGATCCATGCTGGAAGTCTGGAAATCATAAAACCGCATTACCTTTTATTGTGCGCACAAACATCCTGGTGATTTTTCAGTATTAATTTGTGCATACTGCTCACTCAGAGATTCCCAAGGTGATAGAAATAATCCTTTTACTAGAGAGCATTGGAACATAAAGTAGAACATACTCGGAGAAAAATCAAATTTCCTGTAGTCATTTTAAACGTCAAGAAATAAAACGCTAAGGGCACATTGTTTATGTTTCACCTTGCCTAGATTCCCAAGCTCTTAAAAGCCATAACTGAAGTCGTGTAATCATAATACCGCACATTCTCTTAGTACGCAGAAACCTTTTGTTGGCTTTGAAGAGAAAATTTGATCTGTTCGCTCGGAGCAGAATAACCCCTTTTAACGTGCCTCACAAGCCGTGATTGATAAAGGAGCAATTTCTGCCGACGATCTTTTGCTCTTTTTGCTCAATTTCTTTTGCACCCTCAAGCTACGTGTGCACACAGTCCGATAAGATTTCGCATCCGAAAATACGCTTGCGAAATTCACGTCAGTATGGGGAAATCTGCGTGCGATGTGTCAAAATACTCTATATGACTAAGTCCAAAACACGCCAGTGATCCTCAGGACGAACGAGAAAACGTCGCTCTAACACTCAAACTCGACAACTCAAATCCTGTGCCAACCAATCACGGCAATCGTTGGGGACAGCTGTGGTGCTGCTTCCGGCTCTTCCGCTAGGTACACGGCGATTTTGCATCGGCAAGAAGAGTTAGTCAGCAAAAGTATTTCGGAGCAAAGAAGGAAATTCGCATCCGAATGCGAAAACCGGACTGTGTGCGCGCGTACTTTCAAACGGCAAAATTACGGCGTCGGGAGTATTGCAACAGTTTTCCATTACTTTCATTTACCGTTCAGAATATCCCAACGGAAGAAACAGAATATTAAAAAACAAATAGCAGACGGATTAAACGAATCTGGTTTCATTCTCTGGCTTAGCTCTTAGGACATATTAGATTCTTAATTTATCATTACCATTTGACTGTTTTAGAGCAAAAATAAGGTGTTTAAACTACTACGGCACTGACAAGTAGTCATTTTTTTTATCTAAATACTTGCACTGTGTCTGCTTCAGCAGCCAAGTGGAGTTGCCACCACATTTTTGAACATATCGCGCTCGAGTGTTGTGCAGACTTTAATCATATTGATTACGCTAATATGTGGGCCGTTTATATCATGTGTCTTCAGCTCACAACAGTCTGTCAAAACCGAGATACGGGTAGAAAACGATGTTGGAAAAGGCGTTAATGGACGCCAGCTGTATAAACAGGCTCTGGTTGCCGAATTTCTGGAATTCCAAGATAAAATGTAGTTTTATTTATTAATTCTGACCGTGGGCATTAGGTTGTATTTGATAGCTTGGGGGGTGTGTCGACAAGAGACTATTTATGTGTAGAAAGACGTACAGGACAAGGAGTACAGTAATTACACTATACACATAATAGCAACTTTCCAGCATTTTGGTGAATACGAAAAATAATCATTCGTCAGTTCAATACGCCTTAAAGCGCAAATGATATGAGTAACTTTTTTTTCTACTTTATAATACCTTCGTCCTCGTCCGTACCATACGTTCTGTGAACGGTTATTATGATGTTAGTAACCGGTCTCCTTGCTCTAAAATGGTAGCCTTCTAGAGGCGACTGATGCATATGTGAAGACAAGGTTCTTCGTCGAAGAAGGTTAAACGATACACTGAACACAAAACGGGAAACGATAACTCCAAGACCCTGGTCTGGATATCCTCATTTTCCAGATGTAAAACATAATTTTAAAGCACAACTCTTACTAGAAATGATATTTGCCCTATGAAATGGACAAGAAAAAAACATTTTCGAAAATACCACTACTTTCGACCTGAAATTAGCGATTTTCTTGTTAGCGCTTGTCGACTATGCCCAGCTTTCCTGCTCTCCGACGCGGCGGCTGGGCGCAAAACATTTGAAAACTGAACGCGCCGTGGTCAAAAAGTGGGAAAACTAACAAATAAAAGAAGTAATAAGCAGAAGCTGCTCAGATCCTTTCGTGTGAAAGAGTTTTCAGAGGATGTTGAAGATCCCGGCAAACATTTCGTTGTGTGACGCGCAAAACTCGGCAAGGCCAGAAAAGCGCTAAAAATTCGTAGGCACAAAACGAAACAATGGAGAAAGGCGGGGATTTTAATAGCTTATAATTATGTACGGGAGCTAGGTACATCGTAAAAGGCAGAATAAGCAAGAGGGGTCCTTTAAAGGTTGACCGGATTCCTTATTCCCCAGATACTTGTTATAATTCGCGATCCTGAATAATCGCAACATCGCAGTCGAAGTTTGATGATTTGTAGAGTAAATATTATGTATTTTGTTTCTTGAGTGCTTTCATTCCTTCAGACCTTTTTTTTGTCAACGGTTCAGAGTTTGACTAATTGAAACCAGGAATTTGTGTGTCAAAGCATCTTCGAAACACGAAATTTCGCTCCCTCTTCTAAAGCCTCGTCTAAAGCACTTTGCAGCAGACAAAAGAACTTCATTATTTTGAGTTGACCATCAACCTAAGAACCGCTGTCAGTATCATGGTTGTCAATTGAAGCTGCGGTTAGGTTTTCTGCTGGTTGCTTCGGCCATCGTGCAGTTGTGCTGCACGGCTGCTCAAGCACGAACTTTGACTGAAAGGCCATAGAGCTGGAAGGCACTGGTCGAGAGAGCGTGACTATCCATAGGATTGTCGTAATTCTGACGTGGCGAGGTTGGGGCCTTTGCTCTCTCTGTGACCCTCCCTGTTCGCCCACATCTTGATGTTCGGACTTGTTCCGTCTGGAAATGATAAGAAACAGGCTGACATTTTTTTTCCAACCTGAACAATTGCCCTTTTGTGCTAAGTGCACGCACAATTCGACAAGATTTCGACTGCGAAAGTACGCATGCGAACCCGATGAAAGATTTGTAGCCTGTGTAGTTGTATGGTAGTGGTATATGCAGTAGTACAGAATACTTTGATTTAATGTGCCTCACACTGGGCTAATATTAAGTAGCCCTAGTATTCAGTAGCATCCCGCCTTGCTCCAGTAGCATCCAGTCTTGCTATAGTAGCATCAGTTGGTACTGCATGCTACTTTTTCGTACAACTCCTGACCATACTACTATTAATTTTTCGTCGGGAAAATCCCGGCACTATGGGGAAACCTGCATGCGGTTAGTGTTGTAAAATTACCGTAAAATAAAAAGTCGGTAAGTAAAATTCGTAAAATTGGTAAAATAAGGTAAAATAGGTCAAATTGGTAAAATATGGTAAAATAAGTATTTCACGGAGAATATATGGTGAGATTGGTATTTCAGAGTAGCTAAAATAATTTGACATATTTTTCATTTTTTTGGAAGCTGGTGCGATTGATCTGTAGAGATTTTAAGGGACAGTCACTTTTCCTGCACTTCTTAAATAATTAACTACTAGGTGCTATGGAGTCGGGAATCCCTTCGACCAGTTGCTCATATAATACATTGCGTCCATGCCTTCTGTATAGCACGACGAAAGTAGCATAAGCTGTACTTTGCAAAATTCGCTGGATAAACTGAAACACACAACCGGGCTTCACAGCCATACCTGCGTAGGCATAGTAGCACTAATTCAGAGCTGAAATAATCAACAATATAGCAGTTGTCGACAAAACATATCACGGCAGACCCACACAAATTAGCAACATATTCGCTTTCTTTATCATTCATCTCTCATTCCTTTGAAAATCTGAAGACATATTCAAACTTTCCTGGTGCCTCCCTGGTCCCTTGATTCCCTGGTTTATTCTGTGGGGAAGAAGTATTAGGTTGTCAGTAAAATATGAGTAAATTAGGTAAATATTTCTGAATTTTCTTTTTGAACCTGCTTCTGAAACTGTAAACTATCAGTAAAATACGGACAAAATACGTAAGTTACGTGAAGTGGTAAAATACCAATTTTACGGGGGTCCGTAAAATTACGGTAAAATACGTAAAATACCGAATTTTACCGTGACCAATTTTACCATTTACAACACTACATGCGGTGCGTCAAAATTTCGGAAAAAATCGGATTGCCTGCCCATTTCAGTAAACCTTGGGGGACAAAGATCAGTTGTAGGCCCCAGTCCCAGGTTTATTGCATCCCCCTCGCAATGGCGCCCCTGTGACTGTGCACATACCTTTGTTAGTGGTTCAAGACGTTACGTAAAAGAGGTTAAATTCGTTTGCTTCGTTTGCCCATGTACGATACGAAAAGACATTTGTACCGTCTTTCGTGAATATTTTTAATCTTTATTAGTGTTTATATTTGTATATATTGACGATTTCGACAAATTTGGCTTTTACCATGATAGTTCGGAAAGAATAAAAGTGATATCTGTCTATCTATCTATCTATCAGGTTTCTGGTAACATTTAGTGTTTGGTTGGGGGAGGGGGAGGGAATCGCTATCCGGCGACTCTCATCTACTCTCACTGGGTTTCTCCGGGTACTCCTTTAGTGGCTGGGCATTCCACAGCTTTTCTTACAGTCAAGTTACAGAATCTCCTCATTAATCCGCGGCATTCACCATCAAAGTTTTGGTAGCGGTTCCCAGCTTTACGCGCTATTTTATTCAAACAGTGAATTGAAGCTACTGCCAGCCCTTTGCCCTGCCCCTCCGGGGATCGGAAAATCACTCTTCAGAATCCTTATCCAAACCTGGCCCTCAATCCTAATCCAGTCCTTTTGTTCCCAGACTTCATACAAACCCACCCGCGTGGGCCATGGTCTAAGCGAGAAACGGTTTGAGGCATCAAACATTCGGTCTCTTAAGAAAGATAATAAAAACGAAAGATTTAAAAGATTGATTTTGATGAAGAAATACATTGCAGAAAAAATGGTTTCAGGTATGACGAAATAGATTGATTCAATGATTTATCGGTTACTATTCCGTATCTCACTCACTAGCATAGTTCGCATTTCGCAGATGATAGATTCTGCCACTAGCAGACTCATCAAGGGGAAACGTTGTTTTGGGTGTTTTTGTGGAGCTTCCAGAATTTCTTCTCTTTGCCCCAGCTTAGCCCCAAGGGAAAACGTTGTGCTCCTTAGAGGTTCTTTCTGCGACTGGTGGGGAAGTGACTCCCCTCCTAAACATTCGAATTGGCCGTGTCACCGCTGGTGTGATAATCTGAAATTGCTGTTTAACCAGCTATTCATAATAAGACCGCTGAGATCGATAAGGGCAACGACGGTTATCGTTCCGACTCGATCTGCTGAAATTTGCATTTGTCGCTTTCCTTATAAGATTGGATCTTCGTCACGAAAAATCGCTTTTCTGAATGTTACAGAGATGTCTCTTGGGGTAGAATGTAGACAGAATCATGTACTCTCTTGTACTTGATATAATTGAGGACACAGGCTATTCAGCTCTTCCTGGTGGTGCCATTGGTCGGTCTGTGAGTCGCGACAGGACAACACATATCCGGTAGAATTTGAGTTGGTACACTTCTTTGTTGATATAACATTGTCATAGAGTATGATAAATTCCCCTCCCCCCTTCCCCCTCCCCTGGATGGTTCTGGTTGAATCTCTGAAGACTCCTAACTCGCGATCACCAGACCGACCGACCGAAAAGTGGTTGGTAAATGGCGCTTCAGCCGAAGGCTGCAAGTGCCATGAAAATGAATATTTTTTTAACATGTACTATATACAATTCCACTTGTTTTTATTGTTTATTGTTTCCTCGAAAAACTGTAAGCTAGAAGATTGTCGCTATTACAAATAGTAACATGCAAATGATTCAAAATAAAACAAAAACAACTGCAACAAGAGATACACTAAAACTGGGCTGAAAACGCCTGATTTTGCTGATGCAAATGAAGTTTTAAATGTGTTCATATTCTCCATTTCTGAGGTTATGTTGTACGTCGTCAAATAAATCAGTCTTAAAAAAGAAATTGCAACTAAAAATTTGGAATAGTTCGTGATGAAAACCTTCAAAAAAGAAGACGGGTGCTCATGCTTTTAGCTCCTATGCTTCATCCTGCAAAAAAGTCTCGCAGCTGTGAGCTGTCCATTCTGGAAGCTGCATCTCCTCCTTTAAGGTTCTTTCTTCCAAATCCTTGCTCTTAATTTGTCGCATGTTCGATCCTCGCTGTTCGGTCTCTTCTCTCAAGATAAATGTTTCCATTTGAACCTTCTTGTAAGGACGCCATGAGCTAAGCAGGAAAGTCAACGCCTCAAGCTTGTTTAAGAGGAAGCTATTGACCTAAACCTTTTGATGTTTAAACACGTCTGGAGGGAAAACTCGGTAGGGGCGTCTAGGTCTAACAAGTTCATTATGGATTCCGCTGCATGTCCCTAAGCCTTGGTTTGTGTACCTGTTTCCATAGGCAACGCTCCTGCTAACTTCCAGTTCGAAGTTCTTTTAAGTGTTGTTAGAAAAAACTTTGAGCACAATGAGTGGTAGTTGCGCGAGACGGAAAAGAAGATAGACGTAGCGGTGACTGCGTTAAACGGGTACGTCAGCTGAGTTTCACAGGTTCATTTTTTTTAGCTTGAGCCTGAAGAGAACTCTTGCCAAGAAGGGCCGAAATATTGCTAGAATAAAACTGAGCTGACGTGTCCGTTCGCAGTGAACCATGAATCGCAGTCAGCTTGGGCTGAATGAATATTTATGGGTAGGCTATACCGTATAGAGGGATTGCACTCCATCCTACGAAAACGGATCTGAGTCAACTTGGCAGAACTAAGAACGGATAATGACAACCACCTGTAGCCTATCTCTGCGCCGACCAAAAATTCCGCGATCGAGTTCCGTAATACTCTATATGACAAAGTCCAAAACACGCCAGTGATCCTCAGGAAGAAGGAGTAAGCGCGTCCGTAACGACTCAAACTCAACGACTCACATCCTATGTCAAGCAATCAGACGATCTTTGGGAGCAGCTGTGACACCACTTCTGCCTTTCTTCCGCTAGATACCCGGAGAGGCCGGAGATTTCGCAGCGGCAAGGAGAGATAGTCATAAAGTGTATTACTGAGCGGGTGCTTATAACCTGAAGACCTTGTTTACCATATGTTTTAACTAAGCCACTTAGGTAGTGTACTAGACGGTGCAGAGGTGTGAGAACGGTGAAATAGCTCATTCAGGTCGGGAGTCACGAATTTCAGAATTTGAATGTGTTTGCAATCTCTGTAGAGAATCGACAAGATTCTTGTGTGTTTCAGTTTACTATACATATAGCTTATTCTTTCTTTGTTTTTGTATAATCCTTTTGTGTTGTTGATGTCTTGAGGGTAATTAGTCCCTAACAGGCTAGCCTCTGGGCATTGAAGATTCTAGTTTTTTTTTGATAAGCCCTTTATTTTTCTCTCTAAAAAAAAAAAAAAAAAAAATGTTGTCATCTGAAGTGCGACTTCCTCATCAAACCAAATCTTTGCTTTTCTCTGTTAGGGCCTGATTAGGGCGGCCTGGACCTTCCACGAGGCTCCGGCATTGAAGTCCTTGACTTTTCAGTTTAATTTAAATTATGTATTTTGCCATCCTTTATAAATTCCAACTTTGCGTAAACAAGTTTTCTTTTGTATTGCATTGCACATTTTTTGTATCCTTAAGAGCTTCGATAGCTTGGTAAAATGTATCGTGTCTTTTGTTCTTTAACCATCGTAGCTTCAGAGAAGAACTAAACTTGACGTGAGTTCAAGGGTTATCAACTGCTGAAGCTCTTCAGTTGATTGCTCCAATGGAGGACTTGCCCTAGCTCAAGCATTTTGAAATCGAACAGAAAAATCGTTAACACTTTCCCTTTGAAATATGTTTCCCTTCCTCGGGTAACAGAAGGGTCTCCTCAAGTGTGCCCTTTTACCGAGACATGTCATATCTCTAGGATTACAAATCAATGTCTAAGAAAACGAATCCACTTTCAGATGAATAGAGGTTTTCCCGAAAGCCCTCGACGTGGGTGCCCCCTCCTCTGGCATTGTTTTGAAAAGAAGTCTTGAAAGTTTTACTTTTTTTTCCGCTGGAGAGACTTGGAAAGGTCGATCAAGGTGATAGGACGCGAATTTTAGACCGAATCTATTTCTTCCTGAACCCATGGGTCCATGGCTTATTGACTATTCGCTTATCAAAGCTTCCTTTGAGAAGTTAAAGGGCGCGTCGTAGTTATGATAATAACTCGTTGTACTTCATTATTATTTCCATCCATTCTCGTTCCCGGGACTCTTCACTTTATAAGTGTGGGCTATTCTATCAGCTCTATTAGCAATACACCGACTATAACGCTTGCCGTGTTTGTTCTAATTATATCACGCACCCCATCATTGTTTCCGAGGAGCTTATTCGTGTGGAGACCGGTTATGCAAATTTTGCCAAGATTGTCGTCCGAGGCAAGGGTCATGGAAAGAGGTTAAAAACAGCCGAACTATGGAAATCGAGGTGTCCTTTAACAAGAAATATACGCGCAAGCTTGCTTCACTGGAGGAAGTTTGATTTCTTCCTAGTTGGTCACTACTGTCACCAGCCTTCCCAAATTTGTTATCCGCCAAAGATTGTAGATCTCTCAAAATAGTCGGTATATAGAAGCGGTATTAAATATTTGTGAGAAAATTTGAAACAAACTGATTAAATCGATTCGATGAAGTTGAAGTTTCTTTTTCTTGTTTATTTTTTTACTGAGGATTTCATGAGTTTACTAATTTTTTTTCATATTATTTTGTATTTTAGATTTTTAGCGCGCTGCATGATGTGTGTTGTTTTCCTCTCGAAATTACTTGTTTTTGGCTGTCAAGAGTTTAGTTTTAAACAGTTTAGAAGGAAATGGTGGTATATTAATATAGTGCGTATAATATACAGTAACATAATAAAAGTAAAGAATATTACAAGAATGTACAAAAAGTAAGAGAATACTAATTTGTATAGAGAGAATAAATGAGGTGGTATTTCAAACGTTATGAAATAATGACGTCAGCGAGTGGAGGATGACCCATTGCACAAAAAATAAGGAATGGTAAGGAAAAGGTGGTTCCTGGTTGAATAAAAGCAATGCAACTAATTAATTATTTCGTTCGTAAACGCTGAAAACCCCATTCATCGACGCATACTCCCCCCTTCCCATATCCCCTATCGTATAAGACCCCAGAGACTGGCAGCACAGCTAGTTCCTACATTGTAAAACAAAATCTTGCAGTATTTGCTACTGGGATTAATATTGTTTCTACTGAGATAAGATTATTTCAAATTCGGATTAATCTTATCCCAGTAGAGATAACATTAATCCCAGTAGCAAATACTGCAGTTAACTTTAATCCTTACTCGGAGAAACTTTTTACAGTGTAGGAGTCAACCCGTCAGTACGTCTCATGTGCGGTGTGAGAAAATTTTCGATCCCTTCTTTGTGAAATTTGTCGACACAAATTTCCAATAACGTTGATCCAATTTTTAACGTTGCAATTTTTATCTTCTTTTTGTTATTGCTAAATTGTACAACGATGTGTGAATTCAGTTGTATATATCCTAGAGTATTTGATGAAAAGGCGAACGTCTGAAAATTTATATTACCGTTAGAAGTGTTCTTTTACGAATAAATGATTAGTTTAGTTTAGTTTAGAATACTTTTATTAAATAAACAATCAAGACCAGATAAATAGCACAACAAAAGCACTGCTTGCGAGGATGTGCTATTAAACCGAACAACAAAAAAGAAGAAAACTAAACGAAGGAAGAAGAGGGCGAAACCATGTACCGAAACCAATCACACAAATATAAATAAAACGCAATATCATTATGTCTTCTAATCCCGAGGCAAAAAAAAAAAAAAAAAAAAAAAAACTAAAAACAAAAACAAAAAAAATTTCCTTAATCCGCTTCGAAAGTATACTTACCAAGCAACTCCATACGTAGCTGTGATTTAAATGTACCATACAAAAAATGGTTGATAAAAAAACAGTCTTCTTTCACGCGTATCCTGCTCAAGCATCCGTCCCTCATTACGGAACCTTTCGAACTCGGTTGTCTTTCTCGCTAATTGGGACCGGGTTGGCTTTCCTAGCCGAAAGCGAACTAAGAACTTTCTAAAAGGGATCCTATCGCCCCCGAAACTTCTCGACCTTTCGCATCGATCCCCTCTGTGTACGGAAAGTTACGGGGCCCCGGGGAAATACCTCAAATACGAAGGATCACGATGTTGTTCCAGAAACATGAAAATACGAGTGGTGTTGGAAAGAATTGGGGAACAGACTCGGAGCGGAAAATTTTCAATCTAATGCGGGTACTCAAGTTTATGCTTGAGCGAATGGGATGAGCTTTAAAGAAATGATGCGATCAATTTAACTTTCAGTATAATTGTATACATATACCTTTCATATCTGCAGATATATGTATACGCCCTCCCTGGACCTGAAATAGTAAAATGGCTTCAACTTACTCGTCACTGACCCGCTTACAGCAGTTGGACAAGATGTTGACAGATTAAACAATTTAAGAGCACTCTTTTACAATAGATTAGCTTTGTAGATAGGTAATTGTCGTAGTTTCTTTGTTTTTTCCTCTTATTAGAGTGGTTTATTTTCCTTTTCTTTCTTTTCTCTTACTCCGTCTATGACTTGTTCTTTCTGATGAGTGAAAAATAAAATTATTATTACCAATGATAGGATCCTTCCAGTAAGACATTACAGCATGAACGACCGTCATATCAGAGTCATATCTCCTTTTCCACGCAACTTACGTAGTATTCTCAATTCTCCCTTGCACCCAAGGTTATTTTTGCTGTATTTGTGCTTTAACTTCTTTTCATGCTTTCGGCAATATCTTTGCGAACTCCGCTTAAACAACTTCTCAGAGCACATTGAATGGGGAGGTGGATCCATTGTCGTATCCTTTCCGATGGAGGCGCTAATTTGACAAATAGAGGGGATATTCTCGGGATAAGAATTGACGATCTCCTAAGAGGCGTCAATATTTACCCACAATTTTCTCCTCAAATGCCCAGCAACAATGGGGTTTATAGACCTTGAAGATATGTATGGGCTCCAGGCACGTATCCAGGAATTTATTTCGGGGGGGGGGGGGTTGCCCGCGGGTCGGACCGTAAAGTACAAAAAACACAGATCAGATTTTAAAGCCTACAAAAAACGATTAATTTTGTGGGTTTCGGGGGGGGGAGGTCGAACCCCCTACCCCCACCCCCTGGATACGGCCTTGATGGGCTCACACCATTCCAGTACACATTAGAGGGGGGAGGGGAGAAAGATTAATTTTGGGTCTTAATTCCAGTTTTTTTACTTATAATTAAAATTCAATTACTCTTCTCTGGGGTAAATTTGGATTGGTTTTTGATTGTAACTTAAAGTCAAGTTGTTGCTTTGCATTTTGCCTTATGGAACCTGTTTAATAGCAAAGTAAAACCAAGTAGGAAGATTCTGAAATCTGGGGGGGGGGCATGCCCCTCCTTCCACCAAATAGCGCCTCTGTGTATGGGATTACAGGGTTCCCCTTCCCGGGGTTGGTAAGGGCAGTGACGAGAGGTGAGGATTCCTTCCTCGACATTTTTACATATTATTTTTTTAGGTATTGAGTGATTATAGTTTGTTGTTATTTTTTCCGCCATGGCCCATGTGCTTTTTGGGAATATGTTCATTCTTAATTCTATTTTCATTTTTAATAAGTGTTGACGTCACTCGTGCCCGACTGACGCCACTCTTTCGTCTGTTGTAGAGCCAATGTACAAATGTACAATCTTCGTTTTGGGGATTCCGTCTACCTTTCTACATTGCAGAGGGTGAAACGTCGTAGCCTACTGGATTCACAAAATATCAGTATTTCGTCGCCCATCCCGAGAAATATCTGCATTGATTATTTGGAATCAGTATTGATGGTGGGGATTCTTTATAAAACTAACTTTCACATAGTATTTTGCCGAAGTTTGTGTTTCTCGTCGTGCCTGAGTTCTTAAAGTTTAACTGAAAAGCCAACTTATTTGTGTGTCATTTAATTGAATACACTGAATTATTTGGATTCTGCAAAGGGATTTTTTGATTTTCCACTATCTGCTCTAGTTATGAGGCTCAGAATATCTCCGGCCGTCCCCACAACGTAAATTCTACTATGATGCGGGAAATTTTAATCTCAACCCAAATGCGGCTTTTTAGTGGCCATTGGTGAGATTGGTGACGATTGCTTAGTGCCTGAACAAAAAAAACGATAAATCTTTCTCGTAAGGCATACAACAAAAATACAAGCACCTAGAGGCACCACAAATCACAAGGAAATTCCCCTATTTGAAAATCGATTATTCGTGAATAGCGGAACAACGAAGTAACTCGTTTTCAGCGGGTCTTTAGGCCAATTTAAGTGAACAAGTGATGTGTAACTAGATTGTCCTATCCTAGCCCCTTTCGGTTAAACTTTAAGCAAAGTTTCTCCATCCTTGACCAGTTCTATTGCCGGAATGTAGGCATAGAATTTCTGTCAAGGTGTAAAAGAAACCGTCTAGCTTGGCCTCGCGAACTCCTTGTTCTTGGTCCTTATTTTCTGACAGTTCCATTTGTCCGTCTGGCAGCTCGGACTTACGCCAACATTAATTCTTCATGTCAATACTTTTGTCTTTTTGTCCTGTCCAGACGGTTAGTTTTTTAGCTGTCACACTTGGATGCCAACCAGAAGACGATTCTCTTATAACACCAGTACAGCGTGCAGTCCCATGATATCAATCCTATCCTACCCAGTGCCAAAATTTTCTGGTATTGCCCTGATGTTAAAAGAAAAAAGTTCCAACCGGGCGTTATCAAAATAAATAACGCCCGGGCGTTATTTATTTTGGTAACGCCCGGCCAGTCATGCCATATCAAGTGAAAATGCACGGTTGGATTTTTTTTCTTTTAACATCAGGGGAATACCAGAAAATTAAAACAAATGTACTAGGGTTATAATCATTATCGCCCTTGCTTTTCTTTGGGCGATAGCAGAAAATTTGGGCCTTGGGCAGCATGATAGGCAGATATCACCCTCGCTGCGCTCGGGCGATAGCCTATCATGCCACCCGCGGGCCAAATTTTTCCGCTATCACCCTCAGCAAGGGCGATAGTATATAATGAACTAAGCAATCCGATAATATTCTAAGATGGTATTAGGCCAGTATCTCGATTTACTTTTGGTCTGACAGGGTCTGATGACGTCATTGTTCTTCATCCACTGTTCTTCACGCCACAAACTTTCTTGTTTTGGGCTGTATTAGGTCTACTCCTTACATTCTAGCCTATATTTAATATTAGCGTAGTATAGTAGTTTGGTTCTGATCTGACTCGTAGAATTTTAATATTTTTTCCGCTTGAAATACTTGTTGTGAAAATTAGAAGTATTTCTTCGCCCCAAGCTTACCGCAAATCACATTTGGTGGCGATAAACGAGTAAGTCAGCAGACATTTTATTCTAGTGATATTTTGGCCCTTCTTGACAAGGGTCTTCTTCAGGCTCCAGCTAAAGAAAACGAACCTAACACTTAGAAACGTTAGAAAAGAAATATTACTTCACACCTTCAAGTAACATTCAAACTGTTTTTGATATTGCTCATTTTTGTGTTTAAAAGTTATCAAACTTTTGGCAGTGCGATGGTTCCCCGAGGGAAGGATAAGGGATAGAATAACTTAAAATAGAACAGAATTTCATTGATCAAAAGTAGTGGGACCGCCGAACTCATACAAAGTAAATAAATTATACTGGTCGTCATAAAAATACATAAGTGTCTAGCTTATTGGTTATTGTGCAACTCAACAAATGCTGGAACAAAACTCTTTATGTACGATCAAAGTATAGGTGCTGGAGTTGGACGTAGTGTTTAGTAAAAGCCAAAGTGTTAGACGAGTACACGCATTACCTATGTCAATAATAAAAGCGTGGTTTGGAATACGAGAAGTATCAGGGAAACCGTTGCGGGGAGCTAGAATACTAAAGGGTCTCAAAGCCAGCAGGAAAATTCTGTTTGTGTCGTTGGTGCTTTAAGATGAGTGAAACTTATCATTACATCACGGGTGATGAGGCTAAACCGGTAAGTCAGCAGACATTTCTGGGCAAGGGTTCTCTTTAAGGCTACTTTTTTTGCTGTTCGATTAGGTCGTTGACAAGGAGAGGTTATTCCGCATTTTGACTATGTGGTTTCATAGGGGGTAAGGTATCGGGGTTTGAATTTCCTTTCATAATGACATTCTCCGTTTCATGCCTGTACTAAATCTCCGCTGAGTTGCCCGTTTAGTACCATCTACCATGATTCGCTGACGGCTTGGGCTGAAGAAATACTTACACCGTTACATCTCACATTTTCCTTGTACTGCCAGCCAAGTGTTGCAAAACAGCTGTGTATAACCTTTTATACAGGGAAACTTTTTTTCAATACAATGTTCGTCTGTTAGATAGCAGATGAGAGACCATTAGCAAAAAATCCAGGCAAAAAGAAGGTGATACTGAGAACGCATGAATTTTCATTACTAATAAATTTTTCGGAACTGGCAAAGGAACTTGGCAGGCCAGATGGAATATGATTTTCGACTTCGGCAATATTTTGAATTTTAACGGAGTCCGCGCTAAAACTGTGAAGGGTAGCCTAGGGTCCTTTTCTAACGAACTTCTTCTTATTTTTGTATTTCTTTATTTGTTATGACATTTGGCGTTAAGCTTTTAGCTTGTCGCCATCACTACGATGAAGGGCAGGGTCCTTTTCTAACGAACTTCTTCTTATTTTTGTATTTCTTTATTTGTTATTACATTTGGCGTTAAGCTTTTAGCTTCTCGCCGTCACTATACACAAATAAAAACAGAGTACATATACTATACAAACAAATACAGACACACTACAAAACAAACAAATGTATGCACTACAAAGCTACTGAGTAAAATGGGGTGTCGACTTTACCATCGCTTAGACATTTGGGTGCTACCTGCATCTATACTACTTCTATTGGTAAACTGTTCCACGCGGTTTAGTTGTTTAACCCCCTCTGTTCATTAGAGCTGAAGATGTAGCGCGTGTATAAAAGATACAAGGTTTGGCAAATCACTGTTCCTTCCTATCAGTTTTAATTAGAAAACTTGCAAAAACGTGATTCTAGCCTCGACTCGAAATTCCTCTGGCTTTTTAGCTCTGTTATAACACCTATCCAGAAGAGCAATGACGCTATTTCAATCGTCTCTGTGCCAGCTTTGTATAAGCAAGAATTTTGCCAAAAACATCTTTTCTAACCAACGTAAACAGAAGCAAGGATCCACACCTGGTTCGCCTGTCGAAGTTTCTATGAGTTTATCTGGAACTGTTCTGATAACTGGGAGGACGAAAATTAAATGATCCGTCAGGTTTTCGTATTTTACGAACGAATAGGTAAGGCTATGATCGTTTCAATAACTTAATTGAAAGGAAATTGAAGTAATTGCAGTGTTTGCACTAAATGGTTGATGTTTTTTTAATCTGCAGTGTGTTTGGTATGTTTGCAACCAATAATGTTATGTCGTTTTTCGAAATTATGCGTAAAGATATTTTTTTTACTGAAATGCCGGCTAATGATATAAAGGCATAATTATAGTAAGAATAAGTAGAAGAATAGCGAAAAACATGTCTTTGTCAAGTTGTCTGACCAAGTCATCCACCTATTTTTATTTATTTATTCCTTGTGATAACGGCAGTTCTATTTCTGTGGTACTGTCGGTACCTTAAGGAAGATCCTCGAGCTCAGTTCTGCTACCGAAAGAGAAGTGTTTCAATATACTGGTAACGCTCCGTAAAAAACGTAAACTGATAACGTCCGTAACAAGTGCAAGATGAGCTTGTAGCTCTTGTTTTCTTTATATACCTCCTCTTCACATGGGCATCCATGTTCCCGTATGATATCCGATGAGTTTTATGTCACCACCGTTGACTCCCGTTTGATCAATCGGCAGTTCCGTTGTCCAATTTGTAGGTCCTTGGGCACCCTCACTAAACTTATAAGCGGCCTACTCAAACTAAGTGACTATGACTGCGCGACTTTGAATTCCTGCTAGGTTTTTCATCATCAGCATCATTTACTCGAAATTAGGTCCACAGACAGCTTCATTCTTGAAGCAAGGTTAACATGACCCTGCTTATGACCTGGCCCAGCAAACATTTTTAAAAATATGTCGAAGATCCGTTAAGATTTTTTTTTCTCGGTTGAAACTGACGGAAGTTGAGCAACTCCGCTCGGGAAAATCTGATTTTCGGTCCGCGTCTTAGTTATGGTTTGGTGTTTCATTTATTTTTGTCCTTCGCATCTGTGTAGCACTTACTAGAAGTAACACACTCCTGAGCAAAGCGACTCCAAAAACTAGGGGTGCAGGTGTGCCCGACAATTGACTGTGTCCGACGTGTGCCCGACTGTGCCCGACTCCCCGGTACACAGCGTGCCCGACAGTTGGTAACCCCTCAGAGCAAAGGGTGTACACTCCGGGACCCCTTTAGTGAATTTAACTTCGTGGCAATAGTGAGAGCAAAATCTAGGGTCACTGGAAAACCGCAACACCGGAACCCCGGAACCTCCCTAACCTAACCCAACTTAGGTAAAAGGTTAACCTAACCTAACCTTCTACCTAACCTTTTGGTTAGGTTAGTTTCCAAAGCCATCGGTTCCGGTGGCGGAGGTTCCGGTGTTCCGGTTTTCCAGTGACCCAAAATCTAAACTCAACTATAAATTACGACTGGACTCAACTATAAATTAGGACTAAATTAGGACTGTTGCCGCCATCCTGGCGGCAACAACGAACGACAAAACATAACACACCAAAAATGACTCTGACTTTTGGCCATGTTCTCTAATTCGGCAGGATATGACCCATCCACGTTGTTCCTATTTGAATTTGTCGCGCGAACTAGTCATTTTCTTTGTACTCAGTAGGTGTATTTGTTGTAGGTGCGGACATTATTCGTCAGTGGACTTCCCATGGATGCAAAACCCCGTGAACTGTACCTGTTATTCAGAGGATATGAGGTAAGGTCTCTTCTTGGGGGAGGGGATTGTAGGGGTCCCAAACGGAAGTCCAGTACCGCCCGAGCGAATAGATTTCGGACAGATATTCGCTATATGGGCCGCAAATTTACATGATCTGGGCCGCAAAATTTCGCACTTTGGGCCTCAAACATTTGGGATGTAACCGCGCGCGTAAATTCGCTAGGCGAATTCGGCATCGCAAGAGGAGAAAATCCGAGTCGTGAAGACGCAAAATTCGTGACGCGCGTTTCAACTCCAAATCGAATTTTATTCGCGTCGCTTTTCGTAAGCGGAAAAGATTCGCGTTATCTGGGACTATGCTTTAAGCCTAATTCGCACAGAGACCGAATTTCGCCATACCCAGCGATATTCTTCACGCAAGGCCTTGCAAAAACGAATCCTCAGGTGAAAAATACGCTTCGGCTCCGAGCCGAAATAATTTACAACGCCAGGAACATAATTTGAAATACAGAAACGACGGATGTAGAACAGATTAAAAGATCGCAGTGGGGTTATTGCTCTGCTGTTTATAGAACACCCCGCCATCACAATTGATGGCGGGGTGTTCTATAACGGGGTGTTCTATACGGCGGGGTTGTAGTTTTCTGTTCGTATTTGTGGATACAAGTTCGTATTCGTATTTCTAGAGTATTTATAGAGACTATTTTTAGAGACGGAATTCGGGCGAATTCGCTCCCGG
The DNA here is from genome assembly GCA_023053555.1 of Branchinecta lindahli. Lineage (NCBI taxonomy): Eukaryota > Metazoa > Arthropoda > Branchiopoda > Anostraca > Branchinectidae > Branchinecta > Branchinecta lindahli. Next base: position 13,436,516 of record JAKZAO010000003.1, read on the forward strand.
CTGTCATACTCTGCGATTTCGCCTAGACGACGCGAAACATGTCTTGCCTTTCAGTGTTTGTGTGAATTTCGCTTTATCCGACAAAGCTGGCGCAAAGCCACGCCTGAAATGTAGGCTAGTGTATAATGTGTACAAAAGTATAGTAAAAAAATGTATAAAAAGGAGCGAATTGCTTTTGAGTAACTTTTGAATTTTCTAGGGATACGAGAACTCACAGCTCAAAATCACCAGTAAAAATGGTAAAACTTCGTCACCCGTTGGTTTTGTTACATTTAGAACGCGTTCCGGAGCTGAATCAGCGAAACAGGATCTACAGGTAAGAAACAATTTAGCTCTAGCTTTTTCACAGTTATCAGTTTTATGTTCCGGTGCTAAACGGAAAAGTCAGCCGGAAGAGGACACTTTTCCAAAGAATGACCGAGCTTTCGCTGAAATTAATCTCAGCTTCATTAAGCGCCATCAAATATGATTCGCAGTCAGCCTTGCCTGAAGGAATACTTTGAGTTATCAGTTTTCCAAGCGTCATTTGGCTGTCAAAAGTTTGATTGTCAGAAACAAGTCTTGTCGGTTACCTTTCTGTTTTTCTGGGAACATTTCTAGGCAACCAGAAGATTTTTTTAATCGTTGACGCCTTTGTGATATATTTCCCTATCGCTGCTAGCGGGTATTTTGTTCAACTTTTTGATGAAAATGTAAAAAATCTGCCGTGAAAAACCTGAACTTCTGTGCGCACCGTTAGAGACGTTTTGGTCACACACTACATGCAATAACCTACCGCACATCACCTTCCTAACGTGGAATACAGGAGCTTTTCTCGTCCGTAAATTTGCCCCCGTTGTACCTATATTCTTGATTAACCCTACATACTTAATCTTTCCATTCATTCCCATTCCCGAGATTCCGAACTGTTAATCCGTAATCGGACTGTGTACCTTATCTCGAGGCCACGACCAGTCTTAGCTCGAACCTCATCGTCTTATCTGTCGTTGCTTGGTTTAATTTGTCTTGCGAATGTCAGGTTTTCTCAAGAGCACCAAGCCACACTGTCGAATTTATACACAGAGTTGACTCGTAAGGTGAGCGTTCTGGCCAAAGCCTTTTCGATTTTCTGCCAGAAAATCTATCTTTCATTTCGACATTTGGCTGTCAAAAGTTTGATTGTCAGAAACATGTCTTGTCGGTTACCTTCCTGTTTTTCGGGAAATGTTTCTAGGCGACCAGAAGTCTTTCTCGGTTGCCCATTCGTCGATTTTTTGGACCATTGACGCCTTTGTGATATATTTCCCTAGCGCTGCCCTGGCGGGTATATTGGTTGCTAACTTTTGTGATGGTGTGTGGGAGGCAGAGGGGCTTTCTTGTTAAAATAGTTGATTGATGTTGCGAAAAATGGGGAGAATCAGGCCCGCGTAAAGATCCAGGGCCCGTAAGAGTCAGGGCCACTTTTTTAGTAATTTAGCAGAAACAAAATTTTACTTTATGTTTTTATTTATTTAACGTACGTTACGGTTACAGACTGAGAGGACGGCTTGACCAGTGCCCGTATTCCCTCCTCCGTTCCTGTTCCGACTTGTTCTTCGTACTTACTGTTGTGGAACATATTTTCCCGGTCGCCATCCCTTTATGTTTCTTTCCTCGCCTGCCAACTTACCGATTCCAAGTGACACGACTTACTCTCGGGAAGCCATTTCGCCGTAATTGAATAAAGCAAGTTCATCTTCGTGAGATGTGACATGAATGCAAAATGCATGACTTGTAATGCATTGGTAGATTTGCGCAGGAATTGTCATAAGATGAAATTATGTAGCCCTTCAGCATTCTGACGCGGGATCGACTAAAATCGGGAACGGAACGGAACGACACGGGGCAGGAGGAACGCCTACTAAAAGCGGGAACGCGTACTAAAAACGGGAACACCGTACTAAAATACTAAAAAACAGGGATCCTGTCAATCCCGTTTTTGTGCTAAAGAACAGGGGACGTGCATTCCCGATTTTAGTACTTGTTCCCCCTGCATGAATAGGAATATTTTAGTACGGTGTTCCCGTTTTTAGTACGCGTTTCCGTTTTTAGTACGCGTTCCTCCTGCCCCGTGTCGTTCCGTTCCGTTCCCGATTTTAGTCGATCCCTTCTGACGCCCCTCACCCTTCTGTAGCGATCAGTTGAACTGAGAAATGCGGCCATTGCATGTAGCCTACAAGTTTGGTATAGTAGAGGTATGCTTCTTTGAAGGCTAGATAGCTTTGAAAAGTGGCATTTTCTTTTATCTCGTGTGACGTAAGTCAACTACTCGGTCACAGTAGCTAATACACTTGATGACTATCTCTCCTTACCGCTGCAAAATCTCCGGCCTCTCCGGGTACCTAGCGGAAGAAAGGCAGAAGCGGTATCACAGCTGCTCCCAAAGATCGCCGTGATTGCTTGACACAGAATTTGTGAGTCGTTGAGTTTGAGTCGTTACAGAGAAGTTTACTCCTTCTTCCTGAGGATCACTGGCGTGTTTTGGACTTAGTCATATAGAGTATTAAGGGCTCCTAGAAACACCCGGGAACACCTGAATGAGTATTTCGGGTCTTAATTTTACGATTTCTTTTGCGCTGTTCAGATTTAAAGTTTAACCGAAAAGGGCTGAGATAGGACGATCTAGTTACCTCTCACTTATTCACTTAAAGAGGCTTGAATACCCGATTTAAAGTGTTCCGCTATTCACGAATAATCGGTTTCACATAGTGGAATTTCCCTGTTGGATTTGTGGTACATCTATGCGCTGGTACATCTATATGCTTGACGAAAACGATTTACGAAAAATAAGTGTTCACTCAGTGAGCTACCTTCCACGAGCTGATCACTGGCCACTGAAAAGCCGCATCTGTGTTGAGATTCAAATCTTCCGCGTCATAGTAGAATTTTGCGTTTCAGGACGGCCATAGGTGTTCTGAACGTCATACTAGAGGAAATAGCGGAAAATTAAAACAAATCTCTTAACAAAATCCAAATAATGCAGTGTATTCAGTTATGGTGGATTTACATACTGCGCAAAACCGAGCGGATTTCAAATCCGAGCGCATTTATCGCTCGTGTTTACGCTAGGAAAATTCTCTAGCAACAAGAACGACCGTTTTTCCGCTCGGTTTTGAAAAATACGGTCGGTTTTTGCGCAGCGTGTAAATACACCATTAAATGATACACAAATAAGTTGGCTTTTCAGTTAAACTTTAACTAACGTTCAAAGTATACTTCTTTGAACGTTACACATGCCGTAGATCATGTCTCTGTCACGGAAGTATACCTCTGCTGTAGTATTTGCGTGTTTTCAGCCGCTTTTTAACTTTCGACGTTGAACTGCCCGTTGCATGTTTTATGCTTCTGTTTTATGCGACTGTTCGATTTCGCACCATCCTTACTGTTTCAGAAATGCACCGGTGTCAGTACTCTGCTCACGTTCGAACCAACAAAGGGCTATTGCTGACCATAGTCGAAAATCCGAGCGAACTTGAACTCCAGTCGGCCGTTCGCTTGGATGATAAAAAATAGCAGAATTCCGTTGCTATTTTTTCAGTGGCACAAGTTGTCACCTGTTCTTCTTTTTCGTTAATTTGCTCTTGTTCAACTACATAACTTAATGCAGAATCGATTTATATCCCCAAACAGCTGGGCCAAATTTTTTTTCCAAAAAGTCGATACACTCAAGACTGAGCGCATCCAAAAATCTACTCACGAAATTTGCATAGCTTAAAAAGAGGTGCTTTTCCTACTTAACCTCGAACTGAATACGATTAGAAAACCTTTACCTCCATCCTGATTTCCATCCCCTACACCAATCTCATCTGATTAGTACCGACATATCCTCGAGTTTTATCTCTAACTGCGGTTCCCGAACAAGATCGATGTCTCTCAACCCAGTGGAGAATGTAATCGAGTTTTCCGGTGGACACCGCTACTACAGACTGACAGTTACAAAATCGAGTCTGACCTCGATTAGCCTGGGGAACTAGTGAGATGCACTCCGGAGCAGGCCCATTTTACTTAGTAGAGTTTTGTTTTTCTTATTTTTCTTCTGATAAATCCAGTGGTCCAGGGAGAAGAAGAATATTTGGACAGATCCTCTGTCGTGTGTGGGGTCGGCGGAACCTTTGTCTTGGAGATAATGCACGTGTCCGAAAGCTTTTAAGTGCTGGAGATCTTACATTTAATGGTGCATATTTATTTATTTGTGTCCGAAAGCTGTTACCTTTATTTCTTCTCTGACACTTCTAGAATACCAAAATTTGAGTCAGGAACAAGAAGAAGAAAAAAAGAATTAGCTGTATAAAGGACGACTCAGACTTCGTAAAGTTTTTCGCAAAGTAGGCCTATACTCCGTAAAGTTTGTCGCCGCTCAGACGGGAATTCGACCTAGATAACATTACGAGAATTTTGTGTGGCAATTTGTTCTAGAAAGAAAAAGATTCTAGGAAGACACTAGGAGAATCGCCGTGCTCCCCAGTTTCTTCTTGAAAATTCAGCATAAAATTTAGCATCTTTGCTGAATTTCTCGATGAATTTTATGCTGAATTAATGCTGCATTAACTGAGCGAAAATTTAAGTCCGAAAGCAAAATGCTGCATAAAATCGTGAATTAGTTCAGCATTTTCGTTCGATTCGGAGCTTTCGAACACGTTTAGTGATCTTCGTCCTGATTTGCCCTTGAGTAGGCTGCGCTAAGCGCTACACTGTCAGAAGTTCATAACACGTTGCACCATTTGCGCAGGTCAAATTTTGGTCATAATTCTTGCATAATTAATTTGTTATCCGCAAAAGTTTGAAAACTGTAAAAGCACACAAAGACAATAATAATCTCGAACTACAAAGTTTTCTTTCAACAGCTAAAACTCACTGTCATCCGATTGGTCATATGAGCAGCTCGTCTTTATCATCCACCAAAGTTAACGACAGGGTTAGAAATATCCTGGGGCTACCCATTCCTCGGTACCTGCTGTACACCCTTTTTCGGCACCGGCCGAAACCAGCGATAGGCGATTAATCCCTCCGAAGAATGCCTTCCTGATATCCGTATCTTTAGTAACACAACCTGAAACTTCTCCATTGCAAAAAACTTTCAGGCACACTAGTCTTACGTCTGTTACGTCCGACGTGCTCGTCGCTTGATCATCAACTGAACTGGTTTGTCCGGGACCTCCGAGCCGCGCCATAGCATAGGCGATTCCCGCTTCTACACATGTCATGCTGATTCTAGTGTTCAACACGTAGCAACCGGCGCTGACACCCCCGGGCACCGCGGCACTTGCAGTACACTAAAATTGAGAATGGGCAACCCCTCTCATATGTACAGACAGGAAAGAAAAGTCCCGAATTGCAAAATCGTCTTTCAAGCAAAGGCGTCACTACTAGGAGGGAGGGGGGACGCCCCCCCAATGTTGTCGGCCAGTCGGTAAAATAGAGCCGAGTCGCGCCGCGATTTTTAGTAAAAACAGTCGATTTTTTCTTAGAAATAGTCGTTTTTTCTTAAAAACAATCGATTTTTTTTAAAACAGTCGGTTTTTCTTAAAATCAGCGGATTTTCGTCAACACAGTCGTTTTTTCTCGATAATAGTCGTTTTTATCCGCAAAAACAGTCGGTTAAAAGGACCAGCCAGTCGGTAAATACCTTGTCCTCCCAAATATTTTGGCTAGTAACGCCACTGCTTTCAAGGGCTAGAAATTAACAATCGTTTGCCCCGCCTGACTCTCCATTAGGACCCAGTTCCTCGCTCCTTTCCTCCACAAAACCCGTCCTTTCCAAGATATGTCCCGTTTTACGATACTTTCTGATCTTTATCCTGGATACTTTTATATTCACGTCAAAATTTACAGGGACCTCGAGGGATGAATGAAAACAGGATTAGGGCCAGCATCTGCCGGGAAAGGTTAAGTGGATGGGGCGTGGCCTGCATATAAATTTGTAAGATATCGGTTTCATCTTGGATAACGTTCTTCTTGTGGGGGGGGAGGATATTTCTTTGTTTGCGAAATGTGCTTCTTCAGTGTCCTTTCAGTTATAGGTTTGTTTCAAAATGTTCATTCAAAAACAAATTTCTGCAGCCTACATGCCTGAATAGAGAGACAAGCTCACAAGCTCGTTTACTGGGCAATACACAATGTGGATCTCGCACTGATAAACTTTGACAAGACAGAAAAAATACAAAAAGAAAAGCAATCTTTTAATGAATTAAACAAGTGGGACAACTCCCCCCGACAATCCCGGTCAACTGTGTTCCACTTTTGGTAAGCATTATTGAGACGTGGGGAAATGCTCCACTCTCGGGATTTGAACTCACGACCTTCGGCTTTTTGGCCAATGCCATACCACTGAGCTACCGAGGGATCATGGGAACATCGCAAACCACTACCGACCACTACAGTCAGTTCGGACAACTTCGTCTAAGCAGTTAATTTACCTAAAATAGAACACAAGGGCATCCACCGTGACAAAGCTTTCCGTGTTTGTAACGGTAAAAGCCCCTTGTAATTACATCTTAACGTAAATATTGTATGCCCCACGATTTTCCTTCAAACTGAGAAGAGTGAGAAAAATGAACGCCAGGTTCGTTCTAGAGGCCTGTTTGAAAAAAAAATCTGTCCCTCCACTTCACCACTATGTCACCTTGCCCTGCCTCTGAAATGTTTAATAAGGTATCGTTTAGAACCCGTCAGACGAAGCTGGAGTTGAAAAATATGGAAAGAAAATGGAATTACTGCACACAAAAATATGCAAATATACCAACAGATCAGAACTCAAATACGCCAACATATACACCAACACATATTATGCAAGTGTGTATTATTGCAAATACACCAACAGATCGTAACTCAACTAATCTATTATAAAAGAATTTATAATAGAATAAAAGTACAATTTTTTTTTTACAGTGAGCTAGGAACTTCTCCCCAGCTTCCCTCCTTTCATATTTCTCATCTCGAAAATTTCACTATTAGCGGATTTGAAGCCGTGGCCTTAACTTGCACTGAAGGTCCCAGAACCATGCATAGGCAAGCATTTCATTTCATCTCGGCGGGTCTGGGGAAATTAGAATTTGAATAATGTTATCCTTCTGATTCTTGGGGCATCACAGTATTTCCTGGGAAGCTTCCACATGCTTTTATCCCACGTTTTGTGTCGAGAATATTCCAAGAATAGATTATGGTATGGTAAGACTAATGGCCTTTCCAACGTTTTCCTCTAGCTAAGGGACAATTGGTATAAAAAAAAAGCTTAGCGTCTTCCTAGGCTGGATCTGGATTGGATGAAAATCCGTGTCGACGTGATTTGTAAAACGGCAAAAGGTTTCTTTGTGAAATGACTAAAGCTAACTTCAGTTTCAAATTAAAAGTTGTAAACTAAATTATATCGGAATTCCGTAAAAGCGTGACTTCAGACCTATTTGATGTAATAATTTACCTAAAAAAACAAAAAACTGTAGTTTATTCCTAACGGTGAATATAGATTTGAATAATTATATATAGAGCCGAGGCGCCGGTCGCGTTTACATTTATAAACCGTCCTAGGGACAGTCAAATCTTACTTAGGGCCCTCAATCGCATGACGTCACTATTTACGTCATGACTTACGGAATTGCGTTACAATATAGTCGACACCAATTAAAACAACCTCCTTTTCCGGCTCCTGGAACCTCTGCCTAGAATCCAGAGTTTTAAAGAATCCGGACGAGTCCAAAGATGCTGCTAAATGCCTGGCTGCAAAATAAGTTCCTAATCAGAGCTAATTAGTTCCTAATCAGAGCTAAGTCTGTTTATTGAGCTAAGTCTGTTTATTGGCAACAGGCAATTTGGTACTGTTGTTGACCCTAAATCTCTTCGACACAGCTATTTTTAAAGATCTCTGCACAACTAAAAATTGTTATCGTGGAATAGCGAAGCAATGGAATAACATATTTTCATCGGATTATCGAGCCTAGAGATCAAGTGATTGTTAACTAGATTTTCGTTTTCAGTCCTATTCGGTAAACCTTAAAGCACAACTCTTACTAGAAATAATCTTTTCCCTATGAAATGGATCAGAAAAAGCATTTTTGAAATTACTATTACATTCCATCTGGAATTAGCGATTTTCTTGTTAGCGCCTGTCGACTATGTCCAGCCTTCCTGCTCTCCGACGCGGCGGCTGGGCGCAAAACATTTGAAAACTGATCGCGCCGTGGTTAAAAAGTGTGAAAACTAAGCAGATAAAAGAAGTAATAAACAAAAGCTTCTCAGATCCTTGTGTGTGAAAGAGTTGTCAGCAGACGTTGATGATCCCGGCAAACGTTTCGTTGTTTGACGGGCAAAACTCGGCAAGGCCAAAAAAGTGCTAAAATTTCGTAGGCACAAAACGAAACAATGGAGAAAGGTGGGGATTTTAGATGCTTATAATTCTGTATGGGAGCTATATATTTTGTAAAAAGCAGAATAAGCAAGAGGGGTCCTTTAAAAAATAGGCTGACAACAACCTGGTTTACAGAGGAATGAACGAAGTCGAAAGTTTGAAATTCCAGATAAACTTCAAAAAGAACTTCCAGCTGCCCGAATGTTTCGCCCCATTGAAATCTTCCCGTCCAAACCGAAGTCTAAACTTTAAGACCATACACAGAGCATAATAGTATAGTTTAGTTTTCTTGCATTCCAAACTGCATCGCTGGCATTTCCAAGTTACCGACGAACTTGACATGAAGCTTTTGGCTGGAACAGGGACCGAACTTACCATATTGAATTATTAGTCGCGTTGCTATAACAACGGAAAGAAGCGGATTGGGGGTCATTTATTAATCATTTGAAAGTTGCTTTTCGTAGTTGTCCCTCTCGTGATTCGATGCCAGACTCTGATTTGTCGCTAGGAGTGGTTTCCGTGGTTACGGAGCTTGTGATATTTTCTCCTAGCACCTGCGGTTTTTTTCTAAAAAATTTCGTATGTCAGCATCTTTTCCAGGTTGCAGCGAAGTTTTAGGAGGGACATTACGTTGAAGAAAACACTGACGACATAGTATCACTTTTATGTATGTTGGTTGGAGATTTCAGTGAGCGTGGCCGGCCAGATGCGCTCAAGTTTTGCATCTCAAAAAAAAGAAAGGGAAGGGGCGACTTTCACTTTCTGGCAATTTTGAAAAAAAATGAGCCGCCGCCTTCGTAAACACGCCAAAAATTTTGTTGGCCATAAAAATTATAAAAAACGTCCCAAAAAACGTCAAGGGTTACCAATAGAACCCAAAACATTTTCATTGTTTAACGGGAGTTTGCAAGTAGCCTATCATTTAGGAGCAAATTAAATTAAAAAAAAAACACGCCAAAAATAAGCCAGTTAAAAAGAAAAATTCCCAGGTTCAGGTTCATTTATGGCTTAGCCTACGAGCCTACTTCTAAAACATTTTTTTTTGACAAATCCGACAGAGCACGAAAAGGTAGGACCAAGTTTTACTCCACGCCAGTTTTCGACAAAATACGCTAGTTTGCCCTATAATACGCCAACATGGCAACACTGCTGTCTGGTTAAAATTCATTTCGTGTTTTCGAGATTAACATTGCCATTGCCAGCATAATCGTGACGATATTCACCAGAAAACACTACCTGAAAGGACCCTAAACACCTTCTCTATCGTGTTTCCGCATGCCCTGCAATTTGAGGTCGGCGGTACCTTAAATCGAATTTGCTAGCGACAAGGCTGTATTGCCTGTTGACACCAATGGTGCTTACCGTCTGGATGTTGCCACTGGATCGCTGTAGCTAGTTTTCAAGGCCACATCTCACTAGTCATGGCATACTTCTCTCTTGGAAGCAGCTGTATTATCTTGTCGCCACTGGTCTCCTCGCTAATGGAGTTCCACAAGCCTCTTGAGATGCCGTACGAACCAGCGGTGTCCGGTCAATTCGTCACAGGACAATTCGTCACAGGACAATTCGTCACAGACAATTTGTCACAGGACAATTTGTCACAAGGACATTTCGTCACAAGGACAATTCGTCACAAGGACAATTCGTCATACGGACATTTCGTCACAAAGAGCCTAATTTCAAGTTCGAACTTCGATATATTTTAAGTTATATATTATTAAATACTCAGTTTCATTAAAATGAGGTGGCTATATAATAGCCTACATTAAAACATGTAGCTATAAGCAATTTCCCGCAGATATTTGAGTACATTAGTTTGACCAGACCGATATCTTCCTCGGGCAACCAGCAACAAATCGCTCAGTATTCATTTCTGTTTGGCCCTGCTCCTGTAGCCGAAACGATGTCACTTTCTAAATCTTTGGATGAGCTACTCCAACACGTTTGTTGAATGCCATCCTAACACTATGCCAGGAATGACAACATTGTTGTTGGTCTTAGCAAGGTCTTCTGCGATGCGCTCAAAGAAGTTCCGGACAGGGATGGTAGAGACAGCATTTCTGCTTGTCAATACCAATACGACTGAGATATCAATATCGGAGGTTAATGCAGGAATTAACAAGACCAAAGGTTTCGATGGGATCCCAAAAATTTAATATTTGACCCAGAAAACTAGGTTCCTGTCTACGCCAGATCCAGTCTTCGCCAGGCTAATCATCTGAGAAAATCAAGTTCAGATATACCTGTATAAGCCGTATCTATTTTAACGATACTGATCGAAACTTCCTGCTTTACTTCTGCCAAATTTCTGGTTTCGGCCGAATTCCGAGCGAACTACTTGTCCAGCCAAAATAGATAGTTCAGAAATGAATTCAGGGCATCTCCTTATCCCTATAAAGAACATATAATCAACTTCAAATAAAACTTTAACTTATAAAAAAAAAATCCGGTTTCAACCGGATTCCGGACGAACTATATGTCCGGGTAAAAAATGATTGTCATATACAGATTCAGCGTCTCTTCTTGCCCTTAAATCGGCCATCTAATCAACTTCAAATACAAATTTTACTTTTAATAAATTTTCCGGTTTCGGCCGGATTACGGGCGAACTACTTGTCCGGCGAGAAAATGGTTTTCACCATCGTGTTCAGCATATCTTACCGAACATCTAATCAACTTCAAATAAAACTTTTGCTTTTAACAAATTTTCTGGTTTCGGCCGGATTCCGGGCTATCTACTTGTCCGGCGAGAAAATGGTTTTCACCATTGTGTTAATCGACTATCACATTAGCTGTTCCAAAATATTTTGTTTGCCCCTTAATTTAAACCCCCTCCCCCACCCCTAAATGTAGGGCTACAGAGCCCATCTACGAACTCGACCTTACTCTTGACCCAAAGAATCCTCACACCAAGTTTCATCAAAATATCTCATTCCCTTCGAGAGTTATTGTGCTCACAGACGGACGGACGGACGGACGGACGGACGGACAGACAGACGGACAACTTTTGCGATGTCATAGGTATCCGTCACTAACGTTTTGGGATCCCAAAAATCATGATTCAAATATGAATTCAAAGACCCTCTTGTGATGGGGTGGCAGCTTTGAATTTAGCCAAACTACCTTTCCAGTAGCAATTTTTCGAAAATATGACGAATTGTCCTAGTGACGAACTGTCCTAGTGACGAATTGTCCTGTGACGAATATTCCGTGTGACCAATTGTCATGTGACGAATTGTCCCTGTGACAAATTGTCCGTGTGACGATTTTCTGTGACGAATTGTCCTGTGACGAATTGTCTTGTGACCAATTGTCCTAGAATCGAACCAGCGACACCCCAAACCCCACCAGGTCCTTAAATCGTCAGTAGATCGAATTGTTGCTTAAATATTGAAAAAATTCAAATCTATCTGTCTATCTATTGCAACACACACGGTGCCGTCCGCATAAAGCTAGGTGCCCACAGAACGCGAATCTTTTCCGCCACGCGGCGCGAAACAAATTCGACTTGGAGTTGAAACGGCGGGGCGCGAATTTTTTCCGCTCGTGACGTCAAATTCGCCCAGGCGAACGCGAATTCGCGTTTTGTGGGCACTTAGACTAAAAGCCCTAAAGCTGTACTCGCACAGAACAGAGGGCGTCTCGATATTGACAGGCAAAACGCTTCGCGACCTCTAGGCGAAATCGCAGGGTATGACAGACGGGGAGCGAATTCTCCCGAATACTATTTCCAGAAATGCATTTTCTTTTATTCCATTGTTTTTCCCTCCTTGAAAACAATATTGTAAATGACTGGGTAACTCTGGACTAAACTGATTAGCTGTTCTACATCCATTGTTTCTGTATTTCAAATTGTTTGCCTGGCGTAGCGAATTTTTTTGGCTCTGAGAGTGGAACTCAAGTGCCTGTCATTTGAAGGAAGGAAGGATACCCGACGAAGCATTTTTGACCCGACGATGCGTTTTTTAACGCCTGACATGACGGATATCGCCAGGCGTGACGAAATTCGCTCTCTGTGTGAATTGGTCTTAAGCAGCTTTGTCAAAACTTGCATTTTCTTCGTGGGATCTTCTCCAAATTCTGTAGGATGCTTATCAGGGTCCTTGAATTACGTCTGCTAAGGGTCCTCCAGTAGAAAAGTCCCGCTGCTGGGCAAATGAAGAACAAAGAAAAACAACGTTTCTGATGTCTTCCACTCACAGATAGATGACATGATGACACCCCACTTATAAAGCTTTTCTTTGCTACGGCTGGAATGCCGGAGAGGGCATTCCAAAGAGGTGGAGCTCTTTTCATTTAGAAAAGAACTGATGTCATATTCTTTTCAACACATGGGTTTTTAGGGGTCCTCTACCATGGCCCCATGTTTTAGCTGCTGGGGTTGGTGAGAAGACTTTGGGAGACTGACAAGATTAGAGAATCTACTCGGCCTGAATACCGTCCCCTCTTTTTCGCCAATAGGCCAAAGTTGGAAGCCTGGATTGCAACACCAGTTTTACTTGATCCTTCTTCCGAAAACAGAAGAAGATTATAAGGAAGGAAGGAGCTCATCAGTTCAGACTAGCTGAAGCTCCTTATGAATAACTGGGACCACCACACCAAGAGCTGATTCGCACCTTTCTGCTGGGAAAGTCCCCGTTGTCTTTATCTCTCTACACAGTTTTATTGGCCCTTCTCCCGCTTTTGCTTCTTCCGAAACAGAAGATGATTCGCACCTTTCTGCTGGGGAAAGTCCCTGTTGTCTTTATCTCTCTACATAGTTTTATTGGCCTTTCTCCCGCTTTTGCTTCTTCCGAAACAAAAGAAAAGTATAAGGACAATAACACAATACACCGTACTATACTTTTCTTTATCTCCCTCCCAGTAACTTTCCTTGGTCTTTTTCTCAGCTCATGCTTCCCCCACGACGAACTATTACCTTTTTCTTTGTTGTCCGATATTCTAATCTGCGCCCTTCGTGGATCTGTATCGATTATGTAGTCTCATGGGCGTGCTTTCCTTTTCGAAAGCGCACTAATTATGTTTGTCAAAAATATTCCCGTAGGATCGGTTGTCATTGTTTTCCTAACAAGTCTATGAGTCTTTTTCTGTCGGTTTTCCAAATTAACTCTGTTGCTCCAAGGAAGCCTTTGCAATGCATTGTTTGTACTGGGGCTGCGATTGATACACACAGAAAGCCGGTTACGGCTTCGCTTTGTATACTTGATCGGAAAGCTCCTGATTTTTTTCCCGATTTTTGTTTTCGAAAGCTAATAAATTACTGTTAATAAATTAGAATCGGGGAATTCGCTTTGTGTACTTGATTCGCTTTGTACACTTGATCGGAAAGCTCCTGATTCTTGTTCCCGATTTTTGTTTTCGAAAGCTAATAAATTACTGTAAATAAATTAGAATCGGGGAATTTCTATAATTAATACCTAAACTGGTGGATGAAGTCTTAAGGTCGCTTCAGATTGATGCGTAATAACTAGCGTTTGCTTCCGTGCTTCCTAACGTTTCATCGACTCTCTCACACCTGAAGCGGACCCCAGCAGACAGAAAATGTAGGAATTTCTTTTGACTCTAAATTTTTCATCACTATCGTCGAAGGTAACTTATTCTGTTTTTATGGCACTTGCAGCTTCGCTCAAGTGCCATATACCGATCACTTTTCGGTCTGTCGGTCGGTCGGTAGGTCGGTCTGTCAGGCCACTCATCTCGAGTTATGGTACTTCCAGATGAGCTAGGACGATGAAACTTGGCAGGCATATCAGGGACCCGACCAAACTAATCTGGAAATAGTCACTTCCCCGATCCGACCACCGTGGGGGGAGTGGAGGGATGGGGAATCCGGAATATTGAAGTATTTATAACTTTTGAACGGGGAATCGGATCTTAATGAAACTTGATGTTTGGAAAGACCTCATGTCTCAGATATCACATTTCAAGTCCGGAATGGATCCGGTGTCTTTGGGAGGAGTTGGAGGGGGGGAGTCGGAAATCATGTGACATATTCAGAGTGGACGGATCGGGATGAAACTTGGTGGGAAGACAAGCACAAGCCCTAGATACATAGTTGACAAGACCGGACCGGATCCGAGCACTGTGGGGGGAGTTGGAGGGAGGGTTCCGGAATTCCGGTGATCCCGACTTAAGATACTTACAAATGTGTTGGGACGATGGAACTTGGCAGGCATATCAGGGACCCGACCAAACTAATTTGGAAATGGTCACTTCCCCGATCCGACCACCGTGGGGGGAGTGGAGGGATGGGGAATCCGGAATATTGACGTATTTATAACTTTTGAACGGGGAATCGGATCTTAATGAAACTTGATGTTTGGAAAGACCTTGTGTCTCAGATGTCACATTTCAAGTCCGGAATGGATCCGGTGACTTTGGGGGGAGTTGGAGGGGGGAGTCGGAAATCATGTGACATATTCAGAGTGGACGGATCGGGATGAAACTTGGTGGGAGGAACAAGCACAAGCCCTAGATACATAGTTGACAAGACCGGACCGGATCAGAGCACTGTGGGGGGAGTAGGAGGGAGGGTTCCGGAATTCCGGTGATCCCGACTTAAGATACTTACACATGTGTTGGAACGATGGAACTTGGCAGGCATATTAGGGACCCGACCAAACTAACTTGGAAAGAGTCATTTCCTCGATCCGACCACCGGGGAGGATGGAGGGATGGGGAATCCGGAATGTTGACGTATTTATAACTTTTGAACGGGGAACCGGATCTTAATGAAACTTGATATTTGGAAAGATCTCGTGTCTCAGACGTCACACTTCAAGTTCGGGATGGATCCGGTGACTTGGGAGAGTTGGGGAGGGGGGGGAATTGTTTGACATGTTCAGAGTGGACGGATCGGGATGAAACTTTGGGGGAAGAATAAGCACAAGCCCTAAATACATAATTGACAAGACCGGACCGGATCCGAGTACTGTGGCGGAGTTGGAGGGAGGGTTCCGGAATTCCGGTGATCCTGACAAGACGCTTAGACATGTGCTAGGACGATGGAACTTGGCAGGCATATCAGGGACTTAACAATTTTCACTTAAGAACAGTCGGATTTTGCTTACAAATGATCACAGCAAACACACGCATTGGCGAATTCCTACTTTCATCATTTAGCAAGCCTTGCAAGTGCCATATGAGCTTACAGCTCTTGTTCTCATAAGTCTAAGGTTCTTCTGGACAAACTGACATGTCTTAGTTTTGTAATTCTTTTAATCTGTCAGTTCATGTTTGATATTGTATTTTGTATTATATATAACTCAGGTTACAATTGTAAATATACTGAGTGGTTAATCCATTTATCTGTGGAAGACATATCCAGCACCATTTAAAAAAAGAAAGATATTATGGACTAATAAAAAGAACTGTAATTGTAATATTTTAACCAAGTGCATCCATTTAATTCAATTTCTTTTTCCTCTTTTTACGTTACGTTTCTTGTTGAGTGAATTTCAATTCCGGATTCTCGTAAATTATTTACGTTACGGAGAAATATACAAGTTTTGTACGTCGATTTAACGGCCGAAGGATCTCGGTGTAAAGTGGGTAAGGGAGTACGTACGAGCTTGTTTTCAGTCTGAAGGGGACAACCTGACCATCAGGATCGAGCGGTCGCGGAATGAAATTCGCATCGGGATTTTCGAAACCCCCGTCATCTCTGAAGGGAAGGTGAGATTTTTCAACTTGATGAAAATGCAGAAAATCTGGTCGGAAGACTTTTCGAACCTCCTTGTAGTAGCCTACGTTTGTTTCCATGGATGCCATGACCTCCAACAAACCTTATCCCCAGGCGTTTCTCTCGGATAACGTGTAGGCGCTACATCACAACCTACCCCTGTGGACTGAACTGAAACGTTTAAAGCATCCGTGTCAGTAACTATGCCCATTCATTTATTTTCTCATCTCCCCATTATACACTTTCAGTCACTGAATTATATCTTCACAGAAATCCTTCGCAGTCTTTTCTGTACCATGCATGTTCTTAAGCACAATACTTTGGGCCGATCAGGATCGAACCGTCGACGTAAATGAGAATAATTTTTAAAGGACATCAAAAGGCCCATGGGGTTTCTTTTTTTTATCTTCCCCCGTAAGACTTTCGCTTTAATTTATTTTCTATCCTTCAAACCTCAGACCATCACAGTCACACATACAAATTCCACTCTCAACCAAACTACTGTAAATTATGAAGAAAACGAGAAAGATTTTACCATACATGTAAGGGGAAAAACAGCAAAAGAAAGGGAAAAATATATCTTTCCGACTATAAACAACTACAAAAACATTTCCTACTCCACACAGTATTTAATTTGTACTCTGTATTATAATGCGTAAAATACACTAATTTACTTTACTACTCACTATATATACTCACTACTCACTTCACTAATTTACTTTATCACAATCGAATTATCTACAAATTTTTTTTTAGTCTTTCTCCGCGATATCCCCTCAAAATTTATCACTATCTACATGCTTCAAAAACAGAAACTAATTTACTAGAAATGTTGAAAAGAAAACGAAATACTCACGACTGCAAGGGGCTTTTCCCATTCTTAAAACTAAATAACAATATCACTTTAAAATAATCAACTAGAAATACACAATTTACAATTCATAACGAATAAGTACATTAGTACATATAATTGAGTACATACAATATGTATATCATAAATAATAAAAAAAACATAATAACTCAACACATTCACTGGGCCTTGCGTTGTTGCTAAACAACTAAAACAGACTTAAGCTTAACACACCCCGTAAACCATCTACATCTTTCTACTCACTTAATCTAGCCCACCTCCCCCCTTTCCCATAATTAGTGCACCACTCCTTGTGTTGCAGCTTTCTTAATACATTTGTCAACAAAAGGACTTGACTTCTAGTACCGAAAAAGCCCTTTTCCCCATTTATTCGAGTTCAAGACCTGAATTTCCCTTTTATCGATGCATCGTAACACTTTGTTGGGGCTTAGGGGAATCCCAGGAATGGGGACTGTTTGCTTTGGATCAGCGACTTACAAGGGGGGACACGTCATGGCGCAGTAAGCTTCGAAAGGAATGGCGAAGTTGTCCTGTTGCAATGCGAAAGCGATGTACAAAGTGACAACTTGCAATGACGTGAGCCAACTAGTCCCACGATCACAGAAGTGAAGAGCTCTTTAGTAAGAGTCTATAGTTGCGTTTTTTGCAGATACCATGGTATCTGATGTACGGTCTGAAGTCGTTTTTGCAATTTTCGTGGTATCTTTTACCACGTTCAAAAGGCGTTTTTGCAGTTATCGTGGTAACGAATATTCAGATATCACGGTCCGACCGTGGTATCTGGTCGTGGTATCTGAAAAGTCTTCTCACTTTCATCCAATTTTGCCAAATTGGTGAGAAAGAAGATCAGCACTTGATGATGTAACTGGATATCAGTTTTCTTTTGGGATGACTTCGAAAAGTGCAATTTCGGCAATAGTCGTTTTTGCAGTGGACCGTATATCAGATACCACGGTAACTGCAAAAGTGACTAATTGCAGATCCAGTTACTGTGGTAATAGATACCATGGTATCTGCAAAAACGCAATTATATTTGTGCAATCGTTGCCTCAGTTTACCGTGATTATTTTATATTTTGTCTGTGTTTACAAAGCAATGTCATAAAAACCCTGCGCTCTTCCTCAAATCCTACCGACTTGCTTCGAAAGGGATTTACATTTGCCAACAATATACATTCGCAATGGAAAGGAAATTTTGGATGGCGAAGTTGTCCTCTTGCAATGTGAAAGCGGTGTACAAAGTGACAACATGCAATGACGTGAATCAACTCTATAGCCCTCAGAGGAGAGAAGTGAATAACTCTTTAGTGATAACTCATATTTATATAATGTAATATCTATTGGAACCCCGAAGGCTGTATAAAAAAGCAAACTTTGAAATTTACCGAATGGCAAAAAGATTTAAAGTTTACCTTGTAACCAAGGTGTAGTATAATTTCGCGAAAACCCAAGGGTGGGCAACGGCGTCGTTCAGCAACGGCGTTGGGCTCCGGGCCCCGTTGGCATTTTCAGATGCAATTTTTACATAGGTATTACCAAAAATACTGAAGTGATTAACAACATAAAATGAGCTGTATTGACGCAAATAAGTGTACCCCAAAATTGTCAGATAGAAAATTATATTTACAAATAGTGGCCACTTTTTCCGATTCGCTCCTCTTCAACTGGTCCGGGTACCTTTTTTGCCGATTTTCTGAATTGTCATGCGTGGCTGCAGGCCCCTTTGAAATCTAGGGTTGGGAAATTGCCCCCTCCCACAGAACGAAGTCCCTATTATGGTATTGTGCATTTTAAGGATTCTGCATTTTTCGAATCTTGCCCGCATAAAGCAGTGTGCTGCGAAAATTTGAACCGTCTGCCAAGTGGTGTCTTATTTCGGACCGAGTTGGCTTACATTTCATGGCTCGCGCAATCGCATAAGTCTAGTAAAAATGCGTGACTGGGCAATCCACAGAGTGCATTAGCTCGCCAGTGAAATTTGATTAAAATTACATTAGGAGAGACGGATCACATTTATGCACCAGTGACGAGTTTTTGCTTTTTTTTTCACTCGATTTGTTTGCATAGTAAAAAGCGATCAACTGAAAACGTGGCGAAAGTAAAAATTATTGTTTTTTAATTAAATGAATCTTTTATTTTTTAAAAGCTACAGCAACATCTCTGTTGGACATAAGGGTCTTTAACACACTCTTTATTTACGCACTAGCCTAATCATAAAACATATATAACGTTACTCTCTGGCATTCAACACGGTACTGATCTAAGATCTTTCATTCTGTTTCTCCCCTCTTGGCGGCTGTATTTCTCTGATTGCCTCGAGCGGTGCGGGTGTCGATCGTATCATCGTGGTGAGATCATGCGAACCACAACATCCCTCCCCACCTAAGAAGAGAGAAAGATTAGTTTTTAATTTTCTCTTGTTCCGATGGTACTTCGACCATTTTGCTCTTTTTAGCTCCTTAACCTTCCTTTTCGATATAAAACCTGTGATAACCGATAAAAGACTCGGAAAGTTATGAAAGCCTTTCCGATTGAGCAACTCCATTGGAACGTTGTTCAGATGTCTCGTTGTCTGTCGTATAAACTGTGAATTTTCACTCAAAACCAAAGAGACTAGAGGGAGTGTCGAGGGGTGAGAGTGTTCCTCACTGAACAAACACTGCCGCTCCAGCTTGTGGTTGTTTATTGGCTCCTGTGGCTGAAACAAAAACGACCTGACGAAGGGCTGGCCAGACGCGCTTCCTATACCACTAACCTTATAGGAGCCAGGTTTGCTCACGGCAGAAGCAGTCGTCTTTGCGCTGTCTTCTTTTCGCTGTTTTTCGCAACACTTACCTTAAATACCTTAAATTGCAGCTTGGAGCAATTGAAGGATTTTCCATCCTGTAGCATTGCTCATCACTTCTTCGGAAAATTGCCACGTGGATAACTTCGAAAATTCTGTTGGTTGTTGGGTTGGTAGATTCACTTGACCTTATGCTCTGGTTTGGGACTCCAGGGCGTCCCATTCCAGTCTCCATGGCTTCTTGCTCCACTCCTTGTCAAGGGAGACTTTGAACTCTTCGATGGTCTTGCTGGATACGGTGTCTTCGCTTAGGGAGTTCCATAGATCAACAACCCGGTTGGTAAGAAAATGGTGGCGTTCCCTCTTCTGGGCGTTGAGCTTCGTGATTTTCTTGGAATGACCTCTTGTTCGCTGTGCTGAATCGATGATGAAGAGGTCATGGGTTGGATTGTTTTTGATGAGTTTATAGGTGTGAATCATGTCTCCCCTTTTTCTTCGGTAGGTCATGCTGCATAGGTTCAGGGTTCGCAATCTCATCTGATAAGGAAGATGTTGGCAGCCATCTACAATCTTTGTTGCTCTGCGTTGTACCTTTTCAATCATGTCCTTGTCTCCTTTGTAGAAGGGGGATGCAATGGACATGCCAGTTTCTAGCCTTGGCCTGACAAGGCCCTTATAGAGCTTAGTGATCGTTCTTGGGGATCTCGTTGTGAATGTTCGTTTGATTATCCCTAAAGCTCGATTCGCACTAGCGACAATCTTTTCAGTGTGGCTGTGAAACTTTAGCTGGTGGTCAACTATTACTCCCAGGTCCCTTTCCTCTGTGACTGCGGCTAGGGGTTCTCTTTGGCTAGTGATTGGGTTTAGCATGGTATAGGTATGTTTTGTATTTTTGTTGCCAAAGTGCATGACCTTACATTTGCTTGAGTTAAACTCCAGTAGCCACTGTTTCGCCCAGTCATTTAGCCTATCGAGGTCCGCTTGGATTGAGTCAACCTCTCTTGACGATGATGCTGCTCCGATAAGCTTGGAGTCGTCTGCGTAGAGTGTGAGAAGGTTTCGAAGCGATTGAGGGGCATCATTGATATAGATGTTGAAGAGTGTTGGCCGTTGCTTCCATTGAGGATGGATTGTGTGCAGCTTGTGCTGGAGACCTCCCTCCGGACCCCAGAATTTTCCACCGAGGGTTCCGTAATGGAAGGACAGTCAGGCAGAGGGTGAACGGACACCTGTCTGCAAGTGCTGAAATTCTCCCTCGTTGAAGCTGATGGCCCTGGCCTGCATGAACGAGGAGGCTGAGGGCTGAATGCTTGAAGGACGGAGACTTCTTTCTCAGCTTTGACGTTGGTGTTTGGAAAGTCGACCCCGTTGGGAAGGGTTACAATCTTCGTCTCGTTGAACTCTTCTGTGAGATCCGGGATCACTGAGGTACGCAGCTCTGCTGTCGGTGCGTCTTCCTGATTTTGGAAAAATGGGGTGGCGCTGATGTCTAAGCTGCGGCCATCTGAAGTTTGTCTGCTGACTTCTGGGCTCCCATGACATTCGCGCTCACCTAAAACCTGTCTAATTGTGTCCTGCAAAAGAGTGCCCATGGCCATGATGGCGCTCAAGTCACTCGAAAGCGTATTATTAGTTTGTTGCCCACCAAGCTGGCTATTTGTTGCCGCATGTGGGAAAGCCGAAGAACTAACGCTAGAAGCAGGATGCTGGAACGACTGATAATTCTGGAAATATGGGCTCATTCCGTAGCCCATACCGTGTGCTGGGTAAAGCATTCCATGATGCTGATGAACTGGCACAGGCTGGTTTCCGACATTTACATTCGGGTAAGGATAGACCTGGCCATTTGATTGCTGTATCCCATGATACTGAGGAACTGGCACAGGTGGATAACCGAAGTTATGATTCGGGTAGGGGTAAACCTGGCCATCTGGATGTGGGTAAGCGGTAGCATGTACATACGCCGATGGTATGCATGTGGGGTCGAAGACCATTGTTTGAACAGGAGTAGGATTAGCTTGGATATTCTGAGGCAAAAAGGATTGATTCACATTACCTTGTGACGCAGGCGATACGTAGGTATTAGGGAATGGCATGCCAAGAGTCGTCTGTTGAAAGACGCCACTTGCTTGGGTCATGGCTCCCCTAGACCAAGCAGCTGCGTTGGATGGCTCTGGTCTACAAATTGGCTGAGCTGTTGCTGGATTCATGGAGATCCAGTTGTGTCGGTCGAACTCGCCGCAAAAAGCCGGAGCCAATGACATCTAGGCTGATTTTTTGTGTTCCTGAAATGAGCTTATCGATTCCGGTTTATCACTGATCGATTTGTTTCACCGTAACCGTCTCCATTCTTATTTCAAAATACCACTTCAGCTACTCTTTTAGTTACAAACAATTTACGACGAGTGCCTCGTAAAAAAAAGGGAACTCGAAAAAAATCTATCGTCGTTTTCTGCCGAGAAGCGCGTAATAAGCGACGTAAACTACGACAAAACAACAATAAAAACAGGTGGATGTAGACCGAACAGTCTTTCACATCCAACACAATATTTGTGAATACCGTGCTTTTACGCCGTAGGCTAGTGCAATAAACAGAACTATCCTCACCTTTGTTTTCGTGAGCGGTAGGCCAGACAGCCTTTCACCACAGCTAAAGTTAATAATGCAGCTTGGTAGGCCGAACAGCCTTTCACCAACTTATGAAGACGGGGGATAGTCTATATGTACGACAAAATCGGAAAATTCCGTAGGCCAAACAGCCTTTCACGGAAACCGCAAAATCACAAGGTTCGTACTAAACAAGGTTTAACTTGTTCTGCAACTCCGCTGCACCACTGTTGGACATAAGGGTCTTTAACACACTCTTTATTTACGCACTAGCCTAATCATAAAACATATATAACGTTACTCTCTGGCATTCAACACGGTACTGATCTAAGATCTTTCATTCTATTTCTCCCCTCTTGGCGGCTGTATTTCTCTGATTGCCTCGAGCGGTGCGGGTGTCGATCGTATCATCGTGGTGAGATCATGCGAACCACAACAATCTCACAAATCCGTTTCTCAAAATTTCTGATACCCCCTCCAGCGCGATTCGGACGCTTACATTTCAGACATAGGGCGATTTCTCCTACCCCCTTTTGAGTTTCACATGAACCGGACCAATTCCGGAAAGTGTCCGGAAAGTTAAAGGGGGTTTAACTCCTCTCAGCGAAAAGTTGAGAAAGAATAAATGGGTTTTGGTTTCCCACCTGCACATCTGAAGGCGTAAGTAGTCTACAAGCGTAGGCCTAGTTTGCTCACAGGTAAAACAGGCAAACGAAACATGATTTTCCTAACTCCTATGAACTAAATCTGGGACTGGATGAATGGAACAGCGAAGTCTCACCTAGGCCGTGAGATTCTTAGCTATTAAAACGAAATTGGAGACATGGGAATCTGCAGCCGTAGAAAGATTTCTGGTTGTACTCGGAACTCACGTTGAGCATGTCATTATAAATAATTAGTAGTATGTACTAATCAGTACCATATTATATTTACTAATCAGTATTATATTGTATTTCCACTCTTGAATTTTATTTGTAATTGTTTGTTGACAGATATAACTCAGCCACTTTTTGTAGTCGCATCACGGGCTTTCTAAGCCTCAGAATCACTTTTAGTGTCTGTCGTGCGATTTTTTCCTATTTGTTTTTCAAATCTTCTTTTCCCTGGTCTGTTCTTTTCAGCGAGTTAAAAGGTAAAACAAACAAACTAGGTAGTGTGATTGAATCGAAGGCAACCGAGTAAGTCCATCGTAATTTTTTTTATGGGAAAGTGTGATCACCGCTTATTTCTCAAACTATGTTCTCTCACAGGGCGTACGCTTCGACCCCGATATCCCACAAACCATTCGGCTCGAGTTTGCGAAGAGCAACACTAAAGTGAGCAAACCCAAGCAGCAAGCCTCACCACCCGCCGCAACGCACCCTGCACTTGTACACCCTCTCACAGGCCGTGAGTAACCCCTTTTTATCTCTTAAGCTGCTTTCACACCAGAGCAAAATAACACTAGGGAATAGCGCGCTTACCATCCAGGGAGATACCCCTTGTTCGCTTCAAAGCGGCCTGTTAAACTATTTTTGATTGGGTGCTATATAAATAGAGCCGAGCGGCCAGCGAGGCGCCGGACGCGTTTACACTTAAGAACCGTTCTAGGGACAATCAATAGTTTGACAGGTCGCTTTGAAGCGAACAAGGGATATCTCCCTTGATGGTAAGTATAAGCTGCAAGACCTATGCTTTCTGTTCTTTGCAATCGGGTCATACTCATAGCGCCGCCCATTACGCTTGCGGCATTTAAAGCGAGACAAATTTCCGGGTTTAGAAATTTCTGGTAAAGATAAGATGCGGTCTCCGCACATCGTGGAAACAGGGGTGGTTGCGCCAAGAACTATGCTTTCTGTTCTTTGCAAACGGGTCATACTCATAGCGCCGCCCATTACGCTTACGGCATTTAAAGCGAGACAAACTTCCGGGTTTAGAAACTTCTGGTAAAGATAAGATGCGGTCTCCACACATCGTGGAAACAGGGGAGGTTGTATCTTTTTTTTGCTGCGTTCAAAATACGAAGTCATTGGAGCCAGCGCTGGTGCACGACTGATTGAGTTTCAGCAGGAACGTCACTATCGCTAGTGGTGCTAGTGTCGCTGCTACTCGAGTGTGTGCAAGTCTTGGCGCTACTCCCTAGTGTTATTTTGCTCTGTTTCACACTGATACGCAAGCCTTTCACACTGATCTACGCAAGTCTTAAGCCGCGTTTCCGAAGACGCAACAACCTTTGGGTATGAAAAACCTACACAATGAAAGAACTGGATTCCATTTTTGCGCTTGTGGAACTCGGCCCGCAAACACCGAACTACGTAAATATTAATGTATTTAGTACATATAGAATGTAATATATAAAGTTAGTGTTAATCCACGAATATAGAGAAACCCCTCAGAAGTTACGGGATGTCCTATCAGAACTAGCCACTTCGCTTTACGGATTTTTTTTTCGCCTACGGACGGAACACACAAGCTTTCGTGGTGTGAACAAACCGACACACCCCACTCGCAACGTGGGCTATACGCGAACGCAACGCAGGAGACTTACGTTCTCAGTGTGAAAGCTCTTTTACCCCCTCACAATGCAAGAAAAAGAGACTTCACTTTCCCCGCCAAAACAAACGACTTTCTCCAATAGGATCAAATGGATCAAATACAGTCTGAAAGAAGTATAGACTAGTAGTTACCAGTAGAGGTATGTTACGTGTGTGACTTTAGACGGTGTAGTTTTTATCTGGTTGGCAAAAAATAAGACAAAATACGAATCCGAAACTTCGATTCACGTTTTCTTCGGGTGCTCATGGAGCTTTTCTCAGAGCAAAAGAGAAAAGTCACGTCTATAGAAGCATACGTCAAAAAGGAAAAAACAACGAAAATCAAATACTTGGAAAGCACCGCGTCTTTTTTCTTTGGAGTCTACCTCTGTTAGCACACCAGCAACATCACCTGTTCTTTCGTTACTGATTGCTGTTGTGTTTGCGAATTTAAAACGTTAGTTGCAACCGTGAATACGGATGGAAAAAGTCTAGACCTGGATAACTCCTTCTGGCGCGGAGACTTATAGTCAAGGGCCCATAATTGTTTGAGCATTGCTTGCTATTCCGCATATTCTACATGTGTTCAAGAATTGTTTTCTCCTTCAATACTGTCTAGATTTCACTTTTGCACGCTCTATTTTCCTATGGTGGTCATACGGCATGATCTGATCTACGGCACTCTAAAGTACCGTCACCACGCGGCCATTTTGGCGATTTTCAGCCAATGAGAGCACGCCTGGTCTGGACTAGCACAGTTACGACGGCATTACGAATTGTCCATGGAGGAAATACTTAACAGGAATCTTCCACGGGATTAAGAGAGGCTCACCGAAGAAGAAGATCGGATTGAATTTTGCAAATTGCAAGCGAGAAAAATCATGGGCCCTTGATATTTCACAAGCACTTTATCTTCAACGGATTTGAAGCAGACGACGTCTACAATTAAATACTAAATTTGCTGATTAGACGTCGGTCAAACGAAACATAAAAAGAGCACATATTCTTCCAGATTTCTCACGCCGTTTCCCTTCTCCCCCCCCCCCCCCTCGTCAATCTTACCAAGCCTCGTGCAGTTTTATAAATAAAGAAGGGATCGGAAAAAAGTTTATTCGGTTTTGCCCATATAGTTTTCGGGCCCTTATTTTGTGACCATCGCAAACTTGAATAGCCTTTGACATTTCTCTAATGTGATTTTTCTTTCTGATCATATGTTTAAAACCTACCTCCACTCGATTTTAATGCGAGAATTTTCGCCTTTAACTTCGCCCTCAACAACTCACTTCATTTACCGCCGTCTTTTTTCTCGAATTTCGCGCCCCGTCGACTTTTGTTTCCTAGGCGACGAAACGAGTCCATTTTCGTGATTAGATTTTGCGCTTCTTCTTCCTGAGGAAATAAAGCATAGATGAGGGTATAACAACTATTTATGGTTTGAGGTTTACCTCCTGTAGGCTACAGAGGGTGGGTTCCAACCTTCCACCAATAGCTAAAAAAAGCTACCATCGTCCATCTGGGGACAAACGACCAGGGTAGGGTGACAGTACGAACACACGATCAGGATCCTGAGTTCCTGGACTGCAATTCCTGCTCGGATTTTCGTCATCATCATCACTTCCATAAGGAAAAATTGAGAACGTGTCCGAAAGCTTTCAGGACTGTAAATGCTGCATTCAATGCTGCATTTTTTATTTTTTTTTGTCCGAAAGCTCTTACCTTATATGCCGCATTAAATGTAGCATTTACAGCACTAAAAGCTTTCGGACGCGTCCTTTATTTCTTCTCTGACACTCCTAGAATACCGAAGTTTAGCCTTAATCGCCAGCTCCCCAGTTTCTTCTTGAAAATTCAGCGTAAAATTTAGCATCTTTGCTGAATTTCTCGATGAATTTTATGCTGAATTAATGCTGCATTAACTGAACGAAAATTTAAGTCCTAAAGCGAAATGCTGCATAAAATGCTGAATTAATTCAGAATTTTCGTTCGTTTCGGAGCTTTCGGACACGCTCTGAAATTTTTCAGTTTGATGATGAAAGTGCAGGAAATCCGGCCGGGAAATCATCAGTTCCATACGGAAACCTGAGATCTGTCGAACTTCTTGGTGGAAATGCAGAAAATCCGGGTGTTGGTAGGAGGGGGGGGGGGGCACGCCCATAGTCAAAGCAAGGATCGAATGGTTTACCATTTTTCTATCAACTTCGAATAGGCCGATAACCTGGAGCTGGGCTGTGGTAAGCCTAACACTGGGATAATATTAATTTGTTATGTTGAAAGTAGTTATAGGTCATGATAAAAAATTAAATGTTGTCTTGTAACGAGAATCGGGAAACAAAAGTCTGGATTCACTGGTCACTTTTGTTTCAAAGAAAACTAACAAAAGTATTATGTCTTAAATCAAATAGATTTTAGTATCATGGCCACAAAAATACCAACAATCCTCAGTAACGTTTGGGTGGGTTGAATATTACAGCATGCTAACAACAAAATAGCTATGAGATTGCCTAAGAGGGTTTTAAGAAATGTGATATTGTGACTTTTATATAGGGCGCGAGATACAGATGTTCTTGAAATTTTATAATTCTGCATTGGTTCTTTTTTATTAGGTGAGCCCGGTCCGAGCATGGAGAATCTCCATAAATGGTATCCCAAATGCGCATCTTCGATTTTATTTACTCGAATATTCCGCGATTTGACAGAAAAGCCCCCACATCAGGATTTGTGACAAGATACCCATGTCAAAGTACTGGAGTTCCGGTTCCCTCGGTTTCCTCGTTGACCTAACTGAGTCATTGTTCCCACCTGGAACATCAAGGAACTTTCCTAAACAATACCAAGGACTAAAGGGAGGGGGGATCAATAAATTTGTAAATGGGATAAAGATCCCACAGCCCCCTTCCCCGCTTTCACTGTACCGGAAAACTTTGGAGAGACCATTAGTGTGTTGTACATTAATGTATGCTCCCGTATTTACAAAGACGACGAAGAAACAAATACACAGGTAGGTACTGTAAAGGAAATAGTGAGGGGTAAGAAGGAGGCTGAAAATTGGGGTTGCCATTCCTAACGCTTGTAACATTTACCTTCACAAACTGTTGGGACGAAAATCGCCTGTTTGCAGAGCAATACAAAATTTGTGAGCATTTTACAACCTTAACAGATACCGCGGGCTCTCTTGAGGATTATGCTTCCAAACTGGCGTAGACATTTAAAGCAGAACTGAAACCTAATGCTGTTACATTATTCTCCTTCACCAGTCCTCTGTTTTCGATTTTCCTTTAACAGTTTTTTCATGCGTTTGCCCTCTAGCAGGGACCCATAAATTTCCTGTAATGCCTCGCCATTCAGGTGGCTTGTCATTTCCTATGCTTCTATGTTGCTATGTTGCCCGACCAACTCCTACTTCAAAAAATTCCGCTTGGGTCGAATCGGCGTTCTTGTTTGCCTCATTGGACGTGAGCGCCAAAAAGACTCCTCCCTCAAGGCGCCAGCAGCCAATCCCAAATTTTGTCTATCTTGAGGATTCTATCCCCGTCGGTATTTCTCGAACTACCGGACGGTCGGTCAAGAGCGCATCAGAAATCTCTTATTGACAAGCCCCCTGAATGGCGAGGCATTACAGGAAATCTCTGGGTCCCTGCCTCTAGTCAGATCAGGTCTTCCCATGGAGAGAATTTTCACACCTAATTGGAACGATAGGCTCTTCATCGAACCTTTAACTGTCAGTTCTGCCAAACACACATGGAGAAATTACACAAAAACAGGGTTGTAGTTAATTTTTTTTCCTTTAAACCAGCAAGGCCTATCCCAACTCTTTATACCTTGTTCAGTGAAGGCGCTAAAGGCGTACGGCGGAATGTGCCACCTGTGATCTGGTGAAGGGGAGAGCCCTTTGAAGGCTGAGGTAGAGCCGACAGACCTTGGAAAGAGCTTGTTGCCACCGGGTGAAATTGTAACGGTGATATAGATTTTTAAGGTTAGAGTG
Source organism: Branchinecta lindahli (assembly GCA_023053555.1). NCBI lineage: Eukaryota > Metazoa > Arthropoda > Branchiopoda > Anostraca > Branchinectidae > Branchinecta > Branchinecta lindahli. Next base: position 13,465,313 of record JAKZAO010000003.1, read on the forward strand.
AAATAGTTTTCAAGTTTCATTGTAATAGGGAAGTTTAAGAACTAATTAGTTGCAATTGAATCATTTTATCAAGTGTTTCATGTCATGTCTTCCGAGTTTAGTCTTGATCCACGCAAAAATGGACATGCGGGGTGGAGTGAAGTAGAGGCATAGGTCTGTGAGTAGACTATGATGATGGCGATCTCTTCTGTCAAGAGAACATAGTCCACTGACAGATTTGCGTATCTGCTTTATTTTACTCCGTATTCGTAAGAACTTCGGGCATTATTTCAACGTAAATCCTCGCGCAAAAATATTTGAAAGCCAAATAAAAGAAAACAGTATATTTAAGAACTGCTAGGATTAAACGCAACCAAGTTTTCTACCCCCTCCGTAGGTGGAGGCGCGAAAAAATGCCACAATTTTTGTATTTGGTTAAACAAAGAAGATGAAAATATGATCATGACATCTACCGAACATTTATAAGTAGTATATTTCTATTATAAATGCTATAAATGTTTATAAATGTTATAAATGTTTTCATTCCAAGGCCATCTTGTCCATACAAAATTATATCTTTGGTTTTTATTTCGTTTTCGTCCTCGTATGTCTACTAGGTCCTATACTTCTAACTTCAACTGAAATGTTCGAGTTATTGTGTAACAACGCCATCTATGTAATATCTAAAATCTACCGAAATTTCGATCGAATGCAGCGGTTTTACCAGTGAAAAAAAAAACAGTCGGTAAAAATGACCAGCCAGTAAATATAACACCTTGCCGTCCCTAATATTTTAGCCAGTAACGCCTCTGCACCATTGCATCCCGCCCTGCTGATTGCCCATTAGCTAAGAAGAAAATTGCGAATCTTTTATGTAGTGGAAACTGACCCGACTAGATGGAATCGGTGATGGGTTAAGAAAAGTAGACTAGCATGTTAGCAAACAAATTATAAAGTAAACCTAAGTTAACAACCGGGGACTTTTTTTTCTGAAATTGCAGCGGTTTTACCACTACCATTTGCCTTGTGTTACGGTGTGTACTTAAGGGCGTATGCCCTCAGAATCTGCGGAAATACGTTTTACCTGGTTCATTTGGCAACCGGAGACACAGAGTAGATTTTTTTTGGAAAATGTTCAAAAACATCTGTCATTGCTCCACCACATGTTAATCTATTTTATGAATGCTGAAATATATTGCGATAAACTGTCGTTTCTCAGATATAACGTTCCACATTACGGACTAAATGAGTTAAAACTCCACCAAGGAAATAGTAGGGTATTTAGGAATTATCTTATCTAAATCATTACCGAGTTCTAGGCTAGTCGAATTAAGAAATCTTTGAAATAATTACGTGTTTTGAAGAGGCGTTATTTCGGAAACGTTCCACCATCCTGGGACCCTTTAGTCAGTCCACAACAAAGCTCCGATTCTTAGATTGGAAATCCTGTAACCTAATCCCCCCCCCCCCTCCTCTGGAGAATTGTAACTCACCGAAACTTCCTTCTTACCCCATTACATGTACGTCATGCGGTGCCAGGCATTGTCTTTTTGTACTACCTGTATCCAGTAATTATGATATTATTTTTTGTTTTACCTTAATTGCCTATTTTCAGTCATTAACTTAGTTTTCGTAGCATTTCTTCCCTATCCTGTATCGTGTTCAGTCTGTTCTGAATCGATAAACCGCAATTCAGTAAAGTATTTCGGTCGGAACAGAATCCAACCCTCGACTTGCCGACGAAACACGCCAATCTGGAAGCAAATGACGTCCAAATACCCAAGGGATTTGTAAATAATAATAATTGTTATTTTATATAAGTATTTCTTCAGTCCAGGGTGCTGACTGCGATCGAGCAAGATTTCGTCCCTTCATGGCAAGAATCCTCTCCAGGGTCAAACCAGAGGAACGAACCTGTGTAATTCTTTAATTTCCTTAGTAACACATTTACAATAGTCATGTAGTCAATAGTCATATTATGTACGGTACAATTAAAATGACTATTAAAGTAAGGAACCCACGAAATAGATACCTTTCTGTTGAGTCTGGGAAGGGGGGGGGTAAGCAGGTCGTGCTTTATAAGGGATTTTTGCTACTATTTGGTAGGTTCTGCTCTGAAATACATAAAAAGTATAAATTTGGTAAAAAAAAAAAAAAAGGTTTTGTAATGGTCAGAAGCTAAGCATTTATTTCCAAAGTTCGTCCGTCGTCAGCGGTTGTCTTGTCAAAAAGTCACTCAAGTTCGAATGATTCTGGGGAGTGAAAACAAATGTCAAATTATTCCAACGATGAAAGAAGAGCAATCCTAGAACTATATCTGCATTGAAATTCAGAACAAATATCAGCAAAGAAAAACAATCAAGTCGTGTTTCAGTACTTTCAGTTGGCTATTTATCGCGCTAAACTAAGAAGTGCCAAGAATGCCAGCGTAGATTGAGAGACTCCTCAATAGCATTTACTGGGATATTCTTTATTTGTATTAATTCGGGGCTGTCTCTTGAGGATTGCCAAAGTGGCAGGTATAAATCTGTTTAAAAAAATGAAAATGATGACAACGTTATATTGGGTCTCTGATGCCAAACCCTGTCGTCCCTTCCGACTTCTTTGTACAATACTAATTTGCTCCTTGTCCATCTAATTGAATTTGGTCCAAATTAACATCGTACAATTGCAAAAGAGATCAGAAACAAGAGCACAAACTAATAGAAGCCCACTTGCCAGCTTGCAAAAATCGAACAATATATAGAGAAGCTTCATTGAGCTTCTGCACGAAACAGGGTTTGTATCTTTCCCTTGTCAGACGGTAGGTGCAACCTCTCGAGAAATGACTAGTAAGGAGAATTTTTGGAGTAAATGAAAGAGGGGTGGATGAAGACTGGATGTGCAGGGTCACGGGGAATCGCTTTTTTAGTAATATTAAACAGTTGCTAGGGATGGGTGCTTATTGGAGATATTATTTTTTTAATTTATTGTGTCTTATTCAAATTACACGATTTAAAGTAGTGAATCGACACTTGAATAATATTACAAAGCCTTATTTCAGAACTGAATATTTACTTGACGACCGAAATACGGATATCCGTCATTCAATTTTCTACAAGATTCTAATCAGGTTGTCTTTGTTTTTGTTTTTTTTTCTTTTTCTCCCCACCATATGCTGCTCATTTTGTTTATACCTGTAGAATTTGTTTCATCTTTCTTATGAGCCATGCGTTCATTCACCCCTTCTTTTCCAGAGGAGCTGAGCCAGGCGTTTTTCCCAACTGCGGCAGAATTGTGGGCGCACCATCCGGCACTTGCCTACTCAGCGGCACTAGCGACAGCTGCATCAGAGCACAACAACGCCGCCCTGCAGCACGCGCTCGTTCATCCAGCCCTGCATCCTCAACTGCCAGTACGTTATTTTGGACAGCCGTGACTATGGGGGAATTTAGAAAAGGGGGAGGCAGGTGTAGTGATGGTGATTAAATGTTCTTTCTGCACTTTCCACTTTTGCTTTCCCTTTTCTCATGCTTTCTTCGCTTTTTGGAATTTAGGACTGAATCCTAAATTTGGACGGTAGTGAGGCTGGCTCTCAGTGCCCAGATTTTTGTCCCAGCCAGAAAATCTGGCTAGAAATAAAACCTGCCAGGCTTCAGTGTCCCACTACGATCCAAATGTCGGAAACAGGGCTTTCCGTTCTATCATCTCCTTGTCTTTGGTGAACAACACATTGTCTGAACAAAGTCTGTCCAGAATCTTTTCTGGTTAAGAAAATATCGAATCGGGTGAGAATGTGGAAAAACTCTCGTCCAGAAAAATATGTTGCCAAGTTTTACAAAACATTCTGGGTAGCAGGAGTACGAATGTGGGCCGTGAGAATTACCTCAGCCCATCATTTATCCTTTTGTCATGACCACTAGAGTTGTTCTTGTAGCTGAGTGAAAACCAAAAATATGGTACACTTATCTACACTGTAAAAAAAAAATCCCCGCTCTCAGATAACTTAATCTCCAGTATTTTGCATCTAGTGTTGTAGTCCTCCATCGGATTTTAACGCTCCGAACTCAGGTTAAAAATCTCTGAATTCGGTGATGCACAGTTACTCAAGTCCGATGTAAGAGAAACTTTTTACAGTGTATCCCTCTGCTATTGCAACAGTTCAAGCAGGCGAGCTTTCTTTTTTCTGTCTTTCCGCTTTGAGCTTTCTAGTCCTCTATTCATGTCCTTTCCACAGACGCTGACCCAAAAGGTTAAATGTTTTTTTTGCGTCATGAGACACGCCGTTTGACACGAAACGTAGAAATGCAGCCTTTTATTTTATAATCCAAGCCTGTGTGAACCAGGGGTTACTTTGCAAGTAGTGGATTGAAAAACAGCAATGCTCCTTGGGTGGGATTTGAACTCGTGACCTTCGGCTTGGATTGCCGTTGTGCTAACCAACTGAGGGGCTTGTGAACATAGTTCATATTATTACATCTTTACGTAAAATTAGGATGCACTGTGTCCGCGTGATGTGAGAGTATTACTAAACGTATTGCTTGGCTCCAAAATTTTAATTGGCGATGTTTCAAACGGTAATTCATCTCTCCAGGCTGTAGCCTACTTATAATTTAAATTTGCGATCGTTTTGGAATCCAGCAGAGAATGTAAATTTAGGGTATTTGAGAGGGAACGCGCCATACTAATAAAGGACGTCGACGAGTAAAAAGAGTTGTTGATTGGTTAATCTTTGCCCTAATTGGTAGTTCTGCCCAAAGCCCGGTAAAAACAGAAACTTTACGAAGCGTATTTTTTGTTTTAAGACAAGCTAGACTACTTTTGCTCAAATAGCATGGAATGCTGCATAGTAGCCCACAGTTTCAACGGGTAGTTGGCAGGAGTAGAACTTTAGAAAGACACCGATAAGTCTGACGTATCCCCATCAGAGCTCCTGCCAAAGTATTTGTCCTTGTATGTCTTCCATCTCACCTTGCTTTCTTTCTCTCGCTTTTTTCTCCAAACCCTCTAAATCTCTAAGAGCTTCATAACTGTCAGCGGAAACGCGGATTTTCCGAATTGAGGGGAAATGCCTTGGAAACATGAGGACATTATGAGGTTAGACAAAGTCAGTTATTTGTCAACCACCAGCTGGAAGACTGGAAAAATGTGTTGGATTATATTAATGGTTAGGGGATTGGATGATGACCCAATTCGGCCTTTTGGAATTCAGCGCTTCTAGCGTATTATAATACTATAATAATCTAATAATAATTAATAATGATAATGATAATATTTATTTATTACCCACGTACATTAAAAAGATAAATAGTGGAGTAGAAACTTGAAGAAAAAACGTAAAAAGACGTGAAACAAAAAATAAAGTCTACAATAACATTAATAAAACAAACAGATCAAACCGTGGTGTGGCGACAAACGCCGATACGCCGTTTCTGAAAGCCTTACATGCAGATCAGTCAGCTTCTCAGTAATATTCGGAATCCTATACCACAGAGGAGACGATTGCATGGAAACGCTACTCCGAGTTGACGCGTAAAATTTATCACCAAAACAAGATTGAAAAATCAAGTATGGTCAGCCTAGATGATGGAATAAGTCTGTTACAAGCTAATAGTAATAATCAACCGTAAAAATAACCGTAACATCACAACCTAGCTTTGGCTAAGAGTTTGAGGCATCAATTCGGAGTAGCGTTCCAGTCGTACGTTACACCGATCCTCTAGGATCTCTCAGTTGTAAAATCGCGAGTTGACGGTGTGATCAGCTGACGGGTGGATCAACTGACGGATGAATAAACTGCCGATTGGCAGGTGAGATGAAGTCTGTGGTGGCTATGGGGTGGCAGAACTTTATTGGATGTTCACGGTGATTGTGTGAATGACTTACCAACTGACGGTGACCCAACTGCGGGGGTTTCAGCTGACGGGTGGTACAGTTGACAGGAAGCTGAACTGACGGCTATGGGGGTTCAGGGGGGAAAGAATTGTTGAAAAACATCGCTGACTGACAGTGTAACTGGTTGAACGGGTTCAAGTGAAGACTCCCAATAAAACGTGCTCGAAGTGGGTAGCGGTATGAATGAATATGAATGAATACTTTTACTTCAGCAAACTGCCAGAAATAAGAACAAAAACACACAAAGAAAAGAAAACAACAATAACAAATCGTGCAGACTATTCCTGATGCTGCGTTGCAACAAGATGAGACTGCCATACAGGAGGCAATGAAAAATTGGCCTGGTAGCAAATTTCAGTGAATCCAAAAGACGCACAGAAGTGCCGTCTAGCCTTACGACGTGAGGCATCTCCTCGAAACGAGTGCCGATGATACACTACAGATACGAGGTAGCTTAAATAAACGCCGGAACACACGGTTAAAACATATTTTAACATTGCTAAGACTCTTAGCGGTAGGATTGATTACCAATGCTAGAGCAAAAAAATGATAAAATTAAGTTCCAAATAACTGAACGCGTAGATCAAGGTCCGTCTTTCTAAACTTTTGAATTAAAACATGTGCTCGTTTACATAGCCCCAATGTGAATCCTAAGTAACGGAACTCATCAACATAACACAGGGTTCGACCTGACAGCTGCACATCATTTTTAGCAGCTCGAATACCAGCTTTACGAAATAACACCACTTGAGTTATCTTAGTTTTAAAAAGAATATCATGTTCTGACGCAAAACTGTCGCCAATTTTAAGGAGCTTGTTTAATCCATTACACGTAGGCGAAAGCACAACTAGGTCGTCTGCAAAAAGCACGTGATTCATACATCTTCCAGCAATGTAGCAACCAACCATACAATGTATGTATCTGGTTATTCAATGTACAACCAGGCTACTAGAAAAATCAACTGTCGTGATTATCATAATCTGGAGTGGTGGATTTTGACAGGCTGACATAACATGACTGATGATTTAGTACCTCGCAAGCAGCTAAGGCTGCTCATGTAATTTTGTTTTGCATAGACAGATATAATACAAAATTAACAAGCCTCCAGCACCGCACGAACATGTACAATGGGGATTCGATTTCATTTAATTATATATTAATTGAAGGAGTATTTTTCTGATTGAAAACCTTGCATGTGAGCTAAATGAATGTTCCTGGTAAATATCATAATTGTCTTGATTGAAAACATGTTTTCATCTGGTAGCCATGGTAACGAGGAACTCTGATTTTTGAAACGCTATTTAATAACACTACCTGCGTCATTCGTGTGAGGAAAAACTCCTTTCTTGCATCCCCCTCAACGGTGCATGGTTTAATTATATAATATTATGTAATAATAATAAAATAAATGCAGGAAACAGGCGTTTTGCCACTACTGAGACAGTGCTTTAAAAGTCTCACCGCCCATCGTGAGTTATTGGGGGGGGGAGCTGACCTCCCATATCTTGACATCGTCGAAACTGTATCCTATTCGATCTATTTAAGTTTTATTCCGCGAAAAGTAAATCAGCACCTGACACGATAACTGCTAACTTGATGTTTGCAGTCTTTCTCGATTTTCTAATATTTTCCGACGAAATGATCTAAAGCGGATCAGGACGTTTTATTTTTCAAATGCTGCAAACTTTTCTTATGCCTTCCTCGACGTTATGAGAACTCCCTCGTTGCTTTAGACTTTTTACCGGTAGATCCTAGATCTATGTTACCATTAATTGATCTTTGCTCTTTGTTAACATCCTGTTAATATTTGACGATTTTTCGACTTTCCATATTGGGAGATTTTACGATACGGTCAGGCCCGTATCCAGGAATTTATTTCGGGGAGGGGGGGGTCTAACCCCCTAACCCCCCTGGATACGGCCTTGGATACGGCACATGCTCATGACTGTCTAGCACTAAAATGCAGAATAAGTCTTGTAGATCTGAACAATAACGAAAAATGTGCCAAAAAGAAGACAAGAAGACACATCTGAACAATAACGAAAAATGTGCCAAAAAGAAGACAAGAAGACACATTTGTGTAGCCTATATCTATTTACGCAAGATTTTCATTCTGGTTAAAGTTAGTTCATGGAGGCGCACATTGAGGGGATTAAAAAATAACATGATTTAGCTTAGGATTTGGAGTTTGTCTCACCATTATAAAGTATGTTTCTAGTAAAACATATTTATCTCCAGTTACCGACAATGTTTTTTTCTAAAAGTCCGTTTTTTTCTAAACTCACAAACGTGCCAGATCTGGCACGTAAATCAAACTAAGATTCTCATTCTTCAGTAATTAAATGACTAGAGCCAGTCGAGAACTGATAACCCTGATGACAGGAACATAGATCATCGGATGACATAAGGCAACATAATGAAGAACCAAGCTAATAGTCCCGTCTGAATTCGGATCTGTCAGATTTCTTGACGTTTTGGCGGCTGAAGGTGCTTGATGTTTGTCCCAGTTCTGTGGATATCAAACTCCTACGTGCATTGTATTGGGGTTTGTGCTCTAAATAAATGCTAAGAAAAGAATAGTTTTTCTGAAACACGGTTGGAATGTGAAGTACTTGTTTTTCGCAGAAGAGCAGCCCGTGTTCACTTTCATGTCATGTCTCCTGAAATCTCGTAAGCCAGTAAATAAATGGGACCTACCGAGCAGACAAGAGAGAGAACTTGTTCTTTAAGAAAGCAAAAGCAGGAGTTGCCGGCAAGTATTCTGAGCCATTTTTTAATTACATTGTTCCATATTTTACGCAATATGTGCAAGGTGTGACTACTTTTAACTTTTTATTTCGTTGATCCTGACTTTTACGCGTCTCTATTTTTTAATTAAAAAATTCGTAACGCTTTTATTACCGTATCGTTTATTGTGATATTACCATATATTGTATAGATTATTTAATATGGTTTATTACATGCCAATGTCATTTCCGTTTCTAAAGTGCTGCTATGGAAAAAATAAAAATTAAATTTAAAAGACAGGTTTTGTAAAAACATCAGAAAAGAAATATTGATAAATATTATACCAAAGGCCTACAATTTCTTCAGTTTAAGCAGTACATGAGCTTTGCTTGTTTCTATGTACATTTTAGATGAAAATGGCTTCCACTATTGTCAAATGAAATATAGCATAATGTCCTAGAAATTTCCATAGCCTGTACCAGTGCTGGAATCGTCGAAAAGGCAAGTCGTCAAGCGAAATGATTTCCGCAACTTCCAAATATAAATAAAAGTATACTCTTCTAGACTCCTAAAATGTGCAACAGCCTATAGGCCTACCGACTATAGTGCACAAATATTCCACACCTGTTCCTCTTAGGGCTTTACTTTGCTTATCCGTCCATGACTTTTAAAAGCCATTACGAACTTGCTCTGTCTATTTTCTACTTTTTTCTTGCCCTTACTCTATTTACTTTTCATTACAGCAATATTTCTTTCTGTCAAAAATTATTTGACAGAATTCGAAAAAGCAGGTTGTCAATATTTTGTTTCCCAGGTCAAGGATGATTCACTAGTGAAATAAATTGGTGTGCTATTTCTTTCCTGGCACTGTGAGCCGTGCTAATTATCTTTCTATTGCTTTCTAAATATACTCTCCGGGTATTAGTCAGCCTTGCTGGCCTGTGGCATGTATCTGTCAATATCTTCGCCGATCTCACAATTTGCAGTTTGTCAGTTCGTGAACTTGCGATGTGCTATGGCTGTTTTCTTAAGTCGCTGAATTAGGTGTGAAGTAAGAATTAGGTAAATTTTAATATGTCTATGGCAGAGATAGGCGAATCCGAATCCGGATTCGGATTCGAACCCAGGATTCGTCCTTTTGGCCGGATTCGAATCCCCGAGAGGAAACCCACACTATAACAACCACAAACGAAAACTTAAGAAATATGATTTATATCGTCCAGTTAATCATCTGATTTGCCTTAGGCATCAGTGTTTTTCTGTCACTTTTGATTTTGAAACTATATAACCTTTGTAGATATTTTGATTTTTGTTAAGCTCGGATTCGAATCCGGATTCGATTCCGAATTCGAATCCTTAGCATGAAATGTTGGATTCGGATTCGTACCTAGCCCTGGATTCGGATCCGAATCCTTTCATGGTCGTATTCGCCCATCTCTGCTCTATGGCATAAAAAGTCGGAAAGATTGGTGAAAATGCAGAAGCATATCGTAGAATACATGAGGCTCTAAGTCATGGACAGGCCTGGATATTGAGATCCATGGTCCCCAGCAGTGAGGTTAACAGAGTCGTGAACCCCTTTTTGGTAATTTAGCAAAAAAAAAATATTTTGTATTTATTTTTATTCGACGTAATTTAGAAAATAGACAAGCAGACTTGGGAATGAAATAGAGGAGTCAGAGAGGAGCACTCCTCCAACTTTTATACACATTATAATTACCACTTCGGGTTAGTTTCCCCTGGCAGAAGTTCGCGACGGACCAGGAACTCCTAATATTTTTACTTATTGATTATATCCTTAATACATCTTTATGTTTATTATCGGGCCTTGATAAATAAAAGGGCATGAGAAAACCCAAAGAGTCACGAAAAAGCTTTTTAGCTCTATAGCATCGAACCCTGATCTGTAAAATTGGCTTAGAAATCATTGTCTTAGAAGTTTTACTTTTTGCTGCGTTTGCTTTGTCTTGGAAGTTACTTTCCACTGAAAAAAAAAAACACGAAAAGGCATTGCTTTTGGGAAATCCTTTTCGTCTTGAAAGGACCAGCCGTACCACCTACGTACGCAGTAACATCTACGTACCTAATCGTCCCATCAACTCTCGTATCCGAGATTTTGAACTTTCCATGTATTTTGTATCCTCTCTAACGGCACTGTGCTGAATTCTGCAGTTGCCTAGTTTGGTGAGCATGCTCCCGATTAGGCCTATGCTTTCCGAGGAACTCATTGGCCAGAATATGCACCCTTTTCCGTGTTTATCACCAAAGCCAACGGGGCCGAGTGGGACTAACAGTTGGGACAGGTTGTCATCTTTGAAAAACCTGCTAGAATTTCAAAGGAGTTGCGTGTTTTCGAATATTATTTTCAAATATTGGACTAGAAACTGTATCTACAGCGACTTGTGCTTAAAAAAATGGTATTTAATCCGAATTTTTATGCAACAGGGAGCAATATGAACAAAATCAAGTGTCGAATTTGCACCAGGTTTTTTATTGTTTGAATACCTCTCTCTAGTCCAGCTAACCCGGTTCGTGCAGTTTTCGCCTCACTTGCAAAAGTCTGTCTATAACTTCACGTTTTGCAATAAAAAGTAAAAGCGTACCACTACAACATAACCGTGCTAATTTCAAATTTGCAACGTATCATTTTTGTCGTGACTGCCAGTTCGTGTGTAGTAACAGAGCACCGACTTCTCTTGGGCAGAAAAAAGAAACAACCATAGAAACAAAGGTGTATCTCCGATTAGGGTTTACGCCTACTCTCGGATCAATATGGACTTATGTTTGTTGCAGTAAACTTTCGTCCAAATTATGCAAGTTCACTCAAGGATAGTGTTCTTTATTATCTCGAATGCTTCTCTACGAGGGACTGTTCACTCGAGTTTGTGTGTACGTTGTGCCTGTCCCGACAATTGTTTTGCAATCCTCGCTTCTCTATTTCTTATTTTTACTAACATATATAATGTTTTATGTCGTCGCTCGGATTCGCCTCTCATAGTTGCAGTATCAGTGTCTTGTCTTCATTCTTGCTAGCTCTGCTCACTGCAATACTTTCTGTGACCCCTAGAACATACAGAACACACCAGTGTCCCAGTTCCTCCAGGAACTGATAAGATAGAATGATCAAGTCGGGCTGTAGCTCCGACGCATTTGCTCTGCTCCCTTATTCGTACGAGAAGCAATTGTCTGCAGGTGCTCCTACCCTCTGGTACAGGATTACGCGACATAGTGTTGTAAATGGTAAAATTGGTCACGGTAAAATTCGGTATTTTACGTATTTTACCGTAATTTTACGGACCCCCGTAAAATTGGTATTTTACCAATTTTACTATTTTACGTAATTTACGTATTTTACGTAATTTACCGGTATTTTACGTAATTTACCGGTATTTTACGTAGTTTACCCGTATTTTACTGACATTTTTACACATGTTGACGGGAAAAACCACCCAGGGCCTGCAGGAAGGACTAGGAAACCGGTTTTCATACATCATTTTACGAATTTACCTGTATTTCACTGACACCTTTACATTTGGTGTCAAAGCAAAACTACCCAGGGACTCCAGGGACCAGGGCGGCATCAGAAAGCAAAACAAGAGTATGACATCTGATTTTTAAAGGGAAAACACCGTGAATAGAAGGGCGGAATTTGGAAGAAAGTGACAGTAGTAGCCTACCAATTGTGCAGGTCTGCTATGACATGTTTTGTGGGCAAGTGCTATGTCGTATTTTAACTTAGTGTCGCCTAATTAGTGTTGTCATGTGTTATTGTGCTGCTACCTGCAGTAAGCAAGCATTGACATGAAGCCCATGTCCAAAGAAAAGGAAATAATGCACAGAGATTAGGCGAATATGACTTAGACTACTACTGAAAGTCCTGGACACACAGTACTAGAGGATCAACTGGTTGATTTGGTTACCGACTCCATGACTCCATGAAGTCTTTTTTTTAGCTCGATAGGGGGTAATAAGAAGAGAACGGAACAGTTAGGGATTTCTTCGAGTTACTCCTCAAGTCACCTTGAGCTATTTTATTACTTTATTACTGTGATCAGAGTGTTAATGTCACTTTTTTCTATTTGTATTTGGAACTTAACAAAAAAGTAAATTCTCTGAAGTTCCTCAAAATCAATTTTGCCAGATGCAAATAATGCAATTACACAATCATCCGAATTGCACTAGATGCAATTAAATATTTAATAGATAGATATTTGTATTGATCTAACTCGTAGCGCCGACATGACACTAAATACGTCGACCTTGTCTCAATCCAGGTCTGAATCCTGTGAGCTACTGTTAAACATCAATTTTTCCCTATATTTTTCATGTAATACCTTATTTTACCATATTTTACCAATTTTACCTATTTTACCTTATTTTACCAATTTTACCTATTTTACTTACCGAGTTTTTATTTTACGGTAATTTTACAACACTACGCGACAAGCTACAGTTTAACCGGTTATTTAACGTAGCGGTTTCTCTTTTTTTTCCAAAGAGAACGGGCAGAGGTTTATCAAATGGATTTTGTGCGAATTGTTCACTCAAGCGTAGCTTATCAATTCCTGGATTATTCCTGGTGACGTAGTACCTTGCATGACGCTTGTAGATGGTGACACAAATTAGCTGATAAAGGCATAAATTACCCTCATCGCAGTACCTTTTCCCGAGCTCTGTACTTCGGACTTGCTTAGTACTTGCACTTACTTTGCATTGGTACTTTGTAAGCTAATGTGGTAGTACTAAAACTGGTTTTGGTCAGAGGCGAGGATTATATTTGGTTATTTTGTTATTATTGTTATTTATTTCTCTCAAAAGACGAGGAGTAGGATAGTAAATATAAACAAAATACAGTTGTACTTCATTCTCAGACAAATAATCATCACACAATACGAGTATAAATAAGTGTGACCGTCAAATTCCCTCAATTCATGGAAGAAACGACAAGAAAGAACAGAGGGAGGTCAATGTACATCATACAAGGCCGTATCCAGGGGGGGTTAGGGGGTTCGACCCCCCCCGAAACCCACAAAAGTAATAGTTTTTTGTAGACTTTAACCTCTGATCTATGTCTTTTTTGTACTTTTTGGTCCGACCCATGGGCAACCCCCCCCCCCCCGAAATAAATTCCTGGATACGGGCCTGACATCATAATTGAAGCTCAAAGCAACTAGCAAGAAAGAAGAAATGGGAGTCTAGTGAATCATGCTTTAATCCTTGCCAGAATAAATAATCCTAACATGAATTATCTATAGTTCCTGCTGGAACAACGACGATGTATTTAAGTATGAATTCATCAGTTCTTCAGGTCCGAATAGTAAACCGTTTAAGTTTAGTGTGTCATTATGTTGACTGTTTTTTCTTCGTGTAGTTTTTATGTGGCGCCTTATGAATTTAACCGGTAATAAATATAATGACTATTGTTAATACAACAGGCATGCAGGGGCGGTTCGAAGTGCTTGGGCATGGGGGGGTGACGACCTTAAAACATACGACTAGGTAATCGGCAAATTATGTCGATTAAAAAAAATGAAATAGAAAAGCACAGTACCACAGGCTCAAGAAATATAAACATAGATTTTTAAAAGGTTATGAGTTTCAGCATGACGATCATTTGAACTTTCGCAGGAAACAGCCAATCTTCGGTACCAGCTTCTGACGGATGTGCTCAAGACAACTTAAACTGAGCGCCGCAGGCGAAATTTTGTTTAATCCGAGCAAAATTCAACTGCTTTCCATACAAATCCTAGCTTTTCATGTATCTCAGATCCCAAAATCTCAAGTTTAAAACTCCACCTAATTGACGCACCCTTGAAAAAAAAAAAAATCTAATAGGATAGGCCTACTACGAAAGGCGCCGCAGGCGAAATTTGTTGAAATCAGCCTCTTTTTCTGGCAAAATTCAACTAATTCCCATTTAAATTCTGCTTGTAACGTGGCTACGATCCCAAGCAGCAGCCTCTAACTTATTTACTAAAGAAAAACTGAGCGCCGCAGGCGAAATGTTTTTAATCTGACTTTTTACTGGCAATATTCAACTTCTTCCCATCCAACTTTTAGTTTTAAATGTTGCTCAAACCCCAAAATCTCAAGCTTAAAACCCACCTGAATGACGCACGCTTCAAGTAAATAGTGAAAGAGTTGCTATGAAAGGTGCCGTACTACTTCCAGCACAAATTATAGCTTTTAACGTGGTGTTATGCCTAAAACGGCACCTAAATGACGCGCCCTGCCACTAGATAGAGAATAGACTACCATGAAAATCGCCGCAGGCGAAGTTTTGGAAACATTTATGGGTCTTTTTCGGAACCCAAACAAAAGTAAGTGCTACAGATCTGTCCGTAACCCCGTTAACTCTAGAACGGAGTAGGATATCTTGCCGGAAGTTGGTACACAGCATTGCTTCCATACTTGACCCCTTCCGAAAAAAGGGAGTAGCCATCCATAATAAAATAGACACAAAGTAGATTTGGTTTGAATTAGCAGTATGGTGCGATCATCAGGCCCGTCCTTGCAGTGCGTACATCTCCGGTTTATGATCAAACCTTACTCCGCAAGCCAAAAATCAACCTTTTTATTCTAGAATAAGGATCTTTTGCACAAAACCAGATAGGCTACTGTTGAAATTTCAAAAATCAGCTACGTGTTTTCTGCTAAAATACAAAGGTTTTGGTACAAAACCAGTTGTGTTCACACTGTGCACCACCGGGTGAAAATCAGATTCGGTAACTGTATTTATGTCATTCTGACAGGCTCGAAACATACTACTGTCATTCTAACAAGCTCAGTCAACTTGGATTGACTCGTGACATATGAGTTACAGAAAATCTATACGTAACCATACGACCAGAACCAGGTCATCTGCGACTAAAATTCAGGATTAGGTGCCTTATTTGGCAAGCTCAAAACTTACGACTGTCTATAGCTAGGTGCCCACAGAACGCGAATTCGCGTTCGCCTGGGCGAATTTGACGTCGCGAGCGGAAAAATTCGCGCCGCGCCGTTTCAACTCCAAGTCGAATTTGTTTCACGCCGCGTGGCGGAAAAGATTCGCGTTCTGTGGGCACCTAGCTTATAGTATACGACTAGAAAATCTATTAGTAAATGCGACAAGGAACATGTGATTTGCGTCTGGCGAAATTCACGATCTGGTGTTATTCTGGCACGCTAGAATATACGACTATCATTCTGACAAACTCAGAATATACAACTACTGTGAATCTGACAGACCTAAAACATACGACTAGGAAAGATCTTCGTAGCCATCCGACTAGAAATGTCATCTTCGGGCAAAATTCACGTTTTGTAACTGCCTTTATGTGATTCTGGCAAGCTCAAAACATACGACTGTCATTCAGACAAGCTCGAAACATACGACTGCGAGTACGATTCTCTGAAGCATGGGGGGGGTGAGTCACCCCCCCACGTCCCCCCCTCAAACCGCCCCTGCAGGCATGCCAGGGCTTTTTGCATTTCGGGTCATGCCTATGTAAGATTTGCGTTTTAAAATACCAAGTTCAGTTCAGTTCAGTTTTATTGAATTCAAAACAAATGAACAAAATAAAGTTTCGACCCTACAAAGCTCCGTGGCCCGTTACATAGGGGTTAATACCAAAATAATCAACAAATAAACGAGTCTCTTCACTATTAAATTGGAATAAATAAAGAACAATTAATAAAATAAATGAAATAAATGACCCGGAATGACGCTGTTGCCCCTTAGGTTTCCACGAACTCTGCCTCTACAAAGTAAATGTTCATGTTCTGCCCCAAGTCTTTGTTGCTTTGCTTGCTTTCTGTGATGTTTACCAAGTGTGTTTCCTTCTCTTCCCTCGCTCATCCAACTCCGTTGAAGACTTAATGGGCCGATTGACACGTCTTTAGCGGTCATAAAGGGTGATTCATCCTGAAACGCCCACTATATTAAGAACGATGGGACGTATGGTGGTCTTTGCCTGTCGGTATTACAGACTGATGAGGTCCAATACGAACGAACGTACCGTCCGTGAAAATGGTTGTTTCTGCAGGAAACTGAGCTTAGAAATGCCAAGCGATCGAGAGGATTACTATCTCATGACTAACTTCTCTTATACCACTTGATCCTCTTTTTCGGTTCCGGAAGATGAAACTTAAACGTCAAGCCCTTTGTAACAATATCCACGATAAAAAAACGTCCCGTTTGTTAGAAAAACTTTGGAACAGAAAATTAACAATTATGTCGTCCAGAATTTACAAAAGACTCGTCTTAGATTTGTAATATGGCACAAATGGCAGCGAATTATATTCCCTATTGTGGGGCGAAAGATCCAAGGAAGCGACAGTTGCACAGGATCCGAAACTCAAGCACAATGACAACCAATGTAGCCACATTTAGATAAATCCTTTACTTTATCAGCTCCATATCTCTATATTCTTTTACTACCCATATCAACTTACTTCCATAAGAGACCATGGAGCTTTGTAGGGGTCGAAACTTATTTTGTTCATTTATTTTGAATTTAATAAAATTGAACTGAAGAGAATATGACTAGCAGAGGATCATCATGGCGTATTAATGTATCTTACGCCAAACTAGCTTATTTTGTCGGAGACTATGACGTAAACATTTTTGCAACTGGCGTGTGGCATAAAACTTCGTAAAATTTTTTCGCAACTGGCATGTGGCGTCTGGCGTTTTAAGAATTTCTTGGGATTTGGGGCGAACAAAAAATTCTTGCGTGTTTTTCAAATGCCGCAGCTTATTTCTTGGACCACGGTCTTGCAACACTGGTGACAGCTTAGCTAATGAAGATGCGGGGACGTAACCGCTAAAACGCTCTTGTTCCATACACCCCCCGCTTCCCTGCTCCGTGTGTTCACCACTTGAGTAGCTAGGCTACACGCAAAACCAACTCAAAGTCGCACCTTCTTTTCCATTATCCCCTAACGGCGAGGATAGACGATCCAGTTTTCCGACCGGATTTTCTGCACTCTGTCACAAAAAATTTCAGCTTTTCCGTTGATGGTAGTGCAGAAAATCCTGGCCCGAATTCCATTCCCCGACCCCGAGTGTCTACTCCACACGGTACCTCAAGGAGAACTTTAGGAAACTACCTAATCATCAGGGCCGTCACTCGGGGGTGAGGGGGTTGACGCCCCCCCCTAATGTTGTCGGCCAGTCGGTAAAAATTTGCGGAGTCGGCGCGAATCGTAGTCGATTAGAGAATAAAGTAATCGATTTTTTTCTTCAAAACAGTCGGTTTTTCGTAAAAATAGTCGATTTTTTCTTAAAATCAGTCGATTTTTCGTCAAAACAGTCGTTTTTCTACTAAAAACGGTCGGTAAAAATGACCTGCCAGTCGGTATCCTAACTATAGGATAGTTGCAGAGCCCTCTGTTGTCTGAACTATAATTTTTCGTTTAGGGTTACCAGTTCGGACATACCTTGGCGTCTATCCAGGGATCACTGCCTAGCATATTCACATCCCAGTCAATGACGCCGCAGATGTCCAGCGCCAGCATTCAGAGCGTCGCAGGAGCGCCGTTCTACGTTCACGCAAACATGGGCCAGTGCATGAGCGAGCAGGCCATGAAGGACGCAATTGCTAGGTAAGCCACCAGATGGTAGCTCCGGAGAGATCCGCTAGGCGACGCTCGTAGAAGTCGAAGAGTTAAGTGGATCCTCCATTGGCAATCGTAAGCTGTTGGAAGTCCGTCGTAAGATATTATGAAAAGCCATTTTGACAATTTTCAGCCAATGAGAGAACGCCGGGTCTGGACGAACATGGATCTGACGGCCTTAAGATTGCCAGTGGAAGACCCACGTTAATGTCCTGATTGTCGTGAACCCTTTCGACGTTTGTATAATTTCGAAGGTTTCATGTAAAGGGACACATAAAATTGGACAAAAGACACTCTTCACTACAAATGATCAGATATAACCAGTCTGTTAAGTAGCGCGCTCGTAACTCTAGTGTCATTCCATGTCATAGCTATCGCCTTGTTAAAAATAGAGCGTAGATAAGGTGAGAGCAGTAGTTATAATAATTTCATGCCATTCCTCCCCTTCTTAAATTTCAAAGCTACTTCGAAACACATCCCCCAGCTTACACTGTGGCCGCCTGAACGGGCTGAACGAGAATGTGAACAGAAACCGGTTAATGTACATTATTCACAACTTTATAAGCTTGAAAAGACAGTCTTTCAAGCTATTGGTCCACGATAATTGTGTCTCAAAGGAAAAGGGACCTATATCCAAGTCCCACCTGAACGAATACTGCAGGATTTTCTATGATGCCAAAGTTTTGCTGCTGAGCAGCCGATCCAGCCAACCCTCGTCACCAGTTGATATGTGCAACAACTCCATTCTTAGTTCACTGAGTTTTTGGCAATCTGTTATGAAGTGGATCACACTCTTGTCTAAACACAGCACACAGTACATGAGTAAAACCCGGTTATGTCCCTCTCCCTCCATAAATACTTTCTCCTTATCCCCAACGGCAAAAAACTTCCCCCTAAACCTTGTAAATCTGCTGACGTGTCAAAACAGTCCGTTTCGTCCATTCAATCTGGTTTCCCCACCGTTCTCCAACCAAGAAACTCGATGCACACTAGTTATCCCCCCACCCCCCGACTAAGCTAACTTTTTCCGGCTAATGAACTTTAGTACTCCCAGTACTGCTCCACCGTCAATTCCCACCCAAGCCAGGGTAAATAGTGTGCTTTTACTGTTCCCAGTTCCCAGAACCGAACATTGTCTGAACAAAGGTCGAGTCGAAACTGTGCTCGACTCGTCACTTAGAATCAAATAATGGAATGGTGTAGGGTTTCTACTTTGTTTTAAGTGTATGTTTCCAGTGACAATTGGTCGCCGGACGTATATTGGTGGTAGTGTTTTATAAAAATAATAACAGTAATGTAAAGCTACAGAAAAGGCATCCGCCTCCAAGTAACTCTGAGAAATTTGGAGTAATCGAACTGATCAGAGTTAAAAGTCGCACCTGATGCACTTGGAACTATTGATCGATTCAGCGTTAACCGCATCTTCGGAAAGGCTGTTCCAAGGATAAAAATTTTATTATGTTACCAAAGCTCCACTTATAATGTCCTTGTGGAATCTTGATTTCTCAAGCTTGTACGCGTTCCCCCGTTGATGACGTTTGACGGTTAGTGCTGAATGAGTCATGAATTTCCGACGGAGCCTGTGGTGCTGTGACTGCCTTTCGGCAATTTAAATATTACAAAAGGTCATGTTAAAACCTTAGTACCAAAACAGTAGCCTACACGAAACGAATACCACAATTATCTAGCCTCTGACTCGTATTTGACTAGTTACGCTGCTACTAAAGTGAGGTACAATTCAGGATTCAACAACTTTAGTAGTATAGAAAGGGGGGAGCTGGCCCAAAAGTCCCCCCAGTTCAAACCCCCATATTAACACCAATTTCTTAAATTTTAACATGATTTTTTCCAAATAATCCCCCTTTTTATAGATATTTTTATTTTCTTATTTTACCAAAAAAGGTCCCAAGAAATAGGAAATATTACCCTTTAAACTACTACTTTTTTACATTTTACTGAGTAAACAGTTCTACATCAACATATTGGTCAGAGTTCTTATTCATCCTCATAATAGGCTGCAAAACCAGATTTTTCTTTAGAAGTAACTCATCAGCAATTGCATTATATCTCTGTGGTATAAACAAATCACAGGCTTTGTTATTATGATTAATAACAACAACCAGCTTATCACCATATTTTGTCTTAGCCATTCTCATTTTAACGATGCTATATTTCAATCCTAGAACTAGTTCTTCCTTCCTGATAGTATCATTGAATTTATTCATTCTAATTGTAGACAAGACTTCTCTGATGGACTCCATTTATTAGCGGCTGATTTTATTTAATAAAAATCCCAATCGCTTGAAACATCTGGTAATAGAAGCCAACCACCTTTATCACATAAATGCGATAGATAGAGACGCAGTACTGAGTTTGCGTGATGATGTGATGATTACCGATTTTGAACTTCATAAAATATTTTTGCAAAACCCCACACCCCCAGACTTTGAAGAATAGTTGCGTTAAGCACACGCAAAGCAAAATATGGTAATGGCTATTAGTCTGGGGGGCCCCTGAACAGGGAAACTCCGAGGAGTTTTTTGAATCGCTACAAACTGCCGTCAGTAGGATTCGATCTTGCGAGGTCTGTGGAATGTCAAGTTAGAACGGGCCAGTGCGCTAACCGATTAGACCACGGGGTCCTCATTCGACTGGCCAAGCTTATGTTTTCTGATGTGATATGACTCATCGGAAATAGTTGCAAAACCTCTCGCCTCCAGACAAGTAATACGGAAAGTTAAGAGGTGCGATGGAGTTGCACCCCGAGTTTTTGGTTGTTGTTGTTGTAGTTGTGGTTGTATTACTTGTCTGGAGACGGCTCCGACTTGAGGAGTTTTTCCCCCGCCATCACCCCCTACTAACAGAAATTGCTAGCAGTGGGATTCGATCCGATGACACAGAATAGCAGGGTCAATTACGTTAGCTAGACGCTAGACCGTTACACTGTCGGAGCTAGTCGTGAGATCTGAAGGAAGGTTTTAAGATGAGAAAACTGGAGACAATTAGGCTAGGAAATTAATGGTGGGTACTGGTTATGAGTGATGTAGGTAATTATTGCGCGTAGAAACTGGATCTGAGAGGCGGAGCACATTGAACGTTTTATAAAGAGAATACCAGAGAAAATTATGCTTTGCGTCACGAGTCAATGTTTGTCTGAATTCATCCACCAACCCAAGGGGCCTGGGTGATGGGTTACTCACTTGGACAAAGGTATACTAGGTGGTGAGGGGTTACTCACTTGGACAAAGGTGTACTGGGTGGTGGGGGGTTACTCACTTGGACAAAGGTGTACTAGGTGGTGAGGGGTTACTCACTTGGACAAAGGTGTACTAGGTGGTGAGGGGTTACTCACTTGGACAAAGGTGTACTAGGTGGTGAGGGGTTACTCACTTGGACAAAGGTGTACTAGGTGGTGAGGGGTTACTCACTTGGACAAAGGTGTACTAGGTGGTGAGGGGTTACTCACTTGGACAAAGGTGTACTAGGTGGTGAGGGGTTACTCACTTGGACAAAGGTGTACTAGGTGGTGAGGGGTTACTCACTTGGACAAAGGTGTACTAGGTGGTGAGGGGTTACTCACTTGGACAAAGGTGTACTAGGTGGTGAGGGGTTACTCACTTGGACAAAGGTGTACTAGGTGGTGAGGGGTTACTCACTTGGACAAAGGTGTACTAGGTGGTGAGGGGTTACTCAGGTACTGGTTATGAATGACGCAGGTAATTAATGCGTATATGAATATGAGGATCTTATGAAAGCAATATACTACACTTTGGGTAATTTCTCTTGATTTATTATGGAATTATTTTTACAATATTTATAACCGTTTAAGCGAACTTGTTTCATGTATTTTTCGCGAGGAAAGAATCGAAAGGTTTTACGCATTTCTGCTTCACGCTGAATAACCTCTTCAACCGTTAATTGCCCACATTTTAACAATGATAACAGTTCAGTGTAAAAATTATAAGCGGTTTTATGCTCTGACTTTTTCTCTGCAATGTTTAAATGTTTTTCGATTATTTCGATGATAACAGCACCCAAACTTAAAGAAGCTAAAGGCAGTACTAGAAACGCAGACAGCCCTGCTGCTGAAAAAAGGAATTTGGATAAAAGTAAGCTATTACTTATATGATTGTAGTACTTGTAACTCCTTCTGTGAACAAATAATCGTTTTTCCAATTCTTCCATTTAGAACAAAATAAAATTGTTACAAAAATTATTTGATTGCTTCACGATTCGGAACACACCCGCCACCTATGAAACTGTAGCTTACTCCGTGAAATGTAAAACACTTCTTGATCAGTCGGAGACAAAGAGGTAGCGTATCTGTTGTGAAATGTACATTGAAACCAGTGATTTTCTTTACGGCTGAGAAAACGCAGTCAGGAGAAATTCATTAATAAAAATATTCCCCTATTAAATGATGAATGTGGCAGAGGTTATTCAGCTTTGTAAAAAGGTTATATTGAACAACAAATCGGTTATACAAATATTACCAAATTACACATATAATGAGCTGCGGACTTATGCGAAAATTAATAAAATCAAAATAAATGGAACAAAGAAACATGAAATAACAAATAATATAATAAACCATCTGAATAAGTATATTTTAATAGCGGAAGATACAATCAATATTCGGCGTAGAAACGAAAGGATTCAGAACAAAAACAGACCATCCATTTATACACCAGAGCCAGCATTAAGGAAGATTTTGGAAGATGAAATCAAAGAAAATAATATTGCTATTGGAAATATAAAAAAAGAGGAGAAAAGGATACTCGAAAAGGATACAAGTGAATTAAAAAGGTTTCTAAAAAACAAAAGCCTACCCACTCGCGGTAACCGAGATGAAGTTTCAAAACGTGTTACGGATTACTATGGTAGGATAATTAATAAGCAGAAAGAAACTATTGATAAAAATAGAGATATCATAAGAGATCAAACAGAAAGAGGTGATAAAAATAGACACAAAGCAATCGATTTATCAACTCTCTTCATAAATAAGAAACAAATTAAAGAAGAAAAAATAATTCCGGATCATTTATTTAGAACGGAAGAAGAACAGCAGACTACAATTTCTAGGGTAACTGAAAATTTGTACACCGTAAACGTTTCAGTTGAAAGCAATGGAAGAGATGAACATACTCTTATTGCTTTTGTTTTTAATGATTTACTCCGAAGAATGAACGAAATAAATCATTATAGAGTTCAATTTGTGACCAGGGTTATATTCTATAGACAGGAAAATGATGAAGAAGTTGTAGTATTTTATAACAGTACTTCTTGGATTTTAAATAAAAATAGCATACTTACTCATAGTCATTTGGATGATAATAACAAGAGACTGAGTTCTTTAAGTAATACCCCTCGATCGGGGCTACAATTTAGTCGGTATGAAGGAATTGATTATAGGATGACTCGAATCGAATCTTATATGGGAGGAACGTTTAAAATACTGCCAGATTTCGTAAAAAATAAAAAAGCGTGCATAAATATAAAAAATAAAGATCAAAAATGCTTTGTTTGGTCAATCTTAGCACATTTACACCCAGCTAAAGATCATGTTGATAGACTATCAAATTATAAACAATATGAGAACGAATTTGATTTCAAAGGGGTTACCAACTTCCCGATGGATACACAAGACATCCACAAATTTGAAAATAGATACAACATTAAGATTTGCTTATTCCAAATTGATAAAGAGAAAATAATCAGAAGTCATATATTAAAAAGTACAATTAATGGGAAAACAGCAAAACATATCATTAATTTACTATATTTTGATAATCACTATGTACTTGTGAAAGATCTGAGCAAATTAGTCGGTACTCAAATCTCTAAAAAGAAAACAAAGACATATCTCTGCACTTTTTGTGGAAGGCATTTTAAAAAGGAAGAACAATTTGAAAAACATGAACGTAAAAATAATTGCGAAGATCCTGATATTATAATGCCTCCTGAAGGTTCAAGTATACACTATAAAAATATTGCAAAACAGATGAAAGTGCCTTATTGTATAATAGCAGACTTTGAGTCTTATAACGAAGAATACAACCAGGCAAACGGAAAGAAAACAATAAAAATAGCTGAACAGAAGCCTTTTGCATACGGTTTTCAAGTCTGTTGCTCGTTTGATACGAAGCAAAATAAATATTATTGCTATTTCGGGGAAGACGCTGCTCAGCATTTTGTAACCACAGTAACAAAAGTGTGTACAGATATAGCAAACAAATATGAAAACAGACAAAGAAAACACACTTATACAGATGTAGAAATTGCAGAAAAATGGAACACATTAATGGATAAGACCTGCCATATCTGTAGGACTGAAATCACTGAAAACCCCCACTTTGATCACGACCACATGACTGGTAAAAATAGGGGTTTTACTCATGCGGACTGTAATATGAAATACAGAATTCCCAAGCATATCCCTGTAGTGATGCATAACTTATCAAAGTATGATTCCCATCTATTTGTGAAAGAATTGATTCCTGATAACGGAATATTTGAATCAGCAGAAAGTTTCATATCATTCTCGAAATCAATAAGTATTCCAAAACAGGATACAGAAATAAAATATGAAATCAGATTCATAGATTCCATCAGATTCATGGCTTCATCGTTGGACAAGCTATCAGCAAATTTAGCAAAATGCGATTGCAAAGAATCCTGTAATCATCTAAGGGAGAATTTCAAGTACACATCGAATAGTTTCAAAAACGACGAAGAGTTCAAAGAAATAATCAAGAAAGGGGTGTATCCATATGAATTCGTAGACAGTTTCAGTAAAATGGATTGTACAAAGTTACCACCTATAGAAAGCTTTTATTCTAGGTTAACAGGAAAAGATATCAGCAAAAGTGACTATAGGAGAGCGGTCTCTATATGGAAGCAATTTAATTGTGAAACATTACTTGATTATACCAAGTTGTACCTAAAAAGTGATGTTTTAATTCTATCAGATGTTGTAGAGAATTTCAGAAATGTATGTATACATAATTATGATTTGGATCCACTACATTACTTCTCAGCTCCAGGACTAACATGGGATTCTTTCCTAAAGCATTCGAAAGTAGAACTACCGTTATTCTCAAAGGAAGACATGTATACATTCGTTGAAAAGGGAATAAGAGGCGGTGTATCAAAATGTATAAAAAGATATGCTAAGGCAAATAATAAATATATGAGCAGTTATGACAACAATAAGCCATCTAACTATTTAATGTATTTCGATAAGAATAATTTGTATGGGTGGGCGATGTCACAAAAATTACCAGCGAATAATTTCAAATTCATTCCAGTACCTGATGAAATGAAAGAGAACACTGACATTAATTCTTTAGATTATTATCAACTATTAAAAAATCATGTTCAAACAGAAATGAATTTGGAAAATGTGGGGGCAATTTATGAAGTTGATTTAGATTATCCTAGAGAGTTACACAAGTTACAAAAAGATCTGCCATTAGCACCAGAACATTTCAATGGAAAACTATGTACGACCTTACTGGATAAAAATAACTACGTAGTTCATCACAGAAACCTAGAATTCTATTTACAAAAAGGTCTGATACTGAAAAAAGTACATAGAATACTAGGATTCACTGAGAGTGCTTACTTAAAAGGATACATAGACCACAACACAGCACTGAGAACTAAAGGTACTAACGATTTTGAAAAGGACTTTTTTAAGCTGATGAATAACGCTTGCTTTGGAAAAACCATGGAGAACGTAAGGAAACGAGCTGATATGGAAATAATAACTGACGATAAAACAAGAGAAAAAATAATAAAGAAACCCAACTTTAAATCTGAAATTATTTTCAGTGAAAACTTTTCTGTGGCAAGAATGTCGAAGGAAAAGATAAAACTAGACAAACCAATGTATATCGGTTTTGCTGTGCTGGAACTCTCCAAGCTCTTGATGTATGAATTCCATTATGATTATATGAAACCTAAATATGAGGATAAAATAGATTTATGTTATATGGATACAGATTCGTTCATATATGACATAAGAACTGAGGATTTCTATGAAGATATCAAACAAGATTTGAATGAGAGGTTCGATACATCTGATTATGCGAAAGATAATCCATATGGGTTTCCTAGTGTAAATAAGAAAGTGATAGGAATGATGAAAGATGAATTAGCAGGACAAATTATGACAGAATTTGTTGGATTACGATCAAAAGTATATGCTTATGATAAGGACAACCAAGACCCTTCAAAGGCTAGCAAAAAACTAAAAGGAATAAAAACGAACATAGTGAAAGATAAAATTACGATTCAAAACTATAAGGATGTACTGTTTGGTAAAATTGAAAACCTATCTGTAACCCAGTATAACTTAAGACCATACAAGCACCGTATGTTTCTAGAAGAACAGAATAAGAAAGCGTTAGATCCTAAGGATGATAAAAGGATAGTAACAAGCGATAAATACACAACTTTACCTTTAGGCTATAAACATTAAACTCAAGTACCTACTTCATAAACTCAAGTACCTAGTTAAAAAATTCAAGTACCTACTTCAAATTCAAGTACCTAGTTAAAAAATTCAAGTACCTAGTTAAAAAATTCAAGTACCTAGTTAAAAAATTCAAGTACCTACTTCATAAATTCAAGTCCCTACTTCAGTAAATCTTATAATGAAAAATTCTTCCTAAATAAATGAATGAAAAGGCACCAATAAAAGTGTATGATTTTAGCGAAAAGAATAACTATCAGAACAAACACGAACTTGCACCTCAGTGGCCATTTAGATTATTAATTTGTGGAAGTTCAGGAACAGGGAAAACCAATTTACTCTTGAATTTAATTTATGAATACATCTGTTTCAACCGAATATACTTGTATGCAAAAGATCTTGAAGAAGACAAATATAAAGACCTTATAGACAATTTAAACACTTTGGAATCAAAATGTAAAACGAATATTTTAACCGTAAGTAATGACCTTAATGATATTATCGATGTTGACGACCTAGACCCCCAGTATCAGAACTTGATTATCTTTGATGATTTTGTCACTGAAAAAGACCAGAAGAAAATAGAAGATTTATTCATAAGAGGAAGAAAGAAAAATGCTTCAATTATTTACTTGTCTCAGAGCTATCATAAAACGCCAAAGGTGGTAAGACTTCAGTGTAATTATTTTGCATTCTTTCAGTGTTCTAATCCAAAAGAAGTAAATTTAATAAGACAAAGCCATGTATCCAGTATAGACAATGAAAAATTTCTCAAACAATTCGAGGCTGCAACCAAGGGCTATGGGTTTTTCTTCATAGATTTAAAAACAAAAGATAAAACCCTGAAGTATAGGAAAAACTTTGAAAAATTTACCGGATAATTTATTTTTATAATAAATGAATAAATTTGGTAGTAATGGAAAAAAGGTTGCTAACGAATCGAAAGTTACTGACGAAAATGGTAACATTAACCTACACGATAGACGAATTATAAATTTAGGTGATGCGAAAACAGATAAGGATGCTATTAGCTTAAGATCTATGACTGTGATTTTGAATCAATTTAAAGAACAAATGACTGCGGGACAAGTGCAAACCAATCAATATTTTAGCGAAGATATCAACAGATTAACTGCGGTAGATGATTCTCCTGATAATGCACTGATAAGGATCAAAGATAAAGGATTATTTGTAAAACAGACAATTCAAGTTACTGATAAAGAAATTGATGCTGGGGATAAAGTAATCACAAATGTTCAAGACCCTAGAAACAAAAAGGATGCTGTTAATTTAGATACGTTAACAACAAACCTTTTAAAATATGACGAAAAGCTTCTTGTCCAACAAACCCTTAGCAAAAGTATTGAAACAAAGGTTGGTGACCTTAGGAAAATCATTGACAAAAAGACTCTTGAACTTAGTAAAAGTATGGACAAAAAGGTTTTTGACCTTAGGAAAAATGATTTTGACCAAGAAGTCCATATCAATGGTATTGAAAGAGCAATCGTATACATTTTAAAAAGGCTTTTAGAGCAAAAACCTGTTGATCAAGATTTTGTTACGAAAACAGAAGACTTTATGAAAACTAAACTAAAGAAATAAAATTTATATGATAAATTAATTTTCTAATAAATGGTTGAAACAATGGAGTATATAGTTTATTTATCAAAGCTTCAGAAAGGAAAGCTGAAGAAATGTTTTGGTGCTAAACAAAAATGCCAGATACGTGTTAGTCATAGCAGACAGAATGAACGAGAACCAGTAAAGTTACTTTTAAGTAAACGACAAATTGATAAAATTGAAACATGTAAAATGAATAATAAGGGTTGTGATATTGATGTATCATATAAACAGATGAAAGAAGCGATTCAAAAGGGTGGATTACTTCCTTTCCTAATACCGTTAGCAATTACGCTTGGTAAGGCAGCTTTAACAAGTGGTGCTGCTGCTTTGGGTACATTCGCTGGTAAGAAATCGGTGGATAACATAACCAACACAGGTGGGGCGCTTACACTTCCTGGAACACAAAAAGTTGTGGGTCGTGGAAGACCTAAGAAGGAAAAAGAGGATGCATCCGTAAAGAACACAGGTGGTGCACTTACACTTCCTGGAACACAAAGAGTGGTTGGTCATGGGGTACGGGGAAGGCCTAGGAAGTCAAAAAACGGGGAAGTAAAAAAAGAAGCAAAAGTAAAGTAGGACCTCTAACCAATTTTGATATTATGGACGCATTAGGGGATATACCATATTTTAGAGGTGTTTTCTCTATAGATACGTTACCTAAACAAATAAATAACCTAGAATGTGGTGTCATTAATTATGATAAACTCGGAATGCCTGGAACTCACTGGGTAGCGTATTGTAATCTACCTAATCAACCCCATGTAGAATTTTTCGATTCTTTCGGTATACCCCCAGGAAAAGAAATAATTAAATATCTAAAAACTTCAAAGAAAAAAATAGCTTATGAAAATCTTGCTGTTCAAAATATAGATGAATTAAACTGTGGATTTCACTGTATTTCCTACATTCAGCGCAAAATGAAGTTGGCAGCTTTTCGTTTATAAAAATTGTTTTCTAATAAATGGATATTTATTGTATGAAGTGTAAAAAGAAAACTGACACTGAAGCAATGTTTAAGGCAGTGTCACAGAAAAATAATGTTCCAATGCTAAAAGGTAATTGTGTTTTTTGTGGATCAAGGAAAAATCTGTTTTTAAAAAAAACCTCGACGCTGAAAAAGATATTTTAAATACGTATTATTCTAATTATTCAGGTGTGGATGATATTCATAGAAAATTAAAAGAAAATGGAGTGAACGTTTCTAAAGATAAAATAAAAAATGTGTTGCAAAATGAGAATGTATATACCTTACACAAACCTTCTTATCATAACTTTGAAAGGAGACGAGTCTATGTTCACTATGTGGATGAGCAATGGCAAGCTGATTTAGTTGACATGCAGAAATATAAAAAAGCGAATGATAAAACAAATTACATCTTAACTGTAATTGATTGCTTTAGTAAATACGCTTGGTGTGCCCCTTTGAAAGATAAAACGGGTGCTGAAATTATCAAGGCATTCAGTCATATATTTAAAGAAAGAATTCCTAAGAAACTACAAACTGATAAAGGTAAAGAATTTGTAATGAGAAATGTTCAAACATTTTTGAAAAATAATGACATACACTGGTTTGCATCTGAAAGTGAATTGAAAGCGCAAATTGTTGAACGATTCAATAGAACACTGAAAGAAAAGTTATGGAAATATTTTACTCATAATAACACTAATAAATGGATTGATATTTTACCTTTATTTGTTAGTAATTATAATAACTCTTATCATCGTTCAATACAAATGAAACCCATTGATGCTAGTAAAAAAATGAATCAGAAAAAGGTTTACAATGCTTTGTTTCCTCCAGCATATGACTACACAGTCACAGGACATTATAAAGTAGGAGATTTAGTCAGAATTAAAAAAGAAAAAAGTATTTTTGATAAAGGATATTTACCTAATTATACGAATGAAGTATTCCAGGTAGCAACCATTCGACCTACCGTTCCCATTACTTATGAAATATCTGACAAAAGTGGGGAATTAATTCAAGGAGGGTTTTATGAAAAAGAACTTTCAAAATTTATTATGAAATAAAATTACTTGTATATAAATGGATTCAAGACGCTTGAGTGATATTTTATCGGGTATAGTGAAGAACAGAGAAATTCAGAGAAGAAAGGTTCAAGAATATGAGATGGAAAAAGCAGGCTTTCGGGAAATGGCTTCAGAATTTAACGCTCCAGTTGTTACGGCACAAAGAGAAAACATGATGGCACAAAAAGAAAACATGAAGACACAAAATGATAATACTGACGCCATCATGAAGAAATTAGGGGCGATTGATGGAAAATCAAGCGTACAGTTTCAAAAATTAGTTGATACATTTAAAACTCTCATCCATACCAGATCACTGCTTCAAAGGAATCGAGTAGAGCGCCAACTCCTGCTTTAGAACCAACTCCCGCTTTAGGACCACCATCCATTGATATGAATAAAGATATTAATCCAACGTTGCTAAATCAAATTAATTCAAAACTTAAAGAATCCGGGAAAGGCACTGATACTTATTTTAAAATGCCTACGTATTACATTAATCATCCTACGGATATAGATGAGGCTCTAGAACGTTTGACATCTCTAAGTCAAAGTTATGGCGGGAAAAAAAGTAAAGGTTACTCTAGCTATGATCAAATCATTGAATTTATAAGAGTCTACAAGGAGAGGTTAACCAGCATTCAAACTAATTACCATTTAGTTCAACAAGGAACTGGAATATTTATGAATTGTGATGAAATGATTTCAAAATTGTACACTTTGATAGGTAGTAGAGTAAATGGGAATACATCTGATGAGGTGAGGAATGAAGCTATTGATATTTTGGATTCGTTAATGCGAAATAAATTTCTTACGAAGAGAGATTACAATTCAATATATAAAAAATATTTCTAATAAATGGTGTTGTTAAACATTGAAGGTAATGAAAGTATCATTGATATAACATTTAGTCAACCAATTGAATTGAATCGTCATTCGGATTATGAAATAGGTTTGAATCAGTGTACTTTGTGGTATTCGTGGCATAATATAAGTGACAAATTTGGAAATAATACATTTCAGTATAGGAAAGATGAAGAGGGGGGATGGGTGAATGTTACTATTCCTAATGGGATGTATAACGATGATTGTTTGAATTATTTTTTGTGTCAGTATTTTGATACTCCCAAAGATAAATGTCCTATTGTAATCTCATCCAATCCAGCATCTATGAGATTTGTTATACTATTACAAGAAAAATATGTGTTTAGATTTAATAGTGACTTGTGTCAGATTTTAGGCTTTGAGAAGGATAGTGAGATTTCTAAGAAAATCAATGAAGGTACAAAGCTTCCGAATATAACAAGAAGCGTTGATAAAATTCAAATTCACTGCTCTCTTGTAAACAGTTCTATCGTAAACAAAAGTAAATCAGACGTCATTTGGACATTTGTTCCGAATACAGAACCAGGTTGTCAAATTGTTGAGAATCCTAGACAATTAATCTACCTTCCTATTAACACAAAAGACTTTATTTACTCCTTGAGAATGACAATTACTGATCAGTTGGGAAGACCTATCGATTTGAATGGTGATAACGTTGGATACGTACTGCATTTAAGAAAAGCTTAAAGGATTAGTGAAATAAAATTATTTACCTATAAATGTTGATTAATAATAAGCGCTTACTTTATAAAAAGCAGTACGGAAGTGGAATCGGTAGTATATTCAAAAATATTGCCAATTCCCAGTTATTTCAAACGTCAGCAAAACAAATAAAAGATGGAGCATTGTCAATGTATAATAATATTATTAAACCGAGATTCGAGTTGTTTAAAAACAGAGCTATAGAATACGGGAAAGATCTGATTGATGTAAACAGGAAAGAACTCATTGATGTGATTGGAAAGAAGAAATCGATGAAGGATCTTCTGGGTACAAATAAGAGATTTTTAAATCAAAAAAGTCAGGACTTGATCAACGCGATAATAACTGGAAGTGGTTTAAAGATTCTGAAATAATTTTTATCGAATAATTTCTTTCTTATATAAATGGCAGTAAATAAAGTTATCAGTCCGCAATGGAACATTTTTGATGAGCCGCTTGTTGATGATACAGTGGTTAAATATGAATTTAAAGAAATTCGAGAAACAGATGTGAATGTTTCCAATAAACAAGAGTTTGAATTCGTAACAAAGAAATTAGATTCCTGGTTCTATCCAAGTGAAAGTTATCTTGATGTTAGTGTAAGAATTGTAAAACAGGATGGAACTAACCTAGCTGCAACCGATGTTGCTACTTTAACTAATAATGGATTTAATTTATTCAGTACCGCTGAGTATGTAATAAATGACGAATCGGTTGAAAAAATCAATCATGTTGGTATTACAACTACCGTTACAAAGTTGATTGAATATTCCGATGATTATTCTAGAAGCGCAGCCAGAAATCATTTCTGGTATAAGGATTATAATCAAGGAACAGATATCAACCCTATAATCTGTTCATTTACCGCACCTGCAGCAGCAGGAAATGTGGATGTCAGTTCTAAATCTAATCCTAATTATAATAAGGGTTTTGAAAAGAGATATAATAGAACTAAAAACAGTCAATTAGTAAATATGTATTTACCATTGTCAGAGTTGTTTGGATTCTTGAAAGGAAACAAACGGTTTTTCAGAGGTGCATCACACAAAATATTTTTAAGAAGAAATGATGATAATAACATGATTATAAGAACTGGAACTGGAAATACTAATTTTAAAGTGATCATTGAGTATTTATCCTGGAAAATTCCTATCATAGCTCCCAGTATCGAAATAATGAGTGAATTGGAAAAGGGTCTTGCTAAGGATAAAAAGTATAATCTGATGTGGGAAGCATGTAATGCTTATAAAAGTGATGTTAGTCAGAATAATGAGCACACTTGGAAAGTTGTGTCGGAGAGAAATAGTCCTACGAAAATCGTTGTGATGTTACAGAAAAATGAAAAGCATAACAATCAATTAATGAATAATATGGTGTTTGATCATATGAATTTAACAGACATCGAACTTAGAATTAATGGGGATAAATATCCTGAAGAACCACTCAAATGTGACTTTAGCGATGAGAAATGTAAATACTCGAATCTTTACAATAGGTTCATACATTTAGGTTATAAACAATTATCGTTTGATACTGGTAGTGTTGTTAGTATAGAAGAATTTAAATCAGTGTATCCACTATTCTGTTTTGATGTTTCCAAACACGAGTCAAATATTTATAATGGAACAACTGCTGATATTGAAATAAGTATAACATTAAAAGATGATCCACCCGTACCATATAATGTTTATTGTGTTATATATTATGAAAGAAAAGCTACATTAGATATTATTAATAAAAATATGTATGTGAGTTTGTGAGTTTGGATTTTTATTAAATAAAATCAGCCGCTAATAAATGGAGTCCATCAGAGAAGTCTTGTCTACAATTAGAATGAATAAATTCAATGATACTATCAGGAAGGAAGAACTAGTTCTAGGATTGAAATATAGCATCGTTAAAATGAGAATGGCTAAGACAAAATATGGTGATAAGCTGGTTGTTGTTATTAATCATAATAACAAAGCCTGTGATTTGTTTATACCACAGAGATATAATGCAATTGCTGATGAGTTACTTCTAAAGAAAAATCTGGTTTTGCAGCCTATTATGAGGATGAATAAGAACTCTGACCAATATGTTGATGTAGAACTGTTTACTCAGTAAAATGTAAAAAAGTAGTAGTTTAAAGGGTAATATTTCCTATTTCTTGGGACCTTTTTTGGTAAAATAAGAAAATAAAAATATCTATAAAAAGGGGGATTATTTGGAAAAAATCATGTTAAAATTTAAGAAATTGGTGTTAATATGGGGGTTTGAACTGGGGGGACTTTTGGGCCAGCTCCCCCCTTTCTATACTACTAACTTTACTAAAAAAAATCATGCCGGCTTGACGACCGGTTACAAACAAAGCACATACGTGCTTGAAAAACGCAAAAAGTACACATTTACTACCATATAATCATATCATATTTACTACCACTAATCAAACCTTCACTAAAATAAACGAAAAATTAATTAATTTGTCCCCTCTGTCTTCCAAACCCTCCACTCACCAACTACCCTCCAGGAGATGTTTCTTTAACCGACTTTTAAATTGGGGTACGCTTTCCGCTTCTCGAATTGAGTCAGGAAGAGTATTCCAGTCCACCGGACCCGAATGCCTTACCACATGGCTAGAACGAACCGTACTTCTTGGCTCACTTACCAGGTCTCCAGCATGCCTCGTAGCATGTCCGTGATAAAATGATTTAAATGGTAATAACAATGGTAATAAAATGGTAATAACTCCAATCGCGTTCAGGCATACAAGAAATGAGGCTTTGTTAATTAACTAAGTGATTTGTAATATGAAATAAGAAAACCCTAGGCCAAGGCATTAATAATTAATCAAAACAAACACAAGCAGCAGCACGAGAATCTTTGGGCAAGAAAATTAACGATCAGAAGAGAAAGAGGGGGTTTAGGAATTCTTTTTTCTACTTGACTGACTCGTCGACATACGGTTCTTACAGTAGCTGCGTTCTTTGTCCTCGGGAGTACTCAAGGTTCTTCTTAAGGTGTTTTTGCATTCTCCGGTGGCAATTCCCGGTCTTTTATTTCCCGTTTTAGGACTAACCAATGTCTGGCTAGTGCTCACGGGTGTGGACTAACCAGAACCTGCTCGGGAGGGTAGGATCTAGTGACGTCACCATTGAGACGGAAAATGCGGTATAGGACAAGACTGGGACAAGAAGCAAAATTCGGTGAGGAAACAGCCCGGAGCGCAACGAACGCATCTAGTAGGTCTATTGCACCCTTTTGCTCCGCCCTGGATTCACCGGGACGCAGTAAAGCGCAATAAATACTACCTTATCTTTTCTGGTATCAAAATTTATTACTATTGTTTGATCATTATTATTATTAAAGAACAATAGCAAGTCTTGACAAAATTCTTTGACCAATATCAATGTGATATTGGTCAACTTGGCGTTTCCGAGATGCTCGTGTGCTTTTTGAAAATATTGAGGAGTTCCGAGTATGTAATGGTTTACTTATTTAAATACGCTCGTATTGAGTAGTCAGTACTGCGTGTTTTGATACAAAAGAATCGGTGCATGTCGGACCCCATTCGTGCCTGTCCGGCATTCCATGTTCTAAGGACTTGAACATTTCCAAGGAACGATAGATTTCCGATCCAAAACCAACAGAAAGTTTCCAGGATCCATTCATCAAGGTACCCACCAGGTCATGCGATATTCCGTGGGGAGCGAAATAAAATGTTCTGGAATTCTTGGCTCGGAAAATTGAAGAAACTTGAAAGAAAATAGGCTCGTGTCTAGCTCTGGCTCTGGACTACAGTGAACTTAGGAAATTGGCAATTAGGTTAAGTATTCTTCTTCTGGAAGCTGGACGATTTCATGCTGAACTTTTCAAACTGTTTATTTCAAATCCCGCGGTTCGACTACCAAAATACAAGATTTAAATAAATAAAAATACTCTGCTAAAAATAAGATAAATAAGAATCGTCCAGCTTCCAGAAGAAGAAAACTTAACCTAATTGCCAATTTCCTAAGTTCACTGCAGTCCAGAGCCAGAGCTAGACACGAACCTATTTTCTTTCAAGTTTCTTCAATTTGCCGAGCCAAGAATTCCAGAACATTTTATTTCGCTCCCCACGGAATATCGCATGACCTGGTGGGTACCTTGATGAATGGATCCTGGAAACTTTCTGTTGGTTTTGGATCGGAAATCTATCGTTCCTTGGAAATGTTCAAGTCCTTAGAATATGGAATGCCGGACAGGCACGAATGGGGTCCAACATGCACCGATTGTTTTGAGGGGCCGATAACTCCCTGTACAGCTTGTACGTTTGATGAAATATTCTCAATAGGCTACTTGTATAAAAGTTTATAGTTGAACTGAAAAGGCAGCTTATTTCTACATGTGATATTTGAATATACTGAAATATTTTGACTCATCTAAGATCTTTTCACCCGAGGCTCTAGCAGAGAGGCGTCATTTCTTTGAAAGCTAAGAAGAAAGCTTGAAAGCTGAGGCGTCCCGGGCCCCGTGACGCACGAGTGGTTTGAAGTGCTTGGGCGAGAGGGGGATAACCCAAAATGTACTTGTCGGAAATCCAACGCTGAAGAGGTAAACGGCTTCAAAACGGCTAAACGGATCCCATCAGAACCTTTGGTCTTGTTCCGTGTGCCTTGTCAAAGCCAATGGTGTCTAGTGAGGCAAACTAAAGCCGGTACGGGTTTATAATCTTTTAAAAAACCCAGCAGTTTCAAAAGCAGCCATTTTTGTTAGAGTATTGGATTGGGAAATTTGTCTACTACCGCTTAAAGGGTCCAGGACCTTTCGCCTCCCTTCCACTACCCGTACATTTTCCCAAGCACTCCATACTAATTTTACACCGTACTCGAATTGTAACATCAATATAGGCGTTTTTCAGCGGTGCAGTTGTGGGCCACATACTTCTGAGGGTTTTTCGCGGAAACACGATTGTGTATTTTCTGGGCGGTAATTTCAAATGTCTGAAATAAAAATAATTTTCAGACGAAATCTCTATAAATAGGACTTCAGGCTTTCGTCCTTACCATTCTATGCAGAAAGAATCCTCAGTTTAAAATGTCTAAATGTTTGAGAAATAGTTGATTTTATTGTTCTAACATTACTGTGCTGCTAAATTTGAATTTCCCGCCATAATCGAGCGACAAAATCACCTCGGTAGTTGTTTGTCGAATTTGAGCCACAAAGCGAGCCACACAGATCTTGTTGGTCGCGGAATCCACAGTCGGACCACAAACTGTTTGTGGGAGCACGGAAAAAGGCCTTATGTTCTAGCGTCTCAAAACGTGTTTCTTCGGTTTCAGCTCGTAAAAGGAGTCTGTTCAGGTTTCCAAGTAGAGTAATTTTCTTGGAAATCCGTGACCTTCCATTTGATTATCTTTTGCTGAAAAACATGGCGCGACGTGGAAAGTAGAGATGATATGGTTAAGGAGAAACCGATGAGGTCATGAGTAAATTACACAATGGTACCGAGAAAATAAGAAAAATACCTACGTGTAAAGTACTATATATTATACTTTTATCTATATGTATATACACATATAATGTATATATTGATACTTCTTATACTCATATACACTCTCAGATGTGACGTCGCTAATTTGGGAGGAATTTAGAATTCCGGTGTCGACGAACTGCATCCCTTTGGTAAGCCAACCATAGAGGTGTTACTAGCCAAAAAATGTTTGGGGCGGCAAGATATTTACCGACTGGCCGGTAATATTTACCGACTGTTCTGGAAGAAACAACGACTGTTTTCAAGAAAAAAACGACAGTTTTGAAAAAAAAATACACTCTCATGAAAAAAAAATCAACTGTTTTGACGAAAACTCGTCAAAACGATTTTGGCTATTTTTGGCCGACTCGACTCAGGCCGACTCGGCAATTTTTACCGACTGGCCGACAACATTGGAGGGGGGCGTCTCCCCTGCCCCCCTATTACGGCGGGCTCTGGAACGGCAATAATAACAAGAATAGTAACGATCGTAACTAATATTACGTCGCTGGAACGCTGCCTTAGGCAGGCATCTGATCGTTCCGCCCCCTTCTGTTTGAGAAGCAAGTATTCTTTTCGTGATCTCTTGCATCAGATATGTGTATATTGTTCTGTAATAGTTTGAATAAAGGAATGATTTTTGTTTCGCGCAGCCTAGTTGTTAGGCATTTGCACAGTATACAAAAAAAAAAAAACGCTAAAGAAGAAATACAGAACGGCATTTGCACAATATATACAACAACGAAAAAGATAAATAAATAGAAAACAAGAAATGCACAACGAAACACGGAAAGAACAATAAGTTTAATGAATTGGCTGGCGCACTGGGCAGTAGGCGGCTGGATGATGACAGAAGCTTTGTTGTCACCCGATTTCGAACCATCGGATCTGGACAAGAAAAAATCACACTTTGTCGCTCTGCAAGTCTCAGCATTCTGTATTACCAAAATGTCTGTCGATGCCAATCCTAGTTGATTTTTCTGTTTTCTTGGCACAGTATCTGTTTGGAAAAAAAAAATATGTGTCACTGATGATTTACATATGCTGCGCTCACACGTGCTGCCGTATTTCGCTTCTGAATCTTTTAAATCAATAGCTAGATAACATATGTCACTTTACACTACTAGAGACACTAAAGAGTGGACGCCTACTCTTGTCACTTTATTAGACCCGGCTTTGAAACGTGGCAATTATGTTCCATGTTGAATGTCCAACAGTGCAGAGCCACGAACGTATTTATTTGTTTTAGTTTGTAACCCGTCACAACAAGTGAGAAATATGAGTATTCCTGAGTCCTGACTGAGTTTTCCTGAGTTTTGCTGACTGCAATAGTGCTAATGGATTTTTTCTTCCGGTTTCCGATTTTTCTTCTGTTAACGGAATTTTCTTCCGAACGAGGGGCAGGACCTGTGTTCTAATTTCTTCCTTAAAGGCGTATTCGCGCCTTTCCCCGAGGACTCCATTTGAGTAGTCCCAGCGTTTTTGTTTGTCCCGGGGAGGCACTCCCCGTATTCTCGCGAGTCCCCACGGACGGGCAATGCTCCGATTATCATCACCATCATCAAAAAGGACCCCTTTCAGATTCGGAGGGGAATCAGTTTTTGCTGCTGTTGGTGCACTGTAAAATTAATTAAAAACAATCAGAATAAACAAAACCAAAAATAAAGTGGATCCAGACTAATTTCGTCAACTGCATTTTTTTTCGAACAAAATCCATTTTTAAAGGATTCCCCGTGTTCTCGTTGTTTTCCATACATCGAGTCCGCATCGAGTGACTCCCTTTATTCTCGCCGTTCCTGAGGAGTCTCGGGGAACGGCGAAAATACGCATTAAGAGTTGAGAGATAAGTTCTGCTGAGATTTCATTTAGCACCGCCAAGCACAAACGGAAGATACATTCAAACGTACTTTAATTCCAATCGATAACAACTTCGCCCATCCAAGCCTACTGACTACAAATTACAATCACAATAACAACTATCTTCTAGAATCAGTTCTCGATTCTCTATTTTTTTTTTTTTATTCTTCAACATAGCCAACGTATTCCTATACCAATAACCCCTCGTAATGTGTGACAACAGGTCACCTGCAAGACGGACAACAGATTACCAAAAACTATTTATCAACAATTTTTTTCATTTTTTTTACTTCAAAAACACTACAACTCACTCCAAATCATCTTTGTTCACTAAATTAAACAATCAACTGCAACACTAGCGACAGTAGTATTTTTCCTTTTACTTTTTGTCGAAAAGAGAGAAGGAGATTTACAAAAAATTGTTTTGACGTTTTCTGTTTTCAAGAAGTATCCGGCCGCAGTAGAGGGAACTAAGGGGGAGTCTCGGAAATTTTGTGACACGCATATTGGTCAGACGAGTGCAGCGATTTAAATGAAACTTGGAAGGTAGAGAAAGCATATGCCCAAGATGACATATTGTAAAGTTCCGAGCCGGTTCCGACCACGGTGGGGGGGGGGGGCCGAAATCCAAAAAATGCTCAGGTTCGAGTGAAACTTGATAGGCGGTAAGAGAAGATGCGTCATATGATCCATTCAGGACTCCGAACCAGATTCGACCGTGGTAAGGTAAGGAGAGATGGAGGGAGGTACCGGAAATCGTGTGGCACGTCTAAATATCAAACGAGTGGATCGAGGTGGATTTATTGTGCTGAGAAACTTGGAGGTTAGAACAGTCATTTACCCCACGTGATCGGAGGGGATGCCGGAACGTTCAGACTTGAATGAATTAACCTATCCTATTAGTAGGCCCGAACCATATTTTTGGATGGCGGGTGTATTGTGTGACGGTCTCATCCACTTTCTTGTACCGTCTACTCGTAACAAGTGCCATATGAGCTCGTAGCTCTTGTTTCTCCAAGCTATCTTATTCTTTTATTGGCATGCAAACAAGCAGGTTTCTATCTTTCTTTGAAATGAGTAATGTAAATCAAACATAAACCAAACTGAATAAACGTATCTAGCTAAGTGCTTTTATACAAAGGTTATTGTACTTATTGAGTCAATTGTCAATGTCTTTAGGGGAAGGGAGCTTTTAGACAAATTATGCGTTTTTTGGAATATCTGTTTGAATAGCCATGTTTAATGAATTAGTATGTTTCTTTGGGAAGAAAAAAAATCCTTGGACGTTGACGGCGACGTCGCTTTTATAATGAAAGAGTCAGAGGAAGAAGAAGAAAAAGTTTTGTGTGGGGCGACGGAAATTCATCCCTAGTAGCAACTTTTCATGGCACGACCTTCTTGAACACAAAGCGAGAAAAAAAAGGATCCGAAATCTTCACAAAGAGAAAAAAGAACTGTGTCTTCTAGTCATTCCAGTCAGGTTAGATAAATCTGAAAATGTAAGAAAAGTCATGTGTTAATTCAGAATGGTGTGCTTTTAAGTTCGTATCAACACCTAAACGCACTAGTCCTAATCCAATCTTCAGCTTCTGCTTTACAACAACATTTTGTAAAATAAAGAATTTTGGTGTTTTGTCGGTGATCCTTTCACTGTTAGGTCACGCTCAAATAAGCACACTTCTACTGTAGGCCTAATTCAGTCTTCATCAATTTCTGCTTGACACAAACCTGTCCTTTCTTGCGGGTCACCGTAAGTACATCACCCAGGATTTCAGGCATGAAACACTCTTGTACTAAATAGCAAATAATGGGGAGCAAGAACAGAAATAAAAAAGAAAGGAGAAATTGAATATATTCGTAAAGATGAAATTATGCTGATATTTGAAAATCACAGATATTCATTCCTGATCATTCAATGATGGTTCGCTATGCTCATGAAAGAAAATTAAGAATCCCGGCGTCGCTGAACGTGGTTAGCAAAGGTGTTAGCCACTAGCAAGTAGCAACCTGAAGGAAGTCCGGATTCATATGTGTGTGTTTTTTCTGTGGCACTTTCAAAAAGGGAAGTGGTTTCCGTTATAGTTGTCGCGTTACAGAGGGGTCTGTTTTAAGCACAAAAAGTGTATTTTTAGGCCCTCTTTCTAGTATTATCTTTGTTATCTTTTTATTTTGGTTTGACACAGGCAAATTTATTTTGGTTAAAACTCACGGTTAATTTTTTTTTTCTAGGGATTCACGCCGAATAAAGAACGAAATGGAAAACTCCTATGGCCTACTGTCATAAAACTGATATCGACGTCTTGTGACAATCTTTAGTTTTATCCTTAGTCAATTCGATATCGGTTTTAGCAATAATCGATACAGTGTAGATCGCCGAGATTACCCCAATCGCCAGACGATACGGCACTATCATTTTCTATACCTCGGTTGTGTGAATGGGTTTGCCACCTCCTCTTTCAGGCCCACTAGATCCGACACTCGAAATTTTGCATTGTGGAAGTTGGGGAAAAAACGTAGTTACCAGTTAAGTACATACCCCTGTCCCAAAACCTTTAACCAAAAAAAAAAAGTGTCCGATATTGGTAGTTTGCCTGAAAAAAGAGGTGAACCCGTAAGTCTATGTTTGTATGCGTATCGGGGCTGGTATCGGCAACGGTGAAATCGTCAGAAAAATGAGTACTTGTCAAGTTCCTTATTTTGCGGACGGATTACTTTCAAAAACCAAAGATTTAACTATTTGTGTTTTTACGGTATTTTTCTATTTTAATTTCGTTGTAGAGATAGTGCACATTTTTCTAGATGTATGATACACCCCCGTATCGATCGACAGAGTTTTTGTAAATATCGATTCGGCGTGAGAGGCGGTTGTGGTGCGATACGCACAAATTGATATCGAGTGGTTTGAAAATGTGGGCCTCGCCGGATTTTTGAATTCCGTCCATTTAAATATGCTGTAGTGTGTTATTATTGCATGTAGGGAATCTTAAATGTTGTGATTAGGCCTGAATCGTGCTTTTCTGGATTTTAGCGAGAATAGTGCTTTAACCTGATGCTCAGCCCCCAAACTTCAGACTAAAATCTTTAAAGGACATACGGTCGTAGATATTGCTATTTTGCAGTATTTTAAGACACTTGTGTCATTTAAAGCGGACCACAAAAAATGGTCTTTCTACCACACACACAATGATAACCATCCCTACTGCCACTGTGAATGTTCAAAACCACAAAAAACACCGTCAAACAATGAGCATATTAAAAAAAATAAAAAATTTCCTAGGTTTGAAATAATGGCGTCTGGACTAAATCTCAGCCGATTATCGGAGACAGCCGTTATGGCACGTAGGATCAAAATAGTAATTTCCATCTAATGCTCCAGTTGTTTATTACAAATACAAATAAATGAAAAAAAAAGAAGACCAGTGTGGTACTTCTAAAGGCATAAGAAAAATAATCACTTAAGTCATATAATTCTTTGCTAATCAAACGGGGAAAATTTCGTCATCCGGAAAAGAGAACGTTCTGCGTGGTTTTTTTCTCGAGCCAAAACAGCAACCCGGCAACCAAGTTCAAATCTAAATAAACTGGTTGCTTGCGATCAGTAAGAGAAGGTAAACAGAATGTTTTGATTAGGTCTTTAAAATCGTGCTTTCCGAAGGTAATACGCGGCTTCTGTTCCTGTTCTACATTCAGCCTGTACGAAAGAGCATCTCGCACGTAGTTTCGGGGAAAAGAATGTTTAGAGCCATTACAGAAGTCGAGTGTCTTATTATCGGTGCGGTATACCCTTCGAAAAAATCAGTCAAAAACTGCCACTGTGGATAAAAGACATCGTACGAATTTTGAAGTTTCGGGAAAGAATAGAAGGAGCCATTACAGAAAATGAGTGTCTTATCAGTGCCGTATGTCCTCAAAGAAATTATCAGCAGATGCTTCATCCTTGATGCTAATCCCCAAGATTAGAAGAGGGGGCTGGGAAATTTGTCCGAGAAACTACTACAATCTCTGTAGTTTCATACATGGTGAATTGGTAAAGCACGTCAGAGAAAAAGTTGTGGACCCTTCGTATCTCTGGCGATCCATAATTCTTATTTGTTCGCTTTCTCTTCAAAAGTGAGGCTAAATAGACGGCAAAGTCGTTCCTAAAGGAAAAACTTATATCTATAAACATAGCCTTCGCCTTCTCATTACCATGCTATGTCTGTGAGCCCTTACATTGGTCATCGTTCAGTGCCTAGATTCTGTACTAAGTCAGCGCCCCGCATGCCTGATGAAACATTGTTGAAAATTAGTAAATCAAGACTGGATGCTACTGGAAACTACTGCTCAAGATTATCTCAGTCTGAAGTACAGTAAAACGAAAGGATTTCTTACTAATACACGGACGAAGTTGAATCATTACCACACATGCTACATATTTTTCATCGGGGGGGGGGGGATCGCCGATGAAAAATTCTTTGACTGTAGTTATATGGTAGTTTTACGAAAAAGTTGTGTGCATTAATATGTAGTGGTATGGAATACTATGATTTAACATGCCTCCGATTGGGTTAATCTTAACTAGTAGTATCCGATAACAACCAATCTTGCTTTTATGGCATCCAGTTTGCTAATAGTAGCATGCAGTGGCAACAGTTGCTGCTGCAGGCTACTTTTCGGACAACTCCATACAACTAATTCCCAAAAAATTTTCATCGGGTCTGCAAAAC
This sequence comes from Branchinecta lindahli, assembly GCA_023053555.1. NCBI lineage: Eukaryota > Metazoa > Arthropoda > Branchiopoda > Anostraca > Branchinectidae > Branchinecta > Branchinecta lindahli. Next base: position 13,509,265 of record JAKZAO010000003.1, read on the forward strand.
TGGAATCTTAGCGCGTTAACGATAGTCCTCTTCTTTTAAGACAAACCGAACGAAGAAAATATGATGGGCCTTTGAAATAACCCATTAGCGTTCATCCCTTGTAACAAGAACATTTAAGCTATGCTGCGAAAGTCCTATCGATTGTTTCAAAAGTATACCAGTGTATGTATTAGGGCTTAGCTTTAACTTTTTGAAGGTTTTTAACCCTTACGATACAGCGAGCTCAGATAGTGCAGAACCGCGTCGCTGTCCCACAAAAAGCAGTTTAAAGCTAGGTGCCCACAGAACGCGAATCTTTTACGCCACGCGGCGCGAAACAAATTCGACTTGGAGTTGAAATGGTGCGGCGCGAATTTTTTCCGCTCGCGACGTCAAATTCGCCCACGCGAACGCGAATTCGCGTTCTGTGGGCACCTAGCTTAAAGCTTGGTGACAACAGTACGCGGATTCACATTCGTCTAGGCGAATACGGTGCCGCTAGCGGAAAAAATCCGCGCCGTGCCGTTTCGACTCCAAATCGAATACTCTATATGACCAAGTCCAAAACACGCCAGTGATCCTCAGGAAGAAAGAGTAAACGTCTCACTCAAATCAATAACTCAAATCCTGTGTCAACCAATCCCGGCAATCTTTGGGAGTAGCTGTGATACCGCTTCTGGCTCTTCCGTTAGATACCCGGCGATTTTACATCGGCAAGGAGAGTTAGTCATCAAGAGTATTTTGTTTGTGCCGCGGAGGAGATTCGCGTTCTATGGCCACCAAGCTTATGTGCAACGTTCGCGAAATTGAGTATTGACGGCTCAGGAGTAGCCAACCACACTAAATCGATCTCTGATGCTAAAGTAGAGATATGCTTCTAACGTTATGTAACTTTTAACAGTGTAATTTTTGTCGCCACTATTGCTGGTGAGTAATTCCTTGAAGTCTCTCAAGATTATCAGTGGCGCAATTTAGGTAAATCTGTGGGTGGGAGAGGCAAAAAGATCAATTTTGAGCCCCAATCATAAGTGTATTACAAGGACTCAAAACTTAGTAACTCTTTTTGGGGTGAATTTGAAATAGTTTTCGTATACACCTCAAATTAAAGCTATTGCTTTGAATTTGCCTTTTGAAACCTACTTAGTGGCAAAAAAATATCACCATCGAGGAAGATTTTTATCACATTTACTCAAAAGCTGCACCGTCCGAAGTTAAATACACGTCAAAAGTTGCGTACCCCTATTTTAATATTGTCAACCAATCTCACGCTGTTTTTTTTTTTAGCCAAAGAGGGCGAGCCTCAAGCATAAAAAAACAGCGTTTTAAACGTAGAACTCTATTTTGCAAACATCAGAGTTGTTCGCTTACACTTTCGGGATTGGGACAGCCGCTCGAGTTGAATCTTACCCTTCGATCTTAGATAGCTCTGTCAGTTCATATCGTTTCATATCAGTGTAACCATTCCATATCTGAATAAGCTTTGCTTTTAGACCCAACTTTTGATGTTTTATAGATATAGAATTGAGTCTACTGAAGCCGAATATATAAGAATTTGCAGGAGGGGGATTGGTGTATTAAGTTTACTTTTTACAGAAATTATTTGAATTGTAGTCCTTGTAAGCAAGCGATTTATTATCCTCTCGAAGTTACTGAGTTCAAAAAAAAAAGTTTCAGGTTTAAAGTTGGATGGATCGACTTGAGAGGAAAAAAATAAGCGATTCGTGAATAAAGTTCTCTTGTAAAAATTAGATAAGATTAGAACGAAACTCGTATACGCCGATCCTAAAATTCATCACCCCACTATCAGACGTTTGAGAACAGTTAACACGTGGGTATGTAGTTACAACAGACAACACTTTGGATGTTATTTGCAAGTGTTTGAATATGTTTTGGAAAAAGAATATGTTTGAAAAAAAATCTGTAACCTTATCGTGTTGTATCCAAGTGTTATCTGTCAAAACTGCACATCCTTGTGCTTCTGACAGTTTAAAGATTCCTTCAGCCCAAGCTGACTGCGAATCATATTTGACAATGCAAACGGATACGTCATCTGAATTTTATTTGAGCTATATTTCGGCCCTTCTTGGCAAGGGTCCTCTTTAGGCTCAAGCCGCTCAAGTTAGAAAAACGAACGCGGAAAACCACAGTGTATTTTCACTTTCCAGATCGCTGGCAGAAACATGTGACCACGCAGTTTCTTTGGCCACCATTGTTTTTGTTTACGAATTCGTCCCAGAAACTCACGTGGGAAATTGTTCACAATGCGACACCCGTCCATCTGACGGATTTTAGGATCGGCATGTGTGAATAGGTTACTAGAAAATTGAATTCAGAAACTTCGGTGTTTTTTAATTTCTCTGTGACTAGTTGCGAATCTCAATTGTTAAGGAAAGCACAAAAAAGATCTGTATATTCGATTTTGTTTTCCTACGTGGAGCTAAGCTGACCTAGTCAATGCGTGTTTCCGGACACGCTGTTGTGTATCTTTACAACAGGTTTAGTAAAAGTATAAAACGGACGAGCAGTTATAAGAGCCAATCTCGAGACTACGGTCAGCGCGCCGTCAGTTAAACTGTTACTAGATCCTTACCCGTTTGGTCACTAGTTGATAATGACTGATTGTGTCTCTCTATTTATTATTATAATCCGTATTTGTTGTAGTGGATCATTAGTAAAACAGTTTGTATTGGGTTAGGGTCCAAGTTTGAGAAAATAAAAGGTCGTCAAGTAGCCTAGCATCTAATCAACTGAGCGGTCAAGGACAATACCCCTAATGCAATTCTGGAGCTCCAGTTCGAACACTTATATCGAGCTCGAAAATTTCTTCGCTTAGGAATCCAACGCCGAACCACCTTAAAACCTTACATTGAGTGGGTGAACGTCGTTTTGACGCCCCCAAGACTGAGCTAAAACTGGTAATAACCCCACAATCGAGGACTATAGAACCAAGAAGAAATAACGAGACAGAACTGCTGTCTCCCTATCTCGGTCATACAAACATACTGAGTCGAGTAAAATACGACTGACCCCCGATGCAAACGAGCGGCTTCGTGCCACACCACGTTTCGTTACCTCTACAAATAGCTAGATCGTCGGTAAGTTGCTAAAGAGGAAATCTAGAAGTCAACGCTGATTGGTTCTATGGACGCGCTCCAGAGCGGATCAGTACGCGGGGTACGCCTCCTGCTCGCCTCTTTCGATATTTCTTGTGCAATAGGCAACGGTGAAGACGGAAGAGGCGTAAACGGGTATCAACATCAGCTCAAAGCTAGAGTAAATACCTCCAGATTTGTCGGGGTTTTCATAGTCACTGCATGCGACTAAAGACAGAAGTTCTTACTGATTATTTTATTTTGATAGAACATTATCTTCTTTAGTTTTCCAAAATCCAACGAAAGCGAAAAATGTTGGAAAAAACAGAGCGGCCCAGCGGAGCTGTGATCAGCGATTTTCCTGGCATTCGTCGTGCATAGGGGTATCGCTTCTGTGTATCTTGTTGCATAGATATTAAATCTATCTATCTATTACCATCAAGAATTTGTGTCCATTCCTGGAGGTCACCAATGGTCCGACTATATCCATTGCCACTCTTCTAAACGGTTCTTCGAATTCGGCAGGCATATTAGAAAACCCAGCATGCCGAATGTGAAATCCTTGTTCGCTTAGGATGAAGAGTCCGGCCAAAATCTGGTGAAAACTGGGGCAGTCAAAATGTCCGACATCTGTAAGATGTTCGGTGACGCGAAATGAAATCCCTCGTCACAATTCTGAACAAAGTAAGCTTTTGTTAGCGCTAGCTTATTACACAAGCAGCCAAAACGTACCGAAAGTTTATGTCGGCACGTTTATGAACAAAAATCAGCTCCTGATAGAAGCTGATCATGTAAACTCTATTGTAAGCGTATTCCGTTTCGAAATCCAACTTGTTCCGCAAAAGCTGACGTGTCGGGCCTAATGGCGCTACTTTTGATACTGGGTTTTATAAAAATCTGTGTTAAATGTTACTTAAAATTCACACAGTTTTTCGCCAGTTGTGCTGTATCTCTTTTCCAACATTTCAAATCCATATTTGCAATGAATACCCTTAAGTTTAGTGTTGTAGCCAAGCATGCTTTGGATTGAATAAGCTTTCTCTCAAAAGTCTGTAATTTTTTCCAAAGAAACTACTCATATGTTTCAGACGCTTTGAACTTCGGATATCGCTGATCGCAGTTCCTAAGGGGTGCTCAATTCTACTTAGCATAATGTCTTGACGTCGACTAAATTACGCAGTTCCGTTAAAGGGAAAACACAACTTTCAAGCCCTTAGAAGCAGGGGCGTCCCGAGGGGGGGGGGTGCTGCACCCCCCCCCCTAGAAGGCTTGCGGAAAAAAATTCCGGTAAATTTTGACTGGTGCGGCGAAGCCGCGCCAGTTAAAACTTATAAAATTCACCTGAACTTGATTTTTAGGGAATCTACCGGATCATTGCTTGGGGAACCTACCGGAATTTTGCAAGGAACTTGTCTCAGGGAATTTACTGGAGGCTGGATCAGGGGATCTACCGGATATCGACCCACGCAAACTATTAAAATTTTTGAATCTACCGGATCATTGCTCAGGGAACCTACCGGAATTTTGCTTATAGAATCTACCGAAATCTTGCTGAAGGAATCTACCGGAACTTGCCTCAGGGAATTTACTGGAGGTTGGATCAGGGGATCTACCGGATTTCGACCCTCTGAAATTACTAGAATTTTTGAATCTACCAGATCATTGCTCAGGGAACCTACCGGAATTTTTCTCAGGGAATCTACCGAAATCTTGCTGAAGGAATCTACCGGAACTTTTCTCAGGAAATTTACTGGAGGCTGGATCAGGGAATCTACCGGAATTTGCTCCACGAGGGAATCTACCCGAATTTTGCTGCTTGCCGGATAAGTGTAGACTCACGGCTTGCCAGGATGACCCTGGAACACAACTTAACAGAGTGATTCTTACAGACAGACAACACAGCGTACCGGAACATTAATCGGGTGATTCCGGTAATCTCCTAAGCTTATGTAACTTTCAAGAATTAGGCAACCTACTGAAATTTTCATCATTTCCAACTATACAAATACTGTTCCAGGAATAATATCACGGTACCGTCTACTCAGGTTTCGACAGCTTTCTCGATTCCTTTCAGGTGATAAGCCGAGACAATAAACGAGTTGGCCTTGTTCCGACATGATCAACAAGTTTGAAGATATATTCGAAGTCTTTCCTGAGTTGAAAGATGTCTTACCACAAAAATGGAAAGCGTTCATGTCGGCTAAGACAATTCCTGTTACCTCATTAAAAGGGGAAAGAAAGAGAGATTCTCCGCGTCTGGATGATTGTTTTTGTCATGCAAGCAGCGCACACTCCGAACGTTATTACCAGAGCAGTGTATTCAAATATCACATTTAAAAAATAAGCTTCCTTTTCAGTTAAACTTTAATGAACCTATTTTTATGTCGTTTGTAACACATGGTCGAAGTCAGAACCTCAGAACACAACAGTATTCTAGAGATTCTGCAGAGGTTCACTACGGAGAATTTCCGGAAAAACCTCGGAAAATTCCGGTAAAACTTTGAAAAATTCCGGTAAATTTCTGGAGCCGCACACCCCCTATCAGGAAGGTGTCGGGACGCCCCTGCTTAGAAGACCCGTCGTACCTATAGCACAAATCCAGTCTACTTCCATAGCCTTTTCATCTGTTCTATTCCCGAGATTCTGCATTTCTTACGGTGAATTAATATTCTCTATTGGCAGAGGCTATAATTGACAAGCGGAAAGGAGTGACAAGTCGCAGGCGAAAAGTAGAAGAGCTGAGCGCACAAAGGTGATACCTCACTGTTTGCTAGTTTCGAGATAATCGCGTTTGAAAGTTTGGGAAGTTAGTAGCCTATATCGAAAGCTAGTTATCACCTTTGTCGACTGAATATCTCAGTAGGGAGTGATCTGGTGAAGATCCTGATATCACAGGGAGAAAGAGCACAGAAACGTGTACCGGGTCGTGCTCTTAACTCAATTTGCCACAAAAGGCGAGTTATCGCCTTTGTACGCTCAGCTCTTCAGTTCGTCTCTCGCTATTCCGTCGGCACACACAGATGTTTGTCTGTATATTTTGCCCCCCCCCCCCCCTTAGGGTGGTAGTTACGCCTCTGGCGGGCAACAAGCTATTCCTAAGATTTTGCGTAGGTAGCGCTGGCGACGGCTTTGTGATCCCTCTCCATGATATTCTTTACAGATGACTCTTACTCTCATGAGCCTCTTTTGGAAAGAAACAAAAATAAGACTGAATGCATTCTTCGACAGTTGAAAATGAGGATTTCAGTAGGTTTCCGGGTTTGATTTGCATAGTTTCTTATTCATATTCTCAATAACAAGTAACCTTGAGGACCGGTTCGCCGCACTGAACTTGTGTTACCGGGGGAGGGGGACTAAAGCTTTTCCCAATATATTATTCCGAAAAATAATTCTTACGGACTAACACCACCGAGAATCCGTGACTGTAGGCTCACACCATGTCACCGATTATCCTCCTCTTCAAGCGCAACAATCAGGACACAGTTGGAAACTTGACGATGAACGTGAAAGATTCTCAAATGCACGTATTTACACCTAACACGTTGCATATGTACTCACTTGAATCGCGAAAATAAAATAACTTGGTGCAGCCAAGCTTCATTTGACACAAATGACGCAGCGAAATTCAAAACAGCGTTGTCAGTCGGTAGCGCTTATTTGCCGCGCCGCGTTATCTGTGTCAACTTGAGCTCGGCCGCGCTCTATGCGGACTGATACTATGTCACGCGGAGTCTACGCAGTGAAAAGTTAGAACTATTTTACCGGGGCAAAATTTTTAAAATTTCCTTTCGTTGTGTTATTCTATTTTCTAGATTCTTGGGAGTACGTAATATGTAATCCTGACAAGTTGCTGTAGGTGTAGATACGTGCTTCAAACATATAAAAAGGTGGTGTTCGAATATCAAATAGCGGATCATCACCTGGATGACATTCAGTTTGCATGATGTTAATTCCTAAGAAATCTAATGCCGAAAGCCTAATTACTGCATGTACAATCCTACTGTTGTTAGACTTATCGGACACAGTAGACAATGGTGAAACTTAAACAAGAAGCAACATGTTCCTCAAAAGTTTTTAAAATGACAAAAACGAAATATCTGAAATAATTCAGAACAGATCAATGGCAGTTATATAAAACAGCAGTGATTATAGACGGATGGCACGCAAATACGAACAAAAAATAACAGTTGCGTTTTTTGTCTGATGTTTTAAGCCCGGTCCCCAATGAGGAAGCCTTTATAATTTTTGTAAAGGCCATGTGCCTTATTTTTGCATTATATTATTATTATAATCCTGCAAGAACAAAATTCGGCCGAATTGAGTGTTATTCATATAGGAAGTCCGTCCGAATCTGTTTCTGGTTGCAAGATTGATTGCCCTGTGAGATCGTACCTATACTTTCGCATTCTTCGAATCAGACCGACGTTTTCAATAGGGCTTCAGGTCCTTAGCTATGTCCTAAAAGACTTATCACGCCATTTTTTTTTATTTTTTTTTTATCACGCATACATGATTGTCACATAATGCCTCTGTACCCACGAATAAAACACAGATCCGTTTCTTCTCTTTTATCCTGCGAGATACACCTCAGCCGTAAGTTAAATTCCCATCATGGACATACATAGGAGAATGCCGAAACAGACCTCATCGATTGGCACATGTGACGAGTCTACTTGATGGTCACTTAGCATCCTCAACCAGCATAGCGCGTCCACGACGCTATGACACGTAGATGGACCTCCGATTTATTCTGAAGCGGTTACATTAGTATTACTAGAGTTATGTCCTTTTCAAGATAGTTGCCAGCTTGGACGAACGCAACTGCAGACCCTGCTGCTAAGACGCCGCAGAATCCACGCGGAGGAAGATACCTCCTAGTGTGGAAACCAAGATCCAGAAAGGGTTTTAACTTATTTTAATTATTAGTTTTCGCGAGGGGAGAGGGAATTTTGGTTGTTGGTATCTTACCTTCTTAATTACACAGTTTTAGTTTACATTACTATAATGTTATGTAAAAAGCACTGTCCCCACGAAGTTTATTTCCCTGCAGTACTTATCTAATAGATGCCAGCTTTTATCACTGTAATGAGACCCGGAACTTCGAATTCGAACGAACAGCAACAATAACTTAACAGCTGGTCGCAGTACATCAGAAACTGAAGGAAAAACGCAACAAGAATCGTCAACAAAGTTAAAACGACTAGCTCTCACATAAAGAGTACCTGTCGTATGTTCACTTTCAGATTTTCACATTCTTTGCACTTCAATCTTCGACAGGGCTCGGCATTGCACAAATCAACGCTTTCATCACACTACTCGCCACCAGAGAGGCATACGGCTGCCATTCCTTTAGGTTACCCCTGCAGCCTGTACCGTCCGCATAGTCAGACACTCCTCGAATAACTACATAATTGTCTTTCCGGTTACCGTATATACTTTCTAGCACCTGATCGAATTCAGAATCGTAAGCTAAGACACCGTGAGAGTAGGATATTTCCTGACGTAAGATGTCGTTACGTGAGATTTCTCGACCGCAGCCGATTGGTCCAAGATGAATTCGGGGCGTGGTTGTACTTCTGAAAAAGATTTCATTATTTCAGATCTTTTGCGGCCACGAAAAAAAGTATTTGCAGAACCCCATCCTCGTCTGTAGGAAATGCCTGCTAGTAACATGAACTTATGACTCCTAAAGGTGTCCATAGCCGAGACTACGGGCCGAAGGGAAATTCCTGACAAACTTCGTTACCATTCTCCCTTTAGTCCCGCACTAAAGTAAAAATAAGCCGGTCGACATATTTCTATCCACTGTCTAGTGGCGTTGGAAAGAACTTCAGTATGTTTTTAGTGATTGCTTTAAAAGTATTTTGTAGGCGTATTTCAAATAAATTATTATCATTATTACTGCCAACATTTAAGGTGATCAGAAAATCCGATCGTTTACCTTCGTCTTTCCAGTAGGGAAAAACTGAGGATCAAGAAACAAAAGCAATCTGAGATCGGATATGACCTGAAGTCGGAAATAACACCAGCAGGTGTCAAAAAACCTCCACATCGAAATCAATCCGGGTCTTTAGGGTCTATTTCAGCCTCTTTTCAATCTCAAACCTCGACTGGTCTATTCGAATTAGACTTCCAACATTTCTTAATGTGAAGGCGACTGACCATACGCATGGGAAGAGGACCAGCATTAAAGGAGTTGCATCGTATGCATTCTAGCACTTGCAACATCTAGAACCCCCCACCCAAGATGAAGCCACGACTCAATCCAACCGCTGGGTCATCTAGTGGCGCGGGTCGGAAGTGCAGTGCCCGACATGGGAGGCTGGGATCATAGTTTGACCATGGATCTAACAAAATATTTTATTTTAGCAGGTATATAGAAAATGTATAGAAAAATCAAAATAATTATTAGCTTTATCGGTTTCTTTTAGTATTTTGTTTTCTGTTTTTTTCGTGTTAATTCCCGCAAGTCCAAAGAAGAAAGGATGTAAACTAGATCACAGTAAACAAACGCCGTAAATTATACTAAATTCGATGTAGTGATTTGAGCTAAATAATATTCAACTTCCGAGACAAAAAAAATGTCGAACTGGCCGATGATTTCCTCTTCCGACATATCTAAACGTTCACATGGTGATATACTTAGTTGTTTTAATCCTCTTACACACCACCCAATCTTCTTGACGGTTTAGTAACTCTTTTGACCTTCGGGCGGGAGATCAATGAATAATTAATGAGCAATGGCTACCTTGCTTTCAAGAGTGAATCGTGTTCAAGTAATTTGCGGATAACGTTGGCTACTGTTAGGATTTTAGCCGCTTTCACGTTGACGCGTTTATCTTGCGTAATCTGATGCGTACGCGTCGATGCAACGCTATTCTTGCGTTGCGTCGACGCGTACGCATCAAATTACGCAAGATAAACGCGTCAATGTGAAAGCGGCTCTACTCTTGCGTTGCGTCGACGCGTACGCATCAGATTACGCAAGATAAACGCGTCAATGTGAAAGCAGCATTTGAAGGAAAAAAGGTACAAGTGAGTTCGTACAAATCCGACCCATCGAAAAATGATGGTGTTTCCCACCTTTTCGGCCCACATGAATCAAAGACTTTAACTTCCTGAAGATGAAGCTGACACGCTAGAGATGCTGATCTGGTTTTGAAAGTCTACTGTACCCACAGATCTATTGCTAACTATACCTTTTTTCTTCGTTTTTCGACACTGGATGGGCAACTTCGATCACGTCACTACCTCCTATGGACATATAAAGCTTGTCGGAGTCAGGAGGTGGCCTCGCGAAGGACATCTCTTGGTCTGAAAGTCGCTCCATCCCTTCTTTCATATAGTGCTGCCATTCGCTACTCGATGAGTCGCTCGTCTAGTAAAAAGAGAAAATAATTATACTCTGCAACCCGGATCTTGGTCACGGACCTTCGTTGAGTTCACAATCCCCTCGGTGGCTCAGTTGGTTAGCACAATGGCAATTCAAGCCGACGGTCACGGGTTCAAATCCCATCCGGCAACACCTTAATTTCAGTTCTAAAGGCTATAATCTTTGAGCTAATGGCACATGCATCAAAGAACAGCGTAAACAGTGTTTGGCTAAAATCATGCTATTCCAGGTAGGCAGTATGCGTGTTTGAGAATGCTCTGATGCTTTTGACGCACTTAGGTGTATGTCGAAAGTGTAATGACAGATTGAAAATTATTTTAAAAATCGACTTTCGTGGTTACAGAAACAAATTATGCGATTACTGTCAACATAAATATTTATATTGTATGTGTTAATACACTTAATAATCAATCATGTTTCATGTTGTAATCAGTCATGAATTAAAGACTCTGGAATAAGACATTTGGTATATCTAATGTGTTTTGCAGGTATGAGACTACTATACAGGACTACTGGGGCTACCACAACCGCCTAGGGCTTCAACTGTATAAATAAAATTACCTGGTCTTTTAATCTCGCAGCCAACTCTTGCAACTCCAGCATTGGCGGGCACCAAGTTTTCGTTTCAACTTGTATATTTTCTTCCTGGTCGGAACTGGAATCATCCAGCTTTGATTTCGACTTTTCGCAATACATGTAGATAAACCTGAAAAACAAGAAGCATACTACACTGTAAAAAGTTTCTCCGAGTTAAAGGTAACTGCAGCATTTGCTACTGCGATAATCTTATCTCTACGGGGATAAGATGAATCCGAATTAGAGATAATCTTATCTCAATAGAGATAAGATTAATCCCAGTAGTGTAGTCTCCAATGCACATATGCTAAACTCACAGACTGGACACCAAAGAAAGCGGGAGCTACTTTTTATAATTTCAGGTCGAAAGAACGCTCGTAGTGGACCTGGATATGCATTTTACGCTACAGCGGTGACAAATAGTTCTTATTTCTTCAGTTGGTCTTTTTGATGTCTGAAGTGATTCGTTTATTTTATTATTTATTTTGTCACCCTTATGTGACGGATCATGAAGCCTTGTCGGTGTTATTGTTTATTGTGTTCATTTCGTTTGCATTTGTTAACGCGAACTGCGCAACCTAACTATATACCTTTTGTCAGAGATCGGCGCTGACACTACGACGTCACCCAATCGGATATGACGACTGTAGTCTGTGTAGTGGGGAACTCCACCTCCAACTCCAACCAGAAAAACGTGTTCCACTTTCTGAAACGTACCTGCAACAAATTAAGTAAGTTAATTCACACTAAAGCCTTCGCGTCAAGGCAAACCGCAAACAAAAATTTACACGATCACAAAATGGGTAAAACCCAGAAAAAGTCTGCAAATATTCCGAAACAAATTAACGGTCTTAGATTTTGTAGGGCATATACCTACAAAGGTATATGCCCTACATATATGCCCTTTGTGTGTACCTCCCTACCAGCCAATCCTTTCTCCCAGCCTACACTCCAAAAATCTCAGTCCTAACTTCTTTTAACTCCAGCAATATACTCACATAATGCTCCTTGTCATCTTTTTTTTTTCCACGTGTCTATACACTGGATAAGCAGAAAGACCATCCCTTACCCTAAATTCACCTAAATACGCGACAAGACACAACTAAGTGAAGTGGGAACATAGTGAGTTCTTACCGGGAAACTCGGTAGTTCGACTGGTTATGACCTGGTCATATCCACAACATATGTACACTCGGGGGTTAGGAAACCCAGCAATTGGCCCCTGGAGTAGCTTACCGACGATACAGTCATTCTGAATATGTCCTCACGCTTGAGGCCAAGGCGGATAAAGAAACTAAACAAAATAAACAACAAAGTACCACAAATGACGGTCACAGTTCTCCTCTCATAGCCTGAGTATAACCGCCAGTATTTTTGCGTCTGAAACTAATCGGTTGGTTTAACTCAAGGAAAGGCTTACCCTGTTTACCCATAAAGACAAACAAACACCCCCTCCCACCTTTGGTGGTGACAAACGGAGTAATCAGCTGAAATTTTGTTCCGGCGATACTTCGGCCCTTCTTGGAAGGGTCCTCACCAGGCAGGCTAAAAATCTTAATTTATCAACTATGTGTACCAACAATTTAAGGGACTTACTTTTTAGGAATTTCTGTAGCTGACCCTATTAGCACCCCCAAACAAGATTTGAAGTCAACTTGAGTTGAAGGAATACTTAGACGGTTCCCCCTCAAACTCGGTCAATGGTATACTTACCCAAAAGCCGCGTGGTTGTATTTCCAGCAGCAATCATTGCTTCCCTAGTATGGCCAACAGATGGCAGTTTGGTAGCTACGACGCGGTGGTGTCCTATCGTTCCAAGACTGTAGACGTTACTTTCTCCTAGGAAAGATATGGATTTTAGTTGTCTGTCATGGTTAACTTATTTACTTGAAATCTTTCGTAAAATGCATTTAATACCATGAAGTTTGCAAGCGAACTAAGTTGCCTCGACCCTGATTATTCCATTTGACGATTTTTACTAGTTCCTCCGCGAACTATGTTCACAAGACTCTTGGTAGCTTAGTGGTAGCGTAGCGCACCAGCATCGGAAAACAAAGGCCGTGGCCCGTGGGTTCAAATCAAGCCGGAGGGGCAAATTTTATATTGCCTATTTTGTCTTATTATTTATAAAACGTGAACAGGGTAGAAACATGAAAGTCCAACCAAACTTTCGGAACCGTTTTTCTTTCACAAAATGGTTGTTCTTCTGAGTCCTGGACCCCCTTTCCCTCGAGGTCAATGGTTGTTCACTGTGAGTTTTTCATTAGTAAACATTCCTTAAGGAGATATTCGCCTGAATCTGACCATATTGTAGAGAAAGCTCTCCCTCGCCAGGCAGCTCACATTCGCTACCAGCAACTTGCCGTAGAAATAAAATACAAGCATAATTTCCGTGACGATGGGTTTCAGAATCCACTGCAGCCAATTTCCGGTGGCGACGCTCATTTCCGGTGTGAGAAGAGCAATAGATAGATAAGTCTGGGCAAGAATAAAAAACAAATCCTCCAGAGAACGTTCCCAAAATCGTAGACCGAATGGTCAGTAGCGAAATGACCGCATCTTCAATTCAAACCATTTCCGCAAGGACTTTAATAGTAGTAATAAGAATTTATTAGCACGTGAGGCCATGGCCAACAAAAAGAGGCCAAGTTCATTCAAGTCCCACGACTCTAAGCGTTTCAAGAGATTTCCCGTGCCCCCTCCAGTTCCCCCCAAGTATCGAATCCGATCAGGACTTGACATGGAACATCTCAGACGATAACTCTTTCCACTTGCCAAGTTGTCATTCAATTCCGATCACCCACTCAAAAGTTGTGCATGTCACTAGATTCCGGGCTCCCCATCCCTCCACTCCCCCATGATGGTCAGATCGGGGAAACAACTATTCTCAAGTCCCTGATGCGCCTTCCAACTTTCATCGTCCTAGCACATCAGGAAGAATCGAACCCGTGAGATCACCAGAATTCCGGACCCCTCCAACTCTCCCGCACTGCCCGAATCCGGTCCGGTTATGTATCTAGGACTTGTGCTTATTTGACAGTGCAAAACGGATACACAGATTGTGCTTGTTCCTCCCATCAAGTTTCATCCCGATCTCTCCACTCTAAGCGTTTCCCAAGATTCCCGGTTCCCCCTTCCAGCTCCCCCAAAGTCACCGGATCCGGTCCGGATTTGGAGTGGGTCGCCTGAGACACGGGTTCTTTCCAGCTATCAAGTTCTGTTAAGATCTGATCACCCGTTCAAAAGTTATAAATACCTCAAGATTCCGGGTTCCCCCTCCCTCCACTCCCCCCACGATGCTCGGATCATGGATGTGACTATTTCCAACTTATTTTCTTGGGGTCCCTAATGCGCCTGCCAAGTTTCGTCGTCCTAGCTTATGTGGAAGTGCCCGAACTAGCAAAACCCGGACAGACCGATCAAGGGATGGACAGAAATTGCGATCGCTGTATGGCACTCGGCCGAAACTTTGTCGTTTTCTCTGACAATCTGACAATCCGGATTCGTTCTTGAACTGTCGATTCGTAATCTTGCAACGGACTGAGATTCGTCGGATTGCCGTTTTGTAGTCTTGAGATAGTCGATTTGCTGTTTCTCTGATGATTTAGTTATTTAGGATTATAATCCGAGACTGTCACGGAGAAACGTCTTTAGAAGATGCCTCAAGAGGAAGAAGAAGATCCATACCTACAGTGTTGAAACGGACAAAGGTCTCCAAGTCGTCTATCATGGAGTCTACTGCTAACTTCTCGCAATATTGGGCAGTAATGATTGCAACAGTCGGCTGTTGGGACCGGACGATCCGTGGCATCTGTCGGACAATCTAGAAAACAGCGAGGCTGAAGGTTCGCACATGATCAAGAAACATAAATGTTCTACTCCTTTATGCATTTATGTGTGTGTTTCTATAAGAAATACCAAGGAAATAAACAAGAGGAGGAAAGATGGTAAAGGAAAGAGACATTCTAGGAAATGTCCGTTAAAAGTCTTCTTCTAAATTCGCTCTTCTTCTTGGTCCTTCAAAAAGAAAGAGGCAGAGATCCATCAACAATATCCCCGACGCTCTTCACGACTTAGCAAATACACAAAACGAAAGCTGAAAACCAGCGAAACTAAGTCACGACTTTCTTTTACAAATGACTGTCAATGCGCAATTTTTTGTTGTAGGAGGTTCGCTAGCTAATGATGTCGATGTCTCGTGGTCAACTTCCAGGGTACAATTACAGGTTCTCTCCAGAGGCTCGACGAGTACTGACAGAATTATTCCTGGCCTTCGAAAGCAAATAGAATCCCAAGAGAACAGAGAAGAAAAGTATTTGTATTTTTGTTGAGGGATTTCAGACGCCGAATGAGGCTACCAGCTTACAGAAGACAGAGAATAGAAACTTCTTCCGAAAACTTCTTGGTCCCAGACGACGTCTAAACCTTCGAGTAAATTGTATTTTCTCTTGCAAGTTACACCGCACGGATAGTTCTCTGTCTGTTAAATTCATCGTTTAAAAATTTATTCGCAGAATTAGGATTTCCAGGAGTATCTTACTCGAAATGCCCGACAGTTGGCGAGTGCCCCCCGGAAAACAACTAGAGCTTCTTTTATAATCAAACACTTTGCACCGGGGGTGTGGAATTAGCTACCTGAAGAGGTAAGGGTTGCGTCGAGCTTATCAGCTTTCAAGTCACGGGCTAAGCGCTTCTTCTTGGCAAAGACAATGAAAGATCGTTCGAACGCATGTGGTTTGTGTGGTTTCTTGTTAGTTTGTCCTTCTTTCTCTTTTTCTCCTCTAGTTTGTTTTCTTTTCCTTTTTCTTTCCTTTTGCTCTGTCTGATTTGATTCTCTGAATAAGTTATGAACTAAAATTGGGCCCCACCCACTGCCAGGCGGAAGCCTTATGGTGAGGCTGGAAGCAAATGATGTTTATTTTTGTGTTTATTAAACAAATTGACTCTTGTTTAAGGCCGTGCTCTTGAGAAGAATGTCAAACACGTCTCTCTTCGACACAATCAGGTTACGCATTTGCGTCATAATCGCTTTTCGTCCTGGACAACTGGGCGGATTTAAATTCCCATTACACGGGAGAAAGAACAAAAGAAAACATTAGATGGCGTGAGGACCTAAAAGGGTATTGAGAACGACAAGAAGCGATAGCTTATGCCTTCATATCTACTTTAAACGCATGTGATTTATATGGTGCTTTAAGTTTGTATTCAAAAGCTTAGCGATAAAAGTGGTATGCATTAGCGAACAGTAGAGGTATGCTTCTTTGAAACGTTGGTTAACTTTGACCAGTGCCATTTCCATCCACTTGCTGTGACAAAAGTCAACTATCAGTCAGCTAAAGTGGCTAATTAAGGTCTTCCCTTTATCATTTAGCCCAAAACTACTTAACTAACATTCAAAGAAGCATCCCTCTCAAGTACTTGCGTGAGTTGCAGTGCTGTAATCGGGACAACCGACTTTTAAACTGACTTTCCAGCGATCCATCAAAACCGGCTACTGAAACCAACGCAATCTTTATTTGCTTCGTTCGTGTTTTCTCTTTTTCTAAACCGGCAGTCTTACTTGATCATGTCGTCTGTTTTATTTATCTCTGGTTCTGTATTAAGCCGATGTTGATGGAGCTCCGCGTTTAAAGGCCAGCAGTGCAGCTGTTACCTGGGCAAAGAAGTTCGGATCGTCCTTGGAAAATAGATCGAGATCAGAGAGCGGTTAAGTGGGTATCCACGCATCCCAAAATCACGGAAAGAAATTCCGTCAGATGGCCGGCTACGGCACAGTCTAGAATTTCACAACTCGGATGCGGGATCTTGGGTCAAATTTGTAAATAAAATGCGAAAGTTAACCAAGAAGTCGTGTGGTTGGATACACCTGCCATCTGGAAAGTGAAAACGAACTACATCATGACGAATGCACACGAGTATAGGTAATGACAGGATAGCGGTAAGATATGGGAGAGTAACAGGAGGACCAGGTTACTCAGGCCAACCCTACGATATTTTCAAGTTAGTGAGACAACTTGCTAGTCACGTATCGGTTTGGAGTTACGAGGCTGGTTGATGCCCTTCGCCATGTTCCGTACAGGACATTATTTTACTTCTTTCTGTCTCATCTATAGCCTTTTTAATTATTTCTACTGATGTAAAATCGAACCACCCGGCCCAGACCAGATTTAGCTCAAACCAGAAAACTACACACAATTCCGTATGGTGGGGATTTCACCATAATTATGCAGATATAACAGAGAGCCGGGTTCTGCAAAACAGCCAGTCTCAATCTAAGTCTGTTAGTGTGGATCAGGAAGCAAGTTTTGAGACTTCTGATTCTAATTACCACCTTTATGGCTACGTTCAAGCAACCCTCTTTCTTCGGAAGGCGGGGGGAGATGATTAAGGAGTCACACTTACTCTGACATTATCTTCTCTTTTCGTGGCACGCGTGTACGTGTCGGGAGCTACTGTCGTTACGGTTCCTCTGTCCTGCAAGCCAGTGAGTAGCTCGGATACCCTTCGAGGGTCTGACTTAGTTTGACTGCAAGGGAAACGAAAATCTAATTACCACTCTTTCGTTTCCTAGGATCAATAAGGACTATACCAAAATCCCAAATGTATTATCGCTATTTTACGCAGTTTGATCTACTAATATTGTCAACAGCCAATGTTTCCTATAATCCATGCCTCGAGGAAGGTCAGTCCAAATGCTCAATCCTCTTCTACTCCAGTCGGATTTCACTTAGCACAACACTCCCTTGATTTGGTTTGAAATATAAACACAATTATACTTTCTTAAACTGTTTCGGTGTGTATAGTAGAGATGGTCGTCTCTTTTTAGCGGTCGACGTGGAAGAGGGAGCCCGAAATTTCGACTGCCTAGGTGACTCCACAGGTGTATAAGTAGCGAACTGAAAGACGAAAGTGCTCCTCAGCCGGGATTTAAGCCCAGGGCTTTTGGCTTTCGAGGCAAGCGCTCTACCACTGAGCTACAGAGGGGCTTGTGAACATTCTTCGCAAACCACTACAATAGTCAGATAGAAGCCTCACCAGAAGGCAAATTCATCTAAACTCCTTCACATCCCACGTCACAGGATTAGATACGTAATATCTTTCTACATGGTTCAATCTGGCACTGTGCACCTCAGTCACAAGAGCAAGGGGAAGTCCACAGTGGGATCCCTCAGTTCACACGACCTTCGCATGATGCCAGCTACCGTGAGAATTTCTGAGCCCACGGTGATGCCTGGATATAATAAATTTTTCTACAAATTTTGTATTTGTTAGATGTCACAGTCTCCAAAATCGGAGTGGATCTGGTTTGTACTGAATTAAGAAGCATGACCTTACTTGACCAATATACTTACTTATTTATAGACGCACTGCTGCCGGTCCTACCGAACTAAAAAAGGAATGATTTATCAGACTGACTGAAGCCTACTCAGGTAAAAGAAGACCGCAGAGAAATCCATATCGTGACACGCCCTAGGAAAATATCGGGCGTTGTTAGACAAATCAGGGCAACTGGTATTACGTCAACGACGCCGCGTTTTGTTCAATGACGGATATGAAGAACAGAGAGGGTGAAATTACATGAGCGAAATCAACCGTCTCACGGAAAACTAAGCGAAAATCTGCCAAGACAATCCGTTTATCAAACGTCTAAAAGACAGCAGATCAGACGTATATCCGTTTCAACGATTCCTATCGCAAAAGAGGGCCAACTCTCGACGCTTTTCAGGAAGGGTCGATCTTCGTGGGATAACTTGGTCAGCCGCTGTCGCCAGGGTGAGCTGCTCAACTTGCGCCCCGACACAACCACAAATAAAGATTGGTGCCTACTGACCGCGGGTTCGCATTCGCCTAGGCGAATTCGGCACCGCTAGCGGAAGAAACTCCGCGCCGCTCCACGGCAAATTTTGTTCGCGTCGCGGAAAAGATCTGCGTTCCGTGGGCACCAAGCTTAAATGTCTTCCATAATTCAAATTCCCCGCGTCGGGATGAACTTTGTATTGTCGGGCGAGTAGTGCATATTCTGAACGTCACTACTAGAGCCTAAGGTGAAAAAATCAGAAATTCCTTTAGCAGAGTCGGAATGATTCAATGATTCAGTTAAACTTTAAACGACGAAGCTCGCAGTGTTTCGACATAGTTTACCACTTTACAATTAAGCAATGCTTACAGAAAATTACACACGGCTTCGGCTGTTGTTAGCCTCTTTCCATGTCCCTTGCCTTGGATGACAATCTTGGCAAAATTTGCCAAACCGATCTTCGGGCGAAAACAGCTCTCCTCAGAAACAATGATCCTGATACGTCACGCAAAAAGAACAAATCGTGGCAAGCGTGACAATCAGTGTATTGCTAATAGAGGAGCTAAGATACACTTATGAAGTGAAGAATCTCGGGAACTACTACTGAAGTAGAATGAATAACTATCATAAGTACTACGTGTCCTTTACGTATGTGGACCTTAAAGTACTCACCTAGCTATTTGCGTGACTGATATCGGATTCGGAAACGAGGATTCGATGATCTCCAAAACTCGAGCTTCGGTTACTTCCACCAAATTATCCGCTTCGTAGTCTGTAAGTGCTGAAATAAATAAATATATGGTTTCACAAATCCTTCAAGAAAGAAGCTCTACAATCAGACATCTTTTCCTCAACTGTCCCTCCACGATCTAGGATAACCCCCAATGAAGAAGGAGTATGAATACAAATTTCGACAAATATCCATTTCCTCCCGGCAGCCTCCCCCACCATAACGAAATTCGACTAGCGGAAGCGAAGCCGCAAAAAGAACAATATCGAATAATAACAATCACAATAAACATTTATTGGAAAAGCCAAATAGCCTATGGCCATACGAAGGCGAATATCATCAGGCGACTTATACGCCAACAAAATTCAAAATACATAACAAAACACAAACTAATTTCTTATTTTTGTCGAAGTTTTTGTTGTTGTTGATGTTTTGTTTCGAGGGTAATTAGTCCCTTACAGGTTCGTCTCTGGGCATTGAAGATTCAGTTTTTTTTAATAAACCCTTCATTCATTCCTTCATTGTATTTAACACGAAAAAGACGATATCGCGGAATGTTCTTTTATTTGTTGACTTAAATACCAGGGAAAGAAACATCACCAACCAACCCGTCTGAACCCAGCGAAGTAAGATATTGACATTGTAGTAGTGATCAACGGTATCTTGCGCAGAGCTATATAACCTCTGCTGGCTGCTTACTCGTATCATGAACATTCATTATAAATCTAAGTGGAAGAGCAAATATTTTTAGTAAAACAAACATCAAACCTCGGGAAAATTTGGCAGCTGGCTAAGTTTATGACCCTTGGTCGATAATGCGCCGATCACGCTGCAAAGATTTAGTGCCGCTGGAACGTAGTGCCGTCAACGGCTTGCGTCAATTGCGACGCAAGACGCAGGAACCCCTAGACCACTCCTTGTTCAGGTACAAAACCCACCTGCGAACTAGACCTCACTCTTGAAGTGAGAAATCAATACAAACTATCATCAACATTTTCCAGCGATCTAGAGTTATCACAGCAGAGATGGACAAATCCGATCATGAAAGGATTCGAATCCGAATCCAGGGCTAGGTACGAATCCGATTCCGAATCCACCATTTCATGCTGGGGATTCGAATCCGGATTTGAATCCGACCTTAACAAAAATCAAATCATGTACCTAGGTTACAGTTTAAAAATAAGAGATGATAAAAAGCTGATATCTGAGTTAATCAGATAACGTGATAAATTACTGATGATTGTTGGTGTTGGAGACCAAAAAGATTGATTGCCTAAGTCTATTGGGTAAAATTGGGAAAAAGAAAACTGGAAGGATGAAGACTAGAAATTTGAGCGGATTCGTAAGATTGTGGGTTTGGAATCCGAGTCCGAATCCGAATCCAGCGTGACAGCAGAAGATTCGAATCCGGCCAAAACGACGAATCCTGGATTCGGATTCGCCCATCTCTGATCACAGACAGAGTATGGTTGTGTTCCACGGCAGTTATTATGAGTTATGGAGATAAAAGGAGCGACCAGCTATTTATTGTGGTAGTTATTATCCTCGCTAGAACGAAAAGAATAACTTTCGGACAGTCATCGTCATTCTGGCGGGAATTCCTGTTGAATAGATAGTTATTACCACCTATGATGCTCCCGACAGTCACAAGTAAATTGCTTAGTAAACTGAAAATTATAAGACGGAGAAGCTAATTTTCCAATTATCACGTAGGACTGTGGAATAAAAATAATTATGGAGCAGTAATGATCATAAGTCCGTGGAACGCAACCTATGTCATGTGATCCCCCGAAAAGCAGTAATACTATGTCAAGTGCCTATTTTACGTCCATAGTTACGGATAGGCAGTAAAAAAAAAAAACAGTGCGATGACGGAACTTGCTGACAAGACTAATTCAAGCTTAGTCCTGAAAACAAGTTTTATGATCCCTTTTCTCCATCCTAAGTAAGTTTCCTGGTGTTCGCTTGGCGGTGTCCCAGAGAAAAAAGGACCGCCGGAAATTTCCCAAGACCTTATACAAACAGATGAGGATTATCGGGATAGAAACTGGGAAAATAACTACAAAAGACCGGAGTCGCCCGATCCACTGGAACGCGCACAAATGGAGGAATCGGAAAATGTTCGGTCGTTAGGTTTTATCGATTTTTTAATTCTTAGTAGCACCACAAGGACACAAAGGGGATGAACTATTTTTTTTTAATAAGATTACCACGGCTGAACAGTATGCTAATTATTTGATTTTAACATCTGGATTCATCCCCACGCTTGTGCGCAGTAAATGACTATCACAAGAGAGGCTACTTTCGTATGAATGCGTATTTTTTGAAATGGTATTAGTGGGACGTTGAGAAACTCACAAAGTACGAGGCGTTTGGGCTCCATGATAATGACCCTGGTTGCCTGGAGATCGCAAACATTCGGCGGATTGGAGGATGGGGGAAGATGTATCCCTAGCAAAGTGACATAATCCCTCCCCCATCGAAAAACTTGCCTAATACATGCAATGAGGAGACATGCGATCCTCCACTTGTCACAACAATTAGTTTTATTTGAAAGTTGCATGCTGCACTCAGATGTGATGGCATTTTTGGTGTTCCACAACTGTGTATCAAAAGGTCCATGTATTTCGATCATCGCCACCCGTTCCGAGGTCAAGCTAGTGCAACGACTTTTCACCAAGGTTTTCTTTTTACCAAGTATCTTTCGGTTCCGCTATGACAGAAGTATCAAGGATATTCAATACTTGTTTTTAGCCATTATCAGGAAGGGAAGGTTCTGGATCGAAGTAAACCGGGGTACAATCACAAAGTACTGACATATCGGTAGAGTCGATGGGAAATATAATATGAAGTCCGAGGT
Source organism: Branchinecta lindahli (assembly GCA_023053555.1). Classification (NCBI taxonomy): domain Eukaryota; kingdom Metazoa; phylum Arthropoda; class Branchiopoda; order Anostraca; family Branchinectidae; genus Branchinecta; species Branchinecta lindahli. The sequence continues at coordinate 13,531,693 of JAKZAO010000003.1, forward strand.
TTTGGAAATAAGAACAAAGTGAGCGGTTAGGATGAAGAGTGGACTGCTTAGCTAGACTACCATTCATTCTTCACCCTAACCACTCAGCCTCAATCATTTCTACTTGTATATTGATTTTCCCCGCCACTGTGTCCTGATAATGCCAAATGTAATAATAAATAAATAAATAATGCGGGTGTCAACCGTAATTCCACGAAGGCAAATAGCGTAGCCCCACAGCGACACGGAAGAGACGCCGCTTAGGTGATTGTCCCACTCCACGCCCTCAAATGGAGAGTGGAAAACGATCGGAGTACCCCCCCCCCCAGGTTCTGTTGTGACAAATTTTATCCAGTAAAGTAGAAACGGCATCGGTGGGTCAATAGGTGAGATGCGCGCTGTCAGCGCCGTAGGCGTGTAGTATGCAGTGAAAACCGAATTTGATTAAAAGTACTGCAATATTGGAGCTTAGAAAGTAGCGTGACCTCGGGAGTCTTACGCGATGACCGAAACAGCGTGGGCATTGTATGTTTAGAACATGGGTGAGACAGAACGAGTTAGTGATAGAGTTAATTACAGGCGGGTGTGGCCTTAACACTCGGCGCTGCATTCCATTCCTTGTCTACCTTTGGAAAGGCGTTTTCCCACTTTCAAAAGCAGATATCCTGGTCTGGCTGAAAATGAGCAGTGTTACGAAATAATCGGAATAAACGAAGTGGCAGGGACCTGGTCGTAACGCAATGTTCGAACGGAAGGAGATGAAAGAGCTGTGAGAAGTGCAGCAAAATGCAACCTGCACTCGATCTTTTTAACTCCTGCGCCTTCCACGAAAGCTGGCCGTATGGTGTTATATCGATTCTCTTTCAGTCGACGGTATAAGAACCATACTTCCCGACGAGCTGCGGCGATGTTCTTGGGCTTAAGGATATCTGTGCAACTATTCCGCGCATATTAATACCATTTAAAGTTACAGTCATACCGGGGAGAACTACTGTGCTGACGGCGGCATGAAAATCCTCTTAGTTATTAATTATTGAATGTGTTTACTTGTTTAGAATTACGAGTGACGATTTTTTTCCTTTTGACATTTGATGATTTTAACAAGATGATTTTATTAGGGCCGATTGCTTTGTTTCTTCTATCTTGTGCACTGTGCACCTACCACTCCACCGAGCTGTGACATTTTTCTTTCCTTTCTTTCCTACACTATTGTCGCGCAAGTGATTATAACAAGAGCTGTAAGCTCATATGGCACTTGCAAGGGTTGAGATGTATTAATTGATCAAAAGTAATTTTCGACTGTGCGGTTCAGATGCGCACTTTAAGGGAGCTAGAGAAAAAGTATTTTATCGTTGAACTTGGCTGTAATGATGCGCACTTTAAAGGCACTAGAAATTCATCTGTAAGGAAGACCCTTGAGGCAAAAACGATAGCAGGCTCTTAGGGATCACTGATATATACGTATGATCAAAAGTATTTTTTTTTCCACTAATGCGGGTAAAATGCGCACTTTAAGGGTGCAAGAAATAATTTTTTTTTGCAAAACCCTTGTGGGACAACTGATCATGGGTTGAGATGTATCGTTTGATAAAAAGTACTTTTCGACCTTGCGGTTAAGATGCACACTTTAAGGGAGCTAGAACTTCATTTGTAAGCAAAACCCTTGAGGCAAAAATGATCATGAGCTCATGGGGATGATGGAAATGCATATTTTGCTTAAAAGTATTTTTCTTAATTTGCGGTCATGATTGGTACTTTAAGGAATGGTCGGATTTGAAAAGTGGCGATTTCTAAGCCAATCTTGTCGAATTTCTAATATTCCAGCCAAATTTCATCGTCCTAGCACATCTGGAAGTACCTTAACTCGCGATCACCGGAATTCCGGACCCGCCCCTGAAACTCCCCCCACAGTCGCCGGAGCCAATCCGGTTCAGTTTTGGACTTGTTTGTTATTCCAACAAAGTTTCATCCCGATCTCTCCAGTCCAATCCGGTCACGTTTCCCCCCCCCCCCCCCAATTGTTGTCGGATCCGGTCTGGACATGAAAAAGGTCACCACATGCACGCCCTCTGTAGTTATTAAATTTCACTCGAATCCGATCACCATGGCTAAATATTCCGGCATAGCTAAATATTCCGGATTCCCCCTCCCTCCGATCCCCCCCACGACTATCGGATCGAGTGAATTTTTATTTACAAGTCAGTTTGATCGGGTCCCTGATACGCCTCCCAAGTTTCGTCGTGAAAATTTCAAAAACCATCATCACCAGAATTCCGGGAAACTCCCCTCTACCTCCCCCCCCCCAAGTGTCCGGGTCCAGTCCAAACGTGTAAACGATTTATATGGAGAAGATTCTTGTTCTTCCCAGCAAGTTTTACTCCGATCCCTCCATTACAACCGTTTCTCGAGATTTCCGGTCTTCCCCCACCCCAACTCCCCCATAGCTGTCGAATCCGGTTCGGACTTCAAATGGAACATCAGAGATATGTCATTCATTCAGGTATTAAGTTTCGTACCAATCCGATCACCCGTTCGAAAGTTACACAACACTCAATTTTCCATATTCCCCCGCACTGCACCACATATACAAACCCCTTTGACCCTCGAATGCACTAGCTCTTTCCAATGTTAACAGAGTGATCCGATGCAAAGAGTGACGTCACGCCGCGCGCAGACCTACTACTGTGTAGAAAGGGGTAGGGGTTTTACAAAAACTACTAAATTCTCAGGATTCCCCCGCCCTCTACTCCCTCCACGGGGAAGTGACTATTTGCAAGTTAGTTTGGTCGGGTCCCTGATATGCCTGCCAAGTTTCATCGTCCTAGCACATCTGCAAGTACCCTAACTCGCGATCACCGGACCGACCGACCGACAGACCGACCGACGGAAAAGTGATCGGTATATGGCACTTGAGCGAAGCTGCAAGTGCCATAAAAATCCTTCGTTCATTGATATGAATATATTGCCCTGAAAAACAAGCTGACAAGACGTTCCCATGGACACTTCCACAATAGCCGGAGCCACCATAAATTCCATCCGCAAGAGTAACGTCGAACATTTCAAGTAGGTAGTATGTCCAGAGACCAAAGCTTCGAGTATTCGGCGCAGACTACGCCAGCTTCAATTTGTTCTAGGAAAGTCAATGCCATTTAGCAGTCTACGAGAACCCCTGATTTTGGGACACCCTATACCTAACGCTGGATACCCTATGCTAAATGCCGGGAACCGGAACCCAATATAATAATGATGATCTGACTGAAGTTAAGAAATCAACCAATCGTACGTCCTTGATAGTCGAGAAGGTCAAGGTTAGGGTACACACAGGTACCCAACGTTTTGCGTAAGACACAATACATGCTAGATACACAGCCTTCCTGACTAGGACCCTTGCAAAGAAGGGCCGAAATATTGCTGCACGAACATTGTCTGCTGAATACAGATATACACAGCGTCTAGCAAAGGACGCCCTAAAATCAGGGATTTGTGCTAGACTGCTAATTAGAGAAACCCTTCGGCTTAACCTCCGAACTACACTTCCCGATGTTCTTGTGGACCGTAGTGTGTGTGGGGGGAGGGGGGGGGGGGGTGTAACCAGAGCGTGATAGTTCCGCCTTAGATGTACCATGGCTCTCCAAAATTCTAAGGTTGGACAAAGATGTACTTACGAAGAATCATGGAGTATTTTTCATATTCATCAAGTTGTTTCAGCTCTACTTCCACCCGTCTTAGCTGCCGATACTTATTCTGCATCAACTTCATTATTTTCTTGATGAATCCAACGTAGTCTAAAACAAAACAAAAAACGAAGTGACTTAAGGAAATCTTAGGACAACTTAGCTCAGCGTAATATTGAAGAGGAATGCTCGAGATCTCAACTGTCCGTCTTCACTGACTGGCAACGGTTAGTGTTGCCACTGATGAAAGCTGAAAGATGACAGTTAGCCGAACTACGACAACAAGCTCTCTGAAGCCCGAGTTTGGCAGTCTCGCTTAGTTCTGCCCAAAGCACAAATTCGTTCAAGTTCCAGACCACTTCTTTTCCATCTTGTGATACGTTACAATCACTGCCAGCTCCAAGTAAAACAAGGGTCCTAATTCGATTTCCGCACGGATTTTATGTCAGACATTTTTCCGACGGAGCGCTGGAATTTTTCAGAAATGCAACCAGCTCCACTCGTAACACATTCGATGGGAGAGCCTGACGGACCGCGCGAAGCCACAAAAATGACGAAAGAACAAGTGGTGAACGCGAGTCTTGATTATAACCTCTTTTCCCAACCTATTTCCCCAGCCTTAGTTCAAATTTTAAGTTTTTTTTAATACCAACCCAAATAACAACAAAAATAGCAAATTTGACAGGGAGTTGCCTCGACTATCCATAGGGAAAGAAAAGGACTTCCAAACGAGAATTACAGGAGAGTAGAAAATCAGAAAATCAGAGGTGTGTTGTATCTCAACGCCGGCCAACACTTTTCCTATTATTTTGGGCTGGAGTAATGTTTTTTATTTAGTGGGAGATCCATCTGGGAATAAATAACTCTTTTCTTCGGAGAACAGATCCAACCAACAAGATTGTAGCAATTGGTGAAAAATGGCACGAATGAGTTGGCGAGTCTGTCCGTTCTGGTTTTGACGGGCACCAGCTTATTGCACCGACAGGTCCGACTATTACTCGGCCCGTCAGGTGGGAGGAAGGGTCTGTATTTTTCTTAGAGAGTAGGTTTCAAAAAATTCATAATAAGTTCATTCGAATCGAACAATCTTGGCAACTCCGAGTCATGTAGTGCCTGCTCGTATGATTAGAACTTTGATCCCAGTATCATTTTTGTCGCACGCTTTTGCACAGCTTTCTCTGATAGGTACACTGTATTTAGCCCTCCTCTCAAGAAAAATCTGCCCCCTCCCCACCCCCAACACACACAAAGAGCGACCTTATTCATACTGATTCAGGGCAGAACCGTCGAGACATTACAGCCGCTGGGAAGTGTCTCAAGTGTGTCTGTCTATGCCCTAGTTCCGAAAGAGATATTTTTTAATTACCGACAAGGATTTGAGCACCGCAAGATCGTTAAGGCATCTCTACTCATTAAGGCGGCGAGAAATTGCTAGAAGATAAGAACATGAGAGCTGGGCTAATTAATGGCTCAAATTAGAGCTATCTAGAATCTGAAAACTTTGGGATCCCTTAAAGTTTCACCGAAACGGCCTAGGATAGGACAATATATTTACCCACCACTTATTCACTTAAATTGGCTTGAAGACCCGTTGAAAATGAGTTACTTCGTTGTTCCGCTATTCACAAATAATCGATTTTCAAATAGTGGAATTTCCGTGTGATTTCTGGTGCCTCTATGCGCTTGTATTTTTGCTGTATGCCTTACGAGAAATATTTATCAATTTTTTTTGTTCAGGCACTAAGCAATCTTCATCAATCTCACCACTGCCCACTGAAAAGCCGCATCTGTGTTGAGATTAAAATTTCCCGCGTCATAGTACAATTTACGGCTGTGGGGACGGCTGGAGATATTCTGAGCCTCATAACTAGAGCAGATAGTGGAAAATCAAAAAATCCCTTTGCAGAATCCAAATAATTCAGTGTATCCAATTAAATTACACACAAATGAGTTGGCCTTTCAGTTAAACTTTAAGAAACCAGGCAAGTAGCAGAGAAAGTACCTCGCGCCAGGTAAGTAAGGTTGTAGAATGATGCCCTCTCAATCCACAAACACGATTGTGTGCCACACAGTCGAGCCACAAGTTGAAACTCGCGGAAACGCCGTTTTGTTTATTTTTTGGGCGGTAAATTCAAATGTCTGAATATGTAAAAAAAAGTCATGTAAAAATCTCAATAAATAAAACTCCAGGCTTTCGTACTTACCGTTCCGTGCAAAAAGGATCTTCAATTTTATGTCCATACTTAAGAAAGTGTTTAATTTTATCGTTTTGACGTTATTTTGCTGCTTAATTTAAATTTCCCGCCAAAATCGAGCCATAAAATCGAAAATCACCTCAGCAGTTGTTTGTCGAATCTGAGCCACAAAGCGAGCCACAAAAACCTTGTTAGTCGCGGAAACGCTCTTCCCGAGCCACAATCGACCCACAGCCTGTTTGTGGGAGCACGGAAAAACGCAATAAGTTGAGACGTTGAGAATCATAAATTAGTTACTAAAACCTTGTGTATCTTTGCCTTCTTTCAAAGTATTTACAGTGTTGTTGAATGCTCTAGTGATATATTATAGGTATTCCTCCTCAGTTTTGAGGGACAGAAATAGAAAAATAAATTATTCACATTTCACATTTGCACAGTCGTTTATAAACAAAGACCTCCGGGTGACCTACCTGAAATTGGCTAACAATTATTTAAAATTATAAAGAAAACTCACCCCTCGGAAACTCAACAGGGGATACCAGCTCCTTGAAGAACTCCTGCGCACTGCACGCTTCTTCTGCTGGAGACAATCCGGCCTTGAACCAAAACCACAAAGTTCTCGACTCCTGAGTGTGTTCCTTTGTAGATGCACTCACAAGAAAAACTCGAAATTCCAGAGTCAACTTAGGGGGAGTGTTATCAGGGATTGCTGGAAAAGAGAGGGGAATCAGAGAAAGAACCTGTTGGACTTGGGTCCCGTGTTTGACTAAATCGGCTGAAAAAACCTACCGATTTGTTTGTTTTTTTACTTGAAGATGAATCAGAATACAACGTGTCAGGAAATCAGCGTAGAATGGCATCGATACCAGCTATCCGCATGTGGCCTGATCGCTTGCAGAACAAATTTGCATCCGCCTCGTTATCGCAAGCTCACCGTAAACATTAATGAATTTAATTCAATTATTATTATATATTTAATTTTATATTATCTTGTAATTCTAATTTAATCAATTATTTGAACAAACTAAATAAATTACGAATAGTGTTATTTTTGTTTCATCTAATGTAATATTTCTTTCTGGTTCAATAAGCAATACAATTCGTCAGAATCATCACAATCACGGAATAAACCGGAATAAAATTCACTGACTTGTCTATTCCACCTGACATGACAACAGTGAGCTAAGACACCGAACGCGAGTGGTTACTTGCTTCCTCGGGCAGGAAAAGTCAGGGTTATGCCATATACCTAAAACGGGGATTAACCATGTCATCAAAATACGCCGTTACTATTTGAGCCCAAATCTACCCTATTTCCACTAAAGTTTCACGAACAATAGTTGCGTATTTGCCGATACCGTTGGTATCTGTTACCAGTACCACGGTAACTGGATCTGCAACTAGTCGGTTTTGCAGTTACCGTGGTATCTGATATACGGTTGCTCTGCAAAAACGCCAATTGCCGAAACTGCGCTTTTCGAAGTCATCTCAAAAGAAAAACTGATATTCAGTATTAGTGCAGTGCAGATAGTGCAATAAAATCTTCTTCATTTACTCTGGAAAACTGCTTTCAGATGGGAAAATCCGAAAAAATAACAATCCAAAATCCAAATAAAAGACTCATTTTGCCAAGAACTTGTAATCACGAGGCGAGCAGTTCGCTATTTCGCATAAATTCTAATACGCCGGACCTTCATCTCTTCCTGTATCTTCGTCTATCTAGCACTTACATGGTCCTGTTTGCTTATACATTTTCATTTTCCATCCAAATCGATTACACACTTGGCAAGGAATCCTGGTCATAAATTTCCATATTCCAAGCGGCCGAATCCCGAATATCCGGAGATTCCTGAGCAGAAATTGATGATCGACAGACACAGGAATGCAGCGTTGACATTAGTTCGCTTCATCTTCATAGATTCAACCAAGTTAATTATACAGGGACAGCAGACAACCGAAAGAGGGCTCACTGTTGAGGATTAAGCCGCTTTCACATTGACGCGCCGACGCAACGCAGTTACTTCAATTTTTTCAATTTTCAATTTATTTTCAAAATTCCTTCACGGGCAAGCCGAACATTGGATTTTTCGTCGTAAATATGATAACATCAGCATCTTTGTCATAATTTTGTCGTAAATAATGAACTTATGTACAATTCGAATCACTGTAAGAGATCATTTACAATTACACATATATCATAACTAAAAATTAAATAACTATAACAACAAGAGCTGTAAGCTCATATGGCACTTGCAAGGGTTGAGATGTATTATTTGATCAAAAGTAATTTCCGACTGTGCGGTTCAGATGCGCACTTTAAGGGAGCTAGAGAAAAAGTATTTTATCGTTGAACTTGGCTGTAATGATCCGCACTTTAAAGGCACTAGAAATTCATCTGTAAGCAAGACCCTTGAGGCAAAAACGATAGCAGGCTCTTAGGGATCATTGATATATACGTATGATCAAAAGTATTTTTTTTTCCACTAATGCGGGTAAAATGCGCACTTTAAGGGTGCAAGAAATTATTTTTTTTTGCAAAACCCTTGTGGGACAACTGATCATGGGTTGAGATGTATCGTTTGATAAAAAGTACTTTTCGACCTTGCGGTTAAGATGCACACTTTAAGGGAGCTAGAACTTCATTTGTAAGCAAAACCCTTGAGGCAAAAATGATCATGAGCTCATGGGGATCATGGAAATGCATATTTTGCTTAAAAGTATTTTTCTTAATTTGCGGCCATGACTGGTACTTTAAGGAATGGTCGGATTTGAAAAGTGGCGATTTCTAAGCCAATCTTGTCGAATTTCTAATATTCCAGCCGAATTTCATCGTCCTAGCACATCTGGAAGTACCTTAACTCGCGATCACCGGAATTCCGGACCCGCCCCTCAAACTCCCCCCACAGTCGCCGGAGCCAATCCGGTTCGGTTTTGGACTTGTTTGTTATTCCCACAAAGTTCCATCCCGATCTCTCCAGTCCAATCCGGTCACGTATTCCCCCCCCCCAAATTGTTGTCGGATCCGGTCCGGACATGAAAAAGATCACCACAGGCACGCCCTCTGTTCAGTTATTAAATTTCACTCGAATCCGATCACCCGTTCCAAAGTTACGCATGGCTAAATATTCCGGATTCCCCCTCCCTCCGATCCCCCCCACGACTATCGAATCGTGTGAAATTTTATTTACAAGTCAGTTTGATCGGGTCCCTGATAGGCCTCCCAAGTTTCGTCGTGAAAATCCCAAAAACTGTCATCACCAGAATTCCGGGAAACTCCCCTCCACCTCCCCCCCCCCCCCAAGTGTCAGGGTCCAATCCAAACGTGTAAACGATTTATCTGGAGCAGATTCTTGTTCTTCCCAGCAAGTTTTACTCCGATCCCTCCATTATAACCGTTTCTCGAGATTTCCGGTCTTCCCCCACCCCAACTCCCCCATAGCTGTCGAATCCAGTTCGGACTTCAAATGGAACATCAGAATATGTCATTCATTCAGGTATTAAGTTTCGTCCCAATCCGATCACCCGTTCGAAAGTTACAGAACACTCAATTTTCCATATTCCCCCGCACTGCACCACATATACAAACCCCTTTGACCCTCGAATGCACTAGCTCTTTCCGATGTTAACAGAGTGATCCGATGCAAAGAGTGACGTCACGCCGCGCGCAGACCTACTAGTGTGAAGAAAGGGGTAGGGGTTTTACAAAAACTACTAAATTCTCAGGATTCCCCCGCCCTCTACTCCCTCCACGGTGGTCGGATCGGGGAAGTGACTATTTGCAAGTTAGTTTGGTCGGGTCCCTGATATGCCTGCCAAGTTTCATCGTCCTAGCACATCTGCAAGTACCCTAACTCGCGATCACCGGACCGACCGACCGACCGACCGACCGACAGACCGACCGACGGAAAAGTGATCGGTATATGGCACTTGAGCGAAGCTGCAAGTGCCATAAAAACAAGAGTTACGACGAATTCAGATTAATAAAACGCAACGCAAAAACATAACCAAGTTCTATTCTTGCGTTGCGTCGATGCGTATGCGTACAGATTTTTCAAGGGAAAATGGAAGTTTTTAAGAAAAACAGGAGAAAAGCCTACTAGTTATGAAGAAAAACTTACTAATGGGGAAAGAAACGAGAATCCAGCAGAAGAAACCGAGAAAGGAAAACGTAAATGAGCATCCAGCGTGAAAGCTTCCTGCGCAGGTGTGAAAGATACGCTACGCAACCTATACGCAAAGCAAGATAAACGTATACGCAACGCCGCGTCAATGTGAAAGCGGCTTTAAAAGAATGCGATATGTGTAATAAAAGTATTATTAGGCTACTCGTTTTATTTGTCCTTTATATATTAACCGGCAGTAATTTATCCGGTATATCGACAGCTGTTTTACCATGCCACATTCTCTTCCCTTTTTTCGAACAATCCTAATTTTACAGGGTGTGTTTTTCTGTTTATAGTACTATATATTATCGCCCTTCCTGAGGGTGATAGCGGAAAAATTTGGCCCGCGGGTAGCATGATAGGCTGATATCGCCCGAGCGCCGCAAATTTTCCGCTATCGCCCGAAGAAAAGCAAGGGCGATAATGATTATAACACTAGTACATTGTGCAGCCATATAACACCAGAACACTTGTTTTAATTTTCTGGCATCCCCCTGATGTTAAAAAAAAAAGTTCCAACCGTGCGATATCACTTGTTATCGCATGGCTGGCTGTGCGATAACAATTGTTATCGCACGGTTGGAACTTTTTTCTTTTAACATCAGGGGAATATCAGACAATTTTGGTACTGGGTAGGATAGGACTGGTGTCATGGGACTGCACAGTGTACTGGTGTTATTTTTAATTGCTTGGTTGCGCTTTTAAAAACTTACGTTTTGTCATCTAGATTGTCTACGATATAGTTTCTCGTGTATGTTATTTATTTTCTTCTATTATCTTCTTTTTTAGTCCTCTTCTATATTGCGAGGAATAAGAAATAATAAAAATATACATATTATGCGGTCAGGAATGGATACGCTCCGGCAATCGTTTCCCCAAATGTTCAGCTTGACTTCAAAACACAGAATTCAGAAAAGGTTTGCCAGCCTCAGAATGATTCCGCTAAAAAATCAAATCTGTCCTACCTGACGTTGGCTCTTTGTTGATGATAAGGCCCTTATGGCTCCCTCCAGCTACGAAGACCTTTCCGCCAGCGGCTCCATTTTCATCTTCGACCAATTTGCGCTCCATAGAAATGATAGTGGAGCGAGCGGTCTTCTTGCGAGGCGTCATAATGATACGCTCTATAATGTACAATACAGTTCAAAGGAGACAGAAATATAGAGAAGGGGGTGGGTGAGAATTGAACGGAACCTGTACAGAACAGATTTGCTTCCAAGCAAAACGGATAGATAGAACTTAAAACAAGAAGTATGGTGAAGAACTCTTCTGAGAAAGAACATCCAAGCTAACTGCGAATGGTATGTGATGGTAATAAACGGATGTCGAAGATACAAAAAAAGGGATAAGTGTCCGAGAAGAGGACTCTTGCCCAGAAGCACGGAATATCGCTGGAAAGAATCTCAGCTGAACTATCTGTTTAGCGCCGTACAAAGTTTGTCTGTGCGTATGTCTGTCTGAGCGTAGCGAGCCAGGGGCGGGTGATTTTGTTTAGTAACCTAAGAACTAACTAGCCAACTACTAACAGACCAGTGCTGTATCCTGAAATGCGATCAGACACTTCAGGGCCAATAGTGGTTTGATATAAACTATATCGAATCTCGCGGTCAATCGACTAAACAAAAGATTCGACTTACCATCTTCAATCAATTCCCCCATTCTCCTGTGAAGATCTCTTATCAGCCTCCTCGAAGACACAATGTAGACTGACGAGCCCTCTCTTGGGCAGGTCTCCGGCTTTCGCTTCCCTGAAGAAAAGAAAAAATAAATTTTACTAAAGCCAGGTTACTTTGGTCTTCGCCAAGCCACCATTATTGTTTCGCTAGAGTCGCTTCCTTTCTTCCAGCTACAGCGTAAAGATGACTCTTATATAGAAGGGCCGACATTTTTCTGAAGAAAATCCTAGCTGACTTATTCGTTTTTAGTCATTTTACATACCAACCAAGCCACCCGTCAACCGACCAGTCAAGGACCACGTCTTTTCCCATTCGACATCCACCGTCCTACCCAATCGACTACAACATGAACAGAACATCAACATCACATGTGTCCATCAACGGTCTTAGCGATTTTTTTTTTTACCAAATTGTAGAAGATCCTCATAATCATTTACTGAATGAGTACACCAGCCAAAGTTTACAATAACATCTACAAACAAGTATAATATAAGGCATGCGATTGTTGCGATATATTCTTCTTCCACACATTATGATTGCGTCTGAACATCACGGCTGGAGATGTTTGAAGTGCAAGTCGAACGACTGAGCAAGTGTACGAGTAATTTAACGTGCTTGCAAGTATACTACGTGCTTCCACAATTTTAAGAGACTGGTAAAGTTCCTGAAGGTAGCAGCTCACTTTGTCGACACCGCTGTAGGCTAGAGACTGGGCACTTACTGTGCCCCCTCTCGGGTAGCCTTTGCCCAAAGAGAGGATTTCCTTTAGTTGAGTTTAGTATTTTTGATTACATCTAAGTTTAATTTATTTTTTTCACCTAATTTTTTTTCTTTCTTGTTTTGTTAGGATTGTTGCCATGGCCTTAGGCTTTTGTGCTAATGAGTTACTTTATTAACTTTTCATTAAAAAAGAAGATGTATTCTCGCATATTGTCTTTTCTTTTTGTATTTTATCTAATCTGCTCTTCAAATATCTTCACCCGTGATGATCAGATGAAATCTTTGCATATTGTCTCCGTCGCACGTGAAACCGCTTCTTCGTTCACTGTTTATAAATAATAATTCACCACATTCCATTTCAGGGCTTCCAATCGGAGTAGTTTCTGAAAGCCCCCCATTGTCTCATTATTGTCACTCATTTATGGCAAACATAGTAAAAATAGATCCACAGGTCGATGAGTAGAAAATATGCAATCTGCTTCCCGAGCAATTTAAGTTTTGTACTGTCGTTGGGTAGAAAGTGAAACATATTATGTTCTGCCCATTACCTTATGATTCATGTTTCACTATCTCTCTGGCACATGTGCTAATAATGAGTCACTTCGGGACTTTTTCCGACTGGAGCACTGACTGAATTCCCGACCCAACGTTGACAATAGAAAACCTTTCTTTGAAATTGTCTCCTCCGATCGGCCGTTCACCTGTTAACCAGCCGGCACCCCATTAGCATCTTCATTTGTAATAAAACTCCTGAACTATTTGAGTGTTTCATATTTTTACTTGTTACTGCACTTAAGCCCTACGTGCGTAATAAATCGGCGATTGATTGATTGAAACAATGGCAACAAATCGAGGAAGCAACTAACGGACGCGCGCAGATTCAAAAATGGCGGCTTTTCTCCAATGCGGCGCCGGGCAGCAGATTCAACCTGTCAGGTTGACCTCGAGCCTTCATCCGATCGTAGCACAGGTGAAACATACAAGTGCTTCCCATTAGCTATCCCAGCACGATCCAATATTTACAGGACTGGACATTATCTCCATTTTTTCTCAGCGCAATCCTGGCCAAAGAGTTATATTACTAAACGAGACAAGAGGAAACAAACTGGAGTATTTCCGGAAACATGAATCTGAACGACAGGAAACATTCCAGCCAATAATCCAGAGAAGAAGATTTTTTTTGCTGGTTTCCAAGCTGTGGTCTACGAGCACACACAATCTTCTGATAAAAACAGTGACGACTAAATAATGACTGAAATCTATGATTAACGAAAAAGTAGGCACACACTCATCCCAACCTTGTTCAAATTACTCCAGCATCCTTTAACATATTCCTATCTGTCCGATATTTGTTCCGGAAATGTAACAATTTTTTAAAATATCCAGAGTGATAGGCCCTCGAAATCATTACAACGTTGGTTTCTCTGTAGTCCTTGTCTAGAGTATATATGATAGTTTTGCCCTGGGAAAAACCTTAGCCTTGTCCCATTCATCTCAGCACCCTAATCCCTGTTTGGATGGTATAAACAAGGTCAAGCTGTGTCCTCAGCACTGACAAGAAATTAGAGGAGTGGCAGATAAGGACTGATAATGGTAATGCCGGAAGAGGGACTCGACTGGAGTAAGAAAGACGACAGCATGAATTACTGCTGGGCAAAGCACGGAGGAGAAGGAAGTCAGGCAATTTGTTTCCCGAGCAGAAATATCCTGAATACTAGCCAAGAATACTGAAGGAGAAACGCAGCAGAAACGGTAAACTGTTCGAGTAAGCAGAACGCCGAGATAAAGGGTCGGAGTACCTTTCCCTGGACTAACATTCCTCCCTTGTTCCTTTAGCAACAATTTCGTTTTCAAGACTAAATTTATCTTTCAATCCAAATTTTAATTTAATTTATCCCTTTTACTGTTCTTTCTAGCAACAATTTCTATGGACGGTCCGGGAAAACGAATCAACTTCCGACGATGAAACGACGGCCAACTTGGGGCCGGAGTAGCTTTTTAGGGACTCGCTTAATTTTAATTTTAATCCAAATTTTAATTTAATTTCGCACTTTTTACTGTTTTTGGCAACAATTTCTTCAGACATTCCCAAAAAAAGAACAATAGCTTACCAATTGAAAAAAAGATACGTGGAAACATGACTGAAGTATGACGACAACTAAAACCTTTATCTGGTAAAAATTCCCATGGTGTGTTTAGCAAAAAGAAAATTCACATGCCGTGACTGAATCTCAGAGATGTAAACTGAACAGGCAGAACTGTGGTCTTCAAGACACGAAGCTCATAAACAATATTACGAGCTCCCCTACATTACAGTATAGAACAAAGAATCTGTAACTGTGTCCCAAGCGGCCAAAGTAAACAGCTCTCAACTCTATAACGTTCTATTCTAGAATAATAATAACACCAATTTACTGAACAAATCCGGAAACTAATAACTCAAATCAGAGGAAAATGTCGCTTATCATCTTTCGGAAAAAACACTGTCGATCAGGACCCTACCCAGGATTATATATCGGGGGGAGTCGAACCCCCCACCCCCCTCCCTGGATACGGCCTTGCTGTCGATATAACACTTCTGTTTTGTATATATTCAAATTTAAGACTTTTTGACAACCCAATCACCTGCCCAAGCTCCTCCTTTTACCTAGGTTTCTAGACCGAGGGGCTCACTAAAGTGTTGGTACCCTGTCGATCTTTCGGACTGTTCTAGGAATATACCTGATTAGGCCTGTGTCAGCCAGAGGTTTACCAAATGGATTCTGTCCCTGATAGAAACTGTCTAACCCAGAACATTCCTCTACAAACTGCAACTTCCGTCTAGAAATAAGCTCTCCGGACGGGCACCGGACATGGCTAATTTCGGATGCACGCAAAGCAAAACAAACAAGATGGACGAGACGGATGCTGGTACCGCCATCTCCAACCACCGACACTTACAGAAAACTCTTGAAGGGCACTTGTCTGATCTTAAGACACAAAAATCATGTGGGAAAGAGAGAAAGAGAAAATGAGAAGGAAAGGTTGAGATGAGAAATGTGGGTTATCGCTGGTTTTAAGTGAATAATAGTTATGCATTCCCGCACAGGTACACGGGCGTGCCATTCATGGGAGTGTTATGTATCTTGTTTTGTTGGATGAATGACACAAACAAAATGAATAGAGCTGAAAAACTGAAGTACGTTGGATAACGCTACGAGAATTCTGTGCTCGTGTCAAAACCCAATGGTAGCCAATGCTCATGTCTAGGCAGTCGTATCAACTGCCCTTAAAAATGTTACTGTTATTTACTGGACTAAGGCGTACTTGCTGGGGCAACTCTTACCCACACACACAAAAAATCTTTAAGCACCAGAACTGGGGCTTTGCTGTGAATTAGTGCTACTTTGACAATTCTGAGTGTAAAAAAAAAGAAAAATTCAAGGCAGAAAGCGCCTCTCTGTTTTTGTCCCATCCCCCAAAAGTTAGCTCTTACGCTATGTCAAAATAGTACCCGATACTCTTTTACAGAATTAAAGCTCGTTAAAATGACCTAGTTGCCTAAAATAGAAACAACGATTCTGAATTTTCATTCATTTTCTAGTATCTCAAAGTCTATTCCAAGTAACTAGACCCTCATTTTCCTCCCGTTTTGCTCCTATCCGCCTACCTTCAAGCCAAATAACGTGACACAATTAAGGTCCGTGCACCAGGGCCGTATCCAGGGGGTACGAACCCCCTCCGAAACATAAAAAAAAATGTTTTCATAGGCTTTAACCTCTGATCTATATCCTTTTTGAACTTTTTAGTATGGATTAGGTCCGACGCTCGGGTAAAACCCCTCCGAAATAAATTTCTGGATACGGGCCTGCCGTGCACACACAGTACGATTTTCGCAGTCGGATGCAAATTTCCTCCTTCGCTATGTAATTCTGATAATTCTGACTCCAAAAAGGCTGTACAGTGAGCCAGGTGGCCAGCCGGTGCCCACGGAGGTTTATAAAGCGTTACCCAACAAGTGAGTAACCCTTCGGATTTCCCATAGTGACGCGAATTTCTTATCGGGCTGTGTGTACACGTGTGCAGGTAGCTTAAGGTCCCTGGGATCGGGTCCATCAGAGGTCGGGAGGTCAATACAAAGATTAACGGGTGACATCAAAAATTGCGTTTTCAGCAATTAGCGTGTTGAACTCGAATCCTAACACGTTGCGCAGTTACCCGTTTTCAGCGCCCGTGTTCTGCATAAAGAACCCGGCACAGGATTTGATACTCTACCGAGTCCGTTTGTGTTTGGATTCGGTGTTGAACTCAAAATAAACACGGGAGCTGAAAACGCTTGAAGCCACAGAACACAGAACCCGTGTTAGGATGCGCACTGGACGCGCTCCGTAACAAGACCAAAGGTTTCGATGGGATCCCAAAAATTTAATATTTGACCCAGACAACTATAGGTCTTGTCTTCGCCAGATCCAGTCTTCGCCAGGCTAATCATCTGCGAAAATCAAGTTCAGATTTGCCTGAATAAGCCATATCTATTTTGACGATACTGATCGAAACTTCCTGCTTTACTTCTGCCAAATTTCCGGTTTCGGCTGAATTCCGAGCGAACTACTTGTCCAGCCAAAAAAAGATAGTTCAGAAACGAATTCAGCGTATCTCCTTATCCCTATAAAGAACATCTAATCAACTTCAAATAAAACTTTAACCGGTTTCAACCGGATTCCGGACGAACTAAATGTCCGGATAAAAAATGATTGCCATATACAGATTCAGCGTCTCTTCTTACCCTTAAATCTGTCATCTAATCAACTGCAAATACAAATTTTACTTTTAACAAATTTTCCGGTTTCGGCCGGATTCCGGGCGAACTACTTGTCCGGCGAGAAAATGGTTTTCACCATCGTGTTCAGCATGTCTTCTTACCCCTAAATCGAACATCTAATCAACTTCAAATAAAACTTTTACTTTTAACAAACTTTCCGGTTTTGGCCGGATTCCGGGCGAACTATTTGTCCGGCGATAAAATGATTTTCATATTCGTGTTCTTCTTCTTACCCCATAATCGACTATCACATTAGCTGTTTCAAAATATTTTGTTTGCCCCTTAATTTAAACCCCCTCCTCCACCCCTAAATGTAGGGCTACAGAGCCCATCTACGAACTCGACCTTACTCTTGACCCAAAGAATCCTCACACCAAGTTTCATCAAAATATCTCATTCCCTTCGAGAGTTATCGTGCTCACAGACGGACAGACGGAGGGACGGACGGACAACTTTTGCGATGTCATAGGTATCCGTCACTAACGTTTTGGGATCCCATAAATGACTTGTGACGAGCACGGGTTGAGAATCGCGAGCCTGAAAACGCAACTCCAAATATCTGCCGCTGAGCCTGTCTCTTTTCATCCAGTTTCTGAAGGAAATAAAGGGCACGTCGTACTTATGATATTAATTCATTCTACTCCAGTAGTTTTTCAATCCATTCTCGTTCCCGATATTCTACACTTCATACGTGTATCTTATCTCCTGCATTAGTATTACACTGATTGTCACACTTGCCAAGTTATTTTTTTTTACTTGACGTATGAGGTTCCCGATCACGGTTTCAAAGAAACTTATTTGTCCCAAGATCCTGTTATGTAACTTTGCCAAGTTTTTCATCAAAGCCAAAGGACAGGGAAAGAGGCTAGAAACAGCCGAAGCCTTGTGTAATTTGTTGTAAGCATAGCCAAGTTTTAAAGTAGTCAACTGTCTCAGGACATCTTAGCAGAAACGCTATCTAGTGCGAGGTGTTAAGAGAGGGAATAGTAACTTGTGTTTTGCATACTGAGCATCGTCAAAGCTAGAAATCGGCGAAATAATGGCTCGAATAAATTCATGTTGTCGCGAACTGCAATCCGTGCCGTGAATTTCGAAATTTGCATCTATTCCACACGGAGAAACCGATATTTTTTCACTACGGAAGTGCAAAAAACCCGACCCGAAAAACTCGACCACCTTCCGCAACATATATGAGTTCGTTTTTGTTTCAACAATTTCGGTGACGGAAGACTTCCGAAACGGAAAGGTTAATCTTTTCGCCGTGATGTCATCAATGCTTTGGGTAGTTAGGAGCAGTATTTTTTATTGGTTTATTATATCGTTCATTGTGTACACGGAATAGGCCCAAATCCTTCTTTCAGTAATTAGGCTATTCCACAATGATACCCAAATAAACACTGTCATTGTTCCTTCAGCCGTAACATAAATAGCGGCGAAACATGATGACGTCACAATGGGCTCAAAAACGCGACAATCGCTCTGAGGCATTCATCTTAGGGCCTCATAATCATCTACGCTGCCATTACTAGTAGACTAAATATTTTTGGAAATTTTGTGACGGAAGGCTCCCAAAAAGGCAATTACAAATTCGTCAAATCGTCAAAACTAGTGTTATCTATGCTTTATGATAACTTCAGAAGTAAGCCTTTAGTATATTCCTCGGTAAATTCTAGCCCATTTTGTCATTTCTATCACGTAATCTTGGAAGCATACGCTTACAGTGCTCCCCAGTTTTACACAAAGAGGACTTCCCCTTTTCGACCTTTACACCTACCCTGTCCCTAACACGAACAAGCTCTCAAATCTCAATCCATACCCACTACCATTACCATTCTTCAAATCCATAGTCTTTCTCGTTATTCCATACAGGTTGCAATCGAAACTTAATGCACGACAACGTAACTTCCACTACTCCGGCTTCCTACTCTAGAGAAAACTATCGTTTTTTCCCTCGAAATTCATATTTATTACCTGAGATAAGCTATCTTCCTTATCCGCCCTTTAAAATATTATCTGCTTATCACCAGTCCCACCTTATACTCTTAGAAATTGTTTCCAAACTGGCAAGAGCGGAAAATTCAAGTTTGAAGGAAGGCGGTTTCCAATCGACGTTTTTCCCGGTTGGCAAATGATGGCATGCGCGCCGTGACGTAAACAAGAACTAGTTCAACTAGTTTTGACGTCATTTTTGGCCAAACTGTGTATTTTCAGGGACGTATGTAATCGGTGACTAACGCGTGGGTGATTGTTATTCTATCTGAGTACTTGGCAAGCCTTTGTAAGCTATCTTACGAAAATCATCAGTAGAATTGATACTGTCTGTCTTTCAATATTTATGAAAAGTATTCCGCCTTTCTTTTAAATACCGTCTAACTAAAAATTATGGAACTATTTTAACCGAATTTTCAGTATTTAAATGTCGTTCATTTCAATGCGGAAATTTAAGCAAAACTAGACCTATGTTGCCAGGGCAACGTGAAGTCTTGCAGCGACCTTTGCTCGGCTTCGCCGACTAAAGTGTTGCGAGAGCAACACTTTGGTTTTGTTTCTTCACTATCTGGTAAGTGTTGAAGTTGTCAACCATCTAGGGTTTGAAAATGGTATGCTCTAAAAAGAGTTTGACTGATGACAGAACCCGTAATCACAAGTCTATAGGCTACCTCAGGTTTTAAAGAAATACAGAATATCGGAAGTACGGTAGGGACTAAACTGACTTTGCAGACAGTTGAACTTTATCCTTTTCAATCGTAGACATCGGGACTGGTGAAAACTTGGGAAATTATCTTACATAACCTAGCTGGTATTATAAAGCTGTGCGTAACGTTTCAGGACCATATTGCCATATATGCCACTTTACTAATTACTGCAAAACTATGTCATTGTTGCCATACCTCAGGGATTAAAGAAAAAACAGAAAATCGGAAGTGGGGACTAAACTGACTTCGCAGCCAGTTGAACGTTATCCTTTTCAATCGTTTACTTTGGGACTAAAGAAAACATGGAACATTATCTTATACAACCTAGTCGGTATCACAAAGCTGCCCGTAGCTTTTCCTGATCAAAATACCATATATGCCGCTTTACAGATTGTAAAACTAAGTCATTCTTTCGAAATATCATTTGTATTCGTTGCGTAAACACTTAATTCTCGGTTATATATAGATATTCTAAGGTACAATGATAGACCAAAGAGACCAGCTTTCTTACCCTCAGATTTATAGAGATCAAATAAACTGTGCATTGATTTGCACAAGTTTCTAGCCCCTCGTGAAGCCCCTCTAGCAACCGATTCTTACTTACATGTCCATTTCCCCGTGATAGACATGGTACCGTATCGTTCTTACCATGAAATGCACTGGCAAAAAATAATAGGTATACCAACTAGCAAAAGCTGCCAACCCCTCATCACCAAACATTCTAGTAACCGATTCTTACTTACAAGCCCATCTCCCCGTAATAGACCTGGCACCAAATAAAACTTGTTCGTACTATATAAAACACAGGAAACAAATTGTATGTACACCAAGTAGCCAAAATTGCTACCCCTCATTGCCGAAGATGATTATGTTCTAACAGCCTGCTGTTGCTTACAAGTCCCCTACATGTCTCACAATTGGGATCGTCCCATTTTTGGTTTCAGTGTGTACCCTACTACTGAAGTTGTCAACCCCTCTAAACTTTCAAACTGTTGTATCTCATGAAGGAATTTTTGTACCAAAAAACGGATGTCATATACTTTGATCAGCTCATCAATTTATATCGACTACCGTTGAAGAAAAAAATCTATCTGTATTAGTTCAAAAGTTGACTTTTTCGCCGTAGGCCAACTTTCTAATATCTCCACTTAGAAAGGAGCAAAGAGTAAGCTCTAATTTATTTAGCATTGAGAGAATTTTAAAGTTTAGGAGGCATGTCTGATACCATTTCTCTACCGCAATCCCAAGTGCAAAAAATGGAATGATGAACTTGGCTGAAATCACGAACTGAAATGAGTAGAAACAAGCACTTTCGGACCCGTGGTAAAATGCCACTTTTTTCTTTCTGCAGATTTTTCTATTTATAACTCAAAGAAGATATATTGGCTGTGGGGCCGGGGAACTGCCGCACATATTTAGCACTTATAGATTTTAGTCCATCTTCAATTAGAAACTGGTGAAGCACAACTTCAGATACTCCTCTCTGACATAGGCTATACAACTCCACTTTATTTCGCACACCATAGGCTCTGGCTCGAGGACAAGCAACAACCATCCTTTTTGGCCCCAGGCAAGAGCTCTACGGAGCTTGCCAAAATGTAATGTCATATTCATCAATCCGGCCTGAGGTCCACACTTTCCGTAAAACCCGCACAGGTTAGACCCTTACCAGTTCCCAGGAATAAGCTGAAATCGGGGTGCTAGGAAAAAACAAAACAAAAAAAAACAGGACAAAACCAAAGTGTTGCTCTCGCAACACAATGAAGAAACGCGAGCAACAGGAGACAAAAGGTTTCCAAAAGGATTGATGGCGATGTGGGCCAAGTTGGTCATATGTCCTTTGAACGGGTCGGGTTAAGCAGAAGATCTCAAAACGTGGGTACGAGAATAAACCAAAGAAATATCAAAGATATGCGAATCAAAAGGTGTACTAATTAGTACTGTATTTCTTCAGTAGCTCGACTTCTAATCTATGACGATTTTTACCTGAAATTTTAAAGGACGCCCCTTGCTTATTCGTTTTATATTATCCTTAGCTCCCTTATGGAATTAAAAGATTTAAAAATCGCAGCCTTTTCCCATTGTTCCGTTAGTATCTACGGTTTTTTATCGCTTTTTCGGCCGAACCGAGTTCTGCCAGTCACGCGCCGCAAGATTCGCCAAAATCTTCAAGGTCAGCTGACTGCTCTTTCACGCATAAGAACATCAGAAGCTTCAAAGTATTATTTTTCATTTTGGAAGACATGGTATATATATCAGACATATCTCTGTTTTTGACTTGTCCTGTTTTGCTTCGTTTTCCCAATTTTTAACCACGGCGCATTCCCTTTTCAAATATTTTGCGTCCAGCCGTCACGTCAAAGAAGAAGAAGAATATTGACAGAGACCTTTTTCTGGAATCGCGCTCCCACGTGGTTTTCAAATATAAAATCGTTCTTTTTTATTGGACGTCACCGCTTACCGTTGCCCACCCAGGTTGACATCTGGTCGTTTGCCCGAAAGGAGTGAACCGTGGGCGCGGCCCCACGTTAAGATAAGTCAGCTTCCTACCTACTGTTAACGAATTTTGCATTCCCCTGGACATCCCTATAATGAATGACCCACCGGCACCAACCACAAGCACAGGCTTGAACCACTCTCCCCAAAAGCACTCAACCGAGGAACAAAATCCAACCCTAACAGTGGATGTGTCACTAACAGATAATGACACAATGAACACTGTACAGGATGTAACAACATCACCTACAGCAGATGAACAGCTGAAGGAGCAGCTCCAGCAAGAAGTCAAAACCCCTAGCAGCGACGGGTTCACCCTTGTAGGCAGATCAAATAAAAGAAGAAAACCTCTAGACTCGACAGGATCACCCCCATCCCCAGTAACTGGAAGAGCTGGACAAGCATCAAGCAATGGTGCACAACCAGGCCAAGATGAACCAACATATCAGATCATTAGAGCAACACCACTACAAACAGATGAAAAGTTCAAGGTCTCCCAGATAGGAAGATTGAGGATGATCCTGTTCAAAGCAGTCAAGTCAAACTTCCATCTAAACATCACACGTGATGGTAATCTAGACATTTTCTTACAGAACACTCAAGCTGTCAACCAAACCCTGTCACTGAAGGAAATCGGCTCAATAGCTGTCACGACTCAGCTACACCAACCAAAGAAGCAGAACACCACAAAATTAGTGGTGTACAACATTCCCAGTGATCTGACTGATGAAGAACTCCAAGAAGCCCTAACCGACAGCAAAGGAGACCTAATCCCTGTCAACAAAGTAAGCCGCCTATCCCCGAAAGATGGAGAAGCAAGTAAGTCCGTTCTATTTGAATTAGAAGGCGACAATCAGCCACTGACAGTGTTCCTCTTTGGGCAGCCAAAGGCATTTAAACCTTACAGGGAAAAACCAAAGCAGTGCTCAAAATGCCTGAGACTAGGGCACACCTCGAAGTGGTGTAAAGACGACAAAAGGTGCCCAACATGCAACCAGACAGAGCACCCTGATGGCCAATGCCCAAATCCCCCAAAATGCCGTAATTGCAATGGGAATCATCGATCTGACGACAAAAGAAACTGCCCCAAGTACCACGAAAAAGTCCAAGTATTAGCTGTAGCTCAAAAGATGAACCTCCCCATACCAATAGCAGCACTACAGCTAGCACAGCAAAAACTCAAGCCTCAACCGCCCACCCCACAAAATACCCCTAACCCAGCATGGGCTCCACCAACATGCAGTACACCAAAGTCCACACCAGCTCCATATGCCAGCAACTTCCCACCGCTCCCAAAAACAACACCAGGGAACCAGGTCCAGCCGAAAACAACAGCAACAGCAAAGAGACCAACAAGCCTAGCGATCCACGGAATCCAGAAGATTACCCCACGACCAACCCCCACTAGCCACACCCCAACAACCAAGAACCCAACAACAACATCATCAGCAACCACGCAACACCACAACCATCCACCAGCAACAACAACACCACTAACGCTCAACCTCACCAAGTACACCCTCCTCTACAGTAGACTCTACCTAGCCAACCTTGCAGCACCAACAAAAGTACAGATCCTAAGAGCAGCATCAATCCACTACTTTGGCCTAGCATTGGTAGATGAAATGGAGCACGACCTTTCTGCAGTCCTTAACCAGATTAACGTACATCTACCCAATGAAGCATAAATACGACCAGCTAAGAATACTCCAATGGAATGTCAACTCCCTAAACAACCAGAAGCTTCAAGAACTGAGGAATTACATTGAAACCAAGGAAATCAGTATAGCTTGCCTCCAAGAAACAAACTTTAACGAACATACTGATGTGCACATACCAGGATTCGATCTATTCCGAAAAGACAGAACATCTGGGCGTAAAGGGGGTGGTGTAGCCATCTTTGTCCGAAAAAGCTTAAAAAGCTGTGGAACAAGATATCCCGCTTACAAGAATGAAGTAGACGCAGTGGGCGTTAAAATATGGAGTAAAATATTGAAAGAAATCAATATCGTATCATTCTACAACCCGAATGGTAATAACGATGCAGAAGATTTCTTCCAGGATGTTGGATATAAAATGGAAAAGGAAAAAATACTCATTTTAGGAGACATGAACGCCCATAGCCAACAGTGGGGCAACAGGTCAACCAAAACTAACAGAGCTGGGAAATATCTGGAGAATCTTATTTCAAATAACCCACACATCACAGTGGCTACGCCAGAAAACCTGGACACGCACTACGATATTAAAACCGGGAAATTCTCCACGATAGACCTCCAAATTGTGTCAAGCTCTATTATAAATTCAATAAACATAAGAAGAATAGATGACCTCCGAACAGACCACTTCGGGATAATAACAGAAATTGGAGCCAGCTTTGAAAGTGACGCCCACGTTCCCAAGTTCCTGAACGAAAAAGCTGACTGGGGAAAGTTCACACATGTATTAAATAGCAATGACTACACGGAAATTCTTGGAAGTACGGACCCAGAAACCTCGTCAGAAATAATCAACCAGCTGTTACTGGATGCTGCCACAAAAGCCATACCAAAATCCAAAGAATCACACAAGAGTTACACAAACAAAAGCCAAAAGCCATGGTGGGATAACCAATGCCAAACAGCAAGTGCAAACAAGAAGCTCGCTGAAAAAAGGTTCAGGAAAAGCCCATCAGTAGAAACAGCTATAGAAGCCAAGCGAGCAGCAGCAAAGCTGAAAGCAGCAATCTACAAAGGCAAGACCAGCAAGATAACCCAGTATTTGCAAAATGTGAACAGAGAAACCCCTGAAGGAAAAATACATCGTTTCCTGAATCGAATGACAGGAAAACAAACCAATACCGACTCTCTACGATACTCCCTGCTGAACAATGGAAAAACAGTAGAAACAGACAACGAAAAAGCAGAATTGTATGCAGAAATATATGCAGACAAATTCAGTGAAGCCCCCCCAAATGAAACACAACCCCAGGAAGACTGCAGCAGAGAAGACCCTCGCCCACAGACGGGGCACTCAGACCTCACAAAACCCATATCCATGGAAGAATTGAACAGAGCAATAAGCGAAAGCAAGGATTGCTGCCCAGGAAAGGATGAAATCCACCAAAAGTGGCTCGCCCACTGCACCGACAGTTACAAAAGAGCACTTTTACATGTATATAATACATGCTGGAGGGCGTCAGTATTTCCAAAAGTATGGAAAATCGCAGTTATCACACCCATACTCAAACCAGGAAAACCCAAGGACGACCCAAAGTCGTACAGACCAATTATGATTCTACCTACACTAGGAAAAATCTTCGAGAGAATCATCTATAACAGGATTTATTGGTTCTCAGAGAGAAACAAGCTAATACCTCAAACCCAAACTGGGTTCAGAAAGCACCATTCAGCTATTGACATCGTCATCCGCCTAACAGAAGAAATCCGACTCTCCTTTGACAAAGGAATCATCCTCATCGCTGCATTCTTGGACTTCGAGGGAGCATATGATAATGTCAAAAAGACAAAAATGCACAGAAGGCTTCTCCAACTTGGATTTCCAAAGAAAGTAGCCGAATTCATCACTGACTTCATGTCTGACAGATCCTTTGTAGTCCGAGTTAATGGCAAACTCTCATCAACAAAGAACATACAAAAAGGACTGCCGCAAGGAGCAGTAATGAGCTGTTTACTGTTTGCCCTGTTCCTATCAGGACTACTAGTTTCGCAACCAAAAGGTGAATTTGCAGACGATTTAACAGTGTGGAGCACAGGAGCTACCTTCACCGAGGCCCACACAAAGCTCCAAACCGCCCTGGATGAGGTCTCTACCTTCTCAAATACGTCAGGACTACCAATCGCACCAGCTAAATCAAGTATAGTACAATTCCACCGCAAGAGGACATCTGTACAAGCCAACCTCACCATCAACGGAACGGCAATACCAGAGACAAAAACTGTAAAATATTTGGGACTACTCCTCGACCAGAAACTCACATTCCATCCGCATATCCAAGACATCATCACCAGATGCCACCGAAAAATGAAAATCATGCTACGTCTAGCAGGCACACCATGGGGGTGCTCAGACAAAACTCTCGTTGAATTCTACAAGATGTATATCCGCTCTCAAATGGACTACGGGCTGACAGTCTACGGCACGTGCGCAAAACAATATTTTCGTCAGCTTGAAACTGTGCAAAATACAGCACTGAGAATCGCAACAGGAATGAGACGAACCACAAAAGCCCAATTCCTACGCGGAGAAGCAGGAATCACCACTATCGAGCTCCGAAGACAGATACTCATGTCACGCCAACTGACAAAACTTGAAACCACGCCCCACCACATCCTACATAGACCTACACGAACAAGCCACCAGCCGCGAACATCCATGCTGGCCGACCTTCGGTCCCATCAAAACATACTCCCAACCGCAGAATCATTGCTGACCCCAAAAATAGAAGATACAGCACCATGGACGCGCCAACTCCCAATCGTCAGAACCACCTTCCTACCGACTAAAAAGGCTGACCTCCTCCCTCACTTGGTAACAGCACACTTCTACCACATATCATCCACCATCTACCAAAAACATATCCCAATATATGTAGACGGATCAAAATCCGAACTTGGTACTACCGGAGCAGCCGCATACTTCCCCATTCAGAAACTTTTTGCAACAGAGAAGCTACCGAAAGAGTCGAGCATCCTAAGTGCTGAAATAGCAGCAATCAACATTGCACTCGAGCTAATCATGAAGATGAATCTGTCAAAGACAGATCTAGTCATATATTCAGACTCAAAATCTGCCCTGTCCCTAATTGAACGCCCTACCTTCCCATCTGAAGACATAGATCTGCACCACACAGCAAGCCTCCTCAAGCACGTTCATGAACAAGGAAACAAAACCATTTTCCAGTATATTCCAAGCCACATGGGGATTCCTGGAAACGAACTTGTTGACACAGCAGCAAAAAAGGCGCTGACGAACCCGGTGGAAAGTGGAAGACTACTCCCTATCAGAGATGTAATGAGAAGTAGAATAAACAGAATTCGGGGACCCCATCAAGAACCTCACCTGTCACCTTTCCGATCTCGACATCTGACAGCATTCTACCACCGTATAAGAGCAAACACCAACAACCTCAACCACCAAGCGCACCACTACAAAATCCCCAATGCAGATGGAACTGTACCAACATCCCCACTATGCCGTCTCTGCTCGAGAAAGGACGAGACCATTGACCACCTGCTCTTCGAATGTACCAACCTACCTAGAAGAAACGAGAGACAACAGCTCGAAAGAATATTTGCATCCCTCCGACTTGAGAAAACCACCTCCTCCCTCATCAAACACCCACCACCACCAAAAGACGCAGAAAAGCATGCCATACTAGCAATCCATTCATTCCTCCGATGCATGGAACTCGACCACCTAGTATAACCAAAATCCAAAGTCAATGAAGATTACTGCAATTACCCCAGCAATCTCCACAACAGAAGAAGAAAACCATTGCAGTCCTGAGCAGTCATACTGCGAGGCCGCAAAAGGGAAGAGGCCTAAATGGAGCGTCACGCCGTCCAAAGAGGCCTAACATAAAGAAGAAGAAGAAGAAGGCTGGATTGAGTCGACACGCGCTAACAAGAACAAGAGCTACGAGCTCATATGGCACTTGATACGAGTAGAGGGTACAAGAAAGTGGATGAGAAGGTCACACAATACACCCGCCATCCAAATATGCGGTTCGGGCTTAGAAATAGAATATGCAGTTTCACCAGATTCTGATCATTTCTGGCATCGCTTCGGATCATCTGGGGCAAATGACCGTTGTAACTACCAAGTATCAGCCCAATAAACCCACTTGTTTGATCTCTAGAGGTGCCACGGTCTCCGTTACCTCCCTCCAACTGCCCCCCCCCCACCGCGGCCGAATCTGGCTAGGACTAGTGAATGGATCACCTGAAGCATCTTTTCTCACCACCTACCAAGTTTCACTCGAATCTGGGCGTTTTTCGGTCGGAGCCCCCCCCCCCCCCCACCGTGGTCGGATCCGGTTCGGTCAATAAAATATGTCATCTAGGGCACATGCTTCCTCTACATTCCAAGTCTCATTTAAATCACTGCACTCGTTTGACCCCTATGCGAGCAACAAGATTTCCAGGACTCCCTCTACTGTGGCCAAATACGACTTGAAAACATAAAAGTCGAATCTCTGACATCTCCTCTTCCCGTCCAGCAAGTTCGACTGGAATCGGAGCGTAGCCTATCCAATCCCTCGACTACAAGTGTTTCACGAATTTTCATGGGCCCGCCTCCAACCCCCTCAAAAATATCGGATCCCATCCGGACTTGACATGGAACATCAGAGACGATATTTCATTCAAATCCCATCCCCCGTTCAAAAGTTATGCATGACACTAGATTCCAGATTCCCTATCCTTCCAATCCCCCACGATGATTGGATCGGGGAAACGACTATTCTCAAGTCAGTTTAATTTTCATCGTCCTAGTACATCAGGAAGTACCGAACCCGTGGGATTGCCAGAAATCCGGACCGCCCACTTCCACACAGTGCCCGGATCCGGTCCGGTTATGTTAATGACGTATCTAGGACTTATGATTGTTCTTCCGACCAAGTTTCATCCCGATCCCTTCACTCTATAAGCACTTTCCAATATTTCCGGTCCCCCCTCCAACTCCCTCGAAATACACCGGATCCGGTCCGGATTTCAAGTTGGATGTCTGAGACGCTAGGTCTATTTATTTAGTGTTGTAAACGGTAAAATTGGTCACGGTAAAATTCGGTATTTTACGTATTTTACCGTAATTTTACGGACCCCCGTAAAATTGGTATTTTACCACTTTACCTAGTTTACGTATTCTACCAGTATTTTATTCGTATTTTACTGGTAGTTTACACTCTCAGAAGCAGGTTCAAAAAAATTTCAGAAACATTTTACCTAATTTACTCATATTTTAATGACAACGTAATACTTCTTGCCACACAGAATAAACCAGGGAATCAAGGGACCAGGGAGGCACCAGGAAAGTTTGAAAACGTCTTCAGATTTTCAAAGGAATGAGAGGTGAATGATACGGAAAGCGAATATATTGCTAATTTGGGTGGGTCTGCCGTGATAGGTTTTATCGACAAGTGCTATATTGTTGATTATTTCAGCTGTGAGTTAGTGCTACTATGCCTATGCAGGCATGGCTGTAAAGCCCGGTTGTGTGTTTTAACTTATCCAGCGATAAGAAAATTATGCGGGAAAATTTTGCAAAATACACCTTATGCTACTTTCGTCGTGCTATTACCGAAGCCATGGACGCAATGAATTATATGAGCAACTGGTCGAAGGGATTCCCGACTCCATAGCACTTAGTAGTTACTTATTTCAGAAGTGCAGGAAAAGTGACTTTCCGCGTGCTTTTCCCCTAAAATCTCTACAGATCAATAGCACCAGCTTCAAATAAATTTGGAAAATGTGTCAAATTCTTTTAGCCACTCTGAAATACCAATCTCACCATATATTCTCCGTGAAATACTTATTTTACCAATTTTACCTATTTTACCTTATTTTACCAATTTTACTTACCGACTTTTTATTTTACGGTAATTTTACAACACTATCTATAAATCAAGTTTCATTAAGATCCGGTCATCCGTTAAAAAGCTATAAAAATATATGAATTTTCCGGATTCCCCTCTCTCCACTCCCCCAAGATGATCAGATCGGGGAAACTCTCAAGTCAATCTGTTGGGGTCCACGACATGCGTGCCAAGTTTCATCGTCCTAGCACATCAGGAAGTACCGAACTCGCGGGATCACTAGAAATTCTGACCCCCCCCCCCCCCAACTCTCCACAGTGACCGAATCCGGCCCGGTTATGTCATTCACGTTTCTAGGACTTGTACTTGTTCTTCCAACCAAGTTTCATCCCGAACCCTCGACTATAAGCGTTTCCCAAGATTTTCGGTTCCCCCTCCCCCCCAAATCCCCCCCCATTTTCACCGGATCCGGTCCGGATTTAAAATGGGGCACCTGAGACACGAGATCTTTCTATATATCAAGTTTCATTAAGATCCGATCACCCGTTCGTAAGTTAAAAATACCTATCTTTTCCGGAACCCCCCTCCCTCCATCCCCCCTCCGAGATGATCGGATCGGGAAACGACTACTCTCAAGTCAATCTTTTTGGGTCCCTGACAAGCCTGCTAAGTTTCATCGTCCTAGCG
The DNA here is from genome assembly GCA_023053555.1 of Branchinecta lindahli. NCBI lineage: Eukaryota > Metazoa > Arthropoda > Branchiopoda > Anostraca > Branchinectidae > Branchinecta > Branchinecta lindahli. The sequence continues at coordinate 13,562,314 of JAKZAO010000003.1, forward strand.
CATCAGGAAGTACCGAACTCGCGAGATCACTAGAAATCCGGATCCCCCCCAACTCCCCCACAGTGACCGGATCCGGTCCGGTTATGTCAATCACGTATCTAGGACTCGTGCTTATTCTTTCCACCAAGTTTCATTCCAATCCCTCCATTCCAAGCGTTTCCTAAGATTTCCGGCTCCCCCTCCAGCTCCCCCCAAAGTCACCGGATCCGGTCCAGATTTTAATCCGGTCGTCTGGGGCATGAGGACTTTCCAAATATCAAGTTTCATTAAGATCCGATCACCCGTTCGAAAGTTATAAATTCCAAAATATTCCGGATTCCCCCTCCCTCTACTCCCCCCACGATGGTCGGATCGGGAAAGTGACTATTTCTAATTTAATCATTTGAGGTCCCTGATACGCGTGCCAAGTTTCATCGTCCTAGCTTATGTGGAAGTGCCCGAACTAGCAAAACCCCGACCGACCGACGGACGGACAGAAATTGCGATCGCTATATGGCACTTGGCCGAAGGGCAAGTGCCATAAAAACGGTAAGTTAACATGGGAGATAATGGTATTATCGAAAAATCTGAGACATTTCTTTGTGGAAAGATCATTTATAATACCTAAGAGCTGTGCTTTAGAAACATATACCGAATGGCAATTTTTCATGCCAGTGTATTATACAACTCCATGGACCTACTGTCAGCGAGAAATAAAGAACCTAGATTTCTGAAGCTTACGCTTGGCCATCTAATTGTTTATCAGTGATCAATCTGGCGACCCGGAAATGAACAAGGAAAAAAAGTTGAGGCGTAACCCGTTCCTGAATGCGTGCATTTACTGACTTTTTTTTAGTTTCTGTATTTCAACAGTACGTTTCCGAAAGATTATAAGCGACATTTTTCTCAAAATCAACCCTATCCGCAACTGTGTCGGGTACGTCTGGTAGAAATTTCAGCCAAACTGGAGCAACCGTTGCAGAGACACAAAGTTTTGTTCCTGGGACTTTGGGGCCCTTCTTGGCTTTGACGTGGAAGGTTTTTCGCAGCTTCTGTCAAATTTGAAAAATGTCGCTTGCAACATATTACGTGTATATGAATAAATGAATATGTTTATTACCAATCTTTACATAAAATGTCACTGATGGAGTGTAAGAAAATAAAAAAAAAGAAAATGGAACACTGAACACACACAAGATACAATTCTAACTTGGCAATACACTAGCCTATACAGAAAAGATAATACACTATTTCTTTTAACTATTATTTAATTGCTGTACAGAAGCTGTTTACAGGGTCGAGGGATTTCAGAAATCGAGCACGACGCTCTAAAGCAGCCTAAATCAGATCTTTCACCCCCATGATTTCGTGTCACTCGTCGAATTCGAGACCACAGTAGCAGCCCAAGCAGGAACTTAGCATATCTGTAAAACGTACTTCTAAAAGATCTACCATGGAAAAGTTTATGGAAAAGTTTCCAGAATGGTGCTAGTGCAAGTGCATATGATAATGCAAGAGCAGTATAGGGGTAGAAAACAATTGTCATATACGGATTCAGCATGTCTTCTTAACGCTAAATCGAGCATTTAATCAACTTCAAATAAAACTTTTACTTTTAACAAACTTTCCGGTTGTGACCGGACGAACTACTTACACGGCGAGAAAACGGTTTTCATAATCGTGTTCAGAATGTCTTCTTACCCCTTAATCTCATTGGCTGTTTAAGAATATTTTGTTGAACCCCCTCCCCCACCCCTAAATGTAGGGCTCCAGAGCCCATCTACGAACTCGACCTTTCCCTTGACTTAAAAAATCCTCACACCAAGTTTCATCAAAATATCTCATTCCCTTCAAGAGATATTGTGCTCACAGACGGACGGACAGATGGACGGACGGACAACTGTTGCGATATCATAGGTATCACTCCACTTACGTTTTGGGATCCCAAAACGTGTATATTTTTTTACGCACTTTTATTTAATGCACCTTTATTAAACTTTGTGAGTTTGGAACACCGACTAACGACTATTAAATAGGATGGTACCCTCCAGCACCGGCACCTAGTGTACACGGGTTTGGGGACTGGTTCAACTCCACATATATATTCCCCACCCTAAAATCTAAACGCACAAACAACTTCATCCACTTTCAAGTTGAAAACATTGAAAAATGGCATCCTGGGCCCAATTGCCCCTTAACCAAGTGGGAGTGGGGTTTGGACCCCGCAAAAAGCAAAAAGAGACCCCAATGCTCACAAGTTTCAACTTGATACCTGCTGATTCCTGTCACAGGTCACGAACTTTACTCTTGGGCGATCTAGGCCCAGTTCCCCATGAATGGGGTGGGTAGGGGAGGTGCAACTTTAAAAATAATTTCTCAACCCTAGGATCTAAAGTATGGTACAAGGAATTTCATCATCCTATGTCCAGCCCTGGTCAAGTTACGAACATTATTCACTGGGCAATCTGGGCCCATTTGCTACTGCACCAGGTGGGTGTAGGGTGTGGGACCCACAAAAGGCACAACTAGATCCCAATACCCACAAGTCTACCAAGTTTGAACTTGATACTTCCACCGGTTCACGAGTTATGAGCTCCACAAGAAAAGGTGAAAACCGAAAGCCACTAAAGAAGCTCGCAAGGGTGGATTATTCCAAGGAACACTCCATTAAAAACTGCTGTGAAAGCCTAGAAATTCATGAAGCCACTTGTGGATTAACATGAGAAAAATACTTTATAAGGCCACTGGGAATAGTGTTGGGCAGGGGCGTCCCGAGCCTTTCTTCATTGGGAGGGCGAACCAAATAAAATTGACCGAATCGGTAGCGGATTTTGACCGAAATTTTTTAATCCGCCTTTTTTCTTGCAACATTTAACTACTTTCCATGCTCATTCTAGCCTTTAATGTGGTTCAAGCCACCAAAAATTCCAAGCTTCAAACGCCAACTATATGAGGCACCCTTCCTCTAAATAGTGAATACTGCGAAATACGCCGCGGGCGAAATTTTTGGGAAAGACTGATGATCAAAGTGCCTTTTTGCGATCCTAAGACTACCTATTAAACCCCGGAGCTGTCTGGCGAAAAAAAGGGGCCATCAAGGGTAAAGTAGATACAAAGTACATTTATCCTGAATTTACTGCAAACAAAAGTAGCCTAGTCTAGTTTTCACGTCAAGAGACGTGCTTGTTCCTGAAGTACTGCAATCATTAGAAGCAAAGGTTATGAATGGCAACCAGCTGAAGCTACCGTTAAACGGTAAAGAACAAGAGCTAAATAAATGCCACTTAAATTACCGAACTCAGTAACTGGGGTGAACAAAATAATGAATTCATACATCCTAAAAACTAACTAAAAAATAAGGAACAGATCGGGAGAGGTAGAACAACCGAATTTCGTAATGGAATAAAACTCTAGTTAGAACCACCTAAAACAACCGAATGTGACAAGCTTGGTAATAGATACAGACCAAACAAACATCCGGTTCTCAGGTGAAATCAACCGAATTCGGTAACGAATCAGAACCAAATAAATCTGATTAATCACCAAATTATGAAATGGACCGACCGAATGCGATAAAGCAGACACGGACTTGCGTATAGTCCGGTGAATTACCGAATTCGGTAACGAATGAGACCAAATAAACACGTTAAATCACCGAATTTAAAAAGGGACAGACAGAATGCGGTGAAATCAATTTGGACTGAATAAAAGTTGGATTAATTACTAAATTCGATAAAGAATGGGAACCAATAAACATGTTAAATCACCCAGTTTGGAAATGTGGGGACAAAAGATTTATGAAACGGGCATCACGGCTTCGCCACGATGCCGTTTTGACCAAAATTTGACCGAATGCCCAAAACAGGGGGGGTGCTGCACCCCCCCCCTTAGGACGCCCCTGGTGTTGGGTGATATTCGATATCTATATATCGGACCAAATATCAATATCGAAAGATAAATCTCTAAAACACCAGCACACCATGCACTCCCATGATATCAGTCCTATCCTACCCAGGGCCAAAATTTTCTGGTATTACCCTGATGTTACAAGAGCTAGCCGTGCGGTAAAAACTGAGCCGGGCGGTAAAAACTGAGCCAGGAGGTAAAAACTAAGCCAGGCGGTAAAAACTGAGCCGGGCGGTAAAAACTGAGCCTACGGTAAAACCTAAGCCGATCTCCAAAAAAATGAATAAAAGACATCACTTTCAGGAGGAAAAACAAAAAAAAACACTAAAAAATAATACAGTAAACAAAATGTTGGAAAACGTTGTAGAAAAGTCTTTAAAAACTGAAAAAAAAATGTTGCTTTCCTAGCCAGCCAACCTGGGTTTTACCTTGTTACAGTCACATTCCCACTGGAAATGGAACTTGTCAACTGAAACAACATTACTTTCAACTTACTCTAACTTGTTTTCCTCTAGTCTCCAGAAGGCAGCTATAGAGCAATTCCAACAGTATCAGTTTTAATTTTTCTCTGAAAAACAGTCCATCAATATCCAGTGTTGCCACTTTTTCTGATGGAACCTGTCACTTTTGGTCAGAAAAAAAACAATGATATTTTGGCACCTACGAAAGTATGTCTTTTTCACAAACTATTAACAAGAAATCTCGCTATATCATCTTCACAATTACGCCTTAACCTTTATACTTAATTTTTGCATTTACTGCTAAGGAACCAGTCGCAGAGTTCTTGCTCACTCTGTCGAAGAAACGAAAAAGTATGACACATTGCAGAATTCTGCAACCAGCGGCAACACCGGTTTGAGCTTTATCAATTCTATCTACCCTAAGAATTACGCTGCTAGATGACATCTACTTCGCCACAAATGAAAGACTTTTATATTCCTGGGACACAACAGTAGTCGTTTTCACATTTCAACAGTAAGCTAGGGTTGCCATTTCACTAATCAGAAATACAGAAAAAGACGCTGCTCAGCCAACCCTTCAGCGACAACCTTGCAAAGGTTAAAGATAGTTGATAATGACAATGGACATATACTTCCTGAAACAACATCCTACTATCCCTTACTATTTTGGGTTACTAGTTACTAGCAACGTCAGCATTAATTTTTTAAAAAAGATTGAAATAAAACAGTTGCTTTTTTACCGAATTTCCGCCAGGAGGTATCATTGTTCTGCACAGTGTACTAGTGTTATAATCATTATCGCCCTTGCTTTTCTTCGGGGGATAATATATAATGTCATAATTACTGGGATCCCAAATTCCCAAAACGTAAATGGCCAGATACCTATGACATCGCAAAAGTTGTCTGTCTGTCTGTCCATCTGTAAGCACAATAACTCTCGAAGGGATTGAGATATTTTGAGGAAACTTGGTGGGAGGATCCTTTGCTTTGGATCAAAGTACAAGTCAAGTTCGAAGGACGAAGGTGGGCTGTGTAGCCGTATATATGAGGGTGGGGGAGGGGTTTCAAATTAAGGGCAACAAAAATATTTTTTTAACACTATTTAGATAGTTGATTTAGGGGTAAGGAGACACACTGAGTACGAATATAGTTATTTTCTCGCCGGACATGTAATTCGCCCGGAATCCGGCCAAAACCGGAAAGTTTGTTAAAAGTAAAAGTTTTATTTGAAGTTGATTAGATCTTTGATTTAGAGGTAAGAAAACATGCAGAACATGATGGTGAAAACCATTTTCTTGCCGGACAAGTAGTTCGCCCAGAATCCGGCGAAAACCGGAGAAAATTTTAAAAGCAAATTTGTATTTCAAGTTAAAACTCTATTTCCTTACACATACTTACTTGATAAATTATCCATTTTTCTCACTCTAGTTTTTCTTGAATACCAACAATGTATATGTATAACTTCAGAATGAAAAGTGAGCAAACTGACAGGACCAGCGTTGCCTTCAAAATTCAAACTGATTCAAAGATCGCGCCAAATCATATTATCTTTTATAGAGGTAACGAGAAAACATGAGATGGCCGTCAGCTAAAAGAACAATATAACAGTAAATCTATCATTCGTTGTGTTTATTTAGAATTGCTGGGATTAGCTTATTGTGTTGCGACAGCAATACTTTGGTTTTGTCCCGACCGCTGATTTCAGCTTATTCCTGGAAACTGGTAAGGGTCTAACCTGTGAGATTTTTACGGAAAGTGTGGACCTCAATTCGGATTTATGAATATGACATTACATTTTGGAAAGCTCCATAGAGCTCTTGCCTGGGGCCAAAAATGATGGTTTTTGCTTGTCCTCGAGCCAGGGCGTATGGTGTGCGAAGTGAAGTGGAGTTATATAGCCTATGCAGAGCCTATGTCAGAGAGTATCTGAAGTTGTATCTGAAGTTTCATCAAACCATGTTTCTGCTTTTGAGTGGAAAGCTCCCTTCTAGCAGGCAAGCAGGCAGGCACCAGTTTAAAATCTAAGATGGACTAAAATCTGTAAGTGTTAAATATGTGCGGCAGTTACCCGGCCGCACAGCCAATATATTTTCTTTGAGTGATAAGTAGAAACATTTACAGAAACAAAAAAGTGGTATTTTCCACGGTATAGAATGCAGTTCTCTCATTGTTGGCCCACGGCAAGAATGTCAACTTTTGAACAAAGACAGATAGATTATTTTTCGACACCAATCGATAGCCCTTGATGAGCTGATCCCGGTATAGTTATAGGTTATCCATTTTTTTTTTATAGGTTTAAGTATAGGTTATCCATTTTTTTGTATAAAAATTCCTTCATTAAAATACCCAAATTTGAAACAAGGGGTTGACCACTTCAGTAGTATGGTACACACTGAAATAAAAAATAGGCCGATACCAATTGTGAACATGTAGGGGACTTGTAGCTAACAGTCGGCTGTTAGCTCATAATCATCTTCGGCAACGAGGGGTTTGCAGCTTTTGCTAGAAAGCAAAAATATTATTATTATGAAGCTAAAAAACGATATTTCTCGTTAATGATTGGTAAAAAGGACTGAGTGTCGTAGGCGCCACAATGTTGGAGGTTGCAGCCAAATGTCACAGGATCCATCGGAAACATGTGGCAACACTATAAGGATGAGATTTGATGACAAACGCAGCACTTTCTAAGAGGAACGACTGCGCGTGAGGAACTGTTTGTGACAAGACCAAAGGCTTCAGTGGGATCCCAGTAGGAAATATTTATTTGTCCTCTTCATCCGGACCATCGGGTCTCCTTTCGTTTACAGACATGTTCCTTTGCCTCTTATCTACCAAGGTACGGTAGTTCTTTTCTACACTTAATGCCCAGCCTAGCCCAAATTGCGACAGGTAGCAATAAAAGTCGGAAACTCATACAATACCTTTATTCAAATTTTCATGATTTCTAGTTCTAGTTACAGAGAAAACTTAGAAGTTTTATCAACCGAGCTGCTCTTTCGTGGAACAGCCTGTCTGAACCAACTGTCACAAGCGAAACACCCGAAGGTTTCAAAACGTGACTCGACGAGGATTGGCGCGGGACAGCCCTGGAAAGTTGATTGGTGCGCCCCGGAAGCAGCAACCAGAAAATAGCACCATCGTCATCCGCAAGCTACTCATCGGGATACAACATCCATAGGTAATTAAGGTAATTAAATCAGCATCCATAGGTAATTAAGGTAAGCTATTTTTGCAATTTCCGAAATAACCGGTTCACATCAGACTCCGGTCGTACCAATTATCAGGTAGGAACACTAAGCAGAGTACATGATTGAGCATTCCCATCCACCTACTCACCAACATGAGTAACACGACTAAGGATTTCGAAATCAACAGTGGTATGACCCAAAGGAAACTCACATACTTCTTAGATTCCCAAAATACGTGGACGCCAACTTCGTCTCTTCTGAGAGTCATACTGCTTGGCCCCTAGTTATGTCTCTGTCCTATGGAATGTTTGAACTAAAAGTTACACTTTTGCAGATACCATGAAATCTGACATTCAGATACTACGGTCCCGACTGTAGTAACTGACCGTGGTATCTGAAAAAGTCATCTCACTTTCATCGTCACCAACACAAGAGCCTAGCTTTCTGTAAAATCGGTGGAAAACGACGAAATGCAGACTCAGTTACTGTGGTATCAGATACCATGGTATACCAAACGGGACTAGAGAAACTCTCGAAGGAACTGTGCTTTATAAAGGATATAACTTTTAGAAGGGAGTCCTTACAAAAGAATCCTCGTGGGTGTCGTGCTTTACCCACATTGGACAATGCCCTAGGATAGGCTCAACAAGACTAACAAAGAAATACTTAAAAATGTGGCATTTAATTAAAAACGTATCACGATTCATCTTAAATTATTGGGAAACAAAAGAATTAAAATATTCAGTAAAATAATTAGCAAATTAACGGACGTAAGAGATTCACCTATAGCTGCGCTCACCATAATACTGCAAGGCGGGATCAAGCGATCCTTTCCCACCCCCACTAACATTCTTCACAGAATATTTCTAAATATTCTCACAATTCACCATTTATTCACAGGGGGGCGAGGGAGCCGGAGTACCCCTTCTGGAATGTTCCCGTTTAGCTTAACAGTTCGCAATGGCTAAGGTATCAACCAATCCCACACTTTAAGTTCTCCTTAGCACTTTAATCTCCAATATCGAAAAACTTCAAATGGGTCATCTTGCGGCAAAGTTCGGTACTAAAATTGTTCCACTGGATGTCACCACTCGCGCAAATGAGGTTAAAGGCTAACTATAGCGATATGTATACAAAAATAGTTCACTATTGTCACACAAGTGGGCTCCGTGCGAAGATGTCGTTCGGATGATTGTTCTGATTATTGGTGCTATCGTTCAACTTCGTCGCGCATTGCTAGAAAAGAAAAATAATTTGTTAGCCTTCCGCTTCAGAAACAAGATCAAAAGTTTCGATGGGATCCCAAATATTGAATATTTATTGGACTACTTGGTCCAGACAAGCGAATCTTGTAGATTTTCGGTCTTCGCCAAACCCCTTTACATTTTGCTATAACCTATAACCAAGTTCGGATTCAGCATGCATGTTTACTCTAACATCTCATCTCTGACCGACTTCAGACCAGCTTGACCACTTGACCAAATTCCTCCTTTTAGCAGTAGGCTACTCTAGGCGAACTGCATGCAAAGCAAAACAGCTGGTGACACTGAGAGGCGAACATTTCGATCCAGATTTCCGGGTTTTGGCAAATTTTGCCAGCTTATCCGTCAAGGAAATAAAGTTCAAAATGTCCCCGATACCGAATCTCTAAGTCGATCTTTAGTATGTTCGAAAGCTGCAACAGCAAGTCTCCTCACCCTATATCGACCATATCATTGGGTTTTAAAACTTCATGCTAAATTTCCGGTTGTAGCCGGATTGCGGGCCAACTACTTGTCCGGCAAGAAAATCATTTTCATATTCGGATTCAGCCAGTCGTACACACATCCTCATTTTTTGGGCATGGTGCTCATACGTTGGGGCACCATGCCCTGCAGGAAGGGATGGTACCCCCATGAAAATCTGTTGAACTGAGAATCTGAAATGGAATTAGCTTTTCAAGCAGGTTTTTATGGTGGTACCATGCCCTTGCTACAGGACATGGTGCCCCAACGTATCAGCACCACGCACAGACGTTGGAGCATGCCCAGATGTTGGGGCACCATGCCCAAAAATTGAGGATTTGTGTATGACTGGATTCAGCATGTCTTCTTACCCCTAAATCAAACCTCTAATCAGCTTCAGGTTAAACTTTAACTTTTCACAAATTTTCCGGTTTTGCCGGATGCCGGGTGAGCCACTTGTCCGGCGAGAAAATGATTTTCACATTCGGAGTCAGCACGGCTCCTTACCCCTGAATCGACTACCCCATTAGCTTTTAAAAAATAGTCCTCACGCCAAGTTTCAATAAAATATCTCAACCCCTTCGAGAGAACCCCTCCAACAGAAAGACAACTTTTACGAAATCATACGTATCACGTAACTTACGTTTTGGGATCCCAAAAATCGCCTTTCGACGGTTAGTGGTATTCTCCATTAAGTTAGGTACTCATAGAACGCAATTCGGGGGTGAATCGGCATCGCAAGCGGGAAAAATCCGCGTCGTTACAAGATTCGCGTCGCGCCGTTTCAAATTCAAGTCGAACTCTATTCACCTCGCGTCTCAATTGTAAGCAGAAAAAAAATCGCGCTGTGTGGGCACCAAGCTTCGGCAGAATTGCCGCCTAAATCCGCTTTTGACTCATGAAAAATAATTTCGACCAACAAAATACGAGACTTCTTACAATTCGTTTTCGTCGCAATGTCGATGTGATTTTGATGACTTCGGGAAAAGGCTTATTTAGCCCAACAATTAACAGTTAAGGTTGAACTGAAAAGCCTGCTTAATTTTGTATCTTGTATTTGGATACACTGAATTATTTCTTTTCACAATCGGCTCTCGTAGTGGCGCTGAGAATATGAACGGCGTCCCGGCAAGACCAAATTGACAGGTAAACCGCGCAATTTGAATTTCATCGATGACGTGGTTTTTTGCTTCTATAAAATCGGAACGACAGAAAATTAAAGACGATGCTCTTATGTCTGGCTGTAAAATAGTTCAGAAGAGACTCGCCAGAACTAGTAGCCTACTAAAGTTTGTTTACTGTCAGCAGTCAATTTGATACTGTTTTTTATCCGAAATATTTGAAAGTTACATAGAGATGCAGCATGTTTGTGGAGTAACGGAGTAACGGAGCAACGGAGTAACGCATTTCGCAGGGTTTTTCCAGCCTGTTTAGGTGAATAGTTTCTAGAATAACCTAGAAAACTAGAATAACCCCAGAACAATCTAGAAAACTAGATTTTCGTAATTCAGCCCTATTCAGTGAACCTTTAACTGTTTCAAATTAACTTCAAGCCAAAGTCTACTCTTCACTTGAATACTCACCGATTGTCGCTTCTCCCACGTCTTCATCGCCGACTTGTACTTCTCAAACTCATTGCACCAGTCGGTGTACACCTTCTGGTAGTCATGAGTCTTAGATGGTGCATTGCACCGATGTGCATCAACGGTGATGTTGTACGAACAAAGAGTGTCGGGGCCCAGGCGACAATCGTAGCGACCCGACTCGTTGTCGGTGACTGACAGAACCACTAACCCTTGCTCTTGGGTTTTGATGTATTTGTCTGGTCTGTAAGACAAGATATGCGTTAGCTAAGTCATCCGAGGAACATTTGGGCTAGCAACCCTCTTCTCGAAATACCTTTGCTAGGAAAAGAACTAGAAACGAAGCCTCGGATATTTCAACGTCTCCACAATACGGCTCTCGCGTGCCCCCTGGTGCAAGTTCCTCCGCTGGTTCGGCCATCTGCTTCGTTTGTCAGCAACCACTGCAAGGGTCGTCAACGATCTCAGCGCAACCACACGTCTGAAGACGCCCAAGAGACAGCCCACGCACCAGATGGAAAGACGTTAAGGTACGTGCAAACATAATCCGATTTTAGCAGGCGGATGCGAATTTCCTCCTTCACTCCGAAACTTTGACGCATCGCATGCGGGTTTCACCACATCGAAGCGAAATTCGCATGCGTCTTTCGGATGCTAAATCTTATCGGACTGTGTGCACGTAGCTTTACTCACAATCAGCTGTTCCAGAGAGGCAGTGACCGCTCGGACGTTCCAAGGCTGGAGCCAGACCGCGCTCAATGAATGCAGCTGACGAAGCCCAACTCTAGTTTTCTCTAGGCTGGAAGTTACTCCCGGCACAAGCTTCAAGTCAAGTTCAGACTCGTTAGTTCTACCTCCCCAGGTATTTTACAAAGAAAAACGCGCAGTGGTTTCTAAGAGCACTTTCGACCACAACGCCACGAGAGTTCATAATAAGCTGGGCACTTCAAAACTTTCTAATCCATTAACTCCAGAGACAAGAGATAAATAAATCGTTTCAATAAATTGTTTTTTTCGCTTTGGACCACTTCCGACTTCTGGCTACGAACAAGATTAATGGGATCAAAATTGCGATTTCTTTGGCGTCTTCAATACAACAATATAACGAATCTAAGTTCATGAAATAATAGCAGTTGATCAGAACTGCCTTGCTAGTTTAAGCAGCAGGTCATCTTTACGTTGAGTCCAGAATGCCAGATTCATTTTCGGTGTCAGATTTTCTTTGGTAATCTAACACCGTATGAATGAATATTTCATTCCCCAAAATAAAAATTAACATTCCGAAACTCAACATAAACAAGAAAAGGTGAAAACCCTTACTAAAAAAAAAAATGCTCACGATGTTCCATAGCCTGCGTGAGAAACCTACCGAGCCGACGAAGGGGTGTGCACAATCCTTTCTAATAGTTACTAAACGCTACAATCGTCGTTCCAACATGTACGAAGGGATATACAGATTGGCATCAAGGTTGGTAGCTTTCGTAGTATTATTGTAGTAACGATTAAAACAGTGACACTACCAGTAGGAGGTTGGAACTCGTCCTTCGTCCAACTTTCTTGCTCGGATAATATGCTGCCCCTTCCTTCGAGGAGGTCCCTCCTCAGAGACGTGAGTCAGTAGTTTCATACTTTCTTTTTTGTTGTTATGTTTTTACATGGCCCGTGGGTGAAATAAAAGTTATTATTTTTTTAGAGGTTTTTGCCGAGATACTTTGCAGGTCCCTTCTTTGAATGGTGTTAAGAAACAACCGATTGTGACGTACCTGAAGGTAATCGGGTATTGTCCTAGCCGCTCTTTGCTATACCGATACCAAACAACCGGTGCTTGTGCAAGTGGTTCTGGTCCTTTTATTGGGCATGCTAGGTGAACGCTCTGACCCCAGGAGACGACCATCCTCTTCTTTGCGATGCAAGCTTCGCAGATTCCTTGGCTGGTGTTACCGACGTCTTGAAGAAGCCTGTAAAAGAAAACCAAAGTTGATGATGATCATATGTACGTAGCTTTCGCATTTGAGGGGGTTCATTGTTTTGTGGGAATGGTGGGCAGCTTCTTGGATCTTACGATCAACGTCAACAAGAGTGATTGTTTCCTTTGGTAATTTTGTGCATAAAGCACTCCATTTGTGAAGTGCTGTTTATAGTTTGTAGTTTAATATATTAGTTGTTTGTTTATACTGTCTATGGCCTTTGGGTTTTTCAATACAGATAAATATTTCGTCGGTGTCCAGCGTAAACCATGTATCTCCCTTTTTCAAAAATGTTCAGGAGGTGAAAAAAACATAATATGTTAATCGGAGATACGTGGTTATGTTAATGTTAATCCGAGATACGTGGTTTCCAGCTTGGTTGTATCTCCCAAACTATGAGTCGGAGGCAATCGATACGCACCGTTCGACGCAGAATTTTTCGGCGAGCAGAACTATGTCAAAAAGTGGAAATCGCTAATTTGACCAGATACGTGGTTTCCGCTTGACACCGACGATTTATAGAAGAGGTAATCAGAGATATGTTACTTTGTGATGCAGTAGGGGTATACTTATTTGAACGTTAGTTAACTCTAAATAATGCAGTTTTGGGCTAAATGGTAAAATGAAGACTCAAAACACCCATTCAGAAGTTCCTAAGAGCCCTTAATTAGCTACTTTGACTGACTGGTAGGTGACTTTTCTCACAGCAAGTGGACGAAAATGGGACTTTTCAAAATTAACTAACGTTCAAAAAAGCATACCTCTGCTGTAAGTAAAAGAGATAAAAAGCATTCCTCTGCTGTAAGTAAAAGAGATAACAAATTACCCTTGTGAATACCTTCACTAAGTAGGCCTACCATTATTATACATAGCAGAAGTACTTGAAGGATTATTTAACTTCAATATTATTTTTTTTTATTTAACTTGCGTTTTTTTCCTTCATGCGGTACCGTCTATCCTACAAGCCGCGATGTTGGTAGACTTCGTCACCCAGCAACTTTTCCCACTAGGGGAGCACTATAGCAGAAAGTCAACAGAGCTTGACAAGCGTTATCTGGATGTGACTCACTTCGTCCATACCATCAACTTTTCTCCAGAACAAGTAAGCGAAGTGACACTCAGTCCGACGGGATCAGAGTCTACTTTTTGCAGTGTGAACTAACTATTCTCGGTCCAAGATGACGAACTGAGGCCCTATGTATCACTACCAGTGATAACATAAACATAATGGGCAATGGAGGAAACTAATGTATGTTCCAGGAGAAAAAAGTTAACTCGCTTCCTAGAGTGAATTATCGGATGTGTTCTTTTTTGTCTGTGGCGATATCTGAATCGCTAGCTCTTGTTGACAGGGACTTATTTCCACTTTATTGCTAAAAAAAAAAGAATTCCAGTGGATTGTAGAGCATATCTTCTCGTAAGCGTCAACAAAGCGAAGCATTCGCCGTGCCCCCCCCCCCCCACTTGTAAATTCAAACGGAGCTGAGGGAAATACAATTTCCGTGGTTTCAGGGAACGTTCCAGCTCTCATGGCGTCAAATGAAAATGCAAAGTTTTTTCGGGACAAAACAGATTTTGTCAGCAAAAGATACTAAATAAATGGGGTAGCAAGGTCTTTGGTCAAGTGAGGATCATCTCATTGTCCTCTGAAGAGTAGCTCAAATCTTTTCTCTTCTATTTAATTTGCGTACTCTCTGAAACCCTGCAGTTGCAATTTTTGCTTCCGGATAAATCGGATTTTCGGGTTTCACGACCCAACTAAAAAGTCATAAAAGCACAGCGTATAGCCGATACTTCACTCAACTGCCTTCTAGCCCAGTGCTCCATGCATTTGCTTTTTTCATTGCATTTTTTTGCAGGACATTTACTTTCTAATTTCTTTTTTACTTGGGACGTAAATTCATCCATTCATGAAGTTTTTGTTGAAGCTGTAAGTCATCTCTAGGTTCGGAGTGCTGGCTATGCCAATTTGTTTGACAACCTCATGAAAGCGGTCGTTGCGGTTCTTTTAGGGAAGGATTAACATGGACTGGTGACAGATCAGATTACGATACGAAAAAATACATCTAGAGCTTCAGCTGTACTTAAAGCCCAAGTCGCAGCTGATGCAGCTTATGTTCCAATATTCTAACATACCTTTAGAACTCTGCCGTTTCTCTCAAAAGATTACAAGCCTGCCCGTCTATTTTTGGCCTCACTCGCCATCCCTTGGTTCCGACAAGAAACACGGAAAATTATGCATGACTGGTATTTCCGACCAATGAGCTCCTCAGAAGCAATAAGCGGAAGTCTGACCCGCTCCAAAAAATCCAAACACGGAAAAATGCAAGAACCAATCTAGATCTGTCAGGACGGATAAACATCACATAGGAAGTTCGATATCCCGGAAACGGGAATGAACGAAACGATTTTGAAGAACGCGGAGTTAATCCGTAATACAGGTACGACGGGTTCTTTATTATAAACTTTTTTTTGTTTTTATTCCCACCTCCACTCCTCTCAGTGACGTAGCTTTCTTTATTATTACAACTCAAATTTCTTATCTTTATACGTCACCTACACTTCACTCTTACACTAAATTCAAATTATTACTTATTTCCTACTTTAAATAGTTATCAGCTTTTCAGCACTTGACGTATGACCGAAAAGCCGGTTTCAACTTCCCGATTACCGGCTAAACGCGCTACCAATCGGGGAGTCCGACGGTGAAGCAACTGCTTGTCCGGATTGAGGAACAAGAGCTACGAGCTCATATGGCACTTGTTACGAGTAGTGGTACGAGAAAGTAGAAGAGAACTTCACAATAAACACCCCGCCATTCAAAAATGCGGTTCGTACCTAGAATTAGGATATCTAGGTTCATTCAATCTGAAAGCTCTAGATGACATATTTAGAACTTATGCTTGTTCTTCCCACCAAGTTTCATCCCGATCCCTCCACTCTAAGCGATTACAAAGATTTCCAGTTCGCCCCTCCAACTCCTCCCAATGTCACCGGATCTGATCCGGATTTAAAATGGGATGTCTGAGGCACGATACCTTTCTAAATACCAAGTTTCGGTTAAATCCGATAACCCGTTCAATAGCTGAGCTTGCCACTGGATTCCGGATTCCCCTTTTGTACACTCCCCCTCGACGGTCGGATCGGGGAAACGACATTCTCAAGTCAATAGTTCGGGTACCTGACAAGCATGCCAAGTTCATTGTCCTTGCACATCAGGAAGTACCGAACTCGTGGGATTACTACAAACTCGGATCCCCTCCAACTCGCCCACAGTGACCGGATCCATTTCGTTTATGTTATTCACTTGCTCTTCCCACCAACTTTCATCCCAAACCCTCCACTCTAAGCGTTTCCCAAGATTTCCGGTTCCCCCGGCGACTCCCCCCAATATCACCGGATCCGGTTCGGATTTAAAATGGGGCGTCTGAGACACGAGATTTTTCTATACGTCAGGTTTCATCAAGATCCGATCACCCGTTCGCAAGTTAAAAATACCTCACTTTTCGGATTCCCCCTCTCTCCACCCCCACCCCCCAGATGGTCGGATCCAGGAAACGACTATTCTCAAGTCAACCTGTTCGGGTCCCATACACGCCTGCCAAGTTTCATCGTCTTAGCGCATCAGGAAGTACCGAACTCGCGGGATCACTAGAAATTCGGATCCCCCAACCCCCCCCCACTGTGAACGGAACCGGTCCGGTTATGTCAATCACGTATCTAGGGCTTGTGCTTGTTCTTTCCACCAACTTTCATCCCGATCTCTCTACTCAAAGCGTTTCCCAAGATTTCCGGTTCCCCCCATCTCACCGGATCCGGTCCAGATTTAAACTGGGATGTCTGAGACACAAGGTACTTCTGTATATCAAGTTTCATTAAGATCCGATCACCCGTTCGTAAGTTAAAAATACCTCATTTTTCCGGATTCCCCTCCCTCCAGCCCCCTCGGATGGTCGGATCCGGGAAAAGACTATTATCAAGTCAATCTGTTCGGGTCCCTGACATGCCTGCCAATTTTCATTGTCCTAGCACATCAGGAAGCACCGAACTCGCGGGATCACTAGAAATCCGGATCCCCACTAACTCCCCCAAAGTGAGCGGATCAGGTCCGGTTATGTCAATCCCGTATCTAGGACTTGTGCTTGTTCTTTCCACCAACTTTCATCCAGATCTCTCCACTCTAAGCGATCTTCAAGATTTCCGGTTTCCCCCTCCAACTACCCCCCATGCCATCGGATCCGGTCTGGATTTAAAATGGGAGGTCTGAGACACGAGGTACTTCTATATATCAAGTTTCATTAAGATCCGATCACCCGTTCGTAAGTTAAAAATACCTCGTTTCCGGATTCCCCTCCCTCCAGCCCTCCCCCGGATGGTCGGATTGGAGAAACGGCTATTATCAAGTCAATCTGTTCGTGTCCCTGACATGCCTGCCAATTTTCATCGTCCTAGCACATCAGGAAGTACCGAACTCGCGGGATCACTAAAAATCCGGATTCCCCCCCCCAACGCCCCCAAAGTGAGCGGATCCGGTCCGGTTATGTCAATCCCGTATCTAGGACTTGTGCTTGTTCTTTCCACCAACTTTCATCCAGATCTCTCCACTCTAAGCGATTTTCAAGATTTCCGGTTTCCCCCTCCAACTACCCCCCATGTCACCGGATCCGGTCTGGATTTAAAATGGAAGGTCTGAGACAAGTGGTCCTTCCATATATCAAGTTTCATTAAGATCCGATCACCCGTTCGTAAGTTAAAAATAAGTCATTTTTCCTATTTTATCCGGATTCCCCTTCCCTCCACTCCCCCTCAGGTGGTCGGATCGGGGAAGCGACTATTTCTAATTTAATCTGGTCCGGTCCCTGATATGCCTGCCAAGTTTCATCTTCCTAGCTTATCTGGAAGTACCCGAACTAGCAAAACCTGGACAGACAGACCGACAGACCGACCGACCGACCGACGGACGGACAGAAATTGCGATCGCTATATGGCACTTGGCCGAATGGCAAGTGCCATAAAAACGGATTGAGGAAAATAGGACACGACGTGTCGTCTCTTTTCAGGTGAAAAGACAGGACAGGAGCACTGATCCAAGCCCCTATTCTGACACCGCTCAGGAAATCCCTAGCGGGGAAAACGATTTATAAAGAGGACAACCTGCTTGAGAGACTGATCCAAATCTCACTTCTTTCGCGGAGGAAAGAGGGGGAATCGGACGTTGGGATATCCGGCATTTGATTGAAAATTCGGGGAAAAATATCAGGGGAAGTGAGGTCGGAAATGGTGAGCACTTTACATGATATGCCTGGAATTGTATTACATGCACAGGGGCCCGGGAGTCGAAATGCGTGACTGAAAGAAAGCACGATCCTCGATCAGCCTGAGCAGAGCTAGTTTCTAAGAAATATTCGCCGGGGTATGCAACTTCCCGCTCCTATGGGCTTCTTATTAGTAGGTAAAAGTTCCCGGGAAAGTCTGTTTGCTGCATGTGATGATGATGAAATTTTATTTACGCACTACAGAAGAAAATGGCAATAGCACAGTACGAAGAAAGAAAAGAAAGCATTACACTGAGCTTCCAATAACGGAGTAAATGCAAATGATACACAAATATAAGAAAGATTTACAAGATAAAAATATAAAAAAAACATAGGCTACAAGACATGTATATTTCTTGTTTTCACAACAATTGTTTTATTATAAAATAACAGGATTAATTTCTAGAAGAAGACAAAGAATATAAAATAATTAGCTGTATTTTTCTATCCATATTATGTTAAACGTTCTTCCTTTTGTCTGATTTCCTTGTTAAGTTCTATTTTTAGCTGGCCCATGTGGGTGCTTCCGAATCGCGTCACTAGATGATCCGACGGTCGAACCGAGCTCTGGTTGGATTGGCGACTTGGATGGGGTGATCTGGACGTTGCAAATGCTAGCCTGATTCCGATTTAAACTCCTTCAACCCGAGGGGTTGCCCACTCCTCGGCACCTGCTGTGCACCCCCGACTCGGCACCGGCCGGCACCAGTCGGCACCAGTCGGCACCGGCCGGCACCAGTCGGCACCGGCCGGCACCAGCCGGCACCAGTCCGCACCGGCCGGCACTGGCTTTATGAACCTGTTCAGAACAAAATGATTTCACTAAAAATGTTTCGTTCATCATGAGAATTCAGGATTTTAATTTTGAAAATAGCGACTGCAGCTTTTTGGGATCCCAAAACGTAAGTGGTGGGATACCTATGACATCGCAAAAGTTGTCCGTCTGTCTGCAAGCACGATAACTCTCGAAGAGATTGAGATATGTTGATGAAACTTGGCGGGAGGATTGGTTGGGTCAAAGTACAGGTCAGGTTCGAAGATGGGCTCTGCAGCCCTATATTTGAGGGTGGGGGAGGGGTTTCAAATTAAGTAATCCGTAAATCCGTAATCCGGCCAAAACCGGAAATTTTTTTAAACGCAAAACTATTATTTGAAGTTGATTAGATTATAGATTTAAGGGTAAAAAGACGCTGAATCTGTGTATGACAATCATTTTTTACCCGGACATGTAGTTCGTCCGGAATCCGGTTGAAACCGGATTTTTTTTCAGAAGTTAAAGTTTTATTTGAAGTTGATTAAATGTTCTTTATAGGGATAAGGAGATACGCTGAATTCGTTTCTGAACTATATTTGTTTTTCCTGGGCAAGTAGTTCGCTCGGAATTCGGCCGAAGCCGGAAATTTGGCAGAAGTAAAGCAGGAAGTTTCGATCAGTATCGTCAAAATAGATATGGCTTATACAGGTATATCTGAACTTGGTTTTCTCAGATGATTAGCCCGGCGAAGACTGGATCTGGCGAAGACAAGGCCTAGTTGTCTGGTTCAAATATTAACTTTTTGGGATCCCACCGAAACCTTTAGTCTTATTGTTTCATTAGAAACAGAAGAAACGTGAACTTTAAAATGGGACCTAGTATTGACAACTTTAAGGACGACTTCTTTACGAACTTTAAGTTCGTAAAGTTTTTCACAAAGTATGCTCCGTAAACTTGTCGCCGCTTAGACGGGAATTTGACTTAGATGACATTACGAGAATTTTTTTATGGCGATTTGTTCTAGAAAGAAAAAGATTCTAATTATTAGAGATTATTTTTATCATATATGAACCACACCATAGGTAGATATTTATTAGCAGTGAAAGCCATAATTGACCATGGTTAATATCCAGATAGAAAAAAAACTCCAATAAATAAATTAGAATAATCCAACAACAAAAGTAATATAAATAAATGTCAGTTCTAAACAATTTAATTCAATAAGTAATTCTTTCTTGCCAACTCACCTGACAAAATCAACAAGAACAAAATTAATTCAAAAAAAAAATGTTCCTCATTATTCTTGCAAAAAACAAGTTTCAAGTTATTCAACCTTATTATTATTATTATCATACAAACCACAAGAGTCATCATCCCATCATTTTCAAATTTATTTTCATAACTTGTTTTCGATCTCTTCTCCTATTGGTCAACCTTTGAACTTTACGAAAAAAGTTAACTAAAGTTTGACTTCTTGCCTGCCTCCGTAAAGTACTTTACACGGGTTAGCGGAGCAACTTTACGAGAGACTTTACGCACTTTACGAACGCCGTCTGAGCCGTCCTTTAGCCTGTTTAATTTGAAGGACTAAGTATTGTAAGGTACTGAAACAAGTGTCATTTCATCTGTTAAGGTTACAGTAGAGGTATGCTTATGCGAACGGTTTTTGGGATCCCAAAACGTAAGTGAGGGATACCTATGACATCGCAAAAGTTGTCTGTCTGTCCGTCCGTCCGTCTGTCCGTCTGTAAGAACAATAACTCTCGAAGGGAATGAGATATTTTGATGAAACTTGGGGTGAGGATTCTTTGGGTCAAGAGTAAGGTCGAGTTCATAGATGGGTTTTGTAGCCCTACATTTATGGGTGGGGGAGGAGGTTTAAATTAACCCTTTCGAACCCGAATTATTTTCCTTCGAGCTAAAAAAAAATTTCGAATTGATTTTGAGTGTTAAGGGGTTCAATATGAACTTGTGTAAGTTTCATTCACTTAGGTCAACGGATTCTTAGAAATCTAGGGGTCTGTCAATTGACGTGGCCGGGCGTGAAGAGTAAAAACCAGAGCTCTGGCAAATGACGGCCAAAACCAGAAAATTTTTTAAAAGAAAAACTTTTATTTGAAGTTGATTAGATGACAGTTCAAGGGTAAGAAGAGACGCTGAATGTGTATATGACAATCATTTTTTACGCGGACATATAGTTCGTCCGGAATCAGGTTGAAATAGGATTTTTTTTTTTTTATAAGAAAGTTTTATTTGAAGTTGATTAGATGTTCTTTATAGGGTTAAGGAGATACGCTGAATTCGTTTCTGAACTTTCTCTTTTTTTTTGCTGGACAAGTAGTTCGCTCTGAATTCGGCCGAAACCGGAAATTTGGCAGAAGTAAAGCAGGAACTTTCGATTAGTATCGTCAAAATAGATATGGCTGATACAGGTAAATCTGAACTTGGTTTTCTCAAATGATTAGCCTGGCGAAGGGTGGTTCCCAAAATCACCACGATCTTTTTGCCCACTCTCACAATGCCCACGCTCAGAATGCCCACGATCAAAATGCCCACGATTAAAATGCCCACGACTCAAAATGCCCACGACTCAAAATGCCCACGAATCAAAATGCCCTCTCGTTTCCAAAAGCCGCTCCCCTTTTCGAATTGATAAGTTCAATAGAGTCCAGTATCGGACGGCACCAGCCGGCACCGTCCGGCACTCTTAATTCGTCTCTGCTTGCACCGGTCGGCACCAGCCGGCACCAGCCGTCACCAGCCGGCACCGGTCGGCACCAGCCGGCACCGGTCGGCACCAGCCGGCACCGGTCGGCACCAGCAAGGCACCGGTCGGCACCAGCCGGCACCAGCCGGCACCGGCGGCACCGGGCACCTGCTGTGCACCCAAAAACTGAGTGGGCAACCCCTCGCTTCAACCGCGCTATGTTCTAGGTGAAATCGTCACTGTGGAAATATAACACCTATTTAATTAATAGGTTTGTTGTTTCTTAACCTGTCACGACGGTGTCCCTCTTACAGTCACCCCCTGGATCAACTGCCTCAGAGGTGAGTGTTAAGTGTACTAGTCTATGCTTCATGTTGTTGCGAGATTTAAAGGCGTATTCTCGCCGTTCCCCAAGGACTCCACTTGAGGAGTCCCCGCGTTGTTGTTTGTCCCGGGGACTCACTCCCCGTATTCTCGCGAGTCCCCACGGACGGGGAATGCTCCGATTATCATCACCATCATCAAAAACCCTTTCAGATTAGGAGGGGAATCAATTTTTTTCGTGTGGTGGAATGTAAA
The DNA here is from genome assembly GCA_023053555.1 of Branchinecta lindahli. Taxonomy (NCBI): domain Eukaryota; kingdom Metazoa; phylum Arthropoda; class Branchiopoda; order Anostraca; family Branchinectidae; genus Branchinecta; species Branchinecta lindahli. The sequence goes on from JAKZAO010000003.1 coordinate 13,584,477, forward strand.
ATTAACTAAAAACAATGAGAATAAACAAAACCAAAAATAAAGTGGATCCAGACCAATTTCGTCAACTGCATATTTTTTTGTTCGAACAAAATCCATTTTAGAAGCATTCTTCGTGTTCTCGTTGTTTTCCGTCCGCTGAGTCCGCGTAAAGTGACTCCTTCTATTCTCGCCGTTCCCTTTGATTCCCCGAGGGGAGTGGCGAGAATACACCTTAAGTTACTGCTAAGCTGTTATTTGTGTTTACCGTTTTTTGCGCTTTTTCTTATTTCATTCGTAATTCTCCACAACTTCCCGCGTAATTCGGCAGGTAATACAATTAAGTTACTGGTTACAAATAATGGCCTTCTGGAACAGTGGAGTAGCGGAAACCGATTGACTGCCAGACGACCGGTTTACTGTATCTCTATAAGAGGCTGTACCAATGGACAGAATTACGACAGGCTTAGGTCCGTATGAAAAACGCGGCAAAACGTGACCGTAAACAGGACCGTAGTAGGAGAGGGTCTGAGATTTTCGAGGAAAATGATTATTTCAACCACTAAACTTTCAGTTAACTTTTCGAGCGAGAGGTTAAACCAGGATTTTTATTTCCTGTTCCCATCCTCCAAACTATCCCCTCCCCCCTAACGACTGCCTCTCAAGTGGCCCCAAGGAGGAGCGAGTTCAAAGAATTGCCGTAAGTCAACCACTGACAAGTTTCTTTGGCATCTGAATTTCTATTCAGAACTAACTCAATTTCTTCGCATGCACAGCAGAATCCGAGCTTGCGAAATTTCCCCGGACTACAGTCTCAGGGGCCAGAGAATTCACATCTTTACCGCGAGTCAAGGGTGGTGGTCAGTCTCAATGAAAGGATTTCTGGCAAATTATAGGGGCGCCCCACAACATTTGTGTACGGTGTCAAATAACCGGGCCCACAACAGTGTGTGGAAGAATCCGCCTTAAAGTTTAACTGAAAAGGCAGCTTATTTTTACATCTGATATTTGAATACACTGAAATATTTTGACTCATCTAAGGGATTTTGTATTTTTTCACCCGGGGCTCTAGTAATAATGTGCGCTGCTTGCACGACAGCCCAAAATGCACCCAAACGCCGAGAATTTGAATTTCAACAAAGGCCTGCATTTCCAGTGCGACAGATGCGAAGCTCGGAAAAGTTCTGCCTGTGCAAAGTAGGAAAATGATGTTAAGATACGTCTGGTAAGGAATCGGACAGTTTTTTTTAGTTTTCGGTAATGGCTTACATTTGTAGTTGGTAAACATTCCAAGCGTAGAGGGACAAGGACACAGAAGTAGCGTACCAGAAATCCGAAAGAATCAGTTCATTTCGTGAAGTTGAGTATCTGTGGACGACAATCGAAGTAACGCATCTTTATTGGGTTTTCCGGCCTATATGAGTGAATAAGTGATGTGTAATTGGACTCTCGGATCTCAGCCCCATTCGGTTAAACTTTAAGCATTGTTCAGACTGGTGTAATAAGCCTGCATAAGAGCTATCCGCGTCAGCTAATACTGCAAGCATCACGTGACGGGCTTGATTAAGAAAAATACTAACAAATCCTATTTTCTCTTATAAATCCTATTTTCTCTAACCAAATCGCCACCTACTTGGGTTGCTCTAGCTAGTCAAGAAACGATGACGCGGAAAATCCTTGTGCAGCTTATTACGCCGATTTGATCAATGCTTTTCAACAAGGTCTGAATTTTTGCAGTCGGGCCTGAAATTTTTTTTGCAGTCGATCCAGAAAATTCGCAGTAATATCCTATCCTTTAAAATAAGTTGCCGATGGCTGTGCCGATACAGATGGCAAAAATAGGCTGCAGTTCAAGTTTAACTGAAAATCCACGTTTTTGTAATCTTGTAACTGATTCACTTTGACTCGAGGGATTATTGATTTTTCACACTGTAACCTAACTTTTGCCCTAGAACACAAACATGTTTTAGAAAGACGAAAGCCCACTGGCCAGGAAACAAGAGCTGAAGCTCATATGGCACTTGCAAGGCTTGGTAAAAGGATGAAAGTAGGAATTTGCCAATTCGTTGGTTTGTTGTGATCATTTGTAGGCAAAACCCTTCAGATAAGAATAGCAATGGACCCTTGGAAATCACGAGAATGTATCATTTGGTAAAATTTTGCACTTGGCTGTGATGATGCGCAGTTTAACGGCGCTAGAAATTCATCTGTAATCACAACCCTTGAGGCAAAAAAGATCATGGGCCCTTTAGGATCATGAATATATATGGTTTGGTCAAAAGTATTTTTTACTTTTCGGTTAAGATGCGCACTTTAAAGTTTAACTGAAAAGCCAACTTAATTTTGTGTCATTTAGTTGAATACACTGAATTATTTGGATTCTGCAAAGGAATTTTATTGTTTTCCACTATCTGCTCTAGTTATGGCGTTCAGAATATCTGCGGCCGTCCCCACAGCGAAAATTCTACTATGACGCGGGAAATTTTTACCTAAACACAAACAAGGCTTTTCAGTGGGCAGTGGCGATATTGGTGAAGATTGCTTAGTGCCTGAACAAAAAAAAAGTCATAAATCTTTCTTGTAAGGCATACACAAAATTAGAGGTACCACAAATCACACGGAAATTCCACTATTTGAAAATCGATTATTCCTGAATAGCGGAACAACCAAGTAACGCATTTTCAGCGGGTCTTCAAGACAATTTAAGTGAATAAGTGATGGGTAACTGGATTGTCCTATCCCAGTCCTTTTCGGTTAAAGTTTCGGAGGAAGTGACTATTTCCAAGTTAGTTTGGTCGGATCCCCGATATGCCTGCCAAGTTGCATCGTCCTAGCACATCTGCAAGTACCCTAACTCGCGATCAGCGGACCGACAGACAGACCGACCGACCGACGAACCCTCCCTCCAACTCCCCCCACAGTCACCGGATCTATTCGGTCTTGTCAACTATGTATCTAGGGCTTGTGCTTGTTCTTCAGACCAAGTTTCATCCTGATCCACCCACTCTGAACATGTCACACGATTTCCGGTTCCCCCCTCCCAACTCCCCCCAAAGTTGCCGGATCCATTCCGGGCTTGAAGTGTGAAATCTGAGACACGAGGTCTTTCCAAAAATCAGATTTCATTAAGACCCTGTTCCCTGTTCAAAGGTTACAAATACGTAAATATCCCAGAATCCCCCTCCACTCTCCCCACGGTGGTCGGATCGGGAAAGTTACTATTTCTAATTTATTTTGGTCGGGTCCCTAAATCCCAATACGCCTGCCAAGTTTCATCGTCCTAGCACTTCTGGAAGTACCCTAACTCGAGAACAGTGGCCTGACAGACCGGCCGAAAAGTGATCGGTATATGGCATTTGAGCTAAGCTGCAAGTGCCATAAAAAGGTTAAAGTTTTTCCCTGTTTGTCACCAAAACCAAGGGGCCGCGCGATGCTGAAAACATCCGGAAGTGGTTTGTTATCCTTGAGAAGACCAACAGAGTCTCAAAGTATGTCAGACTATTAGAAAATATCTGTATATACCCGCAAGAAAGGTTTGTCAAAAGCTCGTAGTGTGGAAGATCCTTATATCTCTGTTGGACAAGTTCTAACAGTACTTTAATTTAATTATTTTAGTTTTAAACCCCATCTAATAACTTGGTTAGATTCTGTAACTGTTTTGAAAACTGAGTAGAGCAAGAGAGTTTCTTCTTCAAGGGACAACAGATTAAGATTGTCACGGAAGCTAAATACCTTGGTTTTCATCTTTCTTCGAGAGGCGATCTTGGATTATTTTCAATGCGAAGTAAGAGGGAAGTCCATATCATCAAATATTGGTTAAAGCTACTGGATTACCCCAACCACAGGCTGGAATCATCTGCATATAATGAACTACTAGAAATTGGGACAAAGAAAGCTTGGCCTTTCCAGGTTAAAAAGTTATTGGATAAAAATGGATTTTCGTACATATGGAATATGGGTCGTGGACCAGGAAAGGAAGGGAAAAAATTCCTGGGAGAATTCAAAGCGAGGCTAAAAGACCAGGAAATCCAGCAGTGGTGGGTGGACATTAAGTCATCTAAAAGTCTACAATTTTATAGTCAAGTGAAGGAAACGTATGGTGAGGAGTATTATTTTAAGTTGGATATCCCCAAAAGGTTTATGAAGGTTTGGTTGCAGGTGCGAGCAAATTGTCTACCTTTCGGGAAAGTTTGGGAAAGAAAGAGGAATCCGGAAATGCATAGGTCTTGCCCGGTTTGTGGGGAAGGTGAGTCTGGGCTTGGCCATATTCTCCTGCGGTGTCGTAGCCTCTCACATTTGAGGGGAAGTATTTTTGAAAAGGGGAATGATGGCCTTCTCCCTGGGATTTTGAAATCAACGTCGCCGAGGTATATTATCGCAGTAGGGAATTTTGTTGGAAGGGCTTTAGAGTTTAGTAAGATTGATGAAAGAGATAGAGAAAGTGCGCCGTAGAAATTATAGTAGTGTTGAATGAATGTTGGTTGTATTTATGTGTGTTGATTGTTACTGTATATGGCCATACGGCTTTCAAATACAGATTATCTTATCATACCTTGACTTGATTGTCCTTAATGGAGGAGGGGTTGGGCAATTTTTTGGGGAGGGTACTTTCTATTCTATACACTTCCTCTCGTAATTGTAATTCCATGACACTATGCACGAAGTATAATGGAGAGACGGTGTACCTCGAAATTCTAATTAACCGAAATTTAAACATACACACCACTTAGACTAATTTTGAAGACCTCAGAATATTTCAGAAACGTGCCCGAAGGAAGACAGGTAGGAAGGAAATCCGTTCCACGAATTTGGAAATTCTGGCCGAATTTCGAGGAAAAAATTAAGGGAAATAGCGAAAGAAGAAGTTCTTGGTTAGAAACAAATTAATTAGAAGTTGGTGGGAGTCGCAGCAAGAATAAAAATCAGGAGCTCAGATTACCAGGTCTGCAAGAACTACTGAACTGCTAAAGCGCACTGCAATTTACATTCTCTTTGGTGTTCTTTTTTGTTCTTATGTCATACGTCATCGTGTCTAGGTAGTGCTTGTTTTGATGTGTCACAAAGTGACAAGTGCAAAAAAATTTTGTGGAACGTCCCCATTACAAAAGTCCCCATGACAAAACAACAAACACACAATTGAATACGGTACTAAACAATCTTCGCACTTTCTTCAAAGAAAAGGAATATCTAATTCCCACGACGTGCTAATAAACGAATCCAGTTTGAAAGACTTAGAAAATGTTGAAATCCAAAACAAGCTATTCTCATACTTGTATTGTTCAGCCTGGCACGTTTTTCGTGGGACGTTCCGATTTGGGACGTTTCGGAGACAACATGTCCACCAGGATGTTACAATAATGTAATTCTAAATGCTTTCATCGATTTTGTTTTTATTAGTTTGAGTTATTGTAAAAAATGAAGGATAAAATTTGAAGGAAAAAATTCAATTAAGATTAGAAGTAGTAAAGACACACTTGTTTAAAAACAAAGGAAGGGCAAGTATCGCGGCAGGGTGGGAAGGGGGGGGGGACTTACCCTGGTGAATAGGGTCGACAGGAGTTGGCCTCTTTGTCCCAGCCACAATAAGGGTCTCTGACGCATCGCAGACAGGAGTCATAGCGCGAGCACATAACTAAGTTGACCTGCTTCAGCCGGTTATCAGAGGCGACGTAGAATGACTTGTGCTAAAGAACAGAGAGAAAGTTAGGTAACAGAAACTGTATGTATTACGACCTATGCTTTAAGGACCTTTATCTTTGTTGCAAGAAGTCAGTACAGGATAACGCGGTTTTTGCGCCAATTTTTTTCCCGTCGGAACACTTGTCGGACGTACTTGAATACACAAATAACAAGACCAAAGGTTTCGATGGGATCCCAAAAATTTAATATTTGACACAGACAACTAGGTCTTGTCTTCGCCAGGTACAGTCTTCGCCAGGCTAATCATCTGAGAAAATCAAGTTCAGATGTAACTGTATAAGCCATATCTATATGGACGATACTGATCGAAACTTCCTGCTTTACTTCTGCCACATTTCCGGTTTCGGCCGAATTCCGAGCGAACTACTTGTCCAGCCAAAAAATGATAGTTCCGAAACGAATTCAGCGTATCTCCTATAAACAACATCTAATCAACTTCAAATAAAACTTTTACTTATACAAAGAATCCGGTTTCAACCGGATTCCGGACGAGCTATATGTCCGGGTAAAAAATGATTGTCATATACAGATTCAGCGTCTCGTCTTACCCTTAAATCTGTCATCTAATCAACTTCAAATACAAATTTTACTTTAAACAAATCTTCCGGTTTCGGCCGGATTCCGGGCGAACTACTTCTCCGGCGAGAAAATGGTTTTCACCATCGTGTTCAGCATGTCTTCTTACCCGTAAATCGAGCATCTAATCAACTTCAAATAAAACTTTTGCTTTTAACAAATTTTCCGGTTTCGGCCTGATACTGGGCTATCTACTTGTCCAGCGAGAAAATGGTTTCACCATCGGGTTCAGCATGTCTTCTTACTCCTAAACCGAGCATCTAATCAACTTCAAATAAAACTTTTGCTTTTAACAAATTTTCCGGTTTCAGCCGGATTCCGGGCGAACTTCTTGTCCGGCGAGAAAATGGTTTTCACCATCGTCTTAAGCATGTCTTCTTACCCCTAAATCGAGCATCTAATCAACTTCAAATAAAACTTTTGCTTTTAACAAACTTTCCGGTTTTGGCCGGATTCCGGACGAACTACTTGTCCGGCGAGAAAATGGTTTTCACCATCGTGTTCAGCATGTCTTCTTACCCCATAATCGACTATCACATTAGCTGTTTTAAAATATTTTGTTTGCCCCTTAATTTAAACCCCCTCCCCCACCCCTAAATGTAGGACTACAGAGCCCATATACGAACTCGACCTTACTCTTGACCCAAAGAATCCTCACACCAAGTTTCATCAAAATATCTCATTCCCTTCGAGAGTTATCGTGCTCACAGACGGACAGACGGACGGACAGACGGACGGACGGACGGACGGACGGACAGACGGACAACTTTTGCGATGTCATAGGTATCCGTCACTAACGTTTTGGGATCCCAAAAAAAAGTTTGTGTTGATGGTGCCAAAAACAGCAGAGCACGGACTAGACGAAAACGGACGGATATCATCCAACAGCGTGCAAATCTTTCGATCGATCGCAATTTTTATTTCTGGGCCAAATAACTAACATGGGAAAGTATCTCTCCCGTAGGCTATGGTGACAAAGTTCGGCTGACACGAAAAAGTCTGCCCTCAAATTTTGGGGTTGTCATACTTCACTGAATTGCAACACTGTCAAAAGAAGTCAGATGAAAAAATATTGGAATAAAAAGGATATATGAGTAGATCTTTCTTCCAAGATATTTCCCTATTTTTTTTTTTTTACATTCAAAATTTGAGAATGGTGTCACTAATTTGAAAACCTGACGGAAAAACACTGCGATCCTGCAACTATTTAGATTCGATTGGAATTTCAAAGGCACATATCGATCTTCCCTTTCTCTATTTAATCGTTCTCTAGTTATTCATCTTTCTCCCTGATGTTCATTGCGCTCTAAGGAAGTATACTCACCCCACATTTCTTCTTGCAATTAAGCCTATCTCTTATGACCAATCGATTCATTCTTATCTTTTCTTCATTCCCTTCCCCGTACACGGGCAGCCATGCTTAGCTAATACACTCACAATGCCACCTTGATGCCACCCACCTCCCCGATTTGAATAGCACGAGACTCCCAATGGTTTAATGATTCCGGTTTGGACCTAAGCAGTTGAATTCTGGCATTTAAATTGTCCTTAATTCTTCAATAAGTCTTCACAGTTCTTGAACCGAGTATTTTCGTGGTCCTGGATATTGAAATTGGGGGCATTTACATTACAAAGTGCGGCTCGACACCCCGCTTGAGCGATGCTTCGGCTGAGGAAATTCGGGGCTAATGGGATAATTATACACCCTCCTCGATTTCAAGTTCAGAGGGCTAAAGGCATTGCACGTTCTCTAGATGGAGGTCGGGGCCTAAATTATAGCTTTGGATAATTCAATTAACAGAAGTATGGAATAAAAAGGCCAATTAAATCAGAAAAGTTTCCCCCAACTAATCAAACTAAACGCTGAAGTGAGTTTGGAAACAAGGTTTGCTGGACTTTCTGCTACGAATCCGGTGGTTTCCGAGTGAGGAACCATTCCGGAATGTGAAAAGTGCGAAAAAAAAATGTGGAACGTCCCCACTAAAAAAGTCCCCATAACAAAACAACAAAAACACAATTGAATACTAAACAATCTTCGCACTTTCTTCAAAGAAAAGGAATATCTAATTCCCACGACGTGCTAATAAACGAATCCAGTTTGAAAGACTTTGAAAATGTTGAAATCCAAAACAAGCTATTCTCATACTTGTATTGTTCAGCCTGGCATGTTTTTCGTGGGGACGTTCCGATTGGGGACGTTTCGGAGACAATATGTCCACCAGGATTTAGCTAGACACCGAACCATCCATTTTTTAAAATTAACATCTTGTGGAATATTGCGGTTTTGTAGAATAGCAGGGATCCATCAATAAGGTGCATAAGTGCAAATTGTTTTTCTCTTTCTTTTTTTCTTTTTATACTACCCCGTCTTCGTGCTTTGTACTTATTTTGGAGTGTGGCAAAAAAAAATCCATATCAAAGAACCCTGATTTGAAGCGGAAATAAATTCAAAACCAAGGAAAAATCAAATTCGGAATTCTGATTCCCGAATAGCAAACAAAACTCTTGGCAAAAATTACAGTTTAAGGCTCAACGTAAAGAATCCAGAGTTGAAGGGAAAAATGAATCTAAGTCCGCAAAAAAGCAGATAAAGGATTCAGAATCCCTAATACTCTAAAGAAATGAGTAGCCTGTCACACTGTACTAGTACATGTAGACAAGATGCACACAGGATTAGAGCGACGGTGTTTTCCCAAAAGGTGATAAGCGAAATTTTTCTCAAAACTCAGTCTTTAGAAGGGATGTAACCACTACTGCATCCTGTATGTCTACTAGAAATCTCAATCAAAATCGGAGCAATCGCTACGAAGATACAGAGTTTTCTTTCTCGGCCTTTTAGAGCCTTCCTGGCCTAAAGGTAACAGGTTTTCGTTGTTAATGTAAAATCTGAAATGCTGTTTACAACCTTTTGGAAAAACACCGTCGATATGGGGGAGTAAAGTGAAATCCGAGTGTTTTTTTTCCAATAGGGTACTACTACAATAGCGACCGAGGGGTTACTCACTCTCCGGCACCCGGTGTACACTCATTCCCGGCACCTCCCGGCACACCCCGGCACCTCCCGGCACACCCCGGCACCTTCCGACTTTTGTCAGTTTTTAACCTCTCTAGGGTGAATCAAGTAATATGGCGCTGTCTAGCGTCAAAAGAAAGTACTATAACCGATTAACTGCATCATAATAATCAACAACTATTCACCCTAGAGAGGTTAAAAACTGACAAAATTGGCACCGGCACCCGGTGTACACAGGTTTGGGGAGTGAGTAACCCCTCGATAGCGACACTCTTGGTACCGATGAGGGGTAAACAACTGACGATTTGACTGAAAATCCGAACTGGTTTTCAAAAGCTGAAGCGGCGGCGGGGACGGTCCCCCGAAATTCTTTATCTTACCTTTTTTTCAAGAAAAAAAGGAAAGAATTTATCAAAATCGCATAACAAATACTAATATTTTCCGAGGCTTACCGAAATAGAAGGTACTGACTGGCCACGAGGGGTCTTTTCGAAACCGCCCTCTCCGAAGGATTTGGCCTTTCAAGGAACAACTACAACCTGTATTAATTTTATAACCTTTTATTCCTAGAAATCCAATAAATGATTTTATACTGATAATGGAACCGCTAATAAATATGTGAAGACCCTTTTCGAACGTTCCCTAAATCAGATTCGGACCCAAGACCTTTCTCATTCCTGTAACCATAAACAAATCACTACGAACTTCTGCTTGCCATTTAACCTGGCATTCGAGAAGCCACGAAACATGGAAAATTCATTTCCCCGAATAATCCGGCTGTCAGTCCATACACGACACATCCCATAATCATTCCCTTGTTTTTATCAACGAGCTTTCAAGAATTCAAGGACTAGAGAGCAGGGATATTAGGTTACGATCTTCCGGGAAACGCTCTAGCAGGAAATTGATCGAGTGGCATATAAGGATAATCCTACAGGCCTTGGGGCAAGATGAATGTTCACTATTTTTTTCTCGGAGGGACGGTTTTTGAAGCTCTTTCTTACTCTGCATCCGACGAAAACCTCTACGGTTGCTCCCGTATGTCAAGGCAGGGCGAGGGGAAATTCCCCAGCCTAGGTAAAAGATGCAGTAATAACAAATCCGAGGAAAAGATGGGAAAAACACTGATCTAATATCATATGAGAGCAAAAGAAAATATTAGAGATTGGAGCGGAAAACTAAATATTGACTTGGAGCTGGAGTGATATCAAGTCACGACTCTTGGTACATTTCATTTTTAGGAATATTACTTTCGCCGGATTAACTGAAAATAAAAAATGGGTCTGAGATTTTTTTTGTCTTATAAGCTAGAAAGCAATTTGACTAAGCCCTTTGTCTAGCAAAAGAAAGATCCTGAAGTCGAAGAAGGAAGATACTAGAAGTCAGTGCGGTCAACATGGAAGAACTGGAAGCACAGTTTTTGAGGGTTGATTCAGAAATAGCGCTTTGTTTGGTAGGATGCATATTGGATGAAGATGATTATGAGAAGCTTATTACCCAGTTACACAACATCATCCTAAATGGAGTATAAGATAGTAGGAAAAAAAAAGAAAAAAGACGACCAACATACATTTCCTAACTCTGTATAACAAGTAAATTACAACATAGTAGGACGAAGACTATGACAAGTATCCAATTCAGCCGCAAACAGACCATGCCGAGCTTTTATCTGTTTATATGTATCTTTGAGACTATATTTTGTTGAGACATCGGTGATTATAATCCAAAGTGTTTTTTTTTTTAACTATCGACTTCTCATTTTTTTTTTATGATAGTTTCTACTAGTCCGTACACTAGCTATAAGTGAATACAGGCTTGAAATGGTTCCAGGTCCGCGAACGTTCACGAACACCTACCAAAACGCACTGGAATCCTACTGAATGATTTCTAAAAAAAAATCTTGCGAGACTTTTCCTTCTACGGTGTAAATTCTCACCGACTTTCTGTCAAGGTTTAAAAAAAAATCGGGGAGAGGGAATTACACTGTCAGAAGTCTAATAACAGAGAAACAGATAACATGTTTGCGAAATCTTGTGTTAAACGTTACGGTAACGTATGTGTCATGACTCTTTAAGTGTTATGTTCGCGAAAAGATTACATTCCTTAAATTCTATTTTTCTATTTAAATGAAACTCTATGTCACTCTTAATTTCCGGATATCTTTCTCTTCCGCCGAAATTTAACAGCGACGCTTGTCTGATTGGCTCGGAACCTCCCTCCCGCGTAGGCACATCTACAACTTTCCGAGTTCCGATGCGCAATTCATACTGAGACGATTTTTTTCTGGGCTCGAGCTGAAAGGTCTGTGCTTCCTTCAAGTTCCATATCTGTAATAATACTGAACACCTCTCTTTGTATTCACTATCAGTAAATATATACATATATAATATATACGTATTTAAGCTAGCCTAATGCCCATGTAGAGGAGTACTTGCAACGCAGCCGCTAGCCCAGTAGGCTACTAATCAATCAATCAATCGATCTTTATAATCTATTGGTGGATTGTCTATAGTTGAATGGCAACCGTTTTAAACAAGACCAAAGTTTTCGATGGGATCCCAAAAATTTAATATTAACTACGTCTTGTCTTCGCCAAATCCAGTCTTCGCCAGGCTAATCATCTGAGAAAACCAATTTCAGATATACCTGTATAAGCCATATCTATTTGACGATACTGATCGAAACTTCCTGGTGTACTTCTGCCAAATTTCCGGTTTCGGCCGAATTCCGAGCAAACTACTTGCCCAGCAAAAACAAAAAATAGTTCAGAAACGAGTTCAGCGTATCTCCTTATCCCTATAAAGAACATCTAATCAACTTCAAATAAAACTTTAACTTCTAAAAAAAAAATCCGGTTTCAACCGGATTCCGGACGAACTATACGCCCGGTTAAAAAATGATTGTCATATAAAGATTCAGCGTTTTTTCTTACCCTTAAATCTATCATCTAATCAACTTCAAATACAAATTTTGCTTTTAACAAATTTTGCGGTTTTGGCCGGATTCCGGACGAAATATTTGTCCGGCAAGAAAATGGTTTTCACCATCGTGTTCAGCACGTTTACTTACCCCTAAATCGAATATATAATCAACTTCAAATACAAATTTTGCTTTTATCAAATTTTCCGGTTTTCGCCGGATTCCGGGCGAACTACTTGTCAGGGAAGAAAATGGTTTTCACCATCGTATTCAGCATGTCTTCTTACCCCTAAATCAAACATCTAATCAACTTCAAATACAACTTTTACTTTTAACAAACTTTCCGGTTTTGGCCGGATTCCGGGCGAACTACTTGTCCGGCAAGAAAATAACTTTCATATTCGGATTCAGCGTGTCTCCTTACCCCTAAATCCACTATCTAAACAGCTTTCAAAAAATATTTTTTTTGCCCCTTAATTTGAAACCCCTCCCCCACCCTCAAATATAGAGCTACAGAGCCCATCTTCGAACTTGACTTGTACTTTGACCCGAAGGATCCTCCCACCAAGTTTCATCAAAATATCTCAATCCCTTCGAGAGTTATCGTGCGCACAGACGGACAGACGGACAGACAGACGGACAACTTTTGCGATGTCATAGGTATCCGTCACTAACGTTTTGGGATCCCAATAAAACCACTTCCAACAAACCCTACGAGACGGACCCCCAGCATCCTCCGATCTAACTAACGGAACAAGGTTATGGTTAACGGAACCACGGTATAACAAGATTACCTTTATTCAGTGGCGCCATTTAACGGTTAACGGAAACAACAGTAAAACAAGGTTACGCTTATTCAGTGGCGCCACAACGGTTAACAGATACAAGGGTAACTAAGGTTACGGAACAACGGTAAAACAAGGTCACCTTTATCAAATGGCACCATTTGAGTAAACCTTGGGGAGGGGAAAAAACTCAACTTTGGGCCCCAGGTTTATTAAACATACTCAAAATTTTATTACTCCTTTTGTAAGTTTAAAGTGATTTTCGATATACCTTAAAGTGAAGTCACTGCTTTGCATTTTACCTTTTGAAACCTACTTAGTATCAACAAAATATCACCAAGGAGGAAGATTTTTAAATACTGAGGCGAACATGGCCCCCCTGCCTCCACCCCCAAAGGCGCCCCAGCCTTTATTGCCTTAGCTTCTATTCTAACTGGAGATGCACTTGTGCTAACATCTCTGTATTTCTTTCGTTTCTCACTTCCATTGTTCACTTTTTCCAGTTGTCACTTTGTATTTCTTTATTTCCCGTTTTTATGTCAATATCCCTGTCAATATCAAACGTGGCAACTTTGGCTGGCAAAACTTCTGAGAAGAACATTTTCCTTCGGGCAGACAATCCAAAAGACGTAGGTCCTTTACTTTCTATCTTTCTCTTACCTTGGGAGAAATTTCCATCACTCTGATTGGCTCCGGTGTTGTCACGTCAAAGGCGTCCAAAAGCTCAGACTTGGACTCTCGGGATGCCGGGTCGTTCCAGTGAACGATTTTGTATACTCTTCCTTCGGCTAGAAACAAAGATAGTTACAAATCATTAGTTACAGCCGCGCAACCCATGTTCACGGTATTGTTTTCCCTGGCGATCCAACGGCGTCTGTTCCCAGACATGCATGGTACCATGATTTTTTTGTCATTAATAATAACTTATACTTTTACCGCTCCAGCTTCTCAAAGACCCCTATGTAACGGGCCACGGAGCTTTGTAGGGGTCGGAAATTTATTTTGTTCAATTATTTTTAAATTTAATAAACTGAACTGAACATCCTACCAGTCATACAGAAATATTCCTTCGGCCCAAGCTGACTGCGAATCATATTTGGCAGTGCAAAACGGATACGTCAGCTGAATTTTATTAGAGCTACTTTTCGGCCCTTCTTGGCAAGGGTCCTCTTCAGGATCAAGCCGCTCAAGCTGGAAATGAAGTTGTGGAAATACTCCCGTCAACGACCCAATCGAGCAGCAAAAATTGCAGCGGTAGTACAAAATAAAATCGCAGCACAAGCTTTCCCCAAGCAACTTTCACGAAGAAGTTCACAAAATCAGATAGGCTACTAATCAGCTAGAATCTTTAGTTGTTTTTCCACAAGTTCATTTTCTAGCGTGAGCGTGCCAAGAAGGGCCAGCTGACCATTTGCACTGTCAAATATCATACAGATATCCTCAGTTTTAGGGCACAATGCTCCAATGTTAAAGTTTAACTGAAAAGCCAACTCATTTGTGTGTCATTTAATTGGATACACTGAATTATTTGGATTCTGCAAAGGGATTTTTTGATTTTCCACTATCTGCTCTAGTTATGAGGCTAAGAATATCTCCGGCCGTCCTCACAGCGTAAATTCTACTATGACGTGGGAAATTTTAATCTCAACACAAATGCGGCTTTTCAGTGGGCAGTGGTTAGATTGGTGAAGATTGCTTAGTGCCTGAACAAAGAAAAATTGATAAATCTTTCTCGTAAGGCATACAGCAAATACAGGCACCACAAATCACACGGAAATTCCACTATTTGAAATCGATTATTCGTGAACAGCGGAACAACGAAGTAACTGATTTTCAGCGGGACTTCAAGCCAATTTAAGTGAATAAGTGATGGGTAGCTAGATTGTCCTATCCTAGCCCTTTTCGGTTAGACTTTAAGGCATGTCTCAACGTCAACGTCACCGGTACTCATTTTTGGGGGCACAACAACCTGGAGCAAGGGCACAGTACCCCATCAAATCTGTTTAACTCAAAATCTCCAGGCCCTGACGACGGAGCACTTTGCCCAAAAATTAGGGCTTTCTGTATGACTGCATTCTACTGCAACAATTCACACAAACCGAAAGGCGCTTTGTCGAATTTATAATGCATTTTGCGCACCCTATATCCTATATTGTTCCGTTGTGTACCACATTCTGCGGAAAAAAGACCTGAAAGTTTTAAAGACATCCTACTTCAATCATTGTAAATTTTTAATGTATCTTCCTCGTTCGTGTCGTAACCGTAAGTTAATTCAGAAGTTCGGCGTGTAAGATGTCATTCGGTCACTGGAAAGGACGTCGGCGTCTCTGTTAAAAACATCTACTCATCCAGCTCATCGTCTACATGATGTTTTCTATGAGTTTTTTAGGCCTAATTAAAAAATAAATGTTGATTGTTGTTTGTGTTTGTTTTTCCATATTTCCTTTTACTCCTCTGTCACCATGTGCATTTGGTGGGTTACAAATTGATTATATATATAATCTTCTACAGCAATCGCTATCTCTCAGTCCCAGTAGATCCTCCTTTGCAACCTAGCAGATCTTAAATCGACAACCAGATTGGGGCTCAAGAAGATCACAGTACTGGAGCATACTCTACAGGAGGGTCACCCAACCTTATCTCGCTGGAAGTGCGATTTAAGGCAAAATAAGATAAGAGTGATATGCCCTCGAATCGCGAGCTACGACCGAAAAATCAATGCCTATAGTTACAAACCACCAGCTCAATGTTTACGGAATACGATCGCGCAATTCTGATTGACGCAGTGGCAGAGATACAGATATACTCTACATGACTAAGTCCAAAACACGCCAGGGACTCTCAGGAAGAAGGAGTAAACGTCTCTCTAACGACTCAAACTCAACAACTCAAATCGTGTGTCAACCAATCATGGCAATCTTCGGGAGCATTTCTGATACCGCTTCCGGCTCTTCCGCTAGGTACCCGACGATCTTGCATCGGCAAGGAGAGTTAGTCATCAAGAGTATTCTATAATTATCCCTTGATTTCGTTCGACGTCCTAGGCCTCATATCTGCCTCCGTAAAATACAAGCGGAGTCACGTCGGTGGTCCAGTGGAGTCGGCAGATATATGGTAGAAGAATTTTCGCACAGATAAAGTTTTTCCATTTCTTTTTTTTTATTTCTCGATACTTACTTCTTTTTTGAACCGAGGACGGATCAACCAGGCCTGAGATTCCACAGAATTTCGTAACATTAAATGAAAAACAAACAAAGGTATCAATCTCGGGTCGTTTACCAAACGAAAAGAAAATTTTCCGTTCTGAGTTTCTTATGGTTATACCTCTAGCTGCTAGTCTCAAATATATATCATATATATTTTATTTGTAACCCGCCAAATGAACGAAAAACAACACAAGATAAATAACAGTATAAACACATAAATTTAGACATAATTTCTAACTGGGCCTGAAAAATCTCTAGCGAACGAAATCAATCTGCTGAACCATGTAAACTCCTTATCTTCAATCACAAAATTGGTAAATCAACTGCAATTCCATAAAGGGTGAAATAACATGCAAAGCGAATTTTTTAAACTGGAAAGTTTGGGCAAAAGGCAATTAGTTACTTCTGAATATTCATCACAATGCTAAACTCTCTAAACTCCTCTTTACCCAGTCTCTTATCTCGTAATTGTGTTTCCGAAGAAGGAAAAAAGTTTGTAATTAATTTTCACTTATCAGTAGTAGCAGTAGCAAATTTTAAACCCTTTCTTAACTAAAACGCTTTACCTAGGGTTTCAATTTTACCTCAAAACACTTCCTACCTAAAACCCTTTACCTTAGGTTTTAGTTTTACTCTACTAAACCTTTGAACTCTTTCCTCCTAAAAACTTTTTAAAGCCGATTTCCTAGCTGACCCGATCCAACGACTGGTGTAGGACAAAGACATGAAAAAAGAGCATGGATATACTGCATTTCTTTTGCTCACTGAATAGTCTGGACAAAAGCCGGTGAAGTCGGGAAATGATCAACGAAACCATCTGAATTAGAGTTAACCTACGCTGAAATAGGAAAAGCTTCACCCAGTGTTGCCACCCGACCAAAATTAAGTTTACTAAATTCCGGAGAATTTTTTACTAGATTCTAATAAAATTTACTAACTTAAAAAAAATTTTCGCGGCTGTCGCCGCGACACGTGCGTTGCCTTTTCTACTTCTACATTTCAATAATAAAGAAATACATCGAAAGACAGTTTATTTTGAGTCACACTGAAAAGAAAGCAGCGAAAATATATCGGACCGCAGACTTGGTCATCAAGAGCAGAAACGTCAAAAATAGGGGCGCCCCCTACCAACGTTGTCGGCCAATCGGCAAAGAACAAATTACTCGGCGCGAAGCGCCGCAATTTTTCTAAAATACAGTCAATTTTTGGGATCCCAAAACGTTAGTGACGGACAGAGGCGTTACGAGCCAAAATGTTTGGGGGGGGGACGAGGTATTTACCGACTGGCTGGTCATTTTTACCGACTGGTTTTGCAGATGCAAACGACTGTGCTGACGAAAAATTGGCTAATTTTAAGAAAAATCGACAATTTTTACGAAAAACCGACTGTTTTTAAGAAAAATCGACTGTTTCCAAGAAAAAAATCGACTGTTGTTAAGAAAAATAGCGGCGCTTCGCGCCGACTCGGCTATTTTTTACCGACTGGCCGACAACATTGGGGGGGGGGGGCGTCCCCCCCCCCCTCCCCCCCTAGTAGTGACGGCCCTGGTGACGGATACCTATGACATCGCAAAGGTTGTCCGTCTGTCCGTCCGTCCGTCCGTCTGTCAGCACGATAACTCTCGAAGGGAATGAGATACTTTGATGAAACTTGATGTGAGGATTCTTTGGGTCAAGAGTAAGGTCGAGTTCGTAGATGGGCTCTGTAGCCCCACATTTAGGGGTGGGGTAGGGGGTTTATATTAAGGGGCAAACAAAATATTTTGTAACAGCTAATTTAATAGTTGATTATAGTGTAAGAAGACATGCTGAACACGATGGTGAAAACCATATTCTCGCCCGACAAGTAGTTCGCCCGGAATCCGGCCAAAACCGGAAAGTTTGTTAAAAGTAAAAGTTTTATTTGAAGTCGATTAGATGTTCGATTTAGGGGTAAAAAGACATGCTGAACACGATGGTGAAAACCATTTTCTCACCGGACTAGTAGTTAGCCCAGAATCCGACCGAAACCGGAAAATTTGTTACAAGCAAAAGTTTTATTTGAAGTTGATTAGATGTCGATGTAAGGGTAAAAAGACATGCTGAACACGATGGTGAAAACTATTTTCTCGCACGACTAGTATTTTGTCCGGAATCCAGCCGAAACCGGAAAATTTGATAAAAGTAAAATTTTTATTTGAAGTTGATTAGATGATAGATTTAAGGGTAAGAAGAGACGCTGAATCTGTGTATGACAATCATTTTTTACCTGGACATAGTTCGTCCGGAATCCGGTTGAAACCGGATTTTGTTTTTTTTAAGTTAAAGTTTATTTGAAGTTGATTAGATGTTCTTTATAGGGATAAGGAGATGCGCTGAATTCGTTTCTGAACTATCTTTTTTTTTGCTGAACTTGATGACTTTCTCAGATGATTAGCCTGGCGAAGACTGGATCTGGCATGGACAAGACGTAGTTGTCTGGGTCAAATATTAAATTTTTGGGATCCCATCGAAACCTTTGGTCTTGTTTCTTAAAACAGGCCAAATTCTTGTAAAAACTGTCGATTTTTCACAAAGCAATTGGTTCATTTGTTTCTATCAGGGACAAAAGACCTAACAAAATGGACAAAGAGCTCCGATCCTTGGTTTGGTTAACAGACAAAATTAAGAACTCTGGAGTGATAAGCAAGAGTGGAGTGGATCCTAATATTTTTGTACATTTCCTCTGAATCTATAAATAATGACACAACTTCTGGGTTGGACCATCTTTTTTACTAGAAATTGGGATTTTTTACTAGATCAAAATGAAATTTACTAGATCCTCTATATTTACTAGATTTAATCTTTTTTACTAGATCTAGTAAAAATTTACTGCCGGTGGCAACACTGGCTTCACCCCTACTAAGGCCCGTATCAGGGAATTTCGGGGGGGGGGGTTGCCCGCGGAATTTATTTCGGGGGGGGGGGTTGCCCACGGGTCGGAACAAAAAGTACAAAAAAACATAGATCAGAGGTTAAAGCCTACAAAAAACTATTAATTTTGTCGGTTTCGGGGGGGGGGCGGGTCGAACCCCCTAACCCCCCCTGGATACGGCCCTGCCCCTACTGGGTAGTTTACTGGAAATCCAGTGAAAACCATGAATTTTGCGAACCGGAATGATAAAAATTGCGTGAAAAAGGGGATAAATTTGGATGGTACGCATGAAAACGTACAATTATAAAAGTCGTCTAGACAAGTTAGAAGGTAAAAAACAACTTTTAATGTCCTGTCGAAGCCTTTGACCTTGTTAGGTCTACAAGTACCTTACTTGAAGTAAGTTTAATGTGCATCCAAGGAATGCTGAAAAAAATAATAATTTTCAGAATTTAAATCAGGCTAGACTACCTTGTCGTGTTTTAGAGTTGTGCATCTCAACTGTCAGACGGGATGAAATCTTAATTACGGTATTTTTTGTAACTTTTCGTTTCCAAACTGAAGCAAGTTTGTCTCAGGTGAAACTTTCCACTCTGTCATCTAAACCG
This sequence comes from Branchinecta lindahli, assembly GCA_023053555.1. Classification (NCBI taxonomy): domain Eukaryota; kingdom Metazoa; phylum Arthropoda; class Branchiopoda; order Anostraca; family Branchinectidae; genus Branchinecta; species Branchinecta lindahli. The sequence goes on from JAKZAO010000003.1 coordinate 13,604,153, forward strand.
GAAGTTAAGTTAATTTTATTTTCATGCCAGTAGCGGAAAAACAGATTTTAAGCTATTTTTTTTCCTTGCAAAGTATGTACTTTTGACACGCATTGATACTCCCATATTTTATTTTTGTCTCCTCACTATTTTCTTTTCAGATTTCACTCTCCATGACAACGAAACCCCAGATTTAAAAAAAAATCTTTTCTGTATCTTGCTTCTGTATTTGTTTGTTGCCAGGGTAACGAATTACTTTGAATCTTTCAAATGGTTCCAAGATCAAAGGGATTTGGAAATAAGAGTGTGTGCTTCCAGAATTTCCAGTAAAGTTGTTCTACGAATTAAAAACGGATCTCCGCTGGAGCTTAAAGTATCTGAGAGGAATGGAAGAAATGCTCAGCCGTGCGACAGTTTTTAATGATCACAATTTTTATTTTTCTGACTGAAGTTGCATCGTCATTGGTGTATTTTGCAATGAGAACCTTAAACTATTGAAGTATCTGGGGGGGGGGGGGTCTTGAAAAATTGGATCTAAGACTGGATTTTAGAAATCAATAGTGAAACATATATGGTGAGGAATTTGCATTTTGAGGGATAAGCATTTTTGGAGGATAAAGAATTTGGGACGGTTGGTGAATTTGGTGATTTATTTGCAGACTTTTTATTTGTTTTTGGTTTAAGTTATGTCGAGTTGGGATGAAAGGGTTGTTTAGTGGATTATATTATTATAAATATATTTATATAATTATTGCATTTTCTGGAATTTATTTAATGAAATTAATTTAAATTTATGTGCCTTTGTATTAACCATGGCCTGCCCAACCTATCTATTTGTGTATCTAGTCTGTCTCATAACGGATGCTGTCGTGCAGGTCCGTATCCAGGAATTTATTTCGGGGGGGGGGGGGGGGGGGGGGGTCCCGAGGGTCGGACCAAAAAGTACAAAAAAACATAGATCAAAGGTTGAAGCCTATAAAAAACGATTATTTCGGAATGTTCCGGGGGGGGGCGAACCCACTATCCTCCCCCTTGGATACGGCGCTGCTAGTATCGTGAAAAGAAGATTAATTTCGTACACTACCGCTAACAAGTTTCTAAGAAGCGTTGAGATGATTATTTAATATCAACTACGAAGCTGTAAGTTACGTCGCGTAAAGTTCAAAGTCTTTAACCTTTATGTTTCAACAGCTGATCTCGCTCGCCTTTGTCTTGACGATGACCAGACATCTATAAGAGAAAACTGAAAAACTGCGACCTTTGTGCTTTCACTGCATCTAAAGCAGTGGTCAAACTGGTGTAATAAGCTATATAAGATACACACACATCAGCTTACATTGCGAGTAGGATGTGACGGTCGGGATTCAGACAAATATAAATCGATCATATTTTCTCTTATACAGCTCTAATCAAATCGCCGCCTGCTTGGGTTGCTCTAGCTAATCACGAAACGATGATGCGGAAAATCCTTATACAGCTTATTCCACCGATTCACTTTGGTCCAGTTTTTCAGTTTCATTGGACTATATGTAAAGAAAAAAATACACAAGTAACATAATATTTCCTGCCAGGAATGCACAAAAGGAGTGCTTGGCTAAGTCAGGGAAAAACTGATTTTAATTTAAAAAAAAACGGATTCAATCAACTAAATACAGCCTATATAAAGAGAAAGGGAGAGGAAAAAAATTACCTATGGTTTCAACTTCAAATGAAAAAAAGAGAAAACCAAGCGAAACAAGGAACGACAAAGAAGGAAAACAAAAAACGGGGGGAAAACACTGAGCTATTTTAAAGGATCCGTCTTGCCTATTCTTCCTTTCATATTATCCCTAGCTCCATTATGGGATTATAAGATTCTGAAATCCCCGTCTTTCGCCATTGTCTCGTTTTGTACCTACGACGTTTTGGCGCTTTTCGGCCGAGCCGAGTTTAAGCAGTCATGCAACGCAAGCTTCGCCGAAAGCTTCAAGATCCGTCATCGACTCTTTCACAAATAAGGACATGGGAAGCTTCAAAGTATTATTTTCCATTTTGGGCGACATGGTAGACCATCAGGTATACCTTCTGTTCTTTGCTTGGTTTTCCCACTTTTTAGCCAAAGCGCGTTCAATTTTCAAATATTTTGCGTCCAACCTCGGAGAGAGGGAAGGCTGGACAGAGTGGACAAGCGCTAACAAGAAAATCTCTAATTTCTCGTGGAAAGTAATGGTATTTTTGAAAATGATATTTCTGAGCCATTTTACCGTGAAAATATCATTTCTAGTAAGATTTGCGCTTTAACAATGCTTAATGCACTACCAATATTAGTTAATCAATGAACATTGCTCAATGCACTACCAAACTTACTTGTCCCAACGAAGTAAACAGTGTAAAGCTTATCACCGCCGAAAGCTGGGACTGACACCCTATCCACAACGATTGAAGAAAAGCTGATGTCCCTCTTGTAGAAAACGGGAACACTGTTCTCATGATTGACTGCTTCGTCCATAAGAGGGTGCGACCGAATGAAGTTTAGGACCGTGTCTGGAAACAAAACAGAAATACAATCAACTGAATCAAGTGACATATATTAAACAACGGCCAAAAACATAAAGTCAGCTACATCTCGGCCCTTCTTGGCAAGGGTTATCGTCAGGCTGTTGCTGAACTGGAAGATACGAGCCTACAATCATCTTCCAGTTCATCGGGTTCTGATTTCGGTTTCGTTTTATTTTATTTCTTTGTATAATATTCAGATGGGTGTTTGTAATAATAATAATAATAGCTTTATTTCAGCCAGAGGCCATATGCACACAACAACAAAAACACAACAAAAGTTCACAGGCACTAAGACGCACTAAGGGCACACGTCCCTGAGGAGCGCCCTCCTTACAGGAAGGCAGCTGAAAAGGGGATCAGCGGCATTCCTGACAAGAAAATTCTTACCATGAATGAATGAATGATTAACGCACTGCCTAAAGGCAAAGTGCAGTAGAAAAAGTATTTTCCCCTACCCGACCATCGTGGGGGGAGTGGAGGGATGGGGAATCGGGAAACTAGTGGCATGCACAACTTCTGAACTGGTGATAGGATTTGCATGAAACTTGGCAAGTGGAATTGGAAATGTGGGGACTAAAGAGTTTTATAAAAAGGGCATCACGGCTTCGCCGCGATGCCCGTTTCGACCGGAGTTTTCGCCGACCAAATGTACAAAACGTAGGAGGGCGCTGCCATGGTCGCAATGTTTTAGTGTAAAATAAACTGCTACTGTCTTACTCTAAGTGTCGGCTACGAGAGACCAAGACACTTTCATAGCCTGTTCAGACAGGAGAGAGACAGTCGTTGATTCTCGATCTGAGGCCGATTAAGTCCCTATTCTGCGACTAGAAAAATAACTTTTAATTGATGTCGTATGTTTTCTTTATATCTGACTACCATTTTTCCATGAAAATATAGAATTTTTGTAATTTTATTTACTATATAATCAAATTATAGTAATAGTTTGTGTAATTATTTCTATGCCACCTCTTTTGACATGACTGAAACCTGTTGACCCTCGAATGAGCCGTTACAACAGAAAGGAGAGCTGATAGTCTTGGCTGACTCCTATCACTGAATCCAGCAATTTAAAGACGGCTTCTCAAAACACCCATCGTTATCTATGGGGTGATAGAATGTTCCCAAATTGTGCAAGGCTGTGTCAACAGGCAATTTTGACCACGCGACGGCCACTACTTCGACCTTTGCTCCCTACGACAATTTACCTTTCAGAGAACCACATCTGTTTCCGACGGACAGGCAAATGCGCTCCCATGTATTTGTCACGAAAGAAACGGCACCTCTGGGACTCAGACTTGGGGATATGTCTGTCGCTACCAATCCGGTCCGATTAGCAGGACAGTATCCACTCGCCCGAGAAATATGGTCGGGACTACTTTTCTTAATCCAGGCTCTGACCGCAATCCCAGTGGAACCCGGACTGAAAATCAATATATTTTCCTTTGTCTCTCTTCCGAAATAGTACCTTGCGTGCCATTCGCTGGAGCACCTTTTGCATGACATAGTCGAAGAGATAATACCATTTCTCTAGGAAAGATATTAGACTGAGGGCCTACTGAACAGTTTTTACTGCCTTTAAAGAGGTTGTCAGGGGGTGTCCTTCAGCTGCCGAGCAGTAGGCATACGTCTATGCTTTTTTTTGGCCGCCCCCAAAAAACACTTAGGCAAACTTATGACCGAGATCTGAAGAGGGATGGTACCGAGGGGTTACTCTCTTGTTGGGCACCACTGCACAAGCTTCCGTTAGTACCGGCCGGGCACCGGGCACTTACTTTACTGCACAACCATTCTGGGAGTGAGTAACCGCTTGGCTTCATAATAACAGAATGGGAGGGCGTAATCCCTGGAGGTCTAAGGCAAGGATCCAGCCGGTGGTACGTATTAAGTAGTTGCCCACTTTCACTTTGTCTTATCAAAAGGAGCTGTTCTCGCAATTCTAGGCGGATTGACACACTGGGTCCCCCGCCTAACAAGTATCTCTTACGTAAAGGTACATTTGTTCGTTATGTAACTCGGATCGCTAAAAGCTTTTCAAAGAAATTACATCCGCAAAACAATTACGAATCGATTTTGAATTTCGTAGCTTGACGACGAAAAACTAAATCCGAATCAGGAAAACTTTTGCCCACTGCCGCCATCTCTCCTTGAAAGAAATCCCAGACATTGTCGCAGATCGCACCAAGTTGGATCACGGAAATTTCATTTACGAAAGCCTAAACCTAGATATCCTCATTTCGATGAGATACTGTTTATGCTTCGGACACATCTATTTCAGTTCATTACTTCTACGGACAGACAGGTAAACAAGAAACGGAGTGAGCCTTGGCAAAGACAAGGAAATCCTTGACGATACTTAACTAAGAGTGGGGTGGGGAAAAGGAAAAGGGAATTAAAACACGGCACGATCCTTTACTCAATTTCCACGAGCAAAAAAGTATAACATGAGGGACTGAGACTTCCAAGCGCTTCGAAGACACTCTAGAATCTTGGACGACGCGAGTGGGCGCCAAAAGGGTGGCTATGAAGATGTGAAGAATGGACGACTGCCCCACCACGAGCTCTGCCAAAGCCGAGCTGGCTCAAAGGGGAGACCCCGTAGGGAAAGGAGTGCCCGGATTCCGGAACTTTTCCGTGAAACTGAGACACCTTTCCGGCACGGAAACCGCGGAATTCCGTGGCAGTTTGCCTGGATTTTCCGACGTATTTCACGGAATTCCAGGTTGCACTCCCCGAAATCCTTCCGCGGATTTGATTTTCCGGCACGGAAACGTGTTTCAATTTCACGGAAAATTGTCACGGATTCCGGGAAGCCTTCTGGAATTCGACCCGTGTTGTGTTCATTTTAACACTTTATTTACAACGACTGTACATGACGGGTACCTGGTAACAACTAAACTCGAATGAATGGCTCTGCGATCACGACTTATTTATCTCACTAATTTGCATAAACGCAATCTCAATCGCGTAAGGGGAAAGGGTGAAAATCCAACCAGGAAAATGTAAATACAAACACTACATTCTTCCCTTCCTTATTGCGATCTAAACCATATTCCGCTTTGGTCAACGTAAGGCTTCCAAACACAGCCTTCAACTTTGACTCCTTCAGTCCAAGGTGGGCGATCGGGATTCGCGTAGTCCCGAAACAGAACTGTTTTTCCTTTATCATATTTCCGCGGTACTACCGTATGTTTATCCCTGTGTTTAGGCCTAGGTATGTTCACATTCGCTTTTACCCCTCTCACTTTTCCGAATTCCTCATAAAACAGCTCACTGATTTCACTCATAATCTGGGGTTTGATATCAGGCATTTTCTTCACCGCCTGAATCATGTTCCGATCTAGTTCTAACTCCTGCATCCAGTTCCTTCCCATTAACGAACGTCCGCTTCCAGCAGCAACGATTAATGGCAAAGTCTTGCTTTGTGCTTGGTATGTCACTTTGACATCAGCTTCTCCGAGAATCGGGATGTCTTGGCCACTCGACTGTCCTATTGTGAGTGGGACAGTACTTTCTGGTAGTTTATCACGTTCATCACCTACTGAGAATACAGTCCAGCTGCCCACGTTTGTAGGCTGCTTCAGCTCAGCCGAACTCGCCGAATCTATTTTCTTCTCCTCCTCAGTTTCCGCTACATGGGGAATTTTGCCTTGTATGTTCGAGGTACCTCCATCCTTGATGTTGGTTGCTTCGAACTCTGCAGACTCTATGCTTGATGCTAGCTCGATTGCTTTGCCCAGCGTAAGATCATCCTCTGTCAAAAGTCTCTTCTGCATACCTGTGGACAGCAGGCCAAACACAAAACGATCTCGCAATGCTTGGCTCAAAAACTCGCCAAAATCGCAGGTTTCCGCCAAGCGTTTCAGTTCCGTCAGATAAATGTTCACAGATTCGCCTTGCTTTTGCGACCGTTGATGAAACTTGTAGCGCTCCGCAATCACAAGTTTTTTCGGGCACAAATGTTCTTTAATTGCCTTGACGATGTCAGCAAAACTTTTTTCCGACGGCCTTTGGGGTGCCAGCAGATTCTTGATTAGTGCGTATGTTTGCGCACCACACGAAGTTAAGAGAATGGCTTTCTTCTTCTCGTCCTTAACGATATCATTTGCAATGAAGAATTGTTCCATTTGGTCCATGTAATCGGCAAAGTCACTATTTCCATCGAATTCGTTCACTTTTCCGAACATTCGATGATGACCACTTTGTTCACCTTTTGCCATTTCTCTGATTATATCCTTGATATAATCTTGTATGTAATGACTAATTATATCCTTGATATAGTTTTGTCCTCTTTGGAGTTGTCTGGTCGTATTATATCCTTGATATAATATCGTCCTTTTCGGAGTTGCATATGGTCGTATTATATCCTTGATATAATATCGTCCTTTTCACTCTATTATATCCTTGATATAATAGTCTTTTTCACAGTATCCTCGTCGCCATTATGTTGTGTTCATTTTAACACTTTATTTACAACGACTGTACATGACGGGTACCTGGTAACCAGTGTTTCCACTTTTCTTTTCAAACAATCTGGAAAACCTCGGCGATTTTCGGTAGAAAATCGGTAGATGGCTCTCAGGGTTCGGTAGAATTTTTAGTAGGACTGTTTTTCATTTTGTGTTATGTTTTTGGAGGTGTTTGAGCGATTTGCGAATAAAGTACCACATTCTAAAAACTCAGAGATCGATTCCGGAAAGAAAAGCGGGATTTTGTCGATCAATTTTTGTCAAAGTTGACTCTGTTTCGAAGGGGAACTTCGGAAGCAGATAGAAGCTCGAAAAATAATGAAATGTATTTAATTTTGAAACTAAGTGTAGTCGTCCGCGCGCAAAAAAAAAGGTATAATTACGCCGTCAACACCCTTCAAAAAATCCCTAAAATACCACAGACAACAGCCATATCAAAAACAAAGAATGACCACCAACACAAAGTAACATTTTCCGGGGATTCAGAGTTTTCTGTAGATTTTCGGTAGTTTCGGGATCTTCTTTTTTTGTCGGGAGATGGATAGGGAAGTCGGTAGATCTCCCGAAAAATCGGTAGAAGTGGAAACACTGCTGGTAACAACTAAACTCGAATGAATGGCTCTGCGATCACGACTTATTTATCTCACTAATTTGCATAAACGCAATCTCAATCGCGTAAGGGGAAAGGGTGAAAATCCAACCAGGAAAATGTAAATACAAACACTACAACCCGGAATTCCGGCGTTTCCGGCACGGAAATGTGTCTCAATTTCACGGAAAATTGTCGCGGATTCCGGGAAGCCTCTGGAATCTGACCCGGGAATTCCGTCGCTTCCGTGCTGGAAACGTGTCTCAAATACTCAATTTCACGGAAAATCGTCCCGGAATTCCGGCGTTTTTGGCACGGAAAAATATCTCCCCGACTCCCCACCCCCACCCCCACCCCTAGCCTAGTCCCTGAACTGCCGAGGGGTTGCCCACTCAGTTTTTGGGTGCACAGCAGGTGCCCGGTGCCGGCGGTGCCGGCCGGTGCCGACTGGTGCCGGCCGGTGCCGACCGGTGCCGGCTGGTGCCGACCGGTGCCGGCTGGTGCCGACCGGTGCCGACCGGTGCCGGCTGGTGCCGACCGGTGCCGGCTGGTGCCGACCGGTGCCGTCTGGTGGGCATTTTGATCGTGGGCATTCTGGCGTGGGCATTGTGAGAGTGGGCAAAAAAATCGTGGTGATTTTGGGAACCACCCTTCGCAAGGCTAATCATTTGAGAAAACCAAGTTCAGATATACCTGTATAAGCCATATAATTTGCCATGGCCCTTGTGGCTTTTCAGCGCAAATAAATCTATCTATCTATCTATCTATTTTGACGATACTGATCGAAACTTCCTGCTCGGCCAAACTTGCGGTTTCGGCCAAATTCTGAGCGAACTACTTGTCCAGCAAAAAAAAAAAAAAGGTTCAGAAACGAATTCAGTATATCTCCTTATCCCTATAAAAAACATCTAATCAACTTCAAATAAAACTTTCTTCTACAAGAAAATCCGATTTCAACCGGATTCTGGACGAACTATATATCCGGGTAAAAATTGATTGTCATATAGGCTACAGATTCAGCGTCTCTTCTTACCCTTCAACTGTCATCTAATCAACTTCAAATAAAACTTTTGCTTTTAACAAATTTTCCGGTTTTGGCCGGATTCCGGGCGGACAACTTGTCCGGCGAGAAAATGGTTTTCACCATCGTGTTTAGCATGTCTTCTTACCCCTAAATCAAACATCTAGTCAACTTCAAATAAACTTTTACTTTTAACAAACTTTCCAGTTTTGGCCGGATTCCGGGAAAACTACTTATCCGGCGAGAAAATGATTTTCACCGTCGTGTTCAGCATGTCTTCTTACCCCTAAATCGAACATCTAGTCAACTTCAAATAAAACTTTTACTTTTAACAAACTTTCCGGTTTTGACCGGATTCCGAGCGAACTACTTGTACGCTGAGGAAATAGTTTTCATCGTCGTGTTCAGCATGTCTTCTTACCCCTAAATCGAACATCTAATCAACTTCAAATAAAACTTTTACTTTTAACAAACTTTCCGGTTTGGGCCGGATTCCGGACGAACTACTTGTCCGGCGAGAAAATGGTTTTCACCGTCATGTTCAGCATGTCTTCTTACCCCGTAATCGACTATCACATTAAATGTTTCAAAATTTTATTTGCCCCTTAATTTAAACCTCCTCCCCTACCCCTAAATGTAGGGCTACAAAGCCCTTCTATGAACTCGACCTTACTCTTGACCCAAGGAATCCTCACCCCAAGTTTCATCAAAATATCTCATTCCCTTCGAGAGTTATCGTGCTTACAGAGGGACAGACGGACGGACAGACAGACAGACAACTTTTGCGATGTCATAGGTATCCCTCACTTACGTTTTGGGATCCCAAAAACCGTTCGCATAAGCATACCTCTACTGCAACCTTAAAAGGACGGCTCAGACGGAGTTCGTAAAGTGCGTAAAGTCGTTCGCAAAGTTCGTAAAGTTGCTCCGCTAACCCGCGTAAAGTACTTTACGGAGAGCGTGTTCCACCCCTCCACCAATAGTAACTATTAGTTACTATTTCCGTTCCAGCCTCACGAAAAGTTACTACGCTGACGGTTCCAACCTTCACAAAATAGTAACTAATAGTAACTATTTGCTTACCATGCTGGGGAGCGTAGTAAGCGTAGTAACTACGCATCTCTGTAACGTGATTGGTCGGATCACCCCGAGCCTGATATTTGACCGAAAAAATTCAAAAAGCGTTCCAGCCTAGCGTAGTAACCACGGCGAATAGCGTAGTAACTACGGTAAGTAGGGTGGAACACGCTCGGAGGCAGGCAAGAAGTTCAACTTTAGTTAACTTTTTACGTTAAGTTCGGAAGGTTGACCAATAGGAGAAGAGATCGAAAACAAGATATGAAAATAAATTTGGAAATGGGGATTAGGAAAAGGAAAAATGATGAGATGATGACTCATGTGGTTTATATGATAATAATAAGGTCAAAAAAATTGAAACTTGTTTTTGCAAGAATAATTAGGAACAGTTTTTTTTTAGGAATTAATTTTGTTCTTGTTGGTTTTTGTCAGGTGAGTTGGGCAGAAAGAATTACTTACTGAATTGAATTGTTTAGAACTGACTTATTTATTTATATTATTTTTGTTGTTGGATTATTCTAATTTATTTATTGGAGTTTTTTTTCTATCTGGATATTAACCATGGTCAATTATGGCTTTTAGTGTTAATAAATCAGTCGTCATTCAGTAGTCAAACTGGTTACACCTCCCAAGTGAGCGCGTCAAGTGAACCTGTTTTCCAAGATAATTGATACGGATTATTGCGACTGCGGTGAGTGAGCGCCCAGCTAAGAGAGCCAACGAATTTGGACTTCCCGATAAACGAATAGTTGGATTTTTGCGTTCAGGCGAAAATAACTAATTAGAAGTGCTAATTAGCAAAATGGATAATGCAAACCAAGTCGTTCCTGCAGCCGCGCCGGTGTTTGATCCGGTGGCATTAGCGCAAATGATAACCGAGATAAACATTAAGTTGAACCTACTCCCCCCCCTCTCACTAGATGTTGCGAAACTGAACGGGAGCCTCGCGGACATGCACAAGGATATAGGCAACTACAAAGCCACCGTTCAGAATCTCAGTCAGGAAGTTGTCAACCTACAAAAACGTATTACTGAATCAAATCGTCGGACAAATACTTTGGAAGCTGAGATCAGAAGGTCGAACTTAGTTTTCTACAACCTTCGCCCATTGAATCCCCCCCTCAGGTCATTGAAATATGAAATTCTGGCCTACCTAAATTCCAGAGCTAGCAGTATTAATGTCGGGCCAGCCAGTATCAAGGACGTTTATAGGCTTAAAGCAGGTCCGGTTGTGCTAAAGCTTTACTCTGTGGAGACACGTGACGCGTTACTGAAATGCGCACCCATTTTCAAACGAGACAACGTCGCGGTAACGCCCGATTTCACCCTTGCGGAACGTGAAGCGCGGAATTACCTAAAACCTGTGATGAATCGCGCCATTGCGGATGGGCGAGCGGTGCGATTGCGCGGAGATAAGCTTTTCGTGGATGGGAAGTTATTTATGTTCGATAGTGAAGAGCAATTGGTGAAAGAAATCCCCCGAAGATCAGTGAATCAGCAATTCCCCTCCCTCCCAATTCCCCCTCAAAGCGAGAACCGTCAAGAAAAAACAACTAGTGATTCGGAAGAAATTGACATGGTTGAAACTGATAACTCAGGAGAAGAAAGTGACACAAATACTGTGGTGCAGCCTTCGTTTTCCAAGAAGCCCACTCCACCCAAGACGGAACCTAAGCGAGCGAGAAAATACAACGAAGTGAGCCCCCAAGAAGTGGGGGCACGCAATGTCAGGCCAACATACCAACCGAAGGCTTTTGTTCGTGCTACCAACGCCCCTTTGAGACCAGATCCTATGATGCAATATCAAATTGCTTTCGGGACAGAGGGTCCTGTGGGTGACGAGGTCCCACCTAGCCTCCATTCTCAGGTCGGCCCAAAGGTCGGCCCCAAAGAACCGGAAAGTCTCCCGGGACCGAGTAGTGTAAGTCACAGTTAGGAATCGCAAGGCCATACTCGTTCTTTAAAGCTAGTATCTTGGAACGTTCAGGGTATTCAAAGTAAAATTGACGAGATCCAGAGTGAAATAGCAGTTTTTGATATTGTGGTATTAGTTGAAACTTGGCACAATTCAGATAGAGTGCCATCTTTCCCGGGTTTTGAAGTAGTGAATGTTTGTAGATCTACGTCGCGAAATAACCGGAATTATGGAGGATTAATGATATTGATTAAGGATGGATCATTTAGCGATTTTAAGTGTATAGGGAGTAAATCTGAAAATATGTTGTGGTTAAAGCTAGGTTGTGTATCAGGGAGGAAGCTTATACTAGGAGCAGTTTATATTCCGCCGCAAAATAGCTCTTACAATAAAGAGGATACTTGGAGCATACTTGAAAGCGAAGTGGATCATCTCCGCAGTGCGTATATGGGAGATAATATGATCCTTTTGGGAGATTTCAATGCGTACACAAGTGATATTCCAGAGTTAACAGATGTTCAGATCCCGGGTAATGATGGAGTGGTGCCGCTAGCTTTCAGGATACCACGGGGAAGCAAAGATGCCAAGCGTAAAATAAATGTTTGGGGGCGAAAGCTCTTGTCACTGTGTGGGGAAGTGGGACTTATTATTGGGAATGGGAGGTTCGGCGATGATAAAGACAAGGGGGAATTTACTTGTTTTTCAGGTGCTAAGCCGAGCCTTATTGACTACGTTTTGGTAGATACTAGACTGGAGCTGGAGAATTTAAATGTGAAAGTACTTAGTTGGCAAGGATCAGACCATGTGCCGGTAAGATTAGAAATATTGTATGAAGTATCTCGCCGGAAGCCACCATCAAAGCCCAAGTTGAATCATAGGGAAACAGGGATCCTGAAAAACCTGAAACAAGAATGGTCACAGGAAGAGAATCAGGTAATTGAAAGTTTATTATCTAGTAACCGAGTCAAAAAGTCCCTTCACAAGATTGTTATTGAAAGCGAGTCTCCCGATGCTTTGGCGTGTAAACTTCAGGAAGCAGTTCATGAAATAATTGAGCCAATTCTAACACCGAGGAAACCTACTAGGCCTACTAGGGATTTGTACGACGAAGATTGTAGGAAATGCAAACTTAGTTTAGTACAGTCTTTGGAAGCGTTACGTGAAAACACAGCACCACACGAGAAAACACGACTAATGGATGTTTACAAGGAAAAACGGCGAATTTACAAAAGACTTATTAAGCTTAAGAAGGATGCGGCAATTAAGAGAGAGATGAAAGAAACCCTGGAATCGTTTGTAAAAAGTGATATGAAATCTTTCTGGAAAAGAGTGAGCGAAAAAAGACCAAATACTGGGAGGAACGCCCCCGACCCGAGCACTTGGCCGGCGCATCTGGGGACAAAAGAAAATGAAGTGATAGATTATGATTTGAATATTTGGTACGAAGAAGAATTTTCTAGAATTGATAATGAAACTAATTTGCCTATGTTTGAACATGATTATGATTTAACACAAAAGATATCAGAAAAAGAAATAAACGAGGCTCTTGATCGTATGGAAGGCGGGTCGGCCCCGGGTGCCGACGGTATCCCAACAAAGTTCTACAAACGTTTTGCCCCGCACTTCATGGCGGTGTTTGTTTTCCTATTTAATAGTATTCTGGCGACGAGAATTTGGCCAGATGCATGGAAGACTTCCATTGTTCTACCCCTTTTCAAAAAGGGGGACCCGACATCACATGGTAACTACAGACCGATTTCTCTAATACCATGTGTAAGCAAAATACTAGAGAAAATATTGGATTCAAGGCTAGCAAGGTGGCTAAGTCAGAATAAAATATTTAGAGAAGAACAGGGGGGGTTCAGAGAAGATTACAGTACAATAGACAGAGTTTTTGTGTTGAAAGCGATGATTGAGAAGCATACCAAAGGACAAAGTAAGTTATACGTAGCATTTATAGACTTAGAAAAAGCTTTCGATAGTGTTGATAGAGTCCTTCTATTTGTAGAGATGCTAAGAGTAGGCCTGCCTAGGGTATTTGTAAGTTTATTAGCGGATATGTATAGGGCGACGAGAGGCATTGTTAGGATAGTGGGAAAAGGTACATCATCACCTTTCGAAATTGGGAAAGGAGTAAAACAAGGTAGTTCCCTGTCCCCGCGAATGTTCTGTTTATATATTAATGATATTGTGGATTTTTTTCAAAGTCGTTGGGCTCCAACAGTTAGTCTAGGGAATTTTGCTTTATCAGTGTTGCTTTTTGCTGATGACGCAGCGCTGTTCGCAAAGACACCACAAGATCTGCAAAACCTTTTAAATATTCTTAAAGAATATCTAGACAAAAAGAAGCTGACCCTGAACGTTAAAAAAACTGAAGTTGTAATTTTTTCTGGAAAGGCCAAAAAGCAAGATGAAAATTGTGTCAAATTTTATTTCAATGGGACAGAGTTGCCGCAGAAAACAAGCTTTAAGTATCTAGGTATGATCCTCCCCAGCAAGGGTGGGTGGAAAGAACACATAAAGGAAATGGTAAAACGAGGGAAAGCAGTGTCATCGGCGATTTTGAGAAATCCAAGTTTTTCAGGGATAAAAGAGCTCAAGATGCAAAAACAAATTTTCGCGACTAAAGTTCTTCCTACAATTCATTACGGCGCAGAACTTTGGGGTTTCGATGCGGCAGTGCAACTTGAATCGCTTCAGCTGCAACACTATAAGAGAATTCTTGGAGTTCACATAACCACTCCTACACAGGCTTTGAAAGGAGACCTTGGAATATTCTCGCTAAGGAAGCATAGGTTAGTCCAGATTATAAGGTTTTGGATCAAGCTAGTTCAATTACCAGAGGAAAGGCTGCTGAAAGGTGCGTATTCATTTTTGTTACAAGAAAGGAGAGCAAGATCGTGGCCGCTTCAAGTAAAAGCTCTCCTGGACCACGCAGGATTGTCTTATGCATGGAATGAGGGATTAGGCCCGACACAAGATCAGGGAGACATTTTAAGGAAGTATGAAAAGATAATTGAAGACCAAGAAATCCAAGACTGGCAAGTAAAACTCCAAACTTCAGAAACTCTTAAGTTGTATGCTGAAATAAAAGATGTGTTTGGGTTTGAGTATTATTTTAAGCTGGGACTGGATCCTGCTACATTAAAAATTTGGTTCCAGCTCCGATCTAACAGTCTGCCGATCCTTAGTAAAAAGAAACTTTTCAATAGGAGGAAAGCTGGCACGGGAGAGAATTACCTTTGCCCTCTTTGCAAGGTGCAGGAGGAAGATTTGAACCACTTCCTCTTAGAGTGCCAAGCGCTTTCGCATTTGAGAGTAACAATTTTTGGGGGAGGGTCGGTATCGCTTCCCCGTATCCTGAAATCTACGAACCCCAAGTGTATCGTAGATATAAGCAAATATGTGACTAGAGGATTTAGTCTTAGGAATGAAAGCTTAGCATAGTAGTTTATAGAGGTGTAATGGTTTATTTGTAAAGTGAAACGTGTAAAACTTGTATGGCCTTTTGGCTGAATAAAACAAGCGTTATTATTATTATTATATCTACCTATGGTTCATATATGATACAAATAATCTCTAATAATTAGAATCTTTTTCTTTCTAGAACAAATCGCCATAAAAAATTCTCGTAATGTCACCTAAGTCAAATTCCCGTCTGAGCGGCGACAAACTTTCCGGAGCATACTTTGCGAAAAACTTTACGAACGCCGCCTGAGTCGTCCTTAAAGTTGTCAGTACTAGGTCCCATTTTAAGGTTCTTGTTTCTTCTGAAACAACAAGACCAAAGGTTTCGATGGGATCCCAAAAATTTAATATTTGATCCAGACAATTAGGTCTTGTCTTCGCCAGATCCAGTCTTCGCCAGGCTAATCATCTGAGAAAACCAAGTTCAGATATACCTGTATAAGCCATATCTATTTCGACCATACTGATCGAAACTTCCTGCTTTACTTCTGCCAAATTTCCGGTTTCGGCCGAATTCCGAGCGAACTACTTGCCCAGGAAAAAAAAATATAGTTCAGAAACGAATTCAGCGTATCTCCTTATCCTTATAAAGAACATCTAATCAACTTCAAATTAAACTTTAACTTCTGAAAAAAAATCCGGTTTCAACCGGATTCCGGACGAACTATATGACCGGGTAAAAAATGATTGTCATACACAGATTCAGCGTCTTTTCTTACCCTTAAATCTATCATCTAATCAACTTCAAATAAAAGTTTTGCTCAGGTTTTGCTTTTAAAAAAATTTCTGGTTTTGGCCGGATTACGGACAAACTACTTGTCCGGCGAGAAAATAACTTTCATATTCAGATTCAGCGTGTCTCCTTACCCCTAAATCAACTATCTAAATAGCTTTAAAAAAATATTTGTTTTGCCCCTTAATTTGAAACCCCTCCCCCACCCTCAAATATAGGGCTACAGAGCCCATCTTCGAACCTGACCTGTACTTTGACCCAACCAATCCTCCCGCCAAGTTTCATCAAAATATCTCAATCTCTTCGAGAGTTATCGTGCTTACAGACAGACGGACAACTTTTGCGATGTCATAGGTATCCTGCCACTTACGTTTTGGGATCCCAAAAAGCTGCAGTCGCTATTTTTCAAAACTAAAATCCTGAATTCTCATGGTGAACGAAACCTTCTTAGTGAAATCATTTTGTTCTGAACAGGTTCAAAAAGCCGGTGCCGGCCGGTGTCGACTGGTGCCGGCCGGTGCGGCCGGTGCCGGCTGGTGCCGGCCGGTGCCGAGTCGGGGGTGCACAGCAGGTGCCGAGGAGTGGGCAACCCCTCGTGAACTGCAACTTGGTGCCAAGTGGAACTTCCTGGACCTTCCTGTGATTGGCTGTGATGTGATTCAATCCAATTGAAGATAGTAACGACAGAAATTTGCGTTGTAACATATAGAGGCAAATATTTGCTTTCCAAAATTATCGATTAAACGGTAGCACTCTTAAAAAATTACCAGAAGAAGGTTTAGCACTATAGAGGAGGCTTCGACTACGAAAGCTGCTTTTGAAATATTTTGCGCTTCAAAGAAAAGTGAAAATAGCAAAAACACGGATGACAGCTCTCAGCTTCAAGCATTTCCACGGCTTTTATTTACTTATTATAAATAGATCGTGAACAGTTGGAAAATTACGATTGAAAACAGTTGTTTCCAATCGTTTACGATTGGGATTTCAGATTCGCCGCTTCAGTCAAAACTATTTTGATCGTTTACAACTAAAAAAAAAATCAACTTCCTTATATCGTTGTTAAAAGTTGGGTCTTGGAAAACCGAACCAACTGTTTACGATCAACAAGTGCGCAAGCGCTCAGACGTGGAGTGTGAAAGTAAAATGTTTATCATATTTTATATTCAAACAGCGTTAAAACCAAGACATTTCATATCCCCAATAACCAAACAAGTTTGCAATCATCCCACTTTAAAAGCTTTAAATGTAAACAAACCGCAAGTATAAATCCAAAGAAATGTTGAAGATCTTGCAAGAACAGCATGAGTTCTAACACTAGATCAGAGAATCAGAACACTGAATCTGAATGGTCTGCCAGCCAGTCCGACCCTTTAAACCTCTTTTCCATTAGCAAGGTAATAAAACAAGTGCAATAACCAAATCGTAGCAGCCTAATACCCCCTTTGTCACAATTCATTAAGAACGGCATATCATCGATCATATGACAACACCGTAAAGTTTCCAGCTGTTCATTAAAGATACGTCGCGTCGTCTTATTTTCTTGCTGCAATACACCAAAATCCTCATTCATAGATATATCTCCCCAAATATACAATAGTTGAACTTGAGACCTGTCATAGACGAACGTAACTCATGAAAAATCTGGGCCCAGTTACGCATGAACGGGAGGGTGGGGGGGGGGGGGGCATCAGTTGCATATATAGACCTAAATATCCTCGACTATACCAGCTTAGAGTTTGATTCCAGTCACGGGCCAAAAACTTGACTCATGGGCAAATTGGGCCCACTTGCCGATGAACGGGGAGGGTAGGGGCCAGGGGGTGGTTCAACTCCACATATAAATCCCCAACCCTATGATCCAAAAGCACAAAGGAATTTCATAGCCCTATCTCCAGTTATTGTCAAGTTGAAATCATTAAAAAATGGGCAATCTGGGCCCAATTGCCCCTGAACCAAGTGGGGGTGGGGTTTGGGACCCGCAAAAATGAAAAAGGTACCCCAATACTCACAAACCTACCAAGTTTCAACTTGATACCTGTTGATTCCTGTCACGGGTAACGAACTTTACTCCTGGGCAATCTGGGCCCATTTGCCCATGAACGTGATGGGTGGGGGAGGTGCAACTTTAAAAGTAATGTCCCAGCCCTAGGTTCTACATGTACAAGGAATTTCATCGTCTTATGTCCAACTCTGGTCAAGTTATGAACATTATTCACTGGGCAATCTGGGCCCATTTGCCCCTGAACCGGGTGGGTGTGGGGGGTCGGACCCCCAAAAGGCACAACTAGACCCCAATACCAACAAGTGTACCAAGTTTGAACTTGATACTTGCACTGGTTCACGAGTTATGAGCTCCACAAAATACGGTGAAAACCGAAAACCGGAAACCGAAAGCCGAAAGCTGCTACAGCGCTCGCAATAGTGGATTGTTCCAAGGAACACTCCACTAAAAACGATCGTATCAAAAAATCCTACCCACCCTGCTTTACAAATAGCTAGGTGCTAATGGGTACACTGCCAAACGGCATTTACCTTGATTAAATTGAGTTTTCATACTGTTTTCTGTTTGCCGTTTTTGCGGTTAATAATCTTTGAATATAAAAGTATCTAGATTTACAGAAATGTATCAAGAATGCTAGAGAAGTATCAGAGCGCAATCCCTCAGATGGCAGTGATGGAATTCCGTCATAAGCTTCGTGGAATTCCAAGAGAAGTCCCGGAAATTCGCTTTGTGTCACGGAAATCCGGAAAGGCGAGTGACTACAGGAATTCCAGGTTGACGGAAAATTGCAGATACGGAATTCCGGCATTGGCTTCACGGAATTCCCGGAGAAAGGACCGAAATATGTTTCTTGTCACCGAAATCCGTGAACGCAAATTACTGCCGGAATTCCAGGTGGACGGAAAATTGCAGATACGGAATTCCGGCATTAGCTTCGCGGAATTCCAGGAGAAGGGACCGAAATTTGTTGCTTGTAACGGAAATCCGTGAACGCAAATTACTGCCGGAATTCCAGGTGCACGGAAAATTGCAGTGATGGAATTCCGGGAAAAGCTTCTCGGAATTCCGGTAGGAGGCACGGAAAATCGAATTGTCCTCTGGAATTCCGGCGAGATTCACGGAAATCCGTGTCTCTTCACGGATTCCGGGCACTCCTTTCCCTACGGGACCTGGTTAGGCCAGAAGAAAAACTGGTGCAACTTGACGACGGCAGACCTTGAGCCCGTCGGCAACTCCATCGCTGGGACGAAGAATTCATGGATGGGACTAAAAATGGCTTTAGTCTGCACGCCTTAAATGAGATAGATGGAAAAACAAGCTGATTCCGGGCGAGATGGAAACTGGTGCAAGTCGCCAAGGCAGACATTGAGCCCGTCGACTACTTCCGCTAGTTTGCGCGTCACTGGGGGCTAAGAACCAGTTTTTGGGACGAAACATACCTTCGGTAAGGACAAACCCTCGCTAACAAATGAGATGTATGGACGCATGTTCCGTGGATTGGTGCAGGCGGACGGAGATGCAGATCACTGGTTCTCTCACTTTAAGTAGAGATGAAGGACTAAACAGTCTTAATATTATAGCCTATTTCTCAGTAACTGGCCCAATTACCAGCCTGCCTAGGGTGGATTCCAGTCGGTCTCCTGAATAAATGTCCATCTGCTCAGCTGTTTATATGAGGTTGACTGGCTAAGGACGCAGATACTGGACGTGATTCTGGTTGTGTGGTGACGTGGAGGTCGGTTGTATCGGCGAGAAAACTTGGTGAGTTATGTTATTTTATTATAAAGATAGCTGTTTCCCAACCAACGGACCACAGAGCCCTTGGGATTTTGTTTAAATGAATAGATTTTGTTTTTTGTTTATATTATTATTATGTTAGTTGTGTGTCGTGCGTATCAATAAAAAGAACTTGAACTTGGGCAAATGCTAGGACCCATTGCCGTCTCATTCTATAGGCTCGCCCAACGGCATCAGAACTGCAAGAGAAAAGAAGAAAAACGGATTTGTATCTCGTTGAAGGGTTTCAAAAGCTGAATAAATCTCTCAGTCATATCTCACCCGAGTTTCCAGAATCGGCAGAACAGGAATAAAACATTACTTTCATTCATAAGTCTCGTAATCCTACCTATTGACGTCATTCAACAACGCCAGTTTCAGAGACTGACAATCCCTCACTCTGAAACACCTATCTGAACACAACAACATAATCCACTTCTTATAACAAGCGTATCACTCAAACACTCATTTAGTTTCTCGTTGAGACATCGAGACCATTAATTTTTTCCATCAAATTCCTAAGAGTGCTAAGCAACTCTCAGCAAAAAAAAAGTTGAATGGCTAAGTACCTCAATCTGTCAACATGATCCAGCATCTACGCCGGATAGAGAGAAACAACTATCCAACTGTGCTTCAAAGATTTTGGACCCAGATCACGTACCACTCTTGAGTCTAAGTGTTTGATCTTGACTTCTTTTTTTCAGGGAGTAGTTTGATCATATTTGACAGTGCAAAACGGATACGTCAGCTACATTTGGGATCGACTAAAATCGGGAACGGAATGGAACGACACGGGACAGGAGGAACGCGTACTAAAAACGGGAACACCGTACTCAAATATTCCGATGCATGCAGGGGGAACAAGTACTAAAATCGGGAATGCACATCCCCTGTTCTTTAGCACAAAAAACGGGATTGACAGGATCCCTGTACTTTGTGTTCTATACTCAGGAGGAACAAGTACTAAAATCGGAAAACAGGGATCCTGTCAAACCCGTTTTTTGTGCTAAAGAACAGGGGCATTCACGATTTTAGTACTTGTTCCCCCTGCATGCATCGGAATATTGTAGTCCGTTGTTCCCGTTTTTAGTACGCGTTCCCGTTTTTAGTACGCGTTCCCGTTTTTAGTACGCGTTCCCGTTTTAGTACGCGTTCCTCCTGCCCCGTGTCGTTCCGTTCCGTTCCCGATTTTAGTCGATCCCGCTACATTTTATTAGAACTTTATTTCGGCCCTTCTTGGAGCGGGTCCTTTTCACTCAAGCCGCTCATGCTGGAAAATGCACTTATGAAAAACAACTAAAGATTCTTGCTTAAGCATCTGATTTGTGAAATTCTTCGTGAAAACTGCTTGGAGTTACAGCTGGTGCTGCGATTCATTTTGGACACGGCTGCTTTTTTTGCTGCTCGATTGGGTCGTTGAGCGGGAAGAGACTTTTTCGTTGAGAGGGCAGAGACTTCAGTGGAAGAACTGATCGTCAATGCGACAAAAATCACCCAGTTTGGAGGGAATTTTTGGGGCACAGTCTCGACTCATAAACTTTAACACAAGGTCTGTGTGACCAAACTAAACAAGCTGTACAAATGACTTGTAGTAATCACAATATCATACATTTGCAGGTGTGTGTTATTACACGACATCCATCAACAGAAGGAGATGATTACATTTTCTTTTTGCTCCACCTTCCAAGAGACGCCTTTTTGACCAAACATGGCAGAGAATTCAATCTCGCGGCTTCTAAGCTAGTTGTTGAAGCTGTGTTGTCTTTTTTCGGATTTAATTATGCTTTTCGGTATGGCTGAACCGGCTATAGAAATAAGGCCCAAGTGAAGAATGAGGAGAAGAAAAACTTACGGAAATAAAAATAAATTAAATCATCTTATCTGTCACATCGGAAGGTTATCATTTACAAACTTTTATAAAAAAGCATCGGAAGCCCTCCTAACCCACAACCCATTCTTTAACAAGTGATTAATGTGATACGTAAGTAATTGTAAGTTCGTTGCTGAAATAATTTGTATTTTTTATGGTATTTCACAGCATTTTACTGGAAGGATTATAGTTGATTTAGGAATGGTTTTGTTTTATAATTTATATATTGTACTCCTCAGTTTTGAGGAAAACAAATGAATAAATAAATAAATAGATTTCAAAACAGATCTGGAAGGCACAACAGGTCTGAAGTTAAGCGCCGTTGTTTGTGTTTGCTGATGAGCTTTCCTTTTTTGTTGCCATTTTGTCTTTTGTTTCCGTCTGTGTGGGTGGCCGTTAGTTCATTTGTCAAATAACATACACACAGTCGTAATATATATCGTCCCTAATTAATCAATAACCGAACTGATAAACAGTAACTGACCAGACCATCTTACAGACCAGTTTTAATGATAAAGTCAACAACGAATGGAAGCGAATTATTTTGCAATAGGTTAGTTGATACAGATAGATAATGGCGTCGCTGTGTATTTTTTCTTTCTTCTTACATTATTATTTTCTTTTCCTTTTCTTTCCTTTTCATGTACCTATGCTCACGCTTTCGACGGGTTAGAAATAAAATATCATTATTATTATATAAGGTAGTTGGTCTCATCGTCATCATTTGGCCGCTTTTATTGTTTTCCAAATTTATTTTAAAAGCTGCAAGATCAAACAGCCGGACAACCTTGACAACCAGTCTGAAAAATAGAACGCACCACAGCCTCTTTTTTTAATTTTTTTTTTTTAATAAAACATTTTTTTTTTGATTTCCGCGTACACTGTAAAAAGTTTCTCCGAATAAGGATGCAGTATTTGCTACTGGGATTAATGTTATCTCTACTGGGACAAGATTAATCCGAATTAGGGATAATCTTATCTGAATAAAGACAAGATTAATCCCAGTAGCAAATACTGCAAGATTTTTTTTTTACAGCGTCGTATCTTTTACCACATTCCCGTCCAATATGAATTGGCCCAGTGACTACACTGTCAGAAGTTTCATAACAGATCGCCCATAACACTTTCAAGAATAACACCTTTTCACTTAGAAATAAAGTGTTATGACCATACTGACCAATTAAGTTTACACTATTTCGTGCCTAGATCCCCAACAACACCTTCAATTGGTAAAAATACTACACTGTCAGAAGTTACATAACGACAACAGAAGGATGCCCGGTTTCAACAGATAACACTTTGGGATGCCCGGTTTCAACAGATAACACTTTGGCCTCTGTGCTTTTAGTGGAATAAATCTTATCTATCTTATCTTATCTGTTATGTTTCTTTCGTTCCCGTTAGTATTTTTACCAACTGAAGGTGTTGTTGGAGATCTAGGCACGAAATAGTGTAAACTTAATTGGTCATAACACTTTATTTCTAAGTGAAAAAGTGTTATTCTTGAAAGTGTTATGCGCTATCTGTTATGAAACTTCTGACAGTGTACGCTTCCACTAGTTCCACTTTCCCTCGGTGACGCCAACGGTCTTAAAAATAATTTGTCCTTAGTGTACAGTGTTGTAGTACCGAGGAAAAACGCTAGGAAAAATGGTCAAGTGCGGAAACTTTCCCAAGTGTATGAAAACAACTGTCGCTTCCGCCCTTTGATCCTGCAAGAGACGATTTGTCCAACCAGACATTCCCACGCTCTGACATCTCTAGCAGGCGCTTACATTTTTTCCCAGGTCAGATCAGTTTCTGAATCCTCAAAGGAAACCGAGGAAACTTCCAAAGGATTTCGTCGTTTATCCAATAGCAAACGCCCACGAAATAAGAAATGGACTCTTCAAAAGGTCTTCCAAACTTCGGTATTTGCATAATCCGTTCTGGACCGGTCATTCTATTTTCTTCGGGGACGGGGGGGGGGGGGGGATTCGAATGCAAAGCCTGAAATCCGATTTCGACCGGACAACTTTGTCAGAAAATAGCCCGCTCTTCAAACAGGCTAGAATGAGGTTCCGGGGAAGTGGAAATGAAGTCGGGGAATTCACAATCAACAAACAAGCCATCACCGAATATGCTAAACTATCCCAGGGAACTCATTCGTTGGCTAAGTATTAGTACGTGGTTAGGACACAGCAGAGATGTGAAAATAAAATAAAAATATATCGGGAAATTTCGGGGTTTGAATTGTACGTTTGCATTTTTCTCCTCTTCTGGTCATTTTGGCGTGATAAAAGCGTTTATTGAATTAACGTAATATTTACAGTATGCTGGAGTCTATCATGGCAACAAAATAATTAAATAATTTTTGATGAAAATGGTTGAGGTTACATTACTGATTATTATACTGTTCCGTATTTTGTGGTTGCACGATTATTGTAACCACTGTTTAATCATGCAATATCATTGGGGGAGTTCCTATGGTTTATTGTGCGTATAGTGATGGCAATACGCTATGCTTAACGCCAACTGTATTCTAAAACATAATAAATCAACAAATTTTGATGGAAATTAATCTTGTGGTTATTTAATTAATTGCTTTACTATTAAAATTCACGCAAAGCTTTTCAACTATCAGCGGGCAGCGGCGCACCTTGAGCTAGCGTGCTTAAAATTTGCGACGTGTGGGGTGGGTTTACGTAACAATTTCAAGGGTCTTGGATTACTATATTTTCACTGGCTGGTAATTCTGGGCTGCGGTCTGTATGACCTACCTAAGCTTTTACTGGACTTCCCCAAAAGAGCCAGCGTGCTTCTACTTACTGAATAAGTTTGTTCTCATGTTTTCCAGTTAAAAACACGCACTTTTTTCAAACAGCTCCCGACGTATCGACGAAAAAACTTTCAAAAACACCAAACACTTTTTTTAAACGACGTACAATGCTTATTCTATTATGTTTAGTGTTTCATTCGTGCCTTTTACTTTTTATTCTGATTACCCCGCTGTAACTAAGACGTGGGTCATAAATGAACAAATTTTGAGAACCACGCTCACACAGAACCATGAAACCGTGCGCACATCCCCATTGAATATTTGAGACCCATCATGTCTTTCAATTAAAAACACGCATTTTTTCAGACAGCTCCCGATGTATCGACGATTTTTCTTTTTTTAAACAGCACCAAACACATCTTTTTTAAACGACGTACAACGTTAACTTATTCGATTACGTTTAGTGTTTTCATTCGTGCCCTTTACTTTTTATTTTGTATTACCCCGCTGTAACTAAGACGCGGGTCATAATGAACAAATTTTGAGAACCACGCTCACACAGTTAGTCCATAAACCCGTGCGCACATCCCCATTGAATATTTGAGACTCATCCGAATGGGTGGTCCAAAGTATATGGACATCATCTGGATTTTAAGTTCTCGTTTGTAAAACAAGCGTATCACAAGATTAAAGCGGGCAAGCCTTTGCAAAAATGCCAGACCGAATACATTACCTCGTAAGTTTTTCAGCTTTGCGAAATCTGTCTTTTAAATCTCAGCCCCTCTTTTGATAGTTCCGCGATTAAAAGGAACTGCGCATGTCCCAAAAACAAGACATGAATACAAGACAGATTGACTCTTTTCTTCCTCTTGTATAAGGTTTACTGACGAGCCGCCTTTGATTGTGTCTGCACGCTAGATCAACCTACTAAATCACAATCCCTAGTTTTTAGCTATTACATTTTTTGGTGAATTCCAGATTTATTGCTCGTCTTTCATCACGCTTATTACGATTTTTTGTCCGATTACTCCAGTAAAGACAGCTAGCAGAAACATAAGAATCCGCAGAAAAACCAAAGGGCCTAGCTTTACAGCTTTTTACCTTTGCCGAATTCCAGGCTTATGACCTGTCTTCATTTCATATTAGACAATTTTCACCGACAAAGGATGCTTTCCATTATTACGCTAATGACTGTGTAAAATGTAAAAGGGGTACGATTTTGTTTCGGACAAACTTTGACGAAATGGAATTCCGTAGTAAAAAGTCAAGGGCCTAGTTTGTAGGCTTCTATTTTTTTTTTTACCTGATTTTTCTTCCTACTGGAATACTTTCTACCGACAAGGGACGCTTTTCCATTATTGATTACTTCCTCTGAGCACAAAGGGTATGTTGTTTGTGTTGTTTAATGGAGCTTCCAGAATTTCTTCTCTATGCTCCAGTCAAAGGGTATGATTTTGTTTCTGTCTAATTTACAACAACACGGAAATCCGTAGAAAAACCCAAGGGCATAGTATGTAGGCTTCTATTTTTTTTCCAAATTTCAGGCTTACCACTTGACTTTCCTTCCTTCTAGAAAACTTTCAGAGACAAGCAAGACCGTATCCAGGGGGGGTTAGGGTTCGACCCCCCCCCCGAAACCCACAAAAGTAATAATTTTTTGCAGGTTTTAACCTCTGATCTATGTATTTTTTGTACTTTTTGGTCCGACCCGTGGACAACCCCCCCCCCCCCGAAATAAATTCCGCGAGCAAACCCCCCCCCCCCCGAAATAAATTCCTGGATACGGCCCTGCCGACAAGGACATTTCATTATTAGGCTAATGACTTCGCCTATGCAAGAGGGGTACTATTTTGTTTCTGACAATTGTAGCAAAAACACGGAAATCCGTCGAAACACCCAAGGGCCTAGTTAATAGGCTTCTATTTTATTTCAAACTCCAGGCTTATCCCTTTACTTTCTTTCTTATTAGAATACTTTCCGCCGACACGTGACGTTTTTCCATAATTAATTACTTCGCCTCTGTCCCCAACGAACGCCGTTGATTGGTTGGCACAGAATTTGAGTCATCGTTCGGGCGACGTTTCTCGTTATTCCCGAGGTTCACTGGCGTGTTTTGGACGTGACGTTTTTCCATAATTAATTACTTCGCCTCAGCCCAAAGGGTATGATTTTGTATCTGATAAACCTAGCAAAAACACGGAAATCCGTCGAGACACCCAAGGGCCTAGTTTGTAGGCTTCTATTTTTTTTTGCAAACTCCAGACTTATCGCCTTACTTTTTTTCCTATTAGAATACTTTCCACCGACGCGTTACGTTTTTCCATAATTAATTACTCCGCCGCAGCCCAAGGGGTATGATTTTGTATACCTGATAAATCCAGCAAAAACACGGAAATCCGTAGAAACACCCAAGGGCCTAGTTTGTAGCATCTATTTTTCGGCAAATTCCAGGCTTATTACCTGACTCTCCTTCCTATTGAATACTTTCCACCGACAAGGGACGCTTTTCCATTATTAATTACTTTGCCTAATAACTAGGGTTATGACTTTTTATCTTGTTAATGTAGGAAAAACAACCTCTAGACACGGAAATCCATAGGGTTACGACGCTAGAAAAAAATCAAGGGACTAATTATTCTAACTAGTCACGCGTTTGCACAGTCGTACCTTATAGTCCGTATCAAGACCTTCATACAAACCCACCCTCTGTTCTGATAGATGTGTCAAGGCGAGACAAGATTTCAGGTATTCAATATTATCCACCCAAACCAAGTACTTTCGAGCAAGTAAGACGACCCTTATATTGCCGTAGGGCAAATCTCAATAAAAAGAAAGAAGGCATTCGAAAGATTCGTCAGAATTAACTATTTATAGCTTGATATACGAAACTCACAAACTTGGATGAATGAATGAATGAATGAATAACTTTATTGTTAATATCGCGAGGATAAATAAAACAATATATGTTACAAGAATAAAATGTCTGTCACTTGTTAAAATTTTCCACAAAATATTGTCGAATACGTAATTGTATTGTTGACTGAGGGTCGCCATGCTCGTGGAAGGAATTTGACAATTCTCTTGCGGCGTGTTTCCCCCTACTTACCGTACTTATACCAAGCTTATACTACGCTAATCAGCGTAGTTACTACGCTTCTGGCGTCAAGGCTGGAACGCATTTTCCGATTTTCAGCAAAATATCACGCCACGGGCTAAACCGGCCAATCACGTCACACAAACTCGCAGTTACCACGCTTACTACGCTCCCGAGTGTGGTAAGCAAATAGTTACTATTTTGAGAAGGTTTGTAACGGTCAGCGTAGTAACTTTTCACAAGGTTGGAACGAAAATAGTACCTAATAGTTACTATTGTTAGAAGGGTGGAACACGCTCTTGAAGAGTAACTCTTCGTGCCGATGAAGAACCGCCATGTGCCTAGCGGAAGAGCCAGAAGCGTCCCACAGCTCTCCCCAACGAACGCCGTTGATTGGTTGGCACAGAATTTGAGTCATAGTTCGGGCGGCGTTTCTCATCCTTCCCGAGGTTCACTGGCGTGTTTTGGAGTCAAATAGAGTATTCTGGCGTCACCAAACAGCAGAGTAGATCGACACAGAAACGTCACTACTAGGGGGGAGGGGGGGACGCCCCCACCATGTTGTCGGCCAGTCGGTAAAAAAATAGCCGAGTCCGCGCGAAGCGCCGCGATTTTTAGTAAAAACAGTCGATTTTTTTTCTTAGAAATAGTCGGTTTTTTCTTAAAAACAATAAAGAACAGTCGGTTTTTCGTAAAAATAGTCGATTTTTCTTATAAGTAGTCGTTTTTCTTAAAATCAGCAGATTTTTCGTCAACACAGTCGTTGTTTTCTCAATAATAGTCGTTTTTATCCGCAAAAATAGTCGGTAAAAATGACCAGCAAGTCGGTAAATACCTTGTCCCCCCCCCCAAACATTTTGGCTAGTAACGCCTCTGGATCGACAGATAATGAGCAAGGGGGTGAGATACTCAACGATTACCGAATTGAAATAAGCGAATCTTTGCGCTGTGGTGTGAAGTGCATGCATGTATTGCCGAAAAGAAAGGAGACCCGGTTTCAGGCAGAAGCACCTTATTTTGGGGACGTCTTTAATTAGCTACTTAGTCCCAGACTTGGTTTGTTCAGTTCAATTCAGACTTGTTCACCACAATATAAATGCACAATTACGAAGTTTTCACATTCATCACACACTTAAATAAACGAACAAGAAATTTTGAGGGTCGTCTTAATTAGTTGCTATTCCAGTCCCTGGCTAATAACCTTGTCGTGCTTTTGCTAATTATGAATATGTTTACACTGTCAACCACCGGTCAACGGAATTCCAGTTCGGACATCTCCAGTTCCTCCCCACAAGTTTAACAAGATTTGTATTGGCATTTCAGCAGTAAATCATATGGTCAGCTGATAAAAGAATGATCAAATGTGGTGAAATTGATGAATTATTTTTATCTGTTTGTGTCCCGGACAGGCAGCTCCCGATATTATTTATTTTCGAAAGCAAATTATACAACAGCCCTGGAACAGCCGGTATCCCTCAAGATAGTAACATGATTGAAAGTACGGAACAGTTTTAAACTAATTTTCTTTTCTATGGGGGTTTCGTGATATTTTTTAAGCTACATGGCCCATCCAAACTTCGACAGTTTTGACAAGACTATATTTCTTTGGTCAGATAATAGACAGATAATAAAATTTTAAATACTATAATTGACTGGGTTCAGCGGAAACATCAGCGGATAAATAAGCTGACATATCTGTTAAAATGATTAAACATAAGGTACCGTTAAGCTACTTCGTTTGTATTAGGCTAAATTTTAGGCCCGAGTCCAGAAAGTCAAGTTGCCTGATTTAAAATCTGTCAACGTGTCTTCCTAGTAAGAACGGTTTCAAAAGAGTTATTTCGACGTGCAGCAGATACGATCTGTAAATTGACTTGTCAGTTGATGCCCAGATAGTTAATGATTGAAAATATGATACAGTCTCTAGGTTTTGTTCTAGGTCGTTCATACTTCAGATGAAGAAATTTTAGGCCATAGTCCAGAAGTCAAGTTGCTTGATTTAAAATCTGTCAACGTGTCTGTCTGGTGAGATGAGGTTCAAAAGAGTTATTTCGGTGTGTAGCAGATATGAGCTGTAAATTGACTTGCCAACTGATGCCCAGATAGTTAAATGATTGAAAATATGGTACTCTCTTTTTACGGTTTTTTTCTGGGTCGTTCGTAATTTAAACTAGCCCAAATTTTGGGCCATAGTCCAGAAGTCAAGCTGCCTGATTTAAAATCTGTCAACGTCTCGTCCCAGTGAAAATGGTGTCAAAAGAGTTATTTAGATCTCTAGCAGATATCAGTCGTAAATTGGATTGCCTAATTGTTTATGAGTGGCACATACACACGCACCAGGTTACTGCCAAAAACTTTCGAAATAAAAATACCTTCAATCTCGTCTGTCCTTGTCATTCCCCGTTTGTTCTTCCTATAATCTTTGACAAGAGAAATCGCAAGGCCCCACGTTGACCACAGGGTTGCCACATCGAAAACATTTAGTGAGTGAATTTTGGCCCAAAACAGATGGTGAACTGGGAGTGAAATTTCGTTTTCATGAAAAACCGTGAAACTTTTCGTGACTCAATTTTATTTTCATGTAAAAACTTGAAACAGTCACTTCTGTTCGGAATCCCTGCTGGAAAAATGACATATTTGGACATTATCTGAAATAGAGTGATGTTTATGTCCTACGCAGGACACAAACTACAAGAGTGACAAGAACAAAATAGAGTGACAATTCAGACTATCGTGCGACATGTGGCAGCCCTGGTTGTCCATGAATGTCCATGATTTAATAATAATAAACCAATGTAAAAAATAAGCCATTGGCTAAAAATAGGGCGTCAACTGTCAAAGTAATAGTAAACTCACCAGGAAGTGTTGTCGTGTCGTTCACACACATTCCCGGCCTTGGCTCTGGCACTCGAGAAGAGATAACTGGCAACCATGCTGAGCTTGAACTGGCTTGCTCCTTGAACTTGCCCAAGAAAGCCTGTTGAATATCGTCCACATGATAGGAACAAACGGCACTTCCCATGAGTCCGTTTTGCAACGTCGTAAAAACGGCGTAGAAACGAGTGTCGTCACCGGGAATCTTGTAAATGGACTCTGAAAGGGAAACGACCGTTAAAGCAGAACTGAATACTTCGCTAATTCCCTAGTCTCAGTTATTTTCTTCTTCGGTTTTTGGGATCCCAAAACGTAAGTGGAGGGATACCTATGACATCGCAAAAGTTGTCCGTCCGTCTGTAAGCACGATAACTCTCGAAGGGAATAAGATATTTTGATGAAAATTGGTGTGAGCATTCTTTGGGTCAAGAGTAAGGCCGAGTTCGTAGATGGGCCCTGTAGCTTTACATTTAGGGGTGGGGGAGGGGGTTTAAATTAAGGGGCAAGCAAAGTTTTTGTAAACAGCTAATGTGATAGTCGATTATGGAGTAAAAAGACACGCTGAACACGAATATGAAAACCATTTTCTCGCCGGACAAGTAGTTCGTCCGGAATCCGGCCAAAACCGGAAAGTTTGTTAAAAGTAGAAGTCTTATTTGAAGTTGATTAGATGTTCGATATAGGGGTAAGAAGGCATGCTGAACAAGAATGTGAAAACCGTTTTCTCGCCGGACAAGTAGTTCGTCCGGAATCCGGCCAAAACCGGAAACTTTGTTAGAAGTTAAAGTTTTATCTGAAGTTGATTAGATGTTAGATGTAGGGGTAAGAAGACATGCTGAACAAGAATACGAAAACCGTTTTATCGCCGGACAAGTAGTTCGCGCGGAATCCGGGCAAAACCGGAAAATTTGTTAAAAGTTAAATTTTTATTTCAAGTTGATTAGATGTTGGATATAGGGGTAAGGAGATACGGTGAATCCGTTTTTGAGCTTTAGTTTTTCGCCGGACAAGTAGTTCCTGAATTTCGCCAGAACCGCAAAATTCACAGAAGTAAGCTAGGATCGTTGCGATCGGCTTATAGAGGTAAACGCACATGCTGAATCCATATCTGAGCTTGGATTTCTTAATGATTAGCTATTTGGCCTGGCGAAGGCTGGATCTGGCGAAGACAAAACCTAATTGTCTGGATCAAATATTGAATTTTTGGGATCCCATCGGAACCTTTGGTCTTGTTTTTATTATTTTGCATTTGCGTCGATACCGAAATCTCAGTGCAATTATTTTTCCTCTACATACTACATACATTTCCTCAACAGCTCTGTAGTAAATAGTAATACAATAATAAACCAAGTACTAATCTAAAGCTTACCGCTCTTTAGTATTAACAATAAACAATAGAAATAAAAATACATCTGAGCCACGTTTACTTTTTTGGGATCCCAAAACGTAAGTGGAGGGATACCTATGACATCGCAAAAGTTGTCCCTCCGTCCGTCTGTCCGTCCGTCTGTCCGTCCGTCTGTAAGCACGATAACTCTCGAAGGGAATGAGATATTTTGATGAAACTTGGTGTGAGTATTCTTTGGGTCAAGAGTAAGGTCGAGTTCGTAGATGGACCCTGTAGGTCCACATTTAGGGGTGGGGCAGGGGGTTAAAATTAAGGGGCAAGTAAAATATTTTTAAACAGCTAATGTG
The DNA here is from genome assembly GCA_023053555.1 of Branchinecta lindahli. Taxonomy (NCBI): domain Eukaryota; kingdom Metazoa; phylum Arthropoda; class Branchiopoda; order Anostraca; family Branchinectidae; genus Branchinecta; species Branchinecta lindahli. The sequence continues at coordinate 13,636,008 of JAKZAO010000003.1, forward strand.
ATAGTCGATTATGGGTAAGAAGACATGCTGAACACGATAGTGAAAACCATTTTCTCGCCGGACAATTAGTTCGCCCGGAATCCGGCCAAAACCGGAAGGTTTGTTAAAAGTAAAAGTTATATTTGAAGTTGATTAGATGTTCGATTTAGGGGTAAGATGACATGCTGAATACGATGGTGAAAACCATTTTCTCGCCGGACTAGTAGTTAGCGGAATCCGGCCGAAACAGGAAAATTTGTTAAAAGCAAAAGTTTTATTTGAATTTGATTAGATGTTTGAGGGGTAAGAAGACATGCTGAACACGATGGTGAAAACCATTTTCTCGCCGGACAAGTAGTTCGACCGGAATCCGGCCGAAACCGGAAAATTTGTTAAAAGTAAACATTTTATGTGAAGTTGATTAGATGATAGATTTAAGGGTAAGAAGAGACGCTGAATCTGTATATCACACTCATTTTTTACCCGGACATATAGTTCGTCCGGAATCCGGTTGAAACCGGATTTTTTCTATAAGTTAAAGTTAATTTTTATTTGAAGTTGATTAGATGTTCTTTATAGGGATAAGGAGATGCGCTGAATTCGTTTCTGAACTATCTTTTTTTGGCTGGACAAGTAGTTCGCTCGGAATTCGGCCGAAACCGGAAATGTGGCAGAAGTAAAGCAGGTGTAGTTTCAATCAGTATCGTCAAAATAGATATGGCTTATACAGGTATATCTGAACCTGATTTTCTCAGATGATTAGCCTGGCGAAGACTGTATCTGGCGTAGACAAGACCTAGTTGTCTGGGTCAAATATTAAATTTTTGGGATCCCATCGAAACCTTTGGTCTTGTTTCTAGTGCTTTTCTCATGAAACGGTACACACTCTCTATGACCTGTTTGCTTGTGCTCTTCACAATGCCAGGGAAATTTAAGGACAAGCTCATTTAAGTCCTGATCAAAACCTGGACATAATGGTCATATCCCAATCTTCTGCTACTGCTTGACCCAGGAAATATTACGCGAAGGCGTGAAACCGTTTGACACACGATAGATTACGGATTTGTATGGCACTTGTGGCCTTTGGCTCAAAGCCGAACGTAATGTCTGCGGTCCGTCGGTCTGTCCCACTTTTGCTAGTTCGGACACTTCCACAAAAGCTAGGACGATGAAACTTGGCCGCATACAAGAACTCGACCGAATGCTCAAGGAAACCTTCCTTTCCAAGATCCAAACATCCATGGGGGAAGAAGATCCGGGGCCTTGTGTTTTGACCCGCGTAATTTGCGAAAGGGTAACCCGATACGAGTAAACTTGATGGATGGTGGAAAAAAAAAACTTGATGATGGATGGAACTTGATGGAGGAGATGCCAGACATTTGACGTTTTTATGTCTGAAGTGCATCCTTGGGGGAGTCGGGGGGGGGGGGGCTACCGGGCGTTTCCCCGTGGGGGGGGGGGGGTATGGTGGGCTGTCCCGAAATTGGCTTCACGCGAACAGACCAAGCCACTGAAGCGTTTACCCGGAATGTAACGTGTTGAATGTGGTTGATGTCGGAATGTAGCATTTTCTGAAATAGTGGGCATAACCTGTGAGATTTTTGTTTTGTTTACTAATACCCCTAGCTGCAATAAACGGACTTAAAATTTGACCATAACTTTTCATAGGTACGTAGTGTATTCCAAGTTCGTTCGTCACGCAGCATGTTACGTGGGAACCCGCTCTTTTATCTGATGACAAAATATCAGGGACGAAACCACTTCAGCCAAAACAAGAAGAACCTACTTCTGCATTTCTGCCTATTTCGAAACAAACTCATAAGAAAAATACCGGTGACATATTGCCGAGCTAGAAACCTCGATCCCCGAAGGCAATTTAATCTTTTCCATGTTCCCCAATTTCCAAAAAACCAAATGGCATCTTTGAAATGACTTCAACTTTTCAGAACTTGATCCTCCCCCTTTTACAGATATCGCGTTTCAAAGTAGACTGACATGAACTCGTTTCCTATGTTTTGACTGTAAAACTTTTTGCACCGAAGGTTGAAAGTGTAATATACTGTTACGAGAACAGTAATTTGACTGATACTGAGGAAGAAAAAGTGATGAAAACAGATCCAAGGTACATAACAAGTTTCTGACAAGGTTCAAAACAAAAGATCTTTGAACATGTTGTTCAGTGTTCCAATAATGAGGTTACAGGATCTCATTTCTAGATGTTAGATGTTAACGATTTTTGGTTCGTATAATTGGAAGCGAGATACGGCAGAGGGGAATATGACTTGATCACAAAGATGGGCGAATCCAAATCCGGATTCGAATCCAAGATTCGTCTTTTTGGCCAGATTTGAATCCGGATTCGAATCTTCTGCTTGTCAGGGTGGATTCGGATTCGGACATGGATTCCAAACCTTCCTTTCCTGGCTTTTTGGCCAGATTCGAATCCGGATTCGAATCTTCTGCTTGTCAGGGTGGATTTCGGATTCGGACATGGATTCCAAACCTTCAATATTACGAATCCGCTCAAATTTTTTGTCTGAATCCTTCCAGTTTCCGTTTCCCAATTTTTACATAGTGGGCTTAGACAAATGCAATCCAACTTTTTGATCTCCGCCAACAAACATCCTCATCAATCTACCACGTTATCTGATTACCCTAGATATCAGTGCTTTTTGTCACCTCTGATTTTTGAACTATAACCTATATACATGCTTCGATTTATGTTAAGGTCCGATTCGAATCCGGATTCGAATCTCAGCACGAAATGGTGGATTCGGATTCGTACCTAGCCCTCGATTCGGATTCGAATCCTTTCACGGTCAGATTCGCCTATCTCTGCTTAATCATATAAAACGTGTCAATCATATGGACAATAATCATAATAATAATTTATTGAGGCCCGCTATACAACAAAGGAAAGAGCGGAGTAATGAAAGAGAAAGAAAAATTAACAACATACAAAGAAAACAAGACACTACATATACTTTATAACACTTACAGGTAAGTTAGTCGAGTCAACGGCGATTGATAGGTGTTTTTAAGAGCCCGGGATCTAGCCCGACGCTCTATGGTTTCGCACTTAGCGGAAGGATCGATAATGTTGTACTTTTTCGATAGGTTTCGATAGTTAGACTCCCATGGGGGGAGTCCGAGAAGGTATTTTGCCAGTTTGTAGTACTTTGTCCGTATTTGCCTTTTCTCAGAAATGTTTAACAAATCCCAAAATGGAGAAATGTACAGAAAGTGCGGTGTGACCTTGACATAGGTATCATGAAGAAAATCGACCTTTCTCAATGCTTTATTGTTTACAAGATGGTGTCTAAAACTCACAAATATGCCATTGCTTTGATGATTTATTAACTGATGATTTTTTTTTGCTCAAGGGATGAATTCGGGAATCCGGGCATCGCCGTTTGTTCGAAAAGAGAGGCAAGCGATGCACAATTTTGCGGTAGTATTATGACACTTCGATGAAAGGAAAATTCACAGGACCAGGAAACAGGGAATAGAACTGATTGAGGGAACTGTGCGCATATTGCCATGAGTCAAGTTCGTGAACATGGTGACTCCCACAATGTCAGAAAATAGCTGAAAGGTGGCCTACTGTCTGTTTACCCAAAATTTGACCGAGTACCCACATTCGATAACGACAGATGTGCAAGGGTATTAGCATCAGGTTCAAATTCATAAGCCGTGAATTAGGAGTGGGAAAGAGAACTCGGGAAGTTTAGCGACCTAAAACTAATCTGTTATTGTTCTCGATTTATAATCTGACAACCAAAAACTGAGCTTCGCTTGCTGAACCAAATAGAATTTGGTTCCCCTGACATCGCAACGCTCATCCTCCCTTGTAACTAATACTAATGGATATCGACGGCGTTTAGCCCAAAAAGTATAAGCGACATTTTTCTCGATATTTTCTCGATATCATGCACCATTCGCACTTGTATGGTACATGTCTGGTAGAAATTTCGGCGAAATCGAGCAACCGCTACGGAGATGCGGAGTTTTCTCAAAGGTGACATTTGTTTAGCATCACCAAGCACAACGACGGTATTTTTCCAAAAAGTGATAAGCGACCTTTTCTCGAAATTGAGTTATTAGCACTTGCCTATCCGCACTGAAATTCTCCATGTCTGGAAGAAACTTCAGCGAAATCGGAGCAACCGCTACGGAGATACAGTTTTCCCAAAGATGACACGCCATTTCGTGACCGAAAGGGGAAAGGTTTTTGCAGTTCCAGCTGTGAAAAATTGTTTTGGAAAACAGCGCCGGTATGCCCGATGAAGAATGAAAGTGGTTGTATACGGGATTCACTCGTCGGGATCTGTTTGTTTACTTTTAACCCGCCAAGAAGAACGGATCAGCGGAGCACGTGAAACAAAATGAGAACTAAGCATACAACAAACACAAAAGTGACCCGGAAAATGAGACAGAGCAAGATAGATGGGGAAGCTGATGTGGGATTTTGAGGATGTTTTTCTTTACTCAGGGCCAAAGCTTATAAAGATATGCCAGGAAGCTCACGTTGTGAACTCAGGTGTCTGTTTCTGTAACAAAGGAGTAAAAAAGAGGAGGATATTTTGAAAATCGGTAATACGGTTAATAACAACGCAAAACAGGTATTCCTTTTGTTTAATAACGCGACGAAATTTTTGAACAATTGTGCGACGAATAAAAATTCCCGCACCAGCAGTAAGCCTACATAGTATTTTATCATTGGCATCTGCTGGCTGAAGTATAACCCGGTGCACGACTACCATGAAATATTCACCTAGGGGTTACACACGCCCGTGCACTTGGTGTACACTCTTTCCCGGCACCAGTCGAAACCAGCGATGCCAGCCGAAACGAGTTGTGCCGGCCATAAATTAGTTTCAACGTTTCTAAATACGCTAATTTGTACCGTAGCAACCGGACGGTCGCCGCGGCACCGGGTACTCGATATTCATTAAAATCGAGAAAAGGCAATTTACTCCAGCGAGACCACACGACGAGGTCTCGGGCATGATCTTGGTTGGATCACGGACCCATAAATTTCCTTTACAGGGGCTTATCATTTCCTATGCTTCTATGTTGCTATGTTGCCCGACCCTTGCCTACTTTCCAAAAATCCCACCTGGGTCGAATCGGCATTCTTGTTTGCCTCATGGGACGTGCGCGCCGAAGAGACTCCTCCCTCAAGGCGCCAGCAGCCAATCCCAAATTTTGTCTATCTGGCCTTGGACGTGACTGGACCGTGGGTATTTCTCGGACTATCTTCCGGTCGGTCAACATAGCATCAGAAATCTCTTACTGACAAGCCCCCTGAATGGCGAGGCATTACAGGAAATTTATGGGTCCCTGGTTCGATGAATTACTGAATGACGCCGATTACTGAGCACCCAATTCCCAAAATGTGTAAAATAACCCTCCCCTCTATAACAAAATGGATCAACTCCTTATCACAGTTTCCAGACGACTGAAGGTCTTTCACCCAAACTCATCACCCCTATTGCTCCTGGCCCTATTGCTCCTGGAGAAATGAGTCAGTGAAATAGTATCGTGATCAAACTTTACGGCATTTTACAGTTACAAACAAGCAAAATTATAGCATTTATAATAAGCTATAGGTCACTCTGTACACAATTTAAATGATAAATAAAATACAACACACGTTAAGTTTCGTTTTTTAAAATCAGACAATCAACTGTTAATTTTCGAACTAAAATTATGACCGAAACCTACTCGTTTGTTTCTTTTAGTTTTTTACCATTCCTAAATCTAAGACTAAATTAAGATCAAACGGAGGCCAGTTCTAGAAGTGCTATAAGATTGTCTGGCAGGCATACATTATTCCGATTTCGAGTTTCATTTCCAGCAGCCGTGTCTAGATACGAGGAAGGCTTCCGCGACATTCCGGAATAACTTTACTATCTATCTATCTGATTTTAATCCGCTTGAATAGCGCAGAAACAGGGAAAAAATACATAAACACACGAGCGAATAAGCAAAAACGGGGCTACACTGACAGAAGTTTGGTAACATTAAAGTTTAACTGAAAAGCCAAATCCTTTGTGTGTCATTAATTGGATACACTGAATTATTTGGATTCTGCAAAGTGATTTTTTGATTTTCCACTATCTGCTCTAGTTATGAGGCTCAGAATACCTCCAGCCGTCCCCACAGCGTATATTCTACTATGACGCGGGAAATTTTAATCTCAACACAAATGCGGCTTTTCAGTAGGCAGTGGTGAGATTGGTGAAGACTGCCTAGTGCCTGAACAAAAAAAATTGATATATCTTTCTCGTAAGGCATACAGCAAAAAGTACAAGCGCATAGAGGCACCACAAATCACACGGAAATTCCATTATTTGAAAATCGATTACTCGTGAACAGCGGAACAACGAAGTAGCTGCTTAAAGGCCATATCAAAACCTGAACGTACATCTTAAAGCACACCTCGCACTATTTACCGTTTAAGATCCAATAATCAGAACTATTTGAATACTATAAAACTAGGCTCTGCTTTAACGTATTATCATCCATGGCTGTGGCTGCTGTTTTAGGCCTTTTACCAGGCCCAGTGACTTATAGCAAAAACACGGCAAAATTCAGAAACCGGTTTTACGCATCAATAGCACGATACTCGAACACACGTCGGGAGCATAATGCACACGGAAACGAGTGAATTGTGCAAAGATTAGCGAGTAGTCGTTGGCGGGTTCAGAATGTATCATATGAAATTTGGATCTTCGTGTTTAAGGATTAATAAACGCATTTAAAGTTTAACCGAAAAGGGCTAGGATAGGACAATCTAGTTACCCATCACTTATTCACTTGAACTGACTTGAAGACCCGCTGAAAATGAGTTACTTCGTTGTTCCACTATTCACGAATAATCGATTTTCAAATAGTGGAATTTCCGTGTGATTTGTGGTGCCTCTATGCGCTTGTATTTTTGCTGTATGCCTTACGAGAAAGATTTATCCTTTTTTTTTTGTTCAGGCACTAAGCAATCGTCACCAATCTCACCACTGCCCACTGAAAAGCCGCATTTGTGTTAAGAAACCGGCCAGTTTGACATATTTTCGTCTCGGTTTTTGTGGGTTTCGGGAGGGGGGTCGAACCCCTAACCCCCCTGGATACGGCCCTGTCTGCGCTACAGAGGCAAGAGCCTCAAACCCCTTACAAAAAGTATTTCTAAGTCTATGCGAATCATCGCCCGGATGGAAAGAGCTTTTTCTAATCTTATGAAAGAATGCCTGGTCGATAAAACAACATTAGTGGATGACTTTCTAAAAGTCCTGATACCGGTGAAAGGTGAAAGGGCAAACAATGGTGATGAAAACGAAGAAAAATGAAAGCATCCAGGGGAGGGGCTAGAGGGTTAGAACTTGACAAAAGCAACGACAAAATGTCCAGATTTTTCTAAGTACAAGTGAAATGCATTTCTTTCTTTCTAGAGGACACTCTAGAAATGTTGTGTTACAGATCTGGGAATCGAAACCGCGACAGTTTCACTGAAAGCCCATCTTATTTTCTGTATCTCGTATCAGAATATACTGAATTGTTTTGAATCTGTTCAAGGATTTTGTTTTCTACTTATTACATGCTGATATTTAAAACTCATATATATGACATTGCTAATTATTCACTGATAAGATGAAAGGAGTTTAACAATCTCGGCGTCGCCAACTGCATGCAGAAGTTCTGTATCTGGATCTTTTAAGTTCTGTATCTTCTTGTAGCTGAATATGTTAAATTATATTGACTCTGTTCGGGGATTTTTTTTTTCGCAAACGACACTGAGCATATGGACTACGTCCCGACGCAACGAAAATCAATGTATACCGGGCAAAAATTATACACCAAATGAACACGACGTAGCCTACATCAGGGGAATGAGAGACCCCTTACTTATTATACAATAGATCAATTAGGAACTTCTTGTATGGTTCGGCATGAACATCACTACAAAGCAAAGCGTGATTGCTGCTGTAAAATCCAACAATGGATAACGAATCTCATTTGCCAAATTACCAGCAATAATCGCAACTCTCATACACGCAATCAAATACACCCGTGTTTTATTCATATGGTTTCGTATTCTCGCACACACGCAAATTGATACACGCATGTTTTCTTTATTTGATTGTGCATGCATTTCATATTGGGATCTCCAATGTCCTTAAGAAAAAGTTTCGAAAAGCGCAGGATCCCTAATATCAGCTATTTTCCAAATCGGACGAACGGCGTATTCCATTTATGTCATCTGAAGTCCAGCATCAAAACAGTCAAACGCCTCATGATCTTTTGCAAGGGGACCAAAGATACGTTGTTTCTGGCTAGAACTAATTCCACTCCATATTTCGTAATTTCCTTCCACGGAAGTACAAAAATAAAACTGAGCAAACCGCACATACGTTCACTTCCTTCAGGTTGTTACTTGCAAGTTGCAAGTGTCTAGCCCCTTGCTCACCACCTGGATGCATTGCAGGATTCATAAATTCCTTCCAAGCGTATATGAATCATCAGTAAATAATTAGAAATATCCTATCCAAGAGTTTTAAATATCCGTGTGTAATAAGTTGACCCTTGTGAATGTTCTGAATCATTTTTATTTATGTTCTTGCTCGAAACGTTGTTCTATGTTACAGAACACTGAAGGTTGAAGGTTTGGTTCTCATACCGGTAGAATTGCATATTTCTATCTTGCCACCCTCTTGGTAATTTTGTCGCACTTCAAACGTGCGAAAAAATCAGGGTACATTTCTGGGTCTCTTAACTGAATTTTCAAATTTAGTCCTTAGTCCTCGTTAAAACAACTTCGGTTTCCTATTTCAGACCTTTGGTGAGAGCTGGACGACCTACCACACACAAAGGGCTCGAAGACCAGAATGATTTCTACATCCATCAAAGCCTATGACCCTGTTTAGATCGAGCAGTCCGCCTACGCATAGTAGAGGATCAAAGCGTAGCCTAGTCCCTGATGCATATCCTTTAACCCAGAGGTGCTGCGAGTCCAGAATTTTCGAGTCCGAGACAAGTCCGAGACCTAAGTAAGACGAGTCCCAGTCCTGGACAAGAATCGTTCGAGACGAGACGAGTCCGAGTCCATGAAAAAGGCGTCTCGAGACGAGTCCAGAGTCCGAGTCCACCACCTCTGCTTTAACCACAACACAATAATCTTTTAGGTTCCAGTCCATTTCAATTTTATTCAAGAAAAAATAAAGTAAAAGAAGTACGGACCCCAAACAGAGAGCAAGCTTGAGCGGAGGGGGGTCGCTACATAACTGCAGACATTTTTTCCGCTACCTTCTGTAGAAGCTAATGACCTATTTTTGCATTGTATTATTATTATTTATAACAGTAGTACTAGCCTACAATATCAGAAGTTTCATGACAGATAACACAAGGATGCGCAGTTTTAAAAGATAATACTTGGGATGTTATCTGTTATGATTTTGCAAACGTTATGCATAACAAGCATTGTCAGGAAGAGCCGAAAAAGCGTCGGCTGACTTTTAAGCTCCCAAGTGCAAATTAAGGTCATTACGGTTATGTGTTGAAACCGCTCATCCTTGTGTTTTCTGATATGAGACTTCTGACAGTAGGCTATAGACCTAGGTCTATACCTATAGACCTATAATATATCCTACACAGCCGTAGTCTCGTTAAGTTATAAGATTAGTAATTTTTTTTCTTTCTCTAAACTGTTTGATTAATTATAGAAAACTGATGGGGAATTTCAAACCGCTCTGAGAATTCCAGTTCTCCTAGACTATATCATCAATTCCTAGTACAAGTAACGTCTGGTGGGCCTATTTACGCCAAACTTCATCCATATCCATGGATATGGATTTATTGAGAGCAGAAACAGTTATTTCAAAACCATGATGTAAGACTTCAAACAGGAAATCTGTTTTCACGAATGTCTTGAATGTAAAATGATCGTCCAGCGCGATTATGAATAACCCTTTCTAATTAAAGCTTTTTGAGCTATGCAAGGCGTGTTTTGCTGAACACCAATCTCGCCTAATCAAATTCTCATCACGACTTCTCAACTCCTACTGCCAACTTTAATGGCTTGGCAAACTATTTATAACAAACACATTAGTCATTGGCCATGTTATTTCTGAACAACTTAATATTACCATTTTGTTTTTCTAGTTAAGATGTGACATGCGACGGATTAACAGAAAATGATCGGACACGAAACCGATGGTACTAAAGGCCCATTCACAACGGGTTTTAGCTAATACTCGATACCAGCCAGTCCCGGAAATCGCTCTGAGACCGAGAATCAGCTGGGATCCTGCCGTTCGCAATTGATATTAGTGCCAGTTTCGGGTACCAACTAGTCTCGGACCCTGCTCGGACCCAAGTTGAAATCAGTTCAACTTTTGAGGGTACTAGCCAATCACATTACTTTGGGGAATTCTGAGGAATATTCCGATTGGCTAATGCTGAACCACGTCATACAGAATAGCAATGACCTAATTCACTTTCGGTTTTCAAGACAGCAAGGAGTGGATGTGATTTTATCTATTGGGCTTGGTTCGAAACTAGCCAATCACAATATTCCTCAATACTCCCCAAAATAATCTGATTGGCTAGTACCCTCATAAGTTGAACTGATTTCAACTTGGGTGCGAGACTAGCTGGTACCCGAACGGCAGAATCCCAGCTAATTCTCGTTCTCAGAGCGATTTCAGGAACTGGCTGGTATCGAGTATTAGCTAAAACCCGTTGTGAATGGGCCTTAAGTTGACGCCTAGTTCTTCAAGAGCGGAAACTTTACGTTCAATCTTATCAGTTACGAGTTAGATATGTATACGAGTTTGAATAAGGTATCCTTACTATAGCACATGTGTAGCCTTCCTAATATCTTGCCATTCCCAGAAACCGTTTTATTTTACTTCTCGAAAAACATATACGGTTTGTTAGACAGCGTTTCTGATTTGTTTTATAATTTATTTGACTCCGTCCTAGAACATGGCAGACGTGATAAATAATGCCGTAAAAAGATACATATTTTATGTACAGATAGTTTATTACAAGAAAAAAGCCCGTGGGCTATATGCAAAAAACAAAAGAATAAAAAAGGAAGATATGCTAGATGTCGTCGCAAAATACTTTGTCATCAGCTTCGAACCAACTTCAAGAACCTGGCAAAAAATTTTAAATCCAAAAAACTTCCATTTCTCATTTCCTCTGGCGAATTTCACCAAAGATTTATCCCTAGAAAACGGACATTCCTACATCAGGTGCTGCAGATTGCAGAGAAAACCAACTAAAAAACGATAAACAACTCATCAACAATATAAACGTTCTTTCTTTATAATGGTTACCACATGGTCTTTAAAATCGTAGGCTTGAAAAATAGAAGTCTGAAGTTTTATTTTTCGAGTTTGAAAAGAATTTATTAAGCGACAAAAAGTTTGGCAAACACTCATAAACGATATAAATGTTATGACTGAATCTCAATAAAGCCTTCTAAGATTTTGATTTCGACCTACTATTTCGTTTTTCTTTCATTGTGGTTTCTTTCTTATTAATGGGTTTTCACACGGTCTTTCAAATTGTAAACCTTCAGTTTGAAAAATATTTATTAAAGCCGCAAGAAGTACAGAAAAAAAAAATATAAGCGTTATGACTGAAACCTAATAGAGCATACTAAGATCTTGATTACGATTCATCTGTTTCATTTTTTGTCTCTGTGGATTCTTCTTGTTACCGTAACGGTTATAATACGGTCTTTCACAACCAAAAATAAAATGTTTTTTTATATGATATTTTACATAAAATCTCCAGTCAGCTTCGGCTGAAGAAATTTACGGTCTTTCAACTTGCAAGTCCCGAGTTAATGGCAAAGTAAAGCTGGTGGAAATCATTAAAATACTGAGCGGATATTATAACTATTCATTTAAATATCGGTGCTGTAGTACTGTCGACCACCCTCCAGACTTCTTATGGACTATTTATATGTGCTGCTCGTGGCACCCATTAAAAGAATCCCTTGCTTCTGAATTCCAACAAGCCACTTACTCCCACCATAAACGCTTTAACAGGATCAACTATCTTTTCACTTGCAGTTATAGTCGCCATATAACTCTTGTTATAACCCTAATTCGTCGGATGTTAACATTTCTTTATTCCCATGATCCGATGCAGTAAAACTCGTTATCATATACACGACTTTGGCCGGGATCGGTTTTACGAGAGGTAATCAAAGACTTTTTCCTTACAATCCCCCTATGGTTTTTGCCGGTCTGTGCGCAACTCAAATGTGTTTTGTCACGCTTTAGGTGTTAAGACAGGAAATAAAGAAGTGATAATTCCTTTGAAGTGAATTCACAAGACAAAACTTGATTGCACCACAAAGCTGGATCAATTAAATTCCTCATGCCAAGTTTTAAAGGGTCCACAATTATGGGAAGTAAGTGTTTTGGTGATCTCCGAAGGCTGGGTAGATTCCTGAAGATAGCTATGACCCACCGCGAACTATTTTTATAGAAGTTGATTTTTGGTTTGTTTCGGAGTGTACGATATTTTGTTTGTTGTTATTTTTTTTATGTTTTCCGCCATGGCCCTTGGGCTTTTTTGGAATTAAATTCATTCATTCATTCATTCATGGCCGACTAAAGAATTAATGAACAGGTTATGCAACCCATTGAAGCGAAGGAGCCAAGGAAAGGAGCAGGACATCGACTTCACTTCAGCCATGGTAGCTCACCCACTTCATTCCCAAATACTGCCCCCCCCCAAAAAAAAAAACAAGTTCTAGGGTACACAAACTCTGCCCTCAACCTACAAACACTGCAGATATTTCAACAGTTTTATTCCTGAGTTCGTACAACTTTTAACGGTAGGCTACACGAAATAATGTATACCGTCCAATTGTTCCATGATTTTTCAAGTTACAGGAGTTGATCAGTACGGTGGTAAACTGGGGAGACGCCGTTAGATGTCGATAAGAATTATTATTGTGAACACCACCGTCGATTCTATCTTCAAAATCCTAACACCAACCGGGCAGGAACCACTGTGAGCATTTTGTGCTCTCTCTTTGACACGGTGCTAGCCTCCGTACACCTTGAAGCTGACCACGGAGGAAATCCACGGGCAGATTCGACAAGTGATTTTCGTCAAAACAGTTGATTTTTTTTTTTTCATGAAAACAGTCGGTTTTTCGGAAAATCAGTCCAAACTGTCGTTTTTTCTTAGAAAACAGTCTTTTTTCTGCAAAAATTGTCGGTAAAATTACCAACTAGTCGGTAAATACCTTACCCCCCCCCCCCCCATCCAAACATTTTAGCTAGTAACGCCTCTGCTCTTGACCCTACACTCACAAAAATAAATGTTCCCGGACGGGAGTTTTCCGTATGCGGCAAGTTATTTCCGTATGCGGCAAGTTATTTTACTCTGCATTATCTTTCTGTTCATGTACTGTAAATATCCGTTTGCCATCAGGAATATTTCTGTTCAGGCCAAATTTTTCATTTGAATTCATTTCAGAAGTTTTATGTACGCGAGCGGTGAAGTTCAGTGAGATTTTCACGCTGGTCTACGGAAAATTTTTGTTTCGCGAGAAATGGCAAGTTCTCTGTTTTGTTTCAGACATTTTTACGCTGGTACACAGGAACTTTCAGTTTACCAAGAAACGGCAATTTTTCTGTTAAGCTTCAGAAAACTTACGCTACTGTACAGGATTATTCCGTTCTGAAAGAAAAGTAAGATTTTACATCTATCAGTGCCGTTCAGCAACAGGAAACTTCAGTACCTGAAAAAATTATAATTTTTTTTTATGCTGGGATACGGAACTTTTCTTTTTGGCAAGAACCGGGAAGTTTTCCGTTGATCTTCAGAAAATTTACGTTCAGCAACAGGAAACTTCAGTACCTGAACAATTTATAATTATTTTTATGCTGGGATACGGAACTTTTCTTTTAGCAAGAAGCGGGAAGTTTCCTGTTGAGCTTCAGAAAAAATAAGCTACTGCACTCGCAAAAATAAGCGTTCCTAGACGGGAGTTTTTCGTATGCGACACGTTATTTTTCTCTGCTTTATCTTTCTGTTCATGTACTGTAAATTTCCGTTTGCCAACAGGAATATTTCTGTCCAAGCCAAAAAATTCCATTTAGATCCATTTCGGAAGTTTTCTGTACGCTAGCGGTGAAGTTCAGTGAGATTTTCGCGCTGGTGTGCGGAAAATTTCTGTTTCGCGAGAAACGGCAAGTTTTCTGTTTTTATGGCACTTGCCCTTCGGCCAAGTGCCATATAGCGATCGTACTTTCTGTCCGTCCGTCGGTCGGTCTGTCGGTCTGTCGGTCGGTCGGTCGGTCGGTCGGTCGGTCGGTCGGTCGGTCCGGGTTTTGCTAGTTCGGGCACTTCCAGATAAGCTAGGACGATGAAACTTGGTACGCATATCAGGGACCCTAAATGATTAAATTAGAAATAGTCGCTTATCCGATCCGACCATTGTGGGGGGAGTGGAGGGAGGTGGAATCCGAAAAATTCAGGAAAAGTGAGGTATTTTTAATTTACGAACGAGTGATCGGATCTTGATGAAACTTGATACATGCAAGGACCTGGTGTCTCACACGTCCCATTTTAAATCCAGACCGGATCCGGTGACCACTGGGGGAGTTACGGGAGTCCGAAAAGTAGTAACAAGGCAAAAGGCAGCAAAAGCAAAAAGTGTCCAGTAGCGGACTTGATCCGGGGATCTTCTTGTTGACAGTCCAGTGTCCTAACCGCTGCGCTAGCGAGGCTTGAAATTAAAGCCGATTGCTGGAAATGATAACAGAACACGTACAGTTTAAGTATTGAAATAAGACCGACTCTAATCGAGATTATTGTTTTGCGAGAGCAACACGGGTTGACAACTTTAATAGGAAGGTGCACACTGAAACCAAAAATAGGTAGTTCCAAATTGTGAGACATGTAGGAGACTTCGAGCTAGACTAGTAAGCAACAACAGACTGTTATACCATAATCATCTTCGGAAATGAGGGGTTAGCAATTTCGGCTACTTAGTGTACCTACAATTTGTTCCTCTTTAATATGGTACGAACAATATTATTTGGTACCACGTCTATCAAGGGGAGATGGACTTGTAAGTAAGAATCGGTTGCTAGAATCTTTGGAGATCAGGGGTTGGCACCTTTTGCTAGTTGGTATACCTATTATTGTTTTTGCCAGTGTATTTCATGAACGATACTGTACCATGTCTATCACGGGGAGATGGACTTGTAAGTAAGAATCGGTTTCTAGAAGGGCTTCACAAGGGGCTAGAAACTTGTGAAAATCAATGCACATTTTATTTTATCTCTACAAATCTGAGGGTAAGAAAGCTGGTCTCTTGGGTCTATCACTGTAGGCTACCTTATAATCTCTATCTTTAACCGAGAATTAAGTGGTAACGCAACGAATACAAATCGTATTTTGAAAGAATGACTTAGTTTTACAATTATCTGTAAAGTGGCATCTATGGTATTTTGATCAGGAAAAGCTACGGACAGCTTTGTGAGACTGTCTAGGTTATATAAGATAATGTTCGATGTTTTCTTTAGTCCCAAAGTCAACGATTGAAAAAGATAGCCTAACGTTCAACTGGTTTCAGAGTCAATTTAGTCCCTACTTGCGATTTTCTGTTTTTTCTTTGATCCCTGAGGTATGGCAACAATGACGTAGTTTTGCGATAATAAGTAAAGTGGCATCTATTACAATATGGTCCTGAAACGTTACGGGCAGCTTTATAATACCAAATAGGTTATATAAGATAATGTCCCAGGCTTTCATCAGTGTCGATGTCTACGATTGAAAAGGATAAAGTTCAACTGTCTGCAAAGACCCCATTTCCGATATTCTGTATTCCTTTAAAACCTGAGGTAGCCTATACCCATGTTATTACAGATTATGTCATCAGTTCAGAAAAGAACTCTTTTTTGAACATAGTTTGAGAACTTCAGCGTTTAAACACTTTGGAGGTTAGGACAGTCATTTAGCCCACGTGATCGGAGGGAATGCCGGAACGTTCAGACTTGAGTTAATTAACCTATCCTATTAGTAGGTCCGAACCGTATTTTTGGATGGTGGGTGTATTTTGTGACCTTCTCATCCACTTTCTTGTACCTTCTACTCGTAACAAGTGCCATATGAGCTCGTAGCTCTTGTTTTTTTTTCAGACATCTTTACGCTGGTACACAGAAATTTTCAGTTTAACAAGAAACGGTAATTTCTCTGTTGAGGTTCAGAAAATTTACGCTACTGTAAAGGATATTTCCGTTTTGAAAGAAAAAGAAGATGTGGGTTCTCCCCGCGCCGTTCAGCAACAGATAAATTCAGTACCTGAACAATTTTATATTTATTTTTATGCTGGGATACGGAACTTTTCTTTTTAGCAAGAAACAGGAAGTTTTCCGTTGAGCTTCAGAAAATTTAAGTTCAGCAGCAGGAAACTTCAGTTCCTGAACAAGTTAAATTAATTTTTATGCTGGGATACGGAACTTTTATTTTTAGCAACAAAAGATACACAGAAATTTTCAGTTTAAGACGAAACGGCAATTTTTTTTTGAAAATTTACGCTACTGGACAGGATTATTCCTTTCCAAACAAAAATAAGTTGTGGGTTCTCCCCGTGCCGTTCAGCAACAGAAAACTTTAGTTCCTGAACAGTTTTACATTTATGTTTGAATATGTGCAGACACAATTATGGTAATCGAATTTCCTTAGGCTACGCAGCACCGAGTATTGTCAGGTTATTGCTTGGACACATTTCATGCGAGAAGAGTCTTAACAGAGTTTTGACAAACAAATGTTTTCTTGTGATAAATGCAGTAAAGACTCGAGAGACTTTTCGTTACTGAGAATGGATTTAACCATGAAAACGGCATCGGTTGGAAATCGAGGCGTGAGGCTCACAACTGTCAGTTAAGAATATCGGAAGTTTAAGGTGGAATGTGTATGGAAGTCACGAGAAGATACGTATAAAGGTAAGCTATTACTTTCCAAACTCAGCGGGTCCGCTGAATTTATATGGCTCGACTAGTGAGCCCGTGAACTAGGGTGGAGGCGTATGAGAGCAAACGGCATTCGTGTGGGACTGGCGGTCAAATGGTATTTTCGGAAATTCAGTTGTGGGCTTACGGATGAGCTCTGACAGTATGAAGAACCATGTTACATTCTTGAAATAGGCACCTATACTAGAATTCGCAATCGTCTCAAAATTGGTGGGAGACACAACAAAAGGTCCCAGTCCTGCCTCTCCAGGTTCTTGTTCTCGTGTCATTACAGCTGCGGGGAAGGAAGGCCCTATCTTTTGAAAGACGAATTAATTAGTCTATATGAGAAGGAGCGATTTGACATTCGTGTACCCTATTAGGAAGAAAAGGAAGGGTTCCAAGTTTTTCCGGTCGGGGCCGACGTCTCATGATTGGTCAAGTTAATCTTTGAAGCACTGCATATACCAAAAGTGTCTGTAAGACTAAATAGTATTTTTTTTTAAAGGTCATGTGTCTTCCACCATCATAAGAGTTCTTCGTTGTCACAGAAGACATCATATGCGAGGCAGGAAACGAGAAGATGGCCGTAGTCGCCCTGCTAGCGGTCTTTAGTACATTCTAGTACCCATACCCGAAGGCTGCATTCGCAAACATGCCTTTCGCGCAAAAGCCACCCCTCATAAACTTCTACTTTCCGAGCCCAACGTACGTACCTTGTTTATATATAGTTTTAGATCTTACTTCAGATTCAGATCAAATCTTCTGCCCTATTTTTGAGCATTTCTCCAAGCTTGTGCCAGAAGCATATTTCCGTTCTGTTACGGAAGAAGGTAATCATTGAGTTGAGTTGCATTAGTTTAGACCTATTTTGTAGTTCTAGCCTATCTGACGCGTTTAACCATTCTTGACGATGAGTCTGATGGTTTCTATTTTAGACCTATTTTGTAGTTCTAGCCTATCTGACGCATGTTAACCATTCATGACGATGAGTCTGCGATGGTTTCTAATTCGGGGTCATTTCTCCCATCGTGTGGAGAATACAGCAGGAAGATACGTGAATAAAGTTACCGAAAATGCGAATGACGACGACTCACAATACATCCATCTTTACACTTAGATAAGTCGACTATTATTAGTTCGGCCCGGATTCGGGAGTCTTTACACTTGAATAAGTCGACTGTTACTAGTTCGGCCCGGATCCGGGAGCGATACACTTTTGCCACGATCATATATCTGGAAGAATACGTTCGGTATCTAACCTAAACTGACGGAGAGTGAGTGCTCGAGTATTACGGGACAAAAAACCTCAAAAGGGTCGACATAAAGTAATTACAATACTTGAAAAAAATTAGTCTGGCAAAAAAAACGAAAATAATAAAACTCATGTAAAACAAGAGCTAGGAGCTCTTATGGCACTTGATACGAGTAAGTGGTACAACAAAAGTAGATGAGAAACCAAAATACCCCGCCATCCAAAAATGCGGTTCGGAACTAGAATTCCCCTCCCTCCACTCCCCCACGATGCTCGGATCGGGGAAGTGACTATTTCTAACTTAATCTTTTGGGGTCCCTGATATGCCTGCCAAGTTTCATCTTCCTAGCTTATGTGGAAGTGCCCGAACTAGCAAAACCTGGGCAGACAGACCGACGGACGGACAGAAATTGCGATCGCTATATGGCACTTGGCCGAAGGGCAAGTGCCATAAAAAACATGTTCAAAATTAGTCAAAACTAATTATTTGCATCATAGATTTCTCGAAGCATTTTGTTTTCTGTTTGTTCTTGTTAATTCCCGTAAGTCGAAAGAAGGAAGGATGTAAACTAGATCACAATAAACAAACGCCGTAAATTAGACAATATCCATTATAGTGGTTTCTTGAAGATCCTGAAATTGAGCTAAATAATATTCAGCTTCCGAGACCGAAAAACGTCAACTGGCCGATGATTTCTTTTTCCGGCATATCTAAACGTCCATATGGTGATATACTTAGTTGTTTTAATCCTCTTACACTCCACTCGATCTTCTCGAAGGTTTTAGTAACTATTCTGACCGCAGCCGGGAGATCAATGAATAGTTAATTAGCAATGGCGACCTTGCTTTCAAGAGTGAATTGTGTTCAAGTATATTGTGGATAACGCTTGCTACCGTGAGGATTTTGAAGAAAACAAAGGTAACACTATGTTCGGAAAAACATATTAAGAACGAACAAATAGCAAACTAATTTCGAACATGGTTATTTTGTCACATTCTTTATATGGCACTTGCCTTCCGGCCAAGTGCCACATACCGATCACTTTTCCGTCGGTCTGTCGGACGGTCAGTCCGGTGTCTTCGAGTTAGGGTACTTCCAGATGTGCTAGCACGATGAAACTTGGCAGGCATATTAGGGACCTGACCAAACTAACTTGGAAATAGTCACTTATCCCGATCCGACGATCGTGGGGGAGGGAGGGGAGCCGGAATCCGGATTTTAGTGGCATGCATAACTTTCCAACGGGTGATCGGATCTTAATGAAACTTGATACTGGGAAAGATGTCATGTCTCAAATGGCTCATTTCAAGTCCGGACCGAATCCGATGAATGTGGGGGGGGGAGTCAGAGGGTGGAACCGGAAATCATGTGACACGCTTAGAGTGGAGCGATCGGGATGAAACTTGGAATGAGGAACAAGCACAAGCCGTAGGGACTAGGTACATCACTGACAGAACCGGGCCGGATTCGTGCACTGTGGGGGAAGTTGGAGGGGGGGTTCCGGAATCACGGTGATCAGGATCAGAAGTTACTTCCAGGTCCAGGCTAGGACAATGAAACTTGGCAGGCAAATCAGGGACCCGACCAGATTAACCTGGAAATAGTCAACTTCCCGATCCGACCATCGTGGGGGAGTGGAGGGAGGGGGAATCCGGAATCTCGAGGTATGTATAACTTCCGAACGGGTGATCGGATCATAATGAAACTTGATATGTAGAAATACCGTAGGCTCTATGTCTCGGATATCCCATCTCAAGTCCGGACCGGATCCGATGAATGTAGGGGGGTCGGAGGGGGGAACCGGAAACCTTGTGACACGCTTGGAGTGGATCGGAATGAAACTTGGTGGGAAGAACAAGCACAAGCCCTATGTACATTAGTGACAGAACCGGACAAGATTCGGGCACTGTGGGGGAGTTAGAGGGGGGGATCCGGAATTCCAATGATCCCAAGTTAAGGTACTTTCAGACGTACGATGAAACTTGGCTTGAAAATTAGAGACTTGCCAGGATTGGCTTAGAAATAGTCAGTTCCCTGATCCGACCATCGTGGAGGGAGTGGGGGGAGGGAGAATCCTGAATCTTGAGGGTTGTATAACTTTTGAACGGGTGATCGGATCTTAGTGAAACTTGATATTTGGAAAGACCTCATGTCTCAAATGTCCTATTTAATGTCCGGATGTAATCCCATAGATGTTCGGGGGGTATAGCAGGTTATACATTCTCATGATCCCTATGAGCTCATGATCACTTCTGCCTCAAGGGTTTGACTTACAATAGTTACAATAGTTTGAGTAAAATATAAAATTTCGTGCTTCCGATCCGATGAGTTCATGATCATTTTTGCTTCAAGACTTTTCAACGACAAATGATCACAACGAACCCACGAATTGACGAACCCTCTGACCCAGCCTTGCAAGTGCCATATGAGCTTCCAGCTCTTGTTATTTGTTGTCAGACTTTTAATTATTTTTCAAGTATTTTAATTATTTTATGTCAACCCTTTTAAGCCTTTTTGCCCCGTCATACTCGAGTCCTCCTGTGATGGAGAGGGGTTATGAAGCTTGGTACAAAACCACGCCTCAAGCATTGTTCAAATAGGTGTTATAAGGTGTAATACGGCGTATAAGGATGGAAGTATGTTGGAAGCCAAAGAAAAAACTTTTCTTCAAAATAACATGTTTTTGTTCTGTTACGACCGCTTAGTGTTAGTCTGAAGATCATTGCTGTCTATCCCTGGTCTGTCCGTTAATTTAATAGCTTTTTATAATATAATGGGGGTCAAATTGGACTCTTGTACTTCAAGTAGTACCAAAGAAACTTTTCTGATCTTTTAAGAGCTCGGACAGTTGTATCAGGGAAGAGATGCTGCACTGGCACTTCTTGCATCTTTTTACATGTTCGCGCTGCCTTACACCAAATCTGCTTTTCTCAGCATGCTATTTCTACAAAAGTAAGTACAATTTATTCGCCTCGTCTTTATGTCGAAAGCATCGAAAATATTTGTCCTAAAATTGTTCTCTGCATAGGATGCAAGTGTAACCAGCGCCATATCGTATAGATCTTGTTCACGTTAAGCCTTTGGTCAAATTTAGCGACTAAGACAAAACTGAGTTGAGCTACAGGTACTAGCTGAGCTCTGAATTTATGCCTGTCTAGTTCCCTCTTCGCCGCTGCTCATATCAGAGGGAATAGTGCAGTAAATAAGCTTTTGCCCCTCATTCGACACTGTTGGCTGAATTGGAGCAATTGACTGAAATCATTCGTGACGTTCGTTATAGGTTAATCTTTGTGTACAGATGACCGAATCCGATATTCAGTACGAATCAGACTACGAATCAGATTCTGAATACAGCATTATACCCATCTTAAAGTTTAACCGAAAAGGGCTGGGATCGGACAATCTAGTTACCCATCACTTATTCACTTGAATTGGCTTGAAGACCCGCTGAAAATGAGTTACTTCGTTGTTCCACTATTCACGAATAATCGATTTTCAAATAGTGGAATTTCCGTTTGATTTGTGGTGCCTCTATGCGCTTGTATTTTTGCTGTATGCCGTACGAGAAAGATTTCTCAATTTTTTTTTGTTCAGGCACTAAGCAATCTTCACCAATCTCACCAATGCCCACTGAAAAGCCGCATTTGTGTTGAGACTAAAATTTCCCGCGTCATAGTAGAATTTATGCTGTGGGGACGGCTGGAGATATTCTGAGCCTCATAACTATAGCAGATAGTGGAAAATGAAAAAAATCCCTTTGCAGAATCCAAATAATTCAGCGTATCCAGTTAAATGACACACACATGAGTTGGCTTTTCAGTTAAACTTTAAACAAATATATGTATATAGCCTTAATAATGTTAGTACGAAAGACTAATGCATAAAGCAGATGGGACGGTTGATTCGGTGAGGTTCTCTTGCCAGACTTACCAAACGCACGCAAATCGGCTTGAGCATTACGCATATTGCTTAATTGTTTGTGTTTTAATGGAACTGAAATGATTTTCTCTCGGCCACTATAGAAATGAATTCGGTGTTAATTTTATTTAATGAAGTGGTTACTTCTTGTTCAGGCCATGTAGTGAACCTCCCATATTTATCTTTATACCAATTTCTAAGTTGGATAGGTCAAACAGCCTCCATCCTGCCATGTGTCTTTAGAATATTTGTATCGTATTCGTGGTAGTATAGTTTCTTGTGAGTGTGTTCTTTTTTTTCTTTTTTTTTCCCGTCTACTCCATTTTGGACCCGTGTGTGTTATTTTGGGTAATGAAGATATTGATTGATTGGATACTCGTATTAGGCTACTGGTAGGAATTAAGATGAATAATAGCTAAATGAAAATAATATTTTGGTCTCGTCAGAGGTGTCGCAATCGATACATAATGTTTGCTTTCCTCGCTATTGAGGAGAAAAAGATTTATAAATAACTCTGATTTTTGTTTTCAGGCATGTTGCTGGGCTGGACAATTACGCCGCTCCTTGCAAAGGCGTAAACGTCACCAAGTCTGTTGAAAGGGTGCATAAATTTGTATCGGAACTTTAAGTACATATGCTCTGAATTTATTTTGATTGATATTTGAAATTTCATGATATTTGTACTGTGATATTTGATTTATTTGAGTGATATTACTATATCAATATAAATATTTATTTTATTTAACTTGTACCGAACTTTTATGCTTGAGTACAAGAACCTCCCGCCCGTGAACAGAAATCTTGCCGTCTCAGTACAAAAATCTTCACTTCCTCAACAGAATGTTACACCAGCGGGACAGACATTTTATGTTGATCTTCAGAAGGTTTATGCTTGAGTACAAGAACTTTCCGCCCGTGAACGGAAATCTTTCCGTCTCAGTACGAGAATCCCCAGTTCCTCAACAGAATATTACACCAGCGGGACAAAAATTTTATGCTGAGTTTCAGAAGGTTTATGTTTGAGTACAAGAACTTTCTGCCCGTGAAAAGAAATCTTTCCGTCTCAGTACGAGAATCTTCAGTTCCTAAACAGAATATTACACCAGCGGAACAGAAATTTTATGCTGAGCTTCAGAAGGTTTACGCTTGAGTACATGAACTTTCCGCCCGTGAACAGAAATCTTTCCGTCTCAGTACGAGTATCTTCAGTTCCTGAACAGAATATTACACCAGCGGGACAGAAATTTTATGCTGAACTTCAGAAGGTTTATGCTTGAGTACACGAACTTTCCGCCCGTGAACAGAAATGTTTCCGTTCCTCAACAGAATATTGCAGCAGCGGGACAGGAAATTCTTGTTGAGCTTCAGAATTATTATGCTTGGGTACGATGATTTTCCGTCCCTGTACAGTAAAATTTCCGTTTCTGTGCGAGAATCTTCAGTTGCTCAGCAGAAAATTGCAGTAGCGGGACAGGAATATTATGATCAGCCTCAGAAAGTTTACACTTGGGTGCATAAACTTTCCGTGGATACTATTTTTCACAAAATTGCGAATAGGGAAACTTCTGTTGGTGAACGGAGTGTATTGTGGAATTTTTCCGTCACCGGCCAAAGTTGCTTTGGCTCGCTTTTTCAGAAACTTTCCGTACACAAACAGAAGAAGTACTGTAACGCGGGTTGCCGAAATTTTTCTGTTCCTGAACGGTTTTTCCCTTCGAAAATTTTTCTGAGTGTAGGAGTGTATACACCGACTTGCAAACAAATGCCTCATTCTGTTCGGGAGTAAACGATGAAAGCGGGGTTTCACGACTATTATGGCGATTTTTCGCTCCCCTAGCGTTTTGGGCTCGCCCTTTAAGTAAAGTGCACATACAGTCCGATTTTCGCAGTCGGGTGCGATTTTCTTCTTCACTCCGTATTTCGGACATAATGCTGCTTTCACATTGACGCGTTTGTCTTGCGTAATCTGATGCGTACGCGTCGATGCAACGCTATTCTTGCGTTGCGTCGACGCGCACGCATCAAATTACGCAAAATAAACGCGTCAATGTGAAAGCGGCTTAACACATTATGCATGCTTTGGTCCGGAAATTTTCGTCCGATGTGAATGGAAAATATTTTTTTTTATCGAAGAGAATTCTAAACGCGAGTGAACTTTGACTTCTGCATCCAGAATCACATTGCGAACACACGATCAGGAACGGGCGCTTGCGGACTGGAATTCCTGTCCGGATTTTCCGCACCATCATCACTTCCATATGGAAAAATTGAAAAAATTTGAAAAAATGTTGAATCTATGGACAGTTATAGTGCGAACACACGATCAGGGTCGGGTGCTCCCGGTCTGGAATTCCTGACCGGATTTTCCCCACCACCATCACTTCCGTATGGAAACGTTGAAATTTTTTCAGCTTTCCCATACGGAAGTGATGATGGTGCGGAAAATCCGGACAGGAATTCCAGTCCGGGAGCTTCCGTTCCTGATCGTGTGTTCGCACATTATCGAGGTACAAATGCAAAAATTGGCATAGACATAAATTTCGTCTGCGAAATCTTATCGAACTGTGTGTGTAGGTGCCTTAACACTTTCGGTGGCTGGGTTCAGAGGAAAAGACGAACCGGATCGGTGCCCAAAATAATCAGTTTAAGTGTGATGATTATAAATCCTAGAAGAGGAGGTAAGCCCCCTATAGAAAGTAAAGATCTAATTAAAGCCAGCTTAGAAGAAAAAGAAATTGGTTTTCATATTTGACTGATTACTGTAATGGTGATAATTGTCAAGAAGGTGTAAAACTGTGTCATTAAAAGTTTCGCTTTCACTTCAAGAAAGCAGCGAACGTATTTGATATTTTAATTCGTTTAAAGTTTAACTGAAAAGCCAACTTATGTTTGTGTCATTTAGTTGATTACACTGAATTATGTGGATTCTGCAAAGGGATTTTTTTATTTTCCACTATCTGCTCTAGTTATGGCGTTCAGAATATCTGCAGCCGTCCCCACAGCGAAAATTCTACTATGACGCGTGAAATTTCTATCTAAACACAAACAAGGCTTTTCAGTGGGCAGTGGCGATATTGGTGAAGATTGCTTAGTGCTTGAACAAAAAAAAAGCCATAAATCTTTCTTGCAAGGCATACAACGAATTAGAGGTACCACAAATCACACGGAAATTCCACTATTTGAAATCGATTATTCCTGAATAGCGGAACAACCAAATAACGCATTTTCACCGGGTCTTCAAGCCAATTTAAGTGAATAAGTGATGGGTAACTAGATTGTCCTATCCCAGTCCTTTTCGGTTAAACTTTAAGTTTTGAAATTTCAAAAGTACGATGCAACACAAAAAATAAATGTGAAAAAACTTACGAATTTCATTGAAGTAGAAGGGAAATTCCCCGGCTATGGAGCAGTTGAGTCGAGCCTTGACATATGTTGCCCAGTTTTGGCTCAAAATATTTTTGCCCCCAACGTCCTTTTTGCATATCCGAGCTACTCTTGAGTAAATATTCTTTCCGCAGTTAATGTATTCCACAGCTGTCTCACGGAAGAAGAAGTAGACGTAGTCACCAATGTCGTAGGAGCCAACAAAGTTGGGTTCTGAAATGAAATAACCGTCAGTTGAACTGGATAAACAGAGAGTCCAATGCGAATATCCGGATGGAGCTCTGTAGAATGGCAACGTTAAACCGGACAAATTCGGCCGGATTTCGTTATTTGGATAGCGTTTCGGCCGGAACATTTATTCCTGGAAAACTGTACACAAATTTCCTCAGTTTTAAGCTCATTCAAACACTACTTTCAGTCCAAACAAGAAGGAATGTACGAGTAAAATATTTGTTAGGCACCTGCAGATTTGTCCATATCAACAAGATTAAAAGAGAGTAACAAAGTCGAATCAGATGAATAAATAAAAAAAGGATGCTAATAAGGAACAGTATTCTTCAACAAAAGAAAATAGACCATTCTTTGACGTTAATATCTTGTTGCAAATAGGTTTACGGCTTTTACATCAGATGTGAAGACGTTTTTATTTCAGTCTTTTTGTTCAAGTATTTATGGTCTGTCGCTTATCAACAACTACACAAAACAAGGTCTAAGCGACATTCGGGTTGCCTACAATGATAGCTTTCGGTCCCTTCACCGTCTCCCGCGTTTCTGCAGTGCTACAGAAATGTTTAATGATTATCATGTTAATAATTTTTCGCAACTGTTTCATGTTCATCGCACTTCTTTGAAAAGTCGGTTGCTGGCTTCTGATAACTGCATCATAAGTGCGTTATGTAATCCGTGGCTTCGGCTCTCGCTGCCTGTTTGGGTGAAAATGTACGAGCCAGAAGGCTGTGGTTGATTTTCGGGTATTCCCTAGTTATTATATTTATTTTTGTTTAGTGTTAGTATATTATGGTTTCTTACCGGATTAAAATTGTTGAATTGAATTGTTGAATTTACCCTCACTACACAACTTCGACACCAGGAATAAATGACCTAACACCAGTTCACACTCCAAGCGGTTCTATTTGTCCTCTCTCACCTCATTATCAGCACCCATCGCACAGAGATAGTACAAAAGATCCATAAGTTACTGAACGTCGGGGAATCTCATGGTCAGGGAGGTTCGCAGCTTTTTTCCTCGAAAGGTATAAAATTAAATACATATCCTAGCAGAGGTTTAGTTAAACGATGATGATGGTGATGGTCACTGGGGGCTAATAGGAACTAACCCCTATGATTAAGCTGGACAAGGAATGGTCGTCCAAGGCCTGAAAGTACGAATGGGATACAGCTGAGTCAGCAACCAGAAACTAGCTGTCCACAAACCAAACCAAACCAACCAATGAAAAAAAAAAATCATCACACCACCAGCGACTCTACAGGGGCATTGGCTTGGCACCTTTGTCGGTGGACAATGCGATTTAAGGTAATGGTGGTACCGAACTGGAATATGGAGAGTTCCTCGGTCCAGGCTCAGTTTAATAATTAGTAATAACAATAAATCGTGTGTAATCAAACTAATGTCCTAGCAGAGGTTTAGTTTAACGTTGATGATAGTGATGGTCATTGGGGAACTAAGCCGTATGGTATTCTGAGCTGGAATATGGAGAATTCCTCGATCCAGGCTCAGTTTCATAATTATTAATAATAATTAACCGTGTGTAATCTAACACATATCCTCGCAGGTAGCAGTGTCTTAACGCCACCGCGGTTTTCCGCCACCATATGTTTTTCGCCACCTTTTAATTCAGGTAGCGCAGGTAGCCTGTGCAAGTAATTCCGGGTTAAAATCTTTAAATGTGAAAAGGGTGTTTACCGCCACCCAGGAAATCTTACGTCCCCAAGAGGATTAGTTCCTCCAGAGGGTAGGGTCAAATCTTGTCAGACCTAATATTCTGATGGGGTGTCGAGCGCCAACCGGATTAAGTATCACAGCGATTAAGGGATTATCAGTTACTAACTGGTCTAAAAGTATTTGTAAGAGCAATTGTAACTGCAGAACCCGAACTAAGTGAGAAGAGAAATAATCCATGGAAATAGTTAAAACAAAAGAGTTTTAAAGAAAATGACAATTTCATTGTTGACGGTTTCTCGTTTCGGCTCAAGAGCAGGAAGAATGACAATATTTACTATGTTTGCTTCAAAGAACGGCCAGGGCCGTTTTACGTGGAAACGGAGAGTTCATCGTTACTAAGCCCCATGAAGGACAGGGGCCTGACTGATGTTGAAGTTGTACAGTTTTTTAGTTGGACTTAAAATAAATAATCATGTGAAACATTAAGCGTCTTAGCTAGGATTAACGTGGAGTTAGCGTTGGTGGCGGTAAACAGCCTCTTCGCATTTAAGGATCTGGATCTGGTATTACATGAACCAGCTACCTGCACTAATGAGTTGGCGGAAAACATACGGTGGCGAAGAACCTACCAAAATATTTGACCCTTTCGTCTGACCCAACTAATCCTCTTAATGATGCAAGATTTCCGGGGTGGCGGAAAACATATGGTGGCGCTAAGCCGCGGTGGCGTTAAGACACCCCTTTCTCCTCGCAGAAGTTTAGTTAAACGTTGATGAGGGTGATGGTCGTCGGCGAACTAATAGGAATAAAGCGTATGGTGGGCGGTGGCTCTGAAACGGAGTATGGAAAATCCACCCTCACTCTATCCGACGGCTCTTAGTTCCCACTGTTGCTCAATATAAACACAAGTCTAAGAACAAAGTTTCGGGGAGACCAGGAAAACAGATGTATTGTTCATTAATGTGAAGTGCGAAGAAACTTTTTGATTAGCGCTGAAAGTGGCAGTCCCCAACTGACTTTCCCCGCGGTCCTGACAACGTAACTTCCAGATTGTCATACTTAACAAACGGTCTAAGTTTCTTGTCTCATTCTGGTTCTACTGGAAGGACTAATCTCAACTTCCGCAAACAGAAATAGTCAATGTATAAATATTAGATGGAGCGTCATAATCTAAGTTCAATAATAATAATAATCAAAACTGGCGGGGAACAACAAGCAAAAATAAATAAAGAAAAATATTAAAACAGATATGGGCTCAAAACAACACTAACACAAAAACAGGATTAAGGGGATGGTGTGGCGGAAAACCTATTCCGACAGCTTCTTCTGTAGTAGAACTGATTTGTCCGAAGTTTTTGGAACACCGAACTCTCGAACAACAATTCTGTTACGATACCATGCGGTTAGATAGTGTGACTATGAGCAGGGGCGTCACTATGGGGGGGGAGGGGGGGGACTCCCCCCCCCAAATGTCTTGAGAAAGTACTTTCGTCGGGCGAAGCCCGGCGAAAGTTCACTTGTTTGTCGGCGCGAAGCGCCGGCGAACACAGAAGAAATGAAATTTTGTATGCTTTTATCGGTCGTCGGTTGACTCGTCGGCACATCAGGTTATTTTATACGCAAGAAATAAAACCCTGCAAACACTTGTCGGGCGAAACACTGTGAAATCGTATTCTGCATGCTTTTGTCGGCTTCTCTTCGGCACATAGGGTTCTTTTTATACATAAGGAATACTGAAGAAATAAAATTTGTGTATGCTTTTGTCGGGCTTCGGTCGACTTGTCGGCACATCGGGTTCTATTTATACGTAAGGAATCAAATTCTGCGAACTTCGTCGGTCACATGCTAGAAGTTCCAGTCTCGTCGGCACTATGAAATCGTATTCTGCATGCTTTTGTCGGCTTCTCTTCGGCACATAGGGTTCTTATTATACATAAGGAATACTGAAGATATAAAATTTGTGTATGCTTTTGTCGGGCTTCGGTCGACTTGTCGGCACATCGGGTTCATTTTACACGTAAAAAATCAAATTCTGTAAACGTGTATCGCTCGCATCCTGAAAGTTTAAGTTTCGTCGGTACATCGGTTTGTATTTAAACGTAAGAAATAAAGTTCTTCACAGTCTTGTCGGGCAAAACACAGACGATATCGAATTCTGAAATACTTTTGTAGGGCGTCGATATTCTTGTCCTCACATCGGGTACTTTTTATACGTAATAAATCAAATTCTGCAAACATTTGTCGGTGCAAATTTTTCCGAAAAAAAGACAGATTAAAAAAATTTCGCCTGCGGCGCTTGGTTTAACTTTTTCTGGGTACAGTCGTTGGAAGCTCCGCTTTTTAGCGAAAGTTTGAAACGAAAGCCCAGTATGTGAATTTCAATATACGAATTTACGTCAAAGGGACAATCTCAACGGATGCATTACAGTTACTTTTACAAAAATTTCGCCTGCGGCGCATTTTGTAGTATTCTCTAATTAAGAAGAATGGTGTTTCACTTAGTTGGCACTTTAGGATTGAAATTCCTGGGGGTATGAAACACTTGTATGGTAGTTACAGCTCAATTTTTCCGGAAAAAAGGCAGATTTGACTTGATCTTGATCTGGGTACAACCATTGGAAGCTTCGCTTTTCAGCGAAAGCTGAAATGAAAAGCCGAATATGCGAATTTTAATATACGAAATTACATTAAAGGAAAAACCTCTAACTGATGCATTATAGTTAGTTTTAACCCGGTTCTATTCTATGCTGGTGTACGCCGTTGCCGCGAAGCGGCAACGGCGTTTTTTGTCGGCACATTTTTTAGTCCGTCGGCACAAACCGGGCGTCCCCCCCCCCCAAAGGTAAAAGGCTAGTGACGCCCCTGACTATGAGTTACAGATGAAAAAAAAAAGGTCCGGGATTGACGCATGCTTGTGAAGAAAAAAACTGATGAAATTCTGCTAGGGCGATATTTTGGCCACTTTACCTTCAGTCCGTAAGTTAAAATACAAAATTGCGATCACATCAGATACTTCGGCAAGGATTTATTCCCCCAAAAAGCGAACTCTTCGATGCCCAGAGGGTAAACTGTAAGGGATAAAATAACAAAACCAAAGCACAAGCTTTAAGTCCAAGCAATTTTCAGGAAGAAATTCACAAAATCAGATACTGAAGGAAGAATCTTTGGTGTTTTTCCACAAGTTCATTTTCCAGCTTGAGCCTGAAGAGGACCCTTTTCCAAGAAGGGCCCCTTCTGGATTAGTTATTTTTTGCCGCTAGATGCGGTAGTAAAGTAACAACGACACGTCGCTTCTTGGTGTACGTTTAAATTGGTTCGTTTGGCCATTTTCAATTCCTCTTCGGCATGGCCAAGTAACTGCTTAAAATGCCTCCGCCACTATGCGTGCTCCACCCAAGTCTGTTCTGTGAAACTTCATCAAGTTTGTCAATTCCGCCTTCCGACTTCGGTGCTGCTCGCTTACTTTTGCGTGGGGCTAATGCGCGACTCGGTATGAAACTCAACCTCATCACTTATTCCCCTTGAGATAACTTACACCAGGGACCCATAAATGTCCTGTAATGACTCGCCATTCAGGGGGCTTGTCATTTTCTATGCTTCTATGTCGCTATGTTGCCCGAGCCTCACCTAGTTTCCAAAAATTCCACTTGGGTCGAATCGGCGTTCTTGCTCAGATAGGGCCAATCCTGGGCCTCCTTGGACGTGAGACCAAAGAGACTCCTCCCTCAAGGCAATATTTTATCCCCGTGGGTATTTCTCGAACTATCTGACGCTAGGTCAAGAGCGCATCAGAAATCTCTTATTGACAATCCTCCTGAAATGGCGAGTCATTACAGGAAATTTATGGGTCTCTGCTTACACCAAGATTCAACGTGTGATTGTTATTGTTTCTCTAGCGGGTCTGGCGATCCTTCATTGGATGGGCGTATACCCGATGAAAAAGATCCGAGGATTGTTGTATGGAGTAGTACGAAAAAGTAGCAGGCAGTAGTAACTGTTGCTACTACATGCTACTACTAGCAAACTGGGTGCTATCGGATACTACTACATAAGATTAACCCAGTCGGAGGCATGTTTATCAAAGTATTCCATACTATTACATATGACTAATCGAACTACTTCATACTACTACATACTATTCCGTGCAACTTTTTCGTACAACTACCATACTACTACACAGTCAAAGAATTTTTCATCGGGTAGTCTAATCCTGCCTTATACTGTCGATGATGTCCGAGTCGTCGACCCCTTCCAATCTCCAACAGATTAATATTGTCTTGTCTAGTTGTGTTCTAACTTGCCAAGTCAATTTAAAACTTTGAAATAACGCTACAAACAGTACTCCCAATGATTCAAGGCATTCAAACAAACGCCTCCACTTTCCCCATATTTCCCTGGAGAGCTCCTTTGTAATTCAATTCAAATCTGTTGCTGGCAACTCAAGCCTCCCCCCCCCCGCTCTTGCTAAATATCCACTTCATATCTCAGCACAAGCAAATACAGCCTTCGCCTAAGAGCTTGTATAGATTAAAGCATAAAGAGGACAATCGCTGAGCTGTATTTCTGAAAAGTGACAGAATCCGCCGGATTTTTTCGAAGATTACCAGCTATTTTCATCCTCACTCGGTTATGATGAGAAACACGGAAAAATAACTGATATTTCGGACCAATAGGTCTTCAGAAAGAACAATCAGGAGGGCCTGACCCGCCTTGAAAAGAGCCAATCACAGGAAATGTAAAAATCAGTGTAGCGTCTATAGGTCGATAAAAATTACACAAATTTCAAAATCTCGGAAATGAGAACGGTTCAGTAATATAGGTACTACGGACCCTTTAATAAAAAGTCTCGCTTTCTGGTAAATTATACAAATCCGTTATACGCCGTCTGTAAAGAATTCTTACTGTCAAGCCATTTTGAGTCGTACTTCAACGTCCTCTTGAACGAAAACTCTCGCTTCCCGGTCGTCAAATTATACAAATCCGACCGGAAAACAACGGAATCCGATCCGTTCGGAAAATTACGGAGATTACTTACTGTCAAGCCATTTTGAGTCGTACTTCAATGTCCTCTTGAACGAAAACTCTCGCTTTCCGGTTGTCAAATTATACAAATCCGATCGGAAAATTACGGAATCCGCTTTCGTAAATTCCGCGTTGGTCCCGGAATACAGAGCGGGTAGACCGCCAGGGTTGCCGTTTTCTACCCAAATTGCTGTTGAATTGTCATTCGGGTCAAAGGGACACTTGGCAACAGCATTGCCGGTACCGGGAACGTACTCGTTACGGCCCAAGTGAGAGATGGTATAATCAGATCGACCGACACCGTTGCTGTTGTCCTGTTCAACCTGAAAGGAAAAAAAATAAGTGAGAGATGTGGTCACAGATAGAATTATTCTGCTCGATTTTTTTTTGCAATTTCAGTTAAAGGCAACTCCTTTTGGTACGGACAATTCATCGCGGAAAGAAAAATATAATTAATCTTAACACGTGCCCACGTCGTCAATTTTATAAAAGAAAATTTTATTTGACCGTACTGGCATTAGCGTAGTAGGTATTGGGTTATTTTGTTTTCACCTATTATTCTATCTGGGATCGAAAGGAAAAGTATTTCGGTTTATAAGTATTCCCTCAGCCTAAGCTGACTGTGAATCCTATCTGATCGTGCTAACTGATAGGTCAGCTGAGATCTGTACCAGCGATATTTCGTCCCTCCTTGGCATGTCCCCGTCAGGTAGTGAACTTCTCTTAGGCTACAAAAACAAACCTATAAACCAGACCCGTATCCAGGGGGGGTTAGGGGGTTCACCCCCCCCAACATGCACAAAAAATCATTTTTTTATGGGCTTTAATGTCTGATCTATGCCTTTTTTGTGCTTTTTGGTCCGACCCGCGGGCAACCCCCCCCCCCCGAAATAAATTCCTGGATACGGACCTGCTATGAACATTCCTTCAGCCCAAGTTGACTGCGAATCAAGTTTGACAATGCAAAACGGATAGGTCAGCTGAATTTTATTAGAGCTATATCGGCCCTTCTTGGCAAGTGTCCTCTTCAGGCTCAAGCCCCTCAAGCCGGAAAATGAACTTGTAGCTCATTTACAAGTATAATGCAAAGTACAAATACAGCTCTAATAAAATTAAGCTGATGTATCCGTTTTGCACTGTCAAACCCAAACCTATAATATTTTAAGCTTGAGCATGAGAAGGGGCCGCGATATCGCTAGATCAAGTTCAGCTGACATATCGGTTTAGCACAGGCAAATTTGATTCGCGGTCAGCTTGGGCCGAAGAAATACTTTTAACGTTATTTACTTTCGAGTTCGGGATAACACCAGTGCAAAAGCTAGTGAGGACAGGTAACTGTTTGTTTAGTCTCGAAAACTATTCCCTGTGCCAGGATTCGCAATGCGCATGGAAACTCCTAGTCAAAACCCAGGAAGAATGGCGTTGACAGACGAAATGATGACATGCTTTACGGAAAAGTACCAAAGAAACCCAGCTATGCTGTGAAAGTTTATTCTTAAAATAAATCATCATCGAAATCACCCCCGAGGAGAGTGACTCCGCCAGGTCAAATTACAAGCCCGTTACTGCGTCATTATCAAGCATTTTGTTTGAGTAGTACTCCTTGTCTTGAACCAAACCTTATTGTTAAGGCAAAAAAAGAGAACCGTAGATTCTCGGAAATAAAATGATCAAGATTCGCTCGGAAAATTACGGTATCCGCGTCCGTCCGTGTTCTCCAGAAAATCCACTATAAATCTAAAATCACGAAAATCCTGCACAACATTTGCGTCTAGAGTGACCACAATCTTCTCGGCTACAACTGCGATAAACACAGGTTGGTGTGTAAGAGGAGATTTAAATCTGAGTTACTGATTGTTTTTTTGTTATCTGGTAAATCGCGACTACAGTTGTTATTAACCAAAAATTCTTCGACACATTCGGTATTTCTTGGCGTGTAGGCCGCCGAATCCTAACATCTTCCCTGTCAAAATCTAATTGACCAAGTATAGGATCTGACACCTGATAAGCTGTCAGTGCCTCCCAACCATTATAGATTTCACTCTTCGGTCTTTACTACGGCTTCAGGCAAGTAGTAACAAGACGAAGCCTACTAAAGCCCAGCGATCAATGTTTACATTCGTGCAATACCATTAGGAATTCCAATGTTTTTACGTGCTTTACTTCAACATTCCAAGGATAAAAGTCTACCTTATTTAGGGGTTCGAAGCTCCCGTATTAATACTAAACCTTGGACCAGACATGCCAGTTGCATTCATTTATAGATAGAAAGTAGTCTTAAAGCTAGAATGTCATTTTCGCACTGTAAATTATTTCTTGCTTCGTGTTTTTACTGCCTGTACATCCACTCTGTATTTATGTCTTGTGATGTTTACGATATATCTACTTTACGATATATCAATATATATATACGGTATGTTAGTAGGCTTCTTATTATGTGTTTATTTGACGCCTCAATTCTGAGGTATCTAAGTTGACAAATAAATAAATATATAATTTGCAAGTTTCAACCAGCCTTCCAAAAGCTACTGACTCGCCCACTCCCAAAATAAAGCTCCAAAAACGGCAGCTTGTGGGAAAAAACATGTTACGTTCAAAGAGCACCATTCATCACTGAGTCTTTAATAAGAAGGAGCGAGCTACGACCGTAGGAAACAGCTGATAGAGACGAACGATGTTTCTGGAACATTTTCCAACAAATTTTCTAAGCCATTGTTGAACCGGAAAATTAATGGCGGAACGACCGACAGCCGTTCCGGGTGTTTTCCAATCTTTTAATCAGGGATATTGATCAGACTTGCCGCCCGACAATGTTCTTTTCAATTTGTCAGGCAAGAACCGTCATGTGCGACTGACATTTCATTACTTGACGAAAGTTTGCAACAGCCCTTGAAGATACGTCTGCTGCGTAAAAACTTTTAGGGGAAATGCCCTGGAATCCGGAATTTCGTTCCACATCCTCTCTCGAGACTACGCAATGTAGAACAAGAAATAAATATCTTTCAAGAAGGGCCGAAATATCGCTGCCATAAGCATCGTGCAGTAGAGGTACGCTTATGTGAACGTTAAAGTTTGTAGACTTCGGACTTTGCCATTTTCATGCACTTGCTGTGTCTAAAGCTAACTACCAGTTAGCCAAAGTAGGTACGAAGGGCAGCTGAAAACACCTGTAAAGGTATTTTCGATCTTCAGCCTACCATTTAGCCCAAAACTGCAGTGTTCACATTAAAGTAACTGTTCAAATAAGCCTACCTCTACTGTAGCTGACGCATCCGTTTTATGCATTATTTGAATATATGTTTCAAAGTCAGCTTTGGCTCAAGGAATATTTATCTGAGAAGTAAAATAAAACCACAAGAGTTTGCAATGTTCGATTCCCAAGTCAACTTGCTGTGTTCAAAATCTGCAAAATAGTTATTTTATCTCTGGAGACTACGCAATGTAGAAACTAATAATGCGAAGACCCATAAAACCAAACAGTTTGCAGCGTTCGATTCCTCAGTCAACCTTCTGTCGAGGGGTCGACGACTCTCATCTTTGATGTACACCATTCCGGAATAACGGAATAATCCTCACCATTCCGGATTATTCCTGGCCATTCGCCGGATTATTCCTAACCATTCCATATCCTCCCATTCTTTATCGAGTCTGGTAATTCACCAAATTTTGTTTAGTCCGCATTTATTTCACCCCATTCGGTCTCTCCTACGGCGAACGAGGGGTCGACGACTCTCATTTTTATGTACAACATTCCGGAATAACGGAATAATCCTGAACATTCCGGATTATTCCTGACCATTCCGGATTTTGACCATTCCGGATTATTCCGTCGGGACGTATACACCATTCCGGAGAGTCGTCGACCCCTCACCTTCTTTTGTTGGGTTGTTTGTTCAAAATCTGTCAAAATATCTCGTTATTTTGTTTTGTTGGTAACTTTTATTCTCTATTTGTTACTCCGCTGTTTTTCCTCTTCATAAGGAGGTAACACATAAGTTAGTATTATTATGATCCTTATTGGCAGTTATTTCAATAATTTCGTCGTACCTATATTACTATAAACATTATTACCCTAGTATTTCTAACCTACTATTCTACTACTACTACTACTACTACTACTACTACTCAAATGGTAACCTGCTTTTAATTTTTTTTCACATTTTTCCATTTCACCATTTAGGAAGAAAACTTTTTAGGCCCGTTTAGCCTTTTTCTTATGTTTGGTTTTACGATCCTGTGCATTGCTCTAGTGTTTTTTTCCTTTTTTTCTTTTACTTCCCTATTTCCTTTTTCCTGTCCAGTGCTAGCGAAATATTTATTTATTCATTCAAATTTACGTGTTAGTATTTTTCGATACTCATCAGGACAAAACTATAGGTTTCCATTGGTCAGAAAGACCCACTAAGCAGGGACGTATTCAGAGGGGGGGGGTCGACCCCCCCCCCCGAAACATACAAAAATACTAAATTTTTTACAGGTTTTTAACCTCTGATCTATATCTTTTCTGTAGTTGCTGGTATGGACTAGGCTCCCCCTAGCCCCCCCCCGATATAAATTCCTGTATTCGGACCTACCACTAAGTGACCACTGTGCACTGTATCTGACCGAAGCAAAAAATCCTGAAGTTACCGATAAAATAGCCAAGGCAGTAGGCAATTTATAAAGCACATATCTCAGTTT
Source organism: Branchinecta lindahli (assembly GCA_023053555.1). NCBI lineage: Eukaryota > Metazoa > Arthropoda > Branchiopoda > Anostraca > Branchinectidae > Branchinecta > Branchinecta lindahli. The sequence continues at coordinate 13,673,138 of JAKZAO010000003.1, forward strand.
CAAGGGATAAAATACTTCAGATCTTTGGAACTTTCCATGGTGACCAATGTGCTCCTAGCCTAGGAAGCAATAGCTCTTGGTATGAGAATGGACGGAACGATTAGTAATACTTAAGTAAAACGGGTCCTTTAAGGTTACTGTGCCCCTAATAACAGTAAAGCGGAATGAAAGTAAACCCTGTGTACACTTAGGATTCAAATGAAAAGCTCCAGCCTTATACTAACGGATAAGGGTTAACAGCTGTAGGATGGGGGGGGGGCTATTTGGCTTCTCGAAGATTCTTTAGACCTGTCTAGAGGGATTGCTAGATTTTTATCTACCCAAACTGAATTGCAGGGCAACGACTACCCCGAATCGAAGTTTCCAGGGTTTACAACATATCCTCGAACCCCTGTCGCCCCGACCATTGGAACAATGGGTCAATTACAAGCTGGGCAAAACAACCTTTTACCAACATGTCTTAGGTTTCAGGGGATTCTGACAGGTCGTATCATCGGTTACTTCGGGATCCGCCCCCACCGCACCCCTAGCAGTTCAACACCTGCCCATTCCTCCCTCTAGATGATTAAGCTGTCAATATACATAAAGAGAACCATTCATATTCACGAACATGATATGATCAACGGCTGGAATCAAGGTATTGCTAACTCGTATGGTCAGTGGTCATCCACGCGTGTCGTATCATCAAGTTGTACGTAGACAACTGACACGAATGAACTTGGTGAACATTTATAAGCATCTGGGCATATGTAATTTGTGCATCTGTTATATTGCACAGATTTTAAGTTGAGGGATACAAGATCCTTTAAAGGATGTGTGGTCGGCCTTTCTGAACCACAAAGCTACGAGCCAGTTCTTTTCTTTACGGAAGCTTCTAACTATCAATAGCCAGGTCGACGGATTTCTCTCTTAATACCCGATAGCCCTACTGGGAATGGTATGCAACCTATACAATCAATTATTTATTTATACTAAATTATCCACTTGGCAGCATGGGCTGACGACAATATCATCATACATTAGACGGCAAAAGAAACATTTAGATTAATTATATAAAACTGGTTTGTCAGATCGCTTAAAATAAACTATGCTAAATATACTGTAATAGACTAAAATAAAGTTATCAGCTTCTTCACGATTCGTCTATTTCGGTTACTTGTTCAGACATAGTAGTGCGTAGCCCCTAGGTAATCGCAGTACCTATGAATAGCTGATTATTACGAGGGTCGTTGGGATAACCATGACCAAAACAATAGAACTCGGCTTGTACTCACAAATATTGACGGAGTGAGTAGAATGGAAGAAGACCGAGACATTTCCTGGTAAGTATATTGTTCTTCTGCCATCGGTACTCTTCATTTTGTTACACGGAACATTTCAACGGGTAACAATGGAATAGGTTTTGTATTCCAGATTTCCATTCAGGCAAGGGGATTAATTCATTTCTATTTCAAATTTGTTTCAGGACGAGGAGTGAAATACAAAAGCCTGCGAAATGAAAACGAAGAGCTGCCTCGGATTTCAGAGAGATTAGACTGGTTAGCTTTACCCGTTTCTAATTTATCAGAAACACGGTTAAAGGGCTAGACGTGAAGAAACTACGAACAACAGAAATTATGCGGCTGTAAGGCTTTTTCCGACCAGCCTAGAAGAAACAAAACAGCAGACCAAAGATGAAAACCAAATAAGAAGACAATGTAAGATATTGTACACAGAACAGAAGTAACTTTGAAGGTCGGACGAGGGGTTGCTCACTCTCCGCCACCGGTGTACACCTCGGCACGGCACCGGCTCGGCACCGCAGCACGCGCCACTGGTGTACATCATTTCTGAGAGTGAGCAACCCCTCGAGGTCGGACAGACCTGACGTGCTGACGGACAGAAACGACGTGCGGGAAAGCTGTGATGGGAAGTTGAAGATATTTTTTTTTAAATTCAAATCCCTCATCCTTATTCTGTCTTCTATATTCTAGCTCCCTTTTGGAATTATAATTATAACCTCTACCCTTCGCAACTGTTTTTCTTTTGTATCTACGAGTTTTTAGTGCTTTTCCGGCCGAGCCGAGTTTGACAGTCAAGCAGCGCGAACTTCGGCAAAAGTTTCAAGGTCTTCAAACTTTCCGCATCAAATTCTATCAAAAATATGTGGCATGAACGGTCATGAGAAGCTTAAAAATTTTATTTTTCAATTTGGAAGAACTGGCAGGCAACATACCTAACTTGTGTTTCACTCGGTTTTTCCCACTATTTTAACACGGCGCGCAGAATTTTCAAATGTTTTGCGTCGAATCTCAGCTTCGGATGGCGGGAAGTCTGTACTAAGCCAACAGCGACGAAGAAGAAAATAGCTACTTTCACGGTGCAAGTATTGGTATTTTGAAAAATGTTATTCCTGAACCACTTTACGTGATAAGGTCATTTCTAGTAAGACATATGCTTTATACATATTCTCGGAAGATCGCACTTTTAAATCAACTGTCTATTTTGTGGCATTATTAGTGAGAGAAATTCCAACCCCAGGTCATTATTCACAACACAACCATAGTTAATGAAAATGCAGAAGAAATCCCCCCACGTGAACGACCCAACAATCGGAAAAAAAGCAGCCGTGCCAAAAATTAAATCTTGGCACTAAAGAAGGTTTTCCGAGACGGAAAGCAAAGTCGGAGTCACTTCCCAAAGAATTTCGCTATGCTTCAGAAAGTTTGCCGAGCTTCCGCCCCGTTTTCGCGCTTTGGAAACCAATTTTTTTTGCCGAACTTTTCAGCGAGCGAAGCCCATCGCGAAAACTATGGGACCATTGGACCATTGGAAAGTGATTCCGACTTTGCTTTCCAGCTCGCGAAACCCCTCCTTTTATCGGAAAGTGATTCCAGAAAGTTCGTGGAAAGCTCCGCGGAAAGTTGAATTCTTAGGCGGAAATTCTGAAAAGTGGCGATTTCAGCTTTCCATGTGTTTTCGCGATCAATCCAGTGGAAAAGAGGAAAGCAATTCAAAGAATCGGACAAGTTTTCGCAGTGTGCTTCGCTCGCTGGAAAGCGATTTCGGAGTCTCGAGAAAAAACCTCCTCTTCTTCCAATACAGCAATTTCTAAAGTCCGGTCTTCACTTCCCGGAACTTCCGGAATCTGGGCTTCCAGATTATTCTTTAACGTCTTCTGTAAATTGCATCTGGAATATGAACCGATCCGAAAGTATATCAAAATAATCCGCAAAAAACTTCCTGAACTTCCAGATTTCCGGAATTTTTAAGTACCGCAGAAGAAATTAAAAAAAAAATCCCGGAAAATCTGGGAACCCAGATTCCCGAAGGTGAAGACTCACCTTAAGAAATAATTCCCCTAATAGGATACTTATGGTTAGGCTAGAGGCTTCATTTTTATATTGCAGGTTCCTTTCTTCAGCTACAGTCTGAAGAGGACCCTTGCCGAGAAGGGCCGGAATGTTGATGAAGAATGTCGTCGAAAATCTGGTAGCGAACCTTAATCATAAAGATGTTGAACACCCCTGGATGGGTATTCTTTTTTGATAAGATTCTTTGTCTTGTGATTTTGTATCTAGGTTAATGTTGTTTTTTTGTTTGTTTTTCTTGTAATTGTTGTTTTCTTTTCTTTTCACATACTCCATCTTTTTTTCCGCTGTGTTGTTTGATGGCCAATAAAATACTTCATTCATTCATTCAATGCTGACTTATACATTTTGAATATTTTTTTTCATACGATTCCCAGTCAGCTGGGGCCGGGAAGTTGTAAACAATTGAGTCCTGTGCCCCCCCCCCCTCGTCAAGAGATTTATGACCCTCTCTATCCCACCACGCGGAAACCGAGGGGTCGACGACTCTCATTTTTTATGGCACCATTCCGGAATAACGGAATAATCCTGACCCTTCCGGATTATTCCTCGCCATATTCCGGATTATTCCTAACCATTCCATATCTTCCCATTTTTTTATCGAGTTTGGTAATTCACCAACTTTTGTTTAGTCCACATTTATTTCACCCCATTCGGTCTGTCCTGCGGTGACCGAGGGGTCGACGACTCTCATTTTTATGTACACCATTCCGGAATAATCCTGACCATTCCGGATTATTCCTTTGGGACGTGTACACCATGCCGGGAGAGTCGTCGACCCCTCGGCGGAAACAGGGTAAAACACTTGTCGGAATCGTATTCTGAAAAATCATAATTAAGAGAAGCGGTACGCCCTGCATAGATGAAATCCATTCAGGTTCAGGTCTTTTAATGACAAATTATGTGACACAAAAAGTCCGTAATGCACACTATGAAATCGGTTTACCGGTAACAGCATTTTATATGACCTTTTCAAAATAATACAGAAAACTTAGTCAACATTCGGTTGTTATAATTCTGTTTACGCCCCCCCTGGCTATTGCACCTTAGGCCATTGCCTAGGTTGGCCTTATGGGAAACCCGACCCTGGTCTGGCGTCAAAGCCATCGGTTATTTGGCCAGCCAGCCTTTGGCATCCACCCCATCGTCCTCATGATCCTCAGTTAGAATGAGTCACTGTTTTTTCACAAACTGCATTTTTTTTTTAATTACCTGTTACTACTTTAGTAGGGAAGTCGCTCGTTTTATCAGCAGTTCAAGCCCTTTTACCACATTTATGGTGTTTACAATGGTATGCAGAGGCGTCAATTTTTTTAAACAGTAGTTTTTTCTGAAAAACAGTGCGTAAAATTGACCAGCCAGTTGGTAAATACCTTGCCCCCCCCCCAAACATTTTGGCTAGTAACCCCTCTGATGGTATGACATCTGTTGGGAACTTTCTTCCCGTCCCTCTTATATTTCTTGAAGATCGACTACAATCACAGTTCGACATAATGCTTTTACCAAACTACGAAAACAGGTCTTTCTCCCTCCCTACGTTACATTGACGATGTAGGCCAATTCTCCCAACCCCACCCTGCCCCACATAAACAAAACAAGAGCTGTAAGCTCATATGGCACAAAAACTTAAGAGAAAAAATAAGCCAGTACTTACTTTTACCACCCAATCCTTTGGGTTATGTGCATTAGTTCCACAGACGTACAATCTGGACCCATCTCCAATAGGTTGAATGACACGAATATGGTTCCGGCAGTCGTAATTCTGCGAATAAAAAGCATGATTAGAAAAGTTAATTAGAACCGGGAATAAAAGAGGGCAATGGATCGTAAAGACAATACAGACAGAGAACAAACAGGAGTACTGTAGTAAAGGTATGCTTATTTGAACGTCGCCTAAAAGTGAACGGTCGCCGAAGAAAACACTGAAGCCATTACCATGGAACTTGTACTGAAATACTTGTAAAATACTGAAAATTGAAAAAAGCCTGCCACGTGCAAATTTCCTAATATCCCAGATCTTAGATCTTTCCATCCCCCATGCTTTCAGAAATGGCGGTACAGTTGAGTTGACCTATGCTTATTTGAACGTCGCCAAACAGTGAACGATCGCCGAAGAAAATAGTAAAGACCATACCACGCAACTTGTACTGAAAAATGCACGCCGAAAATCGTTCTTTCATATGTGCATCATCATAATCATGTCAGCCTTAGCTACTGAAGTATTTGATTTCCTTCTGTTTCTTCTTTAAAATTTTTCATCTTTTGCTAACCTGCGCGTAATTCCACCAAAGAGATGGCGCTCAAACTATACGGCATACCCCGACGGAAAATGCATATTTAAATGTAAAATATCTGAAAAGAAGAATTTTAACTCAGTGTTTATGCCAGAAGAGAGCTGAAACAGTTGGTTCATCAAGCTTTTTAATTTTCCATTTTATTTGACTGTTTATAAGCAAGTAATGAAACCAAAGTAGTAAAACATTTAAAAATGTTCGGAAATGTGTTCAAACAAGCATACCTCTGCTGTACTTGAACTGGTGTTTGTCTGCAAAATATCCCTTGCCAAAACAATCTCTTTTATCAGACCCCCATACTTTCAAAGCAGATTAATTTTAAGATAAAGGCATGGGGATACAACAAATTAAAAAGGGTCAGAGTTGGCCTACCTCTTTCTTTGCTTCCTAAAAGAAGTGTATTTTTTCTCTCTGTTGTTTTAGTATCTAGGCCTACTCGTGTCTTTGTAGTTGCTCTTGAACTGCAATATTAGTTATTAAAGCGGATTTGTGCAAATAAAAACAGAAATAACAAATTCTCGGTGGGCCGAAACTACCTTCAGGAATTCACCCTGTCTCCGTAGGTCACCAAAGCACTTACTTCCCATAGTAGAAACCAAATCCCTTTCCTCCCAAACCTGCTGAATTAACAGATTACACAAAAAAGGCCTGTCTACCATATGATTTATTTCTACTAAACAGTCGAACGCAAATCAAAATAGTAGGCTACAAGTAAAAAATTCAAACTGATTATTTTCCATGGCAAAAAAAGAATGGAACAAGAGCTACGAGCTCATATGGCACTTGTACGAGTAGGTGATGTAAGAAAGTAGATGAGTGATCGTCACAAATGTGGAAGGATCCTAAAACGCGATCGCCGAAATTCCGGGAAACCCTCTTCAACTCCCCTCAAAGAGTCCCGATCCGATCTGGTTCTCCGTGAATATATCTAGGGCTTATGCTTGTTCTTCCCACCAAATCCCATCCCGATCCCCCAACGCTAAGCGTTTCACGAAAATTCCGGTGATCCCCTTCACCCCCCCCCCCACAAGTATCGGATACGGTTCGGACTTGACACGGAACATCTGAGACGGCACCTCTGTCCGCTTGCCAAGTTTCATCCAAATCCGATCGCCCGTTCAAAAGCTATTAACGCCACTAGATTCCGGATTCCCCATCGCTACACTCCCCCCACGACAGTCGGATCATACAATTGACTATGCTCAAGTCGGTTTGTTCGAGTCCCTGATATGCCAGCCAAATTTCGTCGTCCTAATTCATCAGGGAGTACCGAACTCGCGGGATCACCGGAATTCCGGACCCCCCCCCCAACTTCCTCCACAGTGCCCGAATCCGGCCCGATTATGCCAATGATGTTATCTAGGACTTGTGCTTGCTCTTCTCACCAAGTTACATCCCGATCCCTCGACTCTAAGCGTTTCCCAAGATTTCCGGTTCCTCACTCCAACTCGAAATCCGGTCACCGAATCCGGTCCGGATTTTAATTGGGTCATCTGAGACACGAGGTCTTTCCATATGTCAAGTTTCATGAAGATCCGATCACCCATTCAAAAGTTACGAATACCTCAAGATTCCGGATTCCCCCTTCCTCCACTCCCCCCACGTTGGTCAAATTATGTAAGCGACGATTCTCAAGTCTTTTATTCGAGCCCCTGATATCCCAGCCCAATTTCATCGTCCTAATACATCAGAAAGTACCGCAATTGCGGGATCACCAGAATTCCGAACCCCCCTCCAACTCCCCCCACAGTGCCCGAATCCGGTTCGGTTACGTCAGTGATGAATCTAGGACTTGTGCTTCTTCTTCCCACCAAGTTTCATCCCAATCCCTCTTCTCCAAGCGTTTCCCAAGATTTCCGGCTCCCCCCTCCAGCTCCCCCCAAAGTCACCGGATCCGGTCCGGATTTTAACTGGGTCGTCTGGGGCACGAGGTCTTTCCAAATATCAAGTTTCAGTGAGATCCGATAACCCGTTCAAAAGTTATAAATTCCTCTATATTCCGGATTCCCCCTCCCTCCACTCCCCCCACGATGTTCGGATCGGGAAAGTTACTATTTCCAACTTAATCATTTAGGGTCCCTGACATGCCTGCCAAGTTTTATCGTCCTAGCTTATGTGGAAGTGCCCGAACTAGCAAAACCTGGACAGACCGACGGACGGACAGAAATTGCGATCGCTATATGGCACTTGGCCGAAGGGCAGGTGCCATAAAAATGTAAAGTGTCCGTCCTCATCACCCACATTCAGGACCGGACATAAGAGACCCAGGACCTCTAGGGTTTAGAGTCTTGGTCCCTTTTTGTAATTTAGCAAAAAACTACTTTTAATTTCTTTTTCATGTACGGTAGGTAGGTTTTTTATTTTTAACCAAAAGATTGAAAATAAAATAAAGTAACATGACTAATATCCTATTGCGGCAAAAAGAAAGTCCTAAGGACTTGTGCTGCAATTTACTAACACGACATGTAAAAAAATAAAATAAAGTAAAGTATAAAGTAACAAAATAAAAAAAAGTATAAAGTAACATGACTAATATCCTATTGCAGCAAAAAGAAAGTCCTAAGGACTTGTGCTGCAATTTACTAACACTACTTGTAAATAATTAGTTACAAGTAGTATTAGCACAAGTACTATTAGTAGTATAAGTTACAAGTACTTTAAGTTTAGAAAACAGACCAGCACCAGCTATAATTTCTGACACATTACAATTTTGATATTTAGGCCTACAACTTCGGCCTATATTTGCCCTTTCCGAGGTTGGTGCCCTAGGCGGCTGCCTAGTTTTCCTAGCCAGAAGTTCGACACTATACCTACATTCACATACTGCGATTTCAAAAGAACAGCGAAAACTTTTTTCATTTCCCCATTTCCCTAGTCCCTATCCCTTGCCGCGTAAGCTTATAATCGGAAGGGATAACCGCAAGTGTCGCTTTTAGTGCCGTCTGGCGGATAAACCGCAATTTATGAGACAAGGCTTCTGTCTGTTTTCTCACGGGAACTGCTTTCCCGGCAAAAGTTTTAATAAGCAAGTTTAGAAGTTGTGAATTTCCAGTCCCTGGAAAATCCCTGCGGGGATACTGTAGTTAAGTTCAGCCGAGGATTCAGATTGGGCATATCGTGAAATATTAGGCACAATTCCAATGAATTTTAACGGAAACGTTTTTCAGTGTACCCGGATGCTCGGCAAACTTTTCAAACTCGCGTTAGGGTTTTAGTTCGCTTATTTTTTTGTCTTATCTAGTATAATTGTTTTCTTCCAGTCCCAGTGCATAAAGATGGGTTGCTCACTCTCGATTTTGGTGTACACCAAGTGCCCGGTGCTAGAACCGGCTGGCACCGGTTGTCACGTGTTAGAATATAGTGCCATTTGAGCTTACAGCTCTTGTTCTACTTCATTTCATACTATAAGCTTCTACTTACTAAACACTTATTTTTAAGAGAAACCTACTTATTTTGGGAGCACGCTGGTTTCGGCTGGTGCCGGGAAACGGTTTACACCCACTGTAGGGAGATGGTAAACCCCTCGGTGCATCACTCCTTTGAGACTGTTATAGTAGTCGCGACTGTCGCGAGTAGTCGTCTCTCCAGCGTGGGCGTATCAGTCGTCATCGAGAAAATCCCACGATAGTAAGAAATCAAATCCTTTCCGCTAAGAGTCCGGAGACATGCCGAGTCAGTTTTGCCCATTCTCAGAATATTCCAATTTCTATGCTGTGCTGCATTATCCCAGATTTATGACTTGAATCCACCTTAAAAGCCGACGAAAAATTGACATGGTAATCCGAGTATGACTATAAATCATCAATTTCTCATTACGAAGCATATTATCGAATGTGGCTTCTGGTCAGAGTGCAGAATTGATAGGTATATAAAAAGAGATTATATTCGGCCAAAAGATGGCAAATGGTTAAGTGGAAGCCTGGAGCGATGAATAAACGTAATGTATGCGTGGTGTCTTATTCCAGACACGCCCCTCACATAGTATTCCGTGAAACGACGTCCCGCGTCTTCACTTTAATGCACTTGTATCAAACTGAATTTGACCAGATTTAACTTGAGGCGTAGAAAACTCATCCGATTTTCAAATAATCAGTTTAACACTTTCTAAAGACTATTATTCTTAAGGATTTTATTTTTTTACAAGAAACTTTTTTGCGATATTAAAAGGGAAAGTGATTTTTTATAATGAATTTGTTTAAATTTTTGTTTTTAGTGGCCAAATTGCAGGTGTCACAACGGAGCATGATCAGTGATTAAATTCTTTATGTGAATGAGAAGATAAGAGGAAGTTTGTAATGTTCATTGGAAAATTGTCTCGAAATGTCGCTTCAATTTGTGGCTTCTTGGCGACGTCGTATTTTCACCCTGGAAAATATCCAAATATTGTTTCACAATTTGCGGTGTGGCCAATAAGTAAAAGGCAAGCATAATTTTCACGCAAATCTCAATCAGCGGTATGCAATTTGTAAGGGTATGGGCCGGTCTATGGTAATCGTTCAGATATAGTGATAATGATAATGAGATAATGTGATAATGAGATAGCCGAAGAATGGCAGATTTTGAATGTAGTTAATTTAAGTAGCAATCTGGTGTCCAAAATTTCCATTTCCGGGTTTATCAACAACAAGGACCGCAAATTCCAACACATGTGACTTAAACCTTGGATTTTCGGCTCCATCATCACATCATATGGAAAAGTTTAGGTTTTTTTCCACTTTATGATGAAAGTGAGGAAAATCCGGCGGGAAATCTTTATCGTGTGTTCGCACTTTGAAGCTATAGTAGTACTAATATTAATAAGAAGAACAATGATACAATAACTTACTCCTCACCACTGACCATATCGCTGGTGGACAGGCAGAAACGCGTAACTCAATTTTTTGGTTTTTCAAGAGGCTAAAAAACAAGCGCATTTCGCCGCATCGCCTGCACTAACCTGCACTTTACACTAACTGTGAGCGTGTTCCACCCCTCTACGAATAGTAACTATTAGTTACCATTTCCGTTCCAGCCTCACGAAAAGTTACTACGCTGACCGTTCCAACCTTCTCAAAATAGTAACTAATAGTAACTATTTGCTTACCACGCTCGGGACCGTAGTAAGCGTAGTAACTACGCATCTCTGCAACGTGATGGGTCCGATCAGCCCGCGGCCTGATATTTGACCGAAAAAATAAAAAAGCGTTCCAGCCTAGCGTAGTAACTACGGTAAATACCGTAGTAACTACGGTAAGTAGGGTGGAACACGCTCTGTATCTCGATCTCTATGCATGCTAGAGATACGCTGACAAGAGCAGAATGTGCGCCTTGGCTTCGGATTCAATGATTTGACCATAACTCATCTTCGTGAAACATTGAGTTACGGATTTCTGTCTGTCCACCATCGATATCAATCGAATTTTCTTCGTTTTAATGTGTCCAAAAGACCATACCAACAAAATTACAAAAATAAAACTCGGTACTGGCAAGGAGTCGCTTTAGTTCCCTGAAGAGTATCAGCCCCTCCCTCCCGGAAATAAGGGGCAAGGTGAGAAAAGGTTAACAAGCAGTAAGATTATATATTTTTCAACAAAAGAACCGCCAGCATAAGAATTAAATACAAACAGCGTTTGACGTCCCCTCTTTTCCACAACCCCCCACCCCCAACGGTGACGGTGCGGGAAACACAGACGCAGCCCCCCAAATTCATTACACAACTGAATGGGATTAGGCTAATATCTCGACTAGGAATCAGGAATGTTCCTGCCAAGAGTAAACTGTTAATCGCATCATTTATACCGTTATCGCTGGGAACGGTTTATTGGGAAGTTTCGGAAGTTAGTACCACGAGTTGAAATGGACTGTGTAAGTAGTGACTAGTTTAATGGCAGGGATAACGATAGCGCGAGAATCAAAGTAAACGGCAGTGATAACATTCGGGTTGGAATCAAAGTAAACTGGAGAGGAGTGAAGCGCATTTACGAAGACAAACATAATGTAGAAACTACAACAACTAGACAAAAACGCGGACTCAGAGATACTTTGGGATACTGTGGGTTACTTTGGGTTACATTGGGCTACTTTGGGTTACATTAAGTTACTTTGAGTTACACTGGGTTACTTTGGGTTACATTGGGTTACTTTCGGTTACATTGGGTTACTTTCAGATACTTTTGGGTTACTTTCCAGGGTGTACGAAGTTACTTTTGGTGTCCACTGGACAAAAACTACAAGCGGCATTTCATTCGACTTCGGAAGTTCAACTATTTACACTGGACGTTTCATACTTGGTTTCAGATTCGTGAAAACTGTCTGGTGTCTAGTCAATACAATATATTCCAAGAAGGGTTGATAATCAAATGAGAGTAATTAAACTTTCTGTAGAACTAAAGAGAATGAAATACTCTCGACAAAAATAAAATTCACAACTTCCGCGATTTGAGATACTCTTTAGTTCCGTGCTATACTGCTCTGCCAGAAATTTCATTGAACGAAAAGTTGTTTTGAACGATACAGGCGGGCAGAAAACACCCCAAACTGGGCGTATTTATCTTTCATTCATCAGAATCTGTGGTAGCATTAAAACTTCTCTCTGGATCAACGTCATTTTACTTCCACATACCCCGAAAAACATTTTTCTTTACGGGTGTTGAGTATTACCATAGTTAATATTTTTCCATGTGTGACAATCTGGTATGACCGGCACAGCTAGACAAAATAAAATATATACTACAGAAAATTCGAAAGAAAACGACATTGTTGCCACGGATGTATCTATGTATGCATTTTTACACAGAAAGCCCCGAAGGACCATGGTAGGCTAATTATTTTCTTTCGTGTTTTCCTTTCTTTCTCTCTTTTTTCGTTATTATATACTCACGTCTTTGTGCCTTGTGCTTATTTTGACGGGTCATAGATAAAATCATCATCAATCATCTTTGACAGTGCAAAAACGGATACGTCAGCTAAATTTTATTCGAGCTATATTTCGGCCCTTTTTGGCAAGGGTCCTCTTCAGGCTCAAAACCGCTCAAGTTGGAAAAACGAAACTTGTGATAACAAAACTGAAGATTCTAGCTTAGTACTTCTAGCTTAATACTAAGCTAGAATCTTCAGTTTTATTATCACAAGTTTCGTTTTTCCAACTTGAGCGGTTTTGTGCCTGAAGAGGACCCTTGCCAAGAAGGGCCGAAATATAGCTCGAATAAAATTTAGCTGACGTATCCGTTTTTGCACTGTCAAATATGATTCGCAGTCAGCTTGGGTTGAAGGAATATTTATCAATCATCATCATCATCATCATAAATGTAAATGTGTTTGTTGGTCTAAAGTTTGTCAGAAGTCTCTAATCAAGCTCGTAGGTAAGAAATAAACAAACAAAACACATAATAGAAAGAGGGGCTGGAACTGACGGTCTCATTACCTTGACAAAACATATTTTTGCGCGTCTTAATATGATCCCCCCCCCTTTATATATCGCTAAGGAACCCAACTCCAAATTTGGCCGTTGCTTCGACCCAAAGATCCTCATACCCAGGCCCGTATCCAGGAATTTATTTCGGGAGGGGGGGGGGGGGTTGCCCGCGAAATTTATTTAGAGGGGGGGTTGCCCAGGTCTGACCACAAAGTACAAAAAATACATAGATCAGAGGTTAAAGCCTACACAAAACCATTACTTTTGTGGGTTTTTGGGGGGGGGGTTCGAACCCCCTAACCCCCCCCCTGGATACGGCCTTGCTCATACCAAGCTAGAGCAAAATATCTCAACCACTTAAGACAGTGATCGGGCACACTTTACGAAGCCACGTATCCCCATCACTTATGTATCGGGATCCCGAAATCACGTACCTCACTTTTTCCCTTGGAGACACAGCTATTCGTGTTGGAAGGCTCCAGTAACAGCGCATCCTCCTAGAAGAGATACAACAAATCAAACACAAAACTTGACCTCGATAACCTAGTACTCACAAGAACAGAATAGACAGCGCTTTAAGCGAACTAAGGAAAGCTTTTACATAAATGAATTTATAAGGCGAAAATATTTGTTATAGGGTCAGCATTATGGACCGAGTTTGGGCATGTCAGATGTATTTCAAGTTGGGAGATTGAAGCTCCAGAAATATCGAAGTGGATAAGGACGAACAAGAATACGGGCGTTTCGTGACGGGCGCTCACAAAACTGGTAAGCAATTCATTCCAGAAACAGCTATCGCACACGAGGTGGAATTGCAGATAGGAAAACAAGTTTTCTAGAAAAAAGTAAAACCAAGGATTAGCCGGATAAACAAAAATATACTAGTTCAATTTAATTTAGTTCACAAAATGAAACTACAAAGTTAATTACCCCTAAAATTTAATTAACCTTGCAATATGATAAAGACAGAAAACAAAAACAAAGAAATCGATGGAAGGCAAAAACCGACAATATTAAAGGCAAAAGAACTGAACCAGCACGTGCCAATCCAGACCATACGCCTTCCACTAACCTGGCCACACATACAGAGGCAGCATATGGACCAGACAAGACAACCAGCAGAGATTCCTGGGCGCGATGATCACGAGATTAAAGGGAAGAAACAAAAAAACGACAGAAAAGGTCACACGCCCAAAGTGATTCATTTCACCTAAGGTGTAGTAATTAAGCTTCAACGCCTGGTATTCGCAAACGAGTCAACAACCCAACTCTTAAAATCCAACTAATTTTTAGAAACAATTAACCGTTGCGGGCAGAGAACCCACAGATGTCACCGCCATCCCACCCAAGTTTTTAGCAGCGAAACAGCAGTAGTCCGGCGCTCGGTGCAGCTGACCCCATTTTTCCGGTGATCGCCGAAGTTTTCGGTCATTTTCATTTATCTTATAATGGAAGGTTCCGTTTTCTCAAAGATCGGACGAAGTTGTCGGTAAATTTATCTTTCCCGGGTGTCAGGGAACGGTGAATCGTTAGTTAAACTTGCCGGTTGGAGAGGGAGGCTGGATTTCCGATAAGATAAAGATACTGTCGTCTGTTTTCAAGAGAGGCAGAAAGGAAAGCGAGAACGGGACGAAGCCGTGCTGAACGATTCATCTACTATTGGGGAAAAAGGCTGAAGTTTTTCCAAAATATGTCAGAGTGCGATATATCATAAATTATAATACAAGGTCAAGTAACAGCAGTATAAAGGTATAGTGTAGCCTAGCCCGTAATGGCTGTGCAGAAACGTCTAGAGCGGCTCAGTTGACAGATATTTCGTTGAAACAGCTGATGATATTTCATTGTAGATACGTCGGGCGTATATTGTCTTCGTTTTCGCTTGACTTTCTTACTCCATTTCCTTTGTACTGGTACATTATGATGGGTAATAAATTATCAATAATAATAATACTAGAGATGATTTTCAGTTGTTTTGCATATTTATGGGCTAATAAAAACTGACCGACCAAAATGTACCGCCCTGCAAATATGCAAAATAAGTTTTTGCCCGATACGAGATATAAAAATGATACGACCCTTCTTCAAAAGTACCAAAAAGAATATAAATAGAAGATTGAGTACTTTCCGCTGAGTGAATGAGAAACTTAAAATAGAGTATCTTTACGACCCACCCATAGTCAGGCTTTATGGTAAGAGTGGAAAACTATACATGTTGGTGTTATTTTCGTCCTGAATAAAATAACTAACAAACAATAATCTTTGTGCCTTGAGTAATTTATGTGAATACCTTTACAATACTCACTCTCCTCCTTAAACTAGAAACTTTTATAATTTGTTTCCACATTCAAATGTGAATTAAGCGCAATGACCAACAAACGATTTTCCAGATAATTCTGAATCTGTTGTGTAATTTGCTCTGACACGCCTTGTTAAAGATTCACACTGATACTTTTTGGAGACTGGTTGTATTTTGGCCATGGCGAAGACTCAATCCGATGTTTAAAGACAAGAAAGGTAAGCTTGTATCCTACAAATACTTTTTCAGCCTAAGCTGACTGGGAAACATATTAAACAATAGCTCAAAACGGAAAAGGTCAGCTATGTGGTTCGTCAGCGATATTTCCGGATATTTCGGCCCTTCTTGGCACGGGTCCTCGCCAGGCTCTTGCTGGAAGAAACGAACCTTAGATTTCAGGTTTTTCTGTTTTGAGCCATTGTTTAATTCTTTCCTACAGATATACTGCAAAACTCACACTGCCAGAAGCAGATTCATTTACTTGTATGCGTTTGGTATCCCGGATGGCTCTGGCTGAATAAAGTCATCAATCCGAACAAATTTCTAATTGAACACTTTGGTGGTTCTGCTCGTTTGGAGTTATTATAGTTAATAACAGCAAGACGTGCACCGTCTGCCAAAATGGTCAGATGGGATTGTTGGCTGTTTGATTTCTCAATTCCGTTTTCAAACGAGTTTTTCTCTCCAGCCAATTAAGGGACTGCGAACTCTCACCAAGAACTGAACAAAGATCTTAGACAAACGATCGTGGCGAGGGGTTACTCACTCCTAAAATGATATTTGACAGTGCAGAACGGATACGTCAGCTGAATTTTATTAGATCTATACTTCGGCCCTTCTTAGAGCTAAGAAGGGCCGAAATATGGATCTAACGGGCCCACGGAGGTTTGGACACTGGTGCCCAACGAGAGAGTAACCCCTCGGATCGTGGTCGGGTGGACGCGAACTTAATTCCTGCAATAATTTTCGGAACTATCAACAATACGGTATGAAGGAGTAGAGACTTTTTCAACCTTATGATGAAAGTGCAGAAAATTCGGCCGGGAGAACCTGATCATCCCTACGATAAGAGCAAAATACCCAGTTCGTTTCACAGCAACATGACTGTTGCTTCTGAGGTTTATCGCCAGGGGGTTGCTATCTCAACTTTTCCCTACGGAACTAATGAAGGTGCCGAAAATTCTGGAAGAAATTCCAGTCCGCAACCCCCGACCCTCACGTCTGTCCTCTGCATTACTGATGTGGAACGTAAACCCATCATAGATGACACAGAACAACAAAAATAAAACCACAAAGGTAGTAGCGAATTTACATAAGAATAATATAAAACATAACAAATGAAAACTAATTCCTACAGACTTTCTCATGATGCTTCTGACCCTTTTCTAGCCTAATCTCATTGTTTGAGGCAACTTTAACAGATTCCCGGGTATGGTAACTAGGGACTACACACTATACGAAGGACAAAGAAGGCCGTTGACACCGCACTCGTTCTACCATAGGCTACTTGAGCCTGGCGTAAGACACCCCTCACAACACCAAAAAGTTGAATGAGATTTGGTTCCCACAGATGCAAGAACGACGTAACGGCGAACAAATTTGAATACGCTCCACCGATGAAGACCTGGCGATAATTAAGATGATTCTAAACTAAGAACTGTTATTTTAATCGTTGCTTTCGAAAATCGTAAGATCAGTAGTTTATTCTTAAAGGACAGGTCGAACTTATGATGATAGTTTATTCTACTTCAGTATTCTCGTTCCCGAGATCCTAGATTTCACAAGTGTATCCTATCTTCTCTATTGACAGTATACCGATTATCATGCTTGCCATGTTTTTTGTCTGTACGTGACGTATCAGGCTCCAGATCATTTTTTCCGAGAAGCTTATTGGTCAGCAGACCGGTGATGCCAATTTGTCACATTTCTCATCCAAGGCAAGGGACATGGAACGAGGCTAAAAATAAGCGAAGCTTTGTGTTATTTGCTGTGAGCAAAAAAAACCAGCGGGGGTCGGACCAGGGTTGCCACTTCACTAAAATAAAATTCACCACACAAGTAGCAAAAAGGTACTAGCCTACCAGGGGAGAAAAAGTACCACCCAATTTTTTTTTATCATCTTAGCAGAAATAATATGTAGTGCGAGGTGTCCTTTTAAATTCCGATTTATGGTCGCAAAAGCCACTATAGACGGACAGACGGATGGACAAACTTTTTGTTTTGCTTTAAATCGCGATAGCTCGTACAATACTGGATATCCCCAGGAGCAACCTGTCTCATTTTACATGGCAAAGAAACGACCCATCTAAAAAGAAAAAACAACAACAACAAAAAATCATTTTCAGTTTATAGATGTCAGAAGACGTCTATAACTTGAATCTGTCTACATTTGAATCGATTATTTTTCCAAATGGATCCTTTTTCTGTACAACTAGGGCCCTATATGTTCTTCCATTATTAATTCAACAAAGGTTAAGACAGAGGTCCTTCAAGCACTAATTACTTTTCCTGGTCTGTAAAAGCGTTGTTCTACAGAAACAACAGAGCCGAAATGGAAAAAAAAAGTAACGAGGTATACGAATGGCTGCAGAAAATATCCTATTTTCCTAAGCTTGTTAGTCAGTCATAAAAACTTGTTACGTGTGAACAGCGTAATCAAGCCAAAACGGCAAGAACTCAATCAGGCTGTCCGATCCACACACGTTTTTCTCCCAACAGGGGGTAATAACTAATGGCAGGGTTATTTCATGCATGCATGGCCAATGCATGGTAGATAATGTAAGGCAGAAACAGATATGCAAACGATATTGTGCATTGTCATGGTAATAAAATAACACGAAAGGAAACATTTCCTTTTCTGAGCATGTTAGTGGGAACCCAAACCCAGACTTTTTAATCCTAATTTGATCTACAGCTTTTGTTTCGTACAAACCCGCATTCTGCTGTGGGTTATCTTCAAAATTCAAGCATGAATCATTCTAATTTCACACAGCAACACTTTCGAGCAAGAAACAAAATAAAAATAAAAGAAGACGTTCAAAGTAATTGTAAGGATTAAATGTTTACAAGTTGACTTCCAAAACTCCCAAATATCCCAATGCTAATTACCGATTCTAGATTTACCCATGGAGAGAATTTACAAACTTCGACGTCTTGGAACTAACACAGCAAAGGGGTTAGAGACTATATACCAATTGTAACTGATAATTGGTAATTAACGACACTTTTGTGGAAGGATAAGTTTAAAGATACCACAAAATCGACAGCTGAGTTGGTCTTAAACAGAAATAGAGTACTTCGAGGTTGTCTAATAAAAAAAAAAAAAAAAAACATATTACCTGCTAGTGGGGTAATCAAGTCGTTAAAGTTTAACTGAAAAGCCAGAATATTTGTAAACGTTGGATTAGAATCCACAAAATTATTTCGACTCTTCTAACCTAGGGCTCTAGTAATGACGTTCAAAATATCCCCTGCTGGCTAAACTAGACGAAGTTCATCCCAACGGGGAGAATTTGAATTTCAACAAAACCGTGCACTGCAATGGCTAATTAAGCGAAGCTCAGGAAATGTTCAACTCTGGACAGTAAGGTCATTCTGAAGAAAGCCCGCTATTATGTGTGACCCAAAAAATATTTTTTTTTCGCCAATCGTTCACCTTTGGAGTAGCTAAATATTTAAAGCATAAAGGTGCAAGTACACAGAAGTACCACAAATCCAAAAGAAAAGTTCACTCGATGAAAACCAATTATATTGGATAGCGGAGCAACAAAGTAATGCATTTTCATCGGGTCTTCATGCCTATATAAGTGCGGAAGTGATGGGTAACTAGCAAGGCCGTATCCAGGGGGGGGGGGGGGGGTTAGGGGGTTCGACCCCCCCCCCCGATACCCACAAAAGTAATCGTTTTGTGTAGGCTTTAAAATCTGCCCCATGTTTTTTTTTGTACGTTTTGGTGCGACCCACGGGCAACCCCCCCCCCTCCACCGAAATAAATTCGTGGATACGGGCCTGGTAACTAGACTGTCTTATATCCGCCCTATTCGGTTAAACTTTAAAGGAGAAACTCATTGATATTGTCTATCCTGCTCAATGTTTTCTCTCACCATGAGAGTACAGCTAATAGCCGGGTTATTAACATGCATGCACAGCAGGTGGTGTAAGATCGAAAACTGATACGCCGACGATGTTTATTGTGATTGTGATGATACACAAAAGCCAAATTAACGTTAGTGGAAGAGCACGGATGATAAGAGCACGCTGTTTCAAAAAGGTTGAACAAAAAAAACTCGGTACAAGTCAACTGTGTAACGTTCCCTTCGCAATATGAACCGTGCACATTTCCTTAGACAGCCGAATTTTCGGCGCTCCCTTGCAAATTAATGTCTTATGCATTTTGAATCTTACCAAAAAACAATTTATAAAACAAAAACAAATCACTGCGGAAAACTTAACATTGACAACAATCAAAGTTATTAATTTTTTTTTTTTTTTTTGATAAGCAAACAAATATTCAAACTTTCACTCTCCATGTCTCTGAATGGTGCCCATTCCGTCTATTTGGTAATCCGGAATCCGGGCCTCAATTAATTTTCGAAACAAAAATCTAACTCACAAGGAAGTAAAATGTCAAAAAATTACACGGTAAACAACGGACAGTACGGATATGACGCTACTGCTTAAATCTTACCCACCCAACCAGGCCCGTATCCAGGAATTTATTGCGGGGGGGGGTTTGCCCTTCGGGGGGGGGGTTTGCCCGCGGGTCGGACCAAAAAGTACCAAAAATACATAGATCAGATTTTAAAGCCTACAAAAAACGATTAATTTTGTAGGTTTCGGGGGGGGTTCGAACCCCCTAGCCCCCCCCCCTGGATACGGCCTTGCACCCAACCAAATCTTATGGAGGGAATACTCCGCATTAACAGGGTGGCCCCGGAACCAAGCGCGAGTATCTGTTCCGGCATTCCACGATATGAGGTCGATCTATGCTGCCCCAATGGAACGTGGTATTCCTGCGAATCGTGATCGATAGCGCTAGCAAGGGTCCTCTTTAGGCTGTATTTACAAGATCGAGTTTGCATAATTTGTTCTTCTAGCTATTTCCACCCCCCTAGGACAGGCCAGTGCTTCCTGGGGTGGCCCTTATGTGGTTTGTATTATTATCCGTTTAATAAAAATTCTCTCTCTCTCTCTCTGTAGCCTGGAGAGGACGTTTGCCAAGAGGGACGAGATATCAACACCATCAACCAAGTCTTGAACTAAACGTTCCATTACTTTAGCAAAACAAAAACATCTCCAAAAAGGATTAGTTGGCCTTCTTCCAGTTTAGCGGCCCGAGCGGACTAGTTTCTGAGAGTCCACCATTCTCTCATTATCGTCACTAGTGCCACAGAGATAGTAAAATATGGATCTACAAGGAAATGAGCAGAAAATATTAGCTTTCACTCCTCCACAGTCGGTGCAAAACTTCCACAGCTCGGGAATCGGATTGAAGATTTTCTAGCCATCAGCTTGTGGATCTATTTCCCTATAGTCTATCTATGAACAATTGCTAAAAATGACATATGGAAGTAATTACAGAAACTAGCCCGTTTGAAGGCGCTGAGTTGGAATACGGCGACTTGAGCTATGGTATGAACATAATTTACTACCTCTGATACTTAATAAAAGCCGATGGTCCTTGGAGACCGGTCGTAATTCATTGGCCCATGACAATACAAAACTTGAATATTTTGTGGGCTTGACGTGATGTCTTACGACCTGGACTGATCAATTTAGCCATTACTTATTTTTGCCATTACTTCTTTCTCAGTTGCACCAAACTACATATTCATTACCAATTTTTCTTAGAAAAGTACAGACTTAGAGATTCTGATTATAATTACAGCTGAGCAATTTAATAATTTATATCTGCCAAGACACTGCATTACCCTGTCAACAGCTCTGTAAAGGAAAATAATAGAAGCCAACTCACGAACTCCATTCGTTGCCAAAAACGGCACATAAGATCCGAGAAAAATTATTCTTGGCCAAGCAGCCCAAGCTATCCTAGAAAAGCGCGAAAATCTCAGATAACAGATACTACGATGAATAACTGACATAAACGCCCATCTGACAGATGGCGTCAGCACCAGCTAAGCGCCGCTTTGGAAACCGAGGGGCTGCTCACTGAAATTTTTGGCGTACACCAAGAGGCAGAGAGGCACGGAGGCAGACCCGGAGGCAGGGACCCGGTACACCTTGCGACAAAAGTGAGCAGCCTGTCACTGGAAACAATATCCTCTAACTTCTACGTGCGAAATTTTCCCGAACATTAATGAACAAATACCTGAGAAGGTGGCGTACGATTCTGCTCGTTTGCAGGCAAAGGGCATTAGAGACAGAGAGAGAGAGGCATTGATTTAATCGAAAACTTTCGTAGTAAGTAGCTAATTTGTAGTTGTAATAATCAATAAACAAACATAAAAGTGACTCCGTGTTCACATGATTGTCTCTTCTGACGGGGCCATCGGGATCATTCACTGGACATCTTTGCTATAGTGTTTATGGCGTAAATTATTAGCAGACAAGCGAACTATGCACTCTAGCCCCCGCCCCCTCCATGAGCTCTGTAGTCAAGCGTGGTCTCAATCGAGGGGTTACTCACTTGGTTGGTACCACTATACAGCCTCCGTGGTTACCGGCTGGGGTACAGCCAGTTTGGGAGTGAGTATCCCTTCTGATTTCTCTTGAAAGCACTTAAATTTCATGCGAAAATCAAACTGAACTATTTTGTTTTACTAAATCTGATTCGTGAAAAGAAATTACGATAATAACGGTTTGAATTCCTATAAACATATCCTACTTGTTAGCTGTGGCTGAACCTACAGACATTCCCTGAGAAACAGATCGGGAATCCCAGCTTTCTACGTCCTTCCCCCTGATTAACTTCCAGAAAAAAAAGTCCATCCGCTAGAAGCCGAGGGGCTGTCCCCTCCCCGGCACTTGAAGAACACCCTTTCCCGTTACCACCGGCCAGGCACCGTTCAGTTGGCGTACACCATAATCGACACTAGGCAACCCCTCGCTAGAATCTTTAGTCACAATGTCACAGCTACACGTCAAACAGTCAAACTAGACCAGAGCAAAATAACACTAGAGAGTAGCGCCAAGACTTGAAAAAAGTGACACACTCTCCATAAGCAGCGACACTAGCACCACTAGCGCTCCTGAACGTCCCTACTCAAACTCAATCAGTCGTGCACCAGCGCTGGCTCCACAGTGTTGCCAGGTGTAGTGATAAATCACCAAACGTAGTGATTTCGAGGACCGAAAGTGCGGTAGTGATTTTCTGGTAAAATTTGGCATTACGTAGTGATTTTCGACTATGCCATGAGCGCTAGAGAATTTATTTGAAAACGGAAGGGGCAGATGCACTGTATATGCGTATGCGAAAAACTTTTATCTGTGATAACAGGGAATCTAAATGAGCGAATTTATTTTTCAAGATAAATAGCCTTGGTGCGATTAATGTTAGTTGCAGGAACCTGGACAGCTCCTTCAACCCATCACTACATCAGACATGCGATCTTATTTTTGATGGTGTCCAATACGTTTCATTTTGTGACTGCTTCAAACATATCAAGTTGGGCGATTTAGTACCCTGAGTCCTGTACTCCTGACCGAGTTTTTGTGAACCAAGAACACTGCAAAAAGTATCTCCGGGTAAGGATTAAAGTTAACTGCAGTATTTGCTATTCGGATTATTCTTATCTCTACTGAGGTAAGATTGATACGAAATAGTGATAAGAATAATCAGAGTAGCAAATACTGCAGTTAACTTTAATCCATATTCGGAGCTACTTTTTATAGTGTAGATGGCCTACACCAGACAACCCTATCGTTGCCCCAGGAACCCTGAATTTCTATGTGCTGCTCAAATACTGCGCTTTGTCATAGCAGCAGTTTGTAAAAGTCAACCGCGAACTCACCTCGTTTATTTTTATTCAAAAATCGAAAAAGAAAGTTGCGTAGTGATTTTTGGCACCCAAAAGTGCTTTTTCGGGTCAACCAAAGTGCTTTTGGGTCTCGGCGACCTGGCAACACTGTGGCTCCAATAGCTTCATATTCTGAACACAGCAAAAGAAAGATACAACCTCCCTGGTTTCCAAGATGTGTGCAGACCGCGTCTTAGCTTTACTAGAAATTTCTAAATCCGCTAGTTTGTCTCGCTTTAAATTCCGCGAGCGTAATGGGCGGCGCTACGACTATGGCCCGTTTGCGAAGCATGGAAAGGATAGGTCTTGGCGCTACTCCCTAGTGTTATTTTGCTCTGAACTAGACCGTTGACAATAATAACCTGGCAAGTTAAAACGGGTAACTTGGGAACCAAGTTTGGAATAGAAAGGGAACAGGCGTTACCGATTTCTAGGATGACGAAGTGATAGTTTTCGTTTTTCGAAAGAATAGATATCAAAGTCGGCAACTTTTCGCACCAGGGAACAACAAGGGGTTAGCAGCTAAAGAACCTGCTGGTGAACCTTTGTCTCACGGGAGCGGCACTGAAAACCAACCCAAATTTCAACGGACCCTTATTGAATCAAACCGGTAATACTTATCTTTGTCAGTGCTACAATATCGCTAATTATTCACCAGAGCAAAATAACGCTAGGGAGTAGCGCCAAGACTTGGAAAAAGTGACACACACTCGAACAGGAGCAATACTAGCACCACTAGCGGTAGTGTACGTCCCTACTGAAACTCTAATCAGTCGTGCACCAGCGCTGGCTCCAACAACTTCATATTCTGAACACAGCAAAAAAAAGATAAGATCTTCACTGGTACCTTGATGAGTGTAGACCGCATCTTGGCTTTACTAGGAATTATAAACCCGCAAATTTGTATTGCTTTAAATGTCGCATGCGTAGTGGGCAGCGATTTGGGTATGGCCCGTGTGAGAAGCACGGAAAGCATAGGTCTTCGCGCTACTCTCTAGTGTTATTTTGCTCTGTTATTCACTGATGATTCGTTTTGGTCGTGGAAGGAATTTACTTAGTCTTTGGGCGAGTTCTGCAGAGATTGCAGGAATGGGAAAAACCAGTCTTTGCACTACTCGCAGTTCTATTAGATTAGAACTGCCAAGACCACCTTAGCAGAACCACACAGAGTAACACCTTTCTGACCTATAACATCCATCATTCAGTCTTTATCAATACTTTTGTGACAGTAGCGCGCCCAGCCCCATCTCTGAAGTAGAAACTGACACGCACTCTTTCAGTAGCCAAACTGGATTGCAGAACAGTATAGATACGAGTAAACTTCTCCAGATGTGAGGAACTGTTTAAGAACTTCCATCAAACAAAATGGCCACCAAGAGCTCAAAAATGTGGTTCTTATGCCACAAAGAATAAATTTCAATCCCTTGCACGAAACAAAAAAGCGGTCAAAGATAAGTAAAAGAAGGGGCTACTCATTCATAGCATCAGCTGTACAGAAGAGGTGTGTTGAGTTGGATGTCGCCTAACCTCAAACGGAGCCAAAGAACAGTACTAGTTAAATAGAGCTCTATCGATAAATAAGAGAGCTCGTAATCCGAAAACAGGTGTCTACTTTTGTACAAACAGGGTCAACAGAGGAATTTTACATTTGCGTTACTCAGTCGATTTCTTTCTCTTTTTATTCAGTTTCTTCTGCACCCTCTCAAGGCCAGGGGCGTCCATAGAATTGCTGCTGTATAACTTACATGCCTGCCCGAAGGTAGCTTGGGTGAAAAGGAGTGAAGAACATCAACTGCTGCCCTCAGTTTGAACTGACAATAAGTCCATAGCGTGGATAGATGATGAAGTTTCAAGCGGACAAACTTGCTTACTCCAAAGTTCTCGTATCTTGGTAACGCACTACGGGATAAAAAGTCGATCCACGCACGCAACAACAGTCCAGTTCTGATTTTGCTCAAGGAAGTTTCTAGAACACGAACAGCACTTGGCAGTCACGGAAGCGCTTGTTTTCCAACGAGGGGAAAAAGACACGACGACACAAGTGGAGTCCCAAAGAACCACCCAATTTGAAATATGGGATTGCTATTTTGCTTCAAGCACCTGCACGTCACCGAATGTGCACTGTCAAAAGTTTGATAATAGATAACGCATAGCTGCGCATCCTTGGGTTGAATGTTATACTGGATGCCAACGATACGTCTATTCCGACCTTTTATTCGGTCTTGTATTTCGAGAAAAATTTTCTGTTGTTTCATGTTATATTTCGCGAAAAGATACATCTAAAAGGGTCATAACAGATATATTATCATATTATTTAGCACACGGATGCGCAAATGACCTAAATGTTACCAAGCATCTGACAGTCAGAGGCGTCACTACTGGGGGGGGGGGGAGGGGGGACGCCCTCCCCAATGTTGTCGGCCAGTCGGTAAAAAAGAGCTGAGTCGGCGCTTCGCGCCGCGATTTTCAGTAAAAACAGTCGATTTTTTTGTTAGAAACAGTCGTTTTTTTCTTAAAAACAATCGATTTTTCTTAAAAACAGTCGTTTTTCTTAAAATTAGCCGATTTTCGTCAAAACAGTCGTTTTTTTCTCAAAAATAGTCGTTTTTATTCGCAAAAATAGTCGGTAAAAAGGACCAGCCAGTCGGTAAATACCTTGTCCCCCCCCCAAACATTCTGGCTAGTAATGCCTCTGCTGACAGTATCCAATTGCAAACGTTACAGTTCTTACACTTAAGCCCACAATATCTCTGTGTGTACGTGAGTAACATCGAGAGTAACATGCCAATAGAGTTAAACACACATCTTTCCATATGCGAATTTTCAGGTTATAATAACCCTTGAGGTCTGTGCTCCTTTTTACTGAAGTCGCATTGAATAATTTCCCTTCAAATCAAATACGCTAATTTTCTTACGCCTCAAGAAATATCCGCAACCAAAAATCCTAATAAAACAAAATAAACCTACCTACTAATAAAACATTTGCGAGATCTTGATGCAAGACTATTTAGCAGGTTACGGACATTCTGCAGGACCTCTCAAATGACGCTTTATTTTGTGTTTAGTTTGTCAATAAACAAAACTTGAACTTGAACCGAACGGAGTGAGCTATTTATTCTATATAGAAAAAATAATACTGAAAAAACTCAGCACTTTCGTCTATGATGTCACCTCAGGCTGCAAGAATATTTATGCGCTATTCGCACCAAAAGTCAGGGATATGCTAGAAGTTTCTGACAATTAAAAAAAAAAAAATCATACAAAGATTTATGGATAAAATAGGACCCTTCATTGGTCACGGCTACTTTAGACAGAAGAAATGAGGAAAGAACGTTGGCTCAGCGATTACGAAGTTAGGGTGACATAACCGTAAACAACGGAGACATAACAACACATTAGGTCTGCATAGCCGAAACACAAAAACGATAAGGCGTTTCACACTCTCTTCTTACCGCCGTAACTACTACCGGGTGACAGCCGGATAAAGCTAGGTTCTTGAAAAGAGCGTTAAATTGCCCCTGCAATTGCTTGTTGAAGAATGTGAAGTAAGTTTGTTTAGTTTAGTTACTTCACACAAAAAATGACATCATAATCTTTTCTAGCCACACCATAAGGCTTAATGTCTCTTAGTTTAATTATAAAAAAAATATTTTCACTTTGTGTCTTGCAATGGTTTTGTTTTATTGAAATACTATTTACTGAAAAAATATGTTTATTTCAATATTACTACTGAAATACACTCATTAAAAATAACGAAGAGGTAAGCTAGCTTGACAATGGGTGGGGTTTAATTTTCATTCATTTTCTGCTTTCAAAGAAATAGTGCAGATAAAAGAAAGGGGCAAAGAGAAGGAGAAGAAACTAGAAGAAAATGTTATGTTTTTGTTCAGTTTTGAAAAGTATGTGAAGTTAAAGAGGTTAACGAAGAAATTAACGGCACCGAGTGGATAGTCCGTAGTCCAAAAAGTATAAGAAAAGAAACTAGTAAAGAATAAAGATACAACGCGGGTTGACAAAAACAAAAAAAAACTAAAACAAGACTGAGGTTTCGGGCGAATCTCAAACTGGAGTATAATTTCTGGAGGATCGTATCGTCTTCAGACAGGACAATACAAATGACAGTTTATTTTTAGAGGAGTCTCGGATGTACATTATTACCGGATTCCGCCGGGCACAGGCCGGAAGCCGACTAGGACCGAAGCTGACAGGGGCTGTGATCCAGGACCGTGAAAGGTTCGGACAGCGACAAATAAAGACCAGCCACCGGAAACAGTAGGCAAAACCGTGGGCTGTCCCCGTTCACTGGCCGCTCCTATTTATTTTAGGCATACAAGCAAGATCACAGATGAATTCCCAACTCTATAAATTACTGTAAAATGGCGATCGATGACATTTATCCACTGACTGAACGAATGAATAAACATACTGCCCATTCAATTTGGCCATGGTAGGGGACAGATCAACAAAAGAGCAGAAAACTAGCAAAAGAGCAGACCTCAAATTCATCTCAATTAATTCCTTCAAAATGACGTACGATTGGACATGATTGCAGCGAAACGTTACCTCGAACGTTGGCACAAGCAAGCATAAAAAGTAAGCTTGGTTGATTGCAGGTTTGTTCCTTCCCAGCGTTGGCACAGAAGACTGCCAAGAAGACTGACAGCATGAAGAGGACCCTTGCCAAGAAGGGCCGAAATATCGCTACATAAGTAATACAGCTGACGAATCCGTTTTTGTAGGCTATATTATATGAATATAAAAAGGAAGCTAGGTCAATCCTCAAATCAGTTTTAACAAATTCCGCTCGATACCAAAGAAAAGCGTATAGGTTGTGCTTTAAGAATGACTCTAAAAAAAACAAAAAAAACTGAGTCTTCCCAAGTGACATACATAGGGACACCACTACAGCTCAGCCTACCTCGAACGTTGGCTCAGGCATGTAGAACCAGAAAACCATACTCTAACCAGTTTTAACCGAAATCGTGAAAAAAAAATTCTGCTCGAGAATAAAGAAAAGCCTATGGACCGAGAGACACATTTCTAGTAAGAGTTGTTCCTTGCCAAGAAGGGCCGAAATATAGCTCTAATAAAATGTAGCTAACTCATCCGTTTTCATCCAATCTTTCAAATCTGCTCACCGTCCACCAACATCCTGCCCTGCCTTCCCACGACATCATTGGCTAGTTTTTTTATTCCTGAAACTGTCTAGTGTCAGTGTCAAAATTTTAAGTGTATTAAGTGTCTTTTAAAGTGTATGTGGAGATTGCAGCCATGTTTATTTATTTTGTTTTGTCCAGTGTCTTAATATGTAAGTTTTTTTTGTTAAATTTTACTCCGCTATTACCGAAAAGCGGGTTATAAATAAATAAATAAATAAAAATTAAAATAATTCTTCCCAAGAAACATACAGGGACACTACTACAGCTCAGCTTACCTCGAACGTTGGCACAGTCGAGCAGAACAAGAAAACCATTATCAAACCAGTTTTAACCGAAATCGTGAAAAACAAATTCTGCTCGAGAGTAAAGAAAAGCCTATGGGTCGAGACACACGATCATGCTCTGAACGTCACGTTTTCTCATGACTCAGCTTCACCGTAATCCCTGTTTTCATGCTTTGTCGAAGACACGCACACATTTGCAACTTAAAGCTATTAAGAGACCGAGATGAAATTCAAAGCTACGAACGCGACAAAAAAGGTGCTACTCGCCATCAATCTTCCCGTGCAACGAATTAACGACTGACAAGGTCCGCGGCCTCTTGTTCCTATGGTAAACCACCGACGTGCACTTCTGTGACACGTATCAACTTCGGTCCCACTCCCACTAAAATATACTGGCTGGTTCACAGAACTGATCAGTCCAGGACTGGTACTTTTCGGTGGTTTTTTTTATAATCCCCTTATTTTTCCAAAAGTTCGTCGCTACACAAATTAGCATAGGACAAAACAACAATAGCATCGTCAACAAAATACACTGACACGCAAGTAAGTACATGAAAGTATTCATACTATTGTCTACAATTCAAATAATATTTGGTTTCTTAAAAATTTAATCGATGAATAAAATAATCCATGACAACATCTGAATCTCATTCGGACAAGTAAAAGAAAACAATTCAAATACAAATGAAGTTACAAATCTTGTGGACTATTTTTGACTCCGCTAAACGGACTGTTACTTTTTAGTCCTTTTTTTTAAATCACCTTGTTTACAGAAGTTCTTCGCTACAAAAATAACATAGGGCATGTACACAGAGATACACTGATATGCAAGTAAGTACATGAAAGTATTACTTTATATAATATTCTTTAAAATTTGTGTTTCTTAAAAATTTAGTCAACAAATAAATGAATTCTAAGACATATACATTATATACAATTTATTCTAAAACGTTAATGGAGTCAGGAACTTAAGACCACCTATGAAGAACACCATCTAGACCACTAACCTCTTGGTCACCGACGAGGGGGGGGGACTGGAACTAACGATCGGGGGAAACAGCCCAGTCTGAATCCATGGCAACATTCAAATCTCATGTGGACGAAAGGAGCGGAAGAAAACAATTATAATTGAGAATACAAATATTGTTAAAATTTATCTGACCCCGATAAACGAATAAGTCGACTAATGTTTATTCTAGCGACATTTCGACCCTTCTTGGCAAGGATACTCTTCAGGCTTAAAGTTTAACCGAAAACGGCTGGGATAGGACAATCTAGTTATCCATCAATTATTCACTTAAATTGGCTTGAAGACTCGCTGAAAATGCGTTACTTCGTTGTTCCACTGTTCACGAATAATGGATTTTCAAATAGTGGAATTTCCTTATGATTTGTAGTACTGAATTTTTGTTGTATGCTTTACGAGAAAGATTTATCATTTTTTTTTTCAGGCACTAAGCAATCTTCACCAATCTCACCACTGCTCACTGAAAAGCCGCATTTGTGTTGAGATTAAAATTTCCCGCGTCATAGTAGAATTTACGCTGTGGGGACGGCCGGAGATATTCTGAGCCTCATAACTAGAGCAGATAGTGAAAAATCAAAAAATCACTTTGCCGAATCCAAATAATTCAATGTATCCAATTAAATGACACACAAATAAGTAGGCTTTTCAGTTAAACTTTGAAGACCCGTCGTACCAACAATGCAAATGCAACCTACTCCCCTAACTGCATTCATTAGTTCTTAAACGCGGAGACCCAAATGTTACATTCTGAACCCACTAACGACACCTCACTAATCTTTGCACTTGCCACGATTCATTATTTCCATGTGCATCATGCTCCCGATTCGACGAGTTCATGCTATTGATGCGTAAAGCCGGTTATCTGAGTTTTGCCAAGTTTTTGCCAGAAGTCAATGGGTCTTGGAAACGGCTTACAACAGCCGAAGCCGTGGATAATTTGTTAAAAGCAGAGGATAGTTTTATATTATTCAGATAGTTTTGAATATTGGAACATAAGGAGTAAATAGCGCGAGGTGTGCTTTGAGCTAGAAAAACAAACCTGTGATCTTGCCGACACATGAAACTTATCAGGATCACAGGTTCGTCTACCCGTGTATCCGAACTTCTTTATTCTCACCTCTCGACAAAGGTCAGTAAAGTAGCCCTATGATACCGAACTGATGGTTACAAGGTCTCGAGAATAAGCATCTGCCCAGTATTTACGGAAGGCGATCGCGGATTTTTGCTCAATGCAGTGACGGAGAGACGATGGTTCTTACCATTATCTGTTCTTGCTACTACTGGTACCGTCATAAATGAGCGAGTCTTCCCCAGGTTGAAGAAGTGGAATGTCGGTATGGGGAAGGGCAAAAGAAGTATATCGATCTTACCTTACAGTCTGTGCTTGTGATGTTGTACAAATTAACACGAATCATTCGGTCCCTGAAAGAAATACATTCTTAAGAAAAATAATAAGATTTTACATACGCATCCCACAACACTTTCCTTTCTAAAAAGTTTGTACGAAGAACAAAGGGATATAGACCTGTCGGGTACTTAAAGTTTAACTGAAAAGGGATGAGACAGGACAATCTGGTTACCAATCACTTTTTCACTTTAAGAAGCTTGAAAACCCGATGAAAATGCGTGACTTCGTTTCTCCGCTATTTATGAATAACCAATTTTCAAATAGTGGGATTTCCCTGTCGGATTTGTGGTACCTACGGGCTAGTACCTGTGTTATATGCTTGACTGTAATGATTTGCGAAAAATAAGTGATCAAACAGTGAGCTACTTTTCACAAGCTGATCGCTGCGGCCACTAAAAGCCGCGATTGTGTTTGGATTCAAATTTTCCGCGTCATAGTAGAATTCCGCTGTGAGGACAGTCGTAGATATTCTGAACGTCATACTAGAGCAAATAGTGAAAATAAAACAAAATCCTCAACACAATCCAAATAATGCAGTGTATTCAGTTAAATGATCCGAAAATAAGTTGGCCTTTCAGTTAAACTTTAACCGATCTTTATAAGAGTGTGTGTTTATTGCAAAGGGTATACGCTTCTCGCAAAGTGAACACTTCACTCATTTCATGTCATACCTTTCACCCTATTTGGAATTAAGCGTATCGAAGGTGAAAGCAGGGGTGCAAGAATTAAGGACAAGACAAAGCATAAGTTTCAGTCAGAAAATAACTGTCGGTACAACGTTGCCTTTCGTAGAGAAAACTAGAGAAGGTGACAGGAAGAGTGTGTGAAAGCATCAGGATGACTAGACCCCCAACCACCCATTGCACTTCCTAGCTGAGGGCAGAGAATCGGAGATTAGCACCTCCAGTAAGTCCTTACAAAGCGGTGATACCTTTCCTTTTCGTACTCTAGCCTCTCCGATAAAGCTAAAACTAAAATTCTAATGAAACTGCTAACATTTAAAGTTTAACCGAAAAGGGCTAGGATAGGACAATCTAGTTACCCGTCACTTATTCACTTAAATTGGCTTGAAGACCCGCTGAAAATGAGTTACTTCGTTGTTCCGCAATTCACGATAACTGATTTTCAAATAGTGGAATTTCCGTGTGATTTGTGGTGCGTCTATGCGCTTGTATTTTTGTTGTATGCCTTACGAGAAAGATTTATCTTTTTTTGTTTTGTTCAGGCACTAAGCAATCGTCACCAATCTCACCAATGCCCACTGAAAAGCCGCACTTGTGTTGAGATTAAAATTTCCCACGTCATAGTAGAATTTTCGCTGTGGGGACGGCCGTAGATATTCTGAGCCTCATAACTAGAGCAGATAGTGGAAAATAAAAAAATCCCTTTGCAGAATCCAAATAATTCAGTGTATCCAATTAAATGACACACAAATAAGTTGGCTTTTCAGTTAAACTTTAACACACACAAAAAATCAACTCCTTTGAAATACTCATTCCATCTAAGAGATCATGCCGCTCCGAAAATTCTGGCCAGTCACACAACACCAGAAAAAAGTCTACATGAAATTGTCTTCTATTCCACCGAATTTTTCATTTACCTTTCAGAATGACATCGTTTCAAAGAGCCCATCGCTAGCCTCATTTCTAGACAATGTCACTGTGAAATGATACTTCGTTCAAATAATTTGTGCTCCAGAGACAAAGTTCTTTCCCATTAACTTTCCGGCAGGAGTCGGGAGGAGGTCAAAGTACTGAACCACCATGGTTCATAAACTCAAGCTCGGATGCCGTAAGCTTGCCGCAATAAAAATAAGCCCTGGCGAGCAGCCAAAATTAGAGTTTGGTTTGCTGAGTTTGGGGAGGAGAGAGATGGGACAGAAGAACGAATGGCGCATTGAAAAATTATTAGACAATATGCCGTGATTAAAGTAAGAAAAGTTGTCCGTATCCAAACCTGATCTTCTTTTTTTATTATTTATTAACACCAAAAGCGGTGAGTCATAAAGACTTCTATGATTCACACAAATACACCCTTTGCTGAGGACCATGGTCAAGACGAGACGAGATATCCGCGATCAAATACTCCCATCCTAAATATAAACTACCTTTGAGCAAGAAAGATAATGAAAATGAAAATCAGCATTCGAAATATTCGTAGAAATTCTGTGTTTTAAGTTGATACTCAAAATTCACATACACGCCACCATTAATTATTCACTGATGAGGCATTATGCTCATGGATGGAGCTGGAAATACCGTCGTCGCGTAACTGCAGAATATGGATGATGACCAAAGAGGATATAGATTCTAAAATTAACAGCCCGGGTGAATGTTACGTGCAGTTGTGTCATTGGCCATGACACTTTGCTGGAAGACGGAACTTGTATTTATAACGGAACAGAAAAGCAGGTTTGATATCAGGAAGAAACAGCTTATTTTAGGCCGTCTTTAATATAAGAAGAATAGCCAATTTCTGCAAATCACGTTCAACTAGGTACCGCAGAACTGAACCTATCTACGGTTACCAAAATTAACACCTGACTCTGCTCTTAAGAGGTTTCTTTAATGCTGGCCCTTCTTTCCCTTTTTACACTTTAACTTATAACTTCCAGTGTATTGTCGATACTTTTATGTGGGTACTTTACAATTTTTACTTCTACCTGGCACTCTAATTTGGCTTGTTACAATTTTGGCAGAGATTTTAGTAGCAAAGGCTGTAGTACGTGATCACGCACCTCCATACTGCCCATCAGAGTTGTGTCCCTCATCAGTCCCAGTTCGCCACAAGATCCACCAATATCGGGAAGTTCCCCAGGGACGCTGACCGGGACACCCCGGGAGTCCTTCTATAACGAGCCACCATAAAGACTTCGATTCCCGCTAAGGACTCGGGAAATTTCTGTCAGTGGAATATCTTTATTACCCTCTACCTTGTCGGTCGGCCAAGAACTGAGCGGATATTTTACATGACAAACAATGATGTTCGGACCACCGGGTCAAGCGATTATGGCCTGCAGAAAGCCCGCGCAAGCTAATGACAGTTTCTTCTTTTAGGGCAAGCCTCCGCGAAAAACGAGGGAGGCAGGAACCCTGTTCTGGCATAGAACTGTTTAACAAATTGTTCTGTTTAGTGTTTTCAATTTATGCCTTTTACTTCCTTTATTTTTTATTACTCCGCTGTAGCTAATAAGCGGGTCACAAATAAAATATAATATAAAAAAATCCGTCAAAATGACGGGCAATATTTTGTTCTCAATATACATTCCGAGGGGATGCTAAGGAACACTCCGGTATCCTGGACGTGAATGGGATCCTACGGTAGCAACCTACTTACTGGCGGGGCAAATCAGGAAATTAAGAATTTTTTAAAATTTGTTTAGTAAATCAAGGACCAACTACAGCCACCCACACAAACATACAAAGAAAAACAATACACAAAACAATAATTAAAAAAGAAAGAAAAATCATGAACAAACACAAAAAAAGGCCTTAACTTCAGACCTATTGTGCATAAATCACGCCCGTCGAAGTCCGCCAAATCGGTAGAGACAGGCCAACTACAGCTGTAAGTCGTGGTATTCCAGGTAACCTCGTCGTATCCCGGGTTTTTTTTTTTTGATCCCATAACGTAAGTGAGGGAGTTGTTCGTCTTTTCCGTCGGTCTGTAAGCACGATAACTCTCGAAGGGAATGAGATATTTTGTTCAAACTTGGTGTTCAAACTTTGGGACAAGGTCACGATGGGCTCCGTAGATTAGATCCCATATTTAAGGGTGGGAGAGGAACATACGGAAGTTTTTAAAGTAAAGGTTTTACTTGAATTTGGTTAGAGGTTCGATACAGGGGTAAGGAGATATGCTGAATCCGTATGTGCCAATTGTTTTCTCCTCGAACATACAGTGCAACCGAAATCCGTACAAAACCGGAAAACTTGTCGAAAGTAAAAGATCTATCTAAAATTGATTAGAGGTTCGATGTATGGTAAAGAGAAATCCTGAACCATGAAAATTATTTTCTCGCCGGATAAACAGTTCGCCCGGAATCCGGCCAAAACCAAAAATTTGCTAAAAGTAACAGTTTTGTCTGAATTTGAGCCGTTTGGCCGAGAATAAAAAAAAGTGGTTTCCTTAGTGGTTACAAACTGAAGGTCCCTAACTTTGTAGATCCCGTAATAAAGCAAAGATAACAAAGATATGCGAATTGCACGAAAGGGCACTTGCAGTGAGCAATGTGGTAAACGTTGTGAATTGAGGTTTAATTTCTTAGTTTATGTATTTGCTTTCTCCTGCCCTCGCCTTACCTTTGTGTCTAATTGGTTGAAGATTTTTCTATATTTATGGTTTAATATTTAATAAATCATTGCTTTTGTTTTTATGTATTATTAATATTTGAGTCTATACAATTATAACGCCCGATTACAACTGGGCCAGGTAAGGTATACTCAGTAGGCATATATACAAACGGGTTGACAATCAGCAGCTGTGGGCTCCCTCTTGGACCGGAAATACGATATCTCTATGGTCATGGTGTGCGGATGAGAGGTTCCGATGATAGTGCTCACGTGAGCAAACGGGAAAAAATTGCTTTTATATAGCAGTAACCACAGTTGAAACGTAAGTGTGGATTAGCTTGTCAGTCACGGATTGTCAGTTCTTTGCGCCTGACTAATTGGACAAATGACATAATGTCAAAAATTTAAACAAAATCACATGAATTTGTCACATTATTTTCGACATGGAGAGTATAATCAACAACCAAATGAAAACTATTGGCAGAGGGTCATCTTCATGTAGCTCTTCAAAAACAACAATAAAACAATTTCTAATCAATTCTACCATGTGTCGCTTTACTGTTAATATACATAACTGATTATAGATAGGTAGAATCCTGTACTGTTCTGGTGTGTACCATATTCTGCAGAAAAAAGACATTAAACTTTTAAAGACGTCCTAATCACTGTACATTTTTTTTTTATCTATCTCCCTCCTCGTTCATGTCGTGACAGTTCAGAAGTTAGGAGTACAAGCTATTATTCGGTCACTGGAGGGGGCGTCGGCGTCTCTACTAAAAACATCTATTCATCCAGTTCATCATATACATGATATTTTTCATGAGTTTGTTAGGCCCAGTGCTAAACTCAGTCTAAATTGTCGTGCTTTATGTTGATTTTTATTTTTGTTGTCTTCCTTTTTTCCAATTCCTCCACTGTCGCCTTATGCATTTGGTGGGTCATAAACTAGATATAAATAGATAGAGTTTAATGTCCAAAAACCGACAAGGGCCATCGCGTCCCTTCGCTATTTCCTATTTTTCCCTAATGATACAGCTAAACAATAAACAATTAGGTAAACAATCTCCTGCTTCTCGAATTTGTTTTTTGTAGCCTACTTTTTTTTCATCCTGCAACGTTTCACTTCACCAGCCTTATGTAACAAAGATGGCATGTAGCATGATGTAGCCTATCTTGTAAGTACCCGCTAAATATTTACAGAAAACGGCTGCTGGTTTCGCTTTGTGCTGCGGCTGAGTCCTATTTTCTCTTCATTAACTTGTGGGTACATTGTACCAAGAACAAATAATCAGCAAGAACTTCTGTCTTTAGTCGCATGCAGCGAGTATGAAAACCCCGAAAAATCTGAGCGGACATGGAGGTATTTACTCTAGCTTTGAGCTGACGTTGATACTTGATACCCGTTTACTGGTCTTCCGTCTTCACCGTTGCCTATCGCACAAGAAATATCGAAAGAGGCGAGCAGGAAGCGTACTCCGCGCGCTGATCCGCTCTGGAGCGCGTCCATAGAAGCAATCAGCGCTGACTTCTAGATTTCCTCTTTAGCGGCGATCTAGCTATTTGTAGAGGTAACGAAACGTGATGTGGCGCGAAGCCGCTTGTTTGCGTCGGGAGTCGGTCGTATTTTACTCCACTCAGCACGTTTGTATGACCGAGATAGAGAGACAGCAGTTATGTCTCGTTATTTGTTCTTGATTGTACCGAGCAGTGTACTATCTATGCGTGATGGATGCTGATAATGACGAGAGGGGAGACAAACAGAGAGTAATCCGCTTGAATCGCTGAATTGGTATTATGCTAATTCAGGTTCCAGCTGGTATTCCGTGAAAATGAAGCCTAAAGACCTTCAACGTATTGAGAACATCAAACGGAAAACAAAGGGTACCCATTTTCCCTAAAGCCATCAAAATCCATGCCTATATGGTCGAGCCCCAAACCTTTCGCTTATAGCCGATCTGCAACAGATACGCTACCTTTTTATTTCCACTGAAACAAACTAATCCAGACATTTACAACCGCAAGTTTGGTCCACCATTTTTCTATTTCCCATCAACGTCAGGGCAGGCCCCACTTGGGGCAACAGATAAGCAGGTTAAGATTCGATCGATCCCGATTTCACGCTACTGTTCGCGAGTGGATTGATATTTTGATTTCTCTGTCACGGTCGACATGAATCGCCCCTCAATCTTGGGGCTATTTCGCACCCCCCGGCTACAAATTGTCATTTCAGCCGTTCAGTTTTCAGCTAATATCGTCAGACTTTTCTTTGAGGAGGGAATACTTTTTACTGAATCCCTCGGGCGGGAGGTGGGCGAGGGGTGAGAAACTGCTCTTAACAGCCCCATTGGGTGTTCCCCTACCCCGAGTCTAGCTTGGAATATATTCACCCTGAAGGGAGAATCCTACCTTCCCTAGTCGACCATGGAAAGAGACTCGGTAAGACACAACGTATTAATGCGAGCTTAGATGGTTGTATAAGGTTGCTAATTGTCAATGTATGTCTGAATTTGCCTGATCTGTTCGACGAGGGGGGGGGGGCTTGGAGATAAGTTAATCCTCCTGTTACATACGGTCTAAGTTTCATGTGCTTTTTTTTAGGCCGCGTTCACAAGAATGCCTAGCAAAGCACAGGTGCCTAGGCACGTGCCCAAGTTCATCCAGAAACCGAAATCTAAGGCCTAGAACTCCGTGCCTGGTCAAAAATCTGTGCCTAGGCATCACAGCTTATGAGCCTAGGTTATTAAGCTGCGTTAGGCATGGGTGTGAAGTGTGAACGGGGATGCTAGGCACGTGCCTAGGCATCCGTGCTTAGCTAGGCATACTTGTGAACGGGGCTTTTTAATTTTATTTCTGTGAAAACTCGTCAATAGCCTCGTCAATAGCCACTACCATTCACTTGCTGTGAAGATAATTAAGGCCTCATAAGAACACCTGAATGGGTGTTTTGGGTCTTAATTTTACCATTTATGCCAAAATTGGGCCTGTTCAAAGTTAACTAACCTTTTTTTTCAGTTTAAGTTCGTTTTATATTACTTTACTAAACCAATACATAGTTGGCTAGGCCTACAGAGGAACACTCGAAGACAGATTGTGAAAGCAAGAGCTTGTCAGCAAACTAAACAATAATAAACAAACATCAATTTTAAATCTACGACCAGACCAGTTACGACTAGACCCATATATCAAAATATCAATAAATAAAAAAAGAGAAACAAAATAATAATGGGATAATAATCATAACCTATTTATGCCCTTAAAAGATGAATTTTAAGTTTTTTCTTTGGTGTCCAAAATAATCTTTACATATTCACTATATCCCTATGCGCATCCCAGCATCGACCAATAGCAATTTTTCAGAATGATGGGACCGAGGACAGGACCGGCCGATTTAGATATTTGATTTTTATCTTGTATCATGATCATGTGGTTGCATAGCAAGAGACCAGAAATGTTTGAGAAATAAGATACTCAACGTTCAAAGAAGCGTACTGCGTACCTATACTGTAAGACGCATACCTTTAGTTTAAGTGGGACTTAGTCATTCATAAGGTTTGACTTTTTGTAGCGAACGCCTTTGGGTTTTCTACTTGCTGTAAAACGCAATTTTTCTTCAGATTCCTTTGGTATCTTTAATCAGAATACAATACTCGTATCTTTGCCATGGAATAGAAGCTAATCGATGTTTCATGTGAAGATCTCCAGTATCCTACCGTTTTTGAAACACCACCTTTCGAAGTGAGTATCCCAACCCAACTGTGATATAATTAATTCATTTGATAAGGCATTATTATTTACAAGAATGCCGAAGCGTTGTGTGGTCTAAGCAAAAAGTCAGCCGGCTCCCTTTTCAAGGCGGTAGTCCGGGTCAGGTGAAACAGTGCCTCTTTTGGTAGTAACATGAATACATTGCCAGATAAGTTGGCAGATAACATAAATGCGTCAAAACGACAGCTTATCGTATGACTTCTGATTCACGGTCCCTCCCTGATCTCCTAAACATACAAACAGTAAGTTTTGTTTTCGCAAGGGCCCAACTGGAAGAAAGACACCAGTCGAACGCGATCATGTTTCTTCAAATATCTCCGTTTTCTTCTTCACCTTTCTCGCCGCATGCGCAATCACCAGAATCATGGCGAAGTTTTCTGTCTTGGACCCAACTGTCAAATTAATAGAAATATGTGCACAGCTTCTGTCACCATCCAGCTAACTTTCTCGCTAACTTCCTGCCCACTGCCTAATGCACCAGCTAATTCAATACATTTTGTTGTTCTTTCCGTGTTTTGTTCTATTTTTTTGCTTTTATTTATTTATTTTTGTATATACAGTGCAAATGCCTAACTACTTGGCTGCGCGTAATAAAATCATTCACTGTTGCCAACCGTTTGGTTTGGGGGCGAGGGTTAGTGGCATTTCCCTGTAAGGCAAGTGAAAGTTCACCCAGCTTCAACTGAGTACGTGGGGAAATCTAGAGAGAAGCACGGGAAGCAGAGCCGTATCCAAGGGGGATTAGGAGATTCACCCCCCCCCCCCCGAAATTTCAAAACTAATCGTTTTTTATGGGCTTGAATATTTGATCCATGTCTTTTTGGTCCGACCCGCAGCCCCCCCGAAATAAATTCCAGGTTACGGACCTGACGGAAGCGCCGGATAATTTGCCCCCCCCCCCACACTACACCACGCACCCGGCCGAGAGCCGAATATCAGGAGATCGGCAACTGCGCTACGCGAACCTTCAATGGTTTTCCTGTGAAAGTGTGCTTGCTTTATTTTGCTTTGCCAACTGTTCAGGACACTAGCATCTTCTTCCCATTCCTTCTTAGAGTTTGTCTCCAAATGAAAGAATCGGAGCTGACAAGGAGTGAATGTGTTACCCCACGACTTGCAGCTTAAGCCACCATATCGCCACCTGCCTCTCTTTACCGTTCGCGATCAATGAGGACATACAACTGTGAGTCTAATCCGTACGATTCTAATCTCTTAAAGTTTAACCGAAAAGGACTGGGATAGGACAATCTAGTTACCCATCACTTATTCACTTAAATTGGCTCGAAGACCCGCTGAAAATGCGTTACTTGGTTGTTCCGCTATTCAGGAATAATCGATTTTCAAATAGTGGAATTTCCGTGTGATTTGTGGTACCTCTAATTTGTTGTATGCCTTACAAGAAAGATTTATGACTTTTTTTTTGCTCAGGCACTATGCAATCTTCACCAATATCGCCACTTCCCACTGAAAGCCTTGTTCGTGTTTAGATTAAAATTTCCCGCGTCATAGTAGAATTTTCGCTGTGGGGACAGCCGCATGTATTCTGAACGTCATAACTAGAGCAGATAGTGGAAAACAAAAAAATCCTTTTGCAGAATCCAAATAATTCATTGTATTCAACTAAATGACACAAAAATAAGTTGGCTTTTCAGTTAAACTTTAAGTTTAGGATCCAGCGGCGACGAAATTCAGTTCGAACCACGCGCGCTCTATTACCCGCCCTATTGCCCATCATTAGCAAGGTGCGGGGGAGCCGTTCCTGGTCGTTTATAACTCCCCCCAACCGGCAGTGGGGCAAGTGTCAATAGGTGGAATTTCAGACAGCAGGTATGAGGGATGTTAACGATCGACTGAGTGTATAATGGAATGCCATAAAATTTTGGCCCACTTTATGGTCGAGTTTATGGTATTCGGGAAGCCAGTACTGCAAACACCGCTAACGTAAACGCAAAAAAATAGGTCTTAAGCTAAGTTCCCACTGCCCAGTTTGCTGTTCCCACTGCCCAGTTATTGGCCAGTTTTTTTCGCTGGCCAGCATTTTCTCCCAGTTTTTCGTTTTGCTGGCCAGTTTTTCTGATCAAACTGAGTTTGATATTTACTGGCCAGCGAAAAACGCTGGCCAGTTTTCTTCATATAGTCTTCGTGTTTCAATTCTTTTGAACTGAATTGCACTGGGAAAAATTGAATTCATTGGATTGTATTGACCTGAGAATAAAATTAAACCGGTTTGAAATTTATTCTCAGGTCACGGAGTTGTTCAGATAGTGGCTGCGAGCACATACAGTTTCAATTGACTCATGACTTTGGTTCAAGAAGGTTGGTTGTGACTTATTTTTTACTATAAATTGAATAACGTTATTTTACGTGTTTCGAAGGTAAGCAGTATTTTTATGAGTATCTAGTAGGCCTACCTGGGGAGCTATTTTAAAAATGGATCGAACTTTTTCTAACTAGGAAATGACGTCAATATAGGTTCATAGAGTGAACCCAGAGTAGGAATGTGGGAACCGTATGTGCCAGGAATAATTCGGTACTTCGGGCAATGTAAATATAACGCATATATAAATAAGAGTGCCGCTGTTGCATATTTTTTTAACCGAAGAACGACGGAAGAAACTTTAAGCCATTTGCCTAGTTTTCCTTTTTTCAAAGCTCAACAAGCTGTCGGATCTTATCAAGTATCAACATATACAATATTCATTATTTAACTAAAATATATATTTTTCCTTTTATTATGTTTTGCACCACGGGCAAGCGGGTGAATCTTAAAAACACAAGAAATAGTTCAAGAGTATTTTGCGAACCGAAAGTTAGAAGTGAACTAACAGAATATCAATCGGTACATCATAGAAAGCTTATCGGACCCAGTCAAGCACAAATCCTCAATTTTTGGGCATGGTGCCCATACGTTGGGGCACCATGCCCTGGAGCATGGGCATGGTACTAGCATGGCACTCCCACGATATTTGGTTGAACTGAGATTGATTAGATACCTAAATAGGGCTGTCTTCCTGTCCTAGACCACAAGATACCTGATCTTATGTTCTATCCAACCTCTTTTTCCAATTTTAAAAATCTTAGAGAACTTCCAAGAAATTTAGCCATGAATGAATTCCCCTTGTTCCCTGGAAATGGATAGGTAAACCAATAGGAAAAAGTGGCCTTCATTAAAGGCTAAATTTCTTGGAAGTTCTCTAATATTTTTAAACTTGGAAAAAGAGGTTAGATAGAACATAAGATCAAGTATCTTGTGGTCTAGGACAGGAACACAGCCCTATTTAGGTATCTAATCAATCTCAGTTCAACCAAATATCATGGGGGTGCCATGCTAGTACCATGCCCATACCTTGGGGCATGCCCTGACGTTGGGGCACCATGCCCAAAAATTGAGGATTTGTGCATGACTGATCGGACCCTCAAAATTTCACAAGAATAAACCCCCAACTATAGTCGCTATTGCTAGAACCGCGATTCCAAAAATTGCTAGAACTTTTGAATAAATTTACTCAAGCCTGCCCGAAAAACCATATATTTTGCAAACCAAAAGCCGGAAGTGAACCAATAAAATTTCAACCAATACACGATAACAAGCTTATCCGACACTCAAAATTTCAGATCAATCAGATGACTGACAAGACAAAGTGGAGCGATAGTGATGTCGAACTGCTAGTTAACAGTTGTATGAGCTACCCTTGGCTCTGGGATTCATCCAGGGCGGACTACAAAGATCAGCGGAAAAAGAAAAACTCATACCTAGTTCTTGCAGAAAGTGGACTTTTACACGCAGGGCTCGGTATTTCAAAGGAGGAACTAGCAAATTTTTTAAAAAGAAAATTTGACTCTCTGAAAGACTCTTATATTCGTGAGAAACGACAGGACCAAGGGAAAAGTGGTGATGGAGCCAAACCAACTAAAAAGCCATGGAAGTTCCTCAACTTGTTTGATTTCATGGCAAAATCAACAGAGATCCGCAAAACAATGGACAACATCAATAGCGAAAATCCTCTGACGGATTCAACTGTGTCAGTTGTAGGTGAGAGTAGTAGCACACAGGCAGCAAGCAATGACTACACAGTGGAAATCAACTACACAGAGGAAATCCTGTTTGAGATGGATGGTAATGATGGAGAGGAAACTCAGGTTGCCAAGGGAAGTGGACATACAAAACCACAAACTTCCCCAAGCTCTGCAGCCAGTACATTTTCGCCGAACTATTTCAGGAGAGGTAGCACCAGCAGCTCAAAGGAATCTACTGAAAGTGATAAAACTCCACCAAGTTCTGTGCCTGGTAATACTAGGAAAAGACCAGTTTCACCAAACTCAGTAAAGGGTAACAGAGCCAGAAGTTCAAAGGATCAAGCTGACCCTGAAAGTGAAAAATTTGATGTCGACACTGAAATCATGAAAATGCTATCTACTATGAAAGAAAAAAAAACTCAAAATTTTAACTTTTGTCAGTACATGTGCAGTGTGCTAGATAGCCTGCCAAAGACAAAGCAAGCTAAGGCCCGTTTTGAAATTTCAGAGGTTCTTCGCAAGTTTGAAGATGGTGATAGTGAATAGAAGATCCTCCCGAATGGATGTCTTATTTCTCTTTTTTTAAAGTAGGTTTGTAAATAAAGTTTTCAACTAGCGTAAATGACATAGTGTGCAGATTTTCTATTTATCATGCTTATCGTACAGTTCCTTATCAATCAGAAGGCAAAAGATTATGGATTTTTTTTAATTTAAATTTGAGCTTTACTGACATCAAGTTTTTCCAGTAGAAGGCCAGGTTGAAAACACTTGTTACTTTCTATGATTGTCCAGTAGTCAGATAAGAATCGATGGAAATTGTGGTCAAAATCCCATTAAAACCCATTCAATTCCCTGCAGGTAATAGCCTACCACTAAAAGACAATTTTTTTTCGTTATCTTTACTTTAAGTTTCAAAAGCATCTTTACAAATATACCTATAACATGTCTTTGCAGCCTCCAACTATATTCAACAAAATTTATTCAGGCTGGCGTCCCTCATTCACTCTGTTAAGCTGCCACGGAACACTTCCACTTGGACTCATAAAGTAGTCTCGATACTGGTCTCTGACATTCTTTGCAGCCTCTGCTGCATTTCTTGCTGCTGTGGGTGCCACATTAGCAAAAGCAGTTGACGGATCCTGACGCCACTGGCCTAGTGTGAGGGTGCCATCTGTTTCCTGGTCAACATAGTTAGGATCAAAGTACCTGCGTGTCCTATTTTTGTGAGCTCTGGGAGAGATCAGATCTTCAGTGCGCAGATAGTTATGGAGACATACGCAGGTTCTGATTATTTTGTCAACATTCTCTGGTTTGGCAACAATAGCGTCCCTGAAAATTCTCCATTTGGCTCCTAGTATTCCAAATGTATTTTCAATGACTCTTCTTGCCCTTGAAAGTCGGTAGTTGAAAATATCTTCTGGTACAGGCAAGTGATCACCAGGGTATGGTCTCAGCATATTCACTTTCAAGGGAAATGCTGCGTCGCCAACAATGACATAAGGCAAAGTTGTGCCATCACCTGTGTCTGTTGCATCACTGC
The DNA here is from genome assembly GCA_023053555.1 of Branchinecta lindahli. Lineage (NCBI taxonomy): Eukaryota > Metazoa > Arthropoda > Branchiopoda > Anostraca > Branchinectidae > Branchinecta > Branchinecta lindahli. The sequence continues at coordinate 13,717,939 of JAKZAO010000003.1, forward strand.
TTGGTAAGTCAAGCGTACCATTGCTAACTTTTTGGCCTAATGTCGAATTGCCAAAAACTGACCCATCACTCTGTCTACCATACCCCCCGATGTCAACATATGTGAAACGGTAGTCTGCATCACACATAGCCATCAGCACAATGCTGTGAAACTGTTTGTAGTTAAAGAACTGAGAGCCAGAGTTGGGAGGAGCCTGAATTCTGACATGTTTGCCGTCGATAGCACCTACACAATGGGGGAAATTCCACTTAACTGCAAATTCGTGGGCAATTTTCTTCCAGTCAGAATGATTTCTGGGAAAACAAAGGTATTCTGAGGACAGGACACCACACAAAGCATCCATAGTACTCCACACGATTTTATTCACTGTAGATCTTCCAAGGTAATGTGGGTAGGTTTGTGCCCTCTGAGTACCACCGGCAGCTAGAAAACGCAGTGTCACCTCCAATCTTTCTTTGGCAGAAACTGCCATTCTGAAATTTGTGTCCTTTTTTGAAATGAGTGGCCCTACCAGACTCAAAAGATGATCGAACTGCTTTGGAGACAGTCTGAAGTAGTCGTAGAACCAATCAGGGTCTTTTTCTCTCAGGTCTCTAACCATCACATTTGATGCACCACTTTGGTGTCGCAATTTCAGGAAGTCCCTAACCCATATCTTCCTTTTCTTGGAAACAGTTGTGGACTCAGTTGCTTCATTTTTTCTCTTTCTTTTTCTAAGTAAACACAACAATAGTAATGCATCATTGTCATCCATGATCAATTTCAAGATTAAACTCTATCTGGCAGAATTTCCAGTTCTTAAACTCTATCCTAGCAGAATCTCCGGGTTTTTGTTGTTCACACCAGATTTTGCAGTGAGAACCAAAAAAAACGGCAGCTTTTAAAACTGGCCAGATTTTAAATCTGGCCAGCAAAAATAACTGGGCGGTGGGAACTTAGCTTTAACCGAAGTCTAAACTTGACCTAATCCAGGAGGGGTTGATTACTTGATTTATTTAGGTTACACCCATGAGCTGGTCAAATTTGGTCCGTTCCAGGTCGATTTTCGGTCCGTTTCCGGTTATGTATAGTCGGTACCCAAAGCGAATAAAGCCTATGTAACGCTCATGATTTTTCAAAGGCGAAAACCTGATGCAGCAGAAGTATGATTCTTTGGACATTTATTACTTACAATGCCATTGTCATCCATGTAACGGAAGAAGCTGTGGTGAGTCAAAATGGCTTCATAAGGTCTCATAGGAATTTTTGAATGAGTGTTTGGGAATTTTGTTATAGCACTCAGACGAACACTGAACTGTTCAAAGTACATTCCTCTATTGAACTGGCGATGTCGTATTACCGTGTTACTAGACAGTACTGTCGTACAAATCAGAGATCCAGACAAGACTAGCTTAGTATTTTGCGGAGTAAACTAGGGCAAGAAGTGTATGCCACACACTTCACCCACAAGTTTAAACTAGCGGAAACCGTTTTGTATCTTTTGGTTGGTAACTTCAACTGCACGAAAACAAAACCTCAACACAGTACATCAGGTTTACATCCTTGCCCTTCTGTACTAGAAGGATTATCAGTTTACGTCTATCGGCTTGATAAACTAGCTAATTTTATTATTTGGTAAATAATAATTTACACTTGACCCACAAGTTTAAACTCAAGAAAACTGTTTTGTCTCTTTTTGGTGGTAACTTAGAATGCCCGAAAACAAAATCTCAGCACATAAAACATCAGGTTCACGCCCTTGCCCTTCTGTAATAGAAGAGTTCTCAGTTTTATGTCTATGTACTTGATAAATTAGCTAATTTTATTATTTGGGCTTGAATTTGCCGCTAAACACGAATTCCCCACCAAGTTCGAGCCACAGAATTGAAAATCACCCCGACAGTTGTTCGTCAAATTTGAGCCACATTGCGAGCCACAAAACCTTGTTAGTCGCGGAATACTTGAGGGGGTACCCCTCCCCGACATTTTGTGAACACCGGCCTCTCCTGACACCGGCCTGCACCAGCCGAAACCAGCGGTTGAATGATGAATCGACGGATGCGATTCATCTTTCAATCGAGCTTTCAATGTTTCCAAATAAGCTGACTGTGATATTCAAACACGTGGCAACCGGTGGCACCGGGCACTTGGTGTACACCAAAATCGAGAGTGAGCAACTTCTCGGAAAGAGTTTTTGCGAGCCACAGCATCTTTTCGAGATCGCAGAAAAACGCCTATAACAGACTAATGTCTTAACACATCCTCCCTGCCTGCTTCGCACTCGGCTTCGCAAACTATTTATCAAACCTTGCTCAAACCTGTCTCAAAATATCGACACACCACAACAAGGATATGGTTCAGCCAACAACACGATTTATGTCGACAACAAGAAGCCTTTCAACCATTATTTGTGAGGGCCGACGTAATTCTCGCTTTCGGCTAATTCACTCACCCACGAAAGGAGAGACTACACAAGAAAACTTCATGGGATTCCAAGGGAGATATTAAGACATAAATCGCAATTACACACCAATGCTTCCTGTACAACATTCTCAGGAAAATCAGCGGCAGTAGATCTTTGTCAAACGATTCCAAAGAGAGGGGTCCCTCACTCTCTCGGCTCCCCTCGTAAACAGGACAGAAACAGATTCATATTCAACAAAAAGAAGACATAAATTCTGTTGTGGATTTCCCGTCCTGAGCATAAGGGGGTTGGGTACAAATGCTGTAAAGCATTGGCGACAAATGCTGTAAAGAAGGAGCAAAAACGAGATTTTCGAGGAGGTTTACTGCTCACCTAATTATCCCTCTAAGATATTAAGCGAGTTGATAAACGCAGTTTGGATATTTCGGTTGCACTTCCGACAACCGTCTTCAAATTTTTCGAAATTGCATTTATCTCTCGCTTAACATCTTAGAGGGATAATTAGCTGATCAGTAAACCCTCCAAAATTATCATTTGTGTTTCTTTATTATGAATAGTCAGCTTGGCTTTAAATCTTTTATGATGTAAGGCTAAAAGCAAAACGCTGTGGGCTGAAGCTATTTCCTGTTTCAAACAGCAAGTGACAGCAGACCCAGTTCGGTTTCCCGCGACGGTGGCTCGTAGAAAAGATCGTTCAAATATTGCCAAGTTTGTTTAAATGCGGAATACATGTTGCAAATTTTGTTTAAATCGCAACACACAGTTTAACCCGTCATATTTTAGGCCACACTACGCGACACTACGGCGAACAACATTATCCATAACGTGGAGCATACTAGACAACAAACAACGAATTCTCCTGCTCTCCATTTGTTTCTTTTTTTAAGCATACTTTCTCAGTTTTCCTCGTAATTTTCTTACTGTTCGGGATTCCGACTTCTCGTCCATTCGGTGATGTTGATATTTCATACAGATTCTCCTACAACTCCCAAGACTCATTTTCACAACGTGTCTCTAACAGTATCGAGAGTCTCTGCCCCCTTGGTAAAAGAAAGACCGTAAATCCAGTGTCAGTCGAGGCGAACGTACTGACAATAAAGAGGAAGACAGCGGTCACTAGGGTTTCATAAAAAGGGCGACGGGACTTGCATACTGAAACAGGGGTCGGATCCCCCAAAGACCACCTGGGACCTGGCGATTGCTAGACATGGGAATCTTTTTGTCACACAAAAGCGGAGACGAGAGCAATCGAAGCTTCCGAAAGAGCTTTCAGGCCTGGAAGCTGAACATCACTCTACAGCAGGTCCGTATCCAAGAATTTATTTCGGGGGGGGGGGGGGGGGGGGTTGCCCGCGGGTCGGACCAAAAAGTACAAAAAAGACATAGATTAGAGGTTAAACCTTATAAGAAACGAGTATTTGTGCATGTTTCGGGGGGGGGGGGGTCTGAACCTCCTACCCCCCGGATACGGCCCTGCTGCCAAGGTTACCTCACATTTCGCAAATGCGCCTGTCTCTGCCTGTGTGCCGAGCTTGGGGAGAAGAACAGTTTTGTGGAAAAAAGAAAAAAAAAATCACAAGAACCTCCGTCTCCCTATCTCTGTAAGACGACCATGCGGAGGCCAGAGCCCAGAACTAGGAGGCCAGACTTTGACTCGAAGGTGCAAACGACCAATAGGATGCGATATTTATTTTGCTATAGAAGCTTGAAACCTTCAGGATCTAATTTATGATTAAAGGAGTTGCATCATAAGCATTCTAGCACTTGCAACGTCTAGAACCCCCCACCCAAGACCCAAGATGAAGCCACGACTCGATCCGACCGCTCGGTCATCTAGTGGCGCGGGTCGGAAGTGCCAGACATGGGGAGGCTGGGGTCATAGTTTGACTATGGATCTAACAAAATGTTTTTATTGTAGCAGGCATATGGAAAATGTGTAGAAAAATCAAATTAATTATTTGCATTATCGATTTCTTTGAAGTATTTTGTTTTTTTTCTTGTTAATTCCCGTAAGTCCAAAGAATTAAGGATGTAAACTAGATCACAATAAACAAATGCCGTAAATTATATTAAATTCGTTATAGTGATTTCTTGTAGATTACAACAGGGTAATATACTTCGTTGTTTTAATCTTCTTACACGCCCCTCGATCTTCTCGAAAATTTTAGTATTCGTCCGACCCATCGAAAAATTATGGTGTCTTCCACCTTCTCGGTCCACATGAATCAAATACGAAAAAGGGTCCGAAAAATCGAAAAACTTACAAAAACTTGCAAAAAACGAAAACTTACAGGTTCAGAATGGGTACCAAACGCTGACAAGTTAAACTCAAAGTAAAAAAATTCTATACTTCACAATTTTAAATCATCTTATTTTTGCTATGTTTCGATGATGGTGTAGAAATATCCGTTTTCGTTAAGTAGGGCAATCCCTTTATGGCAAATACCAGACACTGCATGACAGTTGACATGCGCAGTTAAAACAAAACCCCGTCGATATCCATATTCTGAGGTTCGATTCCCTAAAGCAGCAACATGTTGAAATACAGATTTATCAAATACTGATTTATCAGCATCCATATCTAACACTATTTAAATCGCAAATAGCTACAATTCGTGTCGACGCCTCCATTAATCGGAACAACAACTGCATACTGATGAGGACTCTCAGGGTTTGAAACAACAGGAATCCCAGTGTCTAATTCAACTATCGTGATGAATATGCGAAAATAAGCATAGGCCTATGCGAGTAAATAGAGTTACGGGACACCAGTAGAAGAAGTGATCGTGTGTATATCTGACCGTAAGGAATCCACTGAGTGAAAAAGCGTGCCAAAGAATTCCAAATATTTTCCGGTTATCCGGAGCTGTGCTGAACTGCTGACCTGAGCCAGCTCTTATGCCTCCACTACTAAACCTGTGGATAACAGTAAAGGAAGATAGGAAGGAAGGTTGTCCAGCAAATACACACTCTTCCCTAAGTTCTGTATCTTTCCTCTTTCTGGGCCATCTTCAGTAACGAAAATCTTCGTCGAAATCTTTCCGTTTTCTTTCGGTTTTCCAAGTATTTGCTACGCCTACCCCCATGTACACGAAACAACCACCTCATTGAAAAGTTCCGTATCACTGATCCGTCAGCGGCTGTCCTGAGATCCATCAGCAGAATGAAGCAAAATTGTAATCACATGATGTTTCGGTCTAGTGAATTTTAATTATTTTGTTTGTTGTTGTAGTATCTTTTTTCATTTTTCTATCATACTCCGTCTGTACCTAGACGGGTTATAAACAAAATTTAATTTGATACAGCTGCCCTCTTTGCCTTGAAGGGGGGGGGGGGATTTTGTCCCACTTCCCACTTCAAAGTCAGACACTTTCGCATTTGAAAATAATATTTCTCGAGGTGATTTGGCTTAATTTCCGGTTCTCCTGACGCCCTACCGTCGCTAATATTCCGTATGGATATGCAGATTTAGATCGTTCAGTTCCGAAGTGAACCCGTATGTTCTGTTTTATGTATTTTTGTTGTAATAACACTGATGCTAAATAGCTTACAGAAAGGATCTAGGGCTAGAATATGAGGGAGTACGCTACAGAGTCTAGCTAAGAAATACTCCTACTGCTAGCCTCCCGATAAAATTTTTCGAGAATTAGTCGTATGGGGTTGTACGAAAAAGTAGCATGCATTAGTAACTGTTGCCACTGCATTCCACTACTAGCACACTGGATGCTACTACAGCAAGATTGGATGCTATCGGATACTACTACTTAAGATAAACCCAGTCGGAGGCATGTTAAATCAAAGTAATCCATAGCCTACTACCAAGTATCAATACGTGCAACTTGTTCGCACAACTACCATACAACTACGCAGTCAAAGAATTTTTCATCGGGCATCTATCTGCTGAATTCGATGCTCAATGGTTATGGTCAAATGAAGACCACCATAATAATAATAATAATTTATTGAGGCCCGCTATACAACAAAGGAAAGAGCGGAGTAATGAAAGAGAAAGAAAAATTAACAACATACAAAGAAAACAAGACACTACATATACTTTATAACACTTACAGGTAAGTTAGGCGAGTCAACGGCGATTGATAGGTGTTTTTAAGAGCCCGGGATCTAGCCCGACGCTCTATGGTTTCGCACTTAGCGGAAGGATCGATAATGTTGTACTTTTTCGATAGGGCTGAGTTAGACTCCCATGGGGGGAGTCCAAGAATGTATTTTGCCAGTTTGTAGTACTTTGTCCGTATTTGCCTTTTCTCAGAAATGTTTAACAAATCCCAAAATGGAGAAATATACAGAAAGTGCGGTGTGACCAAAGCATTGAAGAGACGTCCTAGAATAAGTCTATTTACTGTATTCTTTAGAGCTACAGCTTTACCGTAGCCAATACACATACCTCTGTATGCGGAATCCGGTGAAATCCGGGAATCAGTGACAGGCCTACGAGATCCGTAACGCGCTGATTTCGGAATCAGATCTGAAACATAGCCTGTCCGCACCACGCCAGGACATATCTTCAACACAATGCGAGTCGACATTCAGAAAACGTCGTGACATGGGAAGCTACTTAGTAGCCTGTGCTATAGTAGAGATAAGGAATGACGAAGTGCGACAACGCCTATGCCAGACGCATGATAAATTTTGGAAGTTATATCTTGGTGCTATATCACTGACTGGCAATGAAACCATAATAGGGACTGTCGGCTAGACCCAGCTTAGTCTACCACAAGCGCCATATTCCAGGATACTCTATATCAAATGCTGGGTACTCTAACCGAATTAAATAATGACGTTTTGAAAAGCTGAGAGACCAACCAACCTTACTTATAGTGGAGTAGGTCAGGGTTAGTGTAGGCTACCCACAGGTCCCCGATATTTGATATAGGACATCCAGCGTTAGGCATAGGGTACGAAGAACCTCAGACAAAACCTTGCCTACCCAGGCGCGTTTGGCATATAGTATGACAAACGGCAGCTGATATACCCAGTCTTAGGTTACCCCAAAACCAGGAATTTTTGGTAGTCTGACTAGGGCCTTCGTCACATCAGCACGATTATAAAGTTCGTCTCCTAGGATACGTATCGCTCTTGCTAATGACCAGGAATAGAGGGAAGCAAGAGGAATTGTAGGTTCCTGAGTTTCAAGATGCTGTGCTCCGCCACTGCTTTCCTCGGTTTCCAAGTGGGGTTCATGGTAGTAAAATCATCCAAAGAAATGGCGATAGATAAAGGTCTTAGAATGTTCCCGAAAACTGCAGAGGCCTGCCACACAGTCAGATGACAAATTCGGAGCAAAATTTTTTTTTTCTTGATACGTACTAACAACTACAACAACAACAAATAAACGTGGACTCATCCCTGCAAAACATGTGACCGAAAAATATTACACTGGTCAACGATGAAACCAAACAACTACATCATCTCAAGGGGCATGTTGCAAACTAGAGCAGAGAATCTTCCCCGACGACACTCAAATCGGGAAACAAATCATGACAAATTAGAAACTAATCGTAAACTGATTAAACTGACCAATCAAATCGGGTCAATTTCAGGTTTAGTTCTTTTCTGGCTCAGCATGACATGGGGTAGCTCTGACCATCCAGTAGGCTACAGTAGAGGTGTGCTTATCTGAACGTCGCCGAAGAAAGGATGAAAATCATTCCTAGCAAATATTCATGCACAGTATTGGGCGGAGAAATAAATTTAAGTAGAAGAAACCACAAACTGTTATTTTTGAATATTGTAACATAAAGCAAATGCGCAAAATAGACCAAAAGATTCAAACAATTGCAGCGTTTGACGTATTTCAGTTAAATTATTCTTTGCGTTCTGTACATAATTATATGGTAGGTCGCCGTTCAAAGTTAAGTGGCGTGCGAAGTAATATAACTCTACTGTGTTTGGTAGTTTTCTGTTTATTTATTTATTATCACCAAAAGTGGTAAGTCGGTAAGGCTTCCGTCTCCTCCATGTACTTTCTAGTTGTCTTTTTTTCGATCAACGTTTTCTATGCACAGTTTCTTGTTCCAGCTGAATTATGTGAAAACGGTCATCTAAATTAAAACAAATTCTGCTAATTTTTTGCCTTGACTCACCGAACAATTTCGACAAAGGAAATGAGTACTTACATGGCTCCAACGTATAACGAATTCCGTGTCGGGTCCAGGTACAAGGTCCGGTAGTACAATTTACCACACGTTAATTCTCTCACATGATCTGCAAAAGAAAATAATGACGTAAGTATAAGTTGCATGTTTAGCTTTCATTTTAACTTGAATTAAGTCATCCTGAACTTCCCAAATTTGAACTCTTGACTGCCACCCATATGCAAAAGAATTAAAGGCAATTTTAGCGACGAGGAAGTGCTAGCTCTTTACAGTTATTTTGGACGGTGTAGGTTACATGGCGCTTAGAGTAGCACACTGCTGTTTGATACAGAAAACACAACTAAAGACCATTCGGCCGTTGCATTTTTTTTCTTTTTTTAATAAAGTGAAACTAAATTAACTATAACAGATAGATAGGCAATCTAATAAACAAAAAAGACAAATAAAAAAGATCAAGAAAGCACGAAGTAATCATAACAAATATATATATCCACATTCTTGAACTCTTATCCGAATCTATCTGAATCTGAATCTGAACCTAACTAACATAAATACAAATTTAGAGACCAAGACGTTGAAAGTAAAAACACAAAGGAAAGAGACATGCTCCACCTCCAGGCAATATCCCTCCTTTGACAATATTCAGACAGTTTCAATAAATTTCTCAGTAAAAATAGGAACTATCCGGGTTCATAATTTAAAACAAAAAATAAGTCGCCTCAGTAAAGTCAAAGACCCAAAATTGAAACAAAATTAAGATAACATACAAGAAATGTTTTCCGAATGGCTTAGTAAATTTCTCGCTCAAGACCAACTGACGCCGTTGCTGACTCGAATTTCTAGATGAGATTGTAACACTAAATGTTCACGGTACTCGCTTAGCCCGGAAATAAAATCTACTTTAATAGCTGAAGGCGCGAAGCGAACTATTCCCACAATCGCCACTTCGCCAGGGCAATTCGCGTACATGAAAAGAGGTGCGAAGACAGTGCCACAGATATGCGCAGTCCATATTGCCGGTTCCCTGCTATTTATTATCTGGCTTTACCGTTTTATCCGGAATCAAGTGCTGTGAACAAAGTTTTCGGCTGCACTGTCAGAAGTTTCTTAACCGATTGCGCATAACACTTTCAAGAATAACACCTTTTCACTTAGAAATAAAGTGTTATGACCAATTAAGTTTACACTATTTCGTGCCTAGATCTCCAACAACACCTTCAATTGGTAAAAATACTACACTGTCAGAAGTTACACAACGACAACAGAAGGATGCCCGGTTTCAACAAATAACGCTTTGGGGTGTTATCTGTTATGTTTATTTCGTTCCCGTTAGTATTTTTACCAATTGAAGGTGTTGTTGGAGATCTAGACACGAAACAGTGTAAACTTAATTGGTCATAACACTTTATTTCTAAGTGAAAAGGTGTTATTCTTGAAAGTGTTATGCGCTATCTGTTATGAAACTTCTGACAGTGTGTGAGCTAGCAATATCATAGACTGGTTAGCTGGCCCAGTTGCAAAACTAACCTTCTTTTCTTGTACGAAGGCTTATAACAAACTATTGCTGTCTGATTTACGCATGGAGTTGCTTCGTAGGTTCACTTTTGAAACAGATTTAATAAAAATTCCTTAGTACTCTTCTGTGATATTTGTGTAATAATTGTTTGTTGTTTTTTCTTGTTTTGGGGTGACGCAAGGTAATGTTTTTTGTTCATTGTTTTTGTGTTGTTGGTTTCGGTACATAGTCTCATTCTCCAAATTCTCTCTCATTTTTTCGCAAGCTCCGCTTTTGTTGTGCCACTGAAATGTTTTTATTGAAAAAAATGTTTTCGATAAAATTGTACTTTTACTGCTACTACTACTACTGTCAGAGTAATATCAGGAACCCATAAATTTCCTGTAACGACCCGCCATTCCGGGGGCTTGTCAATAAGAGATTTCTGATGCGCTATTGACCGAGCGTCAGATGGTTCGAGAAATACCCACGGGGGTAAAAGAGCAAGAACGCCGATTCGACCCAAGTGGAATTTTTTGAAACTAGATGAGGCTCGGGCAACATAGCAACATAGAAGCATAGGAAATGACAAGCCCCCTGAATGGCCAGTCATAACAGGAAATGTATGGGTCCTGGTAATATTTGATCTTCTTTTCTTCAAATCCCGTATTTATTTTTCAAATTCTTTGTAGTGGAATTTTAGTAGGCTAGTACAAACTATTGACCTAGGTGACGTATTCTGGAAAAGAGCGCCCCTTATATTAGAAAGCTTTTCACACCTCTGATACTGTTAGGCGTTTAATCAATCTGTCAAGGTCTCAGCATTTCTAACGTTTTTATACCGATGCTACATCATGTCGTTGGGGAGTAGGGAGCCCCTAGAGATTAAATTCTAAGGTTCTATGGCTGAGCAGACGACTGAGCCAAACCATTATTTACCCACTGATCATACGCGCTTGCGTGTTCAGTGATTACTAGTCAAGAACGCAGGTCTCCAATGTAGGAAAGCCATTCTTGAAGTGCAAGACGAAGTCGTTGAAGCTCAGTTGGTGGTTCGACACATCGTGAAAAGGCAGAGAAGGAATGACTAGCGAGCTGCTTATAAATTGCTCAAGAATGACTGGTGAAAATTTAGCCAAATTGTCAAACAAATGATACAAACGAAGTGATTACCGTTTAAACGTGGAGTCATTCAACGTATAATCAATTCCACCAATATAACCACAGAGGTTCTTGAAGAGTTCTCATATGCTGTCATGTTATTAAAGGTTAACTTCAGACATCGAGGCTGATATCGGAAAATAACAGCGAGATGGACATTGAAAATAACCTGTCCGAGCCGAAGGCGAGGCAGGTTATGGAAAATATCAGCCGAGCCGAAGGCGAGGTTGATATTTTGAAATGGCCGTCGAGCTTGTGATTCCGATATCGGTCGAGATGGAGGTATGTTAACTATTATAACTTTTTCGAACAGAATTTCCGCTTTTCGGGGCTGAAAATAATCCAGCCAATCACGTTTCAGAATTAGTCATAACAGCCTCCGGGGAGGGTGATATGACAAATAACAACCTCTCCAGCAGGCTGTTATGACTAATTCTGAAACGTGATTGGCTGGATTTTCCGTGGCGTTTTCATTGTGAAGATTATCGTAATATAACTGACCGTGGGTCATAGGAAGATATGCATTACACGCCTGTTCGAAAAAAGTTATTAAAGGTTAATTTCAGACATCGAGGTCGATATCGGATTATTACAACGAGACGGCCATTGAAAATAACCTGTCCGAGCCGAAGGTTGATATTTTAAATGACCTTCGGGCTTGTTATTCTGACATCAACTGAGATGGAGTATGTTAACCATTTTATCGAACAGAATTTTTGTCTTCTTTGGTAGTAGCCTACTTATTTGCTACTTTTATAGGGAATTTTTGTTTAGTGAAATGAAATGACAACCCTAGCCTACTATAGAAATGTGAAAATGATTAATGTTGTGACCCGGGCATTTCTGTTTATAACAATACAATCCTTATCCAACACCATATTTGTCATTTGTGGCGAAGGGACACCATCTAGCGGCGGACTCTTAGATAGAATTTATCAAGCTCAAATCGGGGTTGCCACTGGTTGCAGAATTCTGCGATTTGTCGTACTTTTCATTTCTTCGACAAAGCGAGCAAGAACTCAACGACCGGTTCCTTACCAGTACATACAAAAGTTAAGCATGAAAGTTGAGGCGTATAATCATGAAGATGATAAAGCGAGATTTCTTGTTGACAGTTGGTGAAAAGTTCAGTAATTGAGTAAAAGTGCTCGACGAACTTCTGCGGAGGTTGATACGGCTTCGTATCATCCTCTCTGGATTTATTGTCATAATATAAACTACCTGTGGGAAATAGGAAGATATACATTACAAAACTGTTCGAGAAAAGTTATTAGACAATTATGTTAACTCGTCTTATGATGTTCCTCAACAGTTTGCTATAAGGGATACTGGGATAACAGTTAATTTCTTTAAGAATTAAATTAAATTTATTTTTCAAAAAATCGCACTGGAATTGCCAAACACAAATAATATAATATAAGATTAGTATTCAGAACCCCCTTGACCGTGTACTTTTGCAACCGTCGACTTAAAACCGGTCAATAACTCACCAGCAAAGTCCGTCCTAATCCTTAATTTTATTATCACATAGTTTACAGTAAACGCTATGCAACAGGATCGTGAGCAGTTACTTAAGGCATAGGGATAGGAATACCACTTGACAATGCTCTCTTTGGACTGTTACAAGTAGCCAACATTTCGAACGTCGGTTTTCTAAGTCTAAGAATGCGGACAATGAACAGGTCACGCTACTCCCATATTGTCTCCAAGAATGAAACACCTCACTCTAGAGGCCGAACAAACACACCCATATTTGTGGAGTCTGACTCGGACTTCCACCTAGCCACTTAGTTCTATTTACTCAATGACTACTTGCTTTGTTTCTCAAAGTACCTAATCATCCTCGTACACATAAGTGATTACTCGCGGAAGAAAAGACTGCAGTTCCTTTAATATTCAATCTCGGAGGCAATCTGGACTCTAAACGCAATATTCCACATGTGGTCATCCGCCCGTGAGATGAGATAACTGGCAATCAGGTCCTTCTCCCCCCGAAGGAAGGAAAAATCCATGCTCCTGTCTGGAAATGAAGTGCAGGGGACACGGCCGTTGTTTGATCGTAAGCTCCAATGAACAGATCATCAGCACACGCACAACCATAACATCTGGTAATATGTACTTTTTATCACACCTTAGTGAATGTTTATCATAATGAAAAAAGAAGGTTAAAGGACATGTCTTATCTATAACACTAACGCCACCTACTTCCGTAATTGCTTCATACATTCTTAAATACGAAGACGAACTTCATACGGTATATTACAACCCCTCCGCACTGATTTTCTCACTTGCCTTTACCATTCTCAGACGCGTATCATGCTGTCTACTCTTCTTGCGACAAGTTCATTCAACAGAAAAGACGGTTATGTAAATTTTTCCATATCTTACTAGACGTGAACGGGCCTGGAAAGATGCTTTAAACAGCAAAAACCGTGGGTAGGTTGTTTAAAACAGAGCCTAGTTTCAAAGTATGTGAAAATACTGGAACATAAACAGTGCAAAGGGTCCTTTAAGGCCTTTAAGCGGGCACAAGCTGCAGTTTGTCGTCACCCAAATCCAGACGTAAAGAACAGAATCAGCAACATTGCAAAATAATGAAATTGAAATGTACTTGAACATATGGCTAGGCCAAATATCCCCCCCCCATTCGGTGCGCACTAAACGCAAGTATAATAATGATAAAAATAGGTGTATTTCCAAGCCCAATGTCCATATACAAAACAAAACATCCAACATACCAATACTTCCAAGCGGTTATGGATGCGTCACTTAATCCCGCTGACTGAGTTTTAAGTTTGGTGGTGCTGAACGGATTAATAAGCAGAGTTTTACCCGGGGATATTTCCGCCCTTCTAGGAAATTTAGGAAGTTCATAACTTGGGAAGTTAAGATTTACTCGCTATGGTTCGAAGAAAACAATTGCCAAGAATGCCGAAATACTCCGGAGTAAAGATTTCAGTTGCTTCGTCGGTTGCAAATAGCGTCCTAGTTGGCTAAGCGTCTGAGCAGTTGCCATAACTGCCGAAAAACTACGTTCAAGCCTGGCATATTTTGAACTCACGTGCTTTTTAGTACTATTTTGTCCTCATTTTGCCTTTCATTCCGGATTACTTATTTAAAATATCTAGGTTACGCTTATATAAAATAGCAGTCGTTACGTGTACTGCTATTTTGGCCAAAGATGCAACTTCCGACATTTATATAATACAAAAAATCAAAGCAAATTCAAGTAATTTTTTATATATGATTCCCAATCGGCTTTGGCTGAAGGAGTAGATCTATTTGGAACCTCCCACACATCGTGGAACCTCCGGTCGGTGTACCCGTGTTTATTTATTCAGCAAAAGATTGACTGATTGTCTTTCCGCACTCATAAACTCACCTTTATAGTGTCTTACGCGATGACTGCAACATGTCGGCTCATGGTACGACTCATAGTTCGTCGACACTTCACTCCCATCCCAGTCAATATCCTCTTCTCCTGTTCCTCGCACAGTCGCAACAACAGCAACAACACTTAACAAGCGTGCTAGAGACGCCATTGTTCTTTTCTTCATTTTCTTAGCAAGCGATCATGAGGATTTCTATGCTAAACGAACCTCTCTCTTTATCATAAGAGCTGGATATCCATGATTTCCGGGGCACAGATTGGCCCCTTGACTTTCAAGAGGCTCTTCGCGATCAGTGCTAAAGTTGGAGCAAAACAATGGATGGGTCTTCACTCACTAGATTTTCCTCACGGCACCTCTCACCAAGATCTACACGAACGGATTTTGTAATGATGTTCGCTACGACGAAGCTGCACTTCGAGATTGACAATAGAGATAGAAAATCCCATGGATGTCATTAACATCCGCAGGGGAAAGTTTCTGCAGTCACTGGATCCCCGCACAACCTGTATCAGGCATTGCTGAAGTAAGCCATTTGCTTGTGGCTCTTCCTCTTTCTCTTCTTTATGCTTCATTTGTCATACTCGTGTTTGAAATGCGTCAAAAAACCATTTACTCAGACTTTATTTCAATCTGCTAAAGTATGGATAAGGTGTTATTTTTCACTGTATAGTTTAGTGGCGTATGTGCATAGGTTTATTAACGCGACAGGTGTCGTAAATTAAGTATTTTCGTTCAAACTATAATAAAACTATTAGACAAGCACTGCCCGTACGAAGTGTGAACCTCTGCAGTGCTTTTCTGATGTATGTGACACTTATTTCCGACAACAACAAAAAACTTGAATTAGCTCGAATCCTGGACGATAAAAGACGATGTGAACGACAAAGCCTTCAGACCATCTTTCAGAACCACAGAACTTCCGCAGTTCGAAACAAAAGTTACCGGAACGAAAACTGAAGAAACCAATTATAAATACAGACATCCGCAGTATGTTTGCTAAGCCCTCTACTCGAACAGTTTGGTTTAGAACGACCGTCATCCCTTCAGTTAAGTGCCTGATTAAATCAACTATAACTACCGCTACTCCAGCTGTGCTACTCCCTCTCCTTGCCCAAATTTAAAGCAACCGGTACTAAATGCACCAGTTCAATCTTCCGTAACTGCGTCAATTTGCTACTGAAATTAGCGCTTCGGCTTAGCAATACTCGTGTTTCAACATAACATAATACAGTCTCACTGATCCGATAGGATAGCGGCTGTAGGCTACCGGTTTGGGGTGATTGGAGACAATTTGTCATTACAGAATCGTGTTTACTTATATATTTTTGGCACTGTCTTTCTTTTCTCTGTATACACGTCATTTAATACATTGATTTGCCATACTAATTTTATCATCATTTCCATCATTCATTCATTCAATATTTATTTCCCTCAAAATTATACAAGAGGAGTATAAAAATAAATAAATAAAATACACATATCATTCCAATAAATTCATACCAAAAAAAATCGCACAGGTCTTCGGTAAATAAAGATGACTCCACGTTTGGATTCAGATTGAGGCTTCACACTGAGGCCTCATGGATACGATAGGTTGTAGTCTACTAGTTTAGGGCTGACTAAGTCTGAGACTATTTGCTATTAGAGACAGGACGTGTTTATTTAAACTCCATTTAACACAATGTTCAAATATCTCATGTCTTCGGTAGACAGAGATAATTCCGCCAAGCTTGGCTCCA
This sequence comes from Branchinecta lindahli, assembly GCA_023053555.1. Classification (NCBI taxonomy): domain Eukaryota; kingdom Metazoa; phylum Arthropoda; class Branchiopoda; order Anostraca; family Branchinectidae; genus Branchinecta; species Branchinecta lindahli. Next base: position 13,734,246 of record JAKZAO010000003.1, read on the forward strand.
GATATTTGACGGTATTATTAGCAGGACGCGTCTGACCCAATCCTAGTTTTTGCCGTTCCACTGAAGCGACACTCATTAATATACATGGCTCCAACACCGACAAAGGATGTTTAAAGAAGTATGATATTTCCCATGACAGTGCCTATCTGACATCAGACAAATTGATACATCGACGGGAAGCTTTGATTTGAACTGACATCTGAGGCAGGAATGATTGGCCTATTCGATCCGTCAGACCCAATGCGTTAGCTAGCATGAATAGCGGCAGTGATGCTCAGGGCACCATACTGAGGGTATGCATTCAAGCCGTAACAAGCCTGACAGCTTGGTTTTTATTGTCAGACCGAAGCATATACTATCTGACCTGCTACCCCTAATCATAACGAGATGATCTGATCGTATTTCGAACAAGCTCGATGAAAAAACAGCATAATCAACAGCTGGGTATGCTACATGATGGCTTTGAGATGGGATCGGCCGAACGGCTATGTGGGTATCTACCGCTATCGGTGAGAATCAGGAGAACATGTTTCGCGGCCCAACAAACAAGGGTGGCCTTTTTCTAACTACGCAAAAACACGAACGGCAACAGAACACACTCGGCGAATCAGATAGTGCCATTATAGTGTATTTTTTGGGACCACAACTTGATACTCCACGTAACGTTTATATACGCTACGAGTAATATCAGGAGAACGTAAACACTTAACGTTCCGATTTAAATAAGCGTTGAGAACCGTGATAGGACCTCGCTCAGCTCAGCTTCTTTTTCCGATTATTTGCGTCTGAATGTCTATAAAAAACGCATTTACTAAAACTTAAAGCTCAATGCAGTATCGATGTGTGGCCACAAATAGCCACCAAATGCCAGCAGTTGAAGCCGAAGATGGAAGAAGTTTTGAGGGATTTTATGACTGAGTTCTCCGGGACCGTGAATGGCATAAAACCGAGGATGATATGACGAGTGGGAGCACTACTCCGGAAGGTATAGAAAACTGCGCAAGTGTAGTGTTGTGCTTCTAGTACATGTTGTGCTGTATAAAGTCTCGAATCTTTTTTAAACAGACTTGTGTGAATGCAGCTATCTATCGCTATTACTAAGCATGAGGCGAACATGTTTCTAAGAATGACAAACAAGGGTTCCCCTATCCTAAATAGGAACTGGAAAAGCGAAAAAACGGAAATTGAACCCACGTCGGCGAATCCCGAACGGCGCCGATATTAACGTGGCCCTACGGACTGATTGTTCGGGGAGGATCTGCTACCACTGTGAATTTAAAGGACGACACCTGCTTCCGAGTGGTTTCACTAACAAGCAAGCTGCTGCCGCTGCCCATATTCGACAGTCATCTAACAGCGCGGCTAAATTAGCCAGAGCATACGGTTGGCTGGGAGCGAATTTTAACTACCAAACACACGATCATTAGTAATTATCAACCCGACTGTCAGAATGCCCGGAAAAGAATGACCAATACACGCTATCAAATTCGCAAGAGCAATAAATTCGTCAAGTGTCGAAAAAATGGAGCTGCAGTAATTAGAAGAAGGAAGCCGAAGCTATAAATCAGAACTGGCTAAGTGCTCTGCCCGCCAAATTACCAGGTGGTCACGACCAGACTCGATGAGCAGGCCAGGAAATGACGAACACAGATTCGAAGACGGTCTGTTCCTGGGCATCTACTCCGACAAGGACGGGAGGTTGCCCCGGAAGCAACTTATCTACCTTTCCTGTCTCTCCTGAAGAAGACCAAATTCGGATGAAGGTTTCAGAATGTTGTATCCCAAACCCTTACCAGAAGTTACTGGAAGCTACAGCCGTAATTAAAATCTGTCCCCGAAATTCTCCCTGGATTGGCCGTTTTTCTGTTTACCACTCTTTTCTGTTCACCCTTTAGTCTAGTTCTTATTTGTGAGTAAACTTGTTCGAAATTTTCTGCGTTTCTGTTAGTGCTTTTTATATTTTTCATTATTTTACTGCACCTCCGACAGTGGGTGACAGACCCATTCAATCAGTAGAGATGGAGATACAGGAACGACGACGGTAGGTTTCAGTAAATACTGGTTCGAGCTGCAAACGACACCACAGTGCCAGCGTGCATTCACACTACCGGGTCCTATTTCAAAATTTGAGTTCAACACTGTCAATTTTCGCGAGTAGTTTGACTAAGAACCTGGAAAGGACGACAGCAGAATCCACAATATCTCTTTCCACCATCCTGTTGCGACAGATATGAGGTCACTACTTTTCCTTTCTTGCTTTAGGAATCCTTCATGCTGTTCAGAGATCTTGTATAACGTCGCAACACCACGAACCTTCGCTCAACTGTGCTGTTTTTCGGAAGCCACACGGGACATTTTTCTTCACTTAGCCTGATATCCCGACACATATATACGTGATAGATATTCTCCATAGTTTACACTGCTTTCACTTTCTTTTTCACACGAAATATGATCTTCGGCGAAGTCAACTGCATTTCAATATATATTTCAATTCGACCTATTGCGCTCTCAAGAAAGTAGGCTTTCATCGTAGCGAACATCATCTTACACACTCTATATCTTCTCGAAAACTACAGAGATCGTTTAGTATATCCTTCTCGTTCACAACTTCATGAACAACTAACCGAAACTGAAGAGACGGCGAGGAACACGAACCACGGAAACACCTCTGGTTCCGTGAAGCGTCGCGGATGTCTTCGCGCAACAGATCAGCGTCATCAGCAAGGCGAACCGCGACGCGACGGATCTTCTACTAAGGAGTATATATGCAGTACACAGGTCACATACTGCAATGACATTAAAACATGCCGAAAATCGGACGGCTATGTACAGCCTCACACCGACAAGAACAAAAGATAGAGGGTTCCGAAGCCCGAAAAAGAAGGTCTCAGTCCATTAATTATGCTGAAACAAAATCAAATATGCAGGAAATCGGACAGATTAGTCAAACAACAAAGACAAGAAATATACGAAATGACATTATCAACCAAATCCCTAGGTTTTAAATAGTTTTGTCGAGCCCCCTCAACCGTGCAGTCTCAGTAGACCTCGGTATTTGACACGGAGGTGTAAACAAAGGAAGAAAGATTCAGACACACCTGGAACGGCCGTTGAGATGAACTAACCGTCTTTATACACTCTAGGCCTGACGAACACGGAACGACCACCAATCGTGGGATACCATTAAGAAACATCACAGCTGGTTGAGCTGAACAATACAATCTTAGTCATTCCCACGAAAACGCTCTACGCTTGACAAAGCACAACACAGGAACTTACAAGATCAAAATCACCAAACTGTTCAATTCTCCTCATTTGACGACATAGATAATGAGCGAATGACACGACACTATCAATTCTTAGGAAACCTGACTAAGCAGTCCCTCCATCGTTGACGCGATGACTAAGTCGATAATACAGGATTTGATCATGGTGGTGATACCTAAACAGTCTCACCCCAGTTGATGCCTGCAGTTTGCATGCCTATCAATCTCGGCACTATCACGTTTATCACTACATCGTCGGGACAGATGAATTAGATGTGAAGACTACCAGCAGCAAACAGAGAAGTAAGATAAAGAAGTTCAACGTTTTCAACGTCATTGTCCAATCAAGTTCGTCAGCCGGCCTATACTCCTACTTTATATAACATCAACAAAAAGACATGACTCTCACGTACAAGCTAAGATAATTACCTACCAAAGTCCACTCGGATTCATACTCGTGCCAAGTACAAACATCATAATACTCATCCAGAACATATACGTTTGTTTAGTTAGAGAACATCAACACGGCACCAAACTTTTATAGCGTACACATTGTCGTTTCCAAAAAGTAACAAGAGCGTTCGGCTTATCTTAAAACTTCAGGACGGACGAGACATGATTCTTTGCAATAATGTCTGGTCGCATCAACGCCTCTTGCCTCTCAGAGCCAGAATGGAGAATATAGGTGCTAACGACGGTTCTGACGTGGGCTTCCTTCTTCTCTTTCTACGCGGAAACGCTGGTCTCCTGATTTTTCAGTTTGTTAGATTTCTTCATCGAGTTCAGCTGCTCTTAAGCGCGTTGATCCCACTTCTACATGGGTGTTGGATTTTTCGACAGTCCTGTGGTTGTTGGGGGGAGATTATCATGTACGTAAAGCGGAAACCTTTTTCAAAGGTCAACTGTTGTCAGACCATCTACAATAGTGATTCATCCGGTCTACAGCAAGGACAATCTACCAGATATAGCACCTACATAGGAAAACTACTATCTATGTGGACGGCACTGAGTCACAAGACGAAAGAAGTAGGAGCTCAACTGAGACGACGAGTGACAAACTCGCAGGAACTCGAGCCAAAACTACTGAAGTGAACTCTACCGTGACACAATGCAGATAACAGTGAGAGGATCTAATGAACAGAAACAAGTTTCAAGAGTGGACACGTGATAAGAGATACATGAAAGGATGAAAAGCAAACACAGAGAGTCTCCAAGAACTGGCTCAGAGCTGAGTGGTTAAGGTGGCACACCGAGAACAAACGGTGTTTGTGTGCTCAATTTAGCCTCATCTTTCTTGAAAATGCGACGGATTTTAAAGCAGAATGTTAAGACTAAAACAAAACGACTTATTGAAAGAAAAAAATACTGCCAACTATGTAGCTGCAGTTTATAGTTTTGTTCGTATACCAGCTAAATACTTCTCTTTCTCTTTGGTTATGACGTTCAAAAACGTTGATAGTGCCCAGCATTGTACTCAGCCCCTCCCCCACCCAGGTCTTCGTCCAACTATTCGATCTTGGCCTGCTGACACGAAGATATGTGGAAATCCAGTCACTTCCAACCATGTAAGTCCTGGTTCACCGACCACCGGCTAGAGGGTCGTACAATTTTACGTCTGCTAACCTGAAGTCATATATGGGGAAACTGAGCTACTAAAAAACATGTATACTAGTCCTGTTCAGGCGATCTACAAGACGGTCGTCGTGTCGGGACATCTCGCCACAAGACAACTCGCCACAGCGACAACTGGGAACCGGCTACTCGCCAAAGCGACATCTCGCCACAGTGACATCTTGCCACACCGACAACTTGCCACACCGATAGCTTGCCACACCGATAGCTCGCCACATCGACAACTTGCCACAGCGACAAGTCGACACACAGACATCTTGCCACAGAGCGACATCTCGCCACATTTATAGCATAAAGCACTTTATTCAATTACTATTTATTCGAAAATTTTTTTAATGGAGCAGATAATTATGGACAATGCCTCTCAATAAATCAAATGCACTGCTACGGTTATACCTACTGACAATTCTTTCGAATCTCTGGTGAGTCTTCAAGTATTGTTTTTTTTTGCCTAGATGGAGAAGATTCTGCCTTGATCCGGTCCACGTCGGCCCTTCGACATCGAGTAGTGGAACAAATGCAAGGGCCGTTTAAATGTAAAGTTGCAGAGCATATTCTTCGTCAGTGACGTAGTTCTGGTAAATCTGCGGGTCTGCTTGAATGTGACGAAAGATGCTGTGGCATAGTTGAAAAAATATCACTTGGCAGATGTGGTCACAACATACGATTATTATTGCGGGTTAAAACTGAAAGGATTAAATAGTTGGAGGATCCAAATTCCCTTGGGTCTAAATTTCTACTATCATATTTTTGGTTTTTTTGTGGCGAGTTGTCCATGTGGCGAGTTGGTCGTGTGGCAAGTCGTCTCTGTGGCGAGTCGTCCCTGTGGCGAAATGACGCTGTGGCAAGTTATCCGTGTGGCGAGTTGTCGGTGTGGCGAGTCGTCTGTGTGGCGACATGTCTGTGTGGCGACTTGTCGGTTCCCAGTTGTCGGTGTGGCGAGTTGTCTTGTGGCGAGTTGTCATGGAATCGACGGTCGTATATGACTATGCAGACCTTTTACAAATCGGCTTGTCTTCTTTTGATGCAAGTTTCACGCGTCAAAGAAACCAATTATACTGATATGCTAGTGTATAGTAACCGATGTCACGTCTATGAAAAAAGAAGCTGGCAAATCGTGAGTGTGAGCTTACTGGTTTTCACGCCTGTCACTGAAAGAGAGAATGGAATGCGTAAAAGGATGATGGCTCCTATCTACAAAAAGTACTAAAATACCATCTGAATTCTTCAACAATGCTTTTTGAAACAACTGGATACTTGGTCATGGTGGGCTGTCAAGGCCGAATACAACCACGAGTGTAAATACCCAAGTTATACTACTCTCACATGTTTCATCGAAGGAGGCGATTCCACAATGCCAGTGGTCAGTCAATCTTCCAAAATACCTGAATTCCAGAGATTTTTCCCAAGAATATCGAACAATTTAATTCCCCAGATTCTTCAGGATAGGTAGCTTTGCAGAGGAACATGAATCTCAAGGTCAAACACCACGAAAGAGTCCTCCTTCTTTCATTTCGGCTGACAAACGGCAACTTAAATGAACCTCAAAATACTCTGTTCCTGATTAACAGTGCAAATTACAGAGTCGTCACCTCTGAGCCATTCGGAGACGTCGGGATTCTTAAGTTCCTTCAGTAAACATAATGAGACATCGGCGAATAATTAGCAATGTCATTTGTTAGTCTCGGATGAACAGTCAAACCTTGCGAATATTTTCAACGTTTTGCTTCATTTTTATTTTATTTCTGTTAGTCTCGGATGAACAGTCGAACCTTACGAATATTTTCAATGTTTTACTTCATTTTTAATTTCTTTCTGCTCGTTAACAGTTGGCATATGTGACAGGAGTGTTTCAAACCTCAACTTATCTCATCTCAGGGACGACCCACAATGGATGATCGTTTTGGCTGGAGCAAAAGCTGACGAATGCATCAGGATCAGAAAATCCAAGTTTGGACACGGGCTTTCGCCAACCTTACAATGAAAGCCACGCGTGACACCCATCACCCTATTAGTCTTCAATTGCGGTCCTGTCCTTTTTATCTAGCTTACCTCTACTTTTCTATCTCCCGAAGGATTAGCCATCCGCCGTCATTAGCCTCTAATAGTGAGGGATTATTCCCAATCCGTATCTCTTGTTTGGACAGAAGAGAGCTGACTAGGCACACGGTTCTGCTTGATCGATAGAACTCCCAGGGTATGAGTCTCCTAGGAACACTGAATCAGATAGTTCTAAGGAGGGTCACGCGATCCCGGACGGGACTATAGGTCCCTTGTGTGATGGCTACGCTTTACACGTATTTGCAGCATAAACTGAGAGGCCAAGTGGATACCTGTATGCTTTGTCGGAATTCCGGAACCAGAAACGAAATTCGAGCCACATCAGGAATATAGGATGCCAAGCCTGCCTGACCAAACTGAAAACCATCGGAAGACTATTAGGCTTACACTGTTTCCAAATTGCGCAACCGGAAGCAAAATTTGCAGCCATACGCCTATTCAAAACATCGGATTCCCGATCGACCAGTATCAGGATTTCGACAAAAGCACAACCCACGGAAATTCGACAGGAGCTCTTATGCTTGGTTCACACCGAATATGTAATTCGGAAGCAGAAACGAAATTTGCAACCTTCTCAGGAACACTCAATGCCGAATCTGTCCTGGCCAGCGACGGAGTTTCGACGACAGCGATAGTACTGCGAGTACTACGCGAGTGATGTGTCGAATCGATGTTACCAGTCCAATCTACGTCGACGCTATCAAGCTTTAAACCAACAACAACTTCCAATTCCTCTCTTCGAAGACGAAACATGGTGTAGCAAAGCATTTATCAGACTTGTCGCAAACTATAAACTTCATCCAAAGACAATAACGCTATTAAGGTATCGCGATTCAACTTTCATATAGTGACAAGTCAGCAGCAATATTAAGCCCAGAAATGTTCCAAGGATCAATTGTTTTCTCCAGGTCGAGGTCTTCAACGGATCTTCAACCGGCGAGGACGTTATCTCCTATGTCACTACTGCTTCGAGAGACGGCAAAATTCTCCGAGGAATAGGTATTTTTTCAGTCTAAGAGACAGCCAGTAGCAGGATATATAGAACCTGTAGACCATGACCAGTCAACAGCAACACCAAGCTCAGCAATCGTTCCCGGTTCACTTGCCTTTTCCAGGTCCGTTATCTTCACTAGAATTCATTCTGTTCTCTTCAGAGCCGACGAGGAAGTTCCCAGATCACATCTGCTTTAAGAGACTGCACTTTTATCTCATGAAAGAGTATTTTTTCTAATACAGAGGTCAAGATACAGCCACGGTGTTACGGTACTACGATATGACCAATGTATCTTCAGGTGTCCATTTTCTTGTGCAGGTCCATCGTCGTCACTGGATCTCATTCTGTTCTCGTTATAGTCGTTAAGGATGTTGTTCTTCGTAGATCAAATCTGCTTTAAGAGACTGCAGGTTTATCTCATGAAAGAGTATTTTTCTTATATAGAGATCCCGATAAAACCAAGGTGTTACGGGTACCAAGATCTAACCTCTATACCAAGACCAATCAGCAGCAAAACTAAGCCCAGCATTTTCCGGTGTCCTATTTTCTTGTTCAGGTCCATCGTCTTTATCTCATTCTGTACTCGTTACAGTCGGCGAGGAAGTTACTCTTACTAGATCACGTCTGCTTTGAGAGACTTCAGTATTCTCTAAGGGAAAGTCTTTTTTCTAGCCTTGAGAGCGCACTGCTCACCCCAAAACGAGACATAAAAGAAGAATAGACAGATTTAATTCCCCAGAGAGACACTGTCAATCATGCTTTTGTACCATTCTACTTCACCTTTTACTCGGATGACGTGAAAAAGAGGGGAGAATGATATATGAGATCTCGTTTCATGCACTTATCCAAATGTCAGGCACCTGCATCTCAGGATATGAGACAGATATTTGAGAAAATGGGAGGGATTTAAGGTCCAGACTTGGAAAAGAGCATCAGGTTACAAACACATTTTATTACCACTATGGGTCTACAAGAATTTTAAGTCGGAATGTGGACCATTTTCTAATTCGAGTTGTCGGTAAAGAACAACTTATTCTGAAAGTAATCGCTAATGTAGCTTATAAATAAATCCAGCCCCTGCCCTCACTCCTCGTCTGGTTCAAAAATAACCGACGCATACTTCAGGAACATTTGGCGATAAGCGGGAGTATAGGAAATAATAAACCGATAAGTCAGCTAGGATTGCAAGTTCGTTTGTTCCAGCTAAGGCCTGAAAAGGAGCCTTGCCAAGAAGGGCCAAAATATCGCTGTGGAATTATCCGAGCTGACTTAACCGTTTCGAGTCATATTTTATGTATGATTCCCAGTCAGCTTGGGTTGCAGGAGGATTAAAGCGGATGTTCTTCGAGACCGTGTAAGTTCTTTTTTCTTATTCAAATACTCTCGTCTTTATGTACATAATAAGATACTTACTAAAAATGCCACCCCGTGCCACCCCTGGACACGCACAGTTACTAGTTGCATCAAAGTTCAAATTTAACCGCCGTATCCTAGCTAGCGTGTATAATGCATTTGTTGTACCGCATTTGCTCGCCCTTGCACCATTTTCGTCTGTTTTTACTGCTTCTGATATTAAGGACATACGGAAGTGTTTCTACAAGTATGCGAAATATTTGCTACGGCCGCCTCTCTGGACTAAGAACAGCTCCCTATCCTCGCGGTACGGAGTTGCTAGTCCAGCGTCCGCGGTGCAGAAAAGAAACGAGAGACATCGGAAGCAGCTTACTGGTGTAAGCACCTTCGAAATGGTTCTTCGTTGACCGTGTGTTTGTCCCTGTATGAGATTGCCCTTATTTGTATGTTTTCTCGTTTTGTTTTGTTTGTATTTGTCAGAAGTTATTCGTTTCTTTTCTTTTTCCTTTTCTTTCTTTATTACTCCATCAGCGTCGTATTTTTACATTTATGATGGGCAATAAATCTATATACATACATACATACACGCACAGTTACCTAGTTAGAAAATTCAGCCTGGTAGAGTAGAACCTAACGAGGCTGTGGACAATCTAGTTCAGAAAGTTCTCGGAACGGGCGCACACCCGATGGTTACAAATCACCTGTGCCCAATGGATGACCAATGACTAACTCGCCCTTTGTGTGTTTTTTTTTCATTTGTAGTAGTGTTGTATTTTTCTTTTTACATTGATTGCTAACTGTCTTTTCTCTGTGTTTTTCTTTCATTTACTCCGTTCTTGTTCAGTCTGAATTGAAATTGTTAAAAAGAATATACTTACATTCAGGGCCGTATCCAGGGGGGTTAGGGGTTTCTTTTTGTTCGCCCCCCCCCCCGAAACCCACAAAAGTAATAATTTTTTGTAGGCTTTAACCTCTGATCTATGTCTTTTTTGTACTTTTTGGTCCGACCCGTGTGCACCCCCTCTCCCCCGAAATAAATTCCTGGATACGGGCCTGCATACATACATATGAGTCAAGAAGGAGTACTCGGCAATGGAGTGCATATCACCTCCTCGGCAATCAGACATAAAATTGTCCGTGGCTAAGTAAGAAGCTCGGCTGACAACGAATCCAAGCAACGAGGCCTGATTACCTCCACAGAGGAGGGGGGGAATCAATATTGAAATGGAGGCTGTAACCAGATATCACAACATCCATTTCCATCAAGATGAATCTACGCAGAAGTATCTCAACCACTGGGTTCACCTTAACAAGCAAGTAGATTGAAAATAGCAACCGGCTAATAAATGTTAAGGAAATGCCGAGGGGTTGCCCACTCTCGTACACCAAGTGCCGTGTACACCAAGTGCCGGGGAGTGGGTAACAGCTCGGGAAATGGGCTAAACTCAAAATGCCCACGATCATAATGCCCACGACTCAAAATGCCCACTAAAAATGCCAACAACTCAAAATGCCCACGACTCATAATGCCCACGACTCAAAATGCCCACGGTTCAAAATGCCCACGATTGGATGATTTGAGGTGTCCAGAACGTAGTAAACTTGAATAAGGGGTGAGTGAGCAACGGGAAGGGTATAATAGACGGAGTATCAGAATAACGATATCAGAACTAGTATAGCCTCAATTATAATATAATTCTGGTAAAATACTGACAAGAAGCATGTGTATTGGCTCGTGGTTAGTTGCCGCAAAAGCGCTGTGCTTTCTTGAGGAAGCCTCTGCCTGATAAGGAACCCCCTTGGAACTTTAACTTGCTGGTCTTTTTGGATCGTTCTTCAAGAAACAATAAAATAATTCCTTTCAAAACCTTTTCCGTGATGAATCCTACCCCTCGTAATCTCGTGGTCCGCATTCAAAGGATGATGTTAGCCTCCCCTGTGGACAGTTTCGGCCGTCGGCATTTTGAACCAAGACGATATTAGCCTCCCCTGTGACCATTTTGAACAATTGGCATTTGGAAACTGTCGGTATTTTTAAGCCGCCAGCATTTCGGACGATTTCGCGTGTTCCACATCTGAATTGTGGGCATTTTGAGTCGTGGGCATTTTGAGCCGTGGGCATTTTAATCGTGGGCTTTTGATCGTGGGCATTTTGAACCGTGGGCATTTTGATCGTGGGCATTCTGAGCGTGGGCATTGTGAGAGTGGGCAAAAAGATCGTGGTGATTTTGGGAACCACCCGGGAAATGCAGTTACTCTGCACATGTAAACAGCATCCTAATCAAGCAGTCGAAAACAGCAGCCGCGTCCAAAATATAATCTCCGCACTAGCTTTCACATAGAGGAAATTCATATTCATCTCAATCCATTCATAGTTGCTAATAACTTCCATTTGTTACGCATTTATTTATGAACGTATGTATTAATGTATTAATCATCTACAATAGCTGCAAACGGACGAGACGGAGTAGAGAAAAGTAACAACAAATAAGGAACTAAAGAAAACATGACCAACTACAAAACAACACCAACAAATTTCCAAAAGGTACTACAACGGAATGTCGTTCAAAAATAGTGAAACGGCGTATCAGCAGTCATCCGCTTGAAATGATATGATGTATTTGATATATTGCAGAATACTGCTATTTGCTAATTTTGCTAGCTCAGCAGTCTGACGGGTGCTCTTGACAAGAAGGGTCGGAGTATCACCGAGATGAAAACTCAACTGCCTAATCTATTTGGCGAGAGTATGGGAAGTAAGTTTTTTGGTGACCTCCAATGATTGGGTAGATTGTTGAAGGCTGCTATGGCCCACCGTGAATTATTTTTGCCGTTGTTGATTTTCGGTTTGTTTTTGCTTTCACTTTGTTTGAGTGCTTTATATTTTATTTTTAACTTTTCCCGCGATGGCCCATGGGCTTTATTAGGAATAAATTCATTCATATCGATAAAATAATTTTTCGTTGTCCCCTAATTCCTTTCATTGCCATACTGGATCATGGGTGAAATGGCATGCTGATGAGTTTCAAATATCGACGTGTAAACCACATCTTCCTTACGAATATTTTGACTGTATTCTTTCTTTTTATTATGCTTCTTGCTCGGAATTAGTTGCTGTTTAGGATGGGAATGTCAGGTGTCTGAAATCTTGTCTAGCCTTGACCACGGATCACAGTAGAGGAAAAAGGTGATGGTCAGATTAGGAAGAGGCGAGGAAAGAGGTCCAGGTTTCAATGCGGACTATAAGAACTTTTTAGGCTATTTTTTACTCATTCTAATTTTTTTTTTTTTTAGGTATTGCTGCAGTGGAGAGAAGTAAACCGATATTTGCGCTTTGAAGGCTTCCGTATTTCCGACTATTTCTAAAGCAGTAGCAGCATGCCAACAAGTATCCCGCGGATAGAACATACAGCGATTTTGATTCATGACTGACGCTTTGCTTTGTTCTACTTCATACAAAAGAGTTTTTTGACGCCTTAAGCACTAATATTCCTGTTTTGTAAACACGGGGCTAATATGACCGAAAAGACAAAGGCCAGACGCCACCAAGAAACAATTCCGGGATATCCTTTGATCCGCGGATTTCTGACGTGCTGCAGTCGAATTCTCAAGTGTGGCAAGGAGTAATTTTCCTGAAGACAAAGAAAGGCGACAAGTCGTGAATTCGAAAGTAGAAGCTTGATTTTCTATCAAGGCCTTCGTGGAATGGGGATTAAGGAAAGGTTGGGAGAATCTACTGGGAGACTGTCTCTCTAAACAGTTCTGTGAAGACGTAACTCTCACCGGACTTTTGCCTTTTTTCTCTTTTCTCTGAGGCCCCGCCATGTAGGCCCTGGACTGTCTACGAGCTTCCAACACTGGGGCCGACGGCAACCTTCGTTTTTTGTTTTGTGCCCTCTTTCTGTCTATTTTTTTTTGGGGGGGGGGGGCGGGAGGGCTGGAACTGGACCGAGTCAATATCCAGTTACGGGTAGGTAGGTAGTTTTTTTTTAAATTAAACTTTAGTAACCAAACTAATCAATGGTAGAATAATACACTTTGTAACAAAGTAAAGTCCTAATGTGTTGCGCTGCAGACGTAAAATAAGTAACAAATAATAGATAAAAGATCATAATTCACAACTCTCACTTCCCATACAACTTTTACAACAACAAAAAAACATACAAATGTGATTGCTTCGTTTTTTGTTGTGTTTTCTGTTCGTTTATGAGAAGAAGAAGCTGTTATTTATTACGAATGACGTACGACTTTTTTGCTGTGAAGTGTAATTTTCTGTTTAGAATTCCCTTAGCAATTTTCAGTTATAAATGAAATACTTCCACTTGCAGTGCTGACTTAAACTCGTAAAGATTTTTTTTCAATTTTCAACCTGATAAAATAGTTCCAGAGATCTGGGAAAATAAACCACCTACCCAACTTCTGCGAGATTTGGGAAGCTAGCTAATCGCTAAGAACAAGGTTTCGGAAAACATTTGTCCCAAAAACATCGCTCAGAGTAATTTAGGAAAAAGACAGGGTTCTTCCAGACTACTGACTTCCAAGTTGTCTTACACAGGTTAGAGTCATTAGGAGCCCCGAAGGAACCGTCTCGGATTGCCTTCTGAAAAAGACGTCCAGGACAATTTATCAATCGATTTCCCAAATGGCCCGACAACAACTTACAAGAGGATTTCGATTTCTCCAATACTTTTTCCATAACAAAGACGCCACTTGAGGCACTCGGGAACATAATTCAGAATGGAAATTGGTCTGGCAAGCAAAACCGGGTTCAAAGATTGGCCGATAACAGCAAATAATGCTAAACCTCTTAGCATAACACTTGGTGGAGCAATCTACTGAATGAATTCCAATAACGAAAAATATGCAAAATTCAAAACGGATCTGATCAGGTATAACAAAGGTGAAGATAGGGCACGTTATGCTCATCAAAGATAACAAGTTTTCAAATGGGATTATAAGGGTGAGAAGGAATCTTTACACAGGATCAATAATTCACCTGGGATCCTTCACAAACACAGCAACCATGTAAACAGCCAATTTCCGTTTTTTTTCATATTTTTTATTTATTCATCGCAGCACCACAACGGCAAAGATGGAGTACAAAAAGAACACAAAAAAAAGAGAGAAGAAAATTGAGCAAACAAACAAAGTAGTCACGCCATCGAAACATTTGATTGTGTCTCCTATTGCAGGAACTACTCCTTGGACAGCAAATTCTTACTGGAATTTTTACGGCTATTTGTACGAAACGAGCCCCCCCCCCCCCTATCGGCTAAAATTCAATCATGTTTCTTGTCGTCCCCGAATTTAGGACCTTCTTGCTCCGTTGTCGAATCAGCTCCTTGCGCCTCGGTTTTAGTAGGAAGTAAAGTTAATACTTAGCATTCTCCTAGAAGGCCGGGAAAGCGCTTAAATCCCGGCTTTAAATTCGGGAAATGGAATTGGAAAAACTCCAGAGGCAGTTTGCGTCGCAATCTCCTACGGTTGGTTACTTCTGCAAACACCGGAATCAAGATTTCCCTCTGTTTTTTGAGTCGGGACTCAGGGTCTTCGAAAAAAGGATTTTCGCAGGGGTCAGCAGCTTGGCTAAAAGGTAATTCAGTCCGAAACACAAGATCACATCCACTTCTAAGATTCTGCTAACATTCCGGTACAGTAGAGGCATGCTCCTTTGAACACTTCTTCAAATCTTGGACTAACTCGGTTTTGCTTTTCGCATGTTAAACAGTCAACTGGACCAAATAAGAACTTAACATCTGCTGAGATCCAAGTGTTTCAGCTTTCTTTTGACACATACAATGAAATTCTTCTCTTTTAGCCTACGCAAACCTGCGCTCTCTTGTGGCTCACCATCAATCCCAGCCAAGATTTCAGGCTTGAAACAAACATTCTGGCTTGTCCCATAGAGAAACTAATTTCGGACATGAACAAAGATAAAAATGCAAGAAGAAATATTCGCAAGGATGAGCTTATGGCACGCTGATATTTCAGAACAACAGATATTATATTGCTTTTCAATAAGATTCATTGTGCTCCTGGAAGGAAACGTGTCCAAGCGTCGTTAAACCGCATCCGGGTGGTGAGCAAAGGGTGAAGGAATTGAATGTATATGCGTTTTTTGGTATGTATGGCACTTTCGTGCAAGGAAAAGGTTGTTGGTATCACGATAGAAGAAAGGAGTTTGTTTCGAGAGCGTAGCTCTGAGGCCCTCTTAGCCTGTATCGTCTTTTATATTCCCTTTTCTACCCCGGTGGTTTTAAATGAATAAAAGTTATGCAGTCCTTAACTGGACACGGTTGTGCCCTTCATGGGAGCGTTATTTATGTTGTTTTGTTGGATGAATGATGAAAACAAAATGAACTGACGGCAAATAACACTAGGCATATGCATAGCAGCGGGAAAACCTAGTCTTTTGTTGGACGAATGATGGAAATAATATGAATTGAATTGACGGCAAATAACACTATGCATAGCAGCAGGAAAACGTAGTCATTGGGGGAGCAATGGGTATGATATTCGTGCTCGTGATCATAGTCGGGAACTGTACTATACCAGGGACCCATACATTTCCTTTACAGGGGCTTGTCAATAAGAGATTTCTGATGCTATCTCGACCGCACGGAAGATAGTTCGAGAAATACCCACGGTCCAATCACGTTGAAGGCCAGATAGACAAAATTTGGGATTGGCTGCTGGCGCCTTGAGGGAGGAGTCTCTTTGGCGCGCACGTCCAATGAGGCAAACAAGAATGCAGATTAGATTAGACCCAAGTGGGATTTTTGGAAAGTAGGACTGGTTCGGTCAGCATAGCAATATAGAAGCATAGGAAATGACAAGCCCCATGTAAAGGAAATTTATGGGTCCCTGACTATACTTCGTACTCACCGCATTGGTACATTAACAAATTAGGACGACAGGGCACCATGTCGCTCGCGAATTATTCACTTCTTCCAGACTCATCATAATAATAAATTATCCCTCCAATTAGTTGGTTCGTTTCTGGAACACAGGCACGATCTAAATAAGTAAGCGGCTCCATGGCAAAAGTTGATCTTCATTAAACTTAACAGGAAGTTCAGGAGGCCGAATGGAAGGGGTCTGACACGAAACGGAACGATTTTAATTCCAGAGCTCTTGCTAAAAGTTTAGTATTGGGAGTGAGGCGGGATTTCACCAAGGGAAATGGAGTATCTAACTAGCCTTCGTGCCTAAAGACGTCGTGATACAATATCATGAGCTAAAGCCAACGCAAATTATTGTCATGCGAGTGGAAGTCACTCATAGAGGAAAAACTCCTGAAACGAAATCAATGTGATTGTTTTGAAAACCATGATTGTTATTGCACAGACAGTCCATCCGGAGCGAACTGTAACCGAGACTGTAACACCATAACATAGTGGAAATTCATGTTTTACCCCCGTAATTACCCCTATTCCTGCCCTGGGAAGTTCTGCTACCCCCCCCGGCCCCCCCCGCCGATCCCAGCCATATTTTCGATATGAGGTGAAACTCACATCATTTCTAATTTATACAATGTCTATTTAACACTTAGTAGATTTGTAGGGCCTACAATCACCACGGTCAAGATTTACAACCATATATTTCTAAGCCGACTATTCTGAGGTACTCGCACGAACACACAAAGAATCTCAACATCAAGTTTAGTCGAATATATCATCTGGTTCAAGTTATGGAAAGCACAGGTGCACAAAATTACGCTCTCACAGGTATTCCTTCACCGGCGTTTTTGCGTGCCACACCCCCAGAAAAAGAAATTGGAAATCCGAAAGCTCAGTTCCGAAAATAGTCATAGTTTTACAGCCGTGCTACGGCCAACAAGCATTCCTTAAAGGTCATCTGAATGAAGTCTAACACCCTAAATTGCCACTTTTAAATACTGCTTACCATTTATCTCTCGAAAACCGGACTAAAATCGGATGAAGTTTCACCGTGCTATAATTTTCAGCCTTTTTTCCGACTTGTCTTGATCGTAACGCTCGCCGTAACAGTTGTAACAGTCCATGCGTAACAGTTCATGTTGTAACAGTCTATGCCGTAACAGTTCATGCGTTTATCCATCCATGCGCTGTTTATCCATCCATGCGTTATCAACGTACGTTTATCCATGCGAAAATGACAGTTTAAATATTGGCGCTAAATTTGTCTTGGGAGGTCGTAACGAATCGCCATAGGGAGACTTAGAACTTCAAGAGTGGATAGCGCCGAAATGACGGAGCGAAAAAATTCGTCTTCTCTGTACCGGTACTGTGAAGGACGATCTGAGGGGTTCATGGAAGTATGGTAGGATCGTTCAGGTGTCCTTTAAGCACAGCTTTAACTAGAAATAGCTTTTTCACGACAAATTGGTCCGTAAGTAGTATTTTTGACAAATACTCATAATGGCCTAGTCAAATTAGGGATTCTCTTGCTAGCGCTTGTCGACTCTGGACGGGCTTAGCGCAAAAATGCTTGTTTTTTTTCGCAAGAAATTCAAACAAATGAGCGGCGTGGTTAAATGCTGAGAAACCATACGGCGCCTCATATCCGCAACGACGAAATCAAATTAGACAGCGCATCTCAAGCCCAAAAGAAAGTTAATAGTTGCGTTTTCGATCGAAGTTTGAAGTTACCTTCAAACTCAAAGGTCTCTATTTAAGTACCGTTTTTGGTCACCGGTCGTAGTTTCTTTGTCCTTCAAACGCTGACCTGACCTAACCGTCGAACGAACTTCGTGAGCTAACAAGTTCGAAGTTTGCTTGAATCGTCGAAGAAAATTCGACCGGGCAAGAATCGTCGGAGTCATAAAGACACTAATTAAGCAAACGGTGAACTTCGACAGCGTTCGAAAACGGAAATTAAGCAACCGGCTAAGCCAACGGCGAACAAAACTTCGATCAAAAACGCAACTATGTCGGGGAATCCAGGAAAATCTTGGCTAGTGGTAAAAGGCGAAAAATTCAAATAAACTGATTGACAAGGATTTTGTTAACAAGGAGATTCCAGAGACGCGTAGACCTCTAAGTCACGACTGGGAGTTCGAAAACAGTGAAAATCAAGAGGGGTCCTTGAAGTACCGTGGCTTCCGGTTTCAGCCTGTCCAGTCCTTCCTCGCTTTTTATATGCTTACGTCATTCCGACAGAGGGTTTTCCGTGATCTCAGTCATCAGGTGACCTGTACATTGTTTTCCTGGCCTGGGTCCGTTTTTGAGCGATCATTACTGACACTCGTCAAGACCTTAAATCTGCGTTCGCGTGTTACCTGTCAGACGGAGATCTTCAAACGTCACACCCAAATGAGTATCCCTTTCCATCCCTAATTGACGCTAGACATGAGCCATGTCATCCCATGGAAGGTGTCTGTTATCTCTGGCACTTTAAAACTCAAGTTTCAAAGATGATACAAATACTGAAAGGACGGAACAGCCTGATCCTGAAACTTGACCTCTTTCTCACACAAGGACGGCCAAGGGGATACTAGTTTTTATATCATGGTGTACCTGATCTCTTGCCTCCCTGACTATCGGTGCACATCAAGTTGGACGGTAATAATCATCCCCTCCTGAAGAGTCCACACTCTTAAAGGACAACTCGCACTACCAGGCATTTTTGATCAGATTTTCTGCGATAGTTGACACCTTTACAACTACGAAAATTACACACGGCTTAGGCAGAACCGGTCACCGGACGAATAAGCTCTTTGGAAAAAACGATGGGGGGCATGATATGTCACGTAATGCAAGCGTGATAATCAGTGTATTGCTAATAGAGGAGAAAGGATAAATCAGCTTATGAAGTGAAGAATCTCGGGAACGAGAATGGATAGAGAAACTACTGAAGTAGAATGAATTATATTCATAAGTACGACGTGTTCTTTATCTTTCGACAGAACATCATAATCCGAGTCACGAATCATCGGAATCGCATAAGATAAGAAAGTACAAGGCGCAAAAGAATTTATATCACAATAGTCTAACATTTGTGGCTCTTTTGGATCTCAAAGATTACAAACTCGTCTCTGCTTTTTTCAGCCTCGCTCAGTCCCCTTGGTTCTGATGAGAAACACGAAAAAGCTTGCACGACCGACATTTCTGACCACTGAGGTCATCGGAAGCAATACGAGGGAGCTCCACGAAAAGAGACAAACATTGTGGATAAAACTGAAACAGGAAGTGCGAAATCATGAAATGAGGATGGACGGAATGATCAAGCATATACAGTGAAGCAGTAATATAGGTGGCTACCTAAAGGACAGACCAACAGACATCGTCACGATGTCATAGGCACCCCACAGTATTGACTGGATCCCAAAGACGCACCATCGAAGCATAACACAAAATCAACCAAGAGGTTAAGCTCTGTCCTATGTGTGTAGGCTACGCATGGTCCGACCAGGCATGCCGGAGGAAGCAGGCCTGTGGGACAGAAATTCGTGTCTCAAAGACGCTACAAACAGTGTAAGAGAGAGCCTGATCGTAGAACTTGATCTCTTCTCGTATCAGAAGGACGTGACCAAGAACCAAGGGCGCGGACGTGTTCTAAGCGTGGAGCGCGGATCTCCACGCCAGAAAAACTGCGACAAGGCTCGGCACTGATGACTTTGGCTGAGTTTAAATAGTGCATTTTCCTCTTTCCTCTTTCGATCGTAGACATTTGTGTGAAATGCAAATGCTAAAAATAACCGGCATTAACAGTATCAGGATCTTTTCCCAAAAAAAACAGGCTATTCTTAAGGTCTGATTTTCTCAGAAGAATTTTCTCCTTCGCTCCGAAATTTCGACGCGCCGCATGCAGGATTCCCCGTAGCGATGCGAATTTCGTATGCGAAATCTTATAGGATTGTGTGTGCCTGTAGCATATAAAAAAAATCTCCGAGTAAGGATTACAGTTAACTGCAGTTTTTGCTTCCGGGATTAATCTTATCTCTACTTAGTATTAATATTAACTCAGTAGAGATAAGATGAATCCCAGTGTCAGATACTGCAGCTAACTTTAATATTTACTCGGATATTTTTTTGGGAACCGGAAACGTAAGTGGAGGGATACCTATGACATTGAAAAATTTGTCTGTCTGTCCGTCCGTCTGTCAGCACGATAACTCTCGCAGGGAATGATATTTTGGTGAAACTTGGTGTGAGGATTCTTAAGGTCAAGTGAAATGCCTAGTTCGTAGATGGGCTCTGTAGCCGTACATTTAGGGGTGGGGAGGGGATTCAAGTGAAGGGGCAAACACAATATTTTTAAAGAGCTAACGAGATAGTCGATTAAGGGGTAAAAGACATGCTGAACACGATTACGAAAACCATTTTCTCGCTTTCACACATATGTGAAACTGATTTTCTACCGGTACAGGTAGTATCCGACCAAAACCGGAAAATTTGTCAAAAGCAAAAGTTTTATCTGAAGTTGATTAGATGTCCAATTTAGGGTAAGAAGAGATGCTGAATCCGTATATGACAGTCATTTTTTACCCGGACATATAGTTCGCTCTGAATCCGGCTGAAACCGAAAGTTTTATTTGAAGTTGATTAGATGTTCGATATAGGGCTAAGGAGAAACGGTGAATTCGTTTTTCAGGTTTAATTTTTTGCCGGACAAGGACTTCGCCCGGAATTCGGCCCAAACCGCAAATTTGGGGGGGGGGGGAGGGGGGGGGGGGGGGGGGTGGGGGGGTTGGTGGGGGGGGTTGGGGTGTGGGGGGGGGGGGGGTGGGGGGGGATGGGGGGGGGGGGGGGGGGGGGTGGGGGTGGGAGGGGTGGTGGGGGGGGGGGGGAGGGGGGAGTTGTTGGGTGGGGGGGGGGGGGGGTGGGGGGGGGGTGGTTTTGGTTGGGGGGGGGTGACGGGAAAAGCAGAGAGATAAGACAAGACGCAATTGTCTGTATCAAATATTAAATTTTTGGGATCCTTCGAAACCTTTGGTCTTGTTTTACACTGCTCCTTCTCAGACCAACGGCATCAGGATGGAACCGTTTAGGCATGTCTACTCTCGGAAAAGTAAGTTGTGCCATCAAAACCGATTTTCATGCCTCCGCGACCCTCGATTGCGCTTGGATGCGCCTGGTGATTTCTTTTCATTCCAGAAAGGGAAGACTGTCCCCAAGGCTTGCACCTCGGGAGCCCGTCAGTTGGCCCACACGTCAGTTCGCCCACCCGTCAGTTCGCCTAAAAATTCCGTCAGTTCGCCCACTTTTTCCGACAGTTCGCCCACCCGTCAGTTGGCCCAAAAAATCCGTCAGTTCGCCTACCCGTCACTTCTCCTACCGTCAGTTCGCCCACCCGTCAGTTCGCCCACCCGTCAGTTCGCCCACCCGTCAGTTCGCCCACACGTCAGTTCGCCCACACGTCAGTTGGCCTACCGTCAGTTCGCCTACCGTCAGTTCGCCCACCCGTCAGTTGGCCCACCCGTCAGTTCGCCCACTCCTAAAATCCGTCAGTTGGCCCACTCTTGAAATCCGTCAGTTGACCTAATCCTGAAATCCGTCAGTTGGCCCATCTTGAAATCCGTCAGTTGACCTAATCCTGAAATCCGTCAGTTGGCCCACTCTTGAAATCCGTCAGTTGACCTAATCCTGAAATACGTCAGTTGGCCCACTCTTGAAATCCGTCAGTTGACCTAATCCAGAAATACGTCAGTTGGCCCACTCTTGAAATCCGTCAGTTGACCTAATCCTGAAATACGTCAGTTGGCCCACTCTTGAAATCCGTCAGTTGACCTAATCCTGAAATACGTCAGTTGGCCCACTCCTGAAATCCGTCAGTTGACCCACTCTTGAAATCCGTCAGTTAATCTACTACTGAAATCCGTCAGTTGGCCCAATCCTGAAATCCGTCACTTCGCCTAATTTAAAATTCCGACAGTTGGCCCAACTTTGCGGATCATTAAATCCATGAAAAAAGGACCGCGATCCCAGGGGAATAATCAGCCCAACCCGACGAAAGAAAGGGACGCAATCCCAGGAGATTACTCAGACGGAGACGACCTTTCTCGTTTAATTAGGGTCAACAGGAGTTGCCTATGGGTGCAACTTTATGTTTACGTAAAGAAGGGTATGAAGATGGGTGGAAAATAGGTACTCAGACAGGTCGTCGTATTAAACATTTGAACTTGGTAATGAGGATGTTGTTAGTTCATACACACGCACATTGGATTTTTTTTTTTTTTTCAATGATGTGGAAACAATCAACGAAAAAAGACAGTGAGACGAATTCACGGGCAGTCTTCGGGAAGGGACGCAATCCCAGGAGATTACTCAGACGGAGATGACGTGTCTCGTTTAATTAGGGGCAACAAGAGATGCCTATGGTGCAACTTTTATGTTTACGCAATGGGTGGAAAAAAGGTGTTATATGAAAAAAGCGCCGCGGCCCCAGGGGAATAATCAGAAGGAGCCGAAAATTACGTAAATATCTGTCAGGAGCTTGTTGCGAGATTCTAAATCTATTAGATGAAAAGAAAAGTAAAATTAGGAAAATTAGAGTAACGAGCAGTGAAGGTTTCTGATTGGCAATACGACTTAAATCTTGCAGTATTTGCTACTGGGATTAATCTTGTCTTTATTGAGATAAGATTACCCCAAATTCGGATTAATCTTATCCCAGTAGAGATAAGATTAACCCCAGTAGCAAATACTGCATCCTTATTCGGAGAAATTTTTTACAGTGTAGTTCACACGGAAATGGGAAGTTAAAGCAGAATAGAAATAATATAATGCAGACTTTAGTGCCAAGCTTCCGTGTACCACCTCCAAGCATATCTGCAAGCTATCTGCAATGTACGAGTCTCAAATCTATACGAAAAGTGTCCTCTTGTTAGGGGGAAAATGTTTTTTCCTTAATTTACGTAGCCCACAAACTAAATTTAAATAGGTCATCAATGTTATTTATTTATTATTACATTTGGTGTTAAGCTAAATTATGAGATTATAGGCGTGTAAGAATTATCATTTTTTTTCGCCGACGGCTTTCAACCGAGCAACCCGAATATTCAAAAGCTACTTTGCATTTTCGTGGATTCGCACAGAATTTTCCAACCTTGAGCTACTTGTGCCGTTAACCACGAATAAACCTAGGGTTGCTGACTGCAGCTTGGGGATCCCATATATTAAGAGGATATTCTTGAAAAAAAAAATCCAGTAATCTTCGTGAAAGATGGTGTTCAAGAAGGTTCAGGTTTAGCCTGCAACAGACTCGGATTTTTTCTAGTCAGTCTACCCAGATCATCGGCAGTGGAGTTGTGTAACAAAGCACGTCAGGCACATGATCGCTCTTGCAGTAGCAACCGGCTTCGTAAACGAAAATATAATATGGTTTGGAAAGCTTAGAGGAGGCAGCTAGACCCCCAGCGGTGATAACAATCCTCTGGTGACCCCCCTCGGTACCTTTGTCCCCCCCCCCCCCCCCAAAAAAAGTACACAATATAGGAATGAGCAAATCTCATTAGAAACTACAGTTTTGATGCGACCAGTTACGGATTTATCTTAGACATGTGAGTTAAATCTAAACGTGACACGGTGGCTCGCTAGCCGCTCGTCACTATATAATCCTCATGAAACAAGACCAAAGGTTTCGATGGGATCCCAAAAATTAGATATTTGGTCCAGACAATCGGGTCTTGTCTTCGCCAGGCTAATCATCTGAGAAAACCAAGTTCAGATATACCTCTATAAGCCATATCTATTTTGACGATACTGATCGAAACTTTCTGCTTTACTCTGCCAAATTTCCGGTTTTGGCCGGATTCCGGGCGAACAAGTTGTCCGCGTAGAAAATGCTTTTCACATAAGTGTTCAGCATGTCTTCTTACCCCTAAATCGAACATCTAATCAACTTCAAATAAAACTTTTACTTTTAACAAACTTTCCGGTTTTGGCCGGACTCCGGGCGAAATACTCGTCCGGTGAGAAAATGGTTTTCACCATCGTGTTCAGCATGTCTTCTTACCCCATAATCGACTATCAAATTAGCTGTTTAAAAATATTTTGTTTGCCCCTTAATTTAAAACCCCTCCCCCCACCCCTAAATGTAGGGCTACAGAGCCCGTCTACGAACTTGACCTTACTCTTGAGCCAAAGAATCCTCACACCAAGTTTCATCAAAATATCTCATTCCCTCGAGAGTTATAGAGCGTACAGACGGACAGACGGACAACTTTTGCGATGTCATAGGTATCCCTCCACTTACGTTTTGGGATCTGAATGAAACTTGATATTTCGAAAGATGCCAAGTCTCAGGCGACCTAGTTCAAATCCGGATTGGATCCGGTGACTTTTGCGGAAGCCGGAGGGGGGAACCGGAAATCCTGGGCACGCCTAGGGATAATTTTTTATTATTCCTATTTCATAACGAGTGGATTTCTTGAGTTTAAACTTGGAAGGCTGGCGATGACTTGGAGGTGACTTGAGTGAAACTAGATATCCTAATTCTCGGTCCGAACCGCATTTTTGGACGGCGGGGTGTTTTGTGAAGTTCTCTTCTACTTTCTTGTACCACCTACTCGTAACAAGTGCCATATGAGCTCGTAGCTCTTGTTTCGTTTTGTTTCCACATCATTGAAAAAACTTTTCAATGTGCGTGTGTATGAACTAGCAACATCCTCGTTACCAAGTTCAAATGTTTAATACAACCTGTCTGAATACCTTTTTTTTTCCACCCATCGTCATATCCTTCTTTACGTAAACATAAAAGTTGCACCCATAGGCAACTCGTGTTGACCCTAATTAACCGAGAAAGGTCGTCCCCGTCTGAGCAATCTCCTGGTATTGCGTTTCTTTTTTTCGTGGACTTTAATGACAGGGTCGAGTTGGGCTGATTATTCCCCTGGGGTCGCGGCCCTTTTTCGTGGATTTAATGATCCCGCAAAGTTGGGTCAACTGTCGGAATTTTAAATTAGGCGAAGTGACGTATTTCAGGAGTGGGCCAACTGACGTATTTCAGGATTAGGTCAACTGACGGATTTCAAGAGTGGGCCAACTGACGGATTTCAGGATTAGGTCAACTGACGGATTTCAAGAGTGGGCCAACTGACGGATTTCAGGATTAGGTCAACTGACGGATTTCAAGAGTGGGCCAACTGACGGATTTCAGGATTAGGTCAACTGACGGATTTCAAGAGTGGGCCAACTGACGGATTTCAGGATTAGGTCAACTGACGGATTTCAAGAGTGGGCCAACTGACGGATTTCAAGAGTGGGCCAACTGACGGATTTCAGAATTAGGTCAACTGACGGATTTCAAGAGTGGGCCAACTGACGGATTTCAGGAGTGGGCCAACTGACGGTGGGTCAACTGACGGTTAGGTCAACTGACGGTAGGCGAACTGACGGGTGGGCGAACTGACGGGTGGGCGAACTGACGGGTTGGCGAACTGACGGGTGGGCGAACTGACGCGTGGGCGAACTGACGGGTGGGCGAACTGTCGGGTGGGCGAACTGTCGGGTGGGCGAACTGTCGGGTGGGCGAACTGACGGGTGGGCGAACTGTCGGATTTTGGAAGTGGGCGAGTTGACGGGTGGGCGAACTGACGGGTGGGCGTAGTGACGGCGACCCTGCACCTCACATAAATTGCAGGCTGAGCCATAGCGATCAAGATAATGGCAGGGAGTCGTACTCGTGCAATCAGATAAACTAGGAATTTATGCTTTTCGATTTACTAGGAAATGGCAGCTTCAAGGAGAAGTTACGCCCTGACGTCAAATGCGGTAAAACGTTCGATGCTAAATTGTAGACAAACTCCAGCACACTTTCACTCCGTCAATCTCACTTATTCGCTCTTTTCCAGTACCCGGTCCAGTAGATATTTGCTCCTTCTCTTTTACTATCTAAGCTATCGTCTTCTTTCCGGGATGTGTGTGAAGTGACGAGATACCTATCACTTCACAAACTTGCCAGAAATTTTTAGAGCTGTTGGAAACAAGACCTAAGGTTCCGATGGGATCCCAAAAATTCAATATTTGATCCAGACAATTAGGTTTTGTCTTCGCCAGATCCAGTCTTCGCCAGACTCTTTGAATATTTTTACTCTTAAAATTTAGAAACAGATTAAGGCCAAACAGCTAATCATCTCAGAAAACCAAGTTCAGATATGGATTCAGCATATGTGTTTACCCCTATAAGCCAGTCGAAACGTTCCTGCCTTACTTCTGCGAATTTTCCCGGTTTCGGAGAAATCCAGAACTACTTGTCCGGCGAAAAAATAAAGCTCATAAACGGATTCAGCGCATCTCCTTACCCCTATATTTAACACCTAATCAACTTAAAATCAAAATTCAACTTATAAAATGATTTTCGGTTTTAGCCGGATTCCACACGAACAATATATCCGGCTAAAAATTATTCTCATATACGGATGCAGCATTTTTTCTTACCCCTAAACCGAACATCCAATCAACTTCAAATAAAACTTTTACTTTTAACAAACTTTCCGGTTTTTGCCGGATTCCGGGCGAACTACTTGTCCGGCGAGAAAATGGTTTTCATATTCGTGTTCAGCATGTCTTCTTACCCCATAATCGACTATCTCATTAGCTGTTTAAAAATATTTTGTTTGTCCCTTTATTTGAACCCCCGCCCCCACCCCTAAATATAGGGCTACAGAGCCCATCTTCGAACTTGACCTGTACTTTGACCCAAAGGATCCTCCCACCAAGTTTCATCAAAATACCTCAATCCCTTCGAGAGTTATCGCGCTGACAGACGGACAGACAGACGGACGGAAAGACGGACAACTTTACGAGGTCATAGGTATCCCTCAACTTACGTTTTGGGATCCCAAAAATAATTCCTATATTTAAAACAGTGGATAAAACGGATACGTCAGCTACGATACTTTGGCGGCGATATTTCTGCCCCCCGTGGCAAGGGTCCTCGTCAGGCTGTCGAGCGTCAGGGACGACGTTGGGGAATGGAAGAAATGAACCTGTAATAATTTGGCAGCTGACGCATCCATTTATCAATTGTTTTGAATACATGTTTCCCAGTCAGCTTGGGCTCAAAGATTATTGAGAATAATTCCCCTAAATAGGATTCTTATAGTTACTAGAAGCTTCATTTATTTATTGCAGGAGAGGAACCTGGAGAGGACCCTTGCCAAGAAGCGCCGAAATATCGCTGACGAATATCGTAGCTGGCTTTTCCGTGATATAGTTTTTTTGAACAGGGGTCAGGGAGCCCTTCCAAAACAAAGGAAATCTTTGGTTTTGGCTCTGCCAACAGGGCCCTCAACTCTAATATCCAAAATTTGCAAAAAGATTGTCCAAGTTTATTTTTTACGGTTACTGTCCCTTGTATAAATTCTATCTTTACGCAAATGGACAGTGTAATCCTTCCGCACAGTAGCCTATCTGATTGGATTTTTTCACAGTGTTATCATCCACCCAGAATTTTTTCATTTCAAGATTTTAAATTAGGATTGTGTCAAAGAGTTTCCCTTCAACTAGACCTTTTATACTCTAGCTCTACAACCTCTAATTTGGGATTCCCCCCCCCCAAAAGGCTTCTCAATTTGCTTCTCTTTCAAAAACCAATAATCTTTTCCCGGGAGGAATTCGCTTTCCTTTGTCTTAGTCCATTAAACCGAAAGCCTAATGGTAGGTTGGAGGCCTCTTTCTACCTAATGTACAATTAAGCCTGCCATATGCCATCGGGAAAACGGAAAATGGGCCAATTCCAAGGACCTTTTAATTTTCTGCGTTTCAAAATTCAAACAAAGACTCCAGAATGACAAGCACAGGTTCTAATACCAATGGATAAATAAACAAGAGCCTTCCCGGAGTTCCCGGTAGTTCCCGAGACCGGATGTCAAATACTGTGAGGACGATTCCAGGAACAAAATAATCTTCTCGGAAAAGACCGAGGGTCCGCTCTCGTGGATCTTGGTGGACCGCGTTCCGTACCACCGGCCAGTCTCCGAGTCTCGCGGCGTAACTCAGCAAACAATATTTCCCACATATGCTCGGACTCGCGTGCAATCACAGCAGAGACTGCAAACTTTTATATCCATCAGGACAATAATAACTGGGACAGCAGCCCTGTTCTGTAGTGATCATCACCCTACCTTGACACATTTCGACATTCTGGGCCTTGTTTTAACAACGTTAACAACACTGAAGAACAAGGCAAGGAAGTTTTTAATAATGAAAGCCAGCATAAGGAAGGGTTCCCTAGGTCCTATGATGTAAGCGTACCTTCTTGTTGAGTTGCAATTGTCTTCTTTATTTATATTTTTGAAGTTTGTAGGATACCATATTTGAATGTCTGCTTTTTTGCTGCTATAAATAAAATAAAACGGGCTTAAGAAGCGATGAAACAGATAACAGATAACGATGAATAAAGTGAAACAGAGAAAAATAGTTGATAGAAATTCGTATTTAATGAAACTCAGATTTAATATAAACTACTTCAAGTGTTGACTTGGCTTGGAAGCAAAGCTTGGATTTCTTCTTTCATTATTGTTTTCTGTCTTCATCGAATGCGTTTCAATTGTGGACATGAAATTTTGATACCTGAAATCTTGTCTTGCGCAGGTGGTGACCCACAACAGACGATGGATTAGAGTGACGCAAAAGCTGAAGATAGATTGGAGCTATGAAGTGCAAGTTTGTAGCCTATACGGACTTGTATTTGGAAGCGAACTGAAACGACCCACAATATCCCTTTCCTCCATTTCACTAACAGTAGAATGAATGAATGAATATTTTTATTTACCCACTTCTATAGAAATAGAAATTGTGGAGTACATATAAAAAATAAAGAACACAACACAAGCATGAGGGGCAAATCCGTACTCAGAGAAATAAGCTGGCCTGGGATTCAAGCTAATTTCAATCTCGAAACTCGAAGGACGTGGAGACAAAGGTTGAATACAAGAGCTCCTAACAAGACCATCCCCACTCGTTCTGTTTAGTCTAGTCCCCGAACTTTTCGAGATCCCTCCTCCTAATTGGGTGGATATGCTCAAGCACGACTGAGTACCTATTTCATAATCACTGATGATAGACTAATCATTTTAATGCGAACACAGTCCGTCAAAGGCAGGGTTTTTGGCTGATTTGAAAAATGAAAAAGCAACTAGCGAATCCTCGAAATGCCAACATGTATTTGGAAGCGAACTGAAACGACCCAAATGCTCTAAACGGCCAGTTCGAGAACTACGAACAGAAAGATCGCTTCTCTTACAGACGCGACAAAAATCTCGAATATAGGAAACGACTGACAAAACAAAAACATTTGAGATTCCACTGTTTTGTATTACGTTGACCTAGTTCCCCAGTGGTAATCTCAACATTAAAACCGGATTCGACGAACACTGTAGAAAAACAAATGAAAAAAAAAAAAATTCCCTTCCAAGACAGATCGAGAATGTGTCCTTTGCAAGTTACGGAAAACAGACTTGAATTTCTAGTTTCGGGGGATTACACGAAGTGCGAGAAGATAGAAAAAATCCTAGAGCTATCAAATTTTGGTAAAGAGAAACGTCAGCTGCAATAAATATCAAAAGACGGGATTTGTGTTTTGGGGCGGTCGTTCGGAAGTACGTTAGAAACAATCTTTCTGGTATTATACAAGTGAACTTTGCAGCATGTCAATCGTATTTCATAACCGGTTTTCTTTGGAATATCCGTTTTGAGGTCGATATCACAACAAACATCCCTGAAAGTTCTTCTCTCGTTTCTATGTATTTTTTTTAAAATTAAATCCCATAGGATCCTCCCCAGTGTCTGGCTCTTTGGCCACTTCGGTTTATATAGGCCTACACCAAGTCTGTCAGTGGGTAACCCCTTGATTGTATACACAAACCGAAGCAACGGCGACATCTATAGGCAGCAAACGATAAGTTGCTAGCACGTGAGATCTCGTGTAAATCAAGTCTAGAATACAAACGTTGACCCCAACGTACAGTAAGAACAATTCGACTAAGATCATTATCTCCCATCCCCTTATTTCCCATTTACCACTTCACGAAGTCTCCTTTCTCCAGTAATTTCCCACGTTTTCCCTTTTTCTGCTTACTAATCGGATGGCTAGGTCTTCTTCATCAGAGGCACTCCTGTTTGCCCTTGTCCTAGTTCAAACAGGGTCCTAGTCTAATAGAAGCTGTGCTCCAAGAGGTCATAACGGGGTCGGGCAACGAACGGTGAAGGAGAGTTCTTTCGTTTGCACTGTCCATTGATTCAGCGCGTTCTAGGAAAATACTCGGCTCGGATCGGAACCCAGTGTGTGCACAAGAGAAAAGCGTAAGTAAATAGTGGAAAAGGGGGTTGGAAAAGCGTTTCTGAGAGTTTCCCTGGTCTCCCTGCTTTTAAGATTAAAAAGAATCAGCGCTCTTTTGCGGTATCTGAAACAATTAGTCTGTGAGCGTGTTCCACCCTACTTACCGTAGTTACTACGATATTTTCCGTAGTTACTACGCTAGGCTGGAACGCTTTTTTATTTTTTTCGGTCAAATACCAGGCCGCCGGCTGATCGGACCAATCACGTTGCAGAGATGCGTAGTTACTACGCTTATTACGCTCCCGTGCGTGGTAAGCAAATAGTTACTATTAGTTACTATTTTGAGAAGGTCGGAACAGTCAGCGTAGTAACTTTTCGTGAGGCTGGAACGGAAAAAGTAACTAATAGTTACTATTGGTAGAGGGGTGGAACACACTCTGTATTGGCACCTCAGAGGTTACACACGTAATACCTTGAATTCAGAAACGACAGTAATGTAAACGAAATTGAGTCGAGCATGCCATGCGATGTGGTTGCGTTTAATTTGAGGCCATTCTTCATTCGTGACAAAGTAAAGAATGACTAAAGTCCGGTCTTCACCTCCCGGAACTTCCGGAATCTGGGCTTCCAGATCATTCTTTGACGTCTTCTGTAAATTGCATCTGGAATATGAACCGGTACGAAAGTATACCAAAATAATCCGGATAAGGGGCTTTTGAACTTCCAGATTTTTCGGAATTTTAAGTATCGCTGAAGAAACTAAAATAAAATCTCGGAAAATCTGGGAACCCAGATTCCGGAAGGTGAAGACTCACCTTTAGCCGTCTCAAATCCTCAATCCTTTTTGAAATTAAAGAACCTGAACCTGAAGCGCTGTTAGGATGCTATACAAGGGTTTTGTTTTCTCCAGAAGGGCGAATGCTCCAGCGCGTTCAGCAGGTTTGGGGGGTCCGCTGGACAAAGGAATATTCGCAAGAATCGCAGGAGAGGGCCTGCTTACCGCATTGCACGCTCGACTCTACGCAGTTAAAAGTCTTAACTACAACACCGAAGCAAAGTTTTCGACATTTCTCTTCGTTACATAATTTTAATTTCTAGATTCCATGGATTACCTGTATTCCGTCTTTCCGTCTTTGTCAAAATTGCTACTATATTTCAAATATAAAATAATCTGCGTTTTAAAATATAAGGGAAACACGAAAATGAAATAGAGAAAGTTAGTTAACATATCTATGCTATTTAATGAATTAAACGAAATTAAGTTTGATTATAATATCTTCCAAATTAGTGAAAGTTACGTTAAGTAAGGAATTTTAATATTTCGACGATAGTTTTCAACGTTAATGAGTAGTGGTGGAGACGTAGCCACTCCCCATTAGTTCACTCCCTTGTGAGTTGTGAGGAAGGTTTCAACCCTCTTTCAGAGACACCTTAACATGCGAACGGAGTTATACACCTTTCAAAATCCTAGATGTACGACATTATCCCGATGTATTCTATGTACCCTCTCGAGACAAAAGCCCTCCTTCCTTTAGAAACTCTCATCCAGACAATTTCCCATTTTGACAGCATGCTCCGAAATTTTCGCTACTTCAGATCATAAAGGATTTCAAAATCCAGTGCGAGTCATTAGATCCAGGCTGGAATCTCTCGAGTGGACGGATAAGTGTTTCCCCGGAAGTCCAGGACAGTATGTTCATTATAGAAAATGTGCACGAACACTCAAGCACGTCAGGTGATAATCGGACACTTCAATGCAGAGTCAAGCGATTAAAACTGCGTCAATCAATGTAAAAAATCTTCTAGGCCTACTCGTAGCCTACCAGAAGGAAATTAACTGGCTGGCAATAAGCCTAAGCTTAGGACAGTCGGCTATACCCCAGTTCTCTAAGGACTGCCCCCTTCGTCACACTAGCAGAGTTATATAGTTGATTTACTATAATTTTCATCAATCTTGCTAATGACAAGCGGTACAGGGTTGCCAAAAGTATGTTCATCGGCTCACGCCGAAAGCTGGGGATAAAATCAGAAAGATAAAATCATTAAAACGATAAAATCATTTTGCTGTTCACAATGTCTGGATTCGCCCATTCTTCAAAAGAAGCGGCGGCAGATAAGTGGGTCGTAAAATGTTCCCAAAACCTGCACAAAGGGCGTCGCCCTAGGTACCCACATGGTTAGGTAATATGGTTTTAGGAACGCTTACATTGTCTCATCCAAAAGTTTCAAGTTTTTGGCCGTCATTTTTGTCTCACAAAAACTCTTTTCGGATCTATATCGCTTAAAGCGGGACTAAGTAAGAAGTATGTTAACAAGAGCTGTAAGCTCATATGGCACTTGCAAGGGTTGAGATGTATTATTTGATCACCCGTTCGAAAGTTACACAACACTCAATTTTCCATATTCGCCCGCACTGCACCACAGATAAAAACCCCTCTGACCCTCGAATGCACTAGCTCTAGCTTATTTGATCAAAAGTAATTTGATCAAAAGTAATAGCACTAGCTTATTTGATCAAAAGTAATTTTCGACTGTGCGGTTAAGATGCGCACTTTAAGAGAGCTAGAGAAAAAGTATATTATCGTTGAACTTGGCTGTAATGATGCGCACTTTAAAGGCACTAGAAATTCATCTGAAAGGAAGACCCTTGAGGCAAAAACGATAGCAGGCTCTTAGGGATCATTGATATATACGTATGATCAGAAGTATTTTTTCCCCACTAATTTGCGCACTTTAAGGGTGCAAGAAATTATTTTTTTTTGCAAAACCCTTGTGGGACAACTGATCATGGGTTGAGATGTATTGTTTGATAAAAAAGTACTTTTCGACCTTGCGGTTAAGATGCACACGTTAAGGGAGCTAGTACTTCATTTGCAAGCAAAACCCTTGAGGCAAAAATGATCATGAGCTTATGGGGATCATGGAAATGCATATTTTGCTTAAAAGTATTTTTCTTAATTTGCGGTCATGATTGGTACTTTAGGGAATGGTCGGATTTGAAAAGTGGCGATTTCTAAGCCAGTCTTGTCGAATTTCTAATATTCCAGCCAAATTTCATCGTCCTAGCACATCTGGAAGTACCTTAACTCGCGATCACCGGAATTCCGGACCCGCCCCTCAAATTCCCCCCACAGTCGCCGGAGCCAATCCGGTTCAGTTTGGACTTGTTTGTTATTCCCACAAAGTTCCATCCCGATATCTCCAGTCCAATCCCGTCACGTATTCCCCCCCCCCAATTTTTGTCGGATCCGGTCCGGACAAAGATTACCACAGGCACGCCCTCTGTTCAGTTATTAAATTTCACTCGAATCCGATCACCCGTTCCAAAGTTACGCATGGCTAAATATTCCGGATTCCCCCTCCCTCCGATCCCCCCACGACTATCGGATCGAGTGAATTTTTATTTACAAGTCAGTTTGATCGGGTCCCTGATACGCCTCCCAAGTTTCGTCGTGAAAATCCCAAAAACTGTCATCACCAGAATTCCGTGAAACTTCCCTCCACCTCCCCCCCCCCCAAGTGTCCGGGTCCAGTCCAAACGTGTAAACAAATTATCTGGAGCAGATTCTTGTTCTTCCCAGCAAGTTTTACTCCGATCCCTCCATTATAACCGTTTCTCGAGATTTCCGGTCTTCCCCCACCCCAATTCCCCCATAGCTGTCGAATCCGGTTCGGACTTCAAATGGAACATCAGAGATATGTCATTCATTCAGATATTAAGTTTCGTCCCAATCCGATCACCCGTTCGAAAGTTACACAACACTCAATTTTCCATATTCCCCCGCACTGCACCACAGATACAAACCCCTCTGACCCTCGAATGCACTAGCTCTTTCCAATGTTAACAGAGTGATCCGATGCAAAGAGTGACGTCACGCCGCGCGCAGACCTACTAGTGTAAAGAAAGGGGTAGGGGTTTTACAAAAACTACTAAATTTTCAGGATTCCCCCGCCCTCTACTCCCTCCACGGTGGTCGGATCAGGGAAGTGATTATTTGCAAGTTAGTTTGGTCGGGTCCCTGATATGCCTGCCAAGTTTCATCGTCCTAGCACATCTGCAAGTACCCTAACTCGCGATCACCGGACCGACCGACCGACCGACCGACCGACCGACGGAAAAGTGATCGGTATATGGCACTTGAGCGAAGCTGCAAGTGCCATAACAAGAGCTGTAAGCTCATATGGCACTTGCAAGGGTTGAGATGTATTATTTGATCAAAAGTAATTTTCGACTGTGCGGTTCACATGCGCACTTTAAGGGAGCTAGAGAAAAAGTATTTTATCGTTGAACTTGGCTGTAATGATGCGCACTTTAAAGGCACTAGAAATTCATCTGTAAGGAAGACCCTTGAGGCAAAAACGATAGCAGGCTCTTAGGGATCATTGATATATACGTATGATCAAAAGTATTTTTTTTTCCACTAATGCGGGTAAAATGCGCACTTTAAGGGTGCAAGAAATTTTTTTTTTTTGCATAACCCTTGTGGGACAACTGATCATGGGTTGAGATGTATCGTTTGATAAAAAGTACTTTTCGACCTTGCGGTTAAGATGCACACTTTAAAGGAGCTAGAACTTCATTTGTAAGCAAAACCCTTGAGGCAAAAATGATCATGAGCTCATGGGGATGATGGAAATGCATATATTGCTTAGAAGTATTTTTCTTAATTTGCGGTCATGATTGGTACTTTAAGGAATGGTCGGATTTGAAAAGTGGCGATTTCTAAGCCAATCTTGTCGAATTTCTAATATTCCAGCCAAATTTCATCGTCCTAGCACATCTGGAAGTACCTTAACTCGCGATCAGCGGAATTCCGGACCCGCCCCTCAAACTCCCCCCACAGTCGCCGGAGCCAATCCGGTTCAGTTTTGGACTTGTTTGTTATTCCCACAAAGTTCCATCCCGATCTCTCCAGTCCAATCCGGTCACGTATTCCCCCCCCAATTGTTGTCGGATCCGGTCCGAACATGAAAAAGATCCCCACATGCACACCCTCTGTTCAGTTATTAAATTTCACTCGAATCCGATCACCCGTTCCAAAGTTACATATGGCTTAATATTCCGGATTCCCCCTCCCTCCGATCACCCCACGACTATCGGATCGAGTGAATTTTTATTTACAAGTCAGTTTGATCGGGTCCCTGATACGCCTCCCAAGTTTCGTCGTGAAAATACCAAAAACCGTCATCACCAGAATTCCGGGAAACTCCCCTCCACCTCCCCCCCCCAAGTGTCCATGTCCAGTCCAAACGTGTAAACGATTGATCTGGAGCAGATTCTTGTTCTTCCCAGCAAGTTTTACTCCGATCCCTCCATTATAACCGTTTCTCGAGATTTCCGGTCTTCCCCCACCCCAACTCCCCCATAGCTGTCGAATCCGGTTCGGACTTCAAATGGAACATCAGAGATATGTCATTCATTCAGGGATTAAGTTTCGTCCCAATCCGATCACCCGTTCGAAAGTTACACAACACTCAATTTTCCATATTCCCCCGCACTGCACCACATATACAAACCCCTTTGACCCTCGAATGCACTAGCTCTTTCCAATGTTAACAGAGTGATCCGATGCAGAGAGTGACGTCACGCCGCGCGCAGACCTACTAGTGTGTAGAAAGGGGTAGGGGTTTTACAAAAACTACTAAATTCTCAGGATTCCCCCGCCCTCTACTCCCTCCACGGTGGTCGGATCGGGGAAGTGACTATTTGCAAGTTAGTTTGGTCGGGTCCCTGATATGCCTGCCAAGTTTCATCGTCCTAGCACATCTGCAAGTACCCTAACTCGCGATCACCGGACCGACCGACCGACCGACCGACCGACAGACCGACCGACGGAAAAGTGATCGGTATATGGCACTTGAGCGAAGCTGCAAGTGCCATAAAAATAGGGTGATAATTTACAACTGGGGGCAGGCGGAATTATACTGGTAAAACAAAAGGGAGGATCGGTCCCTACTTCTGTCCTGTGTGTGGTAGTGAGTGTGAGTGTGAGTGAGTGTGTGGAATCGGACGAATGGCGGAAAGAAGTATTTGGAGATAGGGAATACAGTGTAGAATGGATGGTAAGGACGGCCCGACTTTGACTTTGAGGGCTTTTATAGTAAAAGATTTCGAGTAACGAATTAATCAGTAATTTAGGTGCGACTGGAAATCGAGTATGAGTTAACTAAGGTTGACTGATCATGCCCAGAAACCGAGAAGACTTTGAACTCCCTTTTCTATGGTCTGTGACTGCAAGGCCTTATCCAGGATTTTATTTGGGGGGGAGGTCTCCCCGCGGGTCGCACCTGGTCCATACTTAACAGTAAAACAAGAACATAGACGAGACGTTCAAGCCCATAAAAACAATATTTTTTTTTTCGGGGGAGGGGGGTCGAAACCCCTAGCCCCCACCTGGATACGACCTTGTCTGTAAGACACTTATTTTCATCCTGCGAAAGAAAAAATGCTCCACAGCCAGTATTTGAACCCTTCGGCGGAATTTATTATTCGTACGGCCAGATTCTATTTGACTATTGTAGTGGTTTGCGAACTACGTTCACAAGCCCCTCGGTAGCTCAACTGGTAGAACGGTTGCCTTGGAAGCGGAGGGTGCTGGGTTCAAATCCCGACTGAGGCGCATTTTTGTCTTTCAGTTCACTACTTATAGATGTCTCCATCCCAAGGGTATCTTCCCTTTCAAAAATTATATCTTTGGTTTAGTTTGGTTTTCACCATAAAGCCCCGCCATTTGTCCTGGTATGTCTTCGAGGCTCTGACACTGGAGCTAGACTTCTAAATTCAATTCAAATTTGTTTTCTGGTTTACTTGTCACTGTACAAGTCCCTTGTAAAAAGCGCCATCTACGTAATATCTACCCTGCGAACAGTAATTTGACACCAGCCTCATGTAAATTTCGCACATCTCCCACTTCGAGAGGAAACGCCCCGCGAACGATGATAACTCCTGTAAGTATCAACGATTGTCACGAAAAGGTCCTTATTAATCAGCCCATTGATCAATCCTCTAAAAGGACATTTAGATTATACTACCCCAGATACATAAATGTCACAAGTATCCCTTTTCAGACATGACCAAATAACTTCCCCGATTAACAGAAACGCCGAACGCTTCTCATGTTCGACACTGCTCGGAAGATATCAACCAGATCAACACCGACTGCAATACCAAAGATACAATCGTGGACAATATTTGTCTACCGAAAACCTATTCCACAATTCAACCAGACAGATTAACATACCAAATGCGTCCCTCGCCAGAGAAAATTTCAGGGGTTTCTTACTTAATACGTAAAGGCGGAACGTCGTACAAGGTACGACGCGGACAGGCCCGTATCCAGGAATTTATTTCGTAGGGGGAGGGGGTTGACCACGGGTCGGACCAAAAATTACAAAAAGGACATAGATCAGAACTATTACTTTTGTGGGTTTCGGGGGGGGGGGTCGAACCCCCTACCCCCTGGATACGGCCTTGGACGCAGATATTGTATCTGTTTTTTTGTTCAGCGCCTTCCTGTAAATTGTTACCTGAATATGTTTTGCTTCTTTTTTTTTTGTTAAGTGTGTTTCTTTTTGCAGTTGTTGTGATGAGAAGGTGTTTTGTATATGTTTGTATCTGTTTTTTCTTCTTTTTTCTTTTTTCTCCTTATATTTACTCCGTGTTTACACCATGTGTGTATTTCGAGAAATAAACTTATTGATTGATTGATTGATTGATTGATTGATATGAGCTACTAGAACGATTTTGCCTTCCACGGGATCACTGTTCCTATTACCATGGACCCATAAATTTCTGTATGAGTCCCTGCTATTACTTTAAATTGCACTTGCAAGTAATAAGGATGTTGTATCTCGATGATTAGCTTGCGGATGATGATGGTGCTATTTTCTGGTTGCTGCTTCCGGGGCGCATCAGTCCTTCTTTCTAAGGCTGCCCGCGCCAGTCCTCGTCGAGTCGCTTTAACCTTCGGGTGTTTCGCTGGTGACAGCTGATTCGGAAAGGCTGTTCTATAGAGAAACAGCTCGGTTGCTGAAGAAGTGCTGGCGAACACGAGAGGTGCAGGAACTTTCTCCGGAACAGTTTCCGGGAGTGGCCCCTAGTCCGTGAGTGGTTTTAAGGGCGAAGAGGGAAGGAAGACAATTAGAGTTGAGAAGTTTGTAGACTAGTAGCATGTCCCCTCTCTTCCGCCGGTAGCCCACTTCTATCTGACTACTGTAGTGGTCTGCAAACACGCAGAACCTCTAGCTGATCCGCCATCCGCGGTTTGTTAATTTCTGACCCATTGTTGACGCTTGAAGCCCTCTCCTCTAATCTGTGTTCTCGGACTGAAAAGTTACCTGTCCACGACCCCGTAAATGTGATTCTAACTTAGTGAACCTTTATGGAAATTAGTTTTGAGTGTTTTGGGATTATTTTATATTTCTTTGTTCTTTTTTTACTTCACTTACGCCCTTGGGCAGTCCGTCATAAATCCATCATTCATTCATTCATTCACTATGTTCACACGACTCTCTGTAGCTTTAGCCTTGTAAGTGAAGGGTTATGGGTTCAAATCCCGCCCGAGGAGCACTTTTCTCTTTCAGTTCACTACTTTTTTAGGTTTCTTAATTCTTCTCAGGAAAGCAACTATGATTATCTATGATGCCAGGCGCGGGGATCGAGAGAAACCACTCACTTTAAGATGGGCCGAAAACATACTATTTCTGCTTACATCCAACTATACCCTCTGTTTCCTGATACCAGAGCTGCAGCGAGTCCAGCAAATCCGAGTCCGAGACAAGTCCGAGTCCTTGAAAAAGTCGTCTCGAAACCGTCTCGAGACCAAGTCCAGAATCCGAGTCCACAGCTCTGGCGGACGGACAGCTACGTGAAAGACGAGTCCAAGCCCTTGAAAAAGGCGTCTCGAGACGAGTCCAGAGTCCGAGTCCACCAGCTCTGCCTGATACGTGTAAGCTTTTTCTTCCACCTAAGTGTCATCCATAAAATCGCACTTGCATTCAATTATTTCAGGTTGTTAACTGACGAGTTTGTAATCCATTTTGCTCATCGTCTGTCATGGTTTTCTTCCGATTTCGCAATGCTAGAATTCCAGAATTCCATCTACGAGGCAGATGTATAATCTGTGAATAATAATTAATTTCGATGCCAACTTGCAAACAGTTATCCGTGGAAATATTCTGAATATATTCTTTTTTTTTTTTTTTTTTTTTTTTTTTTGCTGTGTAGCACAAGATGTAAGTGTAGCCACACGTAAAAGGTGGGTTTGTATGAAGCAAAATCTGACAACCGGATTAGGATTAACATGTCCAGGTTGGATATGGACTTCATCAGGTCGTGAGGGTAGAGAGAGTGGTTCTGGGCACAGCAAAACGGGGCGACGGAGAAGGTAACGACCACCCATTCATAAACAAGGTGGTGCTCGTGACTCGAAGTTAGATGACACAAGACATATTATACCAAAAACAAATAATCAGATAGAACCTCCGTCTTTGTTCTCATGCAGCGACTATGGACACCCCGATAAAACTGAGCGGTGCTAGAGGTATTTGCTCTAGCTTTGAGCTGATGTTGATACCCGTATACTCTACTTCCATCTTCGCCGTTGCTCACCGCAGAACAAAAAGTGAAGGAGGCGCGTTGGGAGTCCTCAGGAGCGAGTCCTGAGAACCAATCGGCTTTGACTTCTACTTCTCCTCGAGGTGGCTTCACAGCGTTATGTCTATTTATAGAGGTTACGAAACGTGATTTGCAGGAAGGAATGATCAACATCCGATTAGTTACCGTTTTTAGTGGAGTGTTCCTTGGAACAATCCACTATTGCAAGCGCTGTAGCAGCTTTCGGCTTTCGGTTTCCGGTTTTCGGTTTTCGGTTTTCACCATATTTTGTGGAGCTCATAACTCGTGAACCAGTGCAAGTATCAAGTTCAAACTTGGTACACTTGTGGGTATTGGGGTCTAGTTGTGCCTTTTGGGGGCCCCACCCCCACACCCACCCGGTTCAGGGGCAAATGGGCCCAGATTGCCCAGTGAATAATATTCATAACTTGACCAGACCTGAGCACAGGACGATGAAACTCGTTGTACTTGTAGATCCTATGGCTGAGAAATTGCTTTCAAAGTTGCACCTCCCCCACCCACCCCGTTCAAGGGAAACTGGGCCCAGATTGCCCAGGAGTAAAGTTTGTTACCCGTGACAGTAATCAACAGGTATCAAGTTGAAACTTTGTAGATTTGTGGGCATTGGGGTCTGTTTTTGCTTTTTGCGGGCCCCAAACCCCACCCTCACTTAGTTCAGGGGCAAGTGGGCCCAGTTTGCCCATGAGTAAAGATTTTGACCAGTGACTGGAATCATACTCTAAGTTAGTATAGCCGAGGATGTTTAGGTCTAGATATGCAATTTGATTGGTCCCGACCCCCCCCCCCCCCCACCCTCTCCCGTTCATGGGCAGCCGGGCCCAGATTTCACATGAGTTAAGTTCGTCTATGGCACGTCTCAAGTTCAACTCTTGTATACTTGTGGATATTTATATATGGACAGATGCGGATTTTGGTGTAACAGCAACAAACAAGACCACGCGGCGTACTTTTCTCTTCAATGATGAGTTGGAAACTGGACGGTTTTGTCATATGACCAATGATATGCCGATCTTAATAAAGTTGTGACAAGGGGGGTATCAGG
Source organism: Branchinecta lindahli (assembly GCA_023053555.1). NCBI lineage: Eukaryota > Metazoa > Arthropoda > Branchiopoda > Anostraca > Branchinectidae > Branchinecta > Branchinecta lindahli. The sequence continues at coordinate 13,775,435 of JAKZAO010000003.1, forward strand.
CAACAAAAGGATTTGCTTTTGCTACACTTATTATTACCTTGCTAATGGAAAAGGGGTTTAGGTGTCGGACTGGCTCAGCGTTGAAACATAGACCGTTCTTGCAAGATCTTGAAGATCTTTTTTAGATTTCTAAATGCGTTTTTCTTAAGCTTTTAAACCGGGATGATTTCAAATTAGGTTATTTCAATATTTTTTGGTTATTGGGGATGTGAAATATCTTGCTGTTTGTATATAAGATGTGATAAACATTTTACTTTCACACTCCACGTCTGTGCGCTTGCGCACTTGTTGTAAGTGTAATAATTATACAAACAATTATTGTTTGTGTAACAACAACATTGCACAACAATTATTGTTTGTGTAACAACAACACTGCACAGCAATTATTGTTTGTGTTCATGTACTACAAACCAGGGTACACATGGCGGGAAATTATTCTTTGTGTTCATCCTCATGGATGAACACAAAGAATATTATTTTGATGGAAAGGCGCCCTTGAAAATACATTTTTAAATAGCAAACTGAAAGTTTTTTCCAGTTTTCAAAAAGTTTCTCAGTTCACTACGCTACTTAGAAATGGATTCTAGAAGTCCGAATTGCATGCACGTATTTTTGGCAAACCAGTTCCTACTGATAGAAACAGCCAGACAATCAACAAGGAAAAATTGGAAATCTTAAAAAACTAGAGTGAGACTGACTATTTCATGTGGCTCCCACCTGTCTCATGCCAACCATCTACATACTTATTCATTTGAAAAAGCACAAATAAACATATCAAGACAGTTGTGTCGATTAATGAATCATCAAAAAGAATTTGATTTATACCTTTTGTTTAGGTTTATTTGTGTGTATATTCATTGTGAAGTATATGATATTTTAAGCTAATATTTCATCGGTTTCGACGGAATCAGTAACCCCCTAACCCTTGACCATCAGTTCGCCTTGTCAGTTCATCGGTCCGTTCTCTATAATTTGGTAAGAACTAGATCATAGGCGTTCCTAGCCCAGTATCTTTTTGTTGAGGCGTTGGCTCCTATACACATCTCAATTAGGTAATTACGAAGTGAATACTGTAAATTTAGGGTTCTGAAATGGCAACTGATCTCTTAACATGATAACTAAATCTCAGTGGAGTTTCAACATGCTTTAAAGTTTAACTGAAAAGCCAACTTATTTGTGTGTCATTTAATTGGATACACTGAATTATTTGGAATCTGCAAAGTGATTTTTTATTTTCCACTATCTGCTCTAGTTATGAGTCTCAGAGTATCTCCGTCGGTCCCCAGAGTAAATTCTACTATGACGCGGGAAATTTTAATCTCAACACAAATGCGGCTTTTCAGAGGGCAGTGGTGAAATTGGTGACGACTGCTTAGTGACTGAACAAAAAAAAATTGATAAATCTTTCTCGTAAGGCATACAACAAAAATACAAGCGCATAGAGGCACCACAAATCACACGGAAATTCCACTATTTGAAAATCGATTATTCGTGAATAGTGGAATAACAAAGTAACTCATTTTCAGCGGGTCTCCAAGCCAATTTAAGTGAATAAGTGATGGGTAACTAGATTGTCCTATCCTAGCCCTTTTCGGTTAAACTTTAACAGAAAGTTCTTTCGTTTCCTCCGCTCGATGGTGCGGGTACAGGGTCAAAACTTGCCGGCCAGATTTTCGGCAGTTTTACCTGGCAGTTTTACCTTGGCAGTTTTACCTTCTAACCTGGTTAGAAGTTCAGTCAGCGACAACCCCACAACAGCATGAACTGAGAAGTTTTCATAGTTACGTTTTTTTTATCTCAGTTCTCGCTTCTCATTTCTCAATTCTCTTACAAATAAGCGTTTTCGGTTAGGAAGGACTGTTGAGAATGAGAAACGGAGAATCTAGAAGCACCAACTAACTTCTCGATTCTACAGAACTGCAAAGCTTTCCTAGTCCTCGTTTTTGACAAAAACACAAGAAAGGGAGAATCGGCTTCATCTCAATAGTCAAAAAACGCAAAATAGGAGAATTGCGAGGAGAACGAGATAAAATTATGGTGGGATAACGATACGTAATCAACCAGAGTCAACCCAGCCTATGGAGTCTAGGGAAGATCAACCGAGCTCAAAACCTTTATTCTGCCCAAGCAGCCTAGTGGTCAAAAATGTGAAAAATCTTCGTGTGGAAAATACATAAATGAAAAAGAAAGAAAAACAACAAGCTGCGCGACAAAGCCACGAAAGCCAACGAGGGAAGGCTCACTCACAACAAAAACTTCAAATCGAAAATTTACATTAGCCCTTATTGCTATTGTAAGAGACATCTCTCATTTATCATTAGGTGCGCATTTTATGGCTGCCTTTTTTTGCGGTTTACTAGCCTATTTCGGCCGAGAGAATCATCATCTTCGTTACAGAGCAGAAGTATGTTTCTTCGGACGTCACCCAACTCTAAACGACACTGAAAAATTCGACGAAACAGATACCCAGTAAGTTTAGTTTTATTAATAGTAACAAGCGCAGATAATGGTTTTAGTAAAATAATGTCAAATTAAAGACATGCACAATCATTTTTTTAATCTTTTGCTCTTCTATGATCAGGTTCTTTTGCACCCTTTACGGCCAGGTTACACCGTCAAAACTATTACAACAGTTTTGCATTACTTTCATGTCCGTCCAAAGTAACCCATGAGAAGAAAATGTCCAAATCCAATAAGTAAATTACGCCAAAATAGTTAGGTTTAATTACTTATGTCAAAGAAAGCTGAAACATTAGACTCTTAGTTGAATTTTTGTATTAAGTTAATAAAAAAAAAAAAAAACGAGATATGTGCTTCATGCAGCCATACAGAAAACATAATCACTTAATACCGGGCCTAAAAGAAATATTCCAGCCATGATGATGTTTTTCCTGAAATAATCCGCAACTCACATGCCATTCTTTCAAAAAGTAAGCTAGAGTCTGATGCCATAGAGCTTATGTAAATTCTTTATTCCTTTTGTAGACTTAACGAGCAAAGAAAGAATCAATCGTCGAAAATGGTGAAAGGCAAATTCATTATAATGCAAAAAAGTATGTCAGAAGATGTTTTTTTGGCGGTGTTTCGGCTCTTTCCGCATAACGTTTGAAGGCGTATACCTGAAAACCATAACAGTTAACATTCTAAGTGCTGTATGTTAAACTGCGCATCCTTGTGTTATCTGTTATGAAACTTCTGACAGTGTAATATAATAAAAAAATAATCTACACATTAAGGAATTTCGATGGCGCATAATCGGCGCGATTGAGCTTATCAATATATTATTACAGAGTCAGTACTCGATTTTCGGGTCTGACATCGAATTCCGTATTCGACTGCAGAAGCAAGATTGTGCACTCTACTTGAGGCGACTTATTTCGCCGATCCGGCGAAAAGCCAGCAGGCCATCTCTCTTTAGTGCCAAATTAGATGTAACTCTCCAGGCCCATTATCTATTCCTATGATCAAAGAAATGCCGACAGATGTATAATTTGCTGGTGTGAAAGAGGGCATCATTTAGCACTTGAATTTTAAAAATTTCTCCCTTTGTTTATCGCCAAGTGTGGCCCGCCCTCAGAAAAGCTTTTTTGATTTGTGACTAAAGAAAATGCGATAACAGCTCTCTGCTTTCGTAGCGATTTTTCGGACGCGGGCTGTCTTCAAGAGCATCAAGTCTCAGAATAAGATTGTATTTGAGCTAAGACCCAACGGCCATCGCAACCATATGATAAATAAACACAAACAAACAAAAATAATACTCCCTATAAGCACCTATCCCTATGGGCTACCCTGATGAAAGAACAACTATGCCCCATGATGCTGCTCATCCAATCTTCATCTACTCCATTTCCATTCAACGAAGAATTTTTGGAAAAAGTTAAAATATAGCCTTCATTCATTCATTCATCCTCATTCAACTTTCATAGCCTTCATTCGCAAAACAGTCCGTCTTAAACAGTCACAAAATATTTCCCTTACGATCGTTTTAATGTTTTTCTTTAAACGTGTCATAACACATTTTTTATTTGACGTTAGCAAATGTTATCGCATACCTTTTTTAAACTACACATCCTTGTGAAATGATACACAACTTCTGACAGCAGTCTGACAGTGTATGAAGAATTTTACTAGACTTGTTCACTTGACTTAAAATCCCTTCCGTCTCGGGGACTCCGGTTTAGTTTTCAAATCTGGAAACGTTAGAAATCTCTGATGGATCATGGAATATATACAGGAAAAAAAAACATTTTGGATTTTGAACTGTTGTTTTGCTTAAAAAATTTGTACTTTATCCTATGATTTTGATAGCGTATGTATTATTTAGTTTAAATTTTGCTACGTATTTTTGTTCCTTTTTTTCATTCAGACAGTTTGATGCAATGATATGTGATTCATAGTTTATTTCAAATGTTTTAGTTTTGTTCGTTTGTAATTGTGGAATGTCGTAAGGTTGGGTAACGTGCTTAATCATTCAGTCACGTTCAACGCGTGAAGGTGTGTGTGAACCCGTGTATACGACCATCGAGGCTTCACCAACACAAATACACGCAACAATATTACATCCTATAGCATCAGATACGGATCCAATACGTGCGGTAACCTGAGGATTCAGCTAAATGAAGAAAACCGCACTCACCATAAGACAACTGCTCCATTGCACCTCCTACAGTCGCCAGCACCAATAATCCAAATATCCATAACGCCATCGCCGCTATCCTTTACGGAAGAAGAAGCATACAATCCGAAATATTGCTTTTATAGACACTATGGACCATCGGTGACTGAACCTACGAAAAAGATACTATTATCGCTTTACCACAAATGATGCGGCGGGTAGCATTGGGTATAGCCCTGGGGTAGGTGAGGGTAAATGGCAGGAAATTAGTCAAAAAGCCGGTACACAGGTTTAGATTATCGTCTCCCCCTCGGCGTTCCTGCTATCTAGATAGCACGGTAGCCGTTCTCGCTATTTAGATGACAAGAGCTGTAACATGAAAATTACCAAGGTGAGAGACACTATTTTACGAAGGCGCGTACAAAATACGGGGAAAGGGGCAGTATACTATTCTGAAGTTCAAAGCCTCGAGGTTGTCGGTTTCGAGCCGAGAGGTTTCCTACGCTCGATTTTGTACAGCAAGTGCCCGCTGCCAGGTCAGTGCAGGCACCGGCTGAACCCAGCCGACACTGGTTGCCACGTGCTAGACATTAAAATAAGCATATTTAGAAGCGTTTGAAGGATGAATCGTCTAATTTACGGCCGGCATCGGTGCCGGCACCGCAAATTTTGGTCGGTGCCGGCACCGCAAAATTTTGGTCGGTGCCGGCCGGTGCCGTGAAAGGGTGTACAGCAGGTTCCAGGGAGTGAGTAACCCCTCGTTTTGAGTACGGTAGGCTGTTCACTGATATAATGAATTGCGCCGCAACCCAAAGTCTTCCAACCGCAAAATTTGGAAACATTTTACAACCCCCACACATACCTCTAGCTCTCTGAGGAATATAATATGTTATATTATGTAATATATAAATACAATACATATATGTAATATAATAAATTTCCATAGTCCTTTAAAGTTTAACTGAAAAGCCAACTTATTTTTGTGTCATTTAGTTGAATACACTGAATTATTTGGATTCTGCAAAGGGATTTTTTTGTTTTCCACTATCTGCTCTAGTAATGACGTTCAGAATATCTGCGGCTGTCCCCACAGCGAAAATTCTACTATGACGAAATTTTTATCTAAACACAAACAAGGCTTTTCAGATATTGGTGAAGATTGCTTAGTGCCTGAACAAAAAAAAAGTCATAAATCTTTCTTGTAAGGCATACAACAAATTAGAGGTACTACAAATCACACGGAAATTCCACTATTTGAAAATCTATTATTCCTGAATAGCGGAACAACCAAGTAACGTAATTTCAGCGGGTCTTCAAGCCAATTTAAGTGAATAAGTGATGGGTAACTAGATTGTCCCATCCCGGTCCTTTTCGGTTAAACTTTAACTGACAGTTTTGAAAAACACTCGCGCAGTAATCACACGATGACAGTGGCAGAAGCATTCCTTAAGTGTGTTCTAGCAAAGCCCATCCCGACCCTTTGGCAACCCTCTACGTCTTGTCAACAGTAAGGTAGACAAAACTCTCGGGGACCAAAAATCTGACACCTCTAATCTGGTGAACGCGAGATCACTTTGCAGGCCGAGGTAGAGCCGATAGGCCCCGGATATAGCTCGTTGCCACTTGGTGAACCGATGAGCGACAGTTGACAACCTGACAGTTGACATTAGGAGAGGGAGGGGATAATTTTACTACGCAGTTATCTCAACTTTGGCCTCAACACCATTTGGATATCATTATATGTTTATAGCCTACTGATTTCGTCCCCTTACAATTCATTTAGCTGTAGGCTAAGTTTAGCTTTCGCCTTAATCCCGTCAGAATTCCGTCTCGTGTAATTTAGTCACTTGTGAGCCTCATCTCAACCGGTAAAAGGTACATGTTTCACAAAATGTTTTGAAACATTAAAAATATTCGTTTTTATAGGCTTTAACCTCTGATCTACGTTCTTATTTTACCATAAGGTACTATGGAGACCCCCTCCATTTCTGACTAACAATCGGCAAAATTCTCAAGAAGAAAATGTGCATCGGCGAGTCAGTTCCAGAACCATTTTTACTCCAATATCTCACTAGGCTACTATTCTTCAATATCCTGGAAACGGCTATTTAGCCTAAGGTCTCTTACCTGGATAGTTAGGCCTTTAGCCTAACACAACATTCAGTATATTCAGTCTTTTAAGATGAGATATAGATAGATAGATTAAGATTTAAGATGAAATTTCTTGTGTTTTCTGTGTTCTGTGTTCCCATGACTTTCTAAATTCTTATAAACAGTGTTTGTCAGCGTTGCCAGGGCCACCCCTAGCGGAGGCCAGTGCTTTCCGTTGTGGCACATATGGAGGTTTCAAGCTTTTTATTTTCTGAGAGATCTCTTTTTTTTATCCAACTCTCTCTTATCCGTAAGCATTAATCTGTTACATCTTCCATTTCAAAAGTTCTATTTCAATTTTTCCGTCTTCAACAAGTATAAATTCTGGTACGTTGTTTGTACCTAACCTAGCCTACTTTGGTACAAACTCTTCCATATTCTCGATCATTTACCCCACGTATACGTTATTAAACTTTCCGGTACATAACAGCTGCAAACCAACAAAACTAGAATATACAACTAAAAAGGAAATAAAATGAACAAGAGGAACTTCGCGATCTGGAATAAAGAAGTTGTAACTTTTCCCAGCGTCTATTTCCCGGATAATTCATTCCCCACAATCATCTTCCCGGCGGAACCAACATTTACCCAATCCACCAAATATGTACTTCCAACATACTCTACCGTTTCATATTTCACTTTAGATCCCAGGATTCCATCTGCGGTTGAAATTAAACGTTCCATTTCGCTGAGTTTACGAGCTATTAGGAGGATTCCGGGCTGCAATTCCGACTGTCGTTTTATTATTGTGTTGGAATTGCAAATCAGGGCTGAGAATGCAAGATATTCCAGTTTACAGAGGAGCTGACTTCACTTCGTTAGTCATTCAAATGCCAAAAATTGGCGGGTTTACTGGTTCTTAACGCCCGTTAAAGCGTCTAGGGAATTACGGAAACAGAAATATTCAGTGGCAGGAATTTGAATAAGTGTGAAGGCTCGAAATTTACAACCAAAACGCTGCTTCGACCAAATGTATTTTACTTTTGAATTATAGTTATGTAAGATTTGCAAACAGCTAGGTAATGAAACTCCGACATGGACATTTGCTATCGTTAAATGAACAAAGAAGCAGACAGGACAGCAGGGAACAAGAAACACTATAGTAAAAACATAAGACACAGCCGTAGGTTGCTTCGGTACTAGAAAATAAGGACAAGACAATTTGTGGAGTTCTTCTTTTAATTATCCAGGCTTTAAAACTCTCTCAAACCAGAGAGTTGTGTGTCTGCAGAGTTGTGTGTCTGTTTTCTTGGCAGGCTTGTTTTTGGGCTTTATAATCCAACTCGTAAGCTAATTAATGTTTGGGCCTTATAGTCCAACTCGTAAGCTAATTATCGCTCGCACTGATAGGAAACTTCTTGGAGCCTACGCGTCACTTGTTCCGTCGCAAGTGAATATGTCGAAAAAGCTCCTTGCAATTCTGTACAACGCTGTGGCTTTGCCTCATTTACTGTTTGTGGCTCCATTCTGGGATCTTCTAACCGCTACGGACAAGAAAGAGTTGAGAAAGCTGTTTTTTAAATTTGCTAAATATCTCCTCCAAGTTCCCAGTTGGTCCCGCAACCGGTATTTGATCCAGAGGTACTCTATCGCAGACCCCGTGCTTAGCGTCGAAAATCTGGTCGCGAACCTTAATCATAAAGATGTTTAACACCCCTGGATGGGTATTCTTTTTTGATAAGAATCTTTGTCTTGTGATTTTGTATCTAGGTTAATGTTGTTTTTTGTTTGTTTTCTTGTAATTGTTGTTTTCTTTTCACATACTCCATCTTTTTTCCGCTGTGTTGTTTGATGGGTAATAAAATACTTCATTCATTCATTCAAACCAATACATGGAGAAACCAAAGGAAAACCAGGCCCAATTTTGAGGGGAAACAGTCCCTGAGATGAAGACAGAAAATTGCTTAGTGAACTGAAAAACTAAAGTGCAGCATGAGCGGGAACTGTTTAAACAAATTTGCCTCGAGCGAGTTCACTGTTTCTGTAGCCCATAACTAATGCTACTTTTTTCACACTGCGAAAATCCGAGCGTATTTTACGCACGTATTTGGGCTTGAAACGATTCCTAGCAATACGGGCGTAGCCTACAGGAGGGGTACCTGACCTCGTTTTTACACTACCTCGATTTTTGCCGCGAAAATGTTAAAATGATATGTACAAGCTGTCCTGACAGTCAAGAGGCAAAATATGACTTTTTTCAAAGTCATGTGTCCAAAAATATTCAAATTCCGTGCCTTTTCTCCATTTTGTAGCTGTTTTGAAATGCTGTTTTCTGGCTTTGACTTTGCTAACTCTTCCTTTTTCATAATTTTTTAAGTCAATCGAGGTAAAGTTAGAATGAAGTAATCTTGTTTGAAAAGAAAAATATGTTGAACTAGAAATATCGAAGCAATATTTATTTATCCAATATGTAAACCATTCAATTAGCTTCAGTCTAGTATTTTTGTCATATTTGCTGGTTCCTTTTTAAAGGAATAGAAAACTTGACTCAAACTTGACTCGAGGAGCTAGTTAACATATCAAGAATGTACCCTGAGTCGATATTGAGAGTAAGAAAAATTCTCGTTACGACCATTGCAGTTTCCGGGCAGTTTCCGAGAATTCGACTTTGAGCAAAAGGTTCGCAAAAGCAAAAGGTTTGTGTGCCGTGACTACGAATCGAACCCTGGCCGCCTTGTCGGGGAGGTCGTTACTCTGTAGTCTACATGTAAAAAGGAGAACTTTTACAGTACATGAGTGCATAATTACAGTGCATAAGGGGCAAGGGCCTGCCAGCTAGCTTTGGGAACACTAAGGAGGGGGTTCGAGACGGTTCGAGATGACAAAGAAGGGGGGGTTCTGTCGAAAATAAGACCCTGTATATTTATCCAAGCCCCCCCGGGCGATTCGATGGCCGAAAGTTGCGTAGTCAAGTTTACTGTTCCTTTGAGCCAGATGGATTATTCTGAAGGAAAGGCTTCTCTGGAAAATTTGAAATCTTGTCTGAGGTTGGATACCCCTCCTGTATTTGAGAACTCGGTCCGTTTTGTAGATAAATACGTCCGTACTGCTAGAGATTTTTTCAAGCCCAAATACTTGCACAAAATACGCTCTGATTTTAACGCAGTGTGTAAACCTACCATAACTTGATATTGTATTGGTTTGCGAACTCGGTTGACAAGCCCCGCGATAGCTCATGGGTGCTGCACGATTTGAAAACGTTATGTATTAAATGTTATGCACAAGAAGCCTTGCCAGACAAGACCCGAAAAAACCGCCAAGAAAGCATCTGCTGATGATGACGACAAACAAAAATTCAGCAGATGCTTTTTCGGCGGTTTTTCGGGCCTTCCTGGCAAGTCTCCTTATGCAGAACATGTAGGCTAATGCGTAACGTTTCCAAAATCACAACAGATTACAATCCCAAGTGTTGTCTGTTGAAACTGCGCATCCTTGTGTTACCTGTTACGAAACTTCTGATAGTGTTGTTAGATCGTCGGCTCGGTAAGCCGAAGGAGACGGGTTCAAATCCAGCTCGAGGTGCACTTTTGTTTTTCAGTTCACTAAATAATTGCCTGAATGACGTGATAGTTGGGCGACTGATGACTGAATTTATGTGGCAGTCGCAATGCGATAGCTTCAGTACTTAAACTTGATCCACACTCCACGTTTGAGCGCTTGCTCACTTGTTACTGACTGCTCACGAGACGCACTGGATGAATACTACCGGAGGACTGAATATGACGTTTTTTGCTTATAAAACCGAAGTACAGTTTTTAAAAGGCGTGCAAACACTGACGGTGTGAAATAAATATGATATGCTGCGTCCTTCGCAGGGGGTCACGTATGGGGGGGGGGAAGCCCCCCCCCCAATGTTGTCGGCCGGTCGGTGAAAAATAGCCGAGTCGGCACGAAGCGCTGCGATTTTTCGTAAAAACTGTCGATTATTTTCTTGGAAACAGTCGATTTTTCTTCAAAACAGTCGGTTTTTCGTAAAAATAGTCGATTTTTTTAAACAGTCGGTTTTTCTTAAAAATCAGTCGATTTCTCGTCAAAACATTCGTTTTTTCTGCAAAAACAGTCGGTAAATATAACCAGTCGGTCGGTAAATACCTTGCCCCCCCCCCCCAAACATTTTGGCTAGTAACGCCTCCGGTCCTTCGTAATTTAATACCACCGAACCTTTCCCTCCCCATTCGAGGTTTCCATGGTACCCGACTTCGTTCCACGATTAGATAGCAGCAAAAATCCGTCGTCCGGCACACAAACATCCTTCAATAAAAAAGAAACTAAGCTCCCATCAAATCAGGGTTTTCCCTAGATTTACTGCCTTACGCACCAGAAACTCTAAAGAAGGACTAATAGGGCAATGAACCGCGCAGAAATTTATCTTTCTTACCACCACCGCCGACTCACTTAGGCCTACTTATCAGAATCAATTACGCCTAATCCTGAAAGGGAGAGGGAGAAGATGCATTCGTCAATACGCTAACAACGAAAAAAAAATCCTTTCCGTCTCTTGTTATTGGGAAAAATGCAGCCGCCCGGAATATGCTAATGGAAGGGGTAAATGAATAGGGATCTTCAATAGGAATTCCTATAAAAAGATGCTAACGGAAACGGAATACTGATACATGAGGGGGGGGGGGGGGCATAATATCTCAGTACATGCGCTGCAAAAAAAAATCCTTGAAACGACAACCAAGTGTTGACAAATAAACCCTTTTTTTCTTTTATATTCAACAAAAACCTGGAAATACGAATGGGATGCAGCAGAGTCATCAACCAGAAACTAGTTCTGCAACCATCAAGACAACCATCCACAAAAACCAACCAGTCCACAAACCAACCAATGATGAAAAAATCATCACTCAACCAGCGACTCTACAGGAGCATTGGCACCTTTGTCGCTGGACAATGCGATTTAAGGTAATTTAAGGTAATTTACTTATGACTACCTTTTTTGTAAACTAACACGCCAGTGAACCTCAAGAAGAACGAGAAATGTCATCTAAACGAATCCTCAAACTTGATTCAAATCCTCTGTCAACCAATCAACAATGTGTCGCGCCAGTGACGTTTCTGGCCCTTCGCTAGGCACACGGAGATTCTTCTCGGATTCTTCATAGACACGAAGAGTTATTCATCAAGAGCATTCCCCAAATCCGTTTTTTTATATTATTAAGTCGGAAGGATAATGAACTAAGCTGTTAAAGGTCAGTCAAACCAACTGTTCATCAGTCACATTGTGCAGCACACGATTGTGATTAAACAAACAGTCCCATATCGTCGAGCGCGTAATTATCACAGTGTCCTAGAGATTGCCCCTATATTGCTGAAAAGGGAGAGACAAAATTCCATTTTTGCAGCGACTTTATATAGCTTCTCGTCACCTGGCGACTACTCAACCAGATTAGACTTTTTCACAAGTTGGTAAATTGGTTTTATGTTTTGCCTGTGCTGAAAAATGCAACAGTCCAAGACTAAAGGAAGACGGTAAACGAACAGAGATCTTCACAGAATGATAGTTCTTATAAATTGACGTTAACGAGGGGTTACCCACTCCCCTGCACCTGCTGTACACCCTTTCCCGGCACTGATCGAAATCAGCGGTGTCGGTACCGGTGCCGGCACCGACCAGTCACCGCGGCACCGGGCACTTGCTGTACACTCAAGTCGATAGTGGGCAATCCCTCGGGATTTAATGGGATTGGAGTACTGGTACAGTTGGGTGGTGAATTTTCTTTTATCCGGAAATTCATGAGAATATGCATTGTAAGAAATAAAAGTCTATATCTGAAAGACCACAGACAGGACAAGGCCCGGACATAGATCCAGGGCCCCTAGGTAGTTACCAATTAACTCCTTTTGGTAATTTAGCAAAAACAAACTTTCAACCACTTTACTTTTTTTTATCATACTTGAGCAAAATTTCAGAAAATAGACACGTAGATTGAGAAATGAAATGGACAAGTACTAACTGTACTTTTTAATACACACTATAATTGCCCCCCCCCCTCCCCCCGGCAGAAGAACTAGAATTATATAGTACAATAGGGTCACCAGGCATGAATCTGGAGAACATATTAGCCTACGTCTAATCTCTACTTCCAAATACTGAACTGGGTCCCCCTCCCTTCGATATACACGGTTTTGTTTCTATTTCAAGAAACTAGGGCGGAAATCGAATCAAGATGTTAAAGGTCAAACAAATTGCTCATCAACCGCATTTTGCGGCGCACGGGACCGTGAATAAACAATTAGTCCGCCAATTCCGCTGAAAACATTTCCATTCGCTTTTCATCTAGAAAACAATTTTCCTTTACTGGTAGTACCATACTATCGAATCGAGTCAATAACCATCGAAGCAACACAGAGGTTACATCCAAGGCTAGACACGGAGCGAGTAATAGCTTCTTGTCAACCGACGCTCTTTCTATAGGATGAAGCTTTTACAATCGGCGAACGGGTCTTATGCTTGCTTGTGCTCCCATTCTGCGGTGCTCATTGCGGGAGGACCGAGGTTAAAAGAGTTTTTCGGAACTGAAGATAAAAGAGTTCTTCGGCACAGAAGATGGAAAGAGAAAACAGAGTTTCTGCGAATCTTCAAATGAACGATTATTCAAAGTAAATTTCGTCTACACGACGCGACAAACGGTTGCAGGATTCTCTTTCGAAATCGCCCCTCCCGATACGACACTGAATATACGGGCTACCCAATAAGTACAGAACACTAGTGTTTTTGCTATCAAAACGAAGGCGAGCTTCCCAAGCTCCTGGAGTGTAGGAATTTTCTCACACATTCCAACACTTTACGGCCTAGCAATGACAATGGAAACGTGGAAAAGAGACACAACAAAATATCCAACTACCTCTTTTCCGGAACTTAATCTTGTCGGCGACGTTCATTCCTCGGTTCATTCCCCGAGGCACGATAAGCAACTAGAGAGGCCGGCCAGCCTTGCGAAAAGGACAATTAGGAAGGCCTAGGGGTTGGTAAGTCAAGTAGGCCGTCTTTATAACCGGTGTCGCAAGAAGCGGAGGGGCAGGTAGTGCGGCCGCCCGGTCGGAATTATGAAAGGGGCGCAGCTAGGGGTTCCAACTCTCGATTTTGGTGTGCACCAAGTAGCCTACCCGGTGCCGGCTGGTGCTGTGAAAGGGGGTACACCAAGTGTCACCACGGTGCGCAGTATAGGTATGTGAACACACAATCTGATACGATTTCGCATGCGAAAATCGCGTCACTGTGGGGAAACCTGCACGCGGGTCAAAACCACGGAGCGAACGAGGAAATCCGCATCCGACTACGACAGTCGGACTGGATGAGCACGCACCTTAACGCCTGACTTACAAATTAGCCTCTGGGCATTGAGAGTTCGTTTTTTTTTGTTGGAACGCACCCATTTTTTCTTTAAAAGATATTAGCTAGTGTTTTGGCTACACTTTCAGAAGTTTCATAGCATTTACACAAGGATGTGCAGTTTCAAAATATATATTTCCGTAACGACCTTGAAAGTGTTATTTTTTCGTCAAAAGTAACGTTGCAAACCGTAACACCATGACACATTTTTTGTTATGTAACTTCGGCAAGCACATACACATTTTTTCTAACTGTCGATTGTAGTACTTTGCAAAAGACCTTCAAAAGCCCCTCGAGAGCTCAATTGTTTAGAGCGTCGGTACGTGAAGCCGAAGACTGCGGGTTCAAGTCCCGCTTGAGGGGCACTTTTGTTTTTCGGTTCAGAACTATCACTAATTTATGTTTCAGGCTACATCTCTGTGTCCGGATTTTTTCCATTGTAGGTAGATCGCAACCAAATTTCACATACAACAAGCTTCAGAAATGGAAAAACGATACCAATGACAGGCGACGAACCTTTCTTCGGCATTGTCGGCTGGATCCCAGTTTCAAAAACACCCTCACCTTCGTCATGATTGTAAAGTTGATCTCCTAGGGTATTTAACACTTTCACTAACGACCAAGGGTATAGGGTGGCCAAAGGGCAAGAGCACGTCGTTTGCTGGTTGAAACAAGGGAATAAATACTGTGATCCGCCACTGCTCTCCTGAGCTCCCATGTGGGGTTCTCGACAATGAGAGTAGGCTACAGTCATCAGGGTGTCTGGAACGTCTATTTCTTCGAAAGAGCCGGCGATAGATACGGGGGTCGTCTAACTATTCCCAAATGTGCACAAACATGCCTCAGAGTGATAGAAGAGACGGTATACAACCGTGAAGACAAATCGGCAGCCCATCTCGAAGAAAAAAGAAGAAAGTTTCGGCGGACAGTGTCTCCGGGATCGGCATAATTGCTTCATTGGATTTTCCTGCGCCCACCTTTCCGATTGGACGCCAGGGTAATTTCATTCCGAAAAGATCCGAACGTGACCTCTGTCTCTGGTGCAAGCATTTTCCGGGACAAGCCTCTGGGGGGTTCGCAGCAACATAATCAATGGAGACGGCAAACAAGCTCACGAAAAAGTGCAGATAAAGAAAGGAACTAACATGGAAAAATATATGCAAAAATACGTACGGCCAGAGAACGTGACGGAAGTTAACAGCAAACTGCGGGTCAAGAATGTATAGGTGTGAAAAACGAACTTGACAGAAAAACCTGAACCGTAGACCCGGAAAGCCAATGCTAACGAGAAACGAAGAATATGACAAAGGACGTAACAGAACAACACAGATAGACGAAAAAGTCAGGATCCGTTCCTTTAGTTTTCTTCTTCTTCTTCCTTTTTTTTTTTTAGCATTTGAAAATTTTATTTTAAAAATCGTTACACAAGTCTTGGAACCATCTGTCTATCATCCACAAGCATTTCATTTTTTTCTGTACTTTTTCACTTCACCAGAAATAACGCATTTGCTCAACAATTAAACTGAGGGGCTCACTGTCTTTGAAAAACTAACCTATAGTTATGTGTGTAAAAAAGGCAGTAAACTTTGAGAGTGCGTTAGATAGGTTGCTGGGGTCCAGGACCAACTGGCTTTTTGCCAATGCAAATGGCTTTTTGCCAATGCTTCCTTAAGTCAGGATCCCTGTCCGAAGCAGGATCCCTATTCTGAAGCAGGATCCCTGTTTTGATTTCAGTCAACGAACCCGGCTCCTACTCCGATGTTAAATTGATCAAAGAACTCAGCTCCGAGTTTGGACTTTGGAAAAATTTTAGTCAACGAACCTTTAGGAGCCGTCCTAAAGGTACGTGAACACACAGTCTGATAAGATTTCGCATACGAAAATATGAACGAAAAATTCGCGTCAATATGGGAAACCTGCATTCGATGGAATAAAATTTCGGAGCGAAGAAGCAAATTTGCATCTGACTGCGAAGATCGTGTGCACGTACCTTAACTCTCTTGCAACAAAATTTGCAAACATTCAACACGAAATCTGGAACGGTGTAAAAGTCAAATTGACCCTGACTAACCATTTCCCTACAGTTGAGGTATGCATCTTCGAACACTTCTCAAAATTTTAGACCACACAGGTTATGTTTTGTGTGCCTAAAAGAGTCAAACGGGAACGATAAATTAAATAATTAATGCCAACTAAAAACTAAGTGGTTGAGCTTTCTTTTGATGAAATCAAAGTTCGCTAGTGGGGTGTGTTGTTTCTCTTGAATAATATTTTTCTTCTGTTGGGATATTTCGAACGGCCATGAAAGTAATGCAGAACACCTGACACCGTAACCTGGCAGGAAAAGATTGTATAATAAACTTAGTAACAAAGAGAAAATAGCCTACTTACATGAATATGAGTCTGTTCTTTATTTTACTTAAATCACTGTTTGCACTCAAAAGTCGTGCATCATTATTTGCTAGGTTTGATTTTCATCGTATTCTTCGTTGCAGTTCAAAGTTAGGCGACGTTCAAATTAACACAGGCTACCTTTACTGTGAGCGTGTTCCACCCTACTTACCGTAGTTACTACGCCAGTTACCGTAGTTACTACGCTAGGCTGGAACGCTTTTTGAATTTTTTCGGTCACATATCAGGCCGCGGGGTGATCCGACCAATCACGTTACAGAGATGCGTAGTTACTACGCTAACTACGCTCCCGAGCGTGGTAAGCAAATAGTTACTATTAGTTACTATTTTGAGAAGGTTGGAACGGTCAGCGTAGTAACTTTTCGTGAGGCTGGAACAGAAATAGTAACTAATAGTTACTATAGGTAGAGGGGTGGAACACGCTCTGTATTCTGTCAAATTTAAATATCGGCAAACACGAAAGCTTTCACGATTCCGTTTTCAGTTCTGCTGTCTGGGGAACAAAAAGGATGACTCTACCTCGGGCAATGTACAATGGGCATGATGTTGTAACTGGCAGGCGTTTTCGCTGGCGTTAAGGTTCACCGAGGGGTTGCTCACTCCCAAAATGGTTATACAGTGGTGCCCGGTGCCCAGGTGTGCCCAGCCGGTGCTCACTCCCAAAATGGTTGTACAGTGGTGCCCAGCCGGTGCCAGGGAGGGGTGTACAGTGGTGCCCAGCGAGTGAGCAACCCCTCGAGGTTCACTTTACTTTCATATATAAGTAAACAATCAGTCTAAAACCGCTTCATGGTGGATAGCAAGATTGCTGGACAAAAGATAGCAACAGCCAATCTAACTTAAAGGTGGTCATTCATAAATGGATACAATAAACCCAACCACCAGAACCTAGCTACTAGGTCCCTTGCTATGTCTCGGATCAGCCGAAGGATCAGCGTCCGTGCCTGTTCGTGTACACCACTTCGATCGGCGAGCATCCCTTCGGATCCCAACTACTACAATCTCTAGAACGCGAAACCGATTTCCCGCCCATCCACTCAAAGATAGTCATTATTAATAATCCATGAACAAATCGCTTTCCGAAGCATCTCCGCGAAAGATACGACACCACAGCAACTACGCCATCTATTATCTCCAGGATCCAAGCAAAATCAACGAAGTCCCACTAGACTGTAGTACCATCGGCGAAGACGCGACAACCAATCGGAAAAGGCCGAGTTGGATTCCAAACCTTAGTGACGGGATACTTGTGACTTAGGAAAGGTTTTCCGTCCATCCAATTGGTAGCACGATAATTCTCGACGCGACTGTAACATACTGTTCAAACTTCGCGTGAGGATCCTTTAGGTTCAGGTCAAGTGCGTAGATGGGCCCTGTGACCCTATATTTAGGGGTGGAGGGGATTTCAAGTGTAGGCTACAGCGAAAGGATCTTATAAAAAAAAAAAAAAAATTACACTGTTGATAAATAGCAGAATACTTTCGCTATTTTTTCCTACCGGAGCGACATTTGGCCGGAATCCGGCAAAAAAAACAACAGAATTTCGGTAAGTGGACCTGTTCAATCTATCTTAAACATAAATTTCTTTGTCCAGCTGTTCCTATCGGTATAACGACAATAAGACGGACTTGATCAATCTGCTTTGCTTTACCGCCGGATAAATGGCAACGATTCTGCTAGAACTGTTATTCCGGTCGTAATCTAGCCTAGACCGGAAGTTGAACACATAAAGGAATTACCTTAAAGATTTACATCAAGCTCATTATAAACAATTAACTTACTTAAGGGTCTGACGAAAACCGAAAATCTACAAGACCCGACTGTCTGGATGAAGAAGTCCAATAAACATTCCCCTTTCGTATCCCATCGAAACCCTTGGTCTTGTTTATATAATCCTCACAGAAGTAAAGTGACGAGGTGTAGGTCAAGACCCCCAGTTAATAATCAGTTGAATAAAAAACTAGAAACCTACCTCATAACGTATAAACTTGTTTGGTTATGATTGGAGAAAATTAAAAGGGATTTTAAAAGTCAGCTGATGCTCCGATCAAAGATGACGTATTTTGGAACCAATTCTCCAGTCCCCAGGAGTCTCGTATATAAGGTCTGAAGCCAAGCTGGCCATTCATTGCAAACAAAATAAAAAGTCAGTTCTGTGGAAGAGTTTATTTGGAGTGCTTGTTAGTTATTCATGGATTTTTGGGTTTGGCCGATTTCTAGGTGAAAGCTTCTGCGCTTTCCCAGGTAGATAATTGTACACACCATCAGTAAATAGTAAATATACATAGAACTCAGAATTGTAAATAATCACAGATTTGTACGTATACACTTCTAACGCGCACATTTTATCTTTCGTTATTTTACTTTTATTTGCATGTCGTTCAATCCGCACCGTTCTTCTGGTTTTTATGGCACTTGCAGCTTCGCTCAAGTGCCATATACCGATCACTTTTCCGTCGGTCGGTCGGTCTGTCTGTCTGTCGGTCCGCTGATTGCGAGTTAGGGTACTTGCAGATGTGCTAGGACGATGAAACTTGGCAGGCATATCAGGGACCCAACCAACTAACTTGCAAATAGTCACTTCCCCGATCCGACCACCGTGGAGGGAGTAGAGGGCGAGGGAATCCTGAGAATTTAGTAGTTTTTGTAAAACCCCTACCCCTTTCTTCACACTAGTAGCTCTGCGCGGGGGATGACGTCACTCTTTGCATCGGATCACTCTGTTAACATCAGAAAGAGCTAGTGCATTCGAGGGTCAAAGGGGTTTGTATATGTGGTTCAGTGCGGGGGAATATGGAAAATTGAGTGTTGTGTAACTTTCTAACGGGTGATCGGATTGGGATGAAACTTAATACCTGAATGAATGACATATCTCTGATGTCCCATCTGAAGTCCGAACCGGATTCTATGGCTATGCGGGAGTTGGGGGGGGGGAGACCGGAAATCTCGAAAAACGGTTATAATGGAGGGGTCGGAGTAAAACTTGCTGGGAAGAACAATAATCTGCTCCAGATAAATCGTTTACACGTTTGGACTGGACCCGGACACTTGGGGGGGGGAGGTGGAGGGGAGTTTCCCGGAATTCTGGTAATCACGATTTTTGGGATTTTCACGACGAAACTTGGGAGGCGTATCAGGGACCCGATCAAACTGACTTGTAAATAAAAGCGACTTTGGGGGGAGTTTGAGGGGCGGGTCCGGAATTCCGGTGATCGCGAGTTAAGGTACTTCCAGATGTGCTAGGACGATGAAATTTGGCTGGAATATTAGAAATTCGACAAGATTGGCTTAGAATTCGCCACTTTTCAAATCCGACCATTCCTTAAAGTACCAATCATGACAGCAAATTAAAAAAATAATTTAAAGCAAAATATGCATTTCCATGATCCCCATGAGCCCATTATCATTTTTGCCTCAAGGGTTTTGCTTACAAATGAAGCTCTAGCTCCCTTCAATTGTGCATCTTAACCGCAAGGTCGAAAAGTACTTTTTATCAAACGATACATCTCAACCCATGATCATTTGTGCCACAAGGGTTTTGCAAAAAAAAAAAAATATTTCTAGCACCGTTAAAGTGCGCATTTTACCCGCATTAGTGGAAAAAAAATACTTTTGATCATACGTATATATCAATGATCCCTAAGAGCCTGCTATCGTTTTTGCCTCAAGGGTCTTGCTTACAGATGAATTTCTAGTGCCTTTAAAGTGCGCATCATCACAGCCAAGTTCAACGATAAAATACTTTTTCTCTAACTCCCTTAAAGTGTGCATCTGAACCGCACAGTCGAAAATTACTTTTGATCAAATAATACATCTCAACCCATGCAAGTGCCATATGAGCTTACAGCTCTTGTTTAGTTACATGTCGTTTTATCGTTTGTTGGTTCTGCATCGTTTTCCTGTTGTGGTGGACTTCGCTGAGGACGGTTTTCCGGAAGTGCAACCGAAATATCCGAAATTTTATTTATTCCTCGTACATCATCTTCGAGGGATAAACTAGCTGATCAAGAAAAAAAAAAGAAAATCTCATTTTTCTATTTTGTTCTCAGGAGTCTCTTCGGCCCAGTAGCAGGAAAGAAGGGTAAAAGCAAAACCGTGATCCCCAGCGTTATATTGCTAGACTACAGTAGCTGCTGCTGCCAGAACGTCGCTCCATCCGGTTTCTGGATTTTCTTAGAGTCTCGGTATTTAATCGACGGTAAATGATAGAATTTGAAACTGATTACGAAAATTTTCGCCTGCGGCACTCGATTTAATTTTCTCTTGGCTATAATAGATAGAAGCTATTACTGCAATCGTTCCCGGCAATATATTCTCCAAGTGGGCTTCGCCCAAACACCCCCTAATAGTTGGCTTATCGTCTTTCATGCTGCCCTCTAACGTTACGCTTCCTACGTAATCCTTTCTGTTCCATGATTTAAAGCTCGAATTCTCGGTTTCTAGGATTCGTAAAACAAAAAAATAGAGATTCGGTAAAATTTTGGCTCTCCCCCCCAAAGAAAATGCACTTGCGACGCCATGATGATGATGATGATAAATTTATATCCCATTTGTGTGACAAAAAATGTATCTTAAATGGATTATGAAATAGGATAAGAAGAAAAAAGAAAGAAACAAAACAAAACAAAAAAAATAAACAAAAACTAAATTACACCCTAGCAGGATATAAACTATGCCTAGTGTCCAAGTCCGCCGCAAATCGATCACGCCGGTCTTTTATCCGCTGAATTGGATGCGTAAGACTGTATTTTGTCGCAACATGAGTTATGCTTCAAACACATTTGTATTAACTGAACTTGAAAATAGTTGGGAATAATGTTGGCCGTTGTGAGAATTTTACAAAAAGAAATTTTTTTACAACAATAATTTATGTCGTCTTGTATTCTCCCCGATTTTCGTCATATTAATTCACCCTTTTAAACAAAGCACTTCTTAAAATGAAGAAAAAACGACAGCTAAGGCAGATGAGAGGGGTGTAAGCCTTTAAAAGCAAAGTGAGGAATCATGTTCGACAAAGAAGCTTTTCCAAATTAGAAAAGGAAAATAAAAGTTTCCCCTTTGTTCCAAATTTCGTTTGGGTGTCACGTACCAAGCCCTGGAATCCGTCAGGAAGGGCCGTAATGGAATTTTCAACTTCTGGAGGGGAACTGGCAGACAATAAAGAAACGGGACATCAGAAATCCAAAAATAATAATAGTGGTTTGCCGGAGGGTAAAACACCCTCGCGTCCCGGGGGAACAGAACTTGGTGAGTTTCTAACCGTTATGTCACGAGCTCAGATCCGGAGGTTTATAACAATGGTGACAGCGGTGGGGGTCAATGTTCGGTATGGTTTGTGACGGCCTGACGGGTCTGTCTTATGATGGTTTGCATTGTGACAGATTCTGTAGGCTACTGTGTGGTGTTGGGTCTGGTTTCTGTCGCGTAGTCTGTTTCAAATGATGGGTATCAATAGCGACAGGACACCGCAATAGTTAAAACATTACATTATACGTTGGTACACATTTTCTCGCTAGGCTTTCGAGTTAAGAGAAAGCAGAACTTAAAATGTTGGCCCATTGCACTCCTCTTATCTGTCTGCTCTATCCGTTCCTTTCCCTGAAACTTGATTTTCGTACGATCGATCCGATCTGTCCAAGCCACATTTGACTATATTTGTGTGAGCCCCTTTAATATTCTTTGATATTGCGAAAATTAGCCGGTTTTTCCATTGTAGCCAACGAATTCCGAATCTTGAAATACCATTTAAAAGTAATGTGTTGTTTTTTCGAACTGGTCAATGATCATCTGACATACATCTTGTTCAGGTGATCGTTTTAGAGGAGGAATGGACGAGGAAATTGATGGTTTTTTTTCATAATGCCTACTTGTTGTTTACACGCTGAAGAACAATCAATCAATTAAATTAGAGATAATTAAAATATTTTCTAATTCCTGCAAGATAGATGAGCTGATGATATCCTATTTCCCTCCTGTAACTGTCAGCTGGGCTCCCGGGTCTGCTAACAGGGCAAGGCCGTGTCCAGGGGAGATTAGGGGGTTCGAACCCCCTTCCCAAAACCCACAAAAATAATCACTTTTTATAGGCGTTAACCTCTGATCTATGCTTTTTTGTACTTTCTGGTCTGACGGCCCGTGGGCAACCCTCCCCCAAATAGATTCCTGGATACGGACCCGTAACAGAGAGATTCTTATTTGTCCTTGCTTCACTAATAAATACAACAAATTCATCCCAAGGAGACATTTCTAACGTGAACCGCGCATGACAACGGTTGTCATTGTTTTTCAAGTAGCCTACAGAGAGGTAGCCTATGTTGTTTCGAACCTTTCGGATGGCACTGAACGAATCCTTACATCCAGGCGCCGAAGTATATGATACTGTTTAAACCTGATCAAAATTTATGCACAGCAATGAGCGCAAAGAATTCTTGAAATATATGATATTGACGACCAGGTTTTTCATGGCCAGAAACTCCTGGCACGAATTCCAGTTCAAGACCGTCCGCCCCCGGTCGTCTATCCAAACCACAAAATGAATTACTTCACCCTGGAGGGGATGGACGCTGGGAACTCCTGGTGAATAAGGTCACGTGCCTCCGGCCAACGTCTTACTGCACTTGGCAAGACTTTCCCTGTGGTGTACTTCAAGCTAGAAAGTTGGTACCCCCTGCTATTCAAATTACCCGAACAGCGTAAAATCATGAACAAGTAATCAAAATGTCAACTTGTAGCCAAAAGAAGATAAAAATTATCCTCCCAGCAGGATTTGAACCAGCCACCTTCCAGTGGCCAGTTTTACTCGGTCTTCCCCTTAGACGAAGCGGATAGGTGGACACTGGTCAGAACAGAATCCACACGACCTGGATACCCTCCAGTCTCTGGATTGTTCCAGTCTATCAATACTCCCCCTTCCTTGAACAGATCCGATTCCTAATATCCGGAATTCTCGGTATTCGACAATGCCGTAGCTGAGATCAATATCTGCGCAATTGAAACGAGACTCGCTCCATTTCACCGCGCTATCAAATATTCATGGAATAAATTGGTTTTGGACCACGGTTTATGGGGTACCCCCACAAGCAAAGAGCAGGCTAATTGTAAGCTCATCAATTTCTAACAGAGTTTGGAAGTGCACTATGGGGATTCCTTGACATGGTTAACAGCCCCGTACGAATGATGGAGGGGGGCTGCAGGGACAGAAGGACATTAAGAAAGTTTGGAGTAAGGTACCTTTCATAAATTTCATAGAAGTTTGACAAGGATGTGCAATTTCAATAGATTTGAGATTTTTAGATAACACACTATCTGTTGGCGTCACAGAATAATTCACTTCTTACGACCTCTTCTATGTTAATTTACACTAAAATTAACATTGCAAACCATGTTTAATGTTACATTTTCACAGAAAAGTATGTCCGAAACCTGAACTGAAAATCTGAACTGAAACCTTGCCGCAAAACGAAGAAGGAAAAAGTTTCTGACCACCGAGTTCGAACCTAAAAACTGCACCTCAAGTTGAACGTTGAACTGTTCCACAAAAAAAAATTCTCAGGAAGAAGACACCATCACTCTCCAAGAATCAGTTTTTTTTTTATATCAAGTTGTTTGCAAAAAGTCAAAAAGTCTTCAACCTCAAAAACCTTTAAAATATCCGTCATTCTCGAAGCGTGTTTTCTTTATTTACAAGCGGAGCTACCGATCCGATCAAACTCCCTAGAACACCACTCCAATCACGACCCGAACCATCAGAGTAATTACTAAACATGTCCCAGTCACACAGCGGACTGCTCTCGGTACAATTTGCAAATTGCCATTTCCACACTGTGGCATCGCTAGGATCCTGTCAGGTTTCTCTTTGCTAGTATGTAAATTTAATTAAGCGTCAACACCAGCTGCTACCTCCCATTAGATATCTGGGGGTAGAGTTCACCCTTCACCGTTTGTCTTACCCCAGAGATTCATATGGACCGTTTGCCTCCAATAAATTCAATCCCCCCTCGCGAATATTACGTTTGGAGACAAGGGACAAGACACAGAAGTCGGAACATGGCAGCAGAATGCCGACTGAACAGTATCAACAATACCTTGTTTAACTTCCGAAAGCATAGTGGTCCGTGGCGCTTAGACGACATGTTTAGGTTTAGGGAGAAAAAAAATCGTAGATTTAGACAATATGGACAACGTCAGGAGAAAACCTGAATTTTGCTACCAGAAATTCCAAGACCAATTTCTTGCGACATATTTCTACAGTGCGAAGCATAGGAGCACGCCAATGGCGTGAAATTGGATTATCTGCATAACGTCTACAATCAAAATATCCCTCGCCCAAAAGTATAAGAATAGATTGTTTTCATCCGAGGGGCCGTTGGGGAGGGGGGGGAGCGGGAGCCGTGAAAACTAGTTTAAATTTATCCCAAAAAAAGTAGGACCAATACAATTATGAGTCCGAGCAGTTAACCTGGAATGGGGGCCCAAAATCGACCTTTGCCCCCCCCCCTAGGGTTTACTGAAATGGCGCCTCTGCCCATCACGGCTCGTGGGCAGCTGGGCCCATCCTGGACAGTAACTTCAAATTCGTTACAGTTTGGGTTAGGACGCTGAAAATCGGATCGTTTTGCTGAGTTAACTGATGCTGCTTGGGGGATCAGCTGGATCCCATCATCTCCCTTCCACTTGGGTCACGGGCAACTGGGGCAAAGTTGCCCATATACTGAATGTAGCCGCGCGAGTTAGGCTACCTTGGAGTTACTTTGGTAATACCAGGGACCATAAACTTCCTTAAAGGGGGCCTGTCATTTCCTATGCTTCTAACCATCCAGTTTCCAAAAATCCCCGCTTGAGTCGATCGGCATTCTTGTTTGCCTCATTGGACGTGCGCGCCAAAGAGACTCCTCCCTCAAGGCGCCAGCAGCCAATCCCAAATTTTGTCTATCTGGTCTTGAACGTCATTGGACCGTGGGTATTTCTCGAACTACATTCCGTGCGCTCAAAATAGCATCAGAAATCTCTTATTGACAGGGAAATTGTAAAGGAAATTTATGGGTCCCTGGTAATACTGAGATATGACTTGAAATGGGTAGGCTATACTTGCTCTAATTCAAGTCGTGTGCGTGATAATTAATTTGTATCACCCACCCCCATACTTTCCCATTTCTTCGTCTCATCAAGCACCTGTATTACTACTGCTATTGATACTACCACCCAGGCCCGTATCCAGGAATTTATTTCGGGGGGGGGGGGTTGCCCCCCGCGGGTCGGACCAAAAATTACATAAAAGACATATATCAGAGGTTGTAACCTATGAAAAACGATTTTTTTTTTTGGGGGGGGGGTTACCACCATATCATCCAAGACTAATGAAGAGACCGCTAAAGGGGTACCGAGGCTGTGTGGAAAATCGTTGCGCATCCGCTGCCATCCGCAGGGTATTCTGCTACTGCCTGTAGTTTATGTGCTGTAACTCTACATAAGGGATAAGAATGATCGGATATCGCTGCGATTCCATCTTTCATAAATAAATATTTGACGGAAATACTCGAAACGACCCACTTCGATGGTCCGCACTTTGGTTGTCAATGCCGAGGCCAATGCTTATTCCTGAACGTTAGGATACAGAACTTCAATCATGTGCCACGGTCCTTTGGGCTCTCAGAGTACAAATACATACCCACAGCCCACAGTACTTGTGGGTATGTGTGATACGTATTAGTTAATGTGTGTTTTTCCCTATGTATATGGCTATGGCTGAAGTGATACACAAAATACATATACAATACTCTTGAGGTGTGAAAAGCTTTCTAATATAAGAGGTAGGCTACTATTTTTCAAAATGGGGGGGGGGGGATGAGCTACTTCTAGGTATCCTGAAGTCCACGTCTCCTAGAGTTATAGTTTCTTTTTGTAATATGGTTGAAAAAGTGATTAGTGTAGTAGAGAGTAGGTAGATGATATTAAGTATGAATGTGAAAAAATAGTGAGGTTCATAAAGTTAGGAATGCGAAAAAATAGTGTAGTTGTTTCTTGTATAGTATTTGCGAGTTGATTTGTTTTCTGTATATGGCTTAATAGCTTTTAAATACAGATATATATAGGCTATATATATATATTAAATTCACTGGATCAACAGTCGGTCCATGCAGAGGCTGAAACAAATAAAGGACTTTCCTTCTTCTTTTTTCTGTTTCTGTCTTTCCTTTTTTCAGATAATTTGTTTTCGTTAATATTTAGGGTTATTTCGTCCCTTACAGGTTTGCCTCTGGGCATCGAAGATTTGTTTCTTTGTTGTTGGAACAAACCCATTTATTCATGGAAGTGCGATCCGAATTTGCAAAAAGAACTACCGATCTCCGGAGCAACAACAACAACAAATAAAGCCTAATTCTTCTAGGCACCAAAGACTATCGATGTTATAGGCCTACAAACGCCAATGATGCAGCAAATGATTCTGCTGTGCCGTTAATTCTTACAGCCATGTTGATAAACAATCAGATGAAACTGAAACAGGCATACACAAACCAGGGATAATCCAAGAAATTAACCCTTCCACTGCTGTATTACAAAGCCGTGAATTCTACCTCCCTTTGCCTATTCGAGCTCAATCGATTGCAATTCCGTAATCAGCGCCTCCAATAACCATTAGCAATCCATCACGCCTGAGAAACAAGAGCTTAGATAGAATGATGGAAGCTATTCATATAGAATGATGGAAGAGGACAGGCGTGTGTCAACAAGCAGACGGAAGGATCTTGTAAGAGCCGGAAGGCGTTGATTCCAGCAGAAAGAATCAACGATTTGTGATTCCGGTTCCGCGTAGGGTCGGTGTAACAAGATGCAAACAGGTTGAGGATGGGACCGGGCTATGAGTTTTTCCCACGACTGTGTCAAAGACTTTAAAGCTCGTAAAAGGGGCCATCCTCAGAGGCAACAGTCCTAGCCCAGCTGCAAGAAAGAGCCCAAGCGCAATTCCAGGTAGCGGTAAAAAGCAAATAAGGTCAGGAGTCAGGACCGGCTACCAGCTTAGTCGATGCCCCAAAAGGGCTATAAAAAGACCTGGGAAGAGGCTGGGCAAGCAGATTTTTACTTCAAATCTGTTATTCTGCCACATGTCTCGAAAAAGAACTCTTACTTCAAATCCTCAACTTGACACTTCAAACACTAAAATCGGTAACCTGGAGACGGGTTAGATTTATGCCACGGTCACGGATCAAACGTCTTTTTTGCAAATTCAATGTGAAATGCGTTTCCTTGGAATTTTACCGAAACGACGACAAATTGCGAAGGAAGACTATGAGGGATGGCATCCAGATATAGAAAAAGGCACGGGCCGGTCAGAATCCATTGTATCTCTGTGTTGAGCGTTATGAGAATATATCCGTTACGATCTTTTTAGATGTTATTTATCGCGAAACGATTATAATTACAGTTGAAAATGGCCATATCAGGCATTTTGTCTCGAAATATAGCCGTTAAAAGGGTCAAACGAACATATCCCCGGCAGAACATAACATATCACACAGGGTGCGCAATCATCTGTTAAATCTTTTGTTTTATAACCCAAACTAACAAAGACAGAAAGCCTGTCGAAGATGTGCTCCGATCTCTTATTAACTGTTAACAAATGTTATCACGGTCGGTCCACAACCAACAGCCACGTTAGCTTTTGTAGTTGTTGATATGGATACCAAAGAGAAGAAACATATGTAGCTGGTATATGAACAAAAGGTAAAAAAAAAGCTACGTATTTGATAATTTGATTTTTTACATATTGTGTATTTTTGACGAATGTTTATTATCTATTATACTTATTAATTATTATGTTTATTATAAGTCTGCCACGTTCTAAAGAAGATGAGGTGTTTCCAGTAGGGTCATTGAATACTGTCAAACCTAATGAGTAATTGGACGACGAGAAAGATGAACGAGTTATCAAACGGTTTCTCTATGAGAGTTACGTTGACTGGTGTAAAGATTCTGAAGAAAAAGGTATAGCAACAAGGTATTCACAATAATCAATCTTATCGACTTGTAATGGTTTCTTTCCCATTTTAAGCCCCATCAGTCAACATATTTTGCCAGGTCCACAGTGGAACCTATGTTCATATTTGTCACTTGTAGCCTACATACTGATATTTCTATTTAGTTTTTGAATAACTAATAATATAGCCTAATATTCACGATACAAAAATCGTCCCTCTCCGTCACATGCTATACTAATGCAGTGAAACTGAATTGAACTGTACTACTTTCAATTTTTGCTTTATCGATGAACAAGCTATGAAGGAAAAATATTACTAGGGATTGCATTTTTTACTCCACAAGTGTCATAACTTGTTTTTGACGTGGGTTAAAAACAAATACGATAATAATAATATAATATCCATAAGAGAGTAAATCTTTTTCAGCGCACCTTGCGACGTTATCGTATAGATCAATGGCTAACTATGTATGTTTTCTTGGCTAAATCACCAGTCAGGAAGAGCTTGAACGAGTCTAACATATTAAGGTAAAGTTTAGTTCAAGACCATGACCTAGCCTTATTCTGTGGCAGGTCTGTGTAGAATTTGGGGACATTTTAGGACCCTCTTTTCTATCGCCGGCTTTTTTGAGGTCTGAATAGTCAAGCCACTCGATAATTTCAATGCTATTACTGTCGAGAACCCCACTGAGAATTCAGCAGAGCAGTAGCGGAATACAGTATCTTGGAACACAGAAACATACGACGCTGTTAACCTCGTTTGCCCTCTACCTCTCACCATCAGCAAGAGCTATATGAATCCTGGCAGACACACTGTAAACTCTGCTAATGTGACGAGCGGGAGAGATGGGTTCTAGCCGACAGTCTCTAGCATAGGCTCATTGCCAGTCAGTGACCTGTGCTGTGGCATTTGGCTGCCTGTTAAATGATTTGTTTTTGTACCGGAAATTACGCTAACAAATGGCCCAGGAAAAACCAGAGGATATCCTAGAAACACCCACCTTTTCCTGTCGGACACTGCTCGTCAAAATCCAGAAACACCTGTTAGAAAATCCCGCCAAAGCGACCACTCTCCAGCTCAAACTAATCCATGGACGGATCTCTTGTTCGTGTCTGATCTCCAGGAAAAAAGGAAAAATCTAATTGGCCGAAACGCCATGAGAAAGAGGAAAGCGAGCTTCCTCTTGGGGAACAGAGAAGCGGGAGTCACAACAGACCTAATCAATATTAAAGTCATGTTTCCGCTCCACCGTATGCTGAAAAAGGACAGGCCGAGCGAGGTCGATCGCTAGTCTATCTCTGGAGAGAGCGTTGCTTGCGACATCCAGGTTGCTTAATGTAGTTTAAATCGGAAGCATCCTAGCATTTGCAATCTCTAGATGAGTGGTTCCCAACCTTTGGCGTACCGCGTACCCCTAATCAAGGTTCACAAAGGTGCCGTACCCTTTTTTTTTTTACGAATTGTTGTTTGAATGTTGATATTTATTGTCATCAGTTATAAGGCATGTAAATCTGAAATTGCGTACGATGGGGTACTAGATTTAGGGGACTCAAAAACGACTGAAGCGAGGTACTAAGCTAAAGACTAACTTTGTTTTGGGACTTCCGCGTACCCCTTGCGAGGGTTTCTCGTACCCCTTTGGGTACGCGTACCACCGGTTGGGAACCACTGCTCTAGATCAAGTTCATCAGTCCAAACTCCAAACCCAGGTCTCGGGAGAACCGTTGGATCATCTATAGTGACACGATTTGAAGCATATCGACTGAGGCAACCTCAAAACAGATCTTAATAAGAAAATCAGACAAAAAACATTTAGCTGGCATACGAAATAAAAGTAAAAAGATAGCAATGAACCAAAAACCAAAACAATGAACATTTGACGGTATCGATTCTTTCCAATAATTTGCTTTGAGGGTTTTCTGAATTTCTGCTTGAAAATCACCACATTTTTAGAAGAAAAGGTGTGTTCCCTCAAACTAGTCAATACAATTTGAATAGTTAGTGAGCGCAGAGATCGGACTTCGTCTATATAATGGCGATTTTGATTTTCTGTTTTTGTGAATAATATTGGCTGGTGTAAGGATTTTGCAGGAAGAAAAGTCACAGTGTGTTCAATGAAAAACATTACTTTTGGTTATACTTTCTCCCCGATTTCCCTCTTTTTAAGCAACTTCTTTATGGAGCATTTACGGCGTGCATTAGGCCTACCTATTTTAACCATTCCTAACGCGCACTGGCTTGCGTGACGAGACGGCAACGTCTGCCCCTGAGAAAGTGGAAACTGAACCTTTTCTCGGACCAATTCAGCTTTCAGAAACCAAAACAATGAGCGGTGAATGAGCCATTTTTCTATCTTTTTGGGATCCCAAAACGTAAGTGGAGGAATACCTGTGACATCGCAAAAGTTGTCCCTCTGTCCGTATGTAAGCACGCTAACTCTCGAAGGGAATGAGATATTTTGATGAAACTTGGTGGGTGGATCCTTTGGGTCAAGGGAAAGGTCGGATTCGTAGATGGGCTCTGTAGCCCTATATTTAAGGGTTGGGGAGGGGTTTCAAACTGAAGACTGAATGGCGAAGACATGACCCAATTGTTTGAATCAAATGTTAGAATTTTGGGATCCCATCGAAACCTTTGGTCTTGTTTGGTTCGATACTGGCCAATCTGATTATTTTGCGGAATATTCTGATCAGCTAGTACTCAACCAAGTAAGATAGAAAAATGGCGCACCCATAGCTCGCTCTTTCGTATACTCGATATGAACTAGAACCTCGCTTTTCTATCTGACTTGGTTCAACACTACCCAACCAGACTTCTCGCTTATTCCGAGTATGCTATATCCCAATGATAATTAGCCTACGCAAATAAGCGTCACGACCTCACTGTTGGGCCAAAGGACCCTTTTATCATTTTTCATCAAACGACCTTAATTCTTCCTAAGAAAAAACGCCATTTACAATTTACGACCTCAATAACTATCAGGAACTAAAGGCCATTAAAATAAAAAGATCGACACTTAACGCCTCCAATTCTATTCAAATGAGATTCCAAATCTAATTTCCTACCGATTGGATCAGGATAACCCCCATCAAAAGATTCGACCTAAGGGTCGTTGTGTCTCTGAATTCTTTGACTGTTCGTAATTTGATACTGACATCTTGGCAAGTCCGCCCAAATACGCTAGATTTTATTCAATCGATGCAATCTGACAAGCCGAAAGAATAACAGGCCAAATCGCTGTAATAAGTCTGTGGATCTCAAACGGAACTGAGGGATATCAATTACGTCATGAAGTCCATCCCTGTATTCAAGGTAACTCCCCTAAGAAGCATAGGCTATTCCTATCAAAACTCTTATGGGGATTTCTTGGGCTAAAATGCAACGTCAAGTTCACCCGTTGGCTTTGTAACTCGACATCCAAGGGTGGGGGTGGCTTAGAAGAGATAAAGGTGTAACAGGACAGTTTCAGCTGAGCCAGAAGTTGTTAAATTGTATCGGTAAAACAGGTGTCTAGTTAAACTGTCCATTATTATTTTTTGCTCGGAATCGGGAGAATGAAAGATTAGACTACATAATTATTACGGGTGAAAGAACACGATAACGAACGAAAACGTTGCCCGATAAAACTGAATAAGACGGTCCAACAGAATGCTGTATTGGCTCACAAATGGAACAAGACCAATAATTTCGACGGGATCCCAAAAATTCAATATTTGATCCAGACACTTTGGTCTTGTAGATATCCGGTTTTGGCTAGACTCCTTGAACATTTTTACTATCACAATTTGGAAACAGACGAAGGTTAATGGCTAATCATCTGAGAAAACCAAGTTCAGATATGGATTCGGCATGTGTGTTTATCCCTATAAGTCATATCTACTTTGACGAAATGATCAAAGCTTCCTATGCCTTACTTCTGCCAAATTTCCGGTTTCGGCAGGATTCCGGGTGAACTACTTGTCCGGCAAAAGAAAGCTCGAAAACGAATTCAGCAGGTCTCCTTACCCTAGCCTAGATAAAACCTCTAATCAACTTCAGATAAAACTTGAACTTTTGACAAATTTTCAGGTTTTAGCCGGATTCCGGGATAACTATTTTTTCGGCGAGAAAATAATTTTCATATACGGATTCAGCATGCCTCCATACCACTACATCGAGACTCTAATCAACTTAAGATACAACTTTTACTTATAACAAATTTTCCGGTTTCAGCCGGATTCCGGGCAAACTAAATGTCCGGGTACAAAATGATCGTCATATGCGGCGGATTCAGCATGTCTTCTTACCCCTAAACTGAACACCAAATTAACTTCTGATAAAAAAATTACTTTTAATAAATTTTTCGCTTTGGCCGGATTCCGGGCGAACTACTTGTCCGACGAGAAAATGATTTTCATATAAATTATCAGCATGTCTTCTTGCCGCTAAATCGAACATATAATCAACTTCAAAAAAAACTTTTACTTTTAACAAACTTTCCGGTTTTAGCCGGATTCCAGGCGAACTACCTGTCCGGCGACAAAAAATGATTTTATATTCAATTTTTACCCCTAAATCGACTATGCGCCCTTAATTTGAACCCCCTCCCCAACCCTCAATGTAGGGCTACAGAGCCCATCTACGAACTCGACCCTTCCCTTGACCTAAAGAATCATCACACCAAGTTTCATCAAAATATCTCATTCCCTTCGAGAATTATCGTGCTGACAGACGGACGGACAGACGGACAACTTTTACGAAGTCACGGGTATCCCTCCGCTTACGTTTTGGGATCCCAAAAACAAAAATGTATATCCCCGTTTGGGATCCCCCAAATATTTGGCCTTGTTCTCTTCGATTCTCAATACTAAGGCAATGTTCTGCTTTAAAGTTTAACCGAAAAGGGCTAAGATAGGACAATCTAGTTACCCATCACTTATTCACTTAAATTGGCTTGAAGACCCGCTGAAAATGAGTTACTTCGTTGTTCCGCTATTCACGAATAATCGATTTTCAAATAGTGGAATTCCGTGTGATTTGTGGTGACGCTATGCGTTTGTATTTTTGTTGTACGCCTTACGAGAAAGATTTATCATTTTTTTTGTTCAGGCACTAAGTAATCTTCACCAATCTCACCACTGCCTACTGAAAAGCCGCATTTGTGTTGAGATTAAAATTTCCCACGTCATAGTAGAATTTACGCTGTGGGGACGGCTGGAGATATTCTGAGCCTCATAACTAGAGCAGATAGTGGAAAATCAAAAAATCCCTTTGCATAATCCAAATAGTTCAGTGTATCCAATTAAATGACACACAAATGAGTTGGCTTTTCAGTTAAACTTTAACAACGATTGTATTCAGTGATATAATAGGCTACAAGTATATAGCGAACTGAGATTCAGCTGTGACAGCATAACGAGTTAAAAGCCGGTTTGCAAAGCATGGAAAGCATAGGTCCTGGCGCTACTCCTTATTGTTATTTTGTTCTGGTTCACCAGTAGCCTACAGTTTTGTTTATAAATAAACTGTATTTAGGAAACGAACCTGGTCCTGTCTATATCCTTATGACACTGGTAATGTTATGAAACAATAGTGGCGTTTTTGATCGCCGGTTAGTTCGGCGATAGCGTAGCCGTCAGACTTTTTGACGTTCGCCGGAAGCCGATTGCCGTAGCTGTTTATCTAAATTTCTGTTTTTGTTCTGATCGGCTAACGTCTATCGCCTAGATTCCTGTGCACAGCCGATCGGCCTAGGACTCGCCGTTTGCCGTAGACGTTGGGATTTCGCATGACGGCTATCGAAAACAGTAATAAGCACGAATCGGCAAACTCGCTTCGTCTACTGGTGAAATTTCGTCGGCGATCAAAAACGCCACTAATGTTTCATGAACCTTCAAGTGTTCCATTTTCTAAAAAACACGGTTTGCTGTTTCTTTTAACTAAGAAAGAAATAAAACGTCATAGCCCAACGGAAATATTCTGTAACACATGTAGATACCGTTTTGTCTGTTAAAATTACGCATCCTTGTGTTAAATGTTCCCAAACTCCTGACAGTGACATATATGGTAAGAATATCACAGTCAGAGGCGTTACTAGCCAAAATGTTTTTTTTTGGGGGGGGGCAAGGTATTTACCGACAGGCTGGTAATTTTTACCGACTTTTTTTTGCAGAAAAAAAGACTGTTTTCAAGAAAAAACTACAGTTTTGAGAAAAATTGACTGATTTTCAGAAGAAAAAAATTTGACGAAAAATCGCGTTGCTTTGCGCCGACTCGGTTATTTTTTTTTACCGACTGGCCGACAACATTGGCGAGGTCGTCCCCCCCTCCCCCCAGTCGTGACGCCCCTGACCACAGCCCGTGTATGTCTAGAAAACTGAAGGAGGAAGAGCGATAGCCTACACTTCCAAGCAGGATTTCTGCACTTTGATCTTAAGCTGAACAAATCTCAATTTTTCCGTATGGAATTGATCATGGCGCCGGAATTCTGGCAGGAATTCCAGTCCGCGAGCACACGACCCTCATCGTTTGTCCGCAGCATAAAGCTAGGTGCCCACAGAACGCAAATCTTTTCCGCCACGCGGCGCGAAACATATTCGACTTGCGAGTTGAAACAGCGGGGCGCGAATTTTTTCCGCTCGCGACGTCAAATTCGCCCAGGCGAACGCGAATTCGCGTTCTGTGGGCACTTGGACTAAAGACTAGCTGGCGGAAAAGATTTGCGTTCTGTGGGCACCTAGCTTAAGGCTTCAAGCTGGGTTACCGGAAAATCATCTGGTCCAAAAGACGCAAGTGGCTTGCCGGAGGAGAACCCCGGGCTCTAGGCTATAGAGAGGGAGCTCAGCACTCGATTTTTCTTCAAAGTGCTCTCCGAGTCTCTAGAATTCAATTTTTAATTTTATTTTTCGCACATTTGTGAAGTGAGAATTTGCGAAATACGAAATTTGTAGGAACGGGAGAGTAGCGAGGGAATCTGCAAAGTGAGATGGAAATCTGAGGAACGATATTTTCGAAATGCATCGTTCGAAAAATCGTAATATGTAAAATGATCGGTAGCCGGAAACAGCATTTCTTAAAGCACAACTCTTACTAGAAATAATCTTTTCCCTATGAAACGGATCAGAAAAAAACATTTTCGAAAATACCATTACTTTCCATGCTGAAAATAGCGATTTTCTTGTTGGCGCCTGTCGAATATGTCCAGCCTTCCTGCTCTCCGACGCGGCGGCTGGGCGAAAAACTTTTGAAAACTGATCGCGCCGTAGTTAAAAAGTGTGAAAACTAAGCAAATAAAAGAAGTAATAAACAAAAGCTTCTCAGATCCTTATGTGTGAAAGAGTTGTCTGCAGACGTTGATGATCCCGGCAAGCGTTTCGTTGTGTGACGGGCAAAACTCGGCAAGGCCAAAAAATCGCTAAAATTTCGTAGGCACAAAACGAAACAATGGAGAGAGGTGGGGATTTTAGAAGCTTATAATTTTGTATGGGAGCTAGATATATTATAAAAAGCAGAATAAGTAAGAGGGGTCCTTTAACAACACGCAACATATCATAAGATCGCAGACTAGTCAACGGTCTCTCCCAACCGTTTAAAGTTAAATAATGTCCCCTAGGACAAGGTTACTTCTTGGGGTGGTTGTCAAAGTGAAGTGTTTATTCGTTTATTCGTTTATCCAAAAAATATCGACAGAACACTGCGCGGAAAAACTCCACATGGAGTTGAAACGGGCGGAACGATTTTTTCCAGAAAGCGGTATCGGATTATCTCGAGCAAATCCGGTTTCAAAGTCCACAAGGCTCGAGCCCAACAAAAACTTAAACAGACACGACATAACTTTACGAAAACCGAAACAGTGAAGCCACGGCCGGCTAAAGCCGCGATACAGACAAGTTGAGGATTCGCTAAGTGCCGTTTTAAATCGAAGTCGAACTTATCCTCGACGCCAAGC
The DNA here is from genome assembly GCA_023053555.1 of Branchinecta lindahli. Taxonomy (NCBI): domain Eukaryota; kingdom Metazoa; phylum Arthropoda; class Branchiopoda; order Anostraca; family Branchinectidae; genus Branchinecta; species Branchinecta lindahli. Next base: position 13,811,854 of record JAKZAO010000003.1, read on the forward strand.
GATGTTTTGTGGGCATTTGGATTAACGATCAAACTTTTTGCGAAAAGACAAGGGGATTCGCAACTCGGAATATAGTCGTAAGCATCGACGAAAGGGTTTGGAACAAATCAAAATCGATACTACTTGGAATAACAAACTGCAGGGTTTGGGCATGGCTCACTCCCCAACCAGACATTTCCATCATAAACCCTTTAACACATTTGAAAACCAGCTCTGCCCTTTTAATACACCAACTGGGAGTCATGGACTCCTTCAGCTCATGTACTAAAAATAAAGGTATGGCTAGGTTTTTAACGTCATTCAGACACGACCACTTTAGAATATTGCGTATTCCAAGAATTGTCGGATGCCGGGAATTGATATCCCCACCTGTAACTGAGTCATCACACACCAGGTGAAAAATAACATGCATTTCTGCCAAATTGGAATGTTTCGTGACATAAAAGTCACCCCCTGAGGGACAATAACCGTTCGAGTCCGCACTGATTGGCTCCCCTGCTAGGGCCTTCAATTCGCGCCATTCTGAACCATCTAGCGATAATCTCAGAGCTTCTTCAAGCTGCTCTTCGAACGGTTCAAAGTGGAGTTCTGGTAAACGCCCACAAATGGCAGCCAAGTCGCGAAGCTTGCCGCTGTGGGTAGAGATGGAATTATCAGCTAGAAGAATCAGTCCAGATAGGTTATTTGAATACAGTGACATGGCCATATGCAAGCGCTGAGGGCAAATAGAAGAGCCGCATAGCGACAGCGGTCTGCAGAGATTAATTGCCTCACTCGCTACCAACTTTAAATTATGGGACTGTTTCATCTGTGTCCCTAGATGAATTGTAAAACTTTCTTGGAACTTAGGAAAATGTTCTGTATCCCCGTCGCTTTCTAGATTCCTTTCAAAAAATTCTCTGTTTTGAGCAGCAATGCCCGACATGCTACCGATCTGCAGAACTTCAGCCATCGCAAGCAGCCACTGGTGAAACTGATGTTTCTGCTCTCTGCGTAGGGAGTCCAGTTTCGTTTTCCACTCGCTTTCGAGTAACTCTCTAGCCCTCTCTTGCTCATAGGTCAAGGCACAGACCTCGGCATCGGAATGACTGCCAAGAGCCCTTGCCAGTTCCTCCGAGTTAATGTCCATTAAAGCTTCAAACTCTGCATCTCTTTCCACCACAAGGGCACCATAATCATCAGCAAAATTCTGCTCGTGCATCAGCAACTCTCTATAGGCCGGAGAATGGATTAACTGATGGTAGATCTCAGCAACGAAATCTTCAGCTTTTACTTCCTCTTTGATGGCAAACTCAGCCGTTTCGGACTTGAAAGCCTGTACCCACTGGTTCACCATTTCATCACAGAAAGCGTCATCGATTACAGCTCTATCGATGAGTTGACCACCAGCGATTTTAGAAAGTCTATAGGACTCGTCCCTCGAAAATGTCTCTATTGTTTCGGTCAATTTGTCCTCAACATATAACGGCAATTTCTGGGTACTGATTTCTCTCATAGCAATTTCTCTTGCATTCTGCTTCAAAGGCAAGCCAATGCTTAAAGAGACAGTCTCTTTTTTGATGTTTTTAGAATATGTGAATTGGAGCATGGAGTGCATGTTGCTGTGTAGTTACTCGCCTGACACCTGAAAAGGCAACGAGTTAATCTTTTTGCCTTTCTTTTAGAGAACTTGTTTCTCAGTTAATTTGTTTGTACTTGTACACGCACATACACAATAGCCCAAGTGCAATAAAACCCAAGCGTCTCGGCATGAATGGCAGGACAAGTCACCTAACACAGCAACAGCACACACCACATTTTGTGACAAATACATACCAAGTAACAAGTACCGTAACCATCCGAAACAAATTCTTTATACACAGCAGCCTCGAGGCATTGTATGAAGATGAAAATTACGACGAATAAAGATAAACTTCTGATAGGCTATAACCGTTAATTATGTCGAAACTTCCCAAAAAAGCAAATGAGTGGCAGCCCTAAACATGATGCCATGGTGTATCACAAGTTGGCTTATACTAAGGCGGTTTATTGCGGTGCGGTACTGACACAAAATAGGAGTTGGAAAAGCCTTTATTACCGTACTCTACTCTTGCCGAGTTTCCCCATAGCAATCAAACAGCAGCACCACAGGTCCACTAAGCATCCTACAGAGAAATCGAAGAGCCCCCCAAACAGATCAAATCCAATAACAAAACAAAATAGACTTGAATTTTGAAGTTGTTTTACTTCTAATCGACGCCGACGGACCACTAATCCTAGAGAAAAATTCCACGAGAAGACAGGGGTAGCTATCTTACATGCATCTTCTTGTTTTTAAGTGCATTGGGCCTCTAGTCCTTCTTCTTCCTACAACTAACCATGGAGGAATGGAAGGAAAGGACGTCCATGACAACACAATGACTGGTCCCTATACCCTACTCTACGGCTCCGCCCGAAGTCAGGGGTCTAACAAGCGAGTAGGCTACACAACCAGAGGTCCTGGAACCCCCCGAAAAACAGAAAAGAAAGAAAAATTAAAGCAGTTAAAATGTGTTTATTCATGGAATTCTAGTAAACTTGTTCTGCTGACAGTAGCAATGAGAAGGAATAGCTGTTACTTCTTACATTAGCAAGTAGACCATCTCTTCTCTGCTTGACTATCCATCCAGAAAACTGTTTACACCAAAAATTCGTAGATTGGTCTACCGAACTTTGTTCTTACAAACACTTGTTGTTAATTTTCTGCCCTTTGCATACATTGCCTTGTTTTTGGACAGGGCAATAGGCTTGCCTTTTCATTCAAATTTGACTGATCCAAACTGTGAAGACCAATGTACTTGGTCTGCATCAGAAATCTCGACTTCTATGTCATAGGCAATATTAACATTCTGTCTTCTGTTACGCTCTCCCAGGTAGCTATAAGCAGCAATTTTTCGATTAAAATTATGCTATCACAGCCCACCCCCACCCCCCAGTCAGATCAATTAACTGTTTGATGTTGCTTTACCATCAAGAGTGTCCAAAAGACTACTCATCAGAGTCGTTACTAGCCAAAATGTTTGGGGGGGGGGACAAGGTATTTACCGACTGGCTGGTCATTTTTTACACACTGTTTTTGCGGATAAAAACGACTATTATTGAGAAAAAAACGACTGTGTTGACGAAAAATAAGAAAAACGACTATTTATAAGAAAAAACGACTGTTTTCAAGCCATAAGGCTCTGATTGGACTCCCCAGCAGGCAAGTCATCTGGCCTATCCAGTATGGCTACAAAATCGGGCCTGCCATTTCAACTCCTGTCTCAGCAGGACAGACCAAGGCATCCAAGATTATCAAAGCCAAACTGAGTATCAGCCTCAGATTTTTTTATCAACTCCATCAGACCTAGCAGGGCCCACGTTGACATTGGGAAACTTCATGCAGTAATTGGCACAGAGAGAGAGCTGAGAGCCAAGTTATCCAGCTATGAGCCTTTAAACTTCCTAATCATGGCTGGCAGCAGCAGTGCTTTACTTTGAACAGTGCCATTTCTATGCAGTTGCTGGGACAAAAGTCAACTAGCAGTTATCCAAAGTAGCTAGTTAAAGGCCCCTGAGAAAACCTGAATAGGTATTTTGGATCTGCATCCTACCATTTGGCTTAAACATATGTACACTGTTAAAATTCCAGTGAACGTTTAACCAAAAATACCTCCAAGTCTAGTTCCACTATAATTTGACTATATTTAAATTAAATTGTTGTTTGCACTCAGCATTGTCCATGAATATCTGCTATGACCAAATTACATCATATTCCCGGGCAACATTCTGGCAACACTCAAAGAAGCATAGGGTCATAGATTACCTCAACCAGACCTCAGCTGTGCTGAGAATTCAGAGCAGATTAAAAGCCTGTGGATACCTTCAAGAAAGCAATTGGGCACGACTAGGGTAAAAGGGGTGGAAAAATGCAAATGCGACAAATTCAAATGGGACAAAAAAAATGCTGAACAAATGTTTCTTTTCTTATCATAATAGCCTAGCCTAAGATTTTCAACTATGCAAGGTTAAAGGTACGCCCAACACCAACATGCAACAATTAACTGTGTGACACAATAAAATGATAACTGAACTTCTAGATCTACAGACCTTCGACATGGTGTCATACATAATCTGGGCGGATTAACATATAGTCTTGACATACACTGAGCATGTTCCACCCTACTTACCCTAGTTACAACACATGACATTGCGGCCCTGGCTTCTACTGGCTTCTGTGTGACACAATAAAATGATAACTGAACTTCTAGATCTACAGACTTTCAACATGGTGTCATACATAATCTGGGCGGATTAACACATAGTCTTGACATACACTGAGCATGTTCCATCCTACTTACCCTAGTTACAACACATGACGTTGCGGACCTGGCTTCTTGTCTGGAAAACATTTATCTAAATATCCCTTTAGCCCAAGCTGACAGTGAATCATGTTTGACAGTGCAAAATGGATACGTCAGCTGAATTTTGCCAAGAAGGGCCAAAATAAATCAGTTTTGTACTGTGAAATCTGCATTTTTACCAGCTTGAAGTTTTCGCCCACCGCCCAGCCGCCCGAACCAACACATGGGGCATTAGACGGTTAGGGCAGCAGTGCTTGAAACTCCCAAGAGGAAAATGGAGAAACGCTTACCAAATCACCGCCCGGGTAAAAATTTCCAAAATTCGGAGAACTATGTCCGGGCGTTGAGCGAAAGGCCGCAGTTCCTGAAACACCCAAGCAAAAATGATGAAACGCACACCAAATCATCCCCCGTATTGAAATTTGCAAAAATCCGGATAAGCTAATAACTATGTCCAGGCTTTGGGCAGCAAGGGTGGCAGTGCTTGAAAGCAGTGCCGGTCTGCCGCTCTTACCACCCAATGCCCAGACGTACTTAGCCCTGTGTTAACCCAGCTTAAGAAGCAATTTGAATTGGCTCAGAACCAACTATTACTAGTGTTTTTTTTGCAATAAAAAATAGCATTGTTTTGAATGAGGCAGGCCTTACCAATGAAAGCAGACCCCATATCTTTTTCATGGTTTGATACATTTTAATTTGGGTGAAGATTGGTTGGCATTTCTCGATTTTTTTTGCTTGGTGGCTTCAAGCACTGCCACCCTTATCGCCCATCGCCTGGACCTAGGCTAGTTAGTTCATCTGAATTTTGAGAATTTTTACCTGGGAGGTGATTTGGTGGGCGTTTCACCATTTCTTGCTTGCGTGTTTCAGGAACTGACCCCCTTGCCGCCCAACACCCGGATATAGTTAGTTCATCTGAATTTAGGAAATTTTTACCCGGACGGTGATTTGGTGGGCGTTTCACCATTTTCACTTGGCCGTTTCAGGAACTGCCACCCAACGCCTGGACATCCAGCTGTTTACAGGACACAGCCTAGCTCATTCAGCTTTCGAACTGAAACTGGCATTGTGTCAACCTAGCTTATGCCAAGGATGATTCTCATGTGCAGAGGTAACAATTTGGTGGGCGTTTCTGAGTTTCATGCACTGCAGCCCTAACCGCCCAATGCCCCATGTGCTGGTATTGGGCGTTTTCGGGCGGCTGGGCGAAAACTTCAAGCTGGTCATTTTTTTCTGTTTTCTGCAAAATATTGTGCCACTGGCTGATCTAACCAGTCACCTCTTAGAGACTGTAGATGCCACACTAACTATGATCCCGAGCATGGTAAGTAAATAGTTACTATTTTTAGATGGTTGGTTGGAATGGTCAGTTTAGTAACTTTTCAAGAGGTTGGAACGAAAATAGTAACTAGTTGCTAATAGTTACTATTGTTAGAAGGGTGGGAACATGCTCACTGTGATGTCATGTGGTATAGACTGGGCACAGGATGGTTTATAAATGTAATGTCAACGTAATGCGTCTGGCGCATCGCTTGCTGCTTAGTTAGAGCTTAGTACAACGTGCTAGTAATATATTACAATTGTTTGTGTTTAGAGGCTAAATAGCTTAACGATACAAATAGCTGTACGAAATTCCACCCAGAACTGACTGAATGAGACCTTGAACATTTTGCCATATTTTAATTTGGAGAGGGATTTAAGTAAATTAAGTACTCACCAGCAAATTTTCCCAATGGGTTACCTTCTATACTTTAGTCACCCACTTAGAGAGATTGAAACTATCCAACTACTCACAGCTGTACTGCATAGTACACAGCTGTACTACTCACAGCTACTCACTGAATGAGACCTTGAACATTTTGCCATATTTTAATTTGGAGAGGGATTTAAGTACTCACCAGCAAATTTTCCCAATGGGTAATCTTCTATACTTTAGTCACCCACTTAGAGAGATTGAAACTATCCAACTACTCACAACTGTACTCACAGAACACAAGACGCTGTTTGTAACAAATCAGTCACACCATCATATCTGAACCAAACACAACACAACACAAACAAAGTAAAGTTGTTTTGAATTTACTGATAACAGCGATGAAGTTATATGGGTACTAGCGATTTCTGTCAGAAAATGAAAGTGCAGGAGAGTGACATGCAGTGTTTATCTGCATGTGGGAACTTGAACAAAAACGGACTGTTGTTTTTGGCTGAAACTTTTAGCTTTTGCTTCCAGTGTTGCCACTTGTCGCAGAATTCTGCGATTTGTCACAGGTTTTCGAGTTCTCCCCAGATTCACAGCTGTGACAACATTTGTCACAGAAAATCGCACTTTTACCAAAAATGTCGCAGAATTTTGCGACATCTTTTTATTCTGCCATTGGCGGGACAAGAAACACAGAAAATTGTTCTATGAAACTTTTCGCTCTCGGGATTCAGTCATCGGCGGGTGTAGAGAAGGGTTATCCGATTGAGTAAAACTTGATGGGTGGTAAGAGAAAATGCCTCTATGATCTGATTATGTGTCCGAACCGGATTGAGTCATTGTTGGGGGAGGGTCCTGGAATTTGTGCGGATCACCGAGGGGTGAAATTAGTGGAGCGATTGGACTGAGACTCGGATTGTAGAAGTTCACATGCTCTAGATGAACCATTTTGGGGCCCGGACCGAATCTGATCACGGGGGGGGGGGGGGGGTAACGAGGATATCCGGAACAGTTCTCAGGCTTGAGAACTTGACTCTAAAATACCCTAAGTAATTAACCGAACATGTTCAAATGAGTAGAGCGATTCGGATGAAACTTGGAAGGTGTAAAGGTCTCTAGGTGAAGCATTTTGGTGTCCCGCCCGTATTTGGCCTCGGTGGGGGAAGTTGAAGGGGATACAGCAAATATCCCAGGATGCTCAGATTCGAGTGAAACTTGATGAGTGGTACGATAAGCCCTGGGTGATTCATTTCTGTGTCTGAAATCTTAATATGCTCTAGGTGAACCATTTTGGTCTACCTCCCGTATTCGACCTCGATGGGGGAAGTTGAAGGGGGTACAGCAAATAACCCAGAATGCTCAGATTTTAGTGAAACTTGATGAGTGGTACGAGAAGCCCTGGGTGATGCATTTATGTGTCTGAATCTGATTCGGCCATGGTATTTACCGGTGTACCGAAATATCAAATGTTGAAGTACAAAAAGGTACATGATTACGAAGTTGAAAAAGCGAAATTTCTTGTTAACAATATGCTGTTTTAGTGGCGTACGTAATGTCATGAAATAAAATAGTTGGGTGCAATTTTGTGGACTGACCCCTTCACTCTTTTCCTGACTAGTTATCAAGTTATAAAACACCACTCTTGGCAAGGGTCCTCTTCAGGCTCAAGCAAGAATAACGAACCTGGTTTCTTTTTGTTACGTTATTTTAATTTCTAAATTTTATTTAGACTATACCTATTTCAGTCAGTAAGTTCTTCAGTTCGATCAGTTATTTTCAGTAAAGGAAGAAAATAAGTTCAAGGCGAAGATACGGTACCCTAAAGCTACCTATTTCGCGTCATTTTGCGTCAAAATTTAATGGCGAAAAATTTTGTATTTGTTTTATGAACGTTAGCTTGTCTTGCCCCTGGTTTAAACTGCTGCGTCGGATGCGACATAATATCTCTAAGGGCTCTAGGGGGGAATCTTAGTCTAACTAAATATTTTCGTAAAGTTCAAATGAGGTTGAATGAAAGTATACTGAGAAGATATTTTCGTCCCGCCATTCAAGGGTTGATGTTTTCCTTCATGAAAAGTAAAAAAAAAAAAATCTCAACAAATCCATGTTTTCCCCCAAAATCGCATGTATTTTGTGCTTATCCCTCGATTTGTGTCATATATCGCAGAATGCAAAATCGCAACAGGGTTATAATAGCAAGGGATAGCAAAAATATAGTATTTATCGAAAACAAAATATTTTTTTCTAAATGGAACTGAATCCAAATCTCGATTCCCACACGGTGTAGCATTTTACTATGTTAATTGAAATACGCACTCTCTCCAAAATCTTTGAGTTTTTATCGAAAAATGACCGATTTTCGTTTGTCACAGATTGTCACAGATTTTTGCGGCCAAATGTCACAGGTTCGGTAAAAGAAAAGTGGCAACACTGTTTGCTTCGGTGTTGACTAAACTTGGGCCGATTATCGACGAGTCGTGACGTCACCCGAAAAGTCCATATTTTCCATTTAATAACGGAATTGATTGTCCCTAGAACGGTTTATAAGTGTAAACGCGTCCGGCGCCTCGCTGGCCGCTCGGCTCTATATATAAAGATACAAATATATATTCTGCAATAGCAACTTAATCGAATTTTCCTATTTTCTTTCATGACGTCACGGAAACGTCACACTCGTCGATAATCGGCCCAAGCTTATTTAACACCTTTGCTTCACTGTTCAGCTTAACCACTGAAGTTAAGGTTGGCTACTGAGTAGCTTAGCCTTGGCTGCGTAAGTCAAGGCAACATTAAATCTGCAGAGCCATTTGAGATGTGACAGGTGAGATTTGCTAGGAGGTATCCAACCTCAGACAAGATTTCAAAGTTCCAGTGAAGTCTTTCCTTCAGAATAATCCATCTGGCTCAAAAAGGAACCAACAAATATGACAAACATACCAGACTGAAGCTAACTGACTATAATTAATACTGCTTCAATTTTTCTAGTTAAACATATTTTTCTTTTCAAACAAGATCACTTCATTCTAATCTTACGTATCTGGATCAACTTAAAAATGACGAAAAAGGAAGATTTAGCAAAGTCAAGTCAATAGGCAGAAAACAGGTTTTTAAAACATTACAAAATGGATAAAAAAAAGGCACAGAATTTGAATATTTTTGGACATGTGACTTTGAAAAAGTCATATTTTGCCTCTTGACTGGACAGCTTGTACATTTCATTTAAACATTTTCACGGCAAAAATCGAGGTAGTGTAAAAACGAGGTTGGATACCCCTCCTGTAGAGGTACAATATGTACAGTATGTAATGTACAGTATGTATTACATAAGTATATGTAATACTTATGCTTGCTGACTGTACAGTAGAGGTAAAACAGGATCACCCACTATTTGCGTCTGTCTTGAATTCTGTACATGTGCCATACATAAATTGAAAACTCATGTTATTGATGATGATGCAGAAAATGCTGCTGTTGAGTTGCAAAAAATGGCTGACCCCAGATGAAAACCAGCCAATCAGGTTCAAGACTTTTGAAGTAGCCAATGGGATAAGAGTGTTTCAAGAAATCAGAATTTTCAGTAAGAAGATCTGCCATGACGGAAATATATCTCAGCTGAAGTATTGGAGTTGTTACTGTACTTTTACTAATCTGGGAATACTGTTTATTAAGATAGGTCAGAAGGAACAATATTGGGAAAAAAGAAGAAAAGTAGATCTTTCTTTCAAGATATTTCTATCATTTTTTGGACAACTATGAAGTATCACAGGAACATTCAAAGTTTGATAATGTTATTACTAGATTGAAAACATGATGGAAATACAGGATCACCCACTATTTGCATCTGTTTTAAATTCCGTACATGTGCTATACTTAATTTGAAAACACATGGTACTGATGATGATTCAGAAAATGTTGCTGTTGAGGTGTAAAAAATGGCTGACCCCAGACGAAAACCAGCCAATCAGGTTCAAGACTTTTGAAGTAGCCAATGGGATAAGAGTGTTTTGAACAAGAAATCAGAATTTTCAGTAAGAAGATCTGCCATGACGGAAATATATCTCAGCTGAAGTATTGGAGTTGTTACTGTACTTTTACTAATCTGGGAATTATATTAAGATAGGTCAGAAGGAAAAATATTGGGAAAAAAGAAGAAAAGTAGATCTTTCTTTCAAGGTATTTCTATCATTTTTTGGACAACTATGAAGTATCACAGGAACATTCAAAGTTTGATAATGTTATTACTAGATTGAAAACATGATGGAAATACCAAGTGGTCCTGTACCAAGTGATTCTGTACTGTATGCTTTTATTTATTTGAACAGTTACTTTAATGTGAACACTGCAGCTTTGGGCTAAATGGTAGACTGAAGATCCAAAATACTTGTACAGGTGTTTTCAGTTGCCCTTCTTACCTACTTTGGCTAACTGATAGTTAGCTTTAGTTTCACTTGACATTGTTTGACTCCATGTGACCTTCTCAGAAGACCAAGAGAATAGCTTGAATCATGAATTATGTTCAATAGTTCGATAAGGAGTTGATGATGACAGTGTGTTGACATGGTGAAGATGCAATGCTACAGCATTCTTAACAGACAAAGTTGAGGCAAATGAAATTGAGGTGGCTGAGTCATAGATTTGTCTGTTGGTGGCTGAAGCACCGAAAGTTGTACAGGAGGTTCTATGTATTTGCTGAGTGAAATAATGGCTGGAAGCTTATATCTAAGTTGCTGGAAGTCCACAACAAGCTACTATACATGGGAGATGTTAAAACAAGGGTCACACCCTGAATATGCTTGTGAGTGATGGATAAACTGTAATTTTCTTAGAAAAGTCATCTGATGTTTACTGTCAGTCACCTGTCACTCAGTCATTCTACATACATATTCAAGAACTCCGCTGGTTCAAGGCATTCTTATTCTGTTTGTCCCAAGATTGTGAAATGTAACTTGGTGCCTGGATGTACTGAGAGCAGTTTTTCACATGAGACATTTTCAGGATCATCAGGGATTGGACTGACACAGATTGAACATGGATAATTTCCCACTCAACTTGGCCCATTGCCAGCTGCGCAAGGCAGAAAGATATGAAAAAGACAACAATCTTCAAGCCGCCAGAAACTGTGTTCAAGAAGCATCATTTTATTTGAAAAACGTTTTGTCATCAACAACCCTTGAGCCTGTTGCCTTGAAATCGATTGAGGCTCAGATTAGGGATGCCAACCAGTACAGCCATAGGTTACAGCTGAAAATGCATGAGCAAGAAACATTAAAGCATTGTGCAATACAGCACTCAAATCAAAATGATAGTACTAGAGAGTCTCTCTTGGAAAAAAGCGTTTTGTGTTTGCAAGACCAGAGCAAACAGTCAGAGCTCATAGATGAGCTGAATAAAACTATTAGCAGATTGTCATCATGTCTTGAAGTAATTGACTCTTCGCTTATGTCAGAAAATCCTTTGCTGTCTCAGAGCTTAAAAGAAGCAAAGGACTGTACATCCAGTTTAGAAGTGATTGCTGGTAAGCTGTCATCCTGTAAAAATTCTGATAGTACTGCTGTTCTGAAACAGGCTGTTGTTGAATCTGAATCCCACAAAGTGACTTTTACACTAGAAGTTGACAGAAAAGCTGGACTGATTCTTGCTGGTGAACCTGGGAACTGCATAGAAAATGTCAGTGCTCCTCAGAACACCTCTGGCAGCTTTGACTTACAGGATATTGTGCCCCTTGAAGTGCCTGATTTTGATTTTACTGTGTTTGAAAGTATGACGAACAAATGTGATTGAAATTGTTTTACACTGTCTGTGTTCTAATGGTTTCGACACTTGTCCCTCGTGATATTTACTAAATGGGATTTGGTTCAGGCAGGTTGTCTTTTTAATAAGAACAAATCACCTGGCAACTGGCAAGGCACGCAAGGCATGCCATAGTGTGCTCCATAGACACTCGAGCCCATCACGATGGAGATCTGCAGATGTCTGCAGATCTGGGTCAACCATTCAGGGCAGTGTGAAGTAACATGACTGTGCAGCCTTGCAGATTTGCAGCCACGATGTTTTCAACTAGTTTCGCTGTGAGTGCAAGTCCTATATCCTACAACAACATTGTGAGCAGAATTTAGAGCTAATTCATAATGATGTTAGTTTTCACCAACCGAAGCTCGGCTTACTATCTTTGTAGAAACTGAAATAGAAACAAATGAGCAAAAACGCATGTCTGGGAAGTTTACGCTGATGGTGATCTGGTACTATAACAGAACTTTAACCGTGGCTTTGCAAGACCTCGTTCTCAAAGTACGGCGGCCCAAGGCTACCTCTCTCTCTCAGTTCTGGGATGGCTTCAGATCAAATTTGTCGATTTCGCCTCTTCTAGCAGCGTAGCCTTAGTTACTTGAGTAGCGTTCCAGTGAAGTTATTACAAGTTACGATGATTAGAGGAGGGGCGAGCGCCGTATTATCGTAGTTATCACGCTCTCTGGAACGAAAAACGCGAACATACGTCATAGCTCTTACGGGAGTTCCTGCAGAACCGATAATTATTATAACTTATGATGCTCGCGACCATCATAAGTAAATTGTAACGATCGTAACAGCCGTGGAACGAAATAATAAGTGGGAGGAGCCAATTTAGTTATTACGGCGGGCTCTGGAACGGCAATAATAACAAGAATAACAACGATCGTAACTAATATTACGTCGCTGGAACGCTACCTTAGACTGACTCAGGCAGGTCTGTTGTCCTCAGAAAATTAATGATTGTTTTGATTATGGAGGCTTCAGGAGCAGGGGGAAGAGTAGGCTGTAGGCTACTACCGTTCACTGTAATTTGAGTAGCGTGCACACACAGACACAATTTTCGCAGTCGCATGCGATTTTCCTCCTTTGCTCCGTATGTCAGACGTATCACATGCATGTTTCGGTCCGAAAACTCCTGTCCGATGCGATTTGAAAGTATTCTACTTTTATCAGAGCGAATTTTAAATTCGAGCGAACATAGTCTTTTTTTATCTAGGATTAGGCTACTATTTACAATTATTGTCAATAGGCTACAGAAATGGAAAAATTGGCATAGTGAGGCAAATTTAGTGTGTGATTTTTCTCGTGCGAAACCTTGTCGTAGGCTACTGTGTGTGCACATGTCTTCAGGGGTAACGTGAGATGGCAGCCCTTTAGTTGTTGTAATGTTGCAGTCGAGTGTTTGAGGGTAACCAGAGGCGTTCCTACTGGTTCACATTGCATGCCTTTAGTGCCTTTAGGCTTATGTAGCCTAATGTTTTAGTTTCCGAGTTTGGTCTCCTCTGAAGGGGGCGTCCCCATAGTAATCTAAAGGTTATTGAGCAGTATATTTTGAGAAATAAATAAGTACACCTTAATGTCGAATTGCAGCCTGCTAGAGGATACCCTAAGCTTCTGAAAGGGCCTATGGACAGTGATTTCGTTACTAAGAGCCAATCACAGCTTGGATTGAGCGTAACGTGTACTTGATTTCCCTCCAGTCGCTAACGTTCAGACTCATTGGTGGCGAATGGAGGCGCACAGGATCTCGCCGTAACACGAAGAAATTCAAATCTTCCGTTAACCTACAACTCTTTGACCGAAACAGACAGCCAATCATAGCCAGAGGTGTTACTAGCTATTTTTTGTTTTTTGGGGGGGGGGGGGGGTGGTATTGTTGTTTACCGACTGGCTGGTCATTTCTGCCGACTGATTTTTCACCATCAATTAAAAGACTGTCCGTTTCTTTTCGGAAATTAGATATTTCGGTAGATGTCATTTCAGTATTCAGCAATTTCATTTTCTTCGTTCAACCGAATAGAAAATTGCGGTATCGTCATTTTATCACGATTTCTCTGACTCAGTTATCTTTACCTATTGGCCGACAACATTGGGGGGCGTCTCCCCCCCCCCATGTGTGACGCCTCTGATCCTAGTGTTGTTAAAGGACCCGTCGTGCCTATTATTCCAATTCAACCTACTTCCGTAATTGCATTCATTCATTCTTATGCTTGAAGACCCAAATTTCATCTCTTACTTTCTAAGCACGCTAACGATACCCCAATAATCTTTACTCTTGCCTCGACTCACTATCTTCCATGCGCATTATGCTCCCGAAAAGTGTTCGCGTATCATGCTATTAATGCGTAAAACCGGTTATCTGAATTTTGCCGAAGTTTTGCTAGAAGTCAACGGACTTCGGAAAAGGCTTATAACAGCTAAAACTGCGGATAACTTTTTGGAAGAAGAGCCTAGTTTTACAGTATTCAAATAGTTTTGAATAATGGAACATAAGCAGTAAGTAATGCGAGGTGTGCTTTAAGAGTTTGGGTTAAAGGCCCTTCGATTGCATGAAACGACGTTGCATAGTTTTTGTGAGTTAAGTCACTGCAAGTTGGAATTTTGCAGTTGGAGTGGTATTTACGACGAAAAATCCAATGTTCGGCTTGCCCGTGAAGGAATTTTGAAAATAAATTGAAATTGAAATTGGTGCCTACGAATCTCTATAGTTCATACATTTTTCTAAAACCTTGGAAACCAGTGTAAGGTAGAGAAAACAAATTTCTTGTGCCGTAGTCTATATAATAAATGATTAAAAACGGATTAGTCAGATAGGCCCTTCCGGGAGCCAAGCAACCCTGTGCAGGTTCGCTTCTTCGAACTACAGTCTGAAGAGGACTCTTTCCGAAGAAGAACAGAAATAGCTTATCGCTGAAGAATGTTCTAGTCGACTTTCCGATTTTAGTAATTTTTTAAATACGACTCCCAGTCAGCTTGGCTGAAGGAGTTTTAATCTCGTTCCATGTTCTGCTGTATTAGACTCGGGGCAGACAGAGTAATTTTTTCTTCAAAGTTTTGCAGGTTGGGTTGGTGTTGGAAGCCTACTTCAGTCACTTTTACTTCCGCGCCGTGGCGTCATGGCCAGTTTCCACCTATGTCACCTCCGTCGGAAACTGAACAGGGGTTGTCTGTTGTTCAGCACAGCTCTGCTATTCGCGTGGTTCACGTTCTTTCGGTTGTTTAACCAGACTGACCACATTCTGGACGTAACACCGAGAGGCAAAGAAGTAGCCGTGGCCCTGAGTGATAGGGAGGAAGGTGTACTGAGGCTCCTCTTCCCGAAGTGAGTAGGCGTAAATTTATCTCCGTAGGTACGCTAATTAAACGACAGTTCAGACCTGTCTACAGTCTACCAAATTCCATGATTTTTTAAGATAGGCTATGCCAAACTTGGCGTATATATTATATATATTCCAACGACAGGCTATTCCAGACTGTGGGTATACTGGCATATTCTATCCAGAAACCAAGGAGTTGTTAGACAGGTTCAGACCAGAGGTGTTACTTGCTAAAATGTTTGGGGGGGATACCAACTGGCTGGTTACTTTTACCGACTTTTTTTTTTCAGAAAAAATGACTGTTTTGATGAAAAACCGACGGTTTCCAAGAAAAATCGACTGTATTTACGAAAACTCGTGGCGCTTCGCGTCGACAACATTGGATGGGGGGCCACCCGTCTAGTGGCGTGATTTCTCTGCGAACTTCCACTCTTCTTTTATAATTCCTGGGTTCTCGCTAGATGACTCGCAGATGCGGCAAACGTGGATCGTGCTTTTAAAAAATGACTGTTTTGACAAAAAATCGACTGTTTCCAAGAAAAAATCTACTGTTTTTACGGAAAATCGCGGCGCGAAGCGCCGACTCGGCCGACAACATTAGGTGGGGGGGCATCCTCCTCCCCCCATACGTGACGCCCCTTGTTCAGACATTGCGTCGTCCCATAGGGGCAAGGACCCATCTAGTGGCGTGATTTCTCTGCGAACTTCCACTCTTCTTTTATAGTTCCTGGGTTCTCGCTAGATGACTTGCAGCTGCGGCAAACGTGGATCGTGCTTTGCAGTTTGCTTTTTACAGATGGAAAATTTATTAATTTGACAAGTCAGAACAAAACAAATTGAGTGGGGTTTCCACTGGCAATCCTAAGGTGTAGTAACTGTGCTCGTCCAGACCCGGCGATCTCTCATTGGCTGAAAATCCCTGTAAATAGTGGTGACGACTCGTTGCGATGGCTTCTGATTGCTTCAGACTTAACTCCGTGAATGAGCTATTCCATCTGACTAAAATTCAGCAGAAACTTGGCAAAGAGAATGGATGGAAAGATTACATAAATAGAGAGGATCGGGACGGGTCCTCCAAGATAGAACCAAGGGACGCATAATTTGTTGGAGATTCTCCTCAAGACTTCTTGCTATAAGGTTTCATCCTCTTTTTCTCTTCAGGTTGGATTTGGATCATAACCAGCTTTGGTCCTTGCAAGAAATTGAGTCGTGGATCAAGGAAAGAGTGGCAGAACACATGAATGCAGCTCTTCGAGAAAATGTTTTTATTTTTACAGCGATGGACTCGAACCCACGAGACGGTTAGTTTTGCCATTTGTCATGTAGTCGGTTATCGGCCACTCGTGAAATGTTTCTTATCCCCACCAGAAGATGCCGCCCATACCTTTACAGCCGCGCCCCTCGACAGTATTTCTAATCCCCATGACTCCCCGCTTTTGCCATAACTGTATTTAGTTATTTTGGACTTGTTGAGTGGTACTGTTATATTTATGACAACAACAACAAAAAAATACAAGAAAGAGAAATTTGAATTTAACTCCGGTCGCCGATTGCCTTACTGCCACTGCCGTCCATTCTCTAGATATTTTTTCACATGCAACATTCGTGTAGGCTACTCCAAAAATACCAGGTTCAGGTTCAAGTTCTTTAATTTTAAAAATATTAATTTTAATAATAAATATCGATCAATGGGGGCCGGCAGGGATACGAGCTCGTTAGCTCGGCCCCATACCCCATAACTTATAACTTATTATACCCCATAACTTATTATACGCCCCATAACTTATTATACTGTTACTAGTGTGGGCGTGTTGGACCCTTCCACCAATGGTTAGCCGACTAGAAACGGTGACAGTGAAAACGGTGACTCTACTACAGGAACTTTTGGGACTTTTGGGGCGTCTCTCCCCCCCCCCCCATATGTTACGCCTCTGGTGTTAGCGTTATTTTAAGAGTTTTTTAAATTTTAAGAGTAAAACTACACATCATGTTTTGATGCCAAGAAATATTCATGCCGAAATTCAACAGTAACTTTCTAGCTTTAAGCTATTTAGTAAATAAAGTTGATTGATTGATTGAGTCATGTACCCGTCCTGTCTGTCACGTCACGTCTGAATGTTATATGCGACTTTACGCTGTAAATGACGATCCCTTGTTAATACAGTAGAGGTATGCTTCTGTGAACTTCGCCATTTTCATGCAATTGCTGCGTCTAAAGCTAACTACCAGTTAACCAAAGTAGGTAATTTCGGGCATCTGAAAACACCTGTATAGGTATTTTGGATCTTCATTCTACCATTTAGCCCAAAACTGCACTGGTCACATTAAAGTAACCATTCACATAAGCATACCTCTACTGTACTATGTAAATACAAGCTATTATGAACTACATTGGTTATTTAAATACACCATTTCAGGGGTCATCAGCTGGGAGGAGTATTACTCTTGGTTCCTCAAGAAGAATAAGGTTGCCTTGGATCGGAAAGGACGAATCTTTCCGGGACATAATCTATCCAGAGACTTGAAAGGTATGCATTGACATTTGACCCACGTTCCACTTATCCCGATGCTATAGCATGAGTGTTCTGCAGCTCAGCACTGGGGCTCTGGCTTCCCTGTCGAGGTCCTACCCAAGAGCTTTTGGGCATGACTAGGCGTTCATCTGTAGGGAGGAGGATGCTACCCCTGCCCGTACGGAAATTTCTCACCTGAAATCGACCCAGACTGAATGAAACAGGTTTCGATCCGAGGATGAAACTCGAAATTCCGGTCGATCTGGGGAAGAAACTAACCTGAAATTGGGTCGAAATCTGTTTCATTTGTCTCGGTCGATTTCAGGCAAATTTCCTTACGGGTGTGGCGACGATAGTTGACGGTGCCCGGACGAAACGTGTCCTGTACTGTTGACGAAAATATGACGTTTTAGTTTTAAATTAGATGCAAAGTTTGAATAAGGCGTAATGGCTTTGCATTCTGAATATTCGTTTGTTCATTTAATAGTGTACGTGCAGAGGCAGTCCGGTTTTAAAAGTTTCGAAGACAAAAATGAAATATTAAGTACAAATAGTACCCCCCCCCCCTTTGGACCGCCCCTGATTGCTGAAATCCTGCCAGAAGTTATTTTATTGGAGTGCAAAAAGACAGCTCCCCACTTTTTATTTTCAGAAAAAATTGCATGGGACAAGGCCCAGTGGTCGGAAGCGGTACGAAGTGACCCGTTGCACCTTAGCTTGGATGAGTTTCTGAGCTTTCGGCATCCAGAGTCGAGTGCCGCATCTCTTCTGTCACGGGTGGACGCCGTCATGTTTGAACTGGGTAACTATGGTTACAATTCTTTATTTTTAGTCCACAATATCTCTGCACAAGGATTGACATTGGACAGCAGTGAAACACAGAGCAGCGAAAGATAATCTGTATAGTTTACGGTAAGTTTATGGTTCCTGAAACAACTTTTGTCAAGAGGCGAGTCCTGAATACGGTGTAGAGAAAACAGTGATCTTTATTCTAGAACGTCTGGTACAGCACTGCTGCTATTCAGCTAGTCTATGAATGGTTTATGTAGCCTCGCTTGAACCGAGCTATTAATGACTTTAAAGCTTAACCGAATAGGGCTGCGATATGATAGTCTGCTTATCCATCATAATTTTACCTAAATGGGCTAGAAAACCCGACAAAAACGCGTTACCTCCTTGATTTGTGATCCACGAATATTGAATTTTAGCTGACGAGTTTATTTTCCGCAATTGTTGACGTACCTCTATGTTTGAAATATTTAGCAACAGTATCAAACAATTGGCGAGAAATAACCAGCAATTGCGGATTTTCATTATTCAAGCCAGGAAGATGAAAGTGACTTGAATATGGAAATTGACCGGGGAGCACTTGGCTTTCGCCCATACATGTTGATTTTGATGTGATTATGCGGTCTGGAATAGAACATTTCAGAATCTTCACTTTGTTGGCCATTGAGACGCACGCTTTTGCAGATATTCAAATTCTCCGCCACTTGACGAATTTGTATTTGTCGTGCAAGCAGCAGAAATCCCAACTTCACTACTAGACTACGCGACAAAAAAAATAAAAATTCCCTTATAGGAGTCAAAATAATTAGTGTATTCAAATCAAAGGTATAAAAATAAGTTCGATTTTCAGTTAAACTTTCATTGCGCGGGTGCTGATGCTTGGTTCAGGCGAGGCTGACAAGTGATAAGTATAATGCAAACGTGAATGCAAACAAAAAGATATTTAAAAACAATCACAGTTCCGTACAGTCGGGGCAATTTAAAACCCACAAACAAAAAGAGTCAGTAAAAAATGCCAATTATTGTTCAGGTGATTCGTATGAATCCACCTCCCACACCACCGAGGCGTACAAGCCCAGAAACATGAAACCCCAAGGGGAATGAATTCAGTACCATTCATTGATCAGGAAAATATTGATTAGCAAATGAAGTTTTTTGCGTAGGCTGGGAATTTGTAATAAAGCGTAACTTCCACTCGGACATCTACGACAGCTGGATAAGGATTAGAAAGCAGGATGAAGTCTTACGAAATTTTGAGAAAGAAATAGTATGATGCTGCATTTCCTGGAAGCTGCTTCAGTATTCATTTAATCATTCGTTATTCTTCTCCAGATTCGGACTCGGACGGCATTCTTCATTGGGAGGAGTTCAACCTAGTTACGTCTCGCACGGTGAACGTTCAACATTTCTTCACGAAATCAGCTCTTTTGACATTCAAAACTGATCTTTTGTTGAAGAAGGAATTCGTTGTTGCAGATAAGGACAAGAGTGGAGCTGTTGATAGGGGTGAACTGACGGTAAGTGCTGTCGTTGGCGAAGAACTAAAGGCCTATGTACACTTCAAAGGACACGTCCCTAATCATCCCATCCATCATCATTTCCGAGATTTTGAACTTACTGTGCCATTTTTATCCAACCTAACTGCACTACGCTTATTTTTGCCTTTGCCAGGCTTGGCTCTTCTCGAGGCAGATGATCCTTGAGCTTATTGCCGCTTTTTGGTCAGAAGGTACCGTTTATGCAAGTTCTTTTCCGTCTTTCTCATCCAGCACTGTAGTTTCAAAAGCGTATTTGACAGTGCAAAAAAAATTTCAATTATATTAGAATATTAGAAATATAAACTATATCTGCTGCGACTTGTGCTATAAAGTTTAACCGAAAAGGACTGGGATAGGAAAATCTGGTTACCCATCACTTATTCACTTAAATTGGCTTGAAGACCCGCTGAAAATGCGTTACTTGGTTGTTCCGCTATTCAGGAATAATCGATTTTCAAATAGTGGAATTTCCGTGTGATTTGTGGTACCTCTAATTTGTTGTATGCCTTACAAGAAAGATTTATGACTTTTTTTTTGTTCAGGCACTAAGCAATCTTCACCAATATCGCCCACTGAAAAGCCTTGTTCGTGTTTAGATAAAAATTTCCCGCGTCATAGTAGAATTTTCGCTCTGGGGACGGCCGCAGATATTCTGAACGTCATAACTAGAGCAGATAGTGGAAAACAAAAAAATCCCTTTGCAGAATCCAAATAATTCAGTGTATTCAACTAAATGACACAAAAATAAGTTGGCTTTTCAGTTAAACTTTAAGGCTAGTAATAATAGTAGTTGTCTAAACCGTTATTGACTCATCAGTGACTGGTGGTGAGGCAGGTTTCAGTGAGAATGAGAAGTCACCAGGAGAAGGTGAGACCTAAAAGACCTTGTAGAGGAAACCAGGGGCGTCACGACTGGGGGGAGGGGGGACGCCCCGCCCCAATGTTGTCGGCCATTCGGTAAAAAATGACCGAGTCGGCACGAAGTGCCGCGATTTTTCGTCAGAAACGATTTTGTTCATGAAAACAGTCTTTTTTTCTGAAAATCAGTCGATTTTTCGTCAAAACAGTCGGTTTTTATGGCACTTGCAGCTTCGCTCAAGTGCCATATACCGATCACTTTTCCGTCGGTCGGTCGGTCGGTCGGTCGGTCGGTCCGGTGATCGCGAGTTAGGGTACTTGCAGATGTGCTAGGACGATGAAACTTGGCAGGCATATCAGGGACCCGACCAAACTAACTTGCAAATAATCACTTCCCCGATCCGACCACCGTGGAGGGAGTAGAGGGCGGGGGAATCCGGAAAATTTAGTAGTTTTTGTAAAACCCCTACCCCTTTCTTTACACTAGTAGGTCTGCGCGCGGCGTGACGTCACTCTTTGCATCGGATCACTCTGTTAACATTGGAAAGAGCTAGTGCATTCGAGGGTCAAAGGGGTTTGTATCTGTGGTGCAGTGCGGGGGAATATGGAAAATTGAGTGTTGTGTAACTTTCGAACGGGTGATCGGATTGGGACGAAACTTAATACCTGAATGAATGACATATCTCTGGTGTTCCATTTGAAGTCCGAACCGGATTCGACAGCTATGGGGGAATTGGGGTGGGGGAAGACCGGAAATCTCGAGAAACGGTTATAATGGAGGGATCGGAGTAAAACTTGCTGGGAAGAACAAGAATCTGCTCCAGATAATTTGTTTACACGTTTGGACTGGACCCGGACACTTGGGGGGGGGGGAGGTGGAGGGGAGCTTCACGGAATTCTGGTGATGACAGTTTTTGGGATTTTCACGACGAAACTTGGGAGGCGTATCAGGGACCCGATCAAACTGACTTGTAAATAAAAATTCACTCATCCGATAGTCGTGGGGGGATCGGAGGGAGGGGGAATCCGGAATATTTAGCCATGCGTAACTTTGGAACGGGTGATCGGATTCGAGTGAAATTTAATAACTGAACAGAGGGCGTGCCTGTGGTGATCTTTTTCATGTCCGGACCGGATCCGACAACAATTGGGGGGGGGTGATACGTGACCGGATTGGACTGGAGAGAGCGGGATGGAACTTTGTGGGAATATCAAACAAGTCCAAACTGAACCGGATTGGCTCCGGCGACTGTGGGGGGAGTTTGAGGGGCGGGTCCGGAATTCCGGTGATCGCGAGTTAAGGTACTTCCAGATGTACCAGGACGATGAAATTTGGATTGGCTTAGAACTCGCCACTTTTCAAATCCGACCATTCCCTAAAGTACCAATCATGACCGAAAATTAAGAAAAATACTTTTAAGCAAAATATGCATTTCCATGATCCCCATGAGCTCATGATCATTTTTGCCTCAAGGGTTTTGCTTACAAATGAAGTTCTAGCTCCCTTAAAGTGTGCATCTTAACCGCAAGGTCGAAAGTACTTTTTATCAAACGATACATCTCAACCCATGATCAGTTGTCCCACAAGGGTTTTGCAAAAAAAATAATTTCTTGCACCCTTAAAGTGCGCAAATTAGTGGGGGAAAAAAATACTTCTGATCGTACGTATATATCAATGATCCCTAAGAGCCTGCTATCGTTTTTGCCTCAAGGGTCTTCCTTACAGATGAATTTCTAGTGCCTTTAAAGTGCGCATCATTATAGCCAAGTTCAACGATAATATACTTTTTCTCTAGCTCCCTTAAAGTGCGCATCTGAACCGCACAGTCGAAAATTACTTTTGATCAAATAATACATCTCAACCCTTGCAAGTGCCATATGAGCTTACAGCTCTTGTTCTGAAAATCGGTCAATTTTTTTTTCAAAACTGTCGTTTTTTTCTTGAAAACTGTCGGTTTTTCTGCAAAAACAGTCGGTAAAAATTACCAGCCAGTCGGTAAATACCTTGCCCCCCCCCAAACATTTTGGCTAGTAACGTCTCTGCAGGAAACACCAGACACTAGTGAGTGAAGAGAAACTACTAGGAGTACGACGAATATATTTGTAGAAGAGTGTTTAATTATTTTTTTTATTTTTTTTTGAAAGAGTAGGTGACGTTAAAAAGGTTAAAGAAAATATGAACATCACCTACATGTGAAGGAGTCGTAGCCCAAAATGTAAAAAGATGCTATTCGTGTTTAAAAATAAAAAATAAAAATGGAGTGCGATGAACCCGCCTAATAAGGTTTGAGTTTATTGATTAAACAATACCGGGGTATAAGTCGCGTGAAAGGCAGTGTTGATCGACAAAATACGGTGTTCATTCACGGTGGGCAGGAAGTGCATGGTAAAGGCGAGCTTATCGGATTAAGCTTTTCTTCCTTACCTTTTGGAGTTTGAAATGCGGTGGTTACGTGGTCTGTGTGAGTACCGGAAAAATGACTCGAAAAGGTCCTCGAGCCCATCACCTCTTCACTTACCACGGAGCATATGCTAAGACGCCTTTCTTATCAAACAACTAGTCGGGTTCACGAAGCAAGGATTAGCTGAGCTGCATCTTCCTTTAACCATGAAGAACTGGAACGATAGGACGTTGCAAGGGTTCAAAGTGTAGGGGTTCTGGTTCGTAATTAGTGCTCAGAAAATTGCATTCTTGGGTGGTCAGAGAGGCCAGTTCCGATGCCCTGGATTGGCCCTTGGATGAGTTGGCTCCTCCTTATGGGAGGAGTGAACTATAGTGACAAGTGACAGTTAGTAAAAAATGGGTAGTGCTTCTACAGTAGCCTACAGATTATCGTTTGCTGATGGTAGTAAAACGACCTAAGTTCACCACTTCTCCTTCTTCTAGGCTTACTTGGACCCAAAGAACCCGCGACATTCTCAGATCGACGCAGAGATGCTCCTTGAACTAGCAGATGACAACGGAGACTTGGCTCTTAGCTTGGAAGAGGTCCTCCTCCATGGGCAAGCTGTCCTGGAAAGCAAAATTGTTGACGCCGGGAAAGTCTTCCACGACGAATTCTAGGTTGCAGAGCGGCAAGATCCACTTCGGATCGTTCTGACCGCAAACCGG
Source organism: Branchinecta lindahli (assembly GCA_023053555.1). Taxonomy (NCBI): domain Eukaryota; kingdom Metazoa; phylum Arthropoda; class Branchiopoda; order Anostraca; family Branchinectidae; genus Branchinecta; species Branchinecta lindahli. The sequence continues at coordinate 13,835,834 of JAKZAO010000003.1, forward strand.
CACTGGCCACCGCGTGCGAAAGAGCTACCAACATAATGGACGGAATGCAGTCCTGGTCGTCAGCCATAGAGGAATACGCATCCCAGCGAACATTCGTGGAATGTGGTAACGCCCCTAAATTAGACGGTGGCGACCGGTGGTGATCGAGGGATGTGCTTGAGTAGACACTCGTAGCGTCAGTAACGTCCCTGTGCTAAAATGTAGGTCTTATTTGCAAAGATGGAAGGGAAAATGTGGCATTGGCAAGTGGATAAGCACAAGAAAAGTATCGTAAAAATTACCATGTGTTTGGCGGAACCATGTAAGAATAGTGGCGTTTTTCATCCCAGTTCTCCTCATGATTATCCTATTTCGCGTTTCGAAAACGAGAACGACGAAAGCTTCGCAATTCTGCAGAAGTTGTTGGTTGGATAGTCACTTCTCGATTCCCCTTTATCGTTCTCAATAGTCCTTCTTCGATCAAAAACGCTAATTTGTAAGAGAATTGAGATAAAAATAGGCAACTAATGATTTTTGTAAGTTATATAAACGCACGAATGCATATGCCGCGCCGATAAGGATAAGCCTACCGACAGAGGCACAACCTCCCTATCGCGGTCTTGGGATGATGAAGAGTAATCTGTACCCAGGAACTCTGCCAGACAATATTCGCCTTGAAAATGAAATGCAAACTATTTAGTAATACTCGTTGGAGGTGCCATTAGCCCAGTAATGCAACCAAACTGTGATGATAGTTAACCGTCCTTATTTCCTGTGTTATTTTTGTCGGCAGCCGGCTCGTGATCTTCTTATTGAAGAATTTTGTATATTATAGTGCGGATATTTTTTTTTAGGGGGGTTCTTTAGTTGGTATTTTCAAGCGTTTGTCGGAACAGGGTAAGGTCCAGGTCTAAACTTGTCCCGCGGTGTGGTTAAACCCTAAAGCTAATAGTCACCAACAGCAGAACATTGCCTTACTGCGTCATAACTGACAGTGCTATACGGGTAAGTCAGCTGAATTTCAATAGAGCTATTTTTCGGCCCTTCTTGGCAAGGGTCCTCTTCAGGCTCAAGCTGGAAAATGAACTTGTCAAAGTTCATTTCTGCACGAAGTTCCATTGCATTCGGGATTGAGGCAGAGAAATGGGATCAGATGTGCTTCCTGAGAAGTTGAAAACTTGTCAAAGTTCGTTCTCCAGCTTGAGCGGCATTCTTGGCAAGGGTCCTCTTCAGGCTCTCTAGCTTGAGGCTGAAGAAGACTCTTGCCAAGAAAGGCCGAAATATCGCTAGCAGAAGTCTCATATGTTTTACGTTTAGCGTCACAAATATTGTTCGCTCTCAGCTTAGGGTAGCGTTCCAGCGACGTAATATTAGTTACGACCGTTACTATTCTTGTTATTATTGCCGTTCCAGAGCCTGCCGTAATAAGTAAATTGGCTCCTCCCACTTATTATTTTCGTTCCATACGATCGTTACGATTTACTTATGATGGTCGCGAGCATCATAAGTGATAATAACTATCGGTTCTGCAGGAACTCCCGTAAGAGTGATGACGTATGTACGCGTTATTATTTGCGTTCCAGAGAGCGTGCTAACTACCACAATACGACGATCGCCCCTCCTCTTATCATCGTAACTTGTAATAACTTCACTGGAACGCTACCTAGGTTAAAGAAATGTCATGGTGATAGCATTGGTGTCGGAACGATGTCATTCTTTTTACTCAGGAACTTCCTCATAATAAAATGTTTTATTTTTTATTACCTTAAATACAGAGTCGCATTACTGGTCGCGACGCGTCAGGACAAAACTTCGCTTGTATCAAAAACAGGAAAGATCATCATCAACACTTATAAAAATCGAAAACTGGAAAACGATAATATTTTCTGTTTCCTCGCCAATGAAGACCGACAGCCAACAAGTTGTAACTTCACGGTTCTACTCCAAACCAGGATATTAAACTACATCGTATGGCCTCTAATTATATTTGACAGCGCCCCATGGATAAGCCATTTAAGATTTGTTCTAGCGCAATTTCGGAGCTTCTTCGCAAGGGACCTTGTCAGGCTGAAGTAACACAAAACTACAGCCTGACAAGGCACCTTGCTAAGACGGGCCGAATTATCGTTAGTGCAGATCTTAACTGACTCATCCGTTTGGCGGCATCAAATATGATTCACAGTCAAACTTTGCAGTATGGCTTCACAAACTAAACCTCTGCTTTTGGCGGACCTGCGACACGTCTCTACCGGAAGAACAATTCAGCACAGAAACGCGTCAACACCGGTCAATAAGGGGACTTTTTCGCGTAGACGGCGTCGTTCAACGGAACAAGCCATCATCATGATATGCGTTTTGTCGTGGATGCCATCTAGCAAAGCCATTTCGCGTGAATAGCTTAACGATTGACGTCGGAACTGAGCTCAAGACAAAATAGCTGCGTCTGTTGCACTCCGGGCTGTCTCTGTTTTTTTTTCTCACCGGTGTTGGGTTCTTGTCCTTTTGCGCGCTTTTGGTCTCACCGGTGACGTTACTAGAAACTGCCTCCCGAGCAGGTTCTGGTTAGTCTGCACCAATGAGCACTAACCAGACATTGGTTAGTCCGAAAACGGATTACAAGATCGGGGAGCAGTCACCGGTGACTGCAAAAACGCGTTATATGAAGCACCGGTGAGCAGTCACCGGAAAACAAACGCAGCTAATGTTAGTTCAACGCTGATTCTAGCACTGTTAAGCGGGTTCTCCAGTGGCAATCACAAGGACGTCGTAACCGTGCTCATCCAGACCTGGCGTGCTCTCATTGGCTGAAAATCGCTGTTACAACACGTTATGATGGCTTCTGGCAGCTTACGACTGCCAGTGAAGATCCCGCTTTAAACAAAACTGGCATCTTCCTGTGTCTCAGTAAATTTATGGCATCACCAATCCACATTTTCATGCGGCATCTGCCGGTGAGCTCAACAACCATCCACGCGAAAACGTCCCTTCAGATAACGGAGTCGGCAACGGAGCAAGAACAGCCTCCGTTACCACATACGGCAGCTGTAAAGTGCCAACAATATTCTGTACCAGGACACATTCTAAGAGGAACCTCTATGTGAAGTAAAGTTTAGCACAGCCAAAACAGAGTGACACTATTACAACTTAGATCACTCGTCTGTGCAGACCGCGCTGTTAGTAGCAATGAAGCCGTTGACCTTTACGCAGGAGCCAAACAGATTTCCTGGTTGCGGTCATAACGCGAACCACCTTCGGAAAGTTTCCCCGTAAGATGGTAATGATTTCAGGTGTCCAGCTGTACCCTTTACAAAGGACTAATATCTTCCTGTTATCCCTGGTCTTGTATTCTGTTCCATCTGGTGCATGGAATTTATCACCACAAGAATCTGCTAGCACAAAAGAAAATACTTTTGCTTCCCCATGATTGATTCTTACAGCATTATCTTTTTGTGTGTTTAACCCTTTCGGTTTAAAGTTTTTATTATTATCCAGCAGACTACTTTCAAATCAGGATACACCGTACTACAAAACAACCATGCTCCGGGGGCCCGATGAAAAATTTCTAGCCTGTGTAGTTGTATGGTAGTTGTACAAAAAAGTTGAATGTATCGACATGCAGTACTAGAAAATAATGTAATTTAATGTGTCTCACACTGGGCTAATCTTAAGCAGTATTATTCAGTAGCATTGCGCCTTGCTCCAGTTGCATCCAGTCTTGCTATACTAGCATGTAGTACCATCAGTCGGTGCTGCATGCTACTTTTTCGTACAACTTCATACTACTATTTTGAGATAATTTTTCATCGGGGGGGGGGGGGGTAACGTTGCTTATCAGGACGATACACTTAGGCTCAGTTCCCACATAAAGCGGATTCGCGGAGGCGAATTCGGCGCCACCTGCACTGTCGGAAGATCAGATAACACTTGTTTGCGCATCCTTGTGTTATACGTTGTGTCTGTTTGAATGTTATCTTTTAGCGAAACATAACACTTAAAAGGCTCATAACAGATATATTCTCACAATAATTAAAAAAACAAGGATGTGCAAACATGTGTCATCTGTTATCAAACTTCTGAGTGTGGCGGGGACAGTTTGCTTCGCGCCGTTGAAACTCTGCTATCGAACTTTCCCCGACACCTGACAAATACTGTTTGCGTTTTGTGGCAGCTTAGCTTAATACAGACCGTGATTTTGGGCAAGAACCGGCTCAAATCTACGAAACCCAAGACTACCCGACAGCTGTGTTGTGAAAAGAACATTAAACTCCCCTTACCCAAATAGGAACAAGATACAATAAACTTGTGATGATACCAAAGGCGCTCACAAATTTACTACCGTCGCTCACGATTCCGAGACCTTCTCATTGCAAGACTGCTCTATCTTTTAGCTCAGTTGGTGGCTTTTAGACCCGGTCTCTTACTCCTTTGGAAGCGCCCACAGCGTTACATCTATGAGCGAGTCGGGATTGATCAGCACTGAAAGCACTGTCCAATTTGGTGTACAAAGCTGCATACGAGCTATAGGCGTCAGCTTAAACTGCGAGCAGGACGTAAACGGACGTTTCACCTCGTGACCTTGTGCAGCTTATTACACTAATCTGAATAACGCTTGAAAGAGTAGTACGACAGAGTGAAACACGACTGGGGCCGAAGGCGATTAGAGAGGTTTTCATCACAGTATCATACAAAATTCGATCCAAACGGTAATTGGCGCCGTTACTAAGATAAAATACTGGAGAACAGGGACGATCTGTAAACCATGAGCCCTTGACGATGCACTGATACAAACAGGAGAATATCATCTGAAAAGCTGTGTTGTATCACGCACGACGGGCTATGTCGTGAGTTGCCAACCAAAAGTGTGCGACGGCCCCCTGCCTCCCCCCCCCACACTCATAACGGCTGCTAGACAGTGTTAAACCTGCGCTTTCGACGATGAAACCTTGTCCTCCCACTATCCCTATCACTGGAAAATAAAAATTCGCGTGTTGTTGGCTGGGTCAACTGGTCGTCTTCGGAGGCTAGTCACACTCTGCAGTCGAACTGTGTTGCTTTAGTTGTTACTTAACTTTGTACGGTTCAGTCTCGAGCTGACTGGCAGGATAAATCTCAACTTTAATGTTGTTTTGAGGCCTCCGCAGTAGATAGCCTACTATTTCTGTTCCAGTATATTTCCCTGTACTGCACTATCCCTCTTCTTGTCTAGTGCGTAAATAAAATTTCATCATCATCAGTATTCTAAGGAAATTTATTACTGTGTTGCAAAAATCCCACACGGCATGTGGGCTTCATTTTAGCCATTATCGCGGCCCCTTGGCTTTGATCGCAGCACGGTCCTGATCAATTTGGTCCCAAAGACTATCTGGAACCTGATAATTATCAGAAACAGCCCAAACTTCAATCATGACAATAGCTGCAGTGACGGTAAAGAAATAAGATAAATTTAACGGTACGAAAGTCCAGATCTCTTCAACAAGAATGAACTGAAAGTGGATTACCAACACAGGCACAACCTTCAAGGTACTATTCTAAGGACTTTCGATTGTCGGATGAAACTGGCACCGTTCAAAGTTAAATCACGTCCAAAGAACATGCATGTATCCTACTACATAACAAATCCCACATTTTGATGAACGGTGACCCAAGCATGACGCATATCCCAGGGTTGGTAAAGGCGCCAATACGCAAGAATTTGCCTTAAGATAAAATGCTCAATCAACTTAATAGAAACTACTCAAATTACTGTTTTCATGAAAATGGGTGCACCAGCGTATGTGTAATGTCCTGGAGAATAGTACTGCCGGAAAACGTAACCGCAAGCAGGCCTGAATAACAAGTTTCGTTTTCAGCGTCCCTTATTCAAAATCTGAGACATTCAAGCTTTCTAAACATTCCCAGGTGAGTTGGTTATTTATTCCTGTCTATACCAAACCTGGGGCAAACCTCGCATTTGCGTCATCCTTTTCCAAAATGGGTGACGGAAAACTGATCGATGAACCGTACTTTTTGAGTTGGAACCGACAACATTGTTAACTTGCATATCGACGAAAATCACCGGATTCGCAGCTGATAACCTTCACTCATTTTCCAGCCGGACTCGCTTCTCTCAAGGATGGAAAACACACTCACCCCCGAACATACACTATCCCGTCAAAATTCAGGATGAAAATATAGCACTCTTGAGTAAAAACAAGTCGAGAAACCTCCTTACTGTCTCAATATTCACTTTTGTACCGTGAACAGGCAGAACAGCCTAAGCAACGGCTTTAGTCTTCACTGGCTGCCTCGGTTTCATCCAACTTCCGCTTTTTGCCCTTGGGTGTTTCTGCAAGAAAAAAAAATGATGGATTTTATTTATGGCCGTCAAAGTAAATACAAGGCACAAAGACGGTGTAAATGATAAGGAAAAAAGAGAAAAAGAAAGGAAAACACGAAAGAGAAATGCTACATTGCTACACCATCAGAAGTTTCGTGACACCAAGAACAAACAAGCAAAAGAGCCTCCGCCTCCCGATCTCTGTAATACGACCATGCGGAGTCGAATAGATTCCCGATGTCCTGCCCGATGCAAACGAGTCAAGGTTAGGGGGCTACGCGGAACCTCACAATTCGTTACCTCTACAAACAGCTAACCGCAGTAGAGCCCCGGAGAAGAAAGTCCAGAGTAACAGACACTATTGGTTGTTTAACATTATGACGTCACTGCAGAGGCGGGTCATACACGCCTGCTAAGGTCTTTTCCTCTCAAGAGGCAGCGGCTAAGAGGGAAGTAGACGGGCGTCAACTTAAAGCTCGGCAAGTAGCTCTAGCTCTGCTCAGTTTTGTCAGGGTATTCATAGTCCGTGCATGGGACCAAACACGGAGGCTCTTGGCTTATTTGTTCTTGATGAAACCAGGGACCCATACATTTCCTGTAATGACTCGCCATTCAGGGGGCTTGTCATTTCCTATGCTTCTATGTTGCCCGAGCCTCACCTAGTTTCCAAAAATTTCACTTGGGTCGAATCATCGTTCTTGCTCAGATAGAGCCAATCCCGGGCCTCCATGGACGTGAGACCAAAGAGACTCCTCCCTCAAGGCAATATTTTATCCCCGTGGGTATTTCTCGAACTATCTGACGCTCGGTCAAGAGGGTCAAGAGCGCATCAGAAATCTCTTATTGACAAGCCCCCTGAATATTACACGAAATGTATGGGTCCCTGATGACATTCAATACAAGGATGAGCAATTTCAATAGATAACACTTTTGGCGTTATAAGTAAGTAAGTAATTCATTTCTGGCCCGCCATTTGAAAAGCGGAGTACGTAAAGTAAAATAAAATAATCATATAAAACACAACAAAACAGAATATACAATTTTTCATTCATCATTATTTGCAAGCGTTACAGAAAACGTAAAATGGGGGGGGGGGGGGTGCTTCTACGTTTCAGATATTGCACGTACTACGCATAGTAAGCATTACATTGTGCGTTTGACATTCAATGTCCATAAGTTGCTCAACCCCAACCGCTGCGGACAGCTGCTCGAACAAAACATCCCCGGCACGACGCGAGGCCACTCCCGTAAATTCGATCTTTCGGCACGAAACGGGAGCGATACAACTTTTTTTAAATCGGGTTGTCCACTTGTGGAACTCTCATATCAAGGATACAATGTTGGCAGAAACTATGGCTAATTTCATGAGAAGAGTAGACCATGACTTGATTTGTCATCCAAACCTAAAAAAAATGTCCACAGCTCTTCAAATTTCAGAGTGAATCTTATCTTACCTTCTTTGCTCTCGTCGAGTTCCTCTTCTTCTTCCAGGAGATCATCATCATCTTCTCCATCACCGTTTGCCTCGTATTCATCATCTTCATCTTCCTGTTCCTCCAGATTCGAATCGTAGATGGCACTCAATCCAACCCCTTCCTCGTCTGATTCGTAGTCAGATCCTTCTGCAGATAGAATGAGTTAAGGGGAGCTCTTCATAGTCGCAGCGTAAGAGGTTTCTTCGGGCCGAAATATCGCCGAAAACAGATTTCAGCTGATAATTTCCAATGGTCAAGAGCAAATTCTGATTCGAGCGATTCTAATGCCAAGTCCGATCCTCCTACTGTAATGGTAATGCAGAAGGGAGGATCGGTCCTTACTTGTGTTCCACGAGCGAGGATGGAAGTGTAGCTCTTTTGGTGTGTAAGTGCGTGGAATTAAATGAATGGAGAAAGGAGGTATTCGGAGAAAGTGAACATAATGAAGAAAGGATGGTAGGGATGAATGTTTTCTGAGTGTGCAAAATTGGGCTTGCGATGGAATATAGAACGAGTCTTTGGGAACAGGAAATCTTTGTATAACCATTAGAATTAAATCGATATATATTTATGTAAGTTCTGTTGCCATGGACCTCGGTTTGTTTTTGGTAATTTAGTCCTACTCATATACTACAAAGAACTTAGATTCAATGCCCAAAAGCCAATAAGGGTATCGCACCAAACATAAAAGAAAAACAGAAGAAAGATAAACTACCTTGTTGGGAATCGTCCTATTCCATTTCAACTTATTTGAATATTTTGCGCTATTCCCGATTCCAACGCCATCCGTTTTGGGGTAAAGAGTAATACATCTTCATAGTAGCGCTACCAGTTCAGTTGGTAGACAGCCTTCAACAGATTCATGGCTTGTATTATTTAAAGTGGATTTCCAGTAATTTTAAGGTAAACCTTTTCGGATTACTATATAGGTATACAATTAAGATATGTAGCTTATTGAAATTATAAACTTTGACGTAAAGTATTCACTCTTAAAGTAAAATCAGAAAGTAAAAGATTTATTATTTATTTAAGGGTTCGTGACTTCACTCATTCCTGACGTGTACAGTTGTAAATAGTCTTGCAATAAACGTTATTTAACGTTGCAACAGACGAATTGGCGTGCCAGCTAGGGTCTTCACAGCAGACCTATACTACAAACTACATGTATATTGCGCAGACGTTGCGGGGAAGTCACGGTGTACTGGCTCTCAGGTTGCGGACTGCAGGGAATCGCACTGATTTCCGCAGCTTTTCCTCTCATTTTCTTAGTCCCCCACAAAAAAAGTACTTCGAACCCTTACTTACCTTCATCATCGAGGTCCTCTTCCTCATCATCATCATTACCATTGTGCTCGTCCTCGTCTGTTTCGGGCATTTCTTTCTCGTCCTTGTCATAGCTGCAATAAGAGACTTTGTCACATTCTGACCATAATTCTCTTGATTCTCTTTGACTCCTTTCTCCAATTCTCTTTCGACTCTTTCATTAAAATTCTACCCTACCTCAACTCAGGTTTGTCTCCACAGGTCATCGAAACGATACACAAGGAAACAAAACGGGATTAATACACGATCCATCGAATTTTTAGCCAAGTTGCTCACATGTTTTTTTTTCTTCTGACTCCCAAGCTTTCCCAAATTTAAAGGAACAGTAAACTTGACTACGCAACTTTCGGCCATCGAATCGCCCGGGGGGCTTAGATAAATATGCAGGGTCTAATTGTCGACGCCCCCCCCCCCCCTTCTTTGTTATCTCGAACCGTCTCGAACCCCCTCCTTAGTGTTCCCAAAGCTAGCTGGCAGGCCCTTGCCCCTTATGGGCAAGGGTAAAAGTTCGCCTTTTTACGTGTAGACTACAGACAAACAAACAACCTCCCCGACAAGACGGCCTGGGTTCGATTCCTAGTCGCGGCACACAAACCTTTTGCTTTTTTTTTCTACTAACTCAAAAGTCGAATTCTCGAAAACTGCCCGGAAACTGCAATGGTCGTAACGAGAATTTTTCTTACTCTCAATATCGACTCAGGGGACATTCTTGATATGTTAGCTAGCTCCCCGAGTCAAGTTTGAGTCAAGTTTTCTGTTCCTTTAAGCGAATAGACAATGGACATATGCTTAAAGGGTACGTGCTAACAGTCTGCTTTTCGCAGTTGGATACGAATTTCTTCCTTAGCTCCGAATATCGAGCCATCGCGCGCAATGACGTGAGTTTCGCATGCGTATTTTCGGAAGCGAAATCTTATCGGGCTGTGTGTCCAAATTCACAGGAGATTCGCGAAATGTTTTACGTTTCTTGCAATAATGGTAAATGGAACGAGAAGAAAAAAAATTGGTTTTGCAAGGAATTCATACGTTTAATGAGGTTACCTAACACTCAGCCTGTGTGATATCTAGTTAGTGTATCTCAAACGAAAGAGAGCCCTTTAGTTTACCTTTAAGACTAAGAAAAAAGGCGACAGCAAATGTGAATATAAATGCAGGAAACGGTTTAAGCGAGACTCGCAAAGACGAAGTCCACCTACCCCTAATATCTAGTTAGTGTATCTCAAAACGGAAGATAGTCCATTAGAGCCCTTTAGTTTACCTTTAGGCCTAAGGAAAATGGCGACAGCAAACGTGAATAAAAATGACTAAGTCCACCTACCCATCTAGGTACTTCAGGTTAGGCAGTAGCTGAAATACTTTCTCCTTATACTCATCAATGCTGGTCACCTCGTTGTTGAACAAATCCAGGCTCTTCAGGTTCTGGAACTCTTTCTATAAATCAAAGAACAGTCAGAATTATTTCCAGGTTCTCTACGGTCTTCCCTTTAACTGCTGTGCTTCTGACAAAGTCCATTGGTGGTGGCCTCCCATCTTTCCAGGAACTGCGTAGTTACAAAGTCACCAAAAAAAATTCCACTGTTTCGTCAGTACATCTTGCTTTGTAGAATACGGAAAGGCGAGATCTGTGTCTAACGGGCTGAAAGTTAAGCACCATTTTTGTTGCTGGATTCAGATTTTCTTTGCTTTTTCTGGTTCAGGTTTTTTAATTTCAAAAGTACTTCATAACAAAATCGATCGATCAAAGGGGGCCAGCAGGGATACGAGCGTGTTAGCTCGGTCCCATTTTATAAACTAACTATACGCAGTTAATATAAATGATTCGTTCCTCCGTACTACGCACACACAAAAAAAAAGAAAAAGAAAGAATCGTTCCATTCCATATGCTTACACACGCCATACCAAACTCTCTCTTTTGGTTATTTGTATGATTGTACCGAGTTGGCAAAAAAAATGGATCTAGTAAACGAATATTTAGGACGCTTAAAAGTAGGAGAGGCCGGATTAGCGCCGCCCAAAGAAAATAGCGGCGAAGGGCGGAGCGAGTTGAATTTAATCTTTTACATCACAACTGATTCTCTTCTGCCACGATCGGACAGAAATCACCCAGTGGCAACGAGCTGTATCCGAAGGTTGTCGGCTATACCTCAGCATTCAAATGAATCTCTCCACTTCGCTAGACTGGAGGTCTAGCCATGAAGCTTCTCCTGAAGGGGTTTTATCTCCCTGTCTAGTGACAGGTACAAAGGATAGGGATGAGCTTTGCTGGTGTAAAGGAACAATTAAGAAAAAGTCTACTCTACCCCGCTACTGTTCTCGTGTGGTTTCTCCATTTGCGTCTGATAGAACGGTCAGTCAACCATGGCAATTCGACGGCATATTCCTCAAAAGTGCCGGCGACATCTGTGGGGGTTGTAAAATATTCTCTAATTCTGCATAGCTAGGGTTCAAGTAAAAGATAGCAAACTTACCAGGGGTTCTAATGACTGAAGATCTTTTATCTTATTTCCACTTAGGTTCAGATGTGTCAACTTGGGAGAACCATGCAACAAGTTTAACTGACTGGAGACGCGGTTGTCGCTCAATTCAAGCTAGAAAATAATTACATATAGGCGTAACCACAACAAGCAAGCATTCTGGTAAAGTACCCCATGTTTCTAAATCAGTCAGATTGAAAGGTTCTAGAGTAAGCTGAGTTTGGTGTAAGCGGACTACAGGAATTAATGAAAAGTATAAGTGTAAAAACCTTGAAACTTTAGGGAGTTTCCTGAAGGTCACCCTACTACACCGCCAGGCATGCCTCAGAGGCTGATGTGAGTATAATGTTAGGCTATATTTAATCTATTTTTTGGGATCCCAAAACGTTAGTGACGGATACCTATGACATTGCAAAAGTTGTCTCTCTGTCCGTCCGTCCATCTGTCTGTGAGCACGATAACTCTCGAAGGGAATGAGATATTTTGATGAAACTCGGTGTGAGCATTCTTTGGGTCAAGAGTAAGGTCGAGTTCGTAGATGGGCCCTGTAGCCCTATATTTAGGGGTGGGGGAGGGGGTTCAAATTAAGGGACAAGCAGCAAATGTGATAGTCGATTATGGGGTAAGAAGACATGCTGAACAAGAATATGAAAACAATCTTCGCGCCGGACAAGTAGTTCGCCCGGAATCCGGCCAAAACCGGAAAGTTTGTTAAAAGTAAAAGTTTTATTTGGAGTTGATTAGATGTTTGATTTTGGGGTAAGAAGCCATGCTGAACACGAATATGAAAACCATTTTCTTGCCGGACAAGTAGTTCGCCCGGAATCCGGCCAAAACCGGAAAGTTTGTTAGAAGTTAAAGTTTTATCTGAAGTTGATTAGATGTTTGATGTAGGGGTAAGAAGACATGCTGAACAAGAATACGAAAACCATTTTTTCGCCGGACAAGTAGTTCGCCCAGAATCCGGCCAAAACCGGAAAATTTGTTAAAAGTAAAAGTTTTATTTGAATTTGATTAGATGATAGATTTAGGGGTAAGAAGAGATGCAGAATCCGTATATGACAATCACTCTTTAGCCGGACATATAGTTCGTTCGGTATCTGGCTGAAACCGGAAAATTTGTTAGAAGTTAAATTTTTTTTTAAAGTTGATTAGATGTTGGATATAGGGGTAAGGAGATACGCTGAATCCGTTTTTGAGCTTTAGTTTTTCGCCGGACAAGTAGTTCTTGAAGTTCGCCAAAACCGCAATATTCACAGAAGTAAGCTAGGGTCGTTTCGATCGGCTTATAGAGGTAAACGCACATGCTGAATCCATATCTGAGCTTGGATTTCTAAATGATTAGCTGTTTGGCCTGGCGAAGACTGGATCTGGCGAAGACAAAACGTAATTGTCTGGATCAGATATTGAATTTTGGGATCACATCGGAACCTTTGGTCTTGTTTGTATTGTGCCCAATTTGCTTTGGAATACACACTTATCAATAGAAGAAAATTACTATGTATGTCTGTTAAGCTAGGTTTTCACTGGGTGTAAAACAAAATGCACCAGACAAAAATTTCTGAAGTCTAAAGTTTTATCTAAAAGAACGAAAGAAACTCGCTCTTTCTATCTTAACTTCGGCTGATTATGGGGGTGGCAAAATGTACCATAAATCTGCCCAATCAGACCACACCTTGAAGTCCCATCTTCGTCACATTTATTCACCAGGTTTCAGATTTCTCACAATATAGTAGTGTTACAGTTGTTGGTGGCAAATGGATATGTCAGCTGATTTTTTTTTTTAATTCAGCTCATATATTCTTTTGCCACTATCAACTATGATTCGCAGTCAGCCTGGGCTGAAGGAATATTTTACTATGCTAGTGTTCAATAATCCCAACCAATCCCAGCATGCTGCCACTGATATCCTGACATCACAGTCTCCCTAAACAAGAGCCTTTCTTTTTCATTTCGATAGCTATGGCAAGGTAACTATGCAAATCAGTTTACAATCCAGTGTCCTCGAAGTTTGATTACTCAAGTTAAGGCTATACATGAGGTATCTGCTTAAGAGGCATTTGGATAAATATGATCTGAGGCCTCACAATTTTAACTGCGATAGGTATAAGAAGTTATGGTGTTACTGAACTAAAAAAAAAACGAAGGATGATACCATACAGCTTGCAAATAAATATTTTAAATATTTATTAGTGCTTTAAAACTATCTAGCTGCCACATTTTTTCTAATATCCCTTCTTCTACAAGCAATCGAGAATGGGTCTAATCTTTTTCAGTCTGGAGAAAAGCGTGGGCGTTAGAGCTGAATATAGAGAGAGTTGAGGAGAGAGCTTGTTTAGTCTAGTAAATTTTTGTCCGAAATATTTGATTATCTTAACTGTATCCTCACACTAGGCAAGTATGCAGCCTCCATTTCCTGTGTTATTATTACTGTCTTACCTAGAACATAGATCCCTCTTTAAATTTGCAACCGGACAAGATCCCAGAGAGCCCAGTGGTGTTAGCCCACTAGTTACAGGACCAGTCTACCGCAAATCTCTGGTTTTTGGATGCAAAATATTGGGTGTACCCAGCCTGGAATAGCCCATGCCAAACACCAGATACCCTATGCCAAATACTTGTCACCGTAACCCTAACCGAACCCACTAAGTGGAGATTCCGACTGGTTGTTTTCGAACTCCACTCAAATCCTGGATTGGGTTGGGGTGCCCAATGTTGGTAACTGGCATTTGGCTCAGGATATTCCAAAACTAAGGGTATAGCCAACATTTGGCATAGCTTATCTATAAAACAGGGATTTGGTAGACTGTGATGGACTTCCTTTAATGGCACAAGCCTTAAACTACAGGCTAACTTGACTTGATTTGAAACTTATACTATAGACATAACTCCAGGTTCTTTTGTTCATTATTTGTAGTCTTACCTTTTTCAAATTTGGCAGCTTTGGGAACCCTTTCAGAGTAGTAAGGCCAACATTGATCAGGCTGAGGTTTTCTAAACTCATAAAATCCTCAGTTAGTCCCATAATTGTTGTACTTTTGCAGTTGTCGAGATTCAGCTCTGTAATCTAGAAGCAGAAAAACAAAATCAGCAAGGCAGAAACAATATAACCATTCAAAAGATGTTCTGGATGCTCATCCTTCGATGGAGATTTTCTTGGAAGTCAGACAATATTCTCATACAACAACAATAACTTTTTTCAGCCATGGTTCGTAGAGAAACAGAACAAAAACACAATAAAAAACATAGAACCAAGCTAAACACACAGGTTCTTAAGTAGCGTCCTCCTCAGAGGAAGGCAGCTAAAAAAGGGGCCAGGTGCATTCTTGATTGGAATTTTATTCATGCAGAACAGTCCCTGGTCAGGAAAGGCTTTGCGCTAGGTGCCACTATATTTTACAGAAGGATCTCAGGGCATGATCTGGGCAAAAGCTGAAAATTAGCCTATTCTAAATAAATTAAAGAGGTGCCAAGTCCCTGCTGACTGGTGAGATTCTTCGTTTTTACAGGACAGAGATGGCACAAACTATAGCTCCTTTCAGGAGTGGCATATACAACAAGTGGAGAGATGTTGCCTGGAAAACTAGCCACAGGGATGCTGTGTAAACTTCCAGACTGTAAGCACCGACAATGTCAACTAATATAAGGTAATGTATGTCGAGTACATGTAGAGGGCATGTGACTTAAAACACTGTTTCAAGCCCTTATTAAATGCTCTATTTACCTTTTCAACACTGATACTATGACATTTTTTATGCTCTATTTACCTTTTTAACCCTGATACTATGACATATTTTTCAAGTTGTTTCTTCTAACTACAGCCTGATGAGGAATTTTGCCAAGAAGGACTGAAATACCGCTGAGCAAACCTCAACTGACTTGTCCAATTAGTACCAATAAATATGATATGACTTTCATTGGAGGCTGCTCTTCCGGTTCAGGCAAAAGAACTGTCCCAGGAAAATGTAAGAAACATAAGCCTTTATTTCTATTTTTTTTTGTTTTGGGTTGTTGAATTTATGAGCACTCTGAATAAATAATTTGTCAAATTCGTGTCGGCTATGAAGGTAAGTTCAGACTTTGTTCATTTACATGCTACATATAGCCTAGGTGCAAACATAATACATTATTAAAGTCCGAAACCTATTAGTCGAAATTTTAAGCAAGTATATAGCTGGTTTCGAGGTTGTCCACCCAATGTTGTCCACCAGTTGGTGAAAAAAAAAGTCAGCGCAAAGTGCTGCAAGTTTGTCTGAACAGTAAATCTTTTCTTAAAAACCTTTGATTTTTCTAAAAAGTGTTTTTCGTTACAAAAACTCAATTTTTCTCATAACAGTTGGTCAAAAATACCAGCCAGTTGGAAAAATACCTTGCCCCCAAAACACTTCGGCTAGTAACACCTGGCCTGCGCCTGGCCCAGAGCACGACTAGCAACAAGCCTTGGCTTATTATGAATGTGATTTAGGCTAACTGAGAACTGAAGTTGTAGATTCCAACATCTCTAATCTCAGTTAGCCTAACTAACAGCTAAATTTGTCGAAAAATTAGAATCTAGCAAAATCTCATGATATCCGATGCAGGCTACATGTGGGAGATCTGACCAAGGCTGAAGTAAGGTGTCTTGGTGGTAGAACAACATAATTTTTTAGGGTCACATCCAACTGTCCAATTTCGAACAGTGACACTGTAGTAGAGTGTAGTTTTTCTTTTGCCAACTAATGGTACAGCACAAAATATATTCTTAGGAAACCACAAGGAACTAATCTGACATATCCTGGACTCATCAGTAGTTCACTTTCATTACAGTGTCAATATGCTGCTTAGAGAAAAACGGCACCATCAACATTTTTAAGGCCTAGGCCTAGCTAGGTAAATATAACACAGGGTCACAGGAAAACATATGTCTAGCCTATTGTATGTGAAAATTAACCATCAGAAAAAATTAACCTCTTCGGGAGCTTTCCCTCTCTTCTCAAGTTCTATTCTTTTTTCCATTTCAGCTTGATTTAAAACAGAAACTTCAAAATTAATGCAACAAATCCTTGCTTGCTTCTTCAACTTGCTCTTGGCGCCAGTCTTGGATTTGTCGCGTTTTCGTCTTCGATAGATGGCATTGCTGAAAAGCTGCGTTCCCAGATGCTACTTCTGATAGCTTGATGCATGGAATTCGGACATACTCTAGTTGGATAATAATTATAAGAAATGGTCGTATAAATATACAAAATCTCAATGTCCAATCATACATATACACATCGCGGTCATTAGCCAACTAGTTGGCTACTGTAAAAATCCCTATAGGAAAAGCCGTCGTTGCCGACTAGTTGGCTACGAGAAAAATTCGAATAGGATTTTTGTTTGTTTTCCAGCTAGTTCGCCGCTGTAAGAAATTCGTATAGGAAATCCCGCGTTGCCGACTAGTTGGCTACAAGAAAAATTCGTATAGGATTTTGTTCGTTTTCCAACTAGTTCGCCACGAAATTTCTTCGTATAGGAAATCCCGCGTTGCCGACTAGTTGGCTACAAGAAAAATTCGTATAGGATTTTGTTCGTTTTCCAACTAGTTCGCCACGAAATTTCTTCGTATAGGAAATCCCGCGTTGCCGACTAGTTGGCTACAAGAAAAATTCGTATAGGATTTTTGTTTGTTTTCCAGCTAGTTCGCCGCTGTAAGAAATTCGTATAGGAAATCCCGCGTTGCCGACTAGTTGGCTACAAGAAAAATTCGTATAGGATTTTGTTCGTTTTCCAACTAGTTCGCCACGAAATTTCTTCGTATAGGAAATCCCGCGTTGCCGAATAGTTGGCTACAAGAAAAATTCGTATAGGATTTTGTTCGTTTTCCAACTAGTTCACCACGAAATTTCTTCGTATAGGAAATCCCGCGTTGCCGACTAGTTGGCTACAATAAGAAATCATACAGGAGAAATTTATTAGCCAACTAGTTCGCTACCGTAAAAACTTCTCATAGGAAAAGCAGGCGTTGCCGACTAGTTGGCTACGAGGAAATTTCGTATAGAATTTTGTTTGGTTGCCCAACTAGTTCGCCACCGTAAGATATTTCGTATGGGAAATCCCGCACTGCCAACTAGTTGGCTACGTCGAGAAATCGTATAGGAGAAAACTTTGTATCCAACTAGCTGGATATGTTTCACAGTCGTATTGGGATTTCAGAAAATATCCAACTAGTCGGACTGTATGAATTCGCAAAGAGATTTCGGAAAATATCTAACTAGTCGGAACAAATTTCAGTCTTAGTTAAGGGTCTCGGAAAATATCCAACTAGTTGGATGTATGAACAGGGACAGGAATTTCAGAAAATATCCAACTAATCGGAATAGCTTTCAGTCAGGGTCTCTGAAAAAATCCAACTAGTCGGATTGTATGAACACTGATCGGAATTTCAGTAAATATCAAACTAGTCGGAACAGCTTTCAGTCTCAACAAAGATTTCGACCCCATTAGTTGGCTATGCGCCACTTTGCCTAATACTCAATGAACTAACGGCCATCGAATTGGATAATCAGCGTCTCTTTACAAATTTTTTCATTTGAGCGAATTAGTTTGATAATTTATCATTCGTTGACAAATTTTCTTATTTTAGCGAACTAGTTGGATAATCATCTTGTGCCCCTATAGGAATTTTCTTATCATAGCCAAATAGTTGGATAATCATCCTGTGTTCCTATAGGAATTTTCTTATTTTAGCCAACTAGTTGGATAATCATCCTCCGTTTTATAGGAACTTTCTTATTTGCCAACTAGTTGGATAATCATCCTCGGTTCCTATAGCAATTTTCTTATATGTGCCAACTAGTTGGATAATCATCCTCCGTTCCTATAGACTTTTCTTATATGTGCCAACTAGTTGGATAATCATCCTCGGTTCCTATAGGAATTACTACACAAAATTTCGCGTGCGGCGCATTTCGTAGTATTCTTTATTCGGAAGAACGGTGTTTTATTTAGTTGGCGTTTTAGGATTGAAATTCTTGGAGTTTGAAACACCTTAAAAGCTAGAACTTGTAAGCTAAATTTTTCCAGAAAAAAAGGCAGATCTAAAATACTTCGCCTGCGGCGATTAATTTAACTTGTTCTGGGTACAGTCGTTGGAAGCTTCAGTTTTTAGCGAAGCTGCAATGAAATCCCGAATATAAGAATTCAATTTAAGAATTTACATTCAAAGACTAATCTCAGCTGATGCATCACAGTTAATTTTACACCGGTTCAATTTTGTGCTGGCGGGAAATGTACGCCGTTGCCGCGAAGCGGCAAGGGCGTTTTTTGTCGGCACATTTTTGAGTCCGTCGGCACAAACTGGACGTCCCCCCCCCCAAGGTAAAAGGCTAGTGGCGCCCCTGCTGCAAGGGAGTCCTTTTTGATGATGGTGACGATAATCAGAGCATTCCCGTCCGTGGGGACTCGCGAGAATACGCGAATGAGTCCCCGGGACAAACAAAAACGCGGGGGCTCCTCAAGTGGAGTCGTCGAGGAACGGCGAGAATACGCTTTATCATTAACAGGGGACTCCTTTTCAGTTCAGAATTCAGACGCAACACGAGAAGTCGTTGGTGCAGTTGCTTTGCTTCTCGCAAAACACGTATTAGGTCGGAACCACAAGTCTACCTACCGGCGTCACCTGGACCTTAGTGAGTCTGGCACGAGAGTTCCCTTCGCCTGCCCAAGTAGCCCCTGGAGAATGGAAAGAATACACTTTCTGAAATTTTTTTGTATTATAATGCAATTGTACAGTCAGATTCAAATAATCAAAAATTATTAAGATTGGAAATGATGGACCATAGCCTTCATAGACAAATTGCACCATCTGAGTAAGTCCGGCAAGGATGTACCCCAAACCAATACCCCAAAAAAACTTTCTCATTCCCGTGTTCTCGTCGTTTTCCTTCTAAGGACTCCCCAGGAAGTCCCGGGGAACTGCAAGAGTACGCAATTAGAAACGTCGGAGCGCGACTAAAAAAGAAATGATGCGAGCGCCGCGAACCCTACCGACGAAGAGATTGGAACCTACTTTAGCGGTACATTCAAACGAAAAATACAATGTGCTTCGGATGAGATTTTGTTTCTGATAATGGTTCTAAAAAAGTTTTGTTTAGAACTTCTTTGGCTTCCGTAGACTTAGCCGCGAATTCACAGGTAAGTAAGTAGGGTTAACACCTCTGATTTGGAGAAATTGAAATTGAAGGAGTCAATTGATAGGCCAGGGCTAAAAATGTTTCGTATTTTTTCGAAACCAGCAGAACTATTTGGTATATTTATGGGGATTCCAGAACTATTGGCATATTTATGGGGATTCTGTACAGATTCTGAATGAATGAATGAATGAATTTATGAATTTTATGATAATTGCCAGGGGGGCAGACTACATGGAAAATAGATAGGGTGCTGTCAGATTTTTCATCTCCATCATCAGTCGCGTCCTTTTGTTTTTGTTATGAAAAATATGATGGGATTGTCTTTGAATTCTCTAACTCATGGTGGTAATTTCAGCCCTGTCCGAACTGGTGCACAATTGTGATGACAGAAACTGTGTTTTTCATGCATGCACTGTGTACTGAAATCCATGCACCATACATGAAATCCAAGGTACAGTGCTTGAACGTCCAGCACCCAGGCATGGTGCTAGACGTTTGAGCACCGTGCCTGAAAAGGGGCTAGTGTACTAGACTGAGCTATGGCTGGACTGCACTCAGTCTGATTAGAAAGCTTCGAGAGAGGAAATTAATCTGTGGTATGATCATAGAAGCATGCGTTTGTGTTCTGAATGAGGAGTTGAGTACCAGAGATCTATAATCCAGTTGGACGCTCTGTGCAGTGCGCACAGTCTAATAAAGTATGTCCTAAATGTTTTACACTGTCAAAGTATGTCCTTTTCCGATATATTTCTGATAAACATGTTTAAATGCTGGGTATGCTGGCAGAGGCAGGACAGGGATAAATATGGTGCTTATACACATATTTACCTCTTATTCTCTTGAGTGTAGCCTACCAGTCCAGCGTACAATAATTTTGAAGTCAAAACAAAATCCTGGTTTATCTAATTATCAAAGTGTGTGCAGTGGCATCTCTCTGAGGAATAAGGGGTATAGATATGTATGAACATCGCATACACCCCTGCCTGCACAGTGCCAGCATGCACCAGCCTTTGAGCATAGTTATCAAGAAAGGGCTTAGTGTATTAGACTCACTAGACTGAATTGAGCTCATTTCTTTTTTTCTTTCTTCATTTTCTGTAATAAGATTAGCAAATTATAAAATTGAATGTAATAGATAGTAAAAAATCTGTATTTATTTTGTTTGTACGGTATTCTTGTTTAAAGATCACTGATATATTAGCTTGTTGGGACTCATTAGGAGCATAAGCTATGTTTTGTCTTAAATGTGTTTTGTAATCCATCCTAGGTTGCTGAAGGAGACTGCAGCTGAAATAGCAGAACCCCTGACAAGAATATTCCAGATGTCAATAACTTCCAAAACTATTCCCTCTGACTGGAAAACAGCAAATGTCATGCCAGTTTTCAAAAAAGGACAGAAGGATAAACCGCAGAACTACAGACCCATCAGCCTGACTTCTGTCCCATCAAAAGTCATGGAAGGCGTCTTAAATGATGCAATTGTTGCACATCTGGAAACTAACAGCCTGTTATACGACGGACAACATGGTTTCAGGAAGGGCCGCTCTGTGGAGACAAACCTAATTCAGTCATATGATATAATCACCAAGATGATTGAGGAAGGCCTTCCAGTTGACGTACTCTTGCTGGACCAAGCCAAAGCTTTCGAGAAGGTAGTGCACTCGTACCTGGAAAGGAAACTAGAATTCTATCAACTCCACCAAGATGTAAGGGAATGGATTATTCAGTTTCTCAAGGATAGAATACAGAGGGTGATGATGTATGATGAGGAGGGGAATCAAATCATGTCAGACCCAACTCCAGTGCTCAGCGGAGTTCCGCAAGGAACTAAACTGGGACCTACCCTCTTCAATATATTCATCAATGACTCAGCCCAGTCAGTGCAAAATGACCTTAAACTGTTTGCAGACGACTCGAAATTGTTTGGCCCAGTCGCAAACAACCAACAGTGCACAGCTCTGCAGGCAGATCTGCACACCCTCAACAACTGGTCCTCTTCCTGGTAGTGTTGTAAAATTACCGTAAAATAAAAAGTCGGTAAGTAAAATTGGTAAAATTGGTAAAATAAGGTAAAATAGGTAAAATTGGTAAAATAAGTATTTCACGGAGAATATATGGTGAGATTGGTATTTCAGGGTAGCTAAAAGAATTTGACACATTTTCCAAATTTATTTGAAGCTGGTGCGATTGATCTGTAGAGATTTTAAGGGAAAAGCACGCGGAAAGTCACTTTTCCTGCACTTCTGAAATAATTAACTACTAAGTGCTATGGAGTCGGGAATCCCTTCGACCAGTTGCTCATATAATTCATTGCGTCCATGGCTTCGGTAATAGCACGACGAAAGTAGCATAAGGTGTATTTTGCAAAATTTTCCCGCATAATTTTCTTATCGCTGGATAAGTTAAAACACACAACCGGGCTTTACACCCATGCCTGCGTAGGCATAGTAGCACTAACTCACAGCTGAAATAATCAACAATATAGCACTTGTCGATAAAACCTATCACGGCAGACCCACCCAAATTAGCAATATATTCGCTTTCCGTATCATTCACCTCTCATTCCTTTGAAAATCTGAAGACATTTTCAAACTTTCCTGGTGCCTCCCTGGTCCCTTGATTCCCTGGTTTATTCTGTGTGGCAAGAAGTATTACGTTGTCATTAAAATATGAGTAAATTAGGTAAAATGTTTCTGAAATTTTTTTGAACCTGCTTCTGAGAGTGTAAACTATCAGTAAAATACGAATAAAATACGTAAAATACTGGTAGAATACGTAAACTAGGTAAAGTGGTAAAATACCAATTTTACGGGGGTCCGTAAAATTACGGTAAAATACCGAATTTTACCGTGACCAATTTTACCGTTTACAACACTACTTCCTGGTCCCTCGAGTTTAATGCTGAAAAGTGCAAAGTCCTACATCTTGGCCCTAAGAACCCAGGAATGACATATACAATGACAGATCGTACTGGGAAGCTCATAACTTTGGAAACTGTCACCGAAGAAAGAGACCTTGGGGTCATTGTTGACGACAAAATGAAATTCCATAGTCACAGCAAATACCTAGCTGCCAAAGGCAACAGGTCCCTTGGTCTCATCAGACGTAATATCACCAGTAGATCTCCCAGGACAATCAGGAAGCTATATACAGGATTGGTCAGACCACAACTTGAGTACGGAGTCTCTCTTGCCGTTCCTCACTATGTCATGGACAAGAAGATCCTTGAGAGCGTTCAGCGGAGGGCTACAAAGCTACCAACCAAATGTAAGAACCTCTCATACCCTGAACGCCTCAAGAAACTCAAGCTGCCAACCCTGACGTACAGGAGGAAGCGCGGAGATGCAATCCTGACCCACAAGCTGCTGGAGAATGGTGTCACACCAGGGATTTTTAATAAGTCGCTCTCTAGCCACACCCGGGGCCACACCAAGAAGCTCCAGCAGCAAAGAAGCTCACGGAGAGAACGTTCCAACTTCTTCTCAACTCGTGCTGTTCCACTGTGGAATTCCCTTAGTGAAGAAACAGTTCAGTCCAAAACTGTTGACAACTTCAAAAAAGCAATTGACCGAGACTGGGCAGCGATGGAGTGGAAACTACACTGGGAGGCCAGTGGATCTACTCAACGGAACTAGACAACGCACTTCCACCTCCATCACTCAACCGGCGAATCTACAGGATGTTCACCCAACCTTATTCGCCGGCCAGTGCGATTTAAGGTAATTTAAGGTAATTTAAGGTAAAAATGTTTTGCATTAACAGTGGTATCACCTCCTTGAAACTTGGTGGATCTTGTGCCTGGATTTTTAAACCTTGAACTCTAGCCAGTAGTTTTTCTCTTACTTCTGCTGAGATAGCTAGCCTGCAGTAGTGGTGCTTCTTGAATTTATTTTTGGGATCCCAAAACGTAAGTGGAGGGATACCTATGACATCGCAAAAGTTGTCCGTCCGTCCGTCTGTCCGTCTGTGAGCACAATAACTCTCGAAGGGAACGAGATATTTTGATGAAACTTGGTGTGAGCATTCTTTGGGTCAAGAGTAAGGTAGAGTTCGTAGATGGGCCCTGTACCCCTACATTTCGGGGTGGGGAGGGGGTTCAAATTAAGGGGCAAGCACAAATTTTTCAAACAGCTAGTCTGATAGTCGATTATGGGGTAAGAAGACACGCTGAACACGAATATGAAAACCATTTTCTCGCCGGACAAGTAGTTCGTCCGGAATCCGGCCAAAACCGGAAAGTTTGTTAAAAGTAAAAGTTTTGTTTGAAGTTGATTAGATGTTTGATTTAGGGGTAAGAAGGTATGCTGAACACGAATATGAAAACCATTTTCTTGCCGGACAAGTAGTTCGCCCGGAATCCGGCCAAAACCGGAAAGTTTGTTAAAAGTGGAAGTCTTATTTGAAGTTGATTAGACGTTCGATATAGGGGTGAGAAGGCATGCTGAACACGAATATGAAAACCGTTTTTTCGCCAGACAAGAAGTTCGCCCGGAATCCGGCCAAAACCGGGAAGTCTGTTAAAAGTAAAAGTTTTATTTGAAGTTGATTAGATGTGCGATTTGGGGGTAAGACGAGATGCTGAATCCGTATATGACAATAATTTTTTTGCCTGACATATAGTTCGTCCGGAATCCGGTTGAAACCGGAAAATTTGTGATAAAGTTAAATTTTTATTTGAAGTTGATAAGATGTTGGAAATAGGGGTAACTAGATACGCTGAATTCGTTTTTGAGCTTTAGTTTTTCGTCGGACAAGTAGTTCTGGAATTCCGCCAGAAACCGGAAAATTCGCAGAAGTAAGCCAGGATCGTTTCAATCGACCTATAGGGGTAAACACACAAGCTGAATCCATATCAGAACTTGGTTTTCTTAATGATTAGCTGTTTGTCCTTAATCTGTTTCTAAATTTTAAGAGTATAAATGTTCATGGAGTCTGGCGAAGACCGGGTCTGACGAAGACAAAACCTAATTGTCTGGATCAAATATCGAAGTTTTGGGATCCCATCGGAACCTTTGGTCTTGTTAACTTTGGATGTTGCATTTTCCACTTGGCTACTATGATAGAAGTCAAATATCAGAGACAGAGCCGTTACTAGCCAAAGTGTTTGGGGGGGGGGGCAAGGTATTTACCGACTGACTGCTCATTTTTATCGACTGTTTTTGCAGAAAAAAATGACTGTTTTAAAGTAAAAAATGATTGTTTTGACGAAAAATTGACTGATGAAAAACCGACTGTTTCCAAGAAAAAAAATCGACAGTTTTTACAAAAAATCGCGGCGCTTCGCGCCGACTCGTATATTCTTTAACGACTGGCCGACAATATTGGGGAGGGGCGCCCCCCCATACGTAACGCCCCTGATCAGAGAGCAATTAGTTGTTCCTTGTCCTTAAGGTCTTATAATACCATTATGTTGGTAAATTCTTGCAGCAGTTCAATTTTGCAACTAATACCGTAAAAGATATAATACCGTATTCTTTTATTTTATTTTAAATACTCCGCTTTTCAAATGGCGGGTCAGAAATAAATTACTTACTTACTTCCTTAGCATCCAGTGTTAGAAAGAGGGGTTGCTTCACATGCTAATGCGGCTGATAATTAATATGTCTTGATGTGGCAGAGAATGGGGAGATACAGTTACCAATTGGCTTGGATGATTATTTTTAGCACTGTTACTTTTCTTTTTAACATTCGTAGTGCCAGTCAACATAATTTGCAACAACAGAAAATGAACCCCCACTCTATAATTATAATTAATATGTCTTGATGTGGCAGAGAATGGGGAGAT
This sequence comes from Branchinecta lindahli, assembly GCA_023053555.1. Lineage (NCBI taxonomy): Eukaryota > Metazoa > Arthropoda > Branchiopoda > Anostraca > Branchinectidae > Branchinecta > Branchinecta lindahli. The sequence goes on from JAKZAO010000003.1 coordinate 13,861,336, forward strand.
ACAGTTACCAATTGACAGGGATGATTATTAATAGCACTGTTACTTTTCTTTTTAACAGAAAATGAACCCCCACTCAATTTCACGCGAACACTCATTTCTCAGTGAGTCATAACGCATTCGGAAGCATGGCCGATGAAGCTGCAATGCACCATTTCGTCTTGACTATTGGCTGATTGTTTTGGTCCGGCCCGAACGTTTTACTTGTAGGCTACACCAGTTAAATATTTCTCTTTTTGTCTGTTCTTCTTGTTTTGCTTTATTTCTGAATCTGGGTGCTTTAGAGAGATGATGCGACAGACGATGTCTGCTCGTCTGGTTGGAACTTGCGACTTGGTAGGGGTGATGAAAATGCTTCCGATATAACACCTGTTACCAGTTAAATATTTCTCTTTTTGTCTGTTCTTCTTGTTTTGCTTTATTTCTGAATCTGGGTGCTTTAGAGAGATGATGCGACAGACGACGTCTGCTCGTCTGGTTGGAACTGGCGACTTGGTAGGGGTGATGAAAATGCTTCCGATATAACACCTGTTATTCGTTCATACAGAATTATTAATAAGAACAAAAGGAGAATTTTCGCAGAATGCAAAAAGGATCAGGTCTGACTATGTTGGACAGGCTCCGACAAGGCCCCCACTCATAGGCGCAGTCCCACTACTGCCCGACGCGGATTCTTTTGGCTGCTGGGTTTCCCCTCTGGCCCGGTTCGAATCTCTTTAACCAACCTGGAACGCTCGGCCTCCGCCATGTGTTCCATATTGACGCCAGGCTTAGTGCGGACACCCACTCAACATGGACGTCCAGGCCGAAGGACCCCTGCCCTCAAGCCATTCACTGACCCCGGCCCTCACTCGAGTTCAGTGTTGCCACCCGACCAAAATTAAGTTTACTAAATTCCTGAGAATTTTTTTACTAGATTCTAACAAAATTTACTAACTCAAAAAAAAAATTCGCGGCTGTCGCCGCGACACGTGCATTGCATTTTCTACCTGTTCTCCATTTCAATAATAAAGAAATACATCGAAAGACAGTTTATTATGAGTCACACTGAAAAGAAAGCAGCGAAAATATATCGGTCATCAAGAGCAGATACGTCAAAAATGGGGGCGCCCCCTCCCAACGTTGTCGGCCAATCGGCAAAGAACAAATTACTCGGCGCGAGGCGCCGCAATTTTTATAAAAAAACAGTCAATTTTTTCTTGAAACAGGCCAAATTCTTATAAAAAATGTCGATTTTTCATAAAGCAATTGGTTCATTTGTTTCTATCAGGGACAAAAGACTTTCGGTCAAATCAAAATGGACAAAGAGCTCCGAGTTCCGATCCTTGTTTTGGGTAACAGCCAAAATTGAGAACTCTGGAGTGATAAACAAGAGGAGTGGATCCTAATATTTTTGTACATTTCCTCTGAATCTATGAAAAATGACACAACTTCTGGGTTGGACCAACTTTTTTACTAGAAATTGGGATTTTTTACTAGATTAAAATGAAATTTACTAGATCCTCTATTTTTACTAGATTTAATTTTTTTTACTAGATCTAGTAAAAATTTACTGCCGGTGGCAACACTGCTCGAGTTACAGGAGCACGCTACTACTCCCAGCCGAATACTGATGTTTCCGCAACACTTTATGCGACTTAATGCTCTGTGCCGAGCGCGGGAACGAATCCTGAACACGGAAATCTTTTCTTTTGAATCGTGGCAGAACTGGAACGTGTGGAACACCAAGCTCTGCAAAGCTCTCCAAGCTCTCTCAGATTAAGATGGCCTGCCCTTAGTTGCAATTGTGATCGTCTGTCATGACGCCTGTCACAACATCGATAATGTTGCAGGGGTTGGTATCTCGGCAGTCGACAATTAGACGGCGGATAAAAGCAAGGGTAATCACTTACAGAATGGCTGCACCGTAAGTGCCCAGCCGGTGCCCATGGATGCTTGCACGGTGGTGACCAACAAGAGAGTAACTCCTCGGATAAAAGTTTCTTCACCCAGAAATATTATTTCTACCCAGAAATAGGCAACGGTGAGAAATCAAAATATCCTTACGAGGTGATAAGATCACGAATATCAAACGCTGGGGCACGCAATCGAGGGGGCTGCTCACTTCTGTCGCAAGGTGTACAGGGTCCCTGCCTCCGGGCCTGCCTCCGTGCCTCTCTGCCTCTTGGTGTACGCCAAAAATTTCATTGAGCAGCCCCTCGGGTTTGGCATTGGCATTCTGGTGAAAATGTGTCCCGTGCCTGTAGACACTAGGCTTGTACCGAAGAAACTATGTAAGATAAAAAAAAATTCTTATTACGCCATTTGATTTGCCGTGTTGGAATTAGTGGCCATCAATGTTTAACTCAAAATCGATTTTTTTGTAGTTACTAGGTTTTGGCAGAGGACAGCTGATTTACTCTTGAGCCTTGCCAGTCGTGTATTTTGAGGTTGTCTGGGGGCCCCGATTGCAAATTATCGAGGGGTTGCCCACTCTCGACTGAGTGTGCAGCAAGTGCCCTTTGCCGAACTGGTTGACACCAGCCCTCACCTGTTGCCATACGTTAAAACATTAAAATGAGCATGTTTAGAAAATGAGTCGCATAATTTACTGACGGCACCGGTGCCGGCACCGCTGATTTCGGTCACCGCCGGTCGGTGCCGAGAAAGGACGTACAGCAGGTGCCGGAGAGTCGGTAACCCCTCGCAAATTATCAACTTGTAGTGTGCACATTGACCGCTAGATAGGGATGACCACCACTACTGTCAATTATACATACGTAGATTGCGCAAAAGCACGCTTTAAATTGTCAGATTGCTGTGTAGATGGTAAATTTTAGCAAATATTGTTTTCGTTTTATAAAATAAAATTTGTTTACGGCTGAGAAAGCCAAATAGTTTACAAAGGCATACTTCAACGTTTTGTTTCTATTGGATATTTGCAGATTCTTCAAGATCCTAGATATCGGGGAACATCTTCCATGAAGCCCGGTGCCTTCATGACTCTACACCTGCTAATTCGTTTCTTAGGAGGTTCGCGGTCTTATTATCAGAGGTAAAGATATTTTGTATTTCTCACCGCTGCCTGTTTCTGAGCTGGGTCATAACTTTTGCTGCAACAATCGTAGAAAATTTTCGAATGTGCGACGCATTTGCTATAAATATATCATATTTTCTAAATTTTTCTTGGGTTCCCTATCTCTTTCAGTAATTCGCAGTTAGCATTTCGTGCTTCTTTTGTATTACAGTTTTGTCACGTGGCAAACACTAGAAATTAGCCGCGGAAAAACGCCTTTAATTTGATTCGGTTTTTCTCCAATGAATCATTTGCCCTACCGAAGCCTCTTTCTTCTTGTTTCCTTTGAAGAGCTTGGCCATCTTGTCCACAATTTCGTGTTTCCTTTTGTGCTCGTGTTTTGTCACGATCCAAAAGAAAAGGTTTCCGTGTGCAGGATTTGATCTCGCGCTCGGTACGGAGCATAAAGTGTTGCGAGAATGTTAGTTGTCGGCTGGGAGTAGTAGCGTGCTCCTGTAACTCAAGTGAGGGCCGGGGTCAGTGAATGGCTTGAGGGCAGGGGTCCTTCGGCCTGGACGTCCATGTTGAGTGGGTGTCCGCACTAAGCCTGGCGTCAATATGGAACACATGGCGGAGGCCGAGCGTTCCAGGTTGGTTAAAGAGATTCGAACCGGGCCAGAGGGGAAACCCAGCAGCCAAAAGAATCCGCGTCGGGCAGTAGTGGGACTGCGCCTATGAGTGGGGGCCTTGTCGGAGCCTGTCCAACATAGTCAGACCTGATCCTTTTTGCATTCTGCGCAAATTTTCATTTTGTTCCTCCGCGTGAAAAATGAGATAATAAGAATAATGTGGATACACTGCTGCGTCATACGCGACACGATTTTTTCTTTGATTTCCAACGTACGACAAATTCGCATGCATTTTCACATCGCAACGCAGACTTCGTTGTTTATAGGAGATTCGTTAGTCCGTGGCACTTGAGCCAGCTAGAAGGTGCCATTACCGCGTTCTCCGTCTGGACAAACAAATATTCACTCACAATCGGAAAAATAGCAGTAAAAAAGAGAAATGGAGCTGTATCCGAGGGGTTGCCCACTCCTGATTTAGCGTACAGCAAGTGCCCAGCCGGTGCCGGCACCGACTGACATCAGCCGGCACCGGTTGCCACATGTTAAAACGTTAAAATAAGCATGTTTAGTATATCGCTGAACTTATGGACGGCACCGGTGACGGCACCGCTAATTTCGGTCGGTGCCGGCCGGTGCCGAGATAGGGTGTACAGAAAGTACCGGGGAGTGGGTAACCCCTCGGCTGTTTCTTTGACTCTTTGTGCTAGAGACGTTGAAAGAAGCCATGTATTGAAAAACTTAGAATCAGACCAGCAAATATTCACAAGCGAGAAAAATTTCGCAAGAAAAAAGAGAAATTGAATTGTATCTTGGGCAATAAGTTGACGTTGAAAGAAGCCATGTAGCGAAACACTTTGAATCGGACTAGCACATATTCATAAGCGAGAAAAATTCGCAAGAAAAAACAGAAATGGAGTTTTACCTTGTGCAATAGTTCGCGTGTGACGAAGCCATGTACTGAAAGATCGAGAATACCCTTCTAAACCCTTCAACTAACCTTTAAAGTTTAACTGATAAGCCAGCTTATTTTTATATCTTGGATTTTGGTAGTTCAAGTTAGTACACTTAATTATTTTGAATAATTAATGGGTACACTTAATTATTTTGACGAGGCCAAGAGATTTTTATTTATTTTTTGGGCTATATTAGTGACGTTCAGGATATGTACTGCTGGCCTGACGAGAGGTGGAGAATTCCTCCAGAGGTGGAGAATTTGAATTTCAACAAAAGCGTGCATAAATTTGAAAGAAAAGTTTGGAAATCTATTGTATGAATATTGGAGCAATGAAATAACACACTTTCATCGGGTCTTCATGCCTAGTTAAGTGAAGAAGTGATGGGTAGTTAGACTGTCATATCTCAGTCTTATTCGGTTAAGCGTTCAGAGGTAGAGAAGTCCATGTTGCTGTGTACGAAACCTTTGGCTTTGTTTAATATCGATGAAGTTCCTGTTGGGAATGTACCTAGTCGGTACGATGAACCCTTTTAAAGAGTTCGAAGCATTCTATCATTTAACTTAAAACCAGGCAATTTTTTTATTTGAATTAAAAGTCAAAAATAGAGCTAAATATTTGGCAGTATGTTCTTCTTGTTCGTTTTTTTTGTGTCTTTTCTGTTCAACAGTTAGCCATGTTTTCAAGAAGAATTACTGGGTCAGTACTTTATAGTAAGCTGATGCATGCAGTCCCACTGAAAAATTAATGAGCGGGTAGGATTAACTGACTCGATGTCATAAAGGCTCGATTCCGTTTCTCTTAGTTGTGAACAATGCTGGCTGTTATTAGGATTGTGCAGCAAGAAAAGGTACAGTAGTGGTCAAAATATTCCTATCGACTGTCGGTGATTTCTTCCACATTTTCGACCAGATTAACTTACTCTTTAAACATTTGAGAACTTAAACGTATATTATATTTATCCTTATAATCATTTAACGTTTATTCTCAGGGTTGGTATTTACAGACGAAAACGAAGCACAAATTCAATTTAGAATTATCACTAGAGGGACAAATACAATAATCTGTAAATGAATCATTACGGTTCCAGTGTACACTATATATAATCCAGCATTATCAAATATTAATAATTTCAAGGTTGACGAGAAATCGCAAAAAGTTATTGCATAGTCCGACAGCGCCTTCTCTTTGATTTCCCGACGTAGGCTACGAGAGGATCGTATGAATGTTCACGTAGAGCGTTTCCACCTTTCTTACAACAGTAACTATTAGTCACGATTTCCGTTCCAGCCCCACAAAAAGTTACTGCGCCGACCGTTCCACCCGTCTCGAAATAGTAACTATTGCTTTATCATGCTCGTGAGCGTAGTAAGCTCACGGCTTTCTGTAACGTGATTGGCTGGGTTACCCCGTGGAGTGATATTTGACCGACCAAAAAAAAAAATGTGTTCCAGCCTTGACGCCAAGAAGCCAGGATTCGTGACGTCATGCGTGGTAACTAAGGTAAGTAGGGTGGAACACGCTCATAGCAATGCAGAAGGAATGGAAAACTGAGCTTTTTTGTCACGATTTTCGGCTGGAGGACAACGAAACTCTCAAAGAAATAACCTTTAATACCGTGGGGACAGTCCATTACCTGGGGGGGGGGGGGATTTTAAGTCAAGCTTTGTATGTCATCTAGTTAAATTCGGGCTAGTTTTACTCGGAAGATAGTTTGCATAAGTACATGAAAGTTAATACTTTCAAACGCTGGACTTAAGTTTCCACAGTAGACAAGTAATTCATTTATAACCCGCCATTTTTAAAAGCGGAGTAAGTGAAGAAAATAAATAAAAACACACTTAAAAAGACACACACAGTTTTTGGGATCCCAAAACGTAAGTGTAGGGATACCTATGACATCGCAAAATTTGTCCGTCCGTCTGTCCGTCCGTCCGTCTGTAAGCACGATAACTCTCGAAGGGAATGAGATATTTTGATGAAACTTGGTGTGAGCATTCTTTGGGTCAAGAGTAAGGTCGAGTTCGTAGATGGGCCCTGTAGGTCTACATTTAGGGGTGGGGGAGGGGGTTCAAATTAAGGGACAAGTAAAATATTTTTAAACAGCTAATGTGATAGTCGGTTATGGAGCAAGAAGACACGCTGAACACGAATATGATAACCATTTTCTCACCGGAAAGTAGTTCGTCCGGAATCCGGCCAAACCGGAAAGTTTGTTAAAAGTGAAAGTTTTATTTAAAGTTGATTAGATGTTCGATATAGGGGTAAGAAGGCATGCTGGACACGAGTATTAAAACCATTTTCTCGCCGGACGAGTAGTTCGCCCGGAAGCCGGCCAAAACCGGAAAGTTTGTTAAAAGTAAAATTTTTATTTGAAGTTGATTATATGTTCGATTTAGGGGTAAGAAGAGATGCTGAATCCGTATATGACAATCATTTTTTAGCCGAATATATAGTTCTTCCGGAATCCGGGTGAAACCGGAAAATGTGTTAAAATTTAAATTTTGGTATGAAGTTGATTAGATATAGTGGTAGGGAGATATGCTGAATTCGTTTTTGAGCTTAATTTTTTCGCCGGACAAGTAGTTCTGGGTTCCGTCAAAACCGGAAAATTCGCAGAAGTAAGGCAGGATCGTTTCAATCGGCTTCTAGGGATATGCACACATGCTGAATCCATATTTGAATTTGGTTTTCTTAGATGATTAGCTATTTGGCATTAAACTGTTTCTAAATTATAAGAGTAAAAATGTTCAAGGAGTCTGGCGAAGACTGGATCTGGCGAAGACAAAACCTAGCCTAATTGTCTGGATCAAATATCGAATTTTTGGGATCCCATCGGAACCTTTGGTCTTGTTAACATTTGGCCAGAAAACAGTGGAGAAAGCCGCATGCACTGGTTGGGCCCAGTTGTCCATGATTTTGGTAACGATGCTGAAACTTCCAAAAGGGTAACGGTAGCTTATCTGTCAACGTGTGATTAGGTCATCGGAAATACTACACAGTCAGAAGTTTCATAACAGATAACACAAGGATGCGCATTTTCAACAGACAACACGTGGGATGTAATCTATTGTGATTTTGAAAATGTTGTGCATTAAATGTTATGCATAACGAGCATGCCAGGAAAAGCCGAAAAATCGCCAAAAAAGCGTCTGCTGACTTTTTGTTTGTCGTCGTGATATCGGAAAAGTCAGCAGATGCTTTTTCGGCTTTTCCTGGCAATGCTTGTTAAGCATAACATGTAATACATAACGTTTTCGAAATTACAACAGATTACATCTCAAGTGTTATCTGTTGAAACTGCGCATCCTTGTGTTATCTGTTATCAAACTTCTGACAGTGTAGTCATTCCGTGTGAACAAAGGCAACCTCGATACAGGATATGACACAAGCCAGGATACAAGCCCTTTGGCACCGCACCTATAGTCAAAGCATTACGTTTAACTGTTCTGACTGCCCTAGTATTACGATATTTCCGTTCAGAAAATGATAGAGCAACCTTTTGCCTTAAAATATCAGCGCATTTCCTTTCTGTCTATCCCCCTGAAAAACGCGTGAGTTTTGTCGCAGTTGAAATATTTCAGTGCATCTGGCCTGTGTCGTATGTTGCATGAAGCTAGGTTCCCGTAGAACGCGAGTTCACGTTTACTAGGCGATTTGGCATCGCAAGAGGGAAAAAACCGCTTCATCAGGCCACAGAATTCTCGCAAATTCCGCGTCGAGTTGTATCCGCGTGGCATCTCAATTGGCATGACGAAAAGGTTCGCGTTCTTTGGGCACCAAGCTTAACGCATACTTCTCCGCGAAATCGCAGTAGGTGAACCATAGGGATATGTCTTCTTTGTTCAAAACTGCGAAATCGATGTCAGGTAGGTATTCCGCGGTGAGTTTACTACCCGAGCGTAAGCTCGTGCTGATCGGGTATGCGTTCTTTTATGACAGTTATCATCCGTCGGAATTTGATGAGGATGGCCGCCCTGATACCCAGCCAGTGGTTTCGTTCGGCGCTCTCTGCTTACGCCGTCGGGTTGTTGCAGCCCAAGTGGACGATACCCCGAGCGTCTTGCTACCTTCGAAGCATCTAGAGTGGGACTTCAATAGTGAAACTTGTCGTTTTTGCCATTTGTTTGTAAATACTGTAAAATGGAGGCTCTAAATCAGGTCAGTTATGTGACGGGCGAGATATTTTTTTTAGATATATTCAAATAATGCTTAAAACGGATGCGTCAGCTACGATGCTTTTCTGTTTCAAAGTCAGCTTGGGCTCTTTTTTTTTTTTTTGGCTCATGGAGAATAATGCCTTGCTAGGCGTTTGAGATGTTAGAAAGCTTGAACTTCTTTACTTCGGTACTAGTTATGGCTTCAGTAGTGAAACTTGTTGTTTTTGCCATTTGTTCGTAAATACTGTAGAATGGAGGGTCATTTGTGTGTGTTCTGCGAATTTTTTTTTAGCTCTGGCAGATTATCGACGTGCTGTAGGCGTTAGGGATGGCAAACATCTGAAACTCTTTTACTTCAGTTCAGTACTAGTTATGAAAGCCGGCTTACTGGAATGTATCACGGATATAATCCCGTACTTTAGTTGATTAAATGTATGTTGGCGGTGCTTGTGATAATGTATCTGTTGCTGTTTTTCCGTTTTCCCCTTTGTATTACGTCTATTTCTCTTATTTTTCTGGTGAGCACTAGTAAGTAATAAGATTGATATCTACTGTAAATTTGTGCCTGGTTTGATGAAATACCCGGCAAGTCTCTGTAGCGTTGTGGATTCCTCCTGAGATTTTTTTTTGCCTGAATATATGCTTTTTTGGTATCATACTAGACATTCGTTGGAAACATGCGTTGCATTAGGTCTTTGTTTTCCTACAGACTAGTTTATTTCTGGAATGTTACTGCTGTCTTTTTATGTAACAAAAGAAACAAATTAGAAGGGACAGATTGTACCGAGTTCTTATCCCACCGAATTCGGCACAGGGGGTATACATAAATAATAGGTCTAAAACAAAAGCTTTTTCAAACCATGCAAAAACCAACAAATCGTTAGTAAACGTGGACAAACTTATAATTAGAGTTGTCTTCTAGCTACCAAAGTATCCTATTAAGCTTCATTTACACGACGGGTATTTTTCCCCGGAGACGAGAGGGGAAAGTGTTCACACGGACACACAGAATACCCGGGTATTTTTCAATGGAGAGTACTGTCATGTGTGAATAGATTCAAATAATACAAAAGATTTCTTCACATTTCAAATATATCTTGCATCCCAGTCACAACTGTCAATCACTTTCATTTTTTTTCCTTCAATTGCATATTTTGTTGTTGCTGACGTCGAAGAATACCCTTCGACAAACAAATCCCCGGGTAAAAAGTTCGCGAAATTGAAGTCTAAAATACCCGGGTATTTGTTGCTGTTGCGGAGGAAAATACCCATGGAGGACGGGTAAATACCCATCGTGTAAACGAGGCTTTAGGAATGTTCTGTTTGTTACAATAAGGGCCCATGATTTGTTGGTGATCATTATTCACAATGGCACGATTTCTCGGCTGCTTCCTTCTTCTTAGCTTCCTTGCTTTCTGCTAGATGGACCGAAGCACCGACATAAGTGGACGATGCCCTGAATTCAGATAATCCTCTCCTGTACAGAAAGGCAACGGAAGGCTCTTCTGAACAACTAAGTCACGAACAGTTTGTTATGACTGGGGAAACTGGGATATGTTGTTTACGCCCATCAACGCTTGGCTTGGTCTTTCCATTTTTTTATTTTTTTTTTTAGCAAGACTGTAAAACCTATCTCACTAACACCCAATTATGAGGCTTTACGTATACTAAACCTGACCCTAAGCCTATAACCGAAACCTAAAACCATACTGTCAGAACTTTGTTAACATCTAACACTTGGACGGTCATACTTTCTGTTAAATGTTATGGCGGATGTCGATAATATTTATGTTATGACCCTTTTAAGAGCTATCTTTTCGCGAAACGTCACACTAGAGGATTGGAACATAAATGTTATCTGTCGTACATTTAAAACAAAGATGCTGCGCATCCACGCGTTAAATGGTGTCAAAGTTCTGACGGTGTAGTAGGCTGTTGTAAGGAACTTGAGACTCTTGACAACGTTACCTTGACCCTTTTGCCAGGATCTTTGATCCTAGTCAAAATATTGGTAAATGAAAAGCTTGCGCAATCTATAAAAAAAAAATATTTTAGTGTCCTCTCACGAGCCTTGTATTGATAAGATTTACTGAATGTTGTTGCCAATGTTGCCAAACCTCAGTTTTCAGATTTCACCGTTTTTTGCCAGAATGAGGTAGCTACCGAACGTCTTTTCGGGGAAATAGTCACCCAAGCTTATAGCGTAGTGCGACTACGGTGTGGCCAAACTTCTTCTTTTTTTCTTTTATAGTTAACACTACATCCTTGGTCTACATCCCCGGTTTTGCCGGATGGTAGTTAGCTCAATGTTATTTTTGGAAAGGCCCCATCAGATGCACAAATGTAGTGCTGCCACAGTGTTGCCGAACCTCTTTTTTCTCTAAGTTCATGTTGTAAACTCGCTCAGTTCAACCAGATTTTAGGTAATCCACGCAAACATTGTCTCAGGGAATCGATTTTGTTACGCTTACGTATCGTAGTGTGGTATGGGGGCTTTTTGGGGCCACAGATCGATGCGTTATTGAAAGGTTAGTTCTTTTAAGTGAACACGCAAATTGCAAATAATTTAAAAGTATCTGAGCGGAGCGAGGACCTGTCACTTTTCCCAACGCTTGTCTAAACCGGAACGGTGGGCATATACATCATCTTCACATGGTTTCTGGCGTATTTGAACGGTCAGTGAAGCGTCGACGGCCGAAAAAAGACAACGTAGTGCGGCCGTGGTGTTGTCAAACTTCATTTTTTTCCTTTCTTTTTTCAGCGTTCGTGTTGCATACTTGCACGGACACTTATTCGTTTCGATCGACGCTGACATGGCCTCCTCCGGCTAGAGTGAATTGGCTTGCTTCGGTATGGATGACGAAGCTCCTCATGCCAGTGGGGCGGGGATTCTGGCAGGGCGACAGCCCCCCGGGCCCCCCAAGGCTTCACTACGCACTGTGTCAATCATGGAGACCCTCAGTGAGCTTGCGACAGGCAAACATGGAAAGCCCCTCCTTCGTGAAGACGCTTCGAGGTTTCACCACTCGCGCCCGCGGAGAGAATCCGAAAAGCATTCGAATGGACAGTTTTCAAACCACATCATGAGTGTGTCGGAACGACTGTTGGAAGAAGTTCTTAGAGACAGAGGCAAGGGCCATGGAGTGATGCAACCTGAGCGCATTGACTCTGGGAAAAGCAGATGCATGCCTGGACGACGTGGGCGGAGCGTGGAAGACGTTCTAAGAGCTCGAGCTCCTCCCTCTCTACCTCCCCCTGAAGTACCTTACATTGGATCCTTAGAGAGGCGGCGGCGGAGGAAGCTTGGTGGGAAAATGGGCTTCTTTGTGAATCCGCGAAAGGGGGAGACTGATTGGGAGAGAGATGATGATGAAGATGAAGTTAGTGCTACGATGTTTAGTGACTGTGAAATTAAAACTAATTTAGCCCGAAGTTCGAAAGTTGGCATGACCTGTGAGTGGAAAGATAGAAATAGGCCTAGAGAAAAGGTTGCGAAGAGTGTAAGGAATAAGGCACATGAGAGGGGGAATACCCCGGATTGGCTGAAAAAGATTTTGGAGTCTGCAAGTAAAGGACAGTTAGCGAAACTGGTAAGCTAATTCCGTACTCTTCAAAAGACAAGCGGTAGAACATATTCTTGCTTTTCCAATGTCCTAAGATATTTGAGTAATTTGGAATCAATTCCTGTTTTCATTAACGCACGGCTTCGTAGAAAGATATAATTTGCATAATCGGTACAACATGCTTTCAATGCATGAGTGAGGAAGGTATAAAATGAGTTTGTATAATTCTATTCACATTTAAATCTTTTCGTGAGAGAATGCTTAAAAATGGGCAATTTTACAGTGAGAAAAAGAAAAGCATTACCTGTCTCGAGGAAGAGGCGAATTGGGCATTCGCAGATGGAAACAATATAAAATGTCTTATTTTGTTTGATGTTTTACTATTTACTAGAGCGGCAAGGTCACAATAGAGGCGTGAAAATGAATTCAGGATTTTCTTATAAGCAGACATGACTGTCCCATACAACGGAAAAGCCTCGGGAAAAGCACAACAGAGAAACGAAATTCATACCGGCAATGCTTGTCTTATCATTTTGCAAAAATTCAAACAAAACATTTCGTGCCCCCTGAAACTGAACTACAATATTTCAACTACCAAATAAATTGAACAAATGGAACATAGAGTAAGCGAGAATGTAAACACCGAGGGGTTGCCCACTCCCCGGCACCTGCTGTATGCCCTTTCCCGGGACCAGCCGGCACCGACCGAAACCTCGTAAATCAGGTCATAAATTAGGCGATTCATCTTTTAAACGCTTCTAAACATGCTTATTTTAATGTTCTAACACGTGGCAACTGGTGTCCGCTCGGGTCAGAAGTTGCCGGCACCGGCCAGGCACTTCGGCACCGGACACTTGCTGTACACTAAAACCGAGAGTAGACAACCCCTCGGTAAACACTAAAAACAAGCTGACGAAGTCGCTGACGGACAGTTTTTTCGTTCCAGTTTTTAGTTCCATTGCGCAAAAATGGCCAGGTTCTCGTTTCCATGAGGCTCTTACCCCGCAAGGATTTGGGTGAGTCTTAACTCCGGGAGGTCTGTGCAGTTTCTAGGAACATTTTACGATTTCCTTATCCATCACCATGTCACTTGGGGAATGAGTGGTCATGCCACTCGGATGGTGTTTACTGACGTTAACTGTCAAGAACCCCACTTGGGATTGGAGTGGTGGCAGAGCACCATATCTTGGAACCTACAACGCCGTAATCCCTTTGTCGCCCTCTACCTCTGGCCATTAGAAAGAGCGATAAGAATCTTTGGAGAACAAATTTACAACCCTGCTAATGTGATGAAGGGAGAGCCTTTGAGAGCTAGGGTCTACGCACTGTGAGAAGTTTAATAACAGATAACACAAGGATGCGCGGTTTCAACAGATAACACTTAGGATGTTAGCTGCTATGTTTTTCAAATGTTACGCAGTGAAACGTTATACATTCAACAAGAGCCGAAACGCCGCCGAAAAAACATCTGCTGACTTTTTTGTTTGTCATCAAGACATTGGAAAAGCCAGCAGATGCTTTTTCGGCGGTATTTCGGCTCTTCCTGGCAATGTTAGTTATGCATAAAGTTCGCAAAATAATACCAGATAACATCCCAAGTGTTATCTGTCGAAACTGCGCATCCTTGTGTCATCTGTTATGAAACTTCTGACAGTGCGGTCCCTCGCATACATTGTAAAAAGTATCTCCGAGTAAGGATTAAAGTTAACTGCAGTATTCGGTACTGGGATTAATCGTATTTCTACTTCGTATTATCAGTTCTCTATTTTGACTGGCTCATTGCCAATCAGTGGTTTTGTAGCTTTGCTCTGCCGACCTCGAAAGGGTTTGTGTGGGAAATACTGAGAAACAGAACTATTCGATGTGGCCGTAAAAGGTAGCGCATTCGACAGAGGATGATCTGAAAGGTTGAATCGCCTATCAAGAAAATATATTCTGGTGAACGCTAACAATGCAGTCATAAAAAGAGCATTATAGACAAAACAAAGCGGTTGTAAAAAGAAACAGGTCCCGCGCGAAATATGCAAATGGAGTGACCCATGAAAACGGAAAGCATTTTTCCAGTCCCTTCGGCGAGGGTTGGCGTAGCCTACACTGTAAAAAAAACACATTTCTGATAACTTAATCTGCAGTTTTTTTCACTCTAGCGTTTTAATCCTCCATCAGCCTCCATCGGATTTTAACTCTCCGAACTCGGAATAAAATTCTCCGAATTCGGTGATACACAATTAATAAAGCTCGATCTAGGAGAAAATTTTTACAGTGTATTCAGTTCAGGCGTTCGCACGGTCCTCGCGATGTTTGACCCCTCTACCCGCACAATGCACGGTTTCATGCACACCTGGTTTCCGGAAGGCACAGTCCTTGACTTCGCAGTTCAACAAGTATACACTAAAAAAAGAAATAAAAACATCTCCTCAAGGCTCTATATAAACCCAAGCAAGTTATGTCTAAGAAGCTCACTTACTGGAATAGAAGAAAACACAAGCAGAAGGAGAACACAATCCGAAGCAGCACCCAAAATAGTCCTTGGAAGTTGGAACCAGAGGACTACTATCGTTTTTTATGGCACTTGCCCTTCGGCCAAGTGCCATATAGCGATCGCAATTTCTGTCCGTCCGTCGGTCGGTCTGTCGGTCTGTCGGTCCGGGTTTTGCTAGTTCGGGTACTTCCAGATAAGCTAGGACGATGAAACTTGGCAGGCATATCAGGGACCCCAAATGATTAAGTTGGAAATAGTCGCTTCCCCGATCCGACCACCTGAGGGGGAGTGGTGGGAAGGGGAATCCGGAAAAAATAGGAAAAATCACTTATTTTTAACTTACGAACGGGTGATCGGATCTTAATGAAACTTGATACATGGAAGGACCACTTGTCTCAGACCTTCCATTTTAAATCCAGACCGGATCCGGTGACATGGGGGGTAGTTGGAGGGGGAAACCGGAAATCTTGAAGATCGCTTAGAATGGAGAGATCTGGATGAAAGTTGGTGGAAAGAACAAGCACAAGTCCTAGATACGGGATTGACATAACCGGACCGGATCCGCTCACTTTGGGGGAGTTAGGGGGGGATCCGGATTGCTAGTGATCCCGCGAGTTCGGTGCTTCCTGATGTGCTGGGACGATGAAAATTGCCAGGCATGTCAGGGACCCGAACAGATTGACTTGATAATAGTCGTTTCCCGGATCCGACCGTCCGGGGGAGGGCTGGAGGGAGGGGAATCCGGAAAATGAGGTATTTTTAACTTACGAACGGGTGATCGGATCTTAATGAAACTTGATACATAGAAGTACCTTGTGTCTCAGACATCCCAGTTTAAATCCGGACCGGATCCGGTGACATGGGGGGAACTGTAGGGGGGAACCGGAAATCTTGGGAAACGCTTTGAGTACAGAGATCGGGATGAAAGTTGGTCGAAAGAACAAGCACAAGCCCTAGATACGTGATTGACATAACCGGACCGGATCCGTTCACAGTGGGGGGGGGGTCCGAATTTCTAGTGATCCCGCGAGTTCGGTACTTCCTGATTCGCTAAGACGATGAAACTTGGCAGGCGTGTATGGGACCCGAAGAGGTTGACTTGAGAATAGTCGTTTCCCTGATCCGACCATCTGGGGGGGTGGGGGTGGAGAGACGGGGAATCCGAAAAGTGAGGTATTTTTAACTTGCGAACGGGTGATCGGATCTTGATGAAACTTGACGTATAGAAAGATCTCGTGTCTCAGACGCCCCATTTTAAATCCGAACCGGATCCGGTGATATTGGGGGGAGTCGGACGGGGGAACCGGAAATCTTGGGAAACGCTTAGAGTGGAGGGTTTGGGATGAAAGTTGGTGGGAAGAGCAAGTGAATAGCATAACCGAAATGGATCCGGTCACTGTGGGGGAGTTGGAGGGGATCCGAGTTTGTAGTAATCCCACGAGTTCGGTACTTCAGCTGATGTGCAAGGACAATGAACTTGGCATGCTTGTCAGGTACCCGAACTATTGACTTGAGAATGTCGTTTCCCCGATCCGACCGTCGAGGGGGAGTGTACAAAAGAGGAATCCGGAATCCAGTGGCAAGCTCAGCTATTGAACGGGTTATCGGATTTAACCGAAACTTGATATTTAGAAAGGTGTCTCGTAACTCAGACATCCCATTTTAAATCCGGACCAGATCCGGTGACATTGGGAGGAGTTGAAGGGGCGAACCGGAAATCTTTGTAATCGCTTAGAGTGGAGGGATCGGGATGAAGCTTGGTGGGAAGAACAAGCATAAGTTCTAAATATGTCATCTAGAGCTTTCAGACTATATGAACCTAGATATCCTAATTCTAGGTCCGAACCGCATTTTTGAATGGCGGGGTGTTTATTGTGAAGTTCTCTTCTACTTTCTCGTACCACTACTCGTAACAAGTGCCATATGAGCTCGTAGCTCTTGTTTTAATTAATGAGAGACCTAGCCTACGATCGAAGTGACATTCATTACTTTATGTTTTCCCCCAATCCTATATGTTCTCATTCTAAGGTCGTTCTGTTAGATGTTCTTAGCAGCGTATTTTCCGTTTCGCTTCGTAGGCACAAGAACGGATAATCATGAGAGCATGCGTCTCTCGGCCCTGCGTCGAGTAAAAATCCGAGATCCAATTTCCGAAATACTCAGCTTGTGCCTAAACCCAGGAACTTGTATAGCTATCATCTGTTTTGCATATCGTCATAGGGCTAGCGTAGGCTACTAAACGTCGCAGAGACTGAAAATACGGCTGGCACAATGATGGAGATGATTCGGGTCGGAAACTTAAAGCACACCTCGCACCATTTACTGTTTTGTTCCAGTATTCAGAACTATTTGAATGCTGTAAAGCTGGGCTCTGCTTTTAACAAATTATCCACGGCTTTGGCTGTTTTAAGCCTTTTCCCAGGCCGATTGACTTCTAGCAAACACTCGGCAAAATTCAAATAGCCGGTTTTACGCATCAGTAGCAAGTACACAAACACTCGTTGGGTATGTAACATATCAAAATTGGGTCTCCGAGCTTAAGAAATAATGAATGCAGTTACGGAAATAGGTTGCATTGGAATTATAGACACGAAGTGTCCTTTAATAGTCGAAGTAAGGATGAACTATGGGAAGGAAGAGAGTGACGTTCATCTGGTAGTTCTTGGTAGTGGGCAACTTGTAGAAAATCTCCCTGGCCGCCTCCTGTTTGACCTGTCGAACGAAGAAAAAAAAAATAAGTGAGTGTTGTTTAACGTTTTTGTCGAAATTCGACCAATCTTAGGGCATGGCACTACAAATACAGCCAAGAATTTCGGGGTAGGGTCACGATTCGTAGTCAACTCTGGTTGCAGGATTGTTGTTTTCCTAGTTAGCTATCTCAGTTTTTCTTATCGCTTATCATTAGATGTTACCGTTGATAGCAAAGTATTCTGTTTTTCAGCAACGTGTGCTGGCCACCCTTGAACCTAGCCTCGTCCGAACCCTTGTGGATCACAATGGGAACAACTTGGCTCACCTGCTCGCTGCGAACGGGCATACGGCCGCCCTCTCATGGCTGGTGACCGCGATGGGACAGGGATTCCTGCCCGCCATCTTGGAAACGAACGATAAAGGGAGAACACCAGTAGTATGCGCAATCAAGGTAAGTACCATGCTACCACATCAGTTGTATTGGAGCATATATCTGTCCCAATTTATGTGTTCCTGTACAGTGTTCAACGATTTATTAATGTCGGAAGGTTTCCCGAACGACATATTTGGCAGTTAGTACACATCATCAAAGCACGCCTCGTACTATTTACTCTGTATGTTCCAGTATTCCAAACTGTCTGAACACTCGAAAACTACGCTCTGCTTCTAACAAATTCTCCGCGGTTTTGGCTGTTTTAAGTTTTTTCCCGGACCCATTTACTTCTAGCGTAAACTTGGCAAAACTCAGATAACCGGTTTTACGCATCAATAGCATCATACGCGAACACCTGTCGGGAGCATAATTCACATGGAAAATAGTGAATCGTGACAAGTTCAAAGATTAGTGAGGTGTCGTTAGCGGGTTCAGAATGAAAATTCGGGTCTCCAGGTTTAAGAATTAATTAATGCAGTTAGGGAAGTAAGTTGCATTGGCATTATAGGTGTGACGGGTCCTTTAAGCGTGGCGACACGTTTTATATGAGTGGAGGGACAAGCAGTGGATTTCGTGCGCAATTTGAGCCCACGACTGCCTTTTGAGAGTCGAGATTTTGAAAAAAAAAGAAACAGAAAAAAGAAAGGAAATGTATATCCTACACTGTCCGTGCCTTCTAAAAGTGTGCACTTCCTTCATAGGCCTGCGTCATGCTCAATGTGGCCAGGTACACAGTTTAATAGACTTTATTTTTATTCAGGCTGGAAATTTGGAGACAGTGCGATGGATTGTGGAGAACACCGTAGTCCGAACTGCTGTAGCATCAGGTGACCTGGAGAAGCCTTTGCTTCATGTTTCGGTCAAAAGCAACAAGGTAAGTCAGTTACAGTTCACAAAGACAAAGACTGTTGAGGAGGCCAACACATTAGATTGGTTTGTGATAAGGAGTATTGACAAATGCCAATAGTTGTATATTCAGCTCTGTTGTGAGGTTTCAAAGACACTGTAAGTAAATAAGTAAGCAAGTGTGTTTAATCTTAAAAAACATCGACGGATGAGCCGATAACAAATTTTGTATAAATTTCGTATCAGGTCAAGCTAGTAATTAAAACAACGAACATGAACAAATTATATGCAGTTGTTTCGGGTTGACGTTCAAATTGCAAAGATTGACGAACGAACGGACAACACTCTGTGTATAACGATTATGTTTCGATAAAACAGTGGTCATAATGGGGGCTGCTTTACCGACCGCTCTTTGAGGCGTTTGCGCAGTGTTGCCGCTTGTCGCTGAATTCTGAGATTTGTCAGATTGTCGACTTCTTCGACAAAGCGAGCCAGAAACCTGCGGCCGGTTCCTTACCAGTAAATACAAAAACGAAGCAAAATAGTTTAGGCGCATAATTATGACGATGATGAAGCGAGATTTCTCGTTAATAGTTGGTAAAAAACGACCTAGTTTCTTGAGCGCCAGAATGTCACATCTTTTTGCGGCCACAAGTCACAGTTTCCGTCAGAGAAAAGGGGCAACACTGCCTTTGCCAAGTTATCAGGGGGGAGTATTTGTCTTAGGGCAGGGCTATTTAGAATATTATTCGAAGCGTCATGTGAGTGCAGCCGCAAGCCGGCGCGAAAAACGACGAAAGGCACGACCCCTGTTGAGTTGAGAGGAGTCCTGTTCTGGTGTAAATATTCTCCTTCTTTCTTGAAAAATTTCGACGCGCGGAGCCTTGTTTTCTTTCGGAGCCGTCATACATTGTATTTGTTTTTGTTTTGTTTTATTTGACTTATTTCTTTTATTGTACATACTCCGCTTTTGAAAATGTTGGGTCAGAAGTAGATTACTTACTTACTTACTAATATACACATTTGTTGGCGATGTGAGGGAGGTGTGATAAGAAATACGAATATACCCATTTCGGGGGATTTCCGCAAAAACACAAACCGCGATCAGTGCTCCGCCCTCCTTCCTGATATGTTCTGTTTTTTTACGCTAGATGCCCTTTTGTAAAGTAAACAACGAAACGTTACTTCTTGGTGTATGTTCAACCAGGTTTGTTTGGCTATTTCCAGTTCCTTTATGTTTGCCACTTAGGCCTGGCCATGTTTGAAACTGTTCAGGATACCTCTGCCTCTATTTGTGCTCTACCCAACCTTGATATGTCAAAATTTTTCACTTTTGTCAAATCTGACTTCCGATTTCAGTGTTGACGCTGACTGACTTCTCCACGTTGCTAATGTGCGACTCGGTATGAACCGAAAGCCTAATATTCCCCCTTCAGATAACTTATACCAGGATCTAACGTGTGATTGTTATTGTTTCTCTAGAGTATCTGACGACAATTCATCATTGGATTTTGTGAAGGGCGTTTAGGCAGAGTAGGTATCTGCCTAGGGGCCCCACTCCTTTTAGGGGTCTCGCGACATTGGACAAAAATAATAATAATTATCTGATCGTAAAAGGAAATTATAGTCAGGCATTCTTACATTGTTTCGGCTCGAATTACTTACGTCCTAAGTGAGTCTGGTCAGGTCCTAATATGCCTGGCAAGTTTCATCCTCCTTGCCATCTTGGAAGTACCCTAACTCGTTATCAGCAGACCAGCTGACGGAAAAGAGGTATGGCACTAGAAGCGATGTATCCCAGTGCCACAAAAAATGGGTTAGGATATATTTTTAAGCGGTGAGCTAAAATACAAAAGTGCCTCAGGCGGGATTTAAGCCCACGACCTTCGGTGTTGCTCTACCACTGAGGGTTTCTCTATGAGGTTTTGTTCGGCATTTAAGGTTTGGTTTTGTGTTTTAAAGAAACAGAAAACTTGACTCAAACTGGGGAGCTAGCTGACATATCAAGAATGAACACTGAGTCGATAATTCTCGTTACGACCATTGCAGTTTCCGGGCAGTTTCCGAGAATTCGACTTTTGAGTTAGTAGAAAAAAAGCAAAAGGTTGGTGTGGCGGGAGTAGGAATCGAACGCACGACCTCTTGACTACTATCCCGATGTGTTAGTCAACACGACCAAAGGCGAACTTTTGCAGTGCATAAGTGCATAATTACAGTGCATAAGGGGCAAGGGCCTGCCAGCTAGCTTTGGGAACACTAAGGAGGGGGTTCGAGATAACAGAGAAGGGGGGTCCTGTCGACAATAAGTCCCTGTATATTTAGCTAAGCCCCCCAGGTCGGTTTGATGGCCGAAAGTTGCGTAGTCAAGTTTTCTGTGCCTTTAAGTGCCCTGTGCCACAGAAATGGATTAGGAGATATTTTAAGTAGGGAAGTGAAATGAGGTTTAGTTTTCTCCATGAGGCCCCGCCATGTGGTCCCTGGTTTATCTACGAGGCTCCGACATAGGAGTCCTAGACTTCTAATTTGAATTCAGAAATTTATTTCTGGTTTATTTGTCACGGTAAAAGTCCCTTGTGTTACATTCTGTAAAACAAGCAAACTTTCGCATGCAAACCGATTAGGGTTCGCGTGGCGCCGGTGCCGATCTCCTGATTCTCTGCCCTCGGCCGGGGTGCAATGCGTGGTTGGGGGCAAGTCATCCGACGCTTTCCCGTGCTTTTCCCTAGATTTCTCTAGGTACCCATTTGAAGCTGGGTGGACTTTTGGCTTGTCTTACGGGGAAACGCCACTAACCCTCGCCCTAAACCAAACCGTCGGCACAACCGAGACTCGAACCAGCGACCCTTCGCTCGTGAGTTCGGCGCGATAACCATTCGGCCACGGACGGACAAACATTCTGTAACGTCTTCTGGACGGACAAACATTCTGTTACATTCTGTAGTGTAATGTAATGTTTATTTATGATCCGTCGTACAAGAAAGAGAAAATGATGGAGTATAAGAAGAAAAGTAGAAGAAACACACAAAACAGATCACACAACAAAGAAAAACAAAAGGCAGATCTGTAAGAGAAAATCACACTTATAATTCAAAAAATATCAGAGAACAATCCCTTGCCACTCATGGCCGCTCTGTTTGCATTTTAGTCGTTGACAAAGCTCGTCGAGTTTAAGAATTGGGTCAACGATACCATATTTCTTGGTCATGTAGGTATTGCGCGTCCAAGGAGGAAAACGAAGAATCTATCTTACGTAATATTTGGGGTCAGGAGATAATTCGTGAGGGGGGTGGGGGCGAAGTTTCAGCCGTCTAGGCGCGTCCACTCGGTTTAGTGAAAACGCCCTGCATTATGACAAGTTTTAGGACCGAAGTATGGTTATACATTCAGCTCTGTTTTCTAAGCTAAAAGAAACTATTTCATTGGCATTTATACCCGATGAAAGATTATCTCAAAATAGTAGTATGAAGTTGTACGAAAAAGTAGCATGCAGTACCAGCTGATGCTACTACATGCTACTATAGCAAGACTGGATGCTACTGGAGTAAGGCGGGATGCTACTGAATACTACTGCTTAAGATTAGCCCAGTGTGAGGGACATTAAATTAAAGCATTCTGTAGTACTGCATATCAGTACATGCAACTTTTTCATGCAACTACTATACAACTACACAGGCTACAAATTTTTCATCGGTTAAGTAATGTACTGATAGACAGAAATGCTCCTCAGACGGGATTTCAACCCAGGACGCTCTGCAGACAAAACGGATGCGTCATCTGAATTTTATTAGAGCAATTTGTTGGCCCTTCTTGGCAAAGGTCCTCTTCAGGCTTAAGCTGGAAAATAAACTTTTGGAAAACAAACTGAAGATTCTAGTCTTGTCACAGAACCCTTGTCAAAGAAGGACCAAAGAGAACCCTTGCCAAGAATGGCCGAAAAATAGCTCTAAGAAAATCCAGCTGATTTTTCCGTTTTGTACTGTCAAATGTGTTCGCAGTCACCTTGGGCTGAAGGAATATTTATCCTTCGCTTACTTATTTTGTATTCAATTCCAAAAAAAAATCCGCTTTTTTTCCGTCAGCCCTTGTGTAAAGCGCCATCTATGTTATATCTATTTCATTGGCAGCGATCATTTACAGAGAGATTTCAAGACACTTGATCGTTTTAATGTTTGATATGAAGGATCCTTTCTTATTTATGCAGGAACGTGCTTAATTCTTTAATCTTTCGTTTGGGTGTTGTAGGAAAGGTTCAACAGCGTAATTAATTGTACCCTCTGGAGTCGGAACTTGCTTTCGTACTTTGCCGTAGAGCTTTTTGCTCGTTTGAAACCACCGGGTTTTATGCGTCTGCCTGTCTTTCTGGTTTCTTGACTGCTTGGTTGGGTCTGGGTCCAGCTGAAGTTGCGGGGTGCTAGCTCTTTTTGCTGTTACTTAAAGCCAGGCTCACCGCGGCAGATTTTTCTTCCGGATTCCAGATATCCGTTTTTGTCGACATGGATCTCGAGGTGAAGCCAGGCTAAAAACGTCGAAGTCGGGGGTGATGACCAGTCAACCACAAACCCTGATTTTTGGCATACCCTATGCCAAACGCTGGATACACTCTGCCAAATGCTGGACGTTTGGACCCAGTAAAATATCGATGATTTGAGTGAAGCTCAGAAATCAACCAATCAGAGCTCAGTTATATTTGAGCAGTTCTGGGTTATGTTGCCAATAGTCATCCAGCGTATGGCATAGGTACGTATGCCACGATAGATATATACCCAACCTTTGACATAGGGTATTCAAATATCAGGGATTTGTGGTTGACTGGTGTGGATCCCCGAGATTCCGGAGTCAGGAAAGGTGTCATAGACGTGGCAAATTTGTGAGACACAATAAATATGCAAAGTTCTGAGGAGAGAAAGATAATGAGTGGTTCAGGGGCGTCACGACGGGGGGAGGGGGGCAAAAACAGTATTTTTTTCTGAAAATCAGTCGATTTTTTTCAAAACTCGTTTTTTTTCTGCAAAAACAGTCGGTAAAAGTTACCAGCCAGTCGGTAAATGCCTCCCCCCCAAACATTTTGGCTAGTAACGCCCCTGGAGTGGTCAACAGTTGATATTTGAAGCTGGAGGCAAAAGACACACAAAGAGGACACCTAGAAAATTTTGAAAAATATCAAAATTAACTATTTTTATCATCATGAAAATCCGACTCGTCTGTGTGGAAGCACAGATCTCTGGGGTTTGTTCCAATCGCTTTTGCAGGCTGTGCCTTTTCTGTGTACTGTATTTGCAGATCAAAGATCCATAGTTCGTACTCTGTCAAAGACATGAATCTCTTACGTGTACGTCTTTGAACGGTGCCATTTTCATCCACTTGCTGTAGTTGCTGTCACAAAAGTGAACTACCAGTCAGCCAGAGTAGCTAGTTAAAGGACCGTCGTGTCTATAACGCCAATGTTACCTACTTCCGTAACTGCATTGCAGCTCGAGACCCAGATTTCATAGCTATATTCTAAGCCCGCTAACGATACCTCACTAAAAATTCCATGCGCATTAGGCTCCCGATGAGTTGAGTGTTCGCGTATCCTGCTATAGATGCGTAAAACCGGTTATCTGACTTTAGCCGAGTTTTTTTTTTTTTTTTTTTTTTTATAGAAGTCAGTGGACCTGGGAAAAACCGAGGGGTCGACGACTCTCCCGGAATGGTGTACACGTCCCGAAGGAATAATCCGGAATGGTCAGGAATAATCCGGAATGGTCAGGATTATTCCGTTATTCCGGAATGGTGTACATAAAAAATGAGAGTCGTCGACCCCTCGTTCGCCGCAGGACAGACCGAATGGGGTGAAATAAATGCGGACTAAACAAACGTTGGTGAATTACCAAACTCGATAAAGAACGGGAGGATATGGAATGGTTAGGAATAATCCGGAATGGTGTACATAAAAAATGAGAGTCGTCGACCCCTCGGGAAAAGGCTAAAAACAGACAAAGCCGTGGATAATTTGTTAAAAGCTGAGCCTAGTTTTACAGTTTTCAAATAGTTTTGAATAATTAAACATAAACACTAAATAGTGAGAGGTGTTCTTGAAGGGCTCCTAAGATCACCTGAATGGCTCAAAACTGCAGTGCCGAAAATTAACTAACTTTTAAAGAACTCTACCTCTATTTGCTAGAAATATTCTTCGTATGAACTGGTTAGGCTACTATTGGGTATGTCTTGGAAGTTGAGTAAGGTCACCGCAGAGCATAGGAACTTGGCAACCTAAAGTTTTCAAGGCGGTCTTTATATGGCTGGTTACGAACTCTCGATGGGGGGGGGGCGTATTAGTATAAAAGCTCCACAAATCGCGTAGGCCTTTGATCATTTTTCAGCCGTCTGGGATAGGTTTGCATAATCTTCGAAAGTATTCGGTTCCAACCAGAGTTGAATTGATGATGCTCCGCCTGTTCTGACACGAAAAGTCATGTATCATAGGCACATGAAACGTCTTTGGTTTAGTCGCGATACCCTGTTATTAGCTACGCATAGCAAGCATCACAATTATCATCTTGAAGCATGCAAGCGTCTTAGGTCATGCCCAGACTGCAATTTCTCTGTTTGCTATCAACTAGGATTGTCATGACAGGGTCTCCTAAGGCTGCAGGAAATTTAAACATCGCTTTCTGAAGTTCTAGATGGAGCTTCTTCTTTATAAGGTATCTGGTCAAGGTTTTCATCTGCTCCAGGGTAGTACGGGAAACACTATCGAAATTCGGGAACACTATCGAATCTGTAGGACCGGGTTTCTGGATAAGCACATCGACTGGACATTGTTAACCCTTTCTCCTCATTCTTTATTTAATCATCGAGATTTTGATTCCCTCAAGCTGGTCACAAGAACAGACACAGTTGTGCTCAGTATTCAGTGGGAAATTAGGGACGGCTCCAATTTCCCGTTTCCCTGTCGAGACCTTACCCGAGGGCAAAGAACATATATTCAAGTATTTGAATGTTTTCCGCTCTAGCCTATCGAGACCTTACCCGAGGGCAAAGAACATATATTCATTATTTGAATATATGTTTCAAAGTCAGCTTGGGCTCAAGGAATATTTATCGGCAAAGAACACCATACATTGTTTTATAAGTATGCAAAGCAACTACTAGATGTTCCTCCATGGGCTCCGAACTACAAAGTTACGCGACTGTACGGTCTTACTTATCCACTTATGGCTGGGAATCACGAAGATCAGCTCCGTGCCAAGTTTATTTCCTCTTTTGACCGGAGCAATGCATATTGTAGTGCTTATTATTTGGGGTGTTCAATTTAGTCTGTTTTGTGCTTTCTTTTTCCTTTTTGGGATCCCAAAACGTTAGTGACGGATACCTATGACATCGCAAAAGTTGTCCGTCTGTCCGTCCGTCCGTCCGTCTGTCAGCACGATAACTCTCGAAAGGAATGAGATATTTTGATGAAACTTGGTGGGAGGATTCTTTGGGTCAAGAGTAAGGTCGAGTTCGTAGATGGGCTCTGTAGCCCTACGTTTAGGGGTGGGGGTTTAAATTAAGGGGCAAACAAAATATTTTGAAACAGCCAATGTGATAGTCGATTATGGGGTAAGAAGACATGCCGAACACGATGGTGAAAACCATTTTGTCGCCGGACAAGTAGTTCGCCCGGAATCCGGCCAAAACCGGAAAGTTTGTTAAAAGTAAAAGTTTGATTTGAAGTTGAATAGATGTTCGATTTAGGGGTAAGAAGACATGCTGAACACGATGGTGAAAACCATTTAATGTGATAGTCGATTATGGGGTAAGAAGACATGCTGAACACGATGGTGAAAACCATTTTCCCGCCGGACAAGTAGTTAACCCGGAATCCGGCCAAAACCGGAAAATTTGTTAAAAGCAAAAGTTTAATTTGAAGTTGATTAGATATTCGGTTTAGGGGTGAGAAGACATGCTGAACACGATGTTGAAAACCATTTTCTCGCCGGACAAGTAGTTCGCTCGGAATCCGGCCGAAACCAGAAAATTTGTTAAAAGCAAAATTTTTATTTGAAGTTGATTAGATGGCAGATTTAACGGTAAGAAGAGACGCTGAATCTGTATTCTGTATATGACAATCATTGTTTACCCGGACATATAGTTCGTCCGGAATCCGGTTGAAACCGGATTTTTTGTATAAGTTAAAGTTTTATTTGAAGTTGATTAGATGTTCTTTATAGGGATAAGGAGATACGCTGAAGTCGTTTCTGAACTATCTTTTTTTGGCTGGACAAGTAGTTCGCTCTAGTTCGCTCGGATTTCGGCCGAAACCGGAAATTTGGCAGAAGTAAAGCAGGAAGTTTCGATAGGTATTGTCAAAATAGATATGGTTTATACAGGTATATCTGAACTTGATTTTCTCAGATGACTAGCCTGGCGAAGACTGGATCCTTCGAAGACAAGACCTAGTTGTCTGGGTCAGACATTAAATTTTTGGGATCCCATCGAAACCTTTGGTCTTGTTTCTAATGCTCCGTGTGGGCAACTTCTGCCAGTTCCTGTATAGGTAATAGAATTATTGATTGGTTCATTTTGCGATCCAGGATTTTTTCCTGGTATAAAAGATGTATTTTCGTAGTAGGAGTCAAACTGATTGGTTCTATGGTTCTATCGTGTTCCATTTTGGGGTGGATGTTTAGAACTTGTCTTATGCCCCAAATTAAGGGTACAGTACCTTTTGCTAGCACAGTGCCTAGCTGCAAGGGCCCTGTGACCCTTGAAAACTGTTGACATTAAAATTTTGAAAGCGAATATCAGGCAGAAGAACTTGTAACGAAACGTGATGTGGCGCGAAACTAGTAACCTCTGCTCGTTCGTAGCGAATAGGGTATGGGGAAATATTCGACTACGCGTAGTCATATTACAGAGATAGGGAGACGGATGTTCTGTCAAATTATTTGTTCATGGTAGTAGGTTTCGTTTATGGAAAATATGACTGGTTTAAATGATCTAATTGGTGTGGTAGAGGATGGTTGACAAACCATCACCAGTCGAAATTGAACGAAGATTGTGAACACAACTGTACCTTTTTTCTGCAAAATCCTAACACCTTTATTATAGCCTTTAACTGGAGAAAGCAGTCTCAACTCTTTAGAGCCGTTCATCCCTATTTCTGGCCGGCTCATTGGTTATTCATTTGGCCTGCAAATATTCACTAACCCCAGCTGACACGCCCTTTTTCTTGAGTTTTTACGGTTTTTTTTTTAACAGAAATGTTTAGAGAACCTTAAAACAGTTTACTGAAAGAAAGAAACACGGCCAAGTCTTTAGCTTTACTTTTTTTTACTTTTTATTCATATAGCACAAATATTACGGTAAGATGGAATGTTATGCGAAAGACTTTTACCGAGACCAATAAACCGAACTTGCGAACGAGCTCACAAGCCCCTCTGTAGTTGAGAAACCTGAGGGATGGAGGAGTAGCCACAAAAAGTACGAAACATTATTTTCTCTTGTTTTTGTTTAAATAATATAAAAATAAGTTAAATTAGAAAAGATGCTACGGGATTAATTAAAAAAAAAAAAAAAAAAAAAAAAAAAAAGTCCCTCTGTAGCTCAGTGGCGGAGCAGTGACCTAGAAAGCGGAGGGTCGTAGGTTCAACTTCCGAGTGAGGAGCACTTTTGTCTTTCAGTTCACTACTTAAAACACTAGCTAATATTTTTCTTTCTCTCTGATTGGTGTACAATGTGGTGTAAATATTTTTCTTTCTCTCTGATTGGTGTACTGGGGTACTTTGACAGTGGCCAGCAGTGTACTTTCCGAATTGTGCCACCAGATGATTCCATAGTCGTACCAAGTCCTGGTTTGAACTGGTGCCTTGAAAGTACGTGATATATATAGACATTTGAAATGCGAAAATGCTTTCGAAGTAAGTGGTTCAGCGATTTTCTGGACACTGTACAAGTTCGAGCGCCTGCGCACTTGTTTTCTTTAGTTGTAGTGCGTTTCTTGACATAGGAAAAGTAGACAACGTGGCACGAACCCTAACGTGGAATTGAATAATTATGCACAAAAATTTGGGGTTGGTACATTCTCTGATACCATGATGGGTATAAATGAGACTCGCTCTCGGTATATGGTATATGATCGCTAGGGGTCCTGTGCTCGGCTTAATGGTAATCCAGAGAGCCTGCTGCAAATTACAGTACTTCTCTTCTGGCATGCGATTAAGCTAGCGATGAGAAATGATAAGATGTCGTCTGGGTGGAAGTCGACAACCCGTTTATTGATGTTCATGGACGGGAGGTTGCCAGGTAGGAGACTTCCCCGCTAGATCTCCTAGTTCTGTGGAAGCTGGGTTACGGAACTTAAATCTTACTCAAACACCCATGACATTTTTTTGGAGATTATTAGTATTCGCTCTTTAGACACTCAGCACATGGAGGCAGGTAGTTCATAGAACAAGAGCTACGAGCTCATATGGAATTTATTACAGTAGTTGGTACACGAAAGAAAACGTCACGAAACACCCCTTCCAATCCCCCGCTGTCGAAACATGCGGTGTGGACCTAGATATGGGATATTTATGGCATCTCGAGTCTGAGCATTTCAGGGAAATATGTCCGGCATCCTTCAACTCCCCGAGCCGAGGCCAAATCCTCCCGGGATAGCAAAATGGATCATCTAGGGCAAATGACCTTTGCAGTTTTCAGTTTTAATCCCAATCGCTCCACTTCCTTGATGCATAGTTCTTGGACGAGACGTTGTCGAGGCATGAGACCTCCCTGCTGAAAGTTTTAGTTATTTGTAAGCTGGGCTGCGCAACCAAAAAAGTGCTAAAGCACAACAGAACTCTTCCTAGAAATGATCTTTCAATGTTAAGTGGCTCATAAATATCGTTTTCGAAAATACCATTACTTGCCGCAAAATACCATTACTAGCGCTTGTTGACTCTATCCAGCCCTCCCGTTCTCCGACGCGGCGTCTGGACGCAAAATATTTGAAGACTGAACACGCCGTGGTCAGAAAGTGGGAAAACCAAGCACAACAAAAGAATTCTTAAAGTTTAACTGAAAAGCTAGGCAGCTTATTTTTTCATTTAATATTTGAGTTCACTGAAATATTTTGACTGATCCAAGGAATTTTATGTTGTTTCACCCTGGGCTCTAGTAATAATGTTTGAAGTGTGCACTCCTTGCACGACAGTCCAAAATTCACCCAGACGCGGAGAATTTGAATTACAACAAAGGCCAGGGTTAAAGATGCTATGTTCTGAAAAGTCACGCCTTTAGAAAGTAGGAAAATGGTGTTCAGATGTTTTACAGCATCCTGTTTTTGGGATCCCAAAATATCATGTTTCTGTTTCTTCTCTCCCAGAGACTTGTACAAACTTGGTGTGAGGATACTTTGGGGCGTACATGTCAAGTTCGTAGATGCTCCCAGTTCAGAGGTTGGCGAAGGGAAGGCATGCACGTTTAGTCAAGCTAGCGCGGATGTATGTATAGATCGGTAGAGGCTTGAATGCGTTAAGAAAGTTGCTGGCAAGGGGTTGTTCACACTCCTTTATTAGACGCCGATGCTGGAGCACAACTGTTCTGTGTCTGACGTCAGACCAGTCTTACACTTGTTCACAGTGCTCAAACTTTTTGGTTACCAATCATCAATATCAATCAATCAATCAATAAGTATATTTCACATAATATTTCTGTCAGACAAAAATAACCTTGTACGTCAAAACAAAATGGTTGAAAAATACATAAAACAACGGTTAATGCAAGGTAAAAGGTAAGGTAATTACCATACACTGGAACAAGGGCACATTACCCTGCTAAAATTATGTTTCAAAAACGAATTTTCGTTTCAGATTTTCTGTTCAACCCATTATTATGGGAGTACTATGCCCATGATCCAAGGTTTGGCATGCCCTAACGTTGAAACAATGTGTGAAAAAATTAGGATTTGTATATAATTGCGTCAGACGGAGTTATCCGGTCAGTCAAAGCGGTAACCGACGGAACAGGAAACAAGACCGAAGGTTCCGATGGGATCCCAGAAATTGAATATTTGATCCAGACAAATAGGTTTTGTCTTCGCGAGATCCAGTGTTAAGGTCTGGAAGTGCATCCGATAAAACCAGAAAGGCTATTTGGCTACAATATTCACGACTAGAAACGAAGCATTTATTTAGACCATCCAAAAGTTCCCGCTTTCAGCCGGATTCCAGACGAACTATATATCCGGCAAAAAAAAAATGTCATATACGAATTCAGCATCTGTTCTTGCCCCCAAATCGGACATCTAATCAACTACAAACACAACTTTTGCTTTCAAAAATTTTCCAGCTTCAGCCGGATTCCGACCTAAACACTTGTCCGAGTAGAAAATGCTTTTCATATAAGGATTCAGCATGTCTTCTTACCCTTGAGACGAACATCTAATCAACTTCAAATAAAACTTCTACTTGTAACAAGCTTTCCGGTTTTGGCCGGATTCCGGACGAACTATTATACTTGTCCGGCAAAAAAATGATTGTCATATACGGATTCAGCATCTCTTTTTACCCCTAGATCGAACATCTAATCAACTTCAAATAAAACTTTTACTTTTAACAAACTTTCCGGTTTCGGCCGGATTCCAGGCGAACTACTTGTCTGGCGAAAAATAAATTTCATATTCGTGTTCAGCATGCCTTCTTACCCCTATATCGAACATCTAGTCAACTTCAAATAAGACTTCTATTTTTAACAAACTTTCCGGTTCTGGCCGGATTCCGGACGAACTACTTGTCCGGCGAGAAAACGGTTTTCATATTCTTGTTCAGTATGCCTTCTTACCCCTATATCGAACATCTAATCAACTTCAAATAAGACTTCTACTTTCAACAAACTTTCCGGTTTTGGCCGGATTCCGGACGAACTACTTGTCCGGCGAGAAAAAGGTTTTCATATTCGTGTTTAGTGTGTCTTCTTACCCCATAATCAACTATCACATTAGCTGTTTAAAAAAAATTTGCTTGCCCCTTAATTTAAACCCCCTCCCCCACCCCTAAATGTAAAGCTACAGGGCCCATCTACGAACTCGACCTTACTCTTGAACCAAAGAATCCCCACACCAAGTTTCATCAAAATATCTCACTGCCTTCGAGAGTTATCGTGCTTACAGACAGACAGACGGACGGACAGACAGACGGACAACTTTTGCGATGTCATAAGTATCCCTCCACTTACGTTTTGGGATCCCAAAAACGAGGGATCATCCCGTGACGACTAAAGTACGATTGGCGATCGGTTGCCTATGGCATCATTATCTCGCTGTAAAGTGAAAGGCTTGCGTTCACAGCCGCATCTAACACGCCATCTTAAAAATTCAGCATGATATACAGTTTCACTTTTTACGCGGTTTCTTGCGCGAAGTTTTGCTTTTGTTTACAGGTCCCAAAATCTCGCGTGGATTATTCTTGACAATGCGATTCTTCTACACCTGGCGGGCTGTCCCGTGCAGTAATAGTGCGAACACACGATTAGGATCGGGAGCTCCCCTGCCTGAATTTTTTGCTCCATCATCACTTCCATGTTGAAAAATGGAAATGCTCTTGAATCTTCCATCTTTTTTTTGTCATCTCTACTACAGTCGTTATCCTTTATCGTTCACCCTAGCCTAAGCCATGCTTCGCCGAACGACTAACCAGGCCTGGCCTCCCAGTACTCGGCTTAGTAATATGATCCGAATCCTGGTCAGCCCGGCCGGGGGATTTAGATATGGAGGATAGCCCACCTTCATCTAGAAAACGGTCTTTCTACCTTCACCTAACCCTGAAAACTCCAAACCCAACCAACGATGATGAAAATTCAGGAAATCTGGCCGGGAAATCCTGGTCGTGTGTTCGCACCTTAAAGGCGTAATACGGTCAGGGCGGGTGCTCGCAGACTGGAATTCCTGCCAGGATTTTCTTACGGAAAAAATTACATTTTTTCCCGTTTTATGATGAAAATGCAGACAATCCGGATGGAAATCCTGTCCACATCATGAAGATACGGGAGTCACGCGAGAGGGAATGGTTTTCTACGCACTACTCTCCAATCTGTCGCCTGGAGGCGTAGTTTGACGTTGGCATGAGATAAAGCACGCGTGGAACGTCGGGGGTCAGAGGTTCTGCCCGGGTTGCATTTCTCCATTCGCAGGTTGCCAATTAAGTAAGCGATGGGGGGTGTAGCCCTGCCAAACATTCAATGTCGGTTGAGGGTAGGCGCGTAGGACTGTAAGAATACACCGGAGTAACGTCGCTGTATCCGTTCGAGAGCAGCGGGTTGTTGGCGTACTGGATCTAAACAGTGGTTTGTGTACTGATGCGAAAATTTAGATACTCTGCATTGCTAGCCGTAATCACCTTTAAGTTTTCAGTATAGTTACAGTTAGGACCTTCTGTGCGTTTGTTAACCATGGACAGTGTCGTGTTCATCCACTTGCTGTGGTACAAGACAGCTGTTTTTATGGCACTTGCAGCTTCGCTCAAGTGCCATATACCGATCACCTTTCGGTCGGTCGGTCGGTCGGTCGGTCTGTCCACTCATCTCGAGTTAGGGCACTTCCAGATGGACTAGGACGATGAAACTTGGCAGGCATATCAGGGACCCGACCAAACTAACTTGCAAATAGTCACTTCCCCGATCCGACCACCGTGGAGGGAGTAGAGGGCGAGGGAATCCTGAGAATTTAGTAGTTTTTGTAAAACCCCTGCCCCTTTCTTCATACTAGTAGCTCTGCGCGTAGGGTGACGTCACTCTTTGCATCGGATCACTCCGTTAACATCGGAAAGAGCTAGTGCATTCGAGGGTCAAAGGGGTTTGTATATGTGGTTCAGTGCGGGGGAATATGGAAAATTGAGTGTTGTGTAACTTTCGAACGGGTGATCGGATTGGGATGAAACTTAATACCTGAATGAATCTTTGATGTCCCATTTGAAGTCCGAACCGGATTCTACGGCTATGGGGGAGTTGGGGGGGGAGACCGGAAATCTCGAGAAACGGTTATAATGGAGGGATCGGAATAAAACTTGCTGGGAAGAACAAGAATCTGCTCCAGATAAATCGTTTACACATTTGGACTGGACCCGGACACTTGGGGGGGGGGGTGGACGGGAGTTTTCCGGAATTCTGGTGATGACGATTTCTGGGATTTTCACGACGAAACTTGGGAGGCGTATCAGGAACCCGATCAAACTCACTCGTAAATAAAAATTCACTCGATCCGATAGTCGTGGGTGGATCGGAGGGAGGGGGAATCCGGAATATTTAGCCATGCGTAACTTTGGAACGGGTGATTGGATTCGAGTGAAATTTAATAACTGAACAGAGGGCATGTCTGTGGTGATCTTTTTCATGTCCGGACCGGATCCGACAACAATTGGGGGGGGGGGAGAATACGTGACCGGATTGGACTGGAGAGATCGGGATGGAACTTTGTGGTCCAAAACCGAACCGGATTGGCTCCGGCGACTGTGGGGGGAGTTTGAGGGGCGGGTCCGGAATTCCGGTGAGTGCGAGTTAAGGTACTTCCAGATGTGCTAGGACGATGTAATTTGGCTGGAATATTAGAAATTCGACAAGATTGGCTTAGAAATCGCCACTTTTCACATCCGACCATTCCTTAAAGTACCAATCATGACCGCAAATTAAGAAAAATACTTTTAAGCAAAATATACATTTCCATGATTCCCATGAGCCCATTATCACTTTTGCCTCAAGGGTTTTGCTTACAAATGAAGTTCTATCTCCCTTAAAGTGTGCATCTTAACCGCAAGGTCGAAAAGTACTTTTTATCAAACGATACATCTCAACCCACCATCATTTGTGCCACAAGGGTCTTGCAAGTGCCATATGAGCTTACAGCTCTTGTTAAGGAACCGAAGTAGTTTCGTAAGGGCTTCTAGATCGTCTGAGTGTTTTTTTCCTTTTCTGTTTCACCAAAAACTGCATCATTCGAAGCCAAATAGCCGTCCAATCAAGTACCGTATCAACACCTGTTTTTTTCTAGTCATAATCATATCTTCAGCTTTTGGTTGTTGAGGAGTTAATTTGCCAATTCCCGGGATTCGAACTTGATATATTTCCTCGCTATTGCAATGTCACTGAGGTCTTCACCAGCCTCATGGACATGTCTGACTGTTTTATTTCTGATTTTCTTCTTCCTTAAGGATTGAGAGACAGGATCCCTGTTCTGGCTTAACATTCTTGGCCATTGTTCAGTCCCCTGGTCGGGTAATTGTCGTCTACTCAGGCAAGGTTCGAGGCCGCAAAATATGCCTCCCCTCATCCTACTCTTCGACAGTGTACTGTTCTTCTACTAATCAAGGTTCGACTGGTATCCTCACCATCATCGTTGGGCTGTCAGCTCAGCCCATTTCCAGGTTACATCTTGGCATCCATTGAGGTATTCATCATCCCCTGACCCTGTCGGAATTCCTCGCTATTGAGACAAGATCAAGCGTCAGTACCCATAATCCTACTCTTCAACGGTGCACTGTTCTTCTACCAAGAATAAATAAGGGGAGAATTGAGAACTCGCATAACCTTGATGTCAGCAACCTAAGTTGACTTCTACCCGGAAATATTGTACCGGAGGTGGAGACTGGGTGGAGCTTCGCGTGTTGCCTCTTGCAGTATTAAGCGTTACCTCATGAACAAAAGTGATGAAGCAGCCAGAAAAGGCGGGAAGTTTAAACAGTACTGATTTCTGCGGATTATACAAATGAAAACGACTTTCAATCTCGGGTCAGATTTCCAATAAGATGCTTATTTTATCGCGACCTTTCACAAAGACTATGAAGCCCAAGGGAGTGCGGCATTTGATGACTCAGGGAGTAATTAGGAGCAAACGTTGATGCACTTGAGGAGTTGAGGCAAAGACCTAACACACGGTCCAGAGGTCCAGATCAATAGGATTGGTGATGGTCTGATGGATTGGTGTGAACATTAGTAATTTTATTTTAGTCTTCTCAGGACTGTAAAGCATCGCTTCTAGAAAAGGTATGGACTTAAGTTATTTAGCTGGCAAAAATGTACTGAAAGAGTTATTATGTTTTGTTTTTAAATTGTGCTCTCTAGTCTCGACACAAAATTTAGCTCATATCATTTTCTCGTATAGTTGCAAAAAACAGTTGACTGTAAATTTTTTCAAATTTGCATTTGCTGATTATAAGAAATCCAAAACGTCCCCATTTGTGATAATAACTTATTATTCTTGGTCAAAATGTATATGATTATCTCGGGTGGTTTATCTATGCTATTATAATGTCATTATCTATGCTATTACACTGTCAGAAGTTTCATAACAGATCGCGCATAACACTTTCAAGAATAACAACTTTTCACTTAGAAATAAAGTGTTATGACCAATTAAGTTTACACTATGTCGTGCCTAGATCTCCAACAACACCTTCAATTGGTAAAAATACTACACTGTCAGAAGCTACATAACGACAACAGAAGGATGCCCGGTTTCAACAGATAACACTTTGGGATGTTATCTGTTATGTTTATTTCGTTCCCGTTAGTATTTTTACCAATTGAAGGTGTTGTTGGAGATCTAGGCACGAAATAGTGTAAACTTAATCAGTCATAACACTTTATTTCTAAGTGAAAAGGTGTTATTGTTGAAAGTGTTATGCGCTATCTGTTATGAAACTTCTGACAGTGTATTAGTCTGTTATTTCATCATCGTTTTTTTTCAATATCATGTTTTTTCATCATTCAAATTTGAATTTTAGGCATAAATGGCGAAATGTACTCAAAGATTTATTCTGTTATGTTTTAAGTTGTATTCACTACACAAAATTTAGTTCATATCATTTTCTCGGATATTTGCGAAAAACAATAAATTATAGTCTTACACTAATAACTGATTACTGGAAATGATACGTACACGCACACTCAGGATCTGCCAGATAGATAAAATGATTATTTGTGGATGAAAAAAAAAAGGGTGAGTTGTTCTTCTCACTTCTCCAGCGACGGATATTATAACTGACTTTCTAAGCCTAGAGTAAAACATTTGGTAGTAAGTCCCTTCTTTTCTTTAATTATAACTTTCATTCCAAATTGCTGACGGTCCTTTTCTGCCTTTATTTTTGTCTTCTAAATTCTCCCCTTCTTTATTCTTGGTATAATCCTCGGAAATCAGAAGTGTTTGAAAATTCCCGCCTTTTCTGACTGCTTCATCACTTTTGCTCTGGAGGTAACACCTAATGCTGCAAGAGGCAACACGCGAAGCCCCACCCAGGCTCCACCCCCGGTTTTTTAGAAGCGGGTGGAAAGGAAACTCGGTTGAGTCGAGTCTTCTCAATTCTCTCCCTTATTTATTCTTGCTTCTACTACTTAAGGTTGGCTTCTCCTGACCATCGTTCCGAGAGGTTATTCTAACCCGCTCGAAGGATTCCGTCTTTGTATACTTCTTCGAGGTCTTCGTCGACCTCCCGACCTTCTCGGACTTATGGCTGTGTGTATGTTCTTTGCCACGGTAATCGCCTGGTCGGGAAAATTTTGCTACTGAGGCAAATTCCCAAATGATGTACCCCCTTCCCCAACCGATCCTTTTCTTCGAAAAAGCGCTGTTGTTCTTCCACTCAAAGTTCAATTTTCCTCACCATCGTTGTTGAGGGGTTAGCCCAACCAATTCCTTTCCACTTTCTCGCTAATTGAGGTCTCCATCAACCTCTTGACCTCACCTTTTTCGTTCAATTTGACTTTCTTCATTTGATAAGAATTATTTTCTTGTCTTATAGTAACTCAAAGAAACATTCTTCGCAGATAGCAAGCCTATGGAAAGGCGAGCGAGGAAACCTGTTCTTCTGAATAGGATTGATTATCGACCATCATGTCATTCTCAGAGCTAACTAAGGAAGGTTGTTATTCAAGTTCTCTCTGTTGTGCAGCGTAGACATTCCAATGTTCGTGTAATCTCGTGTCATTTTCTATCTGATAGACAGGTTAAGCCCAAGAGTGAACGTCGTAAACAAAGTCCGCACAAAAGCATGGGTGCAACACTCCCACGTCGTTTGGATTTGGTCGTCTTATTTGGACTTTAAACAATTTGGAGTCGGCGAGAGTAACATCGAATTCTGGTGGTTTCGGACCGATTATCATGTTTTTGCTACGGTAAATTTGTTCTACGAAATAGGTTTTCGCTTATTTGACGAACTACTCTTTCGGTGGTATAACTCAGGTGGCCCAACGGTCGGGTTGCCTTGAATAAAATTACGCGTCAAATCCGTGTGTTCCAACTGAAGAAAGGTCGACTTTTCGGTTTCGGTTGTTGAGCTGATCGGTGCCGGAAGTGTCGGATCGTGGTGGTGCAGTATTTCTTTCAATTATTGGCTGGCCAGAAGAGGTGGCAAAACTTAAGGGTGGCTGGACCGATTGGTTTTTGTGGCACATCTGACGAGTGGAACTAGTCGGGGGCCTCAACTACCGAGATGGTTGCATGGTAGTGCCGGGATGAGGAAGAAGGAAGAGTTGTCGCGAGGATCCTTCGACAATACAAGCTGCTTTTTCGAAGTCTGGGGTTACCTTCAAAGTCAAAGGGCTCTTCTTAAATGCCACTTTTGTCGCCCGTCGCCGTGGCTGGTTAAGGTTATTATTATTATTGTTATTTATTTGTAACTCATCAACTGCCGAAGTAAAAAACGATTGAGTATAAAAAAGAACAAAAACAAACGGAGACTAAGTAACTTGAAGTACACTAAAATAACAAATTCCAAATAAGTTTGAGTCATATCAGCTAGATGAAGTGATTTCAAGAGGCTCCGCTTTGGTAGCTAGTAGACCTCGTAAGCTCGATCACTTTCGGACAGAGTAACTTTCAATTTTTCTTCTTTTCCTTCAAACTTTGAGCGTCGAACTTGGTGAGGGAGCAAGTTCGAAGTGTGTCTGCAAGGTGGATGAAACGGCGACCGGGAAGAATCGCCGGAGTCGTAAAAACGCTAAGTAAGCAAACGGTGAACTTTGACGGTGTTTGAAAACGGAAATTGAGCAACCGGCCATCAAAACTTCGATCAAAAACGCAACGTATCAGTTCGAAGAGAACACCACTTGCATCTCGAAGGCACTGCTTATCTCCAGCTTGTCTAAATCAGTTGCGTCCCTATACTTACGCACACAAATATTCCATCCTTGTAGAATGATTTGGTGGCTTTTGCTGCCCTACCCATTTTCTATCCGCTACCCGTATGGAAGGGTATCCTCCTGGATATCTTTTGCATGGGGTAGATTTCTTTTGTATTTTTGTGCAGTGTCTGTTTTAGGGCATGTTTTTTTAAGGTCGTGCGGACTGAAATAAAGTAGTATAATAAAATAATAAGAAGAGACTGGAATAAGTTTACTCTACTCCCTTGCTCAGAGACAGCATTCCGTCAATCCCCGTATCTTGTGGCGCACCCCGTCGGTACCGTTTTGTGAAAACAAAACCGCGTAGGCTCATACCGCGAAAATGAAATGGGTGAATACCAATACCCCTACAGGCAAAAACCTTGACAGGCTAAACACTGGATTTTCACTCGAGTTTGGGAGCAGGTTGAAGTACCACCTGCTGTGAGTTTCCAATCCCTCGCAACCATCAGCTTGGAAGGAACGCTTAAAGCTTCTGGAGCCCTGTCATTCTTTCTATTCAGAACGCAGCTTGTTCAGATTTCAAGCGTGACACAGCATTACGAGGCACGTCAAAAACACAAATGCGCTGCATAACTATGGTAACGAGCTCTTCGGCTGAAGACCTGCGTAGTCACCTGCCAAGCCCAACGTTGATGTCTGGGATACTGCGTGGACATGGTGTCACCTCCAGAACCCTTCGCTATCAAAAGTGGAAAGAATTGCTTACAATGTGTAAATGCAAGTAGTGTTGGGCGATATTGAGGAATATCGATATTTCGATATATTCAGCTTCGATATTTCGATTATCAGAAACCGATATTTGGCGTACTTAAAACTGTTCATAATGCAACAGGTTTTCAAGAAAAAAAAATCTAATGAAAGTGAACTAAAAGAATAAAATCAAACATTCCCATTAAGAAAGAGTAGCGTCCACTTTTTTCCTTCTCAGTCTCTTTCTTCTCCCTAATCGCTCAAGTCTGAAATCCCTATCATTCTTTTATTCTGAAAATCTCAAATAATAGAACTGATGTAGATCGTAATGTAAGCATCGAAAATATCGATATTTGAAAAGTCAATATCAATATTTTACAATAATATCGATATTTCGATTATCGTATTGAATATCGCCCAACACTAAATGCAAGTTGACTTGTCGATGTTCTTGTTTTTTACTTTAAATAAGTGTTTCTTGTTTGAATATTGATTGGTTTCTGCTAAAGTTCAGGAACGGTGTTGAGAAGTACTTTAATTACAATATTATAGTACTTCGGTCCAACTTAAGTACAGATTTTCTGGAGAACTCAGTACCTGTTAGTATCAACGCATTTGTATTATCAAGCATCAACATATTTTCAAGTACTGTCTCAATTCTGCTTAGATCACAGCATTTTGCACATTGAAGTGCTTCTTAGGCAGCAATTATTCAATAATTAAAACCTTCAGATGAAACTCGGCCAGTCCAGGCCAGTCTGTGATAGACACTGCACCCTTGGTAAGCATACGAAGCTCCAAAGCTGCAAAGACTCTTCTCTCAACGGGCTTTACATAAAACGTTCATCACTATTTTATTATTTATATTATTAGTACTTAAAACTCAATTCCTACATAAGTACATTTTTTTTACATAAAACACTCCATATTATTTATATTATTAGTACTTAAAAGTCAATTCCTACATAAGTACATTTTGTTTCAGGTACTTGGTACTTGATACTTAATACTTAAGTAGAAATATGAATCTTTTGTCCCAACACTGTTCAGGAAGTACAAACCAGCGGATAAGAGCTGGGATTCGGACCGACGATCAGTTTCCAGTTGGTCCAAAGTAGGGCGCGCAGAGTATTGTCTGTTTTTGTGCTGTAGTTGTGCGGACTTCTAGCGGAAATCAAAGGAACTTAAAAGGGGGAAGAAGATCATCCTGCTGCATTTTGCACGAAGAATGTTTCACTCCCAAAATAAATGAGCCCAGTGCCAGCGGATGTACAGAAGTGGCCAAGTGTGAGCAACCCCTCGGTTTTGCAAGACTGGGACGGAAACGAAAAAATTGACAGATAACAGGGACCGTGCAACAAAAACCCACCTGGGACCTAGACTACGTATTCACTACGTCGTATCGACAAGAATACTTTTATTTTGATCCTTGATTGTCCAAGTCAGGTTTAAAGCCATGTTTGCTGTCCTTATTGTACTGTTTTTGGGTGTGGACGAGCCTTAATGCTTCTGGACCTTTTATAGGTTGACATCTTACAGTGGCTTCTCGATTCACGCGTGATGAACACAAATACCAAAGATCGGCGTGGCGATACATCACTTCACGTCGCTGCTAGGAAGGGGTTCGTCGAGTGCGTCACAGTACTTCTCGGGCATGGCGCCAATACAGCGGCCAAGGTAGGCTATCAGTTAAGCTCAGTTTATACCAAGGGTCCGTAATACTTCCAACTTCTTCGAGTTTTTATGTACTGTACAGTCATACATAAATCCTCAATTTTTGGGCATGGTGCTCATACGTTGGTGTATCATTCCCTGCAGCAAAGGCATGGTACCCCCATAAAAATCGATTTGAAACGCCAATTTCCATTTCACTTTCTCAATTCCACTGATTTTCATCGGGGCACCATGCCCTTCCTGCAGTGCATGGTGCCCCATCGTACGAGCACCATTCCCATACGTTGGGGCATGCCAAGAGGTTGGGGCACCATGCCCAAAAATGAGAATTTGTGTATGACTGGTACTGTACACGGGAGACCAAAGGCCGTGGTACACAAATGAAGTGCAAAGCAACTGCTAATTACTTAATGAAACACTTTGAACAAAAAGGGACCTATGTCGTAGTCCTGACTGGACAAACACTGACAGGTTTTTAGGAGTTCCAAAAAAGACCTGCTGCTGAGCAGCCCCTTCAACCTGTCCCGTCTCCTATGAGCGTGTTCCATCCTACTAACAGTAGTAACTGTTAGTTCCTATTTTCGCTCTAACCTCG
Organism: Branchinecta lindahli; assembly: GCA_023053555.1. Taxonomy (NCBI): domain Eukaryota; kingdom Metazoa; phylum Arthropoda; class Branchiopoda; order Anostraca; family Branchinectidae; genus Branchinecta; species Branchinecta lindahli. The sequence continues at coordinate 13,903,162 of JAKZAO010000003.1, forward strand.
TGAATAGTTACTACGCTAACCGTTCCAGCCGCCTCGAAACTGATAGTAACTGTCTGCTTACCACGCTCGGGAGCGCAGCAAGTGTGGTAACTACGATATCTGTGACGTGATTGGCCCGATTAGCCCGTGGCGCGATATCTTACCGAAAATAGAAAAATGCGCTCCATCCTTGACGCCAAGAAGCCAGAATCTTTGACATCATACGTAGTAACTACGGTAAATAGGGTGGAGGACGCTTGACATCTCTTCCAAGCTTAAATCGCCAAGTTCCTGGCAATCTGATACGAAGTGGCCCACACTTTCCTCCGGATCACCACACATAGGGCACGAGCAAAGACCATCTACAGCACTCTCCCTCCCTAGATGTTTCCTCCTTCGCTTCATTTTAAGATTTAGAAAGTAATTATTATGTTATTAACTACCCTCTGTAGTTGGTAAATATTTCAAGCATAGAGGGACAAACACATAAAGGTACCACAAATATGAAAGAAGTTCATTCAATGAAATCGATTGTCTGTGGACAGCGGATAAACGAAGTAGCCTAATGTGTTTTAATCGGATTTTCAGCTGCCTATTTAAGTGAATAAGTTATGTGTAACTAGACTGTCGGATCTCAGCCCTATTCGGTTAAACTTTAAAGTTCAACCGAAAAGGGCTGGGATAGGACAATCTAGTTACCCATCACTTATTCACTAAAATTGGCTTGAAGACCCGCTGAAAATGCGTTACTTCGTTGGTCCGCTATTCACGAATAATCGCTTTTCAAATAGTGGAATTTCCGTGTGATTTGTGGTACTGCTATGCGCTTGTATTTTTGTTGTATGCCTTACGAGAAAGATTTATGATTTTTTTTTTTGTTCAGGCACTAAGCCATCTTCACCAATCTCACCACTGCCCACTGAAAAGCCGCGTTTGTGTCGAGATTAAAATTTCCCGCGTCATAGTAGAATTTTCGTTGTGGGGACGGCTGCAGATATTCTGAACGTTATAACTAGGAGTAAATAGTGGCAAATAAACAAATCCCTTTGCAGAATGCAAATAATTCAGTGGATTAATTAAATGACACAAAAAGAAGTTGGCTTTTCAGTTAAACTTTAAGTAATTCTTCAGCTCAAGCTGACTGCGAATCACGAATGAATGAATGAGTTTATTCCCAATAAAGCCCAAGGGCCATGGCGGGAGACATAACACAATAACAAAAAACAAAATATCATACACTCCGAAAACAAACCAAAAATCAACATCTATAAAAAGAGTTCACGGTGGGTCATAGCTAACTTCAGGAATCTACCCAGCCTTCGGAGGTCACCAAAACACTTACTTCCCGTACTTGAAACCAGGTTGGGTGGTGCTTAACGGATTAGTCACTGAGGTTTATTTCAGTGATAGTTTAGCCCTTCTTGACACTCTTCAGGTTGTAGGTCTTTAGGTTCTCTGGCAACATGAAGGCGAAATGTCGCTGACATCCGTTTAAGGCGAGGCCTATGTATTCCTTAAAGTTCAGTGGGCAGATCACCCTATCCCAATACTCACCCTAAAACACATGCTTATTTTTCATTTCAGCCGACTTCTTGACAATCTCCTTTCTCCAGTCTCTCATATCGAAATGTTTCACGTCTGATGATGATGATATTTTGTGTACGCACTACACAACAAGAGCTACGAGCTCATATGGCGCTTGTTACGAGTAGGTGGTACAAGAAAGTACACGAACGTCACAAACTAAACCCGCCATCCAAAATGCGGTTCGGACTTAGAAATAGAATATGCAGTTTCACTCTAGTCTGATCATTTCTGGCATCGCCTCGGATCATCTGGGGCAAATGACTGTTGTAATTTCCAAGTATCATCCCAATAAACCCACTGGTTTGATCCCTAGACGTGCCACGGTTTCCAGTACCCCTACCGCGGCCGAATCCGGCTTCGATTCGTGAATGGATCACCTGAAGCATCTTTACTCACCACCTACCAAGTTTCACTCGAATCTGGGCGTTTTTCGGTAGGTGCCCCCCCCCCCCACCGTGGTCGGATCCGGTTCAGACAATAAAATATGCCATCTAAGACACATGCTTACTCTACATTCCAAGTTGCATTTAAATCGCTGCACTCGTTTGACCCCTATGCGAGCCACAAGATTTACAGGACTCCCCCTACTGTGGCCGAATACTTAAAATCCGAATCTCTGACATCTCCTCTTCCCGCCCAGCAGGTTCGACTGGAATCGGAGCGTAGCCTATCCAATCCCTCGACAGCAAGTGTTTCACGAATTTCCTGTGCCCGTCTCCAACCCCCGCACAAGTATCGGATCCTATTTCATTCATATCCCATCACCCGTTCAAAAGTTATGCACGACACTAGATTCCGGATTCCCTATCCCTCCACTCCCCTACGATGGTCCGATCGGGGAAACGACTATTCTCAAGGCAGTTTAATTTCCATCGTCCTAGTTCTTCGTCCTATCACCCTATTCATTCTTATTTAAGATAAAATATGACCGGTCTGAACTGCCTTCGTATTTTCGTTCAAGTAATTTTTTCCCTGACCAACCTCACCATGATTATGAAACCCGTCACAAATGGAAGATTCAGCACCTTAAATTAATCACTGAGAGATCGCGGTTCTCGCCTTATTTTTCGATCACGGGCTCATGGCGTCTTTATCTACAATATATCGACTGCAGCAAATCTCTTTCAAATATTAAGAAACAACTTCATTCTATACTTATAAATAAATTCAAGAACCAATGATAAATTCAAATTTAAAGTAAATCGTTAACTATTAAATTTTTTGGGTGGAATCCTCATAATTTGCCTGCCTTTGGTTAAAGCCAGGCTTCACCTTCCAGATTTTTCTTCCGGATCCCAGACAGCCGTTTTCGTCGAGGCGGATCTGGAAGGTGAAGCCAGGCCAAAAACGTCTGGAAGTCCGGGGTGTTGGACACCCCAGATTCCGGATGTCAACCCGTTCGCGAGACACAAAAAATGGGTCTAGGCTAAACCCCCCCCGGCGAAAACCCCCCCGGCGAAAACCCCCCCGCCAAAACCCCCCCGGCGAAAACCCCCCCGTGACCAAAACCCCCCCGGCGAAAACCCCCCCGTGACCGAAACCCCCCCCCCCCCCCCCGTGACCAAAACCCCCCCGGCGAAAACCCCCCCGGTACCAAAACCCCCCCGGCGAAACCCCCCCCGTGACCAAACCCCCCCCGGCGAAAACCCCCCCGGTAACAAACCCCCCCCCCCCCCGGCGAAAACCCCCCGGTACCAAAAGCTCGATTCATTTACATTTAACACGAATCCAAAAAATTTCACTTGACTTCCCGTGATCTTGTTCTAATTCAAATGGAATTCTGGTACAACAAGACAGTGAAGCTTAGTCAGTTCTCAGTTGTACTTCCACTGGAATTCGTCCGCCCCTTGCGACGAGGACGCGCTCACTGGGAAAATTGTACGAGTTGCAGCAGTGAAAGTTGCAATTCATACCATTAAGGGGCATTTTTTTTTTTTTTTTTTTTTTGGGTTCCAAGGGAAAACATTTTTTTTACAAGTTTAACAACTAGGCTATTACTTCGGTCCAATTAAGGCTAGGTACAATAATAAGGCACTTTTTTCCGATTATAGTTATGTCTAGAATTTTTTTCAAGATTTTTTTTTTAATACTTTTTTTAAGATTTTTTTGTAAGATTATTTTCCCCGGGGGGTTCTGGTACCGGGGTGTTTTGGTACCCGTGGGGTTTTGGTATCGGGGGGGTTTTGGTACCGGGGGGGTTTTAGCCGGGGGGGTTTTGGTACCGGGGGGGTTTAGCCGGGGGGTTTTGGTCACGGGGGGGTTTTCGCCGGGGGGGTTTTGGTACCGGGGGGTTTTCGCCGGGGGGGTTTTGGTCACGGGGGGGTTTTCGCCGGGGGGTTTTGGTCACGGGGGGGTTTTCGCCGGGGGGGTTTTGGTACCGGGGGGGGTTTAGCCGGGGGGGGTTTGGTACCGGGGGGGTTTCGCCGGGGGGGTTTGGCGGGGGGGGGGGGGGTTGTCCGGGGGGGTTTTCGCCGGGGGGTTTTAGCCGGAACCCACAAAAGATATGCAAATGAAGGAAGAAAAGGGAAAGTGATTGACAGTTATTAATGGGATGCAAGAGGCATTTGAAATGTAAAGGGGACACATAGGAAATGTTGAAGAACATCAAATTTAGCTGTCATCATTATCATCAAAATCTGGAAGGGTTGGCTTGACTATGCGGAAGCCCCGGACGTCTGGGAATCTGGAAGGTGAAGCCTGGCTTTTACCCTTGCTTGCGCATCGTTTTTTTTTTTTTTTTGGGTTTTCGGGTTGATCTTTGCCGAGTGTCGGTGTGTTTGAGGGGCGGGTTCCCGTCTAGTGGTGAGTCATGGAATTTACTTATTTATATGATTGTTATATGTTAAATATTTTTGTTCTTTTATTGTACCGGGTTTTGGTCAATCGACCTTGTGTCTCCGGCTTAACCCTATATATGATAACTTTTATAATGAAGTGTAATTAAACCTTGAACCTTGAACCTAGTACGGTATATCAAGACGTACCGAACTCGCAGGATTGCCAGAAATCCGGGACCCCCAACTTTCGCACAGTGCCCGGATCTGGTCCGGTTATGTTATTGACGTATCTAGGACTTATGATTGTTCTTCCGACCAAATCTCATCCCGATCCCTCCACTCCCTCGGATCATCTCGGGCAAATGTTTCATCCCACTAGTTTGATCCCTAGGAGTGCCGCACTATTTCCGGTACACCTCCCCCTCAAACTCCCCCTACCGCGGCGGAATCTGGTTCAGACATATAAACAAATATTCTAAAGCATCTTCTCTTACCGGCTATTAAAGTTTAACCGAAAAGGGCTAGGATAGGACAATCTAGTTACCCATCACTTATTCACTTAAATTGGCTTGAAGACCCGCTGGAAATGAGTCACTTCGCTGTTCTGCTATTCACGAATAACCGATTTTCAAATAGTGGAATTTCCGTGTGACTTGTGGTGCCTCTATGCGCTTGTATTTTTGCTGTATGCCTTTATGAGAAAGATTTATCAATTTTTTTTGTTCAGGCACTAAGCTACCTTCACCATTTTCACCACTGCCCACTGAAAAGCCGCATTTGTGCTGAGATTAAAATTTCCCGCGTCATAGTAGATAGTGGAAAATCAAAAAATCCCTTTGCAGAATCCAAATAATTCAGTGTATCCAATTAAATGACACACAGATGAGTTGGCTTTTCAGTTAAACTTTAAGTTTCAGTCGAGTTTGAGCATTTTCGGGAAACCCCGGTATCCCCCCCCCACCGCGCTCAGATCTTGTCCGGACCCTAAATTATGTCATCTAGGGCACATCGTCTCTCTACTTTCCAAGTTTCATTCAAGTCACTCTACTCGTTTGACCCCTATGCAAGCCACATAATTTTTGGGACTCCCCCTCCAACTCCCCCACTGTGGCCAAATATGACTAGGACTCATAAACTTCGTATCTCTGACATCACCTCTTCTCGTCCTTAAAAGTTTGACTCGAATCGGGGCGTATAAGAAAATTTCCGGTTTCCGCTTCATCCACAGAAGGGCAAGTGCCATAAAAATTACACTGAGTTTTCAGTAACAGCTAGAGAATAATATGCACAAGATAAAAAAAAAATATACATTAAAAAAAGAAAAGGTCTTGTCATCCTCCATTTACTACTGTGAACAAGGAAAAGCTTGAATTTTTTGTGGTTAGAAAAACTTGCATAACACCGTTTTAAATTGACTGTTTAGTTGTTATTTTGGTAAGATGTTTTTTTAGAACAGTCGATTCAGTATTTTATACATTTGAGCAAATGCGAAAAAAACAATTCAGCAGTATTTTCCGGGCAAACTGCATAGCCGGCTTGATCTTGTAGCCATGGTTCTTCACTGCTCATTATTTATCACTTTTCAATAACGATTATCTTCTGCGCGCGTTATCGGGACTGTCGGGACGAGTAGAGTGACTTGAATGAAACTTGGAAAGTAGAGACACGATGTGCCCTAGATGACATAAGTCTTTGATTCATGTGGGCCGAGTAGGTGGGAGACACCATCATTTTTCGATGGGTCGGATTTTTACGAACACACTGCTACCTTTTTTTTTCTCAAAAATCCTCACGGTAGCCAGCGTTATCCACAAATTACTTGAACACAGTTCACTCTTGAAAGCAAGGTCGCCGTTGCGCATTAACTATGCACTGATCTCCCGCCGGAGGTCGAATCAGTTAATAAACCTTTGCGAAGATCGAGTGGCGTGAAGAGGATTAAAACAACTAAGTATATCACCATGTGAACGTTTAGATTTGTCAAAAGAGGAAATCATCGGCCAGTTTGACATTTTTCGGAATCGTCTCGGAAGCTGAATATTATTTAGCTCAAATTCAGAACTTCAAGAAATCACTATAACGAGTTTAGTGTAATTTACAACGTTTGTTTATTGTAATCTAGTTTACATCATCTCTTCTTTGGACCTACAGGAACTAACAAGAAAAGACAGAAAACAGAATACTAAAATAAATCGATAAAGCTAAAAATTAGTTTGATTTATCTACACATTTTCCATATACGTGCTAAAATAAAAACATTTTGTTAGATCCATAGTCAAAGTATGATCCCAGCTTCCCCATGTCGGGCGCTTTCAACCCGCGCCACTAGATGACCCAGCGGTCGGATCGAGTTGTGGCTTCATCTTGGGTCTTGGGTTCTTTCTAGACGTTGGAAGTGCTAGAATGCTTACGATGCAACTCCTTTAACCTTCCGCGCCGGACAGGTGCAATGTGTGAACAAGTCTACGCGAAGACACCGAAGATCTAGTGACAAGCGATAATAAGAAAGCAAAGCGGAGTATCTTTGAAGCGCCAATATACGAGAAATCAGAAATATGTGTTTACAAAAGTTTTTTACAGAAAATGAAGCATACTTACTGCCCATTGCACTGACTACCCCCTTTATTTAGGGTGACTTCTGTCAACTGCCGGGTATGGTACCTTTGCGGCTGGAGATACTCAAGATTTTTTATTCACGGGGGTCTATTTTGTTTGTTTCGCAAAAATTTCGAATTAGTTTTGCATATCTCTTCGAACGAGAGCAAACTGAGTGCCATCTTTATTTTTTCCGCCCGTTCCTGCTAAGGTAGTCTCCCCTCATCACGCCCTGGTTCGTTTGTTTGAAGTTTTATTATTATTATTCAATGAATGAATTTGTGGTATTACACTTCTTCAGTAGCACATGGTCTGCGGATCAACTGAGTAGATAACAACAAGAGCTGGAAGCTCATATGGCACTTGCAAGGCTGGGTCAGAGGATGAAAGTAAAGTAGGAATTCGTCAATTCGTGGGTTTCTTTTGATCATTTGTAAGCAAAACCCTTGAGATAAGAATGATCATGGGTCCTTGGAAATCACGAGACTGTATCGTTTGGCAATGCATTTGGCTGTGCGCACTTTAAGGGCACTAGAAAATCATCTGTAATCAAAACTCTCGAAGCAAAAAAGATGATCACCAGGAGCACGAAAATGTATATTTTACTCAAAAGTATTCTTTGTATTTTATGGAATTCAGTTGTAAGCAAAACCCTTGAGGCAAAAATGATCATGGGCTCATAGGGATAACGAAAATGTATATATTGCTTAAAAGTATTTTTTGTACGTTGCGGTTAGCATTAGTACTTTAAGGGGTGGTCGGATCTGGGAACTAACTATTTCTTAGCCAATCATGTCAAGTCTCTAATTTTCAAGCCAAGTTTCATCGTCCTAGCATGTCTGGAAGTACCTTAACTTGCGATCGGAATTCCGGACCCCCCTAACTGCCCCACAATACCCGAATCCGGTCCGGTTCTGTCACTGATCTACATAGGGCTTGTGCTTGTTCTTCCCACCAAGTTTCATTCCGATCGCTCCACTCCAAGCATGTCACATGGTTTCCGGACCCGCCTCCGACCCCCCCCCCCCAGCTTCATCGGATCTAGTCCGGACTTGAAATGGGATATCCGAGACATGTGGTTCTTTCTACATATCAAGTTTCATTATGATCCGATCACCCGTTCGGAAGTTATACATACCTCAAGAGTCCGGATACCCCCTCCCTCCACTCCCCCCACGATGGTCGGATCGGGAAGCTGATTGTTTCCAGGTTAATCTGGTCGTGTCCCTGATTTGCCTGCAAAGTTTCACCCTCTTAGCCCACCTGGAAGTATCTTAACTCCGTATGACCGGAATTCCGGAACCTCCCTCCAACTCCCCCCCCCCAGTGCACGAATCCGTTCCGGTTCTGTCAATGATGTACCTAGGGGTTGTGCTTGTTCCTCCCACCAAGTTTCATCCCGATCGCACCACTCTAAGCGTTTAACATGATTTCCGGTTCCCCCCTCCGACCCCCCACACATTCATCGGATTCGGTCCGGACTTGAGTTGGGACATGTGAGACATGGTGTCTTTCCAAATATCAAGTTTCATTAAGATCCGATTACCCGTTCGAAAGTTATGCATGTCACTAAATTCCGGATTCCGGCTCCCCTCCCCCCCCCCACGATGGTCGGATCGGGCAAGTGACGATTTCCAAGTTAGTTTGGTCGGGACCCTAATACGCCTGCCAAGTTTCATCGTCCTAGCACATCTGGAAGTACCCTAACTCGCGATCACCGGACTGACCGACCGACCGATCGACCGACAGACCGACCGACGGAAAAGTGATCGGTATATGGCACTTGGCGGGAAGGCAAGTGCCATAAAAAGGAAAATGGTAGAAAAAGAGCCAGTTGTACGTAATAATTTGATTTCAGATTAAAACAAGAGCTACGAGCTCATATGGCACTTGTTACGAGTAGTGGTACGAGAAAGTAGAAGAGAACTTCACAATAAACACCCCGCCATTCAAAAATGCGGTTCGGACCTAGAATTAGGATATCTAGGTTCATTCAATCTGAAAGCTGTAGATGACATATTTATAACTTATGCTTGTTCTTCCCACCAAGCTTCATCCCGATCCCTCCACTCTAAGCGATTACAAAGATTTCCGGTTCGCCCCTTCAACTCCTCCCAATGTCACCGGATCTGGTCCAGATTTAAAATGGGATGTCTGAGTTACGAGACACCTTTCTAAATATCAAGTTTCGGTTCAATCCGATAACCCGTTCAATAGCTGAGCTTGCCACTGGATTCCGGATTCCTCTTTGTACACTCCCCCTCGACGGTCGGATCGGGGAAACGATATTCTCAAGTCAATAGTTCGGGTACCTGACAAGCATGCCAAGTTCATTGTCCTTGCACATCAGCTGAAGAACCGAACTCGTGGGATTACTACAAACTCGGATCCCCTCCAACTCCCACACAGTGACCGGATCCATTTCGGTTATGCTATTCACTTGCTCTTCCCACCAACTTTCATCCCAACTCCTCCACTCTAAGCGTTTCCCAAGATTTCCGGTTCCCCCGTCCGACTCCCCCCAATATCACCGGATCCGGTTCGGATTTAAAATAGGGCGTCGGAGACACGAGATCTTTCTATACGTCAAGTTTCATCAAGATCCGATCACCCGTTCGCAAGTTAAAAATACCTCACTTTTCGGGTTCCCCCTCTCTCCACCCCCACCCCCCCAGATGGTCGGATCCGGGAAACGACTATTCTCAAGTCAACCTGTTCGGGTCCCATACACGCCTGCCAAGTTTCATCGTCTTAGCGCATCAGGAAGTACCGAACTCGCGGGATCACTAGAAATTCGGATCCCCCCAACCCCCCCACTGTGAACGGATCCGGTCCGGTTATGTCAATCACGTATCTAGGGCTTGTGCTTGTTCTTTCCACCAACTTTCATCCCGATCTCTCTACTCAAAGCGTTTCCCAAGATTTCCGGTTTAAACTGGGATGTCTGAGACACAAGGTACTTCTATATATCATGTTTCATTAAGATCCGATCACCCGTTCGTAAGTTAAAAATACCTCATTTTCCGGATTCCCCTCCCTCCAGCCCCCCCCCCGGATGGTCGGATCCGTTAAACGACTATTATCAAGTCAATCTGTTCGGGTCCCTGACATGCCTGGCAATTTTCATCGTCCCAGCACATCAGGAAGCACCGAAGTCGCGGGATCACTAGAAATCCGGATCCCCCCCCTAACTCCCCCAGAGTGAGCGGATCCGGTCCGGTTATGTCAATCCCGTATCTAGGACTTGTGCTTGTTCTTTCCACCAACTTTCATCCAGATCTCTCCACTCTAAGCGATCTTCAAGATTTCCGGTTTCCCCCTCCAACTACCCCCCATGTCACCGGATCCGGTTTAGATTTAAAATGGGAGGTCTGAGACACGAGGTACTTCTATATATCAAGTTTCATTAAGATCCGATCACCCGTTCGTAAGTTAAAAATACCTCATTTTTCCGGATTCCCCTCCCTCCAGCCCCCCCCCCCCCCCGGATGGTCGGATTGGGGAAACGGCTATTATCAAGTCAATCTGTTCGTGTCCCTGGCATGCCTGCCAATTTTCGTCGTCCTAGCACATCAGGAAGCACCGAACTCGCGGGATCACTAGAAATCAGGATCCCCCCCCCCCCCAGCTCCCCCAAAGTGAGCGGATCCGGTCCGGTTATGTCAATCCCGTATCTAGGACTTGTGCTTGTTCTTTCCACCAACTTTCATCCAGATCCCGCCACTCTAAGCGATTTTCAAGATTTCCGGTTTCCCCCTCCAACTACCCCCCATGTCACCGGATCCGGTCTGGATTTAAAATGGAAGGTCTGAGACAAGTGGTCCTTCCATATATCAAGTTTCATTAAGATCCGATCACCCGTTCGTAAGTTAAAAATAAGTCATTTTTCCTATTTTTTCCGGATTCCCCTTCCCACCACTCCCCCTCAGGTGGTCGGATCGGGGAAGCGACTATTTCCAACTTAATCATTTGGGGTCCCTGATATTCCTGCCAAGTTTCATCGTCCTAGCTTATCTGGAAGTACCCGAACTAGCAAAACCCGGACCGACAGACCGACAGACCGACCGACCGACGGACGGACAGAAATTGCGATCGCTATATGGCACTTGGCCGAAGGCCAAGTGCCATAAAAACGGGTCTAGGTGTAAAAACCCCTGGTGCCCCCCCCCCCCCGGTACCAAAACTCCCCTGGCGAAAAAAAACCGGCTACCGTTTTGGGGATCCCAAAACGTTAGTGACGGATACCTATGACATCGCAAAAGTTGTCCGTCTGTCCGTCCGTCCGTCCGTCTGTCAGCACGATAACTCTCGAAGGGAATGAGATATTTTGATGAAACTTGGTGTGAGGATTGTTTGGGTCAAGAGTAAGGTCAAGTTCGTAGATGGGCACTGTAGCCCTACGTTTAGGGGTGGGGGAGGGGGTTTAAATTAAGGGGCAAACAAAAAGGCGTAGAAACAGCTAATGTGATAGTCGATTATGGGGTAAGAAGACATGCTGAACACGATGGTGAAAACCATTTTCTCGCCGGACAAGTAGTTCGCCCGGAATCCGGCCAAAACCGGAAAGTTTGTTAAAAGTAAAAGTTTTATTTGAAGTTAATTAGATGTTCGATTTAGGGGTAAGAAGACATGCTGAACACGATGATGAAACTCATTTTTTGGCCGGACAAGTAGTTAGCCCGGAATCCGGCCGAAACCGGAAAATTTGTTAAAAGCAAAAGTTTTATTTGAAGTTGATTAGATGTTCGATTTGGGGGTAAGAAGACATGCTGAACACGACAATGAAAACCATTTTCTCGCCGGACAAGTAGTTCGCCTGGAAGCCGGCCGAAACCGGAAAATTTGTTAAAAGCAAAAGTTTTATTTGAAGTTGATTAGATGTTCTTTATAGGGATAAGGAGATGCGCCGAATTCGTTTCTGAACTATCTTTTTTTGGCTGGACAAGTAGTTCGCTCGGAATTCGGCCGAAACCGGAAATTTGGCAGAAGTAAAGCAGGAAGTTTCGATCAGTTTTGTCGAAATAAATATGGCTTATACAGGTATATCTGAACTTAATTTTCTCAGATGATTAGCCTGGTGAAGACTGGAACTGGCGTAGTCAAGACGTAAAAATATTAAATTTTTGGGATCCCATCGAAACCTTTGGTCTTGTTTTTAGCCGGAACCATTCTGAAACATACGTAGATCTGTTGCATATCATTGTCACATGAGATTTCTTATTATTAAAGTTTAACCGAAAAGGGTTAGGATAGGACAATCTAGTTACCCATCACTTATTCACTTAAATTGGCTTGAAGACCCGCTGAAAATGAGTTACTTCGTTGCTCCGCTATTCACGAATAATCGATTTTCAAATAGTGGAATTTCCGTGTGATTTGTGGTGCCTCTATGCGCTTGTATTTTTGCTGTTGGCAATGCATATGCACCAGGCAATCTTCACTAATCTCACCACTGCCCACTGAAAAGCCGCATTTGTGTTGAGAGAAAAATTTCCTGCGTCATAGTAGAATTTACGCTGTGGGGACGGCTGGAGATATTCTGAGCTCATAACTAGAGCAGATAGTGGAAAATCAAAATATCCCTTTGCAGAATCCAAATAATTCAGTGTATCCAGTTAAATGACACACAAATGTGTTAGCTTTTCAGTTAAACTTTAATACATTTTCAGAACGCAATGGGTTTGAGGCCTCTAGATGTCGCCACTCGGATGGGTCATGTCGCTGTGATGCATATGCTGCGGCTCCATGAGTCGGCCTTAAGTCTTTCTTCTGACCTGTATGAAGCAACCGTCGAGTTGGAGGACCTGAGGAACGATCACTCAGAGCTCAAGAATTATTTCAGGTCAGTTCTAAGTTTTAAGCAAAATGATGAAAACGAGATTTTTGGTTTTTTTTCTTGATCAGCTAATTACCCCTCTACGAGAGTTCCGGACACTTTTTGTCACCCGTATGCACGAAAATGATGAAGGGATTGGGATGAAAGTTTAGGTTCAAAGGTCATGGGTCCTAGGCATGCTTCTTTGAGGTCCAACCTCGGTGGGGGATTTCGAGGGAGGGACCAGAAATATGTGAAAAATTAATCGAACCGGATTTCAGCTTTAGCGATCTTTAGCGATATTTCGGCCCTTTTTGGCCAGTATCCTCGTCAGGCTGTAGTTGGAAGTAGAAATCTGCAGTCAAATGAAACAATGAGATCGCTGAAGAAACTCTTACCTGACTTATCCGTTTGAGTCATCTCTCGTATATGATTCGCAGCCAGCTTGAGCTGAACGAGTAAATTTTGTTTTACGCGTAGGGACCAAACGATGAAGCTTGAATGGCGTATAGGTCATATGCCCTAGATGTGCCATTTTGTGGTCCGTACTTCGGTGGGCAGATTTAGAGGGGCTCACCGAAATATTTCCTGGAAACGCTCCGATTCGAGTGAAACTTGACGGATGGTAGGAGTAGATTCCCCTGACCTGCCGCGCATGACTCTGAACTACATCGAGACACGGGGGGGGGGGGGTTTGTAGGGCTCTCCTAAAAAATTTGTTTGACGCGTAGGGACCAAAGCAGTGGAACGTTTGCTAGAATTATTATTGTTATTGTTATGTTTGCGTTTTTCTAGATTCACAGGAGTATGTCAAGTTCGATTTCTTGAGTCGGATGTAGAATTTTTTAAGTCTGGTGATAAACCAAGCTGTTAAAGACATTTCACGAATGGTGACAGATCTGGACAGTGAAAACCAGTTCGCACTGGTCACTTGTCGATCAGGGTCGGGGACAGGAATTCCTGTCAGGATTTTCCGCACCATCATCACTTCTGATCACTTCCATTAGTTGAGATTTTTTTAGCTAAATAATGAAAATCCGGCCGATGAAAATCCGGCCGATGAAAATCCGGCCGTGTGTTCGCACTATTAACGGCAGCTATAGGCGAGTTGTGTTGTCCAAGGTTGAGCTTCCGGTTCCGACCGGAAACGCTCCAAGCTTGACCGCTGATTACTTGACGAAAAAGGCAACTCAGTCGACCTTCGCCGAGTAGTTTACTCGTTGTACATACGAGATTAGAACTAGTGTATGAATGAATGTTGAAAATGCCACCCAAGAAGCCAAAAAATTGTCCGCGAGTGGAAAACACTGCCAGAACTCCCGATTCTGCATATCTTGTTGTGCATTTAATGTGCAATTACTTCTGACGGAAGGTGCGAATTAAAAGCGCAGCGAGCTTACTGGTAAAGCAGATAGTGGTTTTACCAGTTGAGTACCCCTGGTTCACACAAACTGCGTCGTTATTGTTTGCGTTTTTCTAGATTCACAGGAGTTAATCAGACTTCATTTTGACGCAAAACGCAGCGTTATCACACAGAAACGTAGCCTGTGCGACACAAGTATATCCGGGGCATAGTCATACCGCATTTCTGTGTTAATACGCTCGGGTTGCATGTCAACGCTATTATTATTATTTAGCGTTGAAAGATTTTAGCTTTTGCGGTTTTATGTCTTTATGTCGAGTTAAAAACGCAACGCAGTCGAAACAGTGAGGCGGAATAGATATCATTTTGTGTTGCGTTCCAGGTCCAAATTCGTCCTTCGAACAAAGTAAAATTTGCACAATTTGTTACTTGAATGATAACCCATCGCATTAATGATTTTGGAAGTTAAACTAGGAATGGCCGAAGCATATTTTAGGACGGTTACCCCTTTCCCTCCAAAACAAGACCAAAGGTTCCAACGGGATCCTAAAAATTCGATATTTGATCCAGACAATTAGGCTAGGTTTTGTCTTCGCCAGATCCAGTCTTCGTCAGACTCCTTGAACATTTTTACTCTTATAATTTAGAAACAGTTTAAGGCCAAATAGCTAATAATCTAAGAAAACCAAGTTCAGATATGGATTCAGCATGTGTGCATATCCCTAGAAGCCGATCCAAACGATCCTGCCTTACTTCTGCGAATTTTCTGGTTTTGGCGAAATCCAGAACTAGAAAAAATAAAGCTCAAAAACGAATTCAGCATATCTCCTTACCACTATATCCAACATCTAATCAACTTCATATCAAAATTAACTTTTAACAAACTTTCCGGTTTTGGCCGGATTCCGGGCGAACTATTTGTCCGGCGAGAAAATGGTTTTCATATTCGTGTTCAGCATGCCTTTTTCCCCCTACACTGAACATCTTATCAACTTCAAATAAAACTTTTAATTTTAACAAACTTTCCGGTTTTGGCCGGATTCCGGGCGAACTACTTGTCCGGCGACAAAATGGTTTTCATATTCGTGATCACCATGTCTTCTTACCCCATAATCGATTATCACATTGGCTGTTTGCGGGCCCAAGAATGGCGCATCTGGGGCAAACCCAAGTACCGGTCAAGTTTCATCCCAATCGCTCAACCGTTTGGTCCCTACGCTTGTCACAAAATTTGCGGGGACCCCCCCCCCCCCCACCACCACCGTGACCAGATGCGGTTCTGACACATTAATTGTACATATATCTAAGGCATCCGCTCCTATCACCCATCAATTTTGAATGGGATCGGAGCGTTACTAGTATAATACCCCCCCCCCCCCCCAAACTCCGCTCACCGAGCTCTGATCCATTCCGGACCCCAGAATGGCACATCTAAAGCACATATCCTTTGTACCATCAAAATCCCCCCTCCCCCCCTGTCCTGTTTGGTCCCTAGGCCTATGACAGCATTTCCGGGACTCCTCCCTCCCACTGTCGTGGCCAGATGCGGTTCGGACACATAAATGAGAACCTATGGCATCTGCTCCTACCACGTTTCACTCGGATCAGATCTAAGGCATGTCGCAAAATCGCGGATTCCCCTCCTCCCCCCCCCCCCTCCACGGATGATGGTACCCGAGAAAGGAAGATCATTGGGTCTTTAATGCGTTCCGGGCGAGGTTCCGGGTTTCATAGTCCTAGCTTATTTGGAAGTGCCCGAACTAACTGAAGTCAGACAGACAGACAGACATTGCGATCGATATTTAGGCCGCAGGTGTAAAAAAAAAACGCGTGGAGTTCTGAAGTGTGTCATTATCCAGCCACTTCTCCAATAGGTATTCATCTTCATCGTGGCGCTCGGAAAAAAAAATCCGTTGTTCACTGACGCCTCTCGCGTCGCGTTTGCTGAAGAGTAGCAATTAGCTAATCGACGAAATTCCAGCGCTCGTGGAACTGGTCTCGGTTCGGCTCTCTGTGCCAAATATAATTCAGGGTAGCGACCTTCACGCTAACATAGCTACCGAATTCGGTGGGCACAGCCTGCTTTGCCACACACCAAATGCCGGCTACTTAGCTATTCTCTACTCTGTGACGTCATATTCTGTGATAATAGTATATGTTGGAGACTTTTTCTGTCATTCTTTTCAAATTGACACTGAAATAATTTCTGAATGAAATTTTATCACGCACCGCTTGAAAATAGTGCGGTATAAAAGGAAATGGGGAAATTATTCTGAGCTTGCGATAATTCGGTGAATGCGCAAGATCAAGAAACAAAACAAGGAAGAAAAATTACAAGTTGAGCCTTAAATGGTCTTCCCGGATGGCAAGTGGGAAATGGTGATGGACGGAAACGTGAAGGTCCTGGGCACTATCCTGTCAGTCTGCATACTTCTGTTAAATGCCATCGAAATGAGCAGAAAATCTGCGATAGCCTGTAACCCGTTTTAGTGTCATATTTTTGGGGAAACTTACAATTTTAACCAATTTATGTGTTATTTCATCCGGAAACTCATCCGAAATTGTGAGAACTTGTCCTTTCTTCTGCCCCGTGTATGGAGAAATGAAGGAAAATGCCGTCCATCTAATGTGTACGTGTAGCGAGTTTGGGCTAACACTAAAAATGCCCACGATCATAATGCCCACGACTCAAAATGCCCACGAAAAAAGCCAACACTCAAAATGCCCACGACTCAAAATGCCCACGACTCAAAATGCCCACGACTCAAAATGCCCACGACCTCATAATGTCCACGACTCATAATGCCCACGACTTAAAATGCCCACGGTTCAGAATGCCCACGATTGGATTATCCGAGGTTTTCAGAACGTAGTAAACTTATGTTAGGGGTGAGGGAGCAACGGGAAGAGTATAATAGACGGAGTATCAGAATGACGATGATCATATTGTTGAACTGGTATAATCTCATTTATAATATAATTCTGGTAAAATACTGACAAGAAACATGTGTATTGGCTCGTGGTTAGTTGCCGCAAAAGCGCTGTGGTTTCCTGAGGGAAGCCTCTGCCTGATAAGGAACCCCCTTGGAACTTTTCTTTAAGAGCTTTAACTTGCTGGTCTTTTTGGATCGTTCTTCAAGAAACAATAAAATAATTCCTTTCAAAACCTTTTCCATGATTAATCCTACCCCTTGTAATCTCGTAGTCTGCATTCCCAGGATGATGTTGACCTCCCCTGTGGACAGTTTCAGCCGTCGGCATTTTGAACCAAGACGATATTAGCCTCCCTTGTGACCATTTTGAACTGTCGGCATTTGGAAACATTTCGATTTCGGGTGTTCCACATCTGAATTGTGGGCATTTTGAGTTGTGGGCATTTTGAGTCGTGGGCATTTTGAGTCGTGGGCATTTTAATCGTGGGCATTTTGATCGTGGGCATTTTGAACCGTGGGCATTTTGATCGTGGGCATTTTGATCGTGAGCATTGTGAGAGTGGGTAAAAAGATCGTGGTGATTTTGGGAACCACCCGCGAGTTTGATGAGTAGAGGCATGAGATTTTTGAGATAGCGTGTATGATTGGGAACGGATGGTAAAAATAATGAGGAATACATTTTTTTAAGTGTTTGGGAAGACTTGCCAAGCTGGCAATGAGGCATTGTAGAAATTGCATGCAAGATTTTAGTCAATTTGTTCGGTGTAATGGAGGTTACCATTTGGTTTAGTTTTTTGTTGTGCTTTCTTTGTTCGGACATCTCGGGCTTTTTTGTACTAAATATCATATCATCTTATATAATATAAGCATGACAAAATTCAGCACATGGATGTTATCTTGTGTTAAGTGTTATGGAAGTTATGACAGTGTAGATGATAACTTCGCCCAAAGTTCGGCACGCAACAATTCTTCTATCAAACATCCTAGGAGTTATATAGCAATATTTAAAATAAAAGTCTTGATACGTTCTAAATTGTAAAATTGGGAAAATGGACTGTTGTTACACATGCTGTGAGTTTGTATTGATTTTCTGCAAAAGGCGTGTCGAGCGGCATTGAGTAGAACAAACAGTTTGATTGGACATAATGCAACGGCAATGCGGGACGAAGGCCGCAGGTTCAAATTTTGCTGGAGGAGCATTTTTGTACTTCTCTGTTTTCTTCGGTGTACCCATGTTCCAAAAAGGAATCAACGGAAGAAAAAATATCGAAAAGAACAATAATGTGCCTATTGGAACTCATCAGGCTAATTCTTTATTTCCATCATTTTTTTTCTTTTAGTCTACTTAGGCCACATTTTTTACATGACTTCTCAAAGACAAGAAGAGAGGTGTCCCCCAAAATGTTAAAAATAAATGCATGATGATAACATAATGATTGCAGTGTATTTTAGACTCGATAAAAGGTCATATACAGGATATACAGTAAATAAGCTACAAAACAATCAACGCACTCTTTACTTCACATCCGGTGTAATTTTTACTACCAAATTCCGAAACGAAACGATATTCATTGGCGGTGTCGACAAAATAACCAAAAGCATTGATTTTTTTTGTCACCACTGTTTTGTTTCTTTTTATTTAAAGTTTAGCCGAATAGGGCTGAGATCTGAAAGTCTAGTTACACATCACTATTCACTTAAATAGGCCTGAAAACCCGATAAAAATGCGGTTCTTCGCTTATCTGTTATCTACAGATAATCGATTGCATCAAACGAATTTATTCTTTCGGATTTGCTGTACTTCTTTTTGCTTGTCCCTCTCCGCTTGAAATATTTACCAACTACAAATGTAAGCCGTTGCCGGAAAATAAAATAAAAATGTCAGATTCCTTTCAGTACATATCTTAACATCATTTTCCTACATTCTACAGGCGAATCTTTTCCGAGCTTAGCATTTTAAACCCTGGAAAAGCAGGGTTTAAATTCATTTAAATTCCTTTGTTGAAATTCAAATTCTCCGCGTCTCGGCGAAATTTGTGGTTGTCGTGCTCTGAACGTTATTACTAGAGTCCCGGGTGAAAAAAAAATAAAAAATCCTTTAGATGAGTCAAAATATCTCAATGTATTTAAATATCAGATGTAAAAATAAGCTGCCTTTTCAGTTGAACTTTAAAGTTTAACCGAAAAGGACTGGGATAGGACAATCTAGTTACCCATCACTTATTCACTTAAATTGGCTTGAAGACCCGCTGAAATTGCGTTACTTGGTTGTTCCGCTATTCAGGAATAATCGATTTTCAAATAGTGGAATTTCCGTGTGATTTGTAGTACCTTTAATTTGTTGTATGCCTTACAAGAAATATTTATGACTTTTTTTTGTTCAGGCACTAAGCAATCTTCACCAATAACGCCACTGCCCACTGAAAAGCCTTGTTTGTGTTTAGATACAAATTTCCCGCGTCATAGTAGAATTTTCGCTGTGGGGACAGCCGCAGATATTCTGAACGTCATAACCAGAGCAGATAGTGGAAAACAAAAAAATCCCTTTGCAGAATCCAAATAATTCAGTGTATTCAACTAAATGACACAAAAATAAGTTGGCTTTTCAGTTAAAGGTCATCTGAATGAAGTCTAACACCCTAAATTGCCACTTTTACATACTGCTTACCATTTATCTCTCGAAAACCGGACTAAAATCGGATGAAGTTTCACCGTGCTATAATTTTCAGCCTTTTTTCCGACTTGTCTTGATCGTAACACTCGCCGTAACAGTTGTAACAGTCCATGCGTAACAGTTCATGTTGTAACAGTTCACGCCGTAACAGTCCATGCGTTTATCCATCCATGCGCTGTTATCCATCCATGCGTCATCAACGTACGTTTATCCATGCGACAATCACAGTTTAAATATTGGCGCTAAATTTGTCTTGGGAGGTCGTAACGAATCGCCATAGGGGACTTGGAACTTCAAGAGTGGATAGCGCCCAAATCACGGAGCGAAAAAATTCGTCTTCTCTGTACCGGTACTGTGAAGGACGATCTGAGGGGTTCATGGAAGTATGGTAGGCTCGTTCAGGTGTCCTTTAAACTTTAAAGAAGTGAACGTTTCTTACAGGGATGTCCTCAATGTTGGTAAGCGACTGGCAAAGGAGCGTGATGAGCTATGCCGAGAGCTTGGACGCCTTCACGAGGATGTGTCGACCCTTCACGATGGTCTTCTGCTGGAGTTAAGGGCATTCCATCGGGAAGCTTCTGTGTTGAGAGATCATCTGCATGGAAACAAAAAAGCTTCCGATAGTGCAGGGTTAGTATATTAAAGGTTAACTTTAGACATCGAGGTCGATATCGGAAAATAACACCGAGACGGCCATTGAAAATAACCTGTCCGAGCCGAAGGCGAGGTTGATATTTTTAAATGGCCATCGAGGTTGTCATTCCGATATCAAGCGAGATGGAGGTGTGTTAACTGTTATAACTTTTTCAACCTCGGCATGACGCTGGAGGAGGATATGACTTATATCCTCCTCTCCGGAGGCGGTTATGACTAATTCTGCAACGTGATTGGCTGGATTATCCCGTGGAGTGATATTTTACGTTTTTTGTGCGAAGATTACCGTAAGATAACTGACCGTAGGTCATAGGAGGATATGCACTACACTCCTGCTCGAAAAAAGTTATTAAAGGTTAACTTCAGACATCGAGGTTGATAGGGGAGAGGGGGGCCATACCGCACGGGGGTGAAACCGAACCTTCGATTTTTTCACCACCTAGCATGCAGCTTTTTCACTCTAAAAAATAACGCTAGATGGCCTATACCTAGCGCCCATTTGGCGGAAGTTTCAAATCAGTTGGACAAACTGTACAAGTTTTGGGAGCCCTTGAAGTTTTTTTGCTCTCGCTGGAAATCTGGACATAGCAGGCCGGTGAAAGATAATTCAATAACTGTGATAGCTAGAATTCCGTACTTTTGCAGGCGTTTAGACTAGTATTTGTTCTCTATCCTGTGTGATTTTCATTTTGATCGGGCGACGGGTTTGACCACGGCCGCCATTTAATTTTTTTTTGTCTGTCTGGGGCGATTCCGAACGAAAATTTAGGGGCTATTCCGAATGTATTTTTGAACGTTCGGTTTCGCCCCTTCTTGACCAAAGATAACTACGACCTTCAACTTTGCAGATTCTGAGGTTTATATGTCACTACTAATGTTAGGTGATGAGGGTGCCCATTTATGCTTATATAGTTGAAAATCTGGTCATTTTGCGTTTTTTACGTTGCTTTTCAAATAAATAGCTGAAATTTAATCCACCCTCATCACCAAACTAATGTTAGGTGATTTTTTCAAATAAATAGCTGAAATTTTCAACCCGTCCGGATTGGCCCCTACCCCGTCCGCTTTCGCCCCGTGGTGGGGGCTATCCCGAACGACTGAGAGACTGTTGGTTTTAAGGCTGCAAAGGGTTTACCTTGACTCCTAAAATTTTCATAAATTCACCATAGAATGCCCAGTGTCTGCTCTCCCTTGACCGTAAAAACCAAGTATATTGGTTAAAAAATAAGCTTCCAGCAGCAGAAAAAGCAAAAATCGTTCGGTATGGCCCCCCTCTCCCCTATCGGAAAATAACACTGAGACGGTCATTGAAAATAACCTATCCGAGCCGAAGGCGAGGTAGGTTATGAAAAATATCTACCGAGCCGAAGGCGAGGTTGATATTTTTAAATGACCATCGAGGTTAAATTGTCATTCCGATATCAAGCGAGATGGAGGTGTGTTAACTGTTATACCTTTTTCAACCTCGGCATGACGCTGGAGGAGGATATGACTTATATCCTCCTCTCCGGAGGCGGTTATGACTAATTCTGTAACGTGATTGGCTGGATTATCCCGTGTAGTGATATTTTACGTTTTCTGTGTGAAGATTACCGTAAGATAACTGACCGTGGGTCATAGGAAGGTATGCATTACACGCCTGTTCGAAAAAAGTTATATATATATATATGTGTTTACGTACCCATCGTAGAACCAAATGGTAAAGATGGAGTACAAGAAAAAAACACAAAAAGGGAAAAAAGAGAAAAAAAGAAGAACACTCATAATGATAAGGTAAAACGTAGCCTGGAACGTAAACTAACACACAAAGACTATATTTCCGGTTGTAGGAATAATTGGTAGAAACTATGAGCAGGGTCTAACGACTCTTTAAATTTCGACCTGCGTTTTTCAGTTGAAATTATAGGATCATGAATGTTAAACTTTGTACTGATCCACGTGTTACTTGAGGGAAATTTAGCAGGCATTTTAGATATTTGAAGTACATATAGATCTTATTTTCTTTCTTTCTTTGTTACTAAATACCATCCAAAAAGGTGAAAGTGAAATAAGATGGGGATTTGCAAGACCGCCGAAGAGTTGCCCACGGATTCTTCTATCATATTTCCCTTTTGTTCGATATAACATATCGTAAGCCTTACGCAGTTTATCTGAAATGTCATCTACAAGCTGTGTCCGCGTTAACTTAAGATCAGCCGCAATCGGTAGCTCCAAGTAAGTGAGTGACGCGAAGAGTTTGGTTTGTTAGCTACTTAAGTTATCAGGTGGGGGTTTCCAAGGCCCGTCATTGAAAGGACCTGTCATACCTATGCTAATGGAGTCACTCTCTTCATTTCTAATCGTTCTTCATTTCTGTTATTTCAACGGAACTACGCTGATCGGGATCGGGATCCCCCATAGTGCTTCCGACGAGCTTATTGGCCAGAAATATCGGTTATTGTGTATATCTTATCAAAGCTAAGGGGGCTAGGCACGACACGAAAACACCCAATTAATATAAGATCAAGTAAGCTTTGCCAAAGTAGTTCTCAGGGACAAGTCGCAATTTGGCCATGGAGAATTATCGTAATGTCTGTCTGTGTAACAAGTTGGGTTTTTCATGATCTATAGGAAATAGGCTGTATTCAGCAATTGCGAAGGGATTAGCTGGTGTGTCTTCATGATTTGTTAACACATCCTGCGTTCTTTTTTGTTGATGCACAAATATTACGCCTTAATCATTCCATCTGTTCGTATTTTCCTGGTTTCAAACTTCCCGTGTAATTTTTGTCCAGCCTAACTGAACTACGCTGATTTTTGCGTTACAGTGTTTGGCTGTTTTCAAGGCGGGTCAGGATCCCGCATGCTGCTTCTGAAGAGCTCATTGGTCAGAAATACCAATTGTGCAAGTTTGTCCGTGTTTCTCATCAAAGCCCAGAGGCCGAGTGAGGTTGAAAAGACCGTGTAACCGTGTGTATCGTTTTGAGAAACTCGTCAGATATTCAACGAAGTCTCGTATGCAGAGGCGTTACTAGCCAAAATGTTTGGGGGGGGAAGGTATTTACCGACTGGCTGGTCATTTACCGACTGTTTTTGCAGATAAGAACTACTATTACTGAGAAAAAAACGACTGTGTTGAAAACAAGACTATTTTTACGAAAAACCAACTGTTTCTAAGAAAAATCGACTGCTTCCAAGAACAAAATCGACTGTTCTTACGAAAAATCGCGGCGCTCATGCGACAGACTTGGCTATTTTTACTGACTGGCCGACAACATTCGGGGGGGGGGGCGTCCCCCCTCCCCGCTTGTTGTGACACCCCTGGTCGTACGGCTTGTGCTTTAAGATATGAGGGAAAGGAACACAGCCAACCTCCCGAACAAAACGCAGAACAGGAAGCTCTGAACACTGGCCTAAGAGGTGGAGAACATCAACCCTCAACCACATAAAAGGCAGCCATAAACGCCTCGCGCTAGCGGTTTTTTTTTTTTTTCGTAAAAATTGGTCCTGTACCCGAGTAGGAAAGTGTTAATCCGGGCATATTAATTTCTCCATAACCAAGCGCCAACTAGCCAACTCTTGTTTCAGCCAAACCCTGGAAGAAACTGTGTCTGTCGTCGAGTCCCTCCACGGAAGATGGCAGGCAGCACAGCGGGGATGGTTTTCGGGAAATCTGGCCGATATGGAGCATAAGCTACTTTTGGCTGAAGACGCTTGGAAGCGGATCCGGCTTGGTTCTGCTGGAGGGAAGCATAATGATGCTAGTCCGGAAGCAATTCTCAGGTTAGACCGTTTCCCAGGTTTTGTACCTTTCCCGTTTTGCTGGCGATTGTTGAAATAGCCTCTGTAATGGACAACTCGAATTAGTATTCTTCCATCAGTAGACCAGCCGTATCTACTAAACTATTGCCCCCCTAAATCGAGTCTACCAGGAACAAGTCCAACTCTCACCCCCTATACTCGCCAAAATCGAGAGGTAAAAAAAAAGCTTTGTTCCGGCGTTTGCTTATCAAATCGTCCCACCTTAACCGTGCGTCGCCGATTATTACATTTTCCATGTTTGAATGTTTTCGAGACGCACCAGGCTCCGTCACCGGATACTGCGAGAAGCCTATTTAAGTAACCAAAAAATCTCTCAGCAGAATCAAAATATTGCAGCACATTCAGGTATGAGATTCAAAAACAAGCTGGCTTTTCAGTTAGATTTGAATGTATGAAAAATAACATAAATACATATATTTTCATGTATATCCTTGCAGGTGTCGGCTTGAGACTGTATCCCTCACAACGGCGAACGTCAAGATGGATTTCGGACAGCTTTCGAGTTCCCAGTCTTCCCTGGACGAGCCGTGTACAAACATGTCTAAATACATGACCGACGCTGACGAAATACCTCTCTACGAAACGACGAGCCCGTTGTCTGTCGATAATAAAACACAGTCGCGAATAAGAAGCTTGTTAGAAGCTGACAGAATGTATGGATCGAAAATTGAGCACGTGTTGCCACAGAGAAGACTCACCGAAAGATCTCGCCGAGATGTTGAAAACGTACGCGTCAAGGACAGCGCCTTCGAGGCGCAAGCTTTGCCCCGACGCGCGCAATCCAGTGCCACGCTCCCAGTCCGCGTCCATCCGAAGAAAATTACCAAAGAGGAGATCAAACAAAAGATGCAGGAGATACGTCTCGTTTCCGAAAGCGGCAACGCCTCCGTTCTCGAGATTATCGAGCCGTCGGGATCCGACCCGGACGAAATAGAGTTTAGCAATATATTACCTGACTCACAATCGACACCGAATAGGGAGAGCGGTCACAGGGTCATTGAGCGGTCACCGTTTCCGGAACCGGATTTACTCGCCGGTACTTACCGGGAAGTGGAGAGGGGGGTGGATATTCCGGACGGAAGAAGGGAAGAGTACAGGCTACCGCCCCCAGCGGAATTTGACAATCAACCGGCAATGCTGAAAAAGAAAGGGTTCTTCAACAAGTTTTCCCTAAAGTGGACTAAACGTCGAGAAAAGTCCATAGATGGAAGTAGTGAAGCTGCAGAGAGTGAACTTCACGTAGAAGAAGTTAAAGAGGTGCCGCAGGAAACGAGAGGTCTCGTCGCTGGCTTGTCCCAGATGTTTGAAGAGCTCGCCCACTCACCGCCATTACCTCAATGCCGATCCCACGAATCGCTCCTCCTCCCAGACGACTCTAGAAAATCAAACCGAAGCTCCCTAGCGTCGAAACAAGAAAACCCATCTACAGAAAAGCGCAGTTCTTCAGAATGGGAGATTCCCAACGTTGGAATGCTTCCCCAGGGAGATAGTGAATCCATCCCTCTGGTCCCTTTAGGGGAAATTCCTCCTCCCGCCCCTCCCGATCGAGAACGAGAACGCAACCCCACCCCTTCTAGTCATCAGGTTCAGCGAGAAAAGAGTTTTAGAGACCAACCCGACCCTCCTCCACCCCCCAGGCTGACGTCACATTTAAACAAAAGCGTTCCAGATCTGAAAAGCGTGAACGGATCACATTCGATACAGATTGAAGCAATGAGCGTTGGGACTTCGGAAGATTCCGGGATTGTGATGAGGCCTGCTAGCTCAGCCTCGAAGTCAGACACCTTGTCGCGACCGGAAAGTCTCAGCGGGATTTATCCACCTTTCAAAGGTACAGTCCGACTCCTGTTCCCTCTACAAGTCTCCCCCATCTTCGCGATATACTGATACCTGAGTGATTAAAAATTAAGATGATGGTCAGAGGCAAAAAAAAATAACCAGTTACGCGGGACTTTGTGTATTCCCGAATTCGTATATTAGTAAGGTATACAAGAAATGTACAATATCTAAAATAAAAAATCCTGATACATTAAATTTTTTCTTCTCATGATACTAGAAATTCCGAAAGTTTGCAAACATAGGGAAAACAAAAGCTTTTGTGTATGTTACTATTGTAACATATAAAGCCCCTGCAACGGCTTTTCTGTTGTACCTTTCTCTGTTTGGAAGTGTTATCGCAAATTTTTTTTTATGTGATCACAGTTGGTTACAGTGTTCTTAAATCTGACGTCAGCGGGTCGTACTTTCTAGTTAAAATAGAGTTCGTGCCAGAAAATACATGTCTTACACAGTACAGTCATTCAGAATAAAGTACGGGCTAATTGCTGAATCTGTCTCTTAAACCTGCTTTCTGAATGGAGTTTAAAAGATCAAGGTGGCAGGTGGTCGGTTTTCTGACAAAAACTGCAAACTGCTCCACTAAAGTTTGAATCCGGATTGTAAAAGCTAATCGCTGAAATTATCTAGTTCAGCTAATTTCTGAATGTGTGAAGGCGTCCCTTTTTCTCCAAAACTGTAAACGTATAGCTGGAACCCCGATGTGTTCCTTATGAAAAAAATAGAACCATAGATGTGATTGGAAGCCAACATGAAATTCCGGAAATGGATTTTTTTTAGTGCCGGCAATTGTTAGTGCCAATCTTGAACCAGACCTTCTTGCAACCGACCGTACGAAGTGTAAACTTCGTTTCCTATGCAGTGTCATAGGCCAAAACTGTGTAATTCCAACACATATAAATATAAAATAACACACTATTTGTTGATGTTACATATGTTAGCCCCTAAGTGTTACGTTTCTGTATATAATAACATTAAAGTTTAACCGAAAAGGACTGGGATAGGACAATCTAGTTACCCCATCACCTATTCACTTAAATTGGCTTGAAGACCCGCTGAAAATGCGTTACTTGGTTGTTCCGCAATTCGGGAATAATCGATTTTCACATAGTGGAATTTCCGTGTGATTTGTGGTACCTCTAATTTGTTGTATGCCTTACAAGAAAGATTTATGACTTTTTTTTTGTTCAGGCACTAAGCAATCTTCACGAGTAACGCCACTGCCCACTGAAAAGCCTTGTTTGTTTTTAGATAAAAATTTCCCGCGTCATAGTAGAATTTTCGCTGTGGGGACGGCCGCAGATAGTCTGAACTTCATAACTAGAGCAGATAGTGGAAAACAAAAAATCCCTTTGCAGAATCAAAATAATTCAGTGTATTCAACTAAATGACACAAAAATAAGCTGGCTTTTCAGTTAAACTTTAAACATGGATTGCAACGTCACACTGTAAAAAGTTTATCCGAGTAAGGATTAAAGTTAACTGCAGTATTTGCTACTGGAATTATTCTTATCTCGACTGGGATATGATTAATCCGAATTAGAGAAAATGTTATCTCAGTAGAGACAATATTAATCCCAGTAGCAAATACTGTAGGATTTTTTTCTTATAGTGTACTACTAGCGAAAAAATAATACTTTGTTTAGCCGATAAGGGCTGAAAAACGACAATCTAGTTACCCATCATTTATTCACTTAAATAGGTCGGAAGACCCTGTGAAAAGTCGATACTTCGTTTTTCCGTTGTCGATTTTCGTAGCCTATTGTGAATTTTCCCTTTCGGATTTGTGATAGTAGGCTACCTCTATGTGCTTATGATTCTATCCTTGACCATTTTTCAACGACAACGGCAAATGTTTGCCAAAATATATTATCTGAATGAATAAGAAGAATACTAAAAATAGCAGATTGTCATTCTGTTATTAGCCACATTCAGAGGCGTCATCTCGCGAAAATCTAAGAGAGGCAAATGCGTCATTCCGGATCGGTTGCTGGTTAAAAACTTCAAAGCTCGGTGAAAGACTTTATTAAAAATCCACCTTACGCGACTGCCTGTCATTGTGATGTCAGTCATTTTTTCTTAAATTATGATTTTCATATGCCAGGGGACCAGAGTCGTCATTTGACACCTCTGGCCACATCAAATATCGTCCGATGTTTACAGTGTCTGATATTTGATTGCTTAGCCATGACAGTTAGCCAGGCGAGAAAAATCACGATTGTTCTCTTATTTAAATTTAGCGGTTCATTTGTGGAGTTATGCCAGGAGGCCGTCCATATTCTTAACGTCACTACTAGAGCCTGTTGTTAAAAAAAATTAAAATCCCTCAAGAGACTCAAAAGTCAAAATAAGTCAGTTTATTTAAAGAAAATACTAATTTGGCTTTTCAGTTAAATTTTAAAAGGTGATAATGAAAATATCCTGTAATGTCAACAGATAATGCGTTACCTCATATCTGATGAAGTTGCACATCGTTCTGTAAATGCTATGAAACTTTTGACAGTGATTCGAACATTCCTATTGTATTAACCTTTTTTTTTGTTTAGGTGTATTTTCGCTTGCCAAGCCGCATTTACATACTGACCACTCGGACCGGTCATCACCAACTCCGTCGGAGATGTCTAAGACCGATCCCCGAATGACAGGGGAACACCACCGGATGGAACCTCGACGACCGGGTCGTTTGATTGGTCGGGTTGAGGAAGCGGTCGTTAAGAATCCGGCTTTAAAAGAAGAGCAGGAGTCGCCGGCTTCAGAACCAAAGATTCCCAGTAAAGAGAAAAAGCCGGAAATGCTCCAGGTGAAACGGATCCCAAGGGTAAGCACACTAATAATAATATTAATTTGTTTGAAAATTATCGCCTTTGACGCCAACAAAGTTCAGACTACAAAAAAAAAACTATTTCCTTTTCTTCGAAGTATTTATCACGAAAAAAAAGACATCGCACGTTTAAGTCAGCGCGCAGTGTTATTTAGTTACGACTTTTCGCCTTGTAGACTCCACGTGACATAGTGGTCCTCAAAGAGCGGTGCCGAGCGACATTCTGGATCTGCAGTTAGTCGTTTTTATGGCACTTGCCCTTCGGCCAAGTGCCATATAGCGATCGCAATTTCTGTCCGTCGGTCGGTCGGTCGGTCGGTCTGTCGGTCTGTCTGTCACGGTTTTGCTAGTTCGGGTACTTCCACATAAGCTAGGACGATGAAACTTGGTACGCATATCAGGGACCCTAAATGATTAAATTAGAAATAGTCACTTACCCGATCCGACCGTCGGGGGGGGGGGGGGGTCGGAGGGAGGTGGAATCCGAAAAATTCAGGAAAAGTGAGGTATTTTTAATTTACGAACGAGTGATCGGATCTTGATGAAACTTGATATATGCAAGGACCTCGTGTCTCACGCGTCCCATTTTATATCCAGACCGGATCCGGTGACCACTGGGGGAGTTACGGGAGTCCGAAAAGTAGTTACAAGGCAAAAGGCAGCAAAAGCAAAAAGTGTCCAGTAGCGGACTCGAACCGGGGACCTTCTTGTTCTCAGACCAGTGTCATATCCGTTGCGCCAGGCAGGCTTGTAATCAAAGCCGACTGCAGGACATGATAACAGAACACGTACAGTTAAGTATTGAAATAAGAGCGACTCTAATCGAGATAATATGAAAAAAACTTCGTTTTCTTAAAGAGTTAAAGAGGCTGCGTCCCAAAGTCGAACCTTAAAACGTACAGGAATTAGGAGAGGCAGTTGGGGGGCTGCCGCCCCCCAAACCCCCCGCTTTTAAAGACTCTTTTGTACAGGTTTTTTGTTGTGGGGGGCTGCCGCCCCCCTAACCCCCCGCTCTTGGCTTCGGAAAGGCCCTCTTTTAATTAACAAAAAATTGAAATGAATGAATAATGGAATAACTTCGAAAAATGTTAAACACAAGAGGACAGGAGAACCATTGCGCCGAAACTAGTAATTAGTAACAATGAAGTTGACCACTCCATTTACATTTTAACATAATTATTGAAACTGTTTCCCAGACACAGAGCACACAAGCTAAGAGCTGGGGGTGGGGGTAGGGTAGCAAACAAAAACCTGTTTTGTATTTTTTTTTAATTAAAAGAGGGCCTTTCCGAAGCCAAGAGCGGGGGGTTAGGGGGGCGGCAGCCCCCCAACTGCCTCTCCTAATTCCTGTACGTTTTAAGGTTCGACTTTGGGACGCAGCCTCTTTAACTCTTTAAGAAAACGAAGTTTTTTTCATATTATTTCTTTACGTTTTTCTACAATCCATGGTGGATGTAAGTTAATAATTCCTGTACTCCTCGTACAGGAATTAGGAGAGGAAGTTGGGTGGCTGCCGCCCCCCAACCCCCCCGCTTTTAAAGACTCTTTTGTACAGGTTTTTTGTTGTCCTGTCAGTGACCATGCAAACTATGAAGCGTCGACACCAAGGGTTGATCCAGTCCTCCGTTCAAGGGGGGCGGCGAATCTTTCGACGAATGGGGGGTTGCCCTTTTTTGTCCGGCAGGCTCTGCGCTCCATACTGCTTTTGTTCACTTATAATTCGTCAAAGCCGTTGGATTTCAGCACTAATATCAGCACGGCCTAAACTCAACGGTTGTTTCGCAGAAACTCAACGTTTTTTTGGATTTTGGCTCGAATTGATTTTCCAATTACATAATTTAATTTCTGGAATGGAGCTGGATTTTTATGATGCTTGCAGTCATTCTCGCCGTGCCGAGCTGATTATTTTGATGTACTTGAATGTTGATATTCGTAACTTTTAAGAATTTCAAAAACGGTTGTTTCGCAGAAACTCAACGTTTTTTTGGATTTTGGCTCGAATTGATTTTCCAATTACATAATTTAATTTCTGGAATGGAGCTGGATTTTTATGATGCTTGCAGTCATTCTCGCCGTGCCGAGCTGATTATTTTGATGTACTTGAATGTTGATATTCGTAACTTTTAAGAATTTCAAAAATTAACATGGGCTCTTATGGGGAAATGGGGTTTTTCTAAGCTAGAAAATCGGGGGGTTAAGATTTTCCGACGAAACTTTCCAGGAAAATTACTCGCAGAATTCCGCGTCGAATGAGTCTTCGTACACCCAGATCCGATGTCGGCTGTGACCTGTAGGCGTGGCAGAAAAAAGAAAAGGGTTTCTGTCATTTTTCTCAAATAAAAATTTTACGGATTAAGACAGAATTTTTTGAAGCTTTCAGTCAGTCTCACCATGTCGAGCTGATCATTTTGATGTACTTGAATGTTGAAATTCGTAACTTTTAACAACAAAAAACTTAACATGGGCTCTTATGGGGAAATGGGGTTTTTCTAAGCTAGAAAATCGGGGGGTTAAGATTTTCCGACGAAACTTTCAAGCAAAATTACTCGGAGAATTCCGCGTCGAATGAGTCTTCGTACACCCAGATCCGATGTCGGCTGTGACCTGTAGGCGTGGCGAAAAAAAACAAAAGGAGAACATGAACATTAAGTGGCTATGCGTGGTTTCTGGAAAACAGGGAAGGAGTTATCGGATCGAGCTGAAATTTCGCGGATAAGCTCCTGGGCCCTAGGGGACCTTAACTTGTGAATTTCAGCCCGTTCGGACAACGTTAAAGGGGGGGTGGGGTTGGGGGGTCGAAACTTTCGGCCAGATTTTCCCCATGAAGGAAAAGTCGGAGGGGGATGAAATTTGGCAGGTTTCTTAGTTGGAGCTCGGGCTACGAAATGCATCCCTCCCCATCCCTCTGCGACCACTGGAACCGAAGATCGCTTAACATTGTCGTGGTTCGCCTCTTTAAAGAGGCACGAGTGTGCCTCCTTGATTATAGTTTTGCGAGAGCAACACGGGATGACAACTTTAATAGGAAGGTGCACACTGAAACCAAAAATAGGTAGTTCCAAATTGTGAGACATGTAGGAGACTTCAAGCTAGACTAGTAAGCAACAACAGACTGTTATACCATAATCATCTTCGGCAATGAGGGGTTAGCAATTTCGGCTACTTGGTGAACCTACAATTTGTTCCTCTTTAATATGGTACGAACAATATTATTTGGTACCACGTCTATTAAGGGGAGATGGACTTGTAAGTAAGGATCGGTTGCTAGAATCTTCGGTGATCAGGGGTTGGCAGCTTTTGCTAGTTGGTATACCTATTATTATTTTTTGCCAGTGTTTTTCATGAACGATACTGTACCATGTCTATCACGGGGAGATGGACTTGTAAGTGAGACGGTTGCTAGAAGATCTTCACAAGGGGCTAGAAACTTGTGAAAATCAATGCACATTTTATTTTATCTCTATAAATCTGAGGGTAAGAAAGCTGGTCTCTTGGGTCTATCACTGTAATACCTTATAAACTCTATCTTTAACCGAGAAATAAGTGGTAACGCAACGAATACAAATCATATTTGAAAGAATGACTTAGTTTTACAATTATCTGTAAAGTGGCATCTATGGTATTTTGATCAGGAAAAGCTACGGACAGCTTTGTGAGACTGTCTAGGTTATATAAGATAATGTTCTATGTTTTCTTTAGTCCCAAAGTCAACGATTGAAAAAGATAGATAACGTTCAACTGGTTGCAGAGTCAATTTAGTCCCTACTAGCGATTTTCTGTTTTTATGGCACTTGCCTACCGGCCAAGTGCCATATACCGATCACTTTTCCGTCGGTCTGTCGGTCAGTCCGCTGTTCGCGAGTTAAGGTACTTCCAGATGTGCTAGGACGATGAAACTTGGCAGGCATATTAGGGACCCGACCAAACTAACTTGGAAATAGTCACTTGCTCGATCCGACCATCGTGGGGGGAGGGAGGAGAGCCGGAATCCGGAATTTAGTGGCATGCATAACTTGAAACTTGATATTTGGAAAGATGTCATGCTTCAGATGTCCCATATCAAGTTCGGACCGGATCCGATGTATGTGGGGGGGGGGAGTCGGAGGGGCGAACCGGAAATCATGTTAAACGCTTAGAATGGAGCGATTGGGATGAAACTTGGTGGGAGGAACAAGCACAACCCCTAGGTACATCATTGACAGAACCGGACCGGCTTCGTCCACTGTGGGGGGAGTTGGAGTGGGGTTCCGGAATTCCGGTGATACGGAGTTAAGTTACTTCCAGGTGAGCTAGGACAATGAAACTCGGCAGGTAAATCAGGGAGGCGACCAGATTAACCTGGAAATAGTCAGCTTCCCGATCCGACCATCGTGGGGGGAGTGGAGGGAGGGGGAATCCGGAATCTTGAGGTATGTACAACTTGCGAACGGGTGATCGGATCATAATGAAACTTGATATGTAGAAAGACAACATGTCCCGGATGTCCCATTTCAAGTCCGGACCGGATCCGATGAAGCTGGGGGGGGGGGGGTCGGAGGGGGGTCCGGAAACCTTGTGACATGCTTGGAGTGGAGCGATCGGAATGAAACTTGTCGGGAAGAACAAGCACAAGCCCTATGTAGATCAGTGACAGAACCGGACCGGATTCGGGCATTGTGGGGGAGTTAGGGGGGGGGTCCGGAATTCCGGTGATCGCAAGTTAAGGTACTTCCAGACATGCTAGGACGATGAAACTTGGCTTGAAAATTGAAGACTTGACATGATTGGCTCAGAAATAGTTAGTTCCCAGATCCGACCATCCCTTAAAGTACTAATGCTAACCGCAAAGTGCAAAAAATACTTTTAAGCAAAATACACATTTTCGTGATCCCTATGAGCCGGTGATCATTTTTGCCTCAAGGGTTTTGCTTACAATAAAGTTCCTTAAAGTACAAACAATACTTTAGAGCAAAATATACATTTTCGTGCTCCTGATGATCATCTTTTTTGCTTCAAGAGTTTTGATTACAGATGATTTTCTAGTGCCCTTAAAGTGCGCACAGATGATTCTCTCTATAACTTGGAAATAGTCACTTGCCCGATCCGACCATCGTGGGGGGAGGGAGGGGAGCCGGAATCCGGAATTTAGTGACATGAATAATTTTCGAACGGGTGATCGGATCTTAATGAAACTTGATATTTGGAAAGACCTCATGTCTCAGATGTCCCGTTTCGAGTCCGGACCGAATCCGATGAATGTGGGGGGGGATCGGAGGGGGGAACCGGAAATCATGATTCGATGAATGTGGGGGGGTCGGAGGGAGGAACCGAAAATCATGTGACACAGTTAGAATGGAGCGATCGGAACCTCCCGAGCGTCACCGTCGAAAAGGAAGTGCTTGAAAATTTCGCTGATTTTTCCATAAGATGTCAAAATGTTTAAAATAAATTGTTCAAATATATTGTACAACAGCAAATATAACTAAGTGACCATTTCTTTTGCACTTAACTGTAGTACCAAACAACCCATCACACTGACAAAGCTACTATCCATTTACATCCTACTACGATAACTTGAATACAAGCTGAAAAGCTTGCAAGTGCCATATGAGCTTGCAGCTCTTGTTCCAGTTACCGTGGTATCTGAAAACGTAACTACTGTTCCTAACTGTGCCGCGTTATCTGTGTAAAATTAAGCTCGGCCACGCTCTATGTGGACTACTATGTCAATCGGAGTCCGTACCGTACGGGTAGATAAAAACGAGTTGCGTTTTTGCAGATACCATGGTATTATGGTATTAATACCACGGTCTAAAGTTGTTTTCGCAGTTACCGTGGTACCTGGTACACGGTCAAAAGGCGTTTTTGCAGTTATCGCGGTATCTGATATTCAGATATTTATGATCTGATATTCAGATACCACGGTCCGACCGTGGTAACTGATCGTGGTATCTAAAAAAGTCATCTCACTTTCATCAATTTTTGTCAAATTGGTGAGAAAGAAGTTCAGCACTAGTGATGTAACGTTTTTCTTTTGGGTTGACTTCGGAAAGTGCAATTTCGGTAGGCCTAATAGTCGTTTTTGCAGTGGACCGTATATCAGATACCACGGTAACTGCAAAAAACGACTAATTGCAGATCCAGTTACCGTCGTAACAGATACCATGGTATCATTTTATTGGAGCTATATTTCGGCCCTTCTTGGCAAGGTTCCTCTTCAGGCTCAAGCCGCTCAAGCTGGAAAATGAACTTGTAGAAAAACTTTAAAAGATTCTTCCTTAAGTACCTGATTCTGTGAACTTCTTGCCGGAAAATTGCTTTGAGTTAAAGCTGGTGCTGTAATTGCTCGATTGGGTCTTCGAAAGGGTAGAGATTCTTCTGCATTTTGGTTTTGGAGTCACCTGTTTCTTCTTCTTCTTTCCAGCAAAGATGGATACTTGTCGGCGGCATGTATGGGCTATTTGAAACTCCGTACTTCGGTGATAGATATTCCTTCAGCCCAAGCTGACTGCGAATCATATTTGACAAAGCAAAACGGATAAGTCAGTTACATTTTATTGGAGCTAAATAAATGTAGCTGACTTATCCGTTTTGCTTTGTCAAATACCATGGTATCTATTACCACGGTAACAATGGTAAATGGTAACAATGTGCAACTGTGGTAAAGGAAGTTCTAAAACTCATTAGTTGCGCTTTTGCGGATACCATAGTATCTGTTACCACGGTAACTGGATCTGCAATGAGTTGTTTTTGCAGTTACCGTGGTATTTGATATACGGTCCACTGCAGAAACGACTATTACCGAAATTGCACTTTCTGAAGTCAACCCAAAAGAAAAACTGATACTCAGTTACATCACTAGTGCTGAACTTCTTTCTCACCAATTTGACAAAATTTGCTGAAAGTGAGATGACTTCTCAGATACCACGACCAGATACCACGGTCGGACCGTGATATCTGAATATCAGTTACCACGGTAACTGGCCAGATACCACGACAACTGCAAAAACGCCTTTTGACCGTGGTATCAGATACCACGATAACTGCAAAAACGACTTTAGACCGTATATCAGATACCATGGTATCTGCAAAAACGCAACTATTATCACAGATAGATAGGTCCGTTAAGGTAGTATTTGTGCGAAATTAGATCCTTACGACGTGCACCTCTTATCTTTATTCCTTTTCTCCAGCGGATGCTTCGGGAAGAAAAAGCCATGGCGCGAAAGAAGAATCGCCACGACCGGCCGTGGTACGACGTGTCAGACGAAGAGAACGACTTGCTGCTCACACCCTCACGCCTCTCTGCCGTACCTTCAGTCCGTTCGAGCAGTGAAGACGAACAAGAGACAGTCTAACTCCTTCTCAAATCATCCCATCCGCCACAGTCCTATGCAGACTCCCTGCACGAAGAATAGGTAGAAGACGTCTTCACGCTGCTAGCAGCGGACTAATCGGCGTTGGGGGGAGACAAATCTTACTTCACTGATGGTATACACACGTCATTTGAAAATAACGGAACGCGCAGCGCTCCGCTCTAAATCGTTACGAACCATGACAGGGCCTCACTCCGCTCGGCTAATTTTTAAACTATTGGTGTGTAGTATCTATAAAACGTAATCACTTAAGAAAACTCAACGATCAGTGATCAGTGGCCAGGAAGGCCATCAATCTATGGAAGCCGGATAGCCCACTGATGATTAGTAAGCAGTCACAGAATAACGCTAAACCGCATCGATAGTCGGTTACCGACTATCGTCTGAGGATAAAGCTTTGGGAAGACTTTTAGTTTCAGTATTCTGATCGGCAGTGAACTGTGGCGCGATCCGTGACGAGGGGGGAGGGGCGTCTCAGTGGCACCAAAAATACTAAGGCTATACCAGATGAAAAATTTGTAGCCTGTGTAGTTGTATGGTAGTTGTACGAAAAAGTTGCATGCATTGATATGCAGTAGTACAGAATACTTTAATTTAAGATGCCTCACACTGGGTCAATATTAAGCAGTAGTATTCAGTAGCATCCCGCCTTGCTCCTGTAGCATCCATTCCTGCTATGGTACTGCATGCTACTTTTTCGTACAACTTCATGCTACTATTTTGAGATAATTTTTCATCGAGTACTCCTCTTGTAATTCTTATGAACTTTGGTGCCAAGCTGGACAATTTTGGCTTCTTTAAGATCTTCGCTGTTTCAGTCAGGTTTCCTGCCAAGTATAATTATCTTCATGAAACACGCTGGGATTCCCCATTCGCACGATAGATGGTGCTAACAGCGCGTACATGACCCATAGATGCAAAACTGCTGGTCCTGTCTACCAGATCATTCATGGGTGCGGAAGAAGATAGCAGGGAAGTCTTTGCCGTATGCTGCAATTGAGGGTTGGGAGGCTGTTGCGAGGGATTGAGAAATAAGGGGCCATTTTTCGTAATAATAATAGTAGAGTAGAAAAACGCAAAGTTTGGTTCTCGTAAAGTCCGGATTTTGAAAACGGACAGGGAGATCCGCATTCGTGACCGTGGATCGCATTCTAGTACAGACTCACAGCAGTAATATAATATAAATAGTAGTAATTAACATAAATTTAAAGCACCGCTATCCTTGAAAGCCAACTTTTCAGGACCAGGCCTGTTATAAGGTCTGATTTCGGTGCCGTTAGTGGCGTTTTGACGCCCGAGGCTTCGTTCACGTTTGCCTTGAACTTGCGGTGCAGGCTAGTCAGTCTTTAGGCGAATGATCACATCGCCACCATTTTTCTTCTGAAGTAGCCTATTGAAGCTACCAACGTCGAGGACGGGCGGGAGGAAAAGTTGAAATTTCATTTTGCCTTGAGGTGTCACAGGGCGAACACGCTTAAATAAGGAGGTGGAGTCGAACTTCGACAGGAACAAGGCGAAAATCGACAGAAAAAAGCATCTAGGTCCCCTTTCGACGGAACTCAGTTTTGAGCGGAAGCACCGGCTGTCCAAACGCAATTTTCGATACGCGTTTTTTTACTATAGAACCGGCTCTGTAATCTGAAGGCGTTATTTATGAATCATCGACACGTGTACTCAGGGGGGAGTGACTGAATTTGTATTTTCGTACGTGACGTTTTGTGGTGATAGTTTGTAAGGCGATGTTACTT
The DNA here is from genome assembly GCA_023053555.1 of Branchinecta lindahli. Taxonomy (NCBI): domain Eukaryota; kingdom Metazoa; phylum Arthropoda; class Branchiopoda; order Anostraca; family Branchinectidae; genus Branchinecta; species Branchinecta lindahli. The sequence continues at coordinate 13,941,100 of JAKZAO010000003.1, forward strand.
CGGGTAAGACGTGTTAACCCGGCTAGGGGCGTTGGGAGTTGGGTTTGTGGAGAGCGAATATCCGGGATAGTTTTATCCATCCATTCGATTTTTTCCGGCACACTACCAAGGTCGCTATTGGTTTTGGGACTCGGGCTTATGGTTAGGCTAAAGGTCCCGCATATTACCTATATTACTGATTCACCCTACGTCCTTTTTTGTCCCGTAGATTTTTATTTCCGAAATTTCGAGCTTCCTATACAATTTTTATTCAGCCTAACGCCACTATACTGATGTTTACGTTTGCCCTATCTGACTGTTTCGAGGCCGATCAGGCTCCTGCTTATTGTTTACGAGAAGCTCGTTTGTCAGAAATACCGGTCATGAGAGTTTTCCCAATTGTTTCTCTCAAAGCCACGGGGGACGAGCGTGACTAAAATGATATTGACTAAACTTTGTCAGAGTATTGGACAGCGTTCCACTTTTGATAACCGTTACTGAGACGTGGCAGGGACTCCCTACGCTCGTCTGGTATTTATTATCATATATGTGGTATTCATTTATAAAAAAGTATCTGCTTCTTACCAGGGACCCATAAATTTCCTGTAATGCCTCGCCATTCAGGGGCTTGTCAATAAGAGATTTCTGATGCTATGTTGACAGAACGGAAGATAGTTCGAGAAATACCCACGGTCCAATCACGTCCAAGGCCATGATAGACAAAATTTGGGATTGGCTGCTGGCGCCTTGAGGGAGGAGTCTCTTTGGTACGCACGTCCAATGAGGCAAACGAGAATGCCGATTCGACCTAAGTGGGATTTTTGTAAAGTAGGCAAGGATCGGACAACATAGAAGCATAGGAAATGACAAGCCCCCTGTAAAGGAAATTTATGGGTCCCTATTCTTACCAAGTAAACTTTGAAGTTTAGCGTCCACTCTTCACTATTCCGAAGAAGTTTAGTCGAGACCCTAAAAATATCCGGGACCGTTTTGTACTTTTTAGATAAACACTGCACAGTTTCCAAGTCGTCCGGCAAGTTAGGATATTTGAAATAGATTAAGATAGATTTCCCAAAATCTGTAGTGTCGAATTCGAGAGTGTTCTGGGTGGTGTGCTTGAAGAAATGTAACGGGTGGTTCTGTCACTAGAAAGATTTGCAGAACCTGTTACCGCAGTCAGCGTTATTTTCTCACATTGATTCTATGCGCTCAGAAAACAAGGTGTGCTCATAGTTTACGTCCTTATCCGAAGATAGTACAAACTTGTTGATCCGTCCATATTTGTCTGTATTCTACTTCAGTGCCAAAGGTTTTCGGAACATTGCTTTACGGTGCTTTGGAGTTTGTTGGGAGTTTCTTTTTTCTTCTTTCTTTATTTCTCGGCCGTAATCCGGTTCCCGGATCCGGCGCGATAGAACGCATCGTAATTTGCTCAAAGCATTTTAGTGGTTTATTTTATTTTTCTGGATTTTATCTACCTCGTTTCTTAAGCTCATGTTTTTTTTTTGTTATTGATGGTTTTGTGATTAATTGTGCCATGCATTAAATTACACTTTTAAATCAAATTTTTCCCAAACTCTTTTTCTGTGTTTTTCGAAGTGACGAAATTAGGTTCCGAAGTGTCCTACCGTGAAGCTACGTGCACACAGTCCCGATTTCTCACGCGAAAATACGCATGCGAAATTCGTCTCACCCATAGAGACATCTGCATGCGACGCGTCAAAATTTCAGAGCGAAGGAAGCAATACTCTTGATGACTAACTCTCCTCAACGACGCAAAATCGCCTGTACCTAGCGGAAGAGCAGGAAGCGGCACCACAGCTGTCCCCAACGATCGCCGTGATTGGTTGACACAGGATTTGAGTTGTTGAGTTTGAGTCGTTAGTGAGACGTTTTCTCGTTCTTCCTTAGGATCACTGGCGTGTTTTGGACTTAGTCATATGGAGTATTCCATTCAACCGCAAAACTCGAACTATGAGCGTGTTCCACCCCTCTACCACTAGTAACTATTAGTTACTATTTCCGTTCCAGCCTCACGAAAAGTGTCTACGCTGACCGTTCCAACCTTCTCGAAATAGTAACTATTTGCTTACCACGCTCGGGAGGGTAGTAAGCGTGGTAACTACGGATCTCTGTAACGTGATTGGCTGGATTACCCCGTGGAGTGATGTTTTAAGTCCGGTCTTCACCTCCCGGAACTTCCGGAATCTGGGCTTCCAGATTATTCTTTGACTTCTTCTGAAAATTGCATCTGGAGTATGAACCGGTCCGAGAGTACATCAAAATAATCCGGAAAAAAGGGGCTTTTGAACTTCCAGATTTCCGGAATTTTTAAGTATCGCAGAAGAAATTCAAAAAAAAATCTCGGAGAATCTGGGAACTCAGATTCCAGAAGGTGAAGACCCGACTTTACCGAAAATTTAAAAAAGCGTTCCAGCCTTGACGCAAAATAGCCGAAATTCGTGATGTCATGCGTAGTAACTACGGTGAGTAGGGTGGAACACGCTCTATACGTGCACATACCTTAACAGGTAACTCGCGAAAACCACTCTGGGAAATAAAATTCACCTTTTCTAAAAGTGGGGAATTCTTGATTCTTGACACCATTGACTGGAGGGATTGTTTACCTCGAATTATGCAACCTCGAAATCCCCCCCCCTCCCCCAATGAAACTTCCGAGCTGTCCCCGTCTATTCAGATTGTTTGCCTTTTCTTTTGTTCGGACTTTAAAAATACGTTTCGGGTTGTTAACTTTGTCGACTCTGTGTTTTTCATCATCTGGGACTCTAACCAACGCAAAGAATTCGGTGATCCTGTATTGTATGAAATGAAAAATTAGCTTTAGTTTATAAATTGTGCCCTTTCAGTCCTTTTCTTTTATCTCCTTTTCTGGGAATTTGAAACTTTGTTTGAGGTTGGGCACTCCTCACCTCCTACAAGTGACCCATAGATTTACTGCTTCGACTTCGTTTCAGTCTTAGCGTGCATGTTTCTTAGCATCTGTTTCTTCTGTCCCAAAAAGCATTTGTTGCTCACTTACCGTAATCACAACCATCCCTCCACCGTTTGCCTCTGTCACCTGAAGGGAGGTATTTTGCCATCAGCGTGGGACGAGTAATTGCGGCATTGTCCTACTTCACCCCTCATGACAACCCTCGAAAGAATTAGTTCTGTTTTTGGCGTTTATTTAGGCTAAACGATGAACTGGGAGACACAGTCGCAAGTCGTGATCAAGAAGGAGATGTTCATATAGGATGAGTGAGCGAAAGAGTCTTGCCAGGTCCAACAGAAGCTAGCCTAGCTGGTCATGAACGTAAGCTGTCTTCTTATTAATTTTTTTCCACTCGCTGCAGGCTCTGAATTTGTTTACTCCTTTTATGCCTTGGATAGGGCTCGCGGATTGTATTTCCTGCAGGATTGAGATATTTCCATTGAGATATTTTGATGAAACTTGGTGTGGGGACTCTTTGGGTCAAGTGAGAGGTCGAATACGTAGATGGGCTCTGTAGCTCAACATTTAGGGGTGGGGGAGGGGTTTCAAATTAAGGGGCGAATAATTTTTTTGTTACAGCTAATGAGATAGTCGATTTAGGGGTAAGAAGACATGCTGAAAACGAATATGAAAACCATTTTCTCGCCTGACAAGCCCGGAATCCGGCCAAAACCGGAAAGTTTGTTAAAAGTAAAAGTTTTATAAAGTTGTGTTGATTAGATGTTCGATTTAGGGGTAAGAAAACATGCTGAAGATCTATATGAAAATCATTTTCTTGTCGGACAAGTAGTTCGCCCCGAATCCGTCCGAAACAGGAAAATTTGTTAAAAGTATCCGGAATCCGGTCGAAACCAAGATTTGGCAGAAGTAATGCAGGAAGATCTGATCATTTCCTCAAAGTAGATATGACGTGTAGCGTAGGGGTAAATGCACACATGGTGAATCCATATCTGAAGTTGTTTTTCTTAGATGATTAGCCACTGACCTTCTTCTGTTTCTAAATCTTAGTAGTAAAAATATTCAAGGAGTCTGGCGAAGAAGATATCGACAAGACTAAATTGTCTGGATCGAATTTTCGGGATCCCATCGAAACCTTTGGTCTTGTTACCTTTGTTTGTGTGTAATGTTCGGTTGATCGCTCTGTGGATGTGGGTCATATGAGGTCTACTATATAGACCAGTGATTGGTGAAATAAACTAAGTCAGTTAACCCCCAGATATCAGTTTTGACTTAGCATAGAGTATTTATAAGCAGCGAACGGAAAGACTAAAGTGCTCCTGAGCCTGAACTCACGACCTTTGGCCTTCTAGGCTACTGCGAGGGGTTGCTCACTCCAAAAATGGTAGTACAGTGGTGCCCGGTGCCCAGCCGGTGCCCAGAGAGGGTGTACAGTGGTGCCCCTGCGAGTGAGCAACCCCTCGGGCTACTCCCCTGCTCTACCACTGACCTACAGAGGGGCTTGTGAACATGGTTCGCAAACCATTACATGATTCGGCTTTGTGAAGGTCGGCTTGTCTGCGTAGAGTATTCATAAGTAGCCAACTGAAAGACAAAAGCGCTCCTCAGCCGGGATTTGAACCCAGGACCTTCGGCTTTTCAGGCCACTGCACTACAAAAATTTTATCCGAGTAAGGATTAAAGTTAACTGCAGTATTTGGCTACTGGGATCAATCGTATCTCTGCTGACATAAAATTAGTACCGAATTAGTGTAAAGATTATGTCAGTAGAGACAAGATTAATCCCAGTAGCGATTACTGCAAGATTTTTTTTTTTTTACAGTGTCCCTTGCCACTGAGCTACAGAGGAGCATGTGAGCATAGTTCGCAAACCATCACAATATTCGGGCCATAGGAACAGTGATTCCGCTGAAGGTCGCGGAATTAAATAAGGCATTAGATAAGTGCAAGCAAAAATTGTTGCATAATTGGATGAATATTATTTAGGTTTTTATGTCTCTTTTGATTAGGTAACTTTTCATTTAGATCTTTTATTTTATGTACGGCTATTTATTCACGTCCTTTTCAGGTCCTTCGAGGAGCATTGTATACCTTCCTGTTACTTGACTTGCTGCTGCCCTCTAGCGCTGACCGAAGCCATGGTATCGTCACCCGCCATGACTCTCATGGTTGTGGCGGAAATCCCATGGTTGCAGTAGTGTCTGCGATGAAAGAACACGGAATAACAAGTGAGTTTCCACAGTGGGATTGCGACCGCCCTCAGTTTCTGTTTGGACAGTGAACACGCGATGCTCGGGCGTGTGCAATCCCTCGGTCTAACTTCTTCGAATAAGATTGACTGCCAGTTTCGTACTTCGTGCATAAATACTCCGTGAGCCCAAACAGCCTGACGAGGACCCTTGCCAAGAAGGGCCGAAATATCGCTAGCGGACATCGTAGCTGACTTTCCGCTTTACCCATTTTTTCTTTTTTTACTGACAGTTTCAAGCCTAATTTAAAATTAATTAAGCTGTCGAATTCGTCGCTTATTATTATTCATTTCTGGTGGTAAAGAAACCATGAAGTGTACTATGTTTGGATTTGCGTGATATGGTTGTTTCGTACATGGCTTTTTAGGCGAACAAGTAAAGAAACTTTGTTGGGCTAACACTCAAAATGCCCACGATCATAATGCCCACGACTCAAAATGCCCACTAAAAATGCCAACAACTCAAAATGCCCACGACTAAAAATGCCCACTACTCAAAATGCCCACGACTCAAAATGCCCACGGCTCAAAATGCCCACGACTCAAAATGCCCACGACTCAAAATGCCCACGATTGGATAAATTTGAGGATTTCAGTCCGTAATTAGGCGTGATTGAGTGGCGGGAGGAGTAGACCGACTATCAGAATGTGAACTTGTATAATCTCAGTTATAATATAAAACTGGTTAAATATTTACAAGAAACATTTGTATCCTATCCCTTATAATCTCGTAGTCCGCTGTCCCAGCATAATTTTGGCCTCCCCTGTGGACAGTTTCGGCCGTCGGCATTGTAAACTAGGCGTGATTGCGTAGTTTCGGATATTACCCTCCCCTGTGACCACTTTGAACTGTCGGCATCTGAAACTGTCGGCATTTTAGGCCGCCGGCATTTCGTGGGCATTTTGAGTCGTGGGCATTTTTAGTCGTGGGCATTTTAATCGTGGGCATTTTGATCGTGGGCGTTTTGAACCGTGGGCATTTTGATCGTGGGCATTCTGAGCGTGGGCATTGTGAGAGTGGGCAAAAAGATCGTGGTGATTTTGGGAACCACCCCTTTGTTGCCCATCAAAATTTAAAAGAAAATACGATTGAGTACAAAAGAAGGAGTTGATGGAAAGAAACAATTCAAAGACAATTAAGACTTGTAAACCATCAGCACAAATGATCACAAAATTAATCAAAATATGTCGACTTCCAAGGGTGGTTAGTCATTATTCTATAGCATGTCTGCTTTCTTTAGGCTCACGAATTGATGAGGTATCAGTTTATGGAGGGGGGGGGGGGGGCAAGGCCTACAGGAACATACGAGTGTAATGCATAAAATAAACAAAAGTTGTATGTTTTTTGTCCTGGATGTTTTTGAACCGGGCACGATTGGGTCGGTGCGTTTCGCGGGGGAGATTTTTTTTTTTAGAGAGCATTTTACAACCAAGTCAAAGTGGGACCAGTCGGCCGTATCTATACGTTCTTCTGCCGCACAGTGAAAAATAATCATCGATCTGTGTTCCAAATAGACATGCTATGTTCAATAATTTAATGGGACTTTTTTGTGTGTAAAATTGACTTTCTGAGCTACATAGATACGACAATTTCTGCTCCGTGCGACCAAGAACAAATAATCTGACAGAACCTCAGTCTCCCTATCTCTGTAATATGACCATGCGGAGTCGAACATTTCCCCATACCCTGTCCGCTACGAACGAGTGGAGGTTACTAGCTTCGCGCTACATCACGTTTCGTCACCTCTACAAATAGCTAAGTCGCTTCAACCCGTGGTGGAGGAAAAGTGGGAGTCAAAGCTGACTGGTTCTTTGGACGCGCTCCAGAGCGGGTCAGCGCGCGGAGTACGCGACATGCACTATTTCTTGTGCGATAAGCAACGGCGAATACGGAAGAGGAGTAAACGGGTATTTACATCAGCTCAAGCTAGAGTAAATACCTCTAGGTCCGCTCAGTTTTGTCGGGGTTTTCATAGTCGCTGCATACGACTAAAGACAGAAGTTCTATCTGATTGTTTTTCTTGGTGTGACTTTGTACCAACCTGTACGTCGCAATTAAAATGCGCAATAGATTATCTGCGGAGCACGTGAACATCGTGTGACTCTGTCACACGTTGCCATTTTGTTTCGCGTTTTACGCTTTTCAACGTATGTTATTTTTTCCAGAAAAGATATCGCCACACCAAATGCTTCGCTTGGTTGGGTACGACAGTATGTCACTTGACGGCTTACGACGAATGCTATTACGCTATGAGGATTGTGTACGGGCAGGAGATGGAATAAGGTTCAAGCGAGGTCGACAAAGCGTAGATTAAGGAACCTTGTATGCATTGTATTTATTGGAGATATTATCAAATAAAATTGGAGCACGTTAATCCGTCTTTATAAGCAAACATGACCCTACCTCCACGGCATCCACCCCAAGGTCTGTTTGATGTAATCAATTCTTTTCTCCAAGGAGTCTGGTAGCTCAAGTGCCTTTTTGACCCCACTTTTCCGCCGTTGGACTGTCTCTCGTTACGATTAGACGAAATCCTTGGAAGACGTTACCTGTCTGGTTGACACTTTTCTCCTGTCTCTGATAGGTGACGTGTAGTGTAGTAGTCGTAGTGGTAGTAGTTTATTTTATACTAAAACTTTGACGGCCATTACAAAAACGCACAAAAACTGACTCATTATTACTGATGAATCATTATGCGCGTGTAAGAAATCTAAGAATCCCGGCGTCGCCGACTGCATTCAGGGGGCGACCGATGGGGATCTGTTTAGATACATGCAGAAAGCAACCTGAAGGAAGAGATCCTATGTGCAGTTGTGTCAAGTGTCAGTGTTTATGTTATATTCTTGAAAGGAAAAGGTTCTTAAGTATCGTGAAACACAGAGAGGAGTCGTCTATAAGCAGAAACAGTGTGTTTTGAGGCACTCTTTAAGTTGATTATTTTTGGAGGCGGCATGTATGTCTTGTACACTGAAGTTCGTGGCATCGTGCTTTGTTTTGTCAGTTCCGACATGAAATAGGTATGTAAGCCTCCCAGACTAGATCTCAGATACAGATGAAGATATAAAAGAGGTGAACAAACCAGGATGCTACCCTTCAGAACCCGGCACCATCTAATTGGCCGCCTAACTTGACCTTCACCCCCGGGGTGTAACCCTGATTAATCAGTTTGAAATTCCGATTCGGCGGAAGATTGGCTCATATCCGATAAAGGAAACGTACAGAGACGCAAGAACGGATGTCCAACCTGTTTCCGACTTGTGATTTGACATCTCTAGGCACAACTCCAGAAGGATTTTGGTCAGAATGTAAGTGAATTTAATTTTCAGTATTGTGTATGACCCGTTTACAAAAAAAACGGCAACCTCGAACCGAGGTGAGTTCAGATAAACTAAGATGGGAAAGGGGCTTGGACCCACGGCTGGAGGATGGAAACGGGTGCTAGTGAATTAGGTAGATGAGATCCGTAAGTCGTTCTCAAGCCAATTAAAAGGTTATGTAGTTTGTTTTGCTGTATGAACTATGCTTGGGCTGTGTTAATCCCCGTCATACGTGAAGGTAGATTTTAGGCTAGTCACTTCTTAGGATGTAAGCGCAATATTTTGCTGTCTACTATGCCATTTTAAGAGAAGGGGTAGATTACTGCCAGGTCCGTATCCAGGAATTTATCTCGGGGGGGGGGGGGGGGGGGTTGCCTTCGGGTCGGACCAAAAGGTACAAAAAAGACATAGGGTCAGAGGTTAAAGCCTATAAAAATGATTTTTTTTTTTTTACGTTTTCGGGAGGGTGAACACCCTACCCCACTGGATACGGCCCTGGTTACGTCATAACCAATGACATTATGTGTTCAGTGTCAGACATGGAGTAGGCTAATACCTAGTTCATTGTGTTATGTATTGAGGATCCTCTGCTAGCCATTGTCTATGAAATATATTTATTTATTTCTTCTCTTAAAGCATCAACGAATTCTCGCTAATTTCGTTCGAGTTGTAACAAATTTTCCGGTTCAGCCGGATTCCAGGCGAACTATATGTCCGGGTAGAAAATGATTGTAATATACGGATTCAGCATGTCTTCTTACTCTGGATCGAACATCTAATCAACTTCAAATAGAACTTTTACTTTTAACGAATTTTCCGGTTTTGGCCGAATTCCGGGCGAACTACTTGTCCAGCGAGAAAATTATTTTCGTATACGTGTTCAGCATGTCTTCTTACCCTTGAATCGACTGTCTCATTAGCTGTTAAAAAAAATACTTTTTTCGCCCCTTAAACTGAACAATTTCACCCCTGATTGTAGGGCTACAGAGCCAATCTACGAACTTGACCTGTCCCTTGGCCCAAATAATCCTCAAGTTTCATCAAAATATCTCATTCCCGAGAGCTATCGTGCTGACAGACGGACGGACAGACGGACAACTTTTACGAAGTCATAGGTATCTCTTCACTCACAAATACATGCAGTAACCTTCCTTTTTACAGGTTTAGGGCAAGAAGTGTTCTGTCAGTTTTTTTGGTGATTTTATTGTCAAGAATTACTTTGGCACAAGATGAAGAAGCCTTGAGTCCTGTTCAGCGACTAATGCAACAGTAAGCTTGAATTTTCCTATTTTTTTTGTACTCGATTGCTAGTCTAGTTCCACCTGGTTGCTAGAGCTAACGATTCGTGAGCTCAGACTGTCAGAGACATCAATTCGCAGGAGGGGTAGAGAACGTCGTTGTTCCCGGCCCTCTTGACATTTTAAATGCTAATCTCACATACGTAAGATCATAAATACAGAATTAACGACGTTTAAAATGAGCTCGTGTTTAATGCAGTTAGTGCCTTGTACAACGAAAACATGCATCTGGCTGATCTGGGCGACTGTTTCGGATTCGCCTCTGTTCAACTTATCCATGGTCCTTTTATTTGTGATTTTTGCATGGGTGCTGTCACCTTGGAAAGCTAGGGGCGGGCTTTTGCCCACCCCAAAGGACGCCCGTGCGTACTACATTCGTGTTTCTTGGCTTATTATCTCGACCACCGGTGACAGATCTGCGGATCGATCTACCAGTTTCTTTCCGATCCAAGATGACGTAGTTGATGGGGGGGGGGCAAGTCCGTGACGCTTTACTGACCTTGGGACGTAGGCCTACACCAACGCGGGACCGTGCCAATGAAAGTCTTCGCTAGCCTAAAACGTCAAAAACTTCTTGTTTGCGTACAACAGACTGTCTTAAAGTTTAACCGAAAAGGACTGGGATAGAACAATCTAGTTACCCATCACTTATTCAGTTAAACTGGCTTGAAGACCCGCTGAAAATGCGTTACTTGGTTGTTCCGCTATTCGGGAATAATCGATTTTGAAATAGTGGAATTTCCGTGTGATTTGTGGTATCTCTATGCGCTTGTATTTTCCTACAAGAAAGATTTGTGACTTTTTTTTGTTCAGGCACTAAGCAATCTTCGCCGATATTGCCACTGCCCACTGAAAAGCCGCGTTTGTGTTGAGATACAAATTTCCCGCGTCATAGTAGAATTTTCGCTGTGGGGACGGCCGCAAATATTCTGAACGTCAAAACTAGAGCAGATAGTGGAAAACGAAAAAAATCCCTTTGCAGGATCAAAATAATTCAATGTATTCAACAAAATGACACAAAAATAAGTTGGCTTTTCAGTTAAACTTTAAAGGCACAAAGCACAACACTTACTAGAAATCATCTTTCCACGATCAATGGCAGTGGTTAAAAATGTGGAAAAAAACAAGCTAAAGTCGGAGACATAAGATTGACCTGTTGACCTACTGTTGGCCTACTACTACCTGTTGCCCCTATTTTTGAAAGAGACCGGTGGACCTTGAAACTTTTGGCGAAGCTGGCGCTGGCAAACTCGGCTTAGTCGAAAAAATACTAAGAAGTCGTTGGTGCAAAATGAAACGATGGTGAAGAGTGGGGTTTTTCGAAGCTGCCAATCCTTAAGGGGAGCGAGGGATAATGTAAAAGGCACAGACAAAACCATGCAAATACCAATGAGACTTCCCAACCAGGAAAGCAAGAAGCGGAGCAAAACAGATCCATCATGGACCTTATTTGCTCCGAAGTGCGAATTAAGGTAATTAAGGTAACGATTACGAGGGGTCTTTTAAGACCACAGGACATACGCCATTCAGACTGACACATATTTTGAACACTTTTTTTCAACGAATTCCTCTAGTGCCTCTTTGGCGACGGTTGTTTGGATAAGGGACAGCTCGAATAAAGAAGAAGTGGTGGCGCTAACAAGAGGAGTCCAAAACACGCCAGTGATCCTCGGGTCACCTCAGGAACAGAGCAAAATAACGTCTCTGTAACGACTCAAACTCAACGCGGTGCTTCCACTTTCTTTTACTGAGAATCAGTAACTGCTCCGAGAAATCGGAGATTATTGGGAGGTATTTTTGAAAAATCGGGGGGAAAATCGGGAGTTCTAAAAAGACTTAGCTTTTTTTTTTTTTTTACAAAAAATGCATTGAGTAACTGTACCCAACTTGTTAGCACTTAAAAACACTCATTTCCGGATAATTCAGCCTATTTTGCATCTTTTTCAAATGATTTTATTGTAGGATTCGTGAAGCGGAAAACAACCTTCGAAGGCATCCGTCAAGAGTCCATCATTCGAGGGAACGCAAGAGTCTGAGCGATGACGCTGCTCGTAAAGGTACGATCGTTTTACAAAATGCTACAAAGGATACTTCGAGCTACCATAACTCGTGAGCTGTTTCTCCCCCTACTTTTTAACTACAACTGCCACTAAATAATGCATGGTTTCAAATGGAGCTGCAATGCGTTTTTAATGTTCGTTGTTGAAGTCCTCCGCTTTTTTTCCGGAAACTAGGTGCTTCTCTGCATTTTCTTTGAAGACGCTCATTCTTGTGTCTTCGAAACCTTTGCTGATTGTCTTGGGAGGGCTGCACACGTTAGGCTGACATTCCCAATGTGGGTGTCGTGGGGAAAGTTGCCGTAATGCAATACACTTTATGACTATCTCTCCTTGCCGCTGCGAAATCTCCGGCCTCTCCGGGTATCTAGCGGAAGAAAGGCAGAAGTGGTGTCACAGCTGCTCCCAAAGATCGTCGTGATTGCTTGACACAGGATGTGAGTCGTTGACTTTGAGTCGTTACGGACGCGCTTACTCCTTCTTCCTGAGGATCACTGGCGTGTTTTGGACTTAGTCATGTAGAGTATTTTAACCCGGGTTGAGCCCCCGTTCAGCTGTTGTTATTGTTTATTTATTTTAATTATTTATTTTTGTTTGCTGTTTGTTTGAGTTGAAAGTTTGTATGGCTCTTACTGGTCGTTTATTAGTTGAAATACAACAGAGTAAAAATACTATTAAATTTGGGAAGGGGCTGTCCTAGGTTCTATGACCTTGATCATATCCTTTCTTATTCTGAAGTGACCAAGTCGAAAATAGCTCCTTCAGCTTCTCCAAGTGGAAGGGGGTCAAGATAACTATTAATCCGTTGTATCTTTCACAGATCCGTTGTATCTTTCACAGTCAAGATAACTATTAATCCGTTGTATCTTTCACAGAGGTTTGTCATGCTAAAAGCTTGGAGAAATGTGCAGCCCCGATTATGATAGAAGAAAATAGGACAGTGAGCCAACGCGAGAGATGCCGCGTCAGAGAGGTAAGGGATAGGAAATATTCACAGTGTTGAGCCAGGGCATAGGTAATGCAGGGTCTGGATTTGTCTTTTCTTTCCAGGTTAATCTGTCGTGACTGTTCAGAGAAAAACTAGGCTTTACCGAGCGTGTTAAGAATCAAGCGAGTTTTTTTTCGCGTTGGAGCAAAAACTCGGCAATGGCTATCTTCCAATTCCTTTGCACTTCGAGTACAGGAGGTGTATGCTTAAATTAACTTGGATGGTGCATTTTGACTCTGACAACGGCCTTATGAGATTTTCAAGTAAGTCTACTATAAAATGCTAGCAAGCGGATAATAATCTCTTTATACGGCGAAGGTTCAGCGGTGAAAGGCAAATTTTTACGCTGCGGAGACGATGGGCCGCTGCCGAGAAATTGATCAACCCCTTAGCTAACCGTGATTGTTTTACAGGTATTCCTCGAATGCATGATGCGAGAGAAAAAGGCTCGGTCTTGTCAGCAGGAGACAGAAGTGGAATTCTTTGACAGAATAAAAATCGAAGCAATCAAGAAAAAAGTATCGGAGTCCGTGTACTCTCTAGGTGGATGTGTGCCGGGAGCAGTTGCGGGATAGTCTTTCACATCTGACATAGGAACGTCTTTCACATCACGTTACTTCGCATTCCTAAACCGCATGAGAGCCAGCTTCTCTCTTTCTTCAGCTAACCATTTTCATTGTTAAAAGTGCACACGTTCTTTTCCTGTGATAAACCATGATAACTTTTCTCGAACAGATATGCAATGCATATCTTCCTATGCCCCACAGGTTGTTATATTTTGACAATAAATTTCAGGGAGGTTCAGTAGGTTGGATGAGATATCGTATCAGCCTCCAGAGAGGATGATACGAAGCCATAACAGCCTCCAGAGAGGATGATACGAAGCCGTAACAGCTTCCGCAGATGTTCATCGAACACTTTTTCCTCAAATACTGAATTCATCGAGCACTTGTCCTCAAATATGGAAAAATAGAAGCTGACCTCCAAATAATAAATTAAAAACAGTACTTTCAATAAAAAAAATACTTAAAAAATATATAAAAATAAAATAAGAACTAAAATAAATTTTGAAAAATGACAGAACTTCTTACTCTTTTAGACAACCAGCCTATGGCCAAGGTCATACCTTGTCACAATCAGATTCCACTTAAAATACAGCTTGTCAACTGAAACAACATCCTACTTTCCAAAATGGTAGTTAATGAGCACTTCACTCTGTCTCTGAGTGAGAAAAGATCTACCATAAAATTTCAAACACCATGTGATTACTGTAATCCACGTTATCGCTGGATTTCAAACTTCTCGCGCGAAGCTATCAAGTCTTCTGCCTGGTATCAAATATACTAAACGCGTGTGAACACAGTCGGAATGTATTTAGACCCTTGGTCACACTAGGCCAGCACTAGGCTCATAAACGGCATACATTTGAGGAACGCCTGTGAGGATTTGAAACACCAATATTCAGAATTTGGTAAATGTTCTTACTTTTTTTTTGCAGCCCCGAAAAGCTTTTTTTTTTTAATCCACTTGTCTACCGACACTTCTTGGTGCCCTATTTTGCGCAGACAAAGGCCTAGTGTAGTTTGACCATGATCTTAGGGAATACTGCGTCAGTAGGAATAGAAAAACATGTTCAAAAAGGTTATAAAGCATATTGTAACTGTCAATACCTGTTCGAAAAAGTTATAATAGTTAACATACCTCCATCTCGGTTGATATCGGAATAACAATCTCGACAGCCATTCAAAAATATCAACCTCGATGTCTGAAGTTAACCTTTAATGTATATAAGCAGTACCAGCAGGGGCAGCAGGGACCCATACATTTCCTGTAATGCCTCGCCATTCAGGGGGTTTGTCATTTCCTATGCTTCTATGTTGCTATGTTGCCGACCAACTCCTACTTTCCAAAAATTCTGCTTGGGTCGAATCGGCGTTCTTGTTTGCCTCATTGGACGTGAGCGCCAAAGAGACTCCTCCCTCAAGGCGCCAGCAGCCCTTCTCAAATTTCGTCTATCTGGATAGTCGCATATTCTATCCCCGTGGGTATTTCTCGAACTACCGGACGGTCGGTCAAGAGCGCATCAGAAATACCTTATTGACAAGCCCCCTGAATGGCGAGGCATTACAGGAAATTTATGGGTCCCTGGTACCAGGGCCTGTAATTTGTGTTGACATCACTTGTAGTTCTGAGACACATTAGTTGCTATGAATTGTTATTTTCTTCAACCCCGACTTGCATAAAATTTGGCTTTTTATTTTTGATTTTTGTCGTTTTCATTGTCAGCGGTTCAGTGCCCCTGACACGTTAAGCGAAGCTCTAGACTGGTTTCAACGTTATTTTTGCGAAAATAAAGAAAATGTTATTCTGTAAAGAACGTGTAAATCGTATATAGAGAAATTAGAACATAGATTGCGCAAGTGAATACGTCAAGATTGTTGCGAATCATGGGATGCACAGGCGAACCGCATTAGCTAAATTATATAATAATTTTTGTGATTGCACGAAACATTTCTCCGTTAATTGAGGGCGATTCTGGCGGTGTCTTGGAATCGTTTTCCGAAAAGCAAAGCGAGAATCCGCCGAGCGCAAGAACAAGCAAAAAGTTGTTTGGGCTTCAGTTGCATCTTTACAACTCTTCGCTGACGCCTGAAAAGCTCCGCGAGCCATTGCGCCGGCTTTTCTTGCGACTTTGGCTAAAAGTCGCTTCGCTTTCCAGAGCTATTCTCGCGCTCCGCTAGTTTCCGCCAGCACTTGGAAAGCAAATCTACTTCGCCAGTGGAAAGCGATTTCGACAAGTCAGCGAGAAGTTGTAAAGATGCAACTGAGGCGCAACAACTTTTTGCTCGTAATTGCGCTCGGCGGATTCTCGCTTAGCTTTTCGGAAAGCGAATCAATAGACCGCCAGAATTGCCCTTTGGTTTGCTAGAGAAAACTGATCGACAGAGAATTAGAATCGTAGGCACAGGAATTCGAAGATGATATAAGTTTTTGAGGTGTTTGATAAGACTATACATAAATAGACGATAATCTGCAGGTGAACTGTAGCTCACAGATGTGCCATTTCACTTTACTTCTTTCAATAAAATGAGCGTTTGGAATTTCATTAGTTGCGTTTCTAACGGTCAATCGTCATTTTCAATTCGATTCAGTTTATTTTACTTAACGGTTAAAAAACCATAAGAAAAAACAAAAATAAGACACTCAAACAAACAGTACACTAAACTAAAACAATCAAGTCGAACGGGCTCCAGGTGGAACCTGGGTCACCCGACCCAGAGACCGCTCCCATTCCAGCCACCGCTCCCATTCCAGCCACATTGGCAGAGACAACCTCAAAAGCGGGGCAGATGCAGCCCGCACCTGAGAATCCTGTTCTGCAAAGAAAGAATGTTTCTCCTCCTTAGTTCAGGAAAAGAAGGAAGTCCCGCCACCACAAACATACCAGAAGCACTACAGTGTCTAGGCAGACCATGCAGCCACCTGAAAGCATTGTTATAGAGAATCCGAAAAGACCGGTCAGTTTCCCCAGAGATGCTGGTCACGAGGGCCAGGCAGTAAACTGGAGTGCAGTAGGCCCTGAAAAGAAAAGATTTTAGTTTGCAGTAATTGAGTATCTGGTCAGTTACCGCGGTAACTGATCGTAATGACTTATCTGAAAAATTCATGTCACTTTCATCATCACCAACACAAGAGCCTAGGTTTTGTCAAATTGGTTGGAAAGAAGTTTGGCACTTGTAATGTGAGTGGATGTAAGTCGGATATAAATATATTTTTGGGGGTGACTTCTAAGAGAGCTAACTCGCCAATTCTCTTTTTTGCAAATTCAACCATAGTATGGATACCACGGTAACTGCAAAAACGACTAAATGCAGCCCCGCAGTGGCTAATACTCATAATGCCCACGATCGCAATGCCCACGGTTCGGAATGCCCACGATTGAATTTTTTGAGGGGTTCAGACCGTAGTAAATATATATATATCAAAGTAATTATGTCATAGGTTGGCAATGAACTGCATCTGTACTATGACCAAGGGCTTACACGTCCTGATCAAAATATGTAAACCTATGTGAGTGTTATCTTCCTATTAGACATACGGACGGACAGACTTTACAAATCATATATACCATGCAGTGGCGTCACGTATGGGGGGGGGGGACGCCCACCCCAATGTTGCCAGCCAGTCGGTTAGTCGTTTTTTTCTTGGAAACAAACGATTTTTTTCAAAATAGTCGGTTTTTCGTAAAAATAGTCGACTTTTCTTAAATATAGTCGTTTTTTTCTGAAAAGCAGTCGATTTTTCGTCAAAACAGTCGTTTATTTCCTTAGAAACAGTCGTTTTGTCCGCAAAAAACAGTCGGTAAAAATGACCAGCCATTCGGTAAATACGTTCCCGCCCAAACATTTTGGCTAGTAACGCCTCTGATAGGGTATCAGTCAGTAATGTTTCAGGGTCCCAAATGCAACATGAATTATGATCTTTTGAAATTTTTCAAGACGTTTCCTCTGCCGAATTCTAAATAGACGAACTGAATCCCTTTTCCGTGGTAATCCTGTCCTTTATAATCTCTTAGTCCGTTGTCCCAGAATGACTTTGGCCTCCCCTGTGGACAGTTTGATCCGTCGGCATTTTGAACCAGGACGATTTCAGCCTCCCCTGTGGGCATTTTGAATCGTCGGCATACTGGACGATTCGACCTCACAAGTCTTGTGGGCATTTTGTGTTGTGGGCACTTTGAACCGTGGGCATTTTGAACCGAGGGCATTTTGATCGTTGGCATTCTGAGAGTGGGCAATAAGATCGTGGTGATTTTGGGAACCACCCGCTGCAGTTACTATGGTATCTGCAAAAACGCAACTATTGTTTTTGTCTCTTCGTTTTCTTATTTCTGTTATCACTTATTTCTGTTCGAAAATAGTTTTGGGGTCAAATATAAACGTGCGTTCTTCTTCAAAGCTTATCTTTTCTGCTTGTCATTCGAAAAACTATTCAACCAAATCCCACAGGACCATAGGCGGGAAACAGAAACCAGATCCTTCAATGCGCAAATCTAGCATGTCAAAATTGGCGCCAGTGCGTCGCGCAACGCCGATAGCAGATATCGGTAGCGTCCTTTGATTGCGCGATAGTTCAGATTGTTCAATATCGTGCACTATCGTTTCTATTCGCCTTTCGTATCTCATCACCATCAGCAATATTTTTTAGCTATTTATTTATGTTCTTTGGATTTTGTTGTGTTTTGCCTATGCACACGCTGTGATCTCGTCGGAAGCTATTCTTGGATAATTCAGGTAAAGTGCAAATCACGCCTTAGATACATGTAAGCCAAAAAAAACGTGGAGTATGCTTCTTTCACTTCGAATTTTAATAACAGACCAGTCAAAATGGCCAAGTAACATCATAGATATTGGAATTTGGACAGCTATTTATGTTCTTTTCCTTCTTTGACATTTGTGAGGAGGTCAGCCAATCAGGGCTGCCAAATTTTTTTTAAGCATTGTGTCTTATTTTTTTCGAAAATGTGCTTTTTGTGTCATCTCAGATTCCATAATGTTTCACAAAATGTGTCATATTTTTTCGCTACAAATGGTATCATATTTACTTTTCAAATGTTTATTAAGAGTTTTGAATGTATAATCTTCTCCAAATCAGTTCAAAAAGGAGTAAACTTAACCTTGTCCTATTATCTTGGGCCCGTGACGTTTTTGTGATGTCATGAAAGAAATAGGAAAATTCGAATAAATTAATGTTGCATAATATGTATTTGTATGTCGGGGCGGCCAGCGAGGCGCCGGAAAAAAGTTATGGGGACGATGAATTCCGATAGTAAATGGAAAATATACTATATAGACTTCTCGTGTGACGTCATGAATTTACTTAATCGGCCAAGGTTTAGGTTGACACCTTCGAAAAGAGAAAATACAAGACCACAATAGGTGCGTTTATATATAAAATCCGGTAGGGGCATCTGCATCCTGTATCCCGCACTGTGTACTTCCGCCACCGTTAGGTAGCGCTACTCCCGTCCGTTAATTTGTAGCTTTTCTAGTAATCTAGAGGTAGAAAGTTGAAATCGTGGTTGAAATTTTACTTTTCTTTTATACGATTTAAAAAATCTAGACTAGATGACCAAAATGTGTCATTTCTATTGAAAAATGTGTCATTTTTGTCGATTGTGTCATCTTTTCGACTGAATGTGTCGTTGTGTCACGCAACATCAAAATGTGTCATTTTGACACAAAATGTGTCAATTTGGCAGCCCTGCAGCCAATGCCAATAGTAAAACACTATTTTCGTTAGATAGATATGCTTTTAGCCTATTTGCGAACAGACGCAATCCAGTTGTTCGAATGTGTTTACGTTGTCGGACACAGATCAAATAGTATGTCCAAGTAAAGCAGATGTATGCTTATGACTTATGACGTGAATGCCTGCTAACAGTGAATGATTGCCGAAGAAAAATAAAAACTCAAACCAGGCATTTTTTACTATAAAATGCCTACTTGTCATATATTCATGCTTTTGTCACTTTATGAATTGCTGATGCACAGCTGATAGTGAATCAACTGCCACCTGGTAATCCTTTCACAATTTGCATAGTTTGCCAGGAGGAACTCACCTTCAAGGGAGAAGATGGCGGTCCGAACCTGCAGATGCCTCCAACAGAAGAAGGAGCTTGTTTGTAAATTCAAAATAAAAAAAATTTAATTGAATTTCTACCTAAAGTTTGTGCCAGGATAACCCTGAAATAGTTGGCTGTTAGCTGCTGGTTAGCTGATATCAAGTTTGTTATTTTTCCTTTCCATTTGACTTTTTTATATGCAAGTATCAAAGCCAAGGTAGTGGGACAGTTGAAAAAGTGTTCAGATAATCATACCTCTACCGTAAATGTTTTTTGCTCAAGTATTTGAACAAAAGTCATTGCCAGATATTTTGGAACCATTGTGACATTTATACAGCATTTACAAGTAGAGGAAAACTTGAAAAGAATCTGGTCTTGATGACAAGATTATGTTTACACACAGAGCTCGTTTAGGCCAATTCTTTAGGCCAGGAAATCTGACAAAAATAAATTCACCAACCAACAAAAAATGTGTTGATAGCATTTGTGACATCAGTACTGATAAGCAGAGCCGTCACTACTGGGGGGGGAGGGGGGGACGCCCCCCCCCCAATGTTGTCGGCCAGTCGGTAAAAGATAACAGAGTAGAAAACCGTGGATTTTTTTCTTGGAAATAGTCGATTTTTCTTAAAAACAATCAGAAACAGTCAGTTTTTCGTAAAAATAGTCGATTTTTCTTAAAAGTAGTTGTTTTTTCTTAAAATCAGCTGATTTTTCATCAACACAGTCGTTTTTATACGCAAAAATAGTCAGTAAAAATGACCAGCCAGTTGGTAAAAATCTTGTCCCCCCTCCAAACATTTTGGCTAGTAACGCCTCTGCTGATAAGGAGCGTGTTCCACCCTACTTACCGTAGTTACTACGCTAGTTACCGTAGTTACTACGCTAGGCTGGAACGCTTTTTGAATTTTTCGGTCACATATCAGGCCGCGGGGGGATCCGACCAATCACGTTACAGAGATGCGTAGTTACTACGCTAACTACGCTCCCGAGCGTGGTAAGCAAATAGTTACTATTAGTTACTATTTTGAGAAGGTTGGAACGGTCAGCGTAGTAACTTTTCGTGAGGCTGGAACGGAAATAGTAACTAATAGTTACTATTGGTAGGGGGTGGAACATGCTCAAGATGACTGCTGTGCTGCTCTCAAAAGCTAGCTGTAGGGCTTTTTAGTCTTTTCACCAGCTCTGCCTACGAGATTTTATCGTCCCTCTAGACTTTTTTCTAGTCGTCTTCACAAACAGAATTCCTTCAAGGCGACCACAGTTCCTTTCTACTCGACGGGATTTCTTGTGTGTGTAAACGGTTCATTACTAATTTCAGTGACTTTGATATGTTAGCCCTCCTCAACAGAAACATTGTCTTTTTCCCGCCAATTTATTGCTTTACAGAACTTAACCAACCAATTATAATTTTCTCTGGTCAAAAGATTATTGTGTTGCCAAAAGCTAGCAACAGTTGAGTTTGGGTTTTCATAACTTCTGGCTAGGCCTATTCTATTTTTTTTGCAAGTGCCGGGACTTTTTTGTGAAAAATAAAATAAAGCTTCTGATTTGAATTGTTCCATCAGTGTGTTCAGATTTTAATGTTTTACCTTAGGCTAGACCTAAGCTACCTGTGCTATATTCATATAATATATAAAAACGGATTCGTCAGCTGTAGTGCTTATGTAGCGATATTTCAGCCCTTCTTGGCAAGGATCCTCTTCAGGCTGTCGGTCTTCTTGGCATCATATTGATCGCTATATAAATTATTATATAATTTATATTATATTGATTATATTGAAATTGCTATATTATATTGATCGCTACATAAGCACTACAGCTGACGAATCCATTTTTATATATTAGGCTATATGAATATATGACTTTAAGTCAGCTTGGGCCCAAGGAATATCTACCTGTACTGTACTGTAACAGTGCCATTTTGCCCAAGAGTGGATCAGATCTGAATGTCTTCCTTGGTCCCCATTTTATGATCAAGCCCAAAACGGCACTGTTCAAAGCTTACTAACCTGTAACTAACATTGAAAGAAGCATTCCTCTGCTGCATAAGAGGGGATGCCTACCTCAGTTGAACTATTTAAGCAACCTTGAAATCATCTGCTATGCCTATCATAATGTGATATTTATGTTAATGTTATATTGACAGATATTTATGTTCTTTTCTTTGTTGACTCTGCAGAGACAGCTTTGCCGTATCTTTTCTGCACCTCTCAAGGTATTTTTCTTGCTACGAGAATACACATTTCAGTACCAAGTATAGTACCAAGCCAACTCAAAATCCTAACACCAACTAGCAATTCTGTCAAGTTTTGAAACCAATTTTCCTATTAGCTAATTGCTAATAGGAAATGGCTGTATTTACTGACTCTGGCCAACAGACTTCTTGAAAATATGGCAGCTTTAAACAAGAATGTTATAACAAATCTAAAATAGTTTACTGAAAGAAATAAACGATGCTAAATATTTATCTGTTTTTCTCCTTTTTGTTCACATATTGTCATCTAGATTTTTTTCTTTCTCTTTGATTACCAGGTTGAGAGCTACTTTGACAGTACACTTTGCGAATTTTGAAATTTGTGCCAGAAGATGATCTCGCTGTTGAACTGTCCGAACTGGCATCTTGAAAGTGGGTGATCTAGGCACTACAATATGGTTTAAAACAACTAATTCCTTTTTATTCCATGGGCTAAGTCGATTTCCATTTTATTTTTAGCTTGCAAATTCAAATCTCAGAATAACATAATTGTTCGCCGGCCAGTGCGATTTAAGGTAATTTAAGGTAATTTTTATGGAATAATAATGTCAGGTGGAATAACTCCGGATAATGGGGGGCGATTCTCTCCTTGTTATGCAAGTAGCCATGGCATAAAGGAGATTTTGGTTTCCTTCTTCTGTTGTTGTTCTGTTCATATTGAGGAATGAAGTGACTATAGAGTAACTGTTTAGATTATTTATGTCATAAAAGGAAAACACACTGCAGCAATTCAGTAGTTCTTTCTTTCAGTACCTGCTCTGAAGACAGAAGCAAATGACAGCCTTGAACTCCCTTTTCACCTTTACAAGCCCGGCAGTAAAAAAGTTGCTGGGATGGAAGCAGGGAGATGAAGAAGAAAAATGGGCTGAGAAAGCAGTTGATGCTCTGGTAAAGAAGCTTAAGAAGAATAAAGAAGCTCTAGAAGACTTGGAGAAAGCTCTCTCTTGCCCAGGACAACCCAGTAAATGTGTAACCATACCCAGAAGCTTGGATGGTCGATTGCAGGTAAGACAAGGATTTTATAATACTACTGACCAAAGAATGAAGGTACACGTAGCAGTTGTGTGTCTTGGCTATTTGTCTGTTGAATAGTCTAGAATAGGTGAATCTCACAGCCTGTTCTTAGGGAAGTTCCAGTATGGCTATGAAAGTGCAACTGAGCATAGGGAAATAACCTCCAATTTTCTGGTTCCACTTTCTTTGGGATTTGGGCAGAGCCTGGTACTTTGTGAGATGCTGCTGGAAGGGTTTAGAGATCAGGGATCAGCATCTGTTCTAGTTTTGCCTCTTGGGGGGTCAGGACTGGATCCAGCTACAAAAGGTCTAGTTGAAGGAATCCTCAGAAATGCGGTACTACCCGTAGTGCTGAATGGCTACACAAATTTGAGGTGGGGGTTTGTCGAGGTGTGCCTTTTAAGTTCCCAAATTTTCAAGAAACTGGAACAAGCGGGGGATTAAGGTGAAACTTAGTAGGTAACGTTTATGGCCTACTTGTACCCTGTCAAGGTCGGGTGATATTCAGACCGGATCTTAATGGGGAGTTAGAGGGACTCTGGAATTTTCTGGAAACTAGAAGGAGTGTAAGGACTAAGGGGGGACTTGGTAGATGGCACGAATCCTTGGCCTAAGTCGCCGTTTGTCGCCTGGAGTGGGATGTGGTCGTGGAGAGTGAGTGTGTTAGAAATCTTGCTAAATATTGTCATCTGATATTGGTAGGGATAGCCCACTGTGTCGAAACAGGGCTTGAAATCAAGGGACCAATATTCCGGTACTGCTTGGAATATAATACTTTATACGATATTCAGCAGCAACTAGTCTAGTATCGATACTTCCGGATACTATAGGAAAATATCAATACAGGACTTACCCAGACGTTTCTGACTTGCACATTAGAAACGACATTCCCAAGAAACTCTTATGCCAGATAGGGTACGGCAGCCATCCGTTACTGATATGGTAATTAAATTTTAAATTAAAAGGAAGCTTATTTTTATATCTGATATTTGAATACACTGAATTATTTCGACTCATGCGATGCTCTAGTAATAACGTTCAGAATGTGCGCTGCATGCACGACGAACGCAGAATTCATCCAGACTCAGAGAATTTGAATTTCAACAAAACCCTGCATTTCCAAAATTGGAGGAAGTAAGCCCTGTGAAGGAGTAGCAAAGTGATGACAAGTCTTTTGTTAAATGTGTTATTTTTCGGCGGTGGCTTACCTTTGTAGTTGCCGAACATTTCAAGCATAGAGGCACAAGCACATAAAGATACCATAAATCCGGCACATAGAGGTACGATAAATCCGAAAGAATATTCATTCGATGAAATTGATTGTCTATGGGTAGCGGACAAACGAAGTGACGCATTTTTATCGGGTTTTCAGGCCTATTTAAGTAAATAAGTGAAGTGTGACTAGACTGTCCGATCTCAGCCCTATTCTGTTAAACTTTAAAGACAATTAGAGCAAGTGACTTGTGAGCTAATAACCAATGTTTTCATTATATATTATCGCCCTTCCTGAGGGTGATAGCGGAAAAATTTGGCCAGCGGGTAGCATGATAGGCTAATATCGCCCGAGCGCAGCGAGGATGATAACTGCCTTTCATGCTGCCCATGGGCCAAATTTTCCGCTATCGCCCGAAGAAAAGCAAGGGCGATAATGATTATAACACTAGTACACTTGTTTAAATTTTTCTGGTATTCCCCTGATGTTAAAAGAAAAAAGTTCCAACCGTGCGATATCACTTGTTATCGCATGGCTGGCTGTGCGATAACAATTGTTAACAATTGATAACAATTGTTATCGCACGGTTGGAACTTTTTCTTTTAACGTCAGGGGAATACCAGAAAATTTTTGCACTGGGTAGGATAGGACTGGTATCATGGGACTGCAGAGTGTACTGGTGTTATATGACCATAACATAGGCCAGGCTTCCTTAGGGACATAACAGACATGCCCAAAATGTTACACAGTGACGATACAGCATTTGGTGTGTTCTGCGGAGCAAGTTGTGTTAAATACCACAGATAAGCAACCTATAATGTTTTAGGTGTCACATAGAAAAGGATTGCCGCATGTAATTTACTGCCGTGTTTGGCGTTGGCCAGATCTCCAGTCCCATCATGAACTGAAGCCGTTGGAAATTTGTCAGCATCCCTTCTCTGCAAAGGAGAAGGAAGTTTGCATCAACCCCTACCACTACAAGAGGGTGGAAAGCCCTGGAAGTAAGTATGCCTTTCTTTACTCACTTTCTTTATTCTTTACTCACCTCCGGACTGGTCGTGATGGTGCTTTAAAATGATGAGCGAAGAGGAAAGAAAACCGGGTGCAGTTCACTAGCTACCAGCTTGACATATTTCGGTCTGATATTGCTAACTGGAACACTCTCGCTTTAATATTTCCGGACGTAAACTTACGTCTGAATGTAAGAGTTCTTTCTTCAACTTCTCAAGATTTTCTTCGGGGACAATAGCCTACAGTGAACCTGCCGCAATTTTCAGCGCTATGTGCTTCCCATTGAAGTGGTCATTCCGCTACTAGTCGCTAACATTATCCGTAGTGTGAGTTATCTATTCTTGGGATCCAGAAAGGTTGCTTAAATATCTAAATCGTCCGAAAAGATAATAAAAACAAAACACAATATTCAGTTTTAACTGTAGGCTACACGAACACTATGTTTTAAACGGTTATTTGATGGCTGGATTACATAACCATACGTAACACCTAAACAATCCAAACAGATTGCTTTTTAGGTATTGTGATTATTAGTCTTGTTATAAATAAATTATTACCACAGCCAATTTTATTGTTACCAAAGAAAATTTTAAAATAGGGTGGGATACCAGTCAGGTTTTCATTTCAGCCTTTTATTTTCAGTTTTGCCCCCAGTCCTCGTCCCTCGCCACAGTGACTTTGTTCCGGGCCATGCTTTCTTGCCCTTCCAGCAGATGCAGGAGCCAGCGATGCCCCACAACGTTTCCTATGGAACACACGGGTTCGGACACTCGCCGGCCCATTCAGGTAAGCCTGAGCTGTTTCGTTACTGCCTACCCGAGTACAGAGCTAGCCTGTTTGGTGTTCCTAGAGCCAGTTCCAAAGCTGAAGCCCCTACAGCCCTCCCATGCCCGCAATCAGCATAGTTCCAGTCCCATCATTAGTAGGCCGCACCTACTTAGCTTTTGTTAAAGAATTAATGTTGTTTGTTGTGGTTATCAGTTGTTTTAGTCATGCAAGAACCATGTATCGGCTACTCCGTCTGAGGCGTTTGTTTAATAAGTTAATTCGTTCATTAAAGAACCTGTCTTACCTATAATACTAACCCAACCTCCTTCCGTAATCACTCCATCCATTTCTAAACCCGGAGACCCGAATTTCGTACGGTACGTTCTAACACCTCTAACAAAACCTCGCTGATTTTCGATTGTCTGCGAGAAGTTTATCCATCAGGAATACTGGTTATGTAAATTTTTCCTGTTTTATCTGTACGTCCACGGGTCTCGAAAAAGGCTTAAAACACCAAAAGCCGTGGGTAATTTGTCTAATTTGTCTAGTTTAAAAGTATTCAATTATTTTAAAATACTGGAAGTTGAAGAGCAAATAGCGCGAGGGGTCCTTTAAGTTCAATCAGTCAATCAATTTATTGCCCTAAGTTACCTTAAATTGCACTTGCAAGCAATGAGGATGTAGTATCCCGCTGAATATCTTGCAGGATAGGGGCTTTTTTGGGGTACAGCTTCAGGAGCGCTCCAAGTCTTTACGGCTACGCGCGCCAGTCTTCGTTAAGCCGCTTTCTTAAACCCCTCAAATGCCTCGCCGGTCATTGTTTTTTCAGACTACAAACCACCAAACAGTATTTTCAGACAACAAATCGCCAGACGTTGTTTCAGACAGCAAATCTAGTTTAGTTGAGTTCTGAACTTTTTCCTTGGTAGACCACGAAATTTATATTGGGTTCTAGTGATTTTTAAAGCCGTTCCACAGAGTAACAGCTCGGAACAAAACCTTCGGAATTAACCAAAAAGCTAGGATAGGAAGACAGAGGCGTATACTTTACTTACAGATGATATTAGTACAATGAACAACATCCAACTCATGGAAGACGTCTGGAAATGAAAGCTGGTTAGTAAGATAGATATATATTTCATTGACTCAGCTCGTAGCCCCCCCCCCCCCCCGAAAAAAAATTAATCACAGGGTCGTTTCTCTAGCTGAGCCTGAAGAGGGCCCTTGCCAAGAAGGGTCGAAATATCTGTAGAATAAATCTCAACAGACGTATAAATAAAAATAAAGTTATATTTGATTGCAAATTATTTATGAGTCATTTGCGATGATCACACATTCTTTCTGTGAGATGATTATGTGGTTCCGGCTTTGTGTCCTTGGATTCTCGTATATCTGATTCCGGAAACCACATATTCGTAATCCGTGATTCATTCTCAAACGCTTTTACAGTCGTATTGTTGAGATGTCGAAGCTGACGTTATCCTCGTTTTGCACCGGTAATTGGTTTTGGAGGATAAGCTCGAGCGAGGATATTCGTTCGGCAAATTTATTGTGCTGAAATATGAAGGTACTAAGGGCCCATGATTTTTGGACCATCGCTCGGGATTCTGAAGGCATGATACTGGCTTTCGCCTCTATCAAAGTTCTCAGAAAATTTTCACAACTAAATTGAAAATAATTAAGCCACTTAGCACTAATCATCAGACACGAGTCATGTCTGTTCTGGAAACCACTCAATCGTAATCCATGATTCATTCAGAAACGCTTTACAGTCACGTTGATGAGACGTCGATGCTGACGTGCTTTTTTTTAAACCGAAAAATGGTGCTGAGGGATTAAATTGAGGAAGCTGCGAGGAAGTACAACATTTGTAGGATTGGTTGTGCTAAAGTGCAATATTGCAATTGTCGGGCAAGGGCCCACTGTCGCTCGGGATCTTGGCTGTCGTTCGTCGAGATCACGGATGTTCGCCTCTATAAAATTTCTTAGAAACTTCTCACAGCTAAATTAGCCAGGCGTCAGTCTACTTTGCATTAATATGGGACGCTGACGGATCGGATCAGGAAATCAAGTTCGTTCTCTACTGTAACAATTTCTTCTCTACCTTCTAATATAGCTGTTTTTTGTCAGGTCCGATCGATGATTTCTCTGGAATGCGGAAATTTAAGAAGATTGCAGTAATGAAGGATAACAATAATGATACCGAATTAGTAATAAAACATGTTTTGCCTCTATAAATTTGTCAGAAAATTACAACAACCAATTGAATACCACTCAGATGGCAGTCTCCTGCGTCGAATTGGTACACGATATATGTTGTTGGTCCCATCCAAAATGACTGGAAGACAACTGGAAGATAACCAGGAAAACAACTCTCGCTGCGTCGACCGATGCTGTCGGACACAGCAATGGTAGGCCTTGTACGTTTCAGTCAAGGCACCACGAAAAAAACCTTAGTCTAAACTTGGTAACCTTCAATCTACCATAAACCCCTGGTTTTGGGATACCCTATGCCTAATGCTGAATACCTTACGCTAAATGCTGGGTACCCTAACCCAATTAAATATTGGTGTTTTGAGTGAAGTTCAAAAATCAACCAATCAGAATTCGTGTATAGTGAAGTAGGTCAGGGTTAGGGTACCCACAGTTACCCAGGGTTTTGCATAAGGTATCCAGTGTTAAGACTTGTGACGGAAGTTGGTTCCGCGGCCCCATATTGCGATTTCCAAATTTCCTCCTGTCCACTTGTTCTTAAAGCGCTGTACGCTAAGTTTAAACTATTGGCCCTTTATTTTGAGTTGAGAGAAGTTTTCCTACTAGCCGAATGTCGTAGGCTCCACTGCAAAGCTTGTATGCCTCAGCCAGACCTCCCCGAGGTGGTAGGTTAGTGTCGGTATTTGGAGTGTAGGTTACCTTGTACCACAAATGGGCGGTAAAAACTAATCTGCTTTATTTATAGTATCTGTATTTTAAGGTGGACCGTCGATGAGTCCGCTTCCGAACCCTGGGTCCCAGATGTCCAGCGTGCCAAGCCCAGCAAGCGTCATTTCCAGCGATCCCAGTAGCCCCTATGGACAGATACCAGGTAAAATAAGAGGCCTAGATTCAGGGACTAGCATTCGTGTCGAATCTCCAGTTCAAGCGACAATACTTGCCGCACATAGATATACAGACTCCAATTATACCACATTCAGAAGTTTGACTACCTTCAACAGAAAGACGTGAAGTACAGCAGAAAACTGTTCTGAATTTATCTGCAGATGTTAAGTAACTTTTTGTCATGCCACCTTTAAGTATTGCCTTGAAAATATAAATAATACTGTAATAATAAATATTGTCTTAAATATTGTTATAAGTTTGCCTTAAAATTAATTCAAACCATATTTTTAGTAATGGTTTACAAAAAGGGTGATATTTAAAATGTCATTTTAAAGTTTGGTAAACGGATTAGTCACCTTCCCTTTTTTTTTTTTTTTTTTATTCGACGCTACCTCGGTCCACCTCTGGCTGTAGGTAAATTTTTAGCTACGGCATCGTTGGGCCAAAATACACGAAAAGATGATTCACAGTCAGCTTGGGTGGAGGAACACAGTATAAGTCATTAGCAGATAATCTGCAGAGCAGATTACCTCCAAAATACCATCTGTTAGGACTGATGAATGTTTGTGTTGAACACCAATTCATTGGACATGTGTTAAACACCAATTCAGTGGACACTTAACTTCAGTTGACATGGAGATTTATTTGTTTAATTGATGATGGAGGGTTAGATTATTAATTAGTTGTCATTTTACGTTTGCTGTTGCTGAGGAAAATCTGGGCTTATTAGGATTATTATTAGGAGGGTCAGAGGATAGAATTACCATGAATAAAATACAGTTATTGGTGTTGTTGTTAGTAGAATGGTTGTTATCAAACTTCGGACAGGGCAGACAGCCTGTTTCCGAAGCTTGTTTCCTGAACCTGAAATGCGAAAAATATGTTTCGGACTGGCGTTAGTTTGACGTTTAGAAACTAGAAATTGTGATTGTCGTTTATTGTCAGCAGAACTTCAATACTAACTGAGTTATTTCGCCTCAGCAGCCAGCTCAAGTGAGGACGAGGCATCGAAAGATGCTTCCAAAGAATGTAAGTTACGTAAGGGCACTTACATCTTCGTATGCTATACTCTCTCGCGATTCGTATTAGATGGTGTAGGGAGGTATACAGGATCACCAATAGCCTCCGAAACTTGGCGAAAAGAAACTTATGGAGAAACTGACCCTGGAAGAAAGTTGGGATGCCGAAGACAGATTAAACTAGCAGGAAAATGGCGCTGGGTATCAGAGCTCTCCTCCGAAAAGAACTCAAGTACAAGTTCTTTTAATTTTACAGTATCGCTAATACAGCACTGAGCAGAGAGATGAACTCGGTTCAAAGGCCCGAGTTTCAGTTTTGGAATTGAGACGGGCTTTGCTTTGCGCTCAGTTCGGAAATCGATCGCGTTCCCGCCCCTGGTTCTAAAATATGTTTTCGGATCCACATTGCCCCCGAAGCTACGCTTACTCAGAACGAAGTCAGAAAAAGTCCCAACTCTTACCATACCCCCAGTGGCGTCGCAAGTGCATTTTCGGTGGGGAGGTGCAGAGCCAAAATTTTACCGAATCTCTCAAAACTTTTACCGAACCCTAGAAACTGAGAATTCGAGCTTTAAATTACGGAACAGGAAGGATTACGTAGAAGAGTAACATTAAAGGGCAGTATGAAAGACGATAAGCCAACTATTAAACGGCGTTTTGGCGAAGGCCACTTGGAGAATATTGCAGTAACAGCTTTTGTCTATTATACCCAAGAGAAAAATAAATCGAGCGCCGCAGGCGAATTTTCAAATCCGTTTTTTTCCTGTAGGCTAAACTTTAACTGCTTATCTTACAAATTTTGTCGTTTACCGTGGGTTAAATACCGATGCTCTAAAAAGTTCCAGAAACGGACTGAGCGACGTTGCACTTTTACGCTATGTATATATATTTTATTTGTAACCCGCTAAGTACACGAGGTGAGAGCGGAGTAAACAGAAATTTATGTTATTTGTGCGTGACGCGAGACGCCAAGTTCGGCAGTTAGGCTGTGAAAGATTGTTCCTAAAATAAATCGTTATCAGTCATCACACTGTCAGAAGTTGGGTAACATTTAACACATGTTTGCGCATCCTTGTGTTAAACGTTATGAGAAGTTTCATGTAGACAAAGCTTCTGTTATGACCCTTTTAAGTGTTGGTTTCACGAAAAGAAAACATTTGAAAGGGTCATAGTAGATACATTCTCGTAGCGCTTATGTTAAACGCTATGAGAGTAAAATTAAAATTTTACCAAACTTCTGACAGTGCATTCTAGTCTTTTTCATTTTACGTGTGAGTTGCTCCGGAGGATTCAAGGACTGGTTGGTCTGAACAGTTCTGTCTTTCTTTGTAGCAGAGACACCGCCTCCTGCCTACAGCCCTCCTGCCTACAGCCCACATTTTAAGTGTTGGTTTAACAAAAAGAAAACATTTGAAAGGGTCATAGTAGATATATTCTCGTAGCGCTTACGTTAAACGCTAGGAGAATAAAATAAAATTTTACTAAACTTCTGACAGTGCATTCTAGTCTTTTTCGTTTTACGTGTGAGTTGTTCTAGAGGATTCAAGGACTGGTTGGTCTGAACAGTTTTGTCTTTCTTTGTAGCAGAGACACCGCCTCCTGCCTACAGCCCACATGATGACACCTCACAGAGCACAAACACAACTCGTGAAGCGATGGACACAACGACCCATGGACCAGATGTCCACCCAGTCGCATATCAGGTATTGTCACTGACTTTTTCAAAGGTCAGCCGAAGGGCTTGGAGCTTAACCGAATAGGGCTGATATACGAAAGTCCAGTTAACCATCCCTTATTCACATAAATAGCCTTGAAGACCCGATGAAGATGCGTTACTTCGTTGCTCCGCTATTCATATATCATCGAATGATATTTTTCTGAATTCGTGGTAACTCTATTTTGCTCGTGCCTCTATGCTTGAAACATTCAGCAACTACGACAGTAAACGATTGCCGAAAATAAATTATTTTGGGGTCAAACGCAAAGCTGGCTTTCTTCAGAAGTGACCTTAAAGATCTGGAATTGAACATTTTTTGAGTTTCGTTTCATAACCATTAAAATGCACGTTTTTGTTTTAAGATCAAATTCTCTGCGTCGGGACGAACTTTGTCTTGTCGGGCCAGCAGTGCATATTCTGAACGTCACTACTATAGAGCCCAAGATGAAAAAATAAAAAATCCCTTAGCAGAATGTTAGAGGTTTTGTACACACTCTTTATTTAGGCACTATCAGCCTAATCATAAAACGTATATAATTGACTCTCTGGCCACTGGCACAGTACTGCCGATTCAAACACAAAGTTTTAACTTGTTTTGCAACTCCGCTGCACCACTGTCGTAGGTTTTGTACACACTCTTTATTTACGCACTAGCCCAATCACAAAACGTATATAATTGACTCTCTGGCTACTGCCACGGTACCGCCGATTCATTCCGTGATTAGCTGAATGATCCCGTCTCTCGGCTGCTGTTTTCGCTGGCTCGCTTCGAGCGGTAGGATGAATCGGTAATCACAACACAGAGTCAAAATAATTCAAGCATTCGAATCCAAGATATAACAAGATCAAAGATTTCGATGGGATCCCAAAAACTTAATATTTGATCCAGACAATTGGGTCTTGTAGATATCCAGTCTTCGCCAGACTACATGAACATTTTTAATATTAAAACATATAAACAGATTAAGATCAATGGCGTTGACGAAATTGATCAAAACTTCCTGCCTTAGGCTATACTACTGTCAAATTTCTGGTTTCAGCCGGATTCCGGTCGAAGGATATGTCCAGGTAGAAAATGATTGTCATATACGGACTCAGCAGGTCTGCCTACCCCTAAATCGACTATCACATTAGCTTTTAAAACCAGATCCAGTCTTTGCCAGGCTAATCATCTGAGAAAATCAAGTTCAGATATACCTTTATAAGCCATATCTATTTTGACGATACTGATCGAAACTTCCTGCTTTACTTCCGCTTTACTTCCTGCTTTACTTCCGCCGAATTCCGAGCGAACTACTTGTCCAGCCAAGAAAAGATAGTTCAGAAACGAATTCAGCGCATCTCCTTATCCCTATATAGAACATCTAATCAACTTCAAATAAAACCTTAACTTACAAAACAAGTCCATCTACCCGTGATAGACATGGTACCGTATCGTTCTTATCATGAGCTACACTGGCAAAAAATAAAAGATATATCAACTAACAAAAGTTGGCAACCCCTCACCACCAAAGATTCTGGCAACACTTACTTACTACTCCATGTCCTCGTGATAGACGTGGTACCAAATTGTTCGTACCACATAAAGCACAGAAAACAAACTGTAGGTACACCAAGTAGAAAAAAACTGCTAATCCCTCATTGCCGAAGATGATTATGGTCTAACAGCCTATTATCAGACCATGAGACCATTAGAAGTCCCCTACTTGTCTCACAATTTTAGATCGGCCTATTTTCGGTTTTAGTGTGTACCCTACTACTGAAGTTGTCAACCCCTATAAACTTTCCAACTGTTATATAGCCCGCACAGTCGGCAACCATCTACTCTTTTCCGTTATACCAACCCCTTCGACCGCACTAGCTCTCTCTCTCTTACGTCAGCCCCGCGCAGGGCCATACTGATCCCGCGCAGAGCTATAAAAATCTGAGACAAGGGGTAGCGAGGGTCGACAAATTTTGTATCCGGTTTTCGCCGGATTCCGGGTGAACTACTTTTCCGATGAGAGAATAACTTTCATATTCGGATTCAGCATGTCTCCTTACCCCTAAATTGACTATCTCAATAGATTTCAAAAATATTTTTTTTTGCCCTTTAATTTGAAACCCCTCCCCCACCCTCAAATATAGGGCTACATAGCCCATCTTCGAACTTGACTTGTACTTTGACCCAAAGGATACTCACACCAAGTTTCATCAAAATATCTCAATCCCTTCGAGAGTTATCGTGCGCACAGACGGACGGACGGACGGACGGACGGACGGACGGACGGACGGACGGACGGACGGACGGACAACTTTTGCGATGTCATAGGTATCCCTCCACTTACGTTTTGGGATCCCAAAAATAAACTGGCTTTTCAGTTGAACTTTAACAAGCCATTTCCTCGGAAGAAGAGATGAATTCAGTCGTATGCCTGTATTTTTGCTCTGCCCCCGCGATGAAGTTGCGCTCTTTAAATTCATGTATGCCCGTTACGGGTAGTATTGACCGAGTTTGTTCACCAATGTTATCTGTGATTGGTTCGCAGTGACCATTGCGTCAGTTCTCGTGAATGATGAGCTGAGGCACACGAGCACGACATTTTTCCTGAAAAAGGGAGATGAATTCGGTCGATATTTTTACAGGTCATTAGCAAGCTGAACGAGTTTGTCGAAATATTCTGTGTGGTAGGTTTACTTGACTGGTACCCAACTGCGTCCAAAGAGTGTATAGTATGAAGAATATGTACAGATAATGGGACACTGTGTCGAATTCGCTCCTCGCCAACTTCTCCTTAGTCTGCCTGTGCTATCTGTGGGCAATACTCTTGGTGACCATACATGAGCTATTACTCGGAAAAATAATAGCGTGCTATTACTATTACTATTACTGTAGTGTAATAGCAAAGCTATCACTATTACTATTACTGGCCGAAAAAGTAATACTATTACTATTACTATTACTTTTTAAGTAATAGTAAAAGCTATTACTATTACTATTACTTTTGTGTGTATATGATAAATGATTGAAATAACATAAATGATTGCAAAGCATATCGACCGATTACAGTTTCTTGTCAGATAAGTAAGCTTTTTGAACTGGTTTTACTCCCTTATTTTAGTGATTGCAATCAAGGTTTAAATCAGATTGGTTTTAGGAGAGGTTTGAGTATTGATGTTGGCCATTCCCTTTTATCAAGAATTTTGAATCTTTCAGATGTTTTAAACAAAGTTTTTATTCTTGCATTAGATATAGCATCGGCATACGATAGTGTTATCCATTCATGGGCGTGGGCATCTTTATTACGTAATGGAGTGCCTTTGCAACTTGTCTTAGTTTTAAGGAATTGGTATGCGGTTTCTAAAATAAGGATATCTTGGAAAAATTCGCTTACTAGTTATAATGTAACTCTGCAGCGAGGTCTGAGACAAGGTAGTGTACTATCCCCTGTAATTTTTAATGTCACACTTGCTGCTTGTCTTGATCAAATTAGTTCATCATTTGTTTTTGGAAAAGGTATTTTGCTGTCATGGATAGCATATGCTGATGACATTCTTTTAATCAGCCGTTCCCTTTCTTCTCTTCAGAAAAACGTTGATTTTATTGTTGAAATTTTTAAACAGCATGGTTTGCTTTTACGCCCAGAGAAATGCCAATTTACTGTTTTTGGTCCAAAATTTTTATCTTTCAGTAATCCTGTTTTTATAAAAATTTATGATTTTATCATAAAACCAGTTAGCTCATTGAGATACTTAGGTCTCCCCTATGGTTCTACGATTTCGTTAACAAGAATTTTAATGGTTAGGGAGGTCGAGAAAAGGATTGCGTCTAATTTTGGTGTAGTAATTTCATTAAGGGAGTTTATGACCCGGAAGTCTTTAGCTCGTGTTTTTAATACTGTTGCGCTTCCGCAAGTTCTTCTTCTTTCCCCTTTTCTCCCTCTACTAACTGCGGGTAATATTGCATCTATTAAATCTACTTTTTTTAAATTCGGAAAATTTTTATGCCGGTTTTCAAGATTTCAATCTAATAGTTTTATGATGCATGAATATAATCTAAAAAACCCGATATTAATTTTAAATAAAAAGTATAGTCATTTTACTTCCAAAATTAAGCATGCTAATCATAATTTATCAGACGCGTTTTAACTTTTTTCATTTTTCAGCATGTTTATTTTGCACGATTTTAAAAATTATATAGGTCACGTTCAATTTATTGTATAGGCTCTAGTGTGGTCATTATTTTGTTAGTTATTTGTCTAGTGGTATGTCACAAAGTTGTTTGTTCGATTTGGATTATTTATGTATTTATTTTACTCGTCAGTTATGGCGGAAATAAAATAATTGAATTGAATTGAATTGATTTGAACCCATATTGGCCATTTGTAATGTATTGTTGAAAAACCTCCAGATAGTTTTCAATTCGTTCGGCTCAGGTTCGGGTTCAACCACTTCAAGGTTTTCACTTGTTTCAGCCATAACTTTCGTTCAATATCCTTACTCACGTCACGCACGACTCACGAGGAGACCTCGGCTTTTATTCAACTTAGCCTAACAATCCCGTATTTTGCATTATTGCATCACATTACATGGGGATTAAATTTGCATACAATCGGTCCTCTGAGGTGGGGAATTAACTAACGATACTAAACTAAAGCCAGACCAGAGCAATGGGAATTAGGGCAAAGTAATAGTAAAGTAATAGTAAAACTATTACTATTACTTCATAGATAATAGTAAAACTATTACTATTACTATTACTTAATAAAAAAAATAATAGCGAAAACTATTACTATTACTATTACTGCAAAAAAAGTAATATTACTATTACTGTAACTATTACTAATAGCTCATGTATGTTGGTGACTAACTCCCCTTGCCGGTGCAAAATCGCCGGGTACCTAGTGGAAGAGCCGGAAGCGGGACCACAGCTGCGCTCAACTATCGCTGTTATTGGTTGACAAATGATTTGAGCTGTTGAGTTTTAGTCGTTAGTGAGGCCTTATGTCGTTCTTCCTGAGGATCACTTTAATGTTTTGGACTTAGTCATATACAGTATTGGCCAACTTTGGTCCCCAGTTGAAAACACTGCTGATAGTGTCAGGCCTTATCCCACACCCCACGATCCTTAACTTCGCCTGCAATTCTGTTGGTTATTATTACGTTGGTGATATTGAAGCGTAAGCAAAATAGGTCATGAAGTATGAATGAGTAGCGTGATTTGAAGTAAGTGTTTCCATAAGAAGAGACTGAGAAATTTTTCTTTAGTCATAGCTCAGTTGATTCTTTTCGTATTTCTGTGTTACCATTATTGCCATGACCTCAGGATTTTTGTGCTAAGAAACTTATTAAATAAAATTATTAAATTATTAATTCTAAAATATGATATTTTCAGGAGCCACCGTATTGGTGCAGCATCGCCTACTACGAGCTCAATTCCCGCGTCGGAGAAATATTCCACGCCAATAGCCACTCCATAATTGTGGATGGATTTACTAATCCAAATAACAAGTCGGATCGTTTCTGTCTGGGCCAGCTCTCAAATGTTAACCGCAACTCTACCATTGAAAACACAAGGAGACACATCGGGAAAGGTATGCTTTATTATTTGTTCATTTCTAGCCTACTACTGTAAGGCTAACAAGAGCAAAAAAAAAACTAAACAGCATCATTAAAGGAACAGAAAACTTGACTCAAACAACTTGACTCGGGGAGCTAGCTGACATATCAAGAATGTACCCTGAGTCGATATTGAGAGTAAGAAAAATTCTCGTTACGACCATTGCAGTTTCCGAGAATTCGACTTTTGAGTTAGTAGAAAAACAAGAGCTACGAGCTCATATGGCACTTGTTACGAGTAGTAGTACGAGAAAGTAGAAGAGAACTTCACAATAAACACCCCGACATTCAAAAATGCGGTTCGGACCTAGAATTAGGATATCTAGGTTCATTCAATCTGAAAGCTCTAAATGACATATTTAGAACTTATGCTTGTTCTTCCCACCAAGTTTCATCCCGATCGCGATTGCGATTACAAAGATTGCCGGTTCGCCCCTCCAACTCCTCCCAATATCACCGGATCTGGTCCGGATTTAAAATGGGATGTCTGAGGCACGAGACCTTTTGTAAATATCAAGTTTCGGTTAAATCCGATAACCCGTTCAATAGCTGGATTCCGGATTCCCCTTTTGTACACTCCCCCTCGACGGTCGGATCGGGGAAACGACATTCTCAAGTCAATAGTTCGGGTACCTGACAAGCATGCCAAGTTCATTGTCCTTGCACATCAGGAAGTACCGAACTCGTGGGATTACCACAAACTCGGATCCCCTCCAACTCCCCCACAGTGACCGGATCCATTTCGGTTATGCTTTTCACTTGCTCTTCCCACCAACTTTCATCCCAAACCCTCCACTCTAAGCGTTTTCCAAGATTTCCGGTTCCCCCGTCCGACTCCCCCCAATATCACCGGATCCGGTTCGGATTTAAAATGGGGCGTCTGAGACACGAGATCTTTCTATGCGTCAAGTTTTATCAAGATCCGATCACCCGTTCGCAAGTTAAAAATACCTCACTTATCGGATTCCCCCTCTCTCCACCCCCACCCCCCAGATGGTCGGATCCGGGAAACGACTATTCTCAAGTCAACCTGTTCGTGTCCCATACACGCCTGCCAAGTTTCATCGTCTTAGCGCATCAGGAAGTACCGAACTCGCGGGATCACTAGAAATTCGGATCCCCCCAACCCCCCCCCCACTGAACGGATCCGGTCCGGTTATGTCAATTACGTATCTAGGGCTTGTGCTTGTTCTTTCCACCAACTTTCATCCCGATCTCTCTACTCAAAGCGTTTCCCAAGATTTCCGGTTCCCCCCCTCCAGTTCCCCCCATGTCACCGGATCCGGTCCGGATTTAAACTCGGATGTCTGAGACACAAGGTACTTCTATATATCAAGTTTCATGAAGATCCGATCACCCGTTCGTATTTAAGAATACCTCATTTTTCCGGATTCCCCTTCCTCCAGCCCCCCCCGGATGGTCGGATCCGGGAAACGATTATTATCAAGTCAATCTGTTCGGGTTCCTGACATGCCTGCCAATTTTCATCGTCCTAGCACATCAGGAAGCACCGAATTCGCGGGATCACTAGAAATCCGGATCCCCCCCCCTAACTCCCCCAGAGTGAGCGGATCCGGTCCGGTTATGTCAATCCCGTATCTAGGACTTGTGCTTGCTCTTTCCACCAACTTTCATCCAGATCTCTCCACTCTAAGCGATCTTCAAGATTTCCGGTTTCCCCTTCCAACTACCCCCCATGTCACCGGATCCGGTCTGGATTTAAAATCGGAGGTTTAAGACACGAGGTACTTCTATATATCAAGTTTCATTAAGATCCGATCACCCGTTCGTAAGTTAAAAATACCTCATTTTTCCGGATTCCCCTCCCTCCAGCCCCCCCCCGGATGGTTGGATTGGGGAAACGGCTATTATCAAGTCAATCTGTTCGTGTCCCTGACATGCCTGCTAATTTTCATCGTCCTAGCACACCAGGAAGCACCGAACTCGCGGAATCACTAGAAATCCAGATCCCCCCCCCCCCCAACTCCGCCAAAGTGAGCGGATCCGGTCCGGTTATGTCAATCCCGTTTCTAGGACTTGTGCTTGTTCTTTCCACCAACTTTCATCCAGATCTCTCCACTCTAAGCGATTTTCAAGATTTCCGGTTTCCCCCTCCAACTACCCCCCATGTCACCGGATCCGGTCTGGATTTAAAATGGAAGGTCTGAGACAAGTGGTCCTTCCATATATCAAGTTTCATTAAGATCCGATCACCCGTTCGTTCCCTCCACTCCCCCTCAGGTGGTCGGATCGGGGAAGCGACTATTTATAATTTAATCTGGTCCGGTCCCTGATATGCCTGCCAGGTTTCATCGTCCTAGCTTATCTGGAAGTACCCGAACTAGCAAAACCCGGACCGACAGACCGACCGACGGACGGACAGAAATTGCGATCGCCATAAAAAGCAAAAGGTTTGTGTGCCGGGAGGAGGAATCGAACTGACGACCTCTTGACTACTATCACGGTGTGTTAGTCAACACGGCCAAAGGCGAACTTTTACAGTGCATAATTACATTGCATAAGGGGCAAGAGCCTGCCAGCCCTATATAGTAATCTAAGCCCACCAGGTCGGTTTGATGGCCGAAAGTTGCGTAGTCAAGTTTTCTGTGCCTTTAATGTTATATTAGGTATCTCGTGTTACCTTTGGTGTTGACTTGTGATACGAAATTACGAAACCAATATCTGATATACGTGTAGCGTGTACCCGAGCGGCTTTGACTATACCGGTAGTCTGAGCGTTATCCTCGAGGGGTTGGTTCGTAACTGTTGAAGGGGAAGTTCGGACGGTTGGTCCTAGGTTCTACGTTCAAAAACAGTGTTTTATTAAACCCACTTACAGTTACGTTTAATAGTTAAGTTCTGCATACAGTGGATGAATGAATTAAATTTATCACCCGTTTTTAAGACAAAGTCACAAGCGGAGTATGAAAAAAAGAAGGAAAAAAGACAAGAACACACAACAGGTAACACATAGATTTTGATCATTTTATTTACTCACGGGGCAATATAGCCCTATATAAAGTGTGCTTAGCATCATAGGGCTTAGCATCATGTGCTTTAGCATCATATCAAGCGAACGGATAAAACGTGCAACCCGCTCAGATACTGTAGTACAAGGATCGGTGACATTATACTTTTGCCGATAATCTGAAACGGGCCCACGGAGGCAGTCCTAGAAGATATTAGCAATACCTATAAAATGTGGAACGGATGTATTTTTTTGTCTTTCGTAGTCAGTAGTGACCAGAATGAAGAAAGCGCTAGTATGTGCGGTATAGAGAATGCGGAGTAGAGCCGGGCCAGTATGTGCCGATTGTAACGACGCAAAACGTAATAAATATTCCGTATGCTTTTCTAGCCATTTCCGCAAAAAACGATACAATACAGGAACGCGTTGCTTTCATTTCGGACCCAAGAGGCAGAACAAGGTACACAGTCAATCGAGTGAATAACTCAGGGGCGTCACTTAAGCGGCTTTTCGTAAAAACAGTCGATTTTTTTCTTTTTGTATTTCTTTTTCTAAAGATTTTGTATATTTGCAACCGGTGCTCTGATAATAACGTTCAATTAACGTTCCTATTTAAGTAAATAAGTGATATGTAACTAAGCTGTCGTATTTTATCCCTATTCGGTTAAACTTTAAGAATGTGATCAAAAGTGAATTTTTAGTTTTGGCTAAATTAGGACCTGTCTTGCAGGTGTTCATTTGTATTATGTTGGAGGGGAGGTTTACGCCGAATGCCTTTCGGACTCGGCCATTTTCGTCCAGTCCCGGAACTGCAACTACCATCATGGTTTCCACCCAACTACAGTGTGTAAGATTCCTCCCGGCTGCAGCTTGAAGATCTTCAACAATCAGGAATTCGCACAGCTGCTCTCGCAGTCTGTCAACCATGGCTTCGAAGCTGTTTACGAACTCACCAAGATGTGCACGATAAGGTATGACAGCTTTCCTTTACCCCGCCTTTCCCGTACTGGGAAACTTTGGTAAGTAGGTTTTAGAATAGCTTCCCCACACTTAGACTTGGCCAGCAGAGCCAAGTTTTCTTATTCATTTTAGGGCTGTTGCAGGACTTTTTATATTTTACGCTGTCAAAAGTTGCGAACATTCACACTAAGATGAGCAGTTTAAACAGGTAGACTTTTACTGAAATGGAAAAAGCAGTAGGGTCAAAAAAGTACCAGACATGTCAGTGGCGTACAAAAACAACACTTAGTTCATAATATGATTTTATCGTTAGAGAATAAAATCCTGGCCTGAGGTATTAACAACAACAAACAAACAAACACAAATAACGATATATTTTTTTACGAGAATATTAGGACAAGGACAAGGACATGCATTACAAAAAACAGCTTTGTATTGTTCTAATCTGATACCTTTACTGATACTGATACTTTATTGTAAAACGAACTTTCACAGCGTTGGATTGCCGAACTGTCAGGTACATCGTAATAAGGTGATTATACATAATAGGCAATAATCAGGAAATAACAAATCAAAATAAAGCATTGAACAGTTAAAAAATTGTGGGGGATGCGTTTGTCACTTGTTCAAAACTTCGACGAACCCTTTCAACCAACCTTAAATAAATGCATATAAAATGAAAGATTGGAAATATAACTGTTAGACTGGTGCAGATGCCACGGGTTCGAGTTGCCAAGGCAGCGTACAAGGGAAGCATACGGGACACAAAAACATATTCACGGGCATCCCAGGTGAAGCAGTGTTGTTAGACAGAACTGTGGAATAACGACGAT
This sequence comes from Branchinecta lindahli, assembly GCA_023053555.1. Lineage (NCBI taxonomy): Eukaryota > Metazoa > Arthropoda > Branchiopoda > Anostraca > Branchinectidae > Branchinecta > Branchinecta lindahli. The sequence goes on from JAKZAO010000003.1 coordinate 13,983,020, forward strand.
GAACCTGGGCTTCATGTGGGTGATGTGAGAAAGTTGGTGGCAAGTGGTCACTGTCTCTATGTTTTCAAGCACAGATCATAGAGATTTGGCGGGTAGGGGTAGATTAAGGGATTTGATGAATTCTAGGGAGACAGTCTGCCTCTGGGGAGAGAGGGCGGTGTATTGGGAGGCAACGGGTCTCGTCTCGTGTCCTGTGTATCGTAGTATGGATGTGATCCTGACAACGGTGTGTAAATGTTAAATTTGTGTGAACTTAGGTTAAAAACCTTTGGAGTGAATGAGAGGAGAGTGCAGTAATAATAGATGTTTAAGGTCATGGGGAATCATAAACCTTTGGAGTGAATGAGAGGAGAGTGCAGTAATAATAGATGTTTAAGGCCATGGGGAATCATGACGAGGTTCCTCAGGGTAGCCCTAGCCCCTAGGGATAGGTGCTGGGCCGTTTGCCGTGGACGTTGGCTCTATTAAAAGTGAATTTTGTCTTAATAATAATAATTCGTTTAATTCCATATTATCGTTTACAAAATGGTGGTGGATAGTCATACATGGTCCCCGTAATCACGCATGTGTTACAGTTTTAAAATGTAATACGATAACAAACCTAATTACAGAATGTATCAAGTTAAATTTGGAATTCAAACCCATTAAATACTTTACGAAATAGGGAACAGAAGACTTCAGGTACCGCTCCGTTGATTTTACATGCGATTTCGTCAGTTGGATCTTTAGTGAGTCTGTGCTTTGGGTTGCCTTGATTGACATCTTATCATGTACTTTTTGAGAGCCTTTAAACAAAAATCTTTTCATTTTTTTTTTGAAGATAACACACTGTCTGTTGATGAATGAATGAATTTATTCCCAAAAAAGCCCAAGGGCCATGGCGGGAAACATAACACAATAACAAAAAACAAAATATCATACACTCCTAAAACCAACCAAAAATCAACTTCTATAAAAATAGTTCACGGTGGGTCATAGCTAACTTCAGCAATCTACCCAGCCTTCGGAGGTCACCAAAACACTTACTTCCCATACTTGAACCAAATCCCTTTCCTCCCAAACCTCCCGACCAAACACTTCCTTTCTTAATTCTTTCAAACGGGAGCGACAAGCCAGTTGAAGTTGTTCGGGTACAGTTTCAGTGTGTCATATTTGGATTCGTACTTTGACGAGAACACTGAATGAGCATTGGGTTAGAATAGAATAGAATAGTAATTTATTCGCACACACTTTCACGATAACAAAACCAAAATTGGTGAGTACTGTCATGCACAAATTTGTCAATATAACATATAACATATACAATTAAAAATATGTGCAAATGGTCAAAGGCTATTTAAAATTTCACCAATCTTTGGTATAAAACTATTTTGGCAACGGCTGTGTTTGGCCGCTACTGGTTGGAATATTGGGACCTTCGTAGGGACTACTCGCTCTTGCCTTTCCCTTACATTGTTGTATTACCTTAAATTACCTTAAATTGCACTTCGGAGCAATCTAAGATATAATCCTGATGCGATGCTCCTACGGGTGTTGATTCTGGTAATTGGTTTCTTCTAGTTCTTGGTACTGGATTCCGGCGCATCCCAGTACAGCTTCCAGGGTTTTGTTTCCCATTCCTTGTCCACAGACCGTTTGAAAGCATCTACGGTCTTGGATGTAACAGACTCTTCTGACAGCTCGTTCCAAAGTGAGATGACCCGGTTCCGGAAGAAATGACTCCGGATTCTTGTTTTCGAGAATGGCTTCTCCAGACGTCTTGAGTGTCCACGGGTTCTCCTTGATTCGTCGTGTGTGAAGAGTTGGGGAAGAGTGTCGTTGCTCAGTAGCTTAAACGCCTGGATTACGTCTCCTCGTTTTCTTCGATAGACTAGTGTCGGGAGTTTCAGGCGCTTTAGCCGTTCCTCGTATGGAAGGTGTTTAACTGTGCTGATGATCTTTGTCGCTCTTCTTTGCACTTTTTCCAGGATTTCCTTATCCTTCTTGAAGAAGGGACTTGCGACTATCATCCCGAATTCCACTCTTGGTCTAACTATAGCCGTATACAGCTTGGTAATTACTTCGGGTTTTCGGGTTACGAAACTTCGCTTGATAATGCCCAGCATCTGATTTGAGCTAGCTGCTGCTTTCTGGCAATGGTTGCTGAACTTCATGTTGTTATCGACAACGAGGCCAAGGTCTCGCTCTTCGATTGTAGACTCGAGAGTCAACCTTTGTCCATTTGTGGTTAGCATGGTGTACTCTTGAAGTGGGTTTTTGGACCCAATGTGTATTACCTTGCATTTTTTTACGTTAAATTCCAGCAACCATTCAGTAGACCATTTTGAGAGTGCGTCGAGATCCTGCTGCATTTGTTCCGTCCTCGATTGGCATTCAACCGACCCCGCAAGTTTTGAATCGTCAGCGTACAAATTCATTTTATTTGAAACATGGTTCGGAGCGTCATTAATGTATGCATTGAATAGCGTCGGGCCTATCTTCGTGCCCTGGGGTACACCGCTCTGGACATCTACTGCATCTGAGAGAACAGTTGTTTCGGGATCGACTGTTATTTTCACCCTTTGTTTCCTTCCTGCTAGAAATTCATTTATCCAATCTGCCACCGATTTCTCCACTCCGAGCGCTTTAAGTTTGGCATAGAGTCGCGTGTGGCAAACCTTATCGAAGGCTTTTGCAAGGTCGAGCAGAATGATATCAACGGGAAAACCAAGTTCGATTAGCTCTGTAACCCAGTCATATGCTTTTAGCAGATTTGTCTCAACTGATTTTCCGCTTGTGAATCCATGTTGGCTCTCATGAAGGAGATTATTTGTCCTGAAATGCTTGACAATAGCTGCACTCAGGAAACCCTCCATGATTTTGCACACGACAGAGGTGATGCTGATAGGTCTATAATTCTCTGCCAAGTCACGCTTTCCTCCTTTATGGACTGGGGTAATGTGGGCCATTTTCCAGTCTTCTGGGATCGACGTCGATTCAAGGGACAGGATGAACAGTTCAGTGAGTGGAGCAGAAATTACAGCAGCAGTTTCTTTTAGTAGTCGCGGATGCAGTCCATCCGGATCTTTCGATTTGTTGGGATCTAGCTGCGTAAGGTGTTTGAACGTGTCTGCTTCCGTGAAGGTTACCTTGGGCATGGGTTTGGCAATATCATACCTTGGCGACTCAGGGATTTCATTGTCTAAGCTGTTCGTGAAGACAGAAGCGAACTGTCTGTTTATCGCATTTGCCTTGTCTATTGGTTGATCGATAGTTCTGCCTCCGTATTGTATCTGAGGGATCGAGTGACGCCCTGGCTTATGCGATGAGACGTATTTCCAGAATGCTTTCGGGTTTTCTTTCGATTGACCAGCAATTGTTTCTTCGTGTTTGCTGACAAGCTTTCTTGTTGCTAGTCGAAGCCTGTTTCTAGCAGAGACGAACTTTTTAAGCTGAGAATCCGATCCTTTCTGTTTGTATTTTCTCCACGCTCTTTTCTTTTGAGACATAAGCTTTTTAACTTTTGGAGTCATGAATGGTAGTGTTCGTGGTTTTTGTGTCCAAGTTACACTTGTGGGACGTTTCTCTGTTTCCAACAAAACATCCCGGAAATTTTGCCAAATTACTTTTACGTCTCTGCTGTTTGTTGGATTCCAGTCGACACTTTCTAAGTCCTTACATACGCCTCTGTAGTCTGTGTATACTCGCTTGTTTAAATTGTGTCGTGGTGAATACAGCTGCATAGTGGTGACAAGACAAAGGTGATCGCTGGCTCCAAATGGTGGCAACATATCTGTTCTGATAATTTTCTCTGGGTTAGTTGTAATGACGAGGTCTAGTAATGAAGGCGTTTGCTCGCTTCTAAATCTTGTTGGCTCTGAAATTGTTTGATATAAAAACTGACTTTCCAGACAAGATAGAAAGGGGCTATCACCTCCGCCTTGTGATTGACCGTGACCATCTTTCCACGAGATATTGGGGAGGTTAAAGTCTCCTACAAGTAACATGTCTTTATTTGGTTCCTGCTCGACCACCGAATTGATCATTAGGGATAGGGCAGCTTCACTAGATTCTCTCGATGGGGAACTGGGACTTCTGTATACGCAACCGAGTATAAAAGTTTCCAAGGGCAGGGACACAGTGAACCATAAACACTCTAGCCAAGGTAAATATGAATTATGTGCATCGATGTGCCCTACCTTGCACTCCAGCTTTGCGTAGACAGCAATCCTCGTCCTCCGGTTCCCTCTAGGTTTGTGAAAAGTTGGTATCCTGGGATTTGGATCTGGTCCTCAGTTAATTTTGTCCTCGCGTTTTTGGGGTTGACTTCCACCAAAACACATATATCAATCTCCTCAGTCACCAATGTTAGCCTAACCTCTGGCAGCTTGTTTGTAATCGTATCACAGTTTGTAGACAGAACTTTGAAGTTTTTTCTTCAGGTATATCTGCTATTTTTAACAGGTTCTGATTGGTCTCTTTCCCTCGGTAGTTCAGAGGCTGTTGAGCACGATATGAAACTGACAGAATCGTGCTCTTCAAACACTTCAGAATTTGCAGTTACAAATGTTAATTCACTCGAGTCACCAAAACTATCACTACTTTCCGATCTGTTTACAGTTGGTGCGATTGTTACTGGATCATTGGTACAGGGGCTTGGCCTTCCTGCGCTTGAGCCTGCGCTTGCGAGTAGGGGGCTGGTTGTGGGGCTGGTCCACCCAGCCCCTTCTCTGCGTTTTTTGTCACAATCTTGCCGCTGCGTATAACTAGGTTAGTTTCGCCGTTTGCAGTTATCTCCCTTAGTTTCTCAAGCAATATGTTGCGCTTCTGTCTGTCCTGCTTTGACAGATCACTTCTAAACTGGATGGTTTCCTTTTTCTCGTACGATACTTGCAGGATCTGTTTTTTGATCTGTGCGTTGGCGACGGTGAACAAGATCGGGATTTGGCGGGTTGGATTGGCCGGTGTCGAATTAGAGTTCTGGTTCTGAGACGGGGTCAGCCGTTTAACGTTGGAGATGTTTACACTCTGGAGTCCATAGTTGGATGTCAAGTACTGTCGGATATACTCTTGATCGTTGTTTTGCGGGGGGATTCCGTAAGCAACAAGGTTATTCGAGCGTTTCATCCTGTCTCTGTCGGCACGTAAGACTTGATTCACCCGCTCCTCAAAGTCTTCCTCCATTTCTGCCCTCAGTACAGCCAGTTGCTGAGCAACTACCGCGTCTACGGTAGCTGTGACGTCACTTACACTGCACTTTGTCCCTAGGTCTTGCTCCAGTTTTGTTACTTTCATGTTGATTTTGTCCATCGCAGCATTCATATCAGACTTTAGTTCCAATTTTAGTGAATCAAATTCAGTTTTCACATCAGCTTTGAAGGAAGAGAAGCAATCCATGACAATTGTCTTAACGTCCGAGTTGCCATCCTTAGCTGAGTGCTTACACGGGGGGCAGAACCATTCACACGCGACACGGTTAGTCATTTTCGTGAACAGGTCGTACTCAGGTAAGGTCATGTTCAGGCATCCAATGCACAACCACTTCTCGCACTGATCACATTGCATGGCGGAAGAGCTTTCGTCAAGTGAATTATCACATGCCGCACACCGGTCTGTTCCTTTAACTGGACTTTCCCTATTTCTTTTCTTTCCTGGTCTTTGATTGTTTGCCTTTGGTGGCATTTTCTCCTAGCAGAACTCTCAGTTCTGCGTTGTTCCTCCTTACGATGTAGCTATTGTTCCGAGTTCAACGGTCTCTGCCGTCTTGTTTCTTAGCAAATGGGGGAGGGAGAAACTCATTGTAGGTGGGGTGCGAAATAGGTTTTTTTTTACCGACCTCGAGGCATAGGTTCAGTCTCCGTTTCTCCAAGGTCTCAATTTTGTACGTGCTTAGAAGAAGGGAGTAGGGCGCTTTTGGGCCTTTATGGATAATAAGGAGAGCGCGTTTTTGGATTCTTTCAATACGAAAGTTTTGATCTGCAGTTAGACTAAAATGCCACACCGCGCATGCGTACTCCATTAATGGTCTTATGAAAGAGGTATAAATCCTGAGGATGTGAAGAGTTGGGATATTATGCTTCGATAAAAGCTTCAACATGTACAGGCTTGAGTTTGCCTTACGGAGTATTTCTACTGTATTATCTTCCCAATGTAGAGTTTCATGTATTATCTTCCCAATCTAAAGTTCTATGTATCGGTGTTGAAAAATGTTGCTAACGGATAGTTCAGCCCTTCAGCTCTACTTTAAGACTGTCTCTTTCCTGACAGGATGTCGTTCGTGAAAGGGTGGGGTGCCGAGTATCACCGTCAGGATGTGACCAGCACCCCCTGCTGGATCGAAATTCATCTTCACGGACCACTTCAGTGGCTTGACAAAGTTCTCACACAAATGGGAGCCCCGCACAATCCTATCTCTTCCGTTTCCTAGATACAAACCTGAAGTGATAGTTTGAGAATTGTTTGCACAATTATGACTGATGATGTGATGAAATCAGTGTTGTCGGTGATTGTAGTTTGTAACGTTACCCCATTGATTTCTTATACCTGTGGTTTGTATATTTGATTTTAGGCATTATTAATTGGTCCTATCTTCCATGAATTTTGTCTGTACATTCTGCACCCATGATGAGTTGAAGTTTTTTCTTTGGTTCGATCCCTGACCGAATGCGACGGCTAGCTTCCATCGTCCTTATACTAGTGTGCTGAAATTTCCTGATTTAATAATAGAATAGTCATCTACGAATTTCTGGAAATGTGGGATGTGGCATTTCCCCGTGTCAGGTCGTAGCTGTCCATGGTCAGTGGACCCACCAACTTTTTAAATCATTTTTTTTTGGGGTGGGGTAGGTCTTAGTAAAGTCCTAGGTCCTAGTAAAGCTAGGTCCAAAATTTGGGCTTAATTTCGCTGTGGCAGGTTAATTGCAGTATCTTGTATAAGCATTTTTCACTCGTCGCTGCCCCATTAATTTTTTTGCTTGAAAACAGGGGTAAAGAAAAAATGGCGAAAGGCCCGCCCCCTAGCATTTTAAAGAAAAGGCGGGAATAAGAATGCCCTGTGATTTCCACATCCTCAGCATTAAATAAAGTTGACGCGCATGTTAATTTTCGATCTCGTATCGTTTCTAATCGTCCGGCCTTTTCGAATCTGAAAACATATTTTACTGGCCGCGCTTCTTCAGAGAAGCTTCCCTTCAGCTCCCCTCTGTTCGGAACAGGTCCGTATTCAGGTGGGTCGGACCAGAAAGTACAAAAAGACGTAGATCAGAGGCTAAAGCCTGCAAAAAACGATTATTTTTTTGGATTTCGGGGGGAGGGTCGAACCCCCTAACCTTCCCCTGGATACGGCCCTGGCTCGGAATATGTTGATTTTTTACGTGGGTTTACTGCCTAGTGATTTAGACGTATAAGTTTTTGTTTCGGTTGTTTGTGCTTGTTAGTTGCTGACTGTGGGACAAAATTTCATCCTCCTGCGAGATTTGATCCCCCGACCTTCGGTTTAAAAGAGCGACGCGCCACCGACTGGGTCACCGAGGGTTTTTGAAAATAGTTGAGAAACCACTACATCCGCAAAACTAAAGCGGGTTACACGGCCGAGTAGAGCTTATCGGAACATTTCACTTTCACATGTCACGGGTTTGACTACACTGTCAGAAGTTTCATAACGGATAACGCAAGGATTTGGGGGTTCAAAAGATAATACTTAGGATGTTAGCTGCTATGTTTTTTAAACGTTACGCATTAAAACGTTATGCATACAAGAAGAGCCGAAACGCCGCCGAAAAAACATCTGCTGACTTTTAAGTGTTATCTGATGAAACCGCGGATCTTACTAAGATAAGATTATCTCTAATTCGGATTAATCTTATCCCAGTGGAGATAAGATTAATCCCAGTAGCAAATACTGCTGTTAACTTTAATCCTTATTCGGATAAACTTTTTACAGTGTTGTATTACTTGTTGTGAAACTTCTGACTGTGCAGGGATTACATAAAAACGGAAACTAAACAAGGGACTTGGAATCGTTGCCAAAAACGTTTGTTGACGCAAGTCCTGGATTCTCCGAGATTGAAGCCCTTGACTTTTAAATCTGATTATAAATTCGTCATACTTTTGGGTCACGGTTGCATGGTTTCCATCTTTACATAGAAAGTGTTAATGCTTGTCTTATGTTAATCATTTGTTCCGCTGACGCAAGTGAAACTTTAAATGAGATTATTAAGCACACTCGCTATCTGCTGATGAACTTTGATATGCTTTTTTTACCTTTTACATTTTATACTATGAGATTCTTCCACTTTAAATTAAAAATAAAATAAAATTGAAAAACATCATCACGGCTTATAGTGGGAGACTGTGACACAAGACTAAATATCGGAAACAGACTTGATAATGGGAGTTCATTGATTTGAGGTTGGAGATGAAGCAATCACAAATCTGATCCCAAGAACGATGACAGTAGTAAATTGTTGTTTTATCGCTGTCATTCAAGAAAAGATCTAGTTAAAGATAATGGCTATTGACTTCATAAAGAAAATGAAGGCATTAAACCTCCACTCCAAACAACTTGCAGTTGGCCTTATTACAGTTCAGCGCTCCAAGTGGACTAGTTTCTGTTAGTCCCTCATTGCCTCAAAACCAACCCTTGTGTAGACATAGTAAAAAGTCGGATCCGTAGTGTAATGGGTCACTTTCACTTTCTGCTGCTGAGACATATGCAAAACCTCCATTACCTGGGACACAGATGACAGGTTTTCCACTCACTAACCTGTGTATCTATTTTACTGAAATGGGTGTCTTAACGCCACCGCGGTTTAGCGCCACCGTATGTTTTGCGCCACCCAGGAAATCTTGCATCATCAAGAGGATTAGTTGGGTCAGACGAAAGCGTCAAATATTTTGGTAAGTTCTTCGCCACCGTATGTTTTCCGCCAACTCATTAGTGCAGGTAGCTGGTTCATGTAATTCCAGATCCGAATCCTTAAATGCGAAGAGGGTGTTTACCGCCACCAGCACTAACTCTACGTTAATCCTAGCTAAGACGAAGACTGAGCTTAATGTTTCACACAATTATTTATTTTAAGTCCAACTAAAGAAACTGTACAACTTCAACAATTCAATGTCCCCAAACTATTCAAATTTCAAAAGGTGAGAAATCGCCCTTAGAAATACGTCTCTTGAAGACCGTCAACAATGTAAATGTCATTTTCTTTCATTCTCTTTGTTTTAATTATTTCCATGATTATTTCTTCAGTTGCTCTTATAAATACTTTTAGACCAGTTACTAACTGATAATCCCTTAATCGCTGTGATACTTAATCCGGTTGGCGCTCGACACCCCATCAGAATATTATGTCTGACAAGATTTGACCCTACCCTCTGGAGGAACTAATGACGTAAGATTTCCTGGGTGGCGGTAAACACCCTTTTCACATTTAAAGATTTTAATCTTAAACTACCTGCACAGGCTACCTGAATTAAAAGTTGGCGAAAAACATACGGTGGCGGAAAACCGCGGTGGCGTTAAAACACTGCTACCATTTTACTATGTATGATATAAGTGCTGATGGTGAGGCATAGAGGGATTAACATAAACTAGTCCGCTTGGAAGCGCTGAACGGGAATATGGCCAATTATTAGGGCGTCGATCCTTTACTTTCATTACTAATAAAGAAAATCACGAGTTTTCTTGCCGCCACGAATTAGTATTCCATTGGTGTTTCAAGTAAATCTAACGTTTCATTTGCGTCTAGCGTAGATCCGGGAATGGAAGTAATAAGCGCAAGTGGTTGCCGGAAACATCTGTTGATATAAATACCCTTTCAGTCCAAGCTGACTGCGAATCTAATGTGAAAAATGACTGTAAAATGGTAAGTCAGATAAGGTTTGTCAAGCGATTTTTCGGCCGTTCGTTGCAGGTTCGTTTCTGTAGCTACAGCGTGAATGACACTTAACCACGAAGGGCCGAAATATCGCCGAAGCAAAACTTAGCTGACGTATCCGTTTAGCGTCGTTTTTAAATAGATGTTGATATAAGATTAGTACCAGGGACCCATAAATTTCCTTTACAGGGGGCCTGTCAATAAGATATTTCTGATGCTATCTTGAGCGCACGGGATATAGTTCGAGAAATACCCACGGCTCAATAACGTTCAAGACCAGATAGAGAGAGAGAGAGAGAGATAGGTTTATTTATACAACATCATAGCTAACAGCTAATTTGCGTTGCTTCACTAAGCTAAAAAGCTAAGACAAAATTTGGGATTGGCTGCTGGCGCCTTGAGGGAGGAGTCTCTTTGGCGCGCATGTCCAGTGAGGCAAACAAGAATGCCGATCGACTCAAGCGGGGATTTTTGGAAACTGGATGGTTCGGTCATCATTATCAATAAAGAAGCATAGGAAATGACAGGCCCCCTGTAAGGAAATTTATGGGTCCCTGTTAGTACCTTGTTCTGGATGTCTGGAATCTGCGATTTATAACAGTCTCTGACAGTGTTGCCACCTTTCTTTGACAGAACTTTTGCCGCAAAAATCTGTGACATTCTGGCGTCTACGAAACTCGGTCCTTTTTACTAACTATTAACGATAAATCTCGCGCTTTCGTGCGGCATGTGCTTTCGTTTTTTCACGGTTTTACTGGTCGGAGATTACTGGCTCGCTTGACTAGTTGCAACACTGCCCCCAGAGCAATATTATATGTCCGCCTCGACCCAGCACTGCAAAAGACGAAGAAGAATTCTTGCCTACCCTGCAGGTCCGTATCCAGAAATTTGTTTCGGAAGGGGGGGATGTCCGCGGGTCGGACCAAAAAGTACAAAAAAGACATAGATCAGTGGTTAAAGCCTATACAAAAAACGATTAATTGTGTATGTTTTTTGGGGGGGAGTAACCCCCCGGATACGCCCTGCTACCCTGTCCTGGCTGTTGAAAGCTCGTCTTAAGCGCTAAACGGATAGTGAGCTGAAAATAATTTCGGCGATATTTTGCCCCTTCTCGGCAAGGGTCCTCTTCAGGCTGTATCTGGACAAGTGAACCTGCAATGCTAGCCAAAGCCTAAAGTGTTTGACGGTGAGGGCTGAAGGAATGCCTCGTTTGTAGCAAGAAGCTGGTAGTCACTATCTTCTTAGTGCTTCACCGGCGCGCTCAGTGAAAGAGGCGACAATGAAAAAAAAAAATGCTGGTTGGCTGATTCCTTGGCTGATATTCGGATATCAGCCACCCAACATTTTTTTTTCCGGCCAGAAAAGTAAATACGCCAGATTCTGTTGCTCCGATGAAAATTAGAGTGAGAATAGAAATAACAGAAGTATCTGCTCTCACATTGCGTCTGAAGAATTTGTGGCCTGATTTTCGTTCTGAAAACAAAAACGTGGTTTGATCAAAATCTGAGAGAATGCGGTGGAATTTGCAGACAAGAAAAAGCTGGCCAAACCCACGATAAACCCTGGACATTGAGGACCTACCTTTAGACAATAGTTTGAAGAAAAAATATGTTTCTGGGATTGGGAAAACTGTCGAGAATTGTATAGATTAATAGAGGTGAGAACCTGTTTCCTGTATGTATGTATTATTATTGATACTGTTTGTGATTATTATTGATAGCAGGTGTAACCAACTCATTGCAGATTCCAGGCCTGTGTGTATTCTGTATTTAAGTTAAAGTACGCATCTACACATGACAGGTTTCGAACTCAGTTTTCTTCGGGCGTGGAAAAAGCAATTAGACACTTAACAGACATTTTCACGAAATTACCCTAGTGTTCTAGTTTAAATGTGTAGTTTTAGCGTGACATAGATATAAGCGCTTTCTACGACACTTCTTCTTTTGTTTTAGTGATTGAAGAATGATTGTGAGTATTGAAAATCTGGGCTTTAACTGCAGATTTATGTTAATCGGAAACGTTTCGGGACATCTGTGTCCTCAAGCACAGGGGACACACATTCGGGACATCTGCATCCTCTTCTCAGAGTTTTCGCTTTACGAAAGAAAAATAGAATATAAAAACAAGAGCTGCAAGCTCATATGGCACTTGCAAGCTTTTTAGCTTGTATTCAAGTTATCGTAGTAGGATGTGAATGGATAGTAGCTTTGTCAGTGTGATGTGTTGTTTGGTACTACAGTTACTCTTTTCTATACCCTTCGATCTCCACTCAACGAAACAAGGAGCAAAAATAAAATTCCTCAAAGTCTAATAGAGTCGCAGATCATGCAGCGGCCGCTGCATGAAATCAAAGTTGTTTTCAAAAAAAACAACTTGGTAGCCCTATATTTAGGGGTGGGGGAGGGGTTTCAAATTAAGGGGCTACATCATGTAACTGAAAGTTTAAATCGTTGAAAGTCGATGCCGGGTATTTGGCCAGGCAGTAAAGCGAAAAAAAAGTTACTCGCGCGAGTTTTCTATCAGCCTAAGCTGACTGCGAATCAAGTTTCGTCCCAATCCGATCACCCGTTCGAAAGTTACACAACATGAACTTTTGTTTTTTGTTTTGTTTTGCGGGTTGAGTAGCTCGGCCGAATTCCATACTTTTTTTTTTAGCTAGCAAGCACGTGCATCTTCGGCAGTTTTCAAGATCTCCATAGTTTCAAATTCTGCTATTTCAAACTTTCACAGTTAGCATTTTCTTGCCGGACAAATAGTTCGTCCGGAATCCGGCCAAAACCGGAGGCGACAGAATCGAAGAAGAAGACGAAGGAGTTGGTTCAAATGTCTCTTCAGTATTTTCCTTTGTGTTACTAGAAGAATCTCGGTCAAGAACACAAAGGAAAATACTGATCTCGGTCCGAGATGACCAATCTTGTGTAGATGCGTATTTTGTAAATTTAACATAGCAATAGATTTTGGGCTTCCCTTGTTGTTGTATAGTTTGCGGTTGTAGCAGTGATTCCGTTTCCGCCGAAATCAATCCTCATTCGGCACTTGTTATCCCAAAAAACTATTTCGTACACATACCGTTCATATTGACAGCCATGTAGTTGCAGCGCATAATATCTCGACTTCCTCCGTGGGCCCCTACATCCATAACGCAAAAGGTTTAAAAATCGCCAACGCTCGTGTGTGGCGCATATAAAATTATGGCGCGCTTCAATATGCAATACTTCTGGAGCCCAGAGTAGATCTATACGCTCTTCATAAAATTACATCCAGATTAGTTCTTTTTTGGCCGCTAGATGCGCTGGCATAAAGTAAACAATGACATGTTACTTCGTGGTATACGTTTATCCGGCTTTGCTTGGCCATTTCCAAATTGTCTTAGGCCTAGCCATACTTGAAACTTCATAAAATGCCTCTACCTCTGTTTGTTCTCAATCCAACTCTGTTTTATCAGTCTACATCAAGTTTGTCAATTTTGGCTTCCGGCATCATTGCTGACTGCTGAACCACTTTCCGACGGGGCTAATTAGCGGGTCGGTGTGAGCCGAAAGCCTAATCACTCATTCTCCATTCCGATAACTTGTCCCCCCTTCTCACGTGTGATTGTTATTGTTCCTCGAGCCCATCTGGCGATATTTCGGTGTTGGATTTTATGAAGAGCGTATATAGTGGATCTCGACTAAACCTTTGTCGGAGGGATGTCTCAGTTAAGTTGCGTTTTATTGGATGTAGTTTCGCTTAACAGCGTAAAAAAGTTTTGCTTCATGCCGTTTTATTTGTCCATTCCAAGGGCTGTAGTTTCGAACCTGAAACTACTTAGTTCAAACTGCAAACTACCTCGCATATGTAGTTTGACTGTAGTTTGAGTTTCGGAAACAAGAACTCAATAAAACGCAAGTAAGACAAAACAAGAGCCAAACTACACACTCTGACGAAACAGAAGTGAATCCAATAAAACACAACTTTATTGTTCCGGGCATTTCGAGACTGGTGGCATTTGATTTTCAGCGCAATTTGTGCCAGAACGGTGGGTTCTAGACTGGATTTTGGGACTTGTCGTGGTTCCAGGAGTGGGAAAAAAGTGCGATGGGTATTCAGTTTGACTTTAACGTTTCAAAACAGCTTGCTGTCTGGTTTGACCGAACAACATCAAACCGATTGAAAGCACATATTTCCCAGGGTCACCGTAGTTTATTGGTTAAAACGCACCGCTCGCAAACGGAATGTTTTTTTTCGTTTGGATCACCTCTCAATGCTTTTTTCAGTGTTAAAAATGTTATTAGCTGTGTCAGTGATAATGTTCGCGGCTGCGGAAAAACGAAACGCCGCTAACGCAGTGGATGTGTTGTGTCACCGCGCTGGATTTTGCCGTGTATGTCGAAACAGTGCATCTCCAGATAATATATATCCGTTTCCTCCTCTGCGCCAAACTTTTCGTGGACACATTTCAACTTGAACGTCATCCTCAATGTCTCATCTCAACTAAACCTTTGTCAGAGGGAATGGATGTCTCAGTTATTTTCGGGGTATTTCGAGACGGGTGGCATTTGATCTTCAGTGCAAGCTAAATAAGTTTCAACGCTGCTTCTAAGGTTGCGTTCGAAAAAAGTTATTACAGGCTATGATTATGGGAGGAGGGGTCAGCCCTTTATTGTGGTAGTTACTACCCTCTCTGGAACGAAAATTTATAATAGCCCGGACATAATGACACCATTCTGACGGGAACTCCTGCTTAACAGATAGTTGTTATCATTTACGATGCGCCTGACCATCGTAAGTAAGTCGAAAAAAAAAAGCCTGCAAATCGGACGTGGAGTTGAATGACGCGAATCTGATTTTTCCGCCAGGTCGCTCGCGTGGACTCGAACCCGCGTTCCGTAGTCTAAACAAGAGGGATGTCCAGACGTAACCGCTCCGCTGTAGGACAAAAGAGAAAAGGTGAAAACATGCATAAATGCGCTTTCATGAATATAAGCTGTGTTGTTAGGATTGGAAAGAAGATCTAAATTGTTAAAGGGGTTGTAGTTGCTTATTTGGGATGTTTTGCTATGTAGTAGATCATTAAGTATTTAGTTAAATTAGGGGATTAGATATTGTGCCAAAATTTAAGTTTGCTGCTACATTTGGCGGCTTATACTGTTACACTGTTGTGTATTTCCTACTTTGATGAAATAAAAATGACAAAAAGTGTTTTAAAGTCAGCCATTCCAGCTGCAGTGTGCTTTGCTCAGAATCAATCGCTCATCCCTTCTTTATCCTATATCTACTCTAGCCTTAAACCTGCTAAAGAACAAGCAAATTACAATATTCCCTTGCTCATAGACCGTTGCGTCATAAGTTATTCTGTGCTAGTTAGTATATTGCTATTTATTTCATTATTGTTGTTGTTTATTCTCCCTCGAAATTCACTAGAGTATACAAAGAAAATAAATAGCAAAGACGATAAACTAAAACACGGACAACCTACATGACAACAAAAGATCCAAATAATTAAGAGAACAAAGAAAAAAAAATTAAGTAAAAATATTGTTGTCTGATGGGGAAGGGATTGTGGCGTGGGAAAATTACTGCCGTTTTTTTGTAAAACGAACCAAGTTTCTTCCAAAGCGTCACTGTGGGGACTTCAGTTTTAAATTTAGTCACTAGTTATGTATTACTAAAAAAAAACTGACCTCAAGGACAAATTTGCAACTGGAATTCTGAATTGGAATTTTAGTTTCGTCCTACCTAATTTTTTTAGAATCCAGTGGCTGTATCAAAAGGCTAAATCAGTATAAAACAAAAGACAAACAGTGTTGCCCCCAATGTTGTCGCTAAAAACAAGACCAAAGGTTTCGATGGGATCCCAAAGGGGGCACGATTGCGGTTGCAGCTTCTATTTATTATATCCAAAACCAAATGAAATCAAGCGCCGCAGGCGAAAATTTTCTAAATCCCATTTCTTTTCTTTCCTGTAGGTTACAATTTAACTGCCACTGTAGGCTAGTCAGTACTTACCCATGATAAATTAAAGTGAGCGCCGCTGGCTCGGCCGCATGCAAGATTTTTTTTAAGTTTTTATGGCACTTGCAGCCTCTGGCTCAAGTGCCATATACCGATCGCAATTCCGTCGGTCTGTCGGTCTGTCGGTCTGTCGGTCGGTCTGTCCGAATTTTTTTGTCCCACATGTTCGAGTTAGGGTACTTCCAGATGTGCTAGGACGATGAAACTTGGCAGGAAAATCAGGGACCCGACCAAACTAACCTAGAAGTAATCAGTTTCCCGATCCGACCATCTGGGGGGGAGTGGTGGGCCGGGGAAATTCTGAAAATTAAGGAGTTTTGTCACACTTTTTCGAATTGGAGTGCTTCCAGATGTGCTAGGACGATGAAACTTGGCAGGAGCATTAGGGACCCGATCGGACTGACTTGGAAACATTCAGTTTCCCAATCCGACCACCCGGGGGGGAGTGGAGGGCTGGGGAATCCGGAAAAATGGAGTAGTGTGTAACTTTAGAACGGGTGATCGGATTGGAATGAAACTTAATAACTGAATAGATGGCATACTTCTGATGTCCCGTTTGAAGTCCGGACCGGATTCGACAGCTATGGGGGAGTTGGGGGGGGGGAGACCGGAAATTTCGAGAAACGGTTAGAATAGAGGGATCGGAGTGAAACTTGCTGGGAAGAACAAGCATCTGCTCCAGATAAATTGTTTATACATTTGGACTGGATCCGACCACCCGGGGGGGGGGGGGAGTGGAGGGCTGGGGAATCCGGAAAACTGGAGTAGTGTGTAACTTTCGAACGGGTGATCGGATTGGAATGAAACTTAATAACTGAATAAATGGCACACTACTGATGTCCCGTTTCAAGTCCGGACCGGATTCGACAGCTATGGGGTAGTTGGGGGGGGAGACCGGAAATTTCAAGAAACGGTTAGAATAGAGGGATCGGAGTGAAACTTGCTGGGAGGAACAAGAATCTTCTCCAGATAAATCGTGTATACATTTGGACTGGATCCGGACACTAGCGGGGTGAGGGCTGGGGAATCCGGAAAATTGGAGTACTGTGTAACTTTCGAGCGGGTGGTCGGATTGGAATGAAACTTAATAATTGAATAAATGACATACCTCTGATGTACCATTTGAAGTCCGGACCGGATTTAACAGCTTTGGGGGAGTTGGGGGGGGAGACCGGAAATATCGGGAAACGGTTAGAATGGAGGGATCGGAGTAAAACTTGCTGGGAAGAACAAGCATCTGCTCCAGATCAATCGTTTATACATTTCGGATGGATCATGACATTAGGGGGGGGTTGGAGGGGAGTTTCCCGGAATTCCGGTTATGGCGGTTTTGGGGATTTTCACGACGAATCTTGGGAGGCGAATCAGGGACCCGATCAAACTGACTTATAAAGAAAAATTTACATGATCTGATAGCCGTGGGGGGAGTAACGGGAGGGGGAATCCGGAATATTGAGTCATGCGTAACTTTGAAACGGCTGATCGGATTTGAGTGAAATTTGGTAATTGAAGAGAGGACATGTTTCTGTTGATCTTTTTCATGTCCGGACAGATCCGACAGCAATTGGGGGGGGGGGGGCGAAAATACGTGACCGACTTAGACTGGTGAGATCGGGATGGAACTTTGTGGGAATAACAAACAGATCCTCTGGATAAACACTTACGGAACCGGATTGGCTCCGGCGACTGTGGGGAAGTTTGAGGGGGGGGGAGGTCCGGGATTCCGGTGATCACGATTTAAGGTACTTCCAGATAATCTAGGACGATGGAACTTGGCTGTAATATTAGAGATTTGACAAGATTTACTCAAAAATGGCCACTTTCCAAACCCGACCATTCGTTAAAGTACTAATCTTGACTGCAAATTTCGAAAAATACTTTTAAACCAAATTCATATTTTCATGATCCCCATGAGCCCATTATCATTTTTGCCTCAAGGGTTTTGTTTACAAATGACGTTCTAGCTCCCTTAAAGTTTGAATCTGAACGGCCAGGTCGAAAAGTACTTTATTTCAAACAATACATCTCAACCCATGATCATTTGTGCCACAAGGGTTTTGCTTAAAAATTTATTTCTGTCACCCTTAAAGTGCGCATTTGAAATGAAAAGCGAAAAAAAACTTTTGACGAAACGGTATACATCAAGGATCCCTAAGGGCCTGTGATCGTTTTTGCCTCAAGGGTTTTGCATAAAGATGCATTTCTAGCGCCTTTAAAGTGCGCATCATTACACCCAAGTTCAAAAATTAAATACTTTTTATCTACCTCCCTTAAAGTGCGCATTTTAACCACAAAGTCGAAAAATACTTTTGATCAAACAAAACATCTCAACACATGCAAGTGCCATATGAGCTTACAGCTCTTGTATTTTCATCTTATTTATATTTGTGTGATTGGTTTCGGTACATGGTTTCGCCATCTTCTTCCTTCGTTTAGTTTTTATGGCACTTGCAGCCTCTGGCTCAAGTGCCATATACCGATCGCAATTCCGTCCGTCGGTCGGTCTGTCGGTCTGTCGGTCGGTCTGTCCGAATTTTTTTGTCCCACATGTTCGAGTTAGGGTACTTCCAGATGTGCTAGGACGATGAAACTTGGCAGGAAAATCAGGGACCCGACCAAACTAACCTAGAAGTAATCAGTTTCCCGATCCGACCATCTGGGGGGGAGTGGTGGGCCGGGGAAATTCTGAAAATTAAGGAGTTTTGTCACACTTTTTCGAATTGTAGTACTTCCAGATGTGCTAGGACGATGAAACTTGGCAGGAGCATCAGGGACCCGATCGGACTAACTTGGAAACATTCAGTTTCCCAATCCGACCACCCGGGGGGGAGTGGAGGGCTGGGGAATCCGGAAAATTTGAGTAGTGTGTAACTTTAGAACGGGTGATCGGATTGGAATGAAACTTGATAACTGAATAAATGGCATACTTCTGATGTCCCGGTTGAAGTCCGGACCGGATTGACAGCTATGGGGGAGTTGGGGGGGGGAGACCGGAAATTTCGAGAAACGGTTAGAATAGAGGGATCGGAGTGAAACTTGCTGGGAAGAACAAGCATCTGCTCCAGATAAATTGTTTATACATTTGGACTGGATCCGACCACCGGGGGGGGGGAGTGGAGGGCTGGGGAATCCGGAAAATTGGAGTAGTGTGTAACGAACGGGTGATCGGATTGGAATGAAACTTAATAACTGAATAAATGTCACACTACTGATGTCCCGTTTGAAGTCCGGACCGGATTCGACAGCTATGGGGGAGTTGGGGGGGGGGAGACCGGAAATTTCGAGAAACGGTTAGAATAGAGGGATCGGAGTGAAACTTGCTGGGAGGAACAAGCATCTGCTCCAGATAAATCTTTTATACATTTGGACTGGATCCGGACACTAGCGGGGTGAAGGGGTGGGGAATCCGGAAAATTGGAGTACTGTGTAACTTTCGAGCGGGTGGTCGGATTGGAATGAAACTTAATAACTGAATAAATGACATACCTCTGATGTCCCATTTGAAGTCCGGACTGGATTTAACTGCTATGGGGGAGTTGGGGGGGGGAGACCGGAAATATCGGGAAACGGTTAGAATGGAGGGATCGGAGTGAAACTTGCTGGGAAGAACAAGCATCTGCTCCAAATAAATCGTTTATACATTTCGGATGGATCATGACATTAGGGGGGGTTGGAGGGGACTTTCCCGGAATTCCGGTTATGGCGGTTTTGGGGGTTTTCACGACGAATCTTGGGAGGCGAATCAAGGGCCCGATCAAACTGACTTATAATGAAAAATTTACATGATCTGATAGCCGTGGGGGGAGTAACGGGAGGGGGAATCCGGAATATTGAGTCATGCGTAACTTTGAAACGGCTGATCGGATTTGAGTGAAATTTGGTAATTGAAGAGAGGACATGTTTCTGTTGATCTTTTTCATGTCCGGACAGATCCGACAGCAATTGGGGGGGGGGGGCGAAAATACGTGACCGACTTGGACTGGTGAGATCGGGATGGAACTTTGTGGGAATAACAAACAGATGCTCTGGATAAACACTTACGGAACCGGATTGGCTCCGGCGACTGTGGGGAAGTTTGAGGGGGGGGGAGGTCCAGGATTCCGTTGATCACGATTTAAGGTACTTCCAGATAATCTAGGACGATGGAACTTGGCTGTAATATTAGAGATTTGACAAGATTGACTCAAAAATGGCCACTTTCCAAACCCGACCATTCGTTAAAGTACTAATCTTGACTGCAAATTTCGAAAAATACTTTTAAACCAAATTCATATTTTCATGATCCCCATGAGCCCATTATCATTTTTGCCTCAAGGATTTTGTTTACAAATAACGTTCTAGCTCCCTTAAAGTGTGAATCTGAACGGCCAGGTCGAAAAGTACTTTATTTCAAACAATACATCTCAACCCATGATCATTTGTGCCACAAGGGTTTTGCTTAAAAATTTATTTCTGTCACCCTTAAAGTGCGCATTTGAAATGAAAAGCGAAAAAAAAAACTTTTGACGAAATTGTATACATCAAGGATCCCTAAGGGCCTGTGATCGTTTTTGGCTCAAGGGTTTTGCATACAGATGCATTTCTAGCGCCTTTAAAGTGCGCATCATTACACCCAAGTTCAAAAATAAAATACTTTTTATCTAGCTCCCTTAAAGTGCGCATTTTAACCACAAAGTCGAAAAATACTTTTGATCAAACAAAACATCTCAACACATGCAAGTGCCATATGAGCTTACAGCTCTTGTTTTTTTCGGCCAAATTAAACTTTGTCCATGCAGGTTCTAGCTTTAATGTTTCTCAGATCCCAACCCTTGAACTAGCTTAAAACCCCAATTAAATGACGCGCCCTTCCATAAAAGAGAATTTTCGAAACGTTGTTGAAATTCGCTCACCCAATTCGTGATAATTACCGAATCCTGGCAATTATACCGAATCCCGATCATGATACAGAATAGGTCTGTGCCGGTAGCCTATTTGGTATTCTGTATAGCTACAGAATCCCCGTAAATATACCGAATAGTTCTGGTATCGAAAAAATACCGAACAATTTTAGTAAAAGGTAGGGGGGGGGGGCGCTGCACTCCCGCTTGCGACGCCGCTGGCTTTAGATTACGGCGGGAACAAAAGCGCTAGCCGAAAACTCGTGAGACATTTTTTTTTCCAACATGTAGGCAAAATACACAACTTGTATAAGTTTTATCGGATGATTTGCTCTTTCCGAAATTTCCGGTTTACATCAGAACGTGATTTTACTATATTCCTGGTACTATTTACAAAGCAGTCTTCTTATCTCTGTACTGACACAAACAGCACATTTATTAGAACTGACAAATTTCCCATTTTCGCCGGATTCCGGAGAATCCGGCCGACCTATCGACTTCATAGGAAAACTAATCAAGAAGATCAATTTTCTGTGTCTTCTCTGATCCTTCAACTGATCCAAAATTCCAAGCCCCCCCCCCCCCCCCGATAATGACGGAGCACGATGCCTACCGAATTTCCGGTTTTCACCGGACTCCGTCGGTAGCATCAACCGAACAGGAAAACAAGCAAATAGGATTGATTTTATATGTCAGCTTACCCCACTGTCGACATTCTAAGCCGCTTGAAATTTTAATAGACTTTTCTTTTCGGGTTTTGCCGGATTCCGGGAGGACTACTTGT
Organism: Branchinecta lindahli; assembly: GCA_023053555.1. Taxonomy (NCBI): domain Eukaryota; kingdom Metazoa; phylum Arthropoda; class Branchiopoda; order Anostraca; family Branchinectidae; genus Branchinecta; species Branchinecta lindahli. The sequence continues at coordinate 14,004,535 of JAKZAO010000003.1, forward strand.
CGAGCAGAAAATAAATCTCAGATAAGAATTCAGCGTGTCTCTTTACCCCTACATAGAACTTTCAGATAAAGCCTTCACTTTTGCCAAATTTTCCGATTTTTGCCGGATTCCGGGCTAACTACTTGTCCGGCGAGAAAATAGGTTTTCAGTTATGGATTCAGCATGTCTCTTTGCTCCTATATCAACTGTCTCATTAGCTTTTTTGAAGCAAAAATCTTCCCTTAATTTGAACCCCCTTCCCCACTCGTAAAGACAGGGCTACGAGGACCATCTTGTATAAATAAAGTACTTGAACCTGTACTTTAACCAAAAGTTTGAACAAAATGTCTCAGTCCCTTGGAGAGTTATCGTATCGTGCTAACAGACAGACGGACGGACAACTTTACGAAGTCATAGGTATCGTCACTAATGTCTTTGTGATCCCCAAAAATGAGACGGTGCGAAGAATCGCGATTTTTCTAAAGAATAGCCGATTTGTCTTAAAAACAACCGGTAAAAATGCCCGTCGGTAAATACCTTCCCCTCCTCCCCCCAAAAAATTTTTTGGCTAGTAACGACTCTGAGACCAAGGTGGGTCTGGAATCACCCTAGTTGGTCCTTCCTTAGTTTGATGAATAAATAAATGAAGTAAATTGTAGGAATGAAATACGACATAAGCTTTGCTTTTGTATCGTGAATTGATTTATTTTATCGATGCGTGTTTTTACTCACTTTCGCCAAGAACAAAGTAAGCATTTTACGAAGAAAATTTATTCTTGCTTTCGCGCCTGTCCTAGTGTTTCGATGTTGTTGTTTTGTGGTTTCGGGAGCGGTCGAAGTTTTTCGTTTTATCCTTATTGACTTTCCGGTCGCATTCGGGATTTTTCAAAAGCGTGAAAGATTTACCATCCTTCATTTACATCCCGGGATCTCATTTATCCCCGCTGGTATCCCCGAACTGTGGGGCGACAGATGGGAGATTTTTCTTATTCCCCACACGGCCACTTTTCATAGCCAAAGCTGCTGGAAATGTGGGAACGTGGCGCTAAAAACCATTTTTGGTGGAGCTTTTATTCAGCCGAAAGTAAACGCAAGAAAAACAGGTAATTTGGAGCGCTATATGCAATTCAAGCAATGGGCTGCCGGAAGTTATTGGTTTACACAGAATAAGCTCTTAGAGTTTATTCTTTTCCATGGTGCCGCTTAGCTTTGTGTTCTGCCACTGTGTTTGGTTCGGATTGAATGAGGAGTTGTGAGTGAAAGGGAGCGCACCGGTGCTTTACTGGACTGGAGAGCTAAATTAGGCTGGGGCTTGGCTGAGATTGCGGATGTTACTAGTGCTGTGTTAATTTGATTTTATTTGTGTCCGTCCGGACTGAAAGTAAGATTGTTGTGCGGTAGTTATAGCAGTAGTTCTTACTCCCTTTGCACTTAAGTTAACGGTTAGCAGGTTGTTGTGCGGTAGTTTTTGTGGGGAACAACAAATTCTCAAACTAATTTGTAGGGAGCGCTCAATTAGATACTGGGAAAGACAAGACTGACGAAGACAAATATGAAGATTCTGAAGTTGGTGGTCCAGTTCTTAAAATTGATAGGAAGAGCTACAACCTGATAATTATGTCATAGAGCTAGTAGTCAAGATGGATCCATAGTTCAATCGTCATCACCAGAGCAGTTGAGGAGTCGTGCCGTTTATGTTGTCGATGTTTACTGTTCAGACGACCGAGTCCCAAGCGCACGCTAGATGGCATTCAGTTCCGAGTAAAATAGATCGTCCTGTAGGGCGATAGCTCTGTAGTCAGCAGAGACAAGACCTTACCTTTCTCGTTTGCTTCGCTTCGTGCTGGGGGCATGGTATGTTGGAACTGTTGTTTTGCCGTGCCTACCGTCGAGCCGGACCTTCAACATTTTTGTAGGGGACAAAAAATGTGGGAGAACATGGCTTACCATGCATTGCGGCTACAGGATGATCCCAACTTCTGCTCTTATTTTAAGTGTCGCACGACAGTAGTTGGGTTAGGTTTTATCCGATATCTTCTTCGCCGTTACGACTAGTCAGGTTTCTCTTGTGCCGCCGATCGCCACTTTGTAGCAGTCAAGCTCTCTTGCTAAAAGGAACTTACTATGTGGTTGAACGAAAGTCAAAACGTTGTAGCTGGCAATGGTCCCATTCCGATTCAGTTTGTTCAAGGGGCTGCGTCCCGAGGCACGGTAAGGATCAGAGCAAAATAACACTAGGGAGTAGCGCCAAGACCTATGCTTTCCATGCTTTGCGAACGGGCCATACTCATAGCGCCGTTCACTACGCTTGCGGCACTTAGAGCGAAACAAACTTGCGGGTTTAGAAATTTTCTAGTAAAGCAAAGGTGCGGTCTGCACTCACCGAGGAAACAGGAGAGACTATATCATTTTTTTGCTATGTTCAGAATATGAAGTTATTGGAGCCAGCTCGGGTGCAGGACTGGTTGAGTTTCGGTAGGGAGGTTCACTACCGCTAGTGGTGCTAGTGTCGCTGCTATTGGAGTGCCGCCCACTATGCTTGCGACATTAAGGCGAGAAAAACTTGCAGGTTTAGAAATTTCTGGCAAATCTAAGATGCGGTCTGCACAAACTGAGGAAACAGGGGATGTTGTATCTTTTTTTCGCTGTGTTCAGAATATGAAGTTATTGGAGCCAACGCTGGTGCACGACCGATTGAGTTTCAGTAGGGACGTTCAGTATCGATAGTGGTGCTAGTGTCGCTGCTATTCGAGTGTGTGTCACTTTATTCGAGTCTTGGCGCTACTCTGTAGTGTTATTTTGCTCTGGTAAGGATACAGTCCTAATTCCTTTTGTAGCAATGGAATTTCAGGAGGAGTGGGGCTCCGAAAAGCGTGTCGAATGTAACGGTAAAAAAAAGTTTGTACTGACAAGTAGGACATTTTTTTCGCACGTTAGTAAGTAACAATTGCTTCGGGTTGGAGGGGGGGGGGGGTATGAAAAGGTGCAAAAATCTTCTTCATGTGTGCCCCTTGGAGGGGGTCTACAGCTGAGTCTCTACGGTTGCCGTGGAATTCTCGGAAGCCTCGTCCATTAGGCCAGGTCGTTTTCACCAACGTAGTTTGAGGCGGAACAATGAATTATCAGTGCCTGGTAGCATAGACTCTGGTCGCGTTCTTGAAAATAAATCACATTTAATATGTTTGGGGGGGGGGTGCATGTGAACAGGTGCACAAATATTCTGACCGTTTGGCCTTCGGAAGGGAGCTGCAGCAGAATCTCAATGTTTATCTAAGAAATGTTGGACGTCCTTTATCGGTTAAATTCTTATCTGAATTTGAGTTTCCGGTGACCGGTAGAAACCGCCAAGGGTCAACGGTTCAACTTTCAGTTTCAGTTCATTTTGTGCCAGTTCAGTTACGTGGATCATTCGGTGGTGTGAAAATGGGATACATCTGAAGATGGGGAGCGAATACATGTATTCACAACAAAGCCAAGTAAGATTTTGAAATGTTATTTTTTCCACACAAAGTCAGGGGTTAGGGGTTTTATAGGGTTTGGAGGTTAGGTTTGTGTTGTGAAGACAAAAGTTGCAATGTTCGGTGGAGGTTAGGCGGCAGAGAAAATATGCAAAAATAACCTGACCGTGTGTTCTTTCGATAGCATCCGTAAGAGACGATCGTTATCATAGCATAAATTTGGACGGCCGTTTTTTTGAAGTCTTATTTGAATTTTAACTTTACTGGCAGCCGTTACGAAATCCCAACGGTCACCGATTTGGTTAAGTTTTTGGCGTTTCAGTGGCGATCGCCACTTTGTAGCACTTAAGTTCTCTTGCTAAAACGAACTTACTATATGGTTGGTTCAACGTCAAAAGGAGGCAGCTGGCAATTGTCCAGTTGGTAAAAAGTAATCGCATTGCTTTGGGCTCGGGGGGGGGGGGGGGGTAAGAGAAGGTGCACAGATCTTCTTACTGTGTGCCCTTTGGAAGGGGTCTACAGCTGAATCTCTGCGGTTGTTATGGAATTTGTGAAGGCATCGCTCAGGAAGCCAGGTTATTTTCACCCACTTAGCCTGAGGGGGAACGATGAGGTTTCAGTGCCCAGTAACATAGACTTTGATCGGGTTCTTGAAAAGAAATTGCTATTGGTTGTTTGTTTTTGGGGCATAGGCGAATAGGTGCAGAAAAATTATTTGCTTTTGCACTTTTAAACGAATCTGCAGCAGATTATCCATGTTCATCTTAGCAATTATGGACACCTTTATTCTTATTTTAATTTAACTTTCCTGTGCCTGGTAGAGCGGCCAGGGTCGACGGTTAAACTTTCAGTTATTTTGTGGCAGTTCAGTCATAGACGTGTTTCCCTGCTCCCAGAAACAGTTTGTGATTCGATTGCGGCTTCAAAAGAGTGTATCCTTGGTCTTTTGTGCACCCCACAAGTGTATTTCCGAGACCAACAAGATTTGTGTGGCTTGCTTTGTGGCTCGATTCTGGCGGGAAATTCAAATTCAGCAGCAAAAATAATGTGAAAATAATAAAATTAACTACTTTCTCAAGCATGTAGACATAAAATTGAGGATCCTTTTTGCACACAATGGTAAGGACGAAAGCCTGAAATTCTATTTATTGAGATTTTACCTAGATTTAATTTTAATTTCAGACATTAGAAACTACCGCCCAAAAAATCAACAAAACGGCGTTTCAGCGAGTTTCAACTTGTGGCTCGACTGTGTGGCACACATGGTGTTTTCGCGACAAACCCTCAGAAGTGTGTGGCTCTCAGTTGTGTTGCGGAAAAAGGCCTTAGATTGGGAGTGTGATAATGGAATACTTCCAAGATGAGGGGCTAATACATTCTTTACAACAAAGCCAAGTAAGATTTAGAAATGGAAAAGGCACGCAGGGTTTTATAGGGTTTGCAAGACCCGATAAAGTAGAAGAAGAATTTTTACTATTCACTTGTGCTTTTGTTTGACTGACCTGAATTGGGGTCTGTTTGTGCCTTTTGGGGGTCCCACCCCCCACATCCACGTGGTTCAATGGCAATTGGGCCCAATTTGCCCTGCAGTGCCTTTAGAGCTTAGGGTTTGGTAGATACTTATGGAGTTTTTGACAGTGCAAAAGCGGATACGTCAGCTAAATTTTATTCGAGCTATATTTCGGCCCTTCTTGGCAAGGGTCCTCTTCAGGCTCAAAACCGCTCAAGTTGGAAAAACGAAACTTGTGATAACAAATTTTTTTTATGGTTATTTATGGTTATCACAAGTTTCGTTTTTCCAACTTGAGCGGTTTTGAGCCTGAAGAGGACCCTTGCCAAGAAGGGCCGAAATATAGCTCGAATAAAATTTAGCTGACGTATCCGCTTTTGCACTGTCAAATATGATTCGCAGTCAGCTTGGGTTGAAGGAATAATTATGGAGTTTCACCACTCCCACTCTCCAGGGGCGTCCTGAGGGGGGCAGCTCCCCCCCCACGATTAGGGCATTCGGTCAAATTTTTGCGAAGGCGAAAATAGAGTAGAGTGTTGTCTGTTCTGTAAAATCTTTTGTCCCCACATTTTCAAACTTGGTGATTTAACGTGTTTATTTGTTCCCATTCTTTATCGAATTTGGTAGTCCGCATCGATTTCACCGCATTCGGTCCGTCCCTTCGTAAATTCGGTGATCTACCGTGTTTATTTGGTCTCATACGTTACCGAATTCGGGATTCACCGGACTTTTCTCAAGTCCGTATATCCGTTATGCCGCATTCAATCGTCCATTTCATAATTAGGTGATTAATCAGATTCATCTGGTGCATTAATCAGATTCATTTGGTCCTGATTCGTTACAATACTAAATTCGGTAATTCACCTGATTTTGTTTTAGTCCGTATCTATTATCTATTATCCGTATCTATTTAAATTCAGAATAAATGTACTTTGTATCTACTTTACCCCAGATGGCCCTTTTTTCACCAAACATCTCTGTGGTTTAATAGGTAGTCTTGGGATCGCAAAAGGCACTTTTATCATCAGTTTTTCCACAAAGTTTTAACTGCGGCGCATTTCGTAGTCTTCACTAATTAGAAAAAGTGTGCGTCATTTAGTTGGCGTTGGAATCTCGAAAATCTCGTTTTCATCATTTTGTTTCCACCCCCACCCTCCCCGTTCATGGGGAACTGGGCCCAGATTGCCCATTGGTCAAGTTTCTGACCGGTGACCGTATCAAATTCAGATTTGGTACATTTGTGGATATATCGGTCGGTCTAGATAGGCATCTTGACAGGTCTAGCTGAACCCCTTCCTCCACCCTCCATCCTATGTTCGGGACCGTGGTATCTGAATATCAGATACCGGTAACTGGCCAGATAACTGCAAAAACGACTTTATACCGTAGTATCAAATACCATGGTATATAAAACGCAACTATAGTCCTCGTTTGTACGAAAATTTGACTGTTTGAGGGGCGGAGCAAGAGGTACAAAAGAATTTGCTTGGACAACCTGCTCATTCGATCGGATCCTTGAAAGAGTGTCCGTGTTTGTCGCGGAAGTTAGTTTGGCCTCATTTATTTGATTAAATTATTATTTCACTTGGCCTACATCTTGCCTGTACCTGTTCTACAGCCTAAAGAGGAACCTTAATGCCAAGAAGGGCCGAAATCTCGCTGGAAAAAAAATCTCAGCTGACTTATCCGTTTAGTTCCATCAAGTACGATTCGCAGTCAACTCTGGACGAAGGAATACTGAGCGCGAATTTGAACGGAAATTTCATCGTATAGGGGCGAAAAGGGGTCTCTTTCTCCTGGTTTGAAATGCGTTTCTAATTGACTCGTAGGGCCCGGAATGATTTTTGCCGCGTCTCTCTCCAAGGTTTATTGGTAGTTTTGTTCCGCGTCTTGACTTCAGCGCCATCTTACCATTTACGACGTCCTCGCCACGAAGCAAGGACATTTAACTCCGCTTGGTTGTTAGGACTGGGGGTTCTAGATTGGAGTTAGCATGAAATATTATCTTTTTCGCCCGCTTTTTCACTGCCTGTTTGATGCCACTTCCGAGTTCATTTTATCCAGAACGTAACAACTTCAGTAACTTTTTTGCCTGCGTCGTCACCCTCGTCGTCTTGCCCTAGCCGTGACATGAGCAGCAAAACGAGCAGCAGCAAAAGAGGATCGATCTCGTGGTTTGACGAATTTTTGTGGCAAGGACATGATTTGTGTTGCGTTTCTAGCCCGTGGTTTGGGGTATTTTGCTAGAGTCGTACTACCGGGTGGACAAACTGACATCTGGGTGAATTGACGGGTGGATGAACTTTACGGGTTGGCGTGCTGAGAGTGGACGAACAAACTGTAGGAGAGTTGACTGTGGGTGAACTGACGGATGACGAACTTAAGGATTTTGGTGGGTCAACTGATCGGTGGTCCAATTGACGGGTTCTTTTTGCTCTTATATTCGCCGTAGTCACATTTGTTCTCTCGGCTTGATTTTTTTTTTTTTTTCATCTCAAAACGGGGATACCGATGACTTGGTAAAGTTTGTCCGCCAGTCTGATTGACACGATAACTCTCGAACAAATTGATCCATTTTGTTCAAGCTTGGTGTGAGGGTCAAGCTGCTAAACCCATATCTAAACTTATTTTTCCCTCCGTAGAAGTAGTTGGCCCGGAATCGGCCAATAAAGGAAAGTAAAGTGAAGTGAAAGTTAAGTCTCTTGCAACTCCAAATATCCTATTCTGGGGAGTTAGGAATTGCTGGGTGAAACCCCCAACTTATTTTTCCCTCCTCGGGATGGAAGCAACTGAGATTGCATTCTGGACGTGGCCGCTGCTTTTGCTGCTCGATTGGGTCGTTGACACGAGGCTGGTATTCCGTATTTTGATTAACTTTAATGTTGTTGTGAATAAGGGCTTGGGGTTTGCCTTTCCTTTTACTGATACATTTTCAAGTTTCCGATGGAAAATACTCGCCTGTGTATTGGTCTAAGCCTGCGCGGGTTTCTTAATTCAACGGTGTCTCGTGTTCCAAGAACGAATAAGCCAATAGAACCTATGTCGTTGGTCCCATGCCGCGACGAGCTTTGAGTTGATGCCGGTCTAGTTCCCTCTTCGCCGCTGCGCATAGCAGAGGAAAAAGTGCAGCAGGCGTGTTGACCCGCTCTGTGGCGCGTCACGTGAGACGTCACAATAGTAGACAACCAATTTACTTTGAAATTTCTTCTCCGGGGCTTTACTGTGATATAACTGTTTGTAGAGGTAACGAATTGTGGTGTTCCGTGTAGCTTCTACCCTCCGCTAATTTTCATACGTCCCTCATAAAATGCAATGACGAATTACCCGCCAGATGCGCTAGAGAAACAGTGACGATCACACGTGAGGTCTTGGTATAAGTTGTCTGAAGGGTGAATAAGTGATTATGCTTTCGGTTCATACTGAATCGCGCATTAGCCCGTGGAAACGTCAACGAGCACTCAGCCGGAAGCAAGAATTGACAAACTTGATGAACTTTGACAGAACAGAATTTGGTAGAGCACAAAAGAGGCAGAGGCAATTTAAACACAAGGCTAGGCCAAGCCTAAGAGTAATTGAAGCTAGATAAAACAAACCTGGATAAACGCACACCAAGAAGTAACGTGTCATTGTTTATTTCATTAGAGAACTATACCAGAGTATACTCTGGAAGTAATTTTGTGAAGGTTGTATTGGGCAGAGTATAGGAAATCTATTTGACTCCGCATGGTCGTATTACAGAGATAGGGAGACGGGGTTCTGGTGCTTATTTGTTCTTGGCGTACTTTCGTGGAGTCCCTTGCGTGTCTTATAGTAGAGCTGAAGTATAGTATAGTGGGTCTAGGTAGAATTTTCGGTCTGTAAGTTTGGTTGCATGTGCGGTTTCGGTGCTGGAATAATATTTTGCTTTTCTTCCTTTTGGAGCTGTTTGCAGAGTTCCCTGAAAAACAATCATGACAAGAGCCAACATTATTCACAAGCTCCATAAACTGATGCAACTAGGTCATCCCTTCGCCGACTCTTTAATTACTCAGTGTGTTAGAGAGCATTCATTGAGCTTAATTGACCCTTCTTTTCCGGAATATATGACGGTCTCTTAGAAAGAGATGATAGGAAATTCACAAATAAATTATTAAAAGAAATAAACAGTGCCAATATATCGCGGCTTTTTTATTTGTTTATATACCAACTTAATCTTTTTTCTCTTCGATTTCTTTGCTCGGAGCTAACTTGACTGCACCCAACCATGTTGGCTAGTGCCGAATCATACCACTAGATTTTCCGTGGTCGTGCCGATTCCTAAGGCTTTTCCCCGCGGCATATTTGTGTTCCATGGCTATTGAATGTTCGTCACAGGAACATGACCGACCATGCCCTCTGATAAAATATCAAGTATCTCAACATGCGATCAGTAACTATAGCAGGATAGTGAAATATCGAATTCAAGCAAAGATTCCCAAAAGTTCACTAGATTCCCAAAAGTTCAACTGAAGAATATACAGTCTGGCAAAGGGAGGTTCATTCCCTCTATTTGGAACACAGATTTTAGATCCCCTAGAGTAGAGTAGGGTACGTAGATTTATTTTTTATTTTTAACCAAAACATTAAACATCAAACAAAACTTAACAAAACTTGTTATAGGCTACTTTACAGCAAAAAGAAAGTCCTAAGGAGTTGTTCTGCAATTCACTAAAGCTCCCTTGATTCCGTTGCTTGTGATAGCGTTTTGCTTAGGTTAGTTTTGACGCCTTTATGGTCCTTATTCTAGACATCTTAGTGTTTTCGCGCTCGGATTTTATTCCTTGGCTAACGTACTTCCATGCTTTTTTACTGGTGCTTTTCAGTTTGATGGTGCAGAACAATAGAACTTAGGCTATACTTAAAAAATTACGCATATAAAGAACGTTGTCTTTTAAAGGCTTTCCTTAGGGTTCCTAGGATTGGAAACACGAATGTATTTTTAGGACTTGTGGGATGGAAACACACTTTTTCTTGCTATTCTTCGTGAGTATGTGACGGTTGAAGTGATGCTAGGAAGAGCCGAAAAACCGCCAAGAAAGCATCTGCTGAATTTCTGATATCATGATGACAAACAAAAAAGCAAGCAGATATTTTTGGCAGTTTTTCGGCTCTTCCTGGCAATGCATGTTATGCATATGCATAACATTTCATGCATAATGTTTGTCGCGACAACCGATAAAATGTTGTCTGTTGAAACCGCACATCCTTGTGTTGTCCGTTATGAAACTTCTGACGTTGTGGTAAGATGTTGCTTGTCCTCGTGGATAAACAAACTGACTTGGAAACATATATTCATAAAATGAATAAAAACAGAAACGTCAGCTACATATATGCTTTGGCCGCGATATTTCGGCCCTTCTTGGCAAGGGCCCAAATATCGATGCCAAAGCATAGCCTATATGTCGCTGAAGTTTTCGTTTGTATCCATTGTATGAATATATGCTTGTCCTCTGGGATTGGGAACATGTTTCTAGGCGATTCATGAGCTGGGAAAGATGAGTTTTGCCGCGTCTTAAAGGAACAGTAAACTTGACTACGCAACTTTCGGCCATCGAATCGCCCGGCGGGCTTGGATAAATATACAGGGTCTTATTGTCGACAGCCCCCCCTTCTTTGTCATTTCGAACTGTCTCGAACCCCCTCCTTAGTGTTCCCAAAGCTAGCTGGCAGGCCCTTGCCCCTTATGCACTGTAATTATGCACTCATGTACTGTAAAAGTTCGCCTTTTTACATGTAGACTACAGAGTAACGACCTCCCGACTAGACGGCCGGGGTTCGATTCCTAGTCGCGGCACACAAACCTTTTGCTTTTGCAAACCTTTTGCTCAAAAGTCGAATTCTCGGAAACTGCCGGGAAACTGCAATGGTCGTAGCGAGATTTTTTCTTACTCTCAATATCGACTCAGGGTACATTCTTGATATGTTAGCTAGCTCCCCGAGTCAAGTTTGAGTCAAGTTTTCTGTTCCTTTAATCCCGCGTCTTTCTGCAGATAAAATATTCCTTTCGCGTCATATCTCCATCATCCTTGTAGCTTCCACCGTTCTCACGTTGTCATTTGTCTTATATTAAGTCTACAGGTTCTTTTCGCCAGCAACAGCCATATGGGGGTCCTTGCCAAGAAGGGCCATAATATCGCTGAGGAGCATTGTAGCGGGCTTTTTGGGATCCCAAAACGTAAGTGGCGGGATACCTATGACATCGCAAAAGTTGTCCGTCTGTCTGTCCGTCTATTAGCACGATAACTCTCGAAGGGATTGAGATATTTTGATGAAGCTTGGTGGGAGGATCCTTCGGGTCAAAGTACAAGTCAAGTCCGATGATGGGCTCTGTAGCCCTATATTTGAGGGTGGGGGAGGGGTTTCAAATTAAGGGGCAAAAAAGATATTTTTTGAAAGTTGTTTAGATAGTTGATTTAGAGGTAAGGAGACACGCTGAATCCGAATATGAAAATTATTTTCTCGCCGGACAAGTAGTTCGCCCGGAATCCGGCCAAAACCGGAAAGTTTGTTAGAAGTAAAAGTTTTATTTGAAGTTGATTAGGTGTTTTATTTAGAGGTAAGGAGACATGCTGAACACGATGGTGAAAACCGTTTTCTTGCCGGACAAGTAGTTCGCCCGGAATCCGGCCAAAACCGGAAAGTTTGTTAAATGTAAAAGTTTTATTTGAAGTTGATTAGATGTTCGATTTAGGGATAAGAAGACATGCTGAACACGAATATGAAAACCATTTTCACTGCCGGATGAGTAGTTCGCCCGGAATCCGGCCAAAACCGGAAAGTTTGTTAAAAGTAAAGTTTTGTTTGAAGTTGATAAGATGTCCGATTTAGAGGTAAGAAGAGATACTGAATCAGTATATGACAATCATTTTTTAGCCGGACATATAGTTCGTACGGAATCCGGCTGAAACCGGAAAATTTGTTATAAGTTAAATTTTTATTGGAAGTTGATTAGATGTTGGATATAAGGGATATGGAGATACGCTGAATTCGTTTTTGAGCTTTATTTTTTCGCCGGACAAGTAGTACTGGAATTTCGCCGAAACCGGAAAATTCGCATAAGTAAGGCACACACATGCTGAATCCATATCTGAACATCGTTTTCCTAATGATTAGCTGTTTGGCCTTAACCTGTTTCTAAATTTTAAGAGTAAAAATGTTCAAGGAGTCTGGCGAAGCCTGGATCTGGCGAAGACAAAACCTATTTGTCTGGATCAAATATTGGATTTTTGGGATCCCATCGGAACCTTTGGTCTTGTTCCGTTTGGAACCACTGTTTGATACATGTGTCCCAATCAGCTTGGGCTGAAGGATGGAGGTTCAAGGTTTTAATTTACACTTCATTATAAAATTATCATACATAGGGTCAAGCCGGAGACACAAGGTCGATTGACCAAAACCCGGTACAATAAAAGAACAAATCTATTTAACATATAATAATCATATAAATAAATTCCATGACTCACCACTAGACGGGAACCCGCCCCTCAAACACACCGACACTCGGCAAAGATCAACCCGCCCCCCCCCAAAAAAAAAAAAAAAAAAACGAAGCGTAAGCAAGGGTAATCAGTGGCCGGCAACTCATGAGGAATCCACCCAAAAAAATAATAGTTAACGATTTACTTTAAATTTGAATTTTTCATTGGTTCTTGAATTTATTTATAAGTATAGAATTAAGTTGTTTCTTAATATTTGGAAGAGATTTGCTGCAGTCAATATATTGTAGATAAAGACGCCATGAGCCCGTGATCGAAAAATATGGTAAGAACCATATTTTTTTTCAAGCTTGTACTCTCGGCGTGAGGCCGTTCTTTCGGGCCTGCTCTCTTGAGCCTTGACTTTCTTGTGGTTCTGGGCGGGAGTTTAAATTCAAATCTATATTTTGACTCGCTTTCTCTTGATCAAGTCAAGTTTATCTACAGTATTGGTTGCAGAACATCAGAACTTTGGTGTACCTTTTAGGTTTCCGCCTATGAATTTGAATGAATGAATTAATTTATTCCCAGTATAAAGCCCAAGGGGGCATCACCATCCTTATCTTCACCACTGAACGGCTTGTTCTCTCAGCTTGAACTTGTTTTTGGGATCCCAAAACGTCAGTGAGGGGATACCTATGACTTCGTAAAAGTTTTCCGTCTGTCTGTCATTTAGAACACTGATTCTCGAAGGAATTGAGATATTTTGTTCAAACTTGGTGTGAGGATTCTTTGGGTCAAAGTACAGGTCAAATTCGTCGGCTTACATTTAGGTAAGATCGAAAAAAAAATATTTTCTTGCGGGCCAATCAGTTCTCCCAGAATCCGGCCAAAACCGGAAAAAAACTTGTGTAGATTTTGCTAGACCTCGTCGGTTGTACCTGTCTCTATTATAGGCAAGATATTTCTATAACCCATCCTCGTCGCGTTAGCTGTTGACATAACAGCTTCTCTCACAGGATCTAACAACAATCTACTGACAATTCTGAGTTTATTTTACCCTTGTTGAAACACGCAACTTATTCTTCTTATTAATCCCCTTGGGTTTCGACCCTTTCTTTGGCTTTACTTTTCTTTAACTAATGAGCTGGTCAACAATGGGTGAGCGAAATGTTAGAAAATGTGGGCCTTGTGTCGTGTGGGTCAACTGTCGAACTATAGGAGGTGGGCGAACTGACGTGCGGGTGAACTGCATGTACATGTTTGATGTGTGGAGGACTGAGGTGTCGAAGGATTGAAGCGTGGGAGGACTGAGATGGGGGCGAACTGACGTGTGGGCGTAGTGACAGCGTGCGCCTTCCTTTCAGACCAATCTGCTGCTTCTGAACGGAAATGCACCGAATCTGCACCTGTATTCAAATGCATACTCCCTTCTCAACTTCGCAGCTGTTTTGCTTCATTACAATTGGTCAATATTTGTCTACTCCTAAAAAGGAAATATAAAAGAATCCAAACGCGACAAACGAAAACATGGATTGTCAATCAGAGCCGTGGGATATTCTGGATGAAAATAAGGAAACCTGAATAACTCTTCTAGCATTTCCAAGTCAATATTTTAGCTGAAGAGCTAACGTGAGAGTGAAAACAGGTTGGTACAGGTTGGACACTCCAATAGCGAGAGAACGAGCTCTAAGGTCTGAACTCGAGCAACGTCCGACGAAGACGCGGTCAAAGACACGCGAGGATGGTAGCAAGAGCTGTAAGCTCATATGGCACATGCGTGGGTTGAGATGTATTGTTTGATCAAAAGTACTTTTCGACTTCGCGGTTAAGATGCGCGCTTTAAGGGAGCTAGAGAAAGAGTATATTATTCTTGAACTTGGCTGTAATGATGCGCACTTTAAAGGCGATAAACTCGCCTTAGAGTTTATCGAGATAAACTCGGACCGGCCGACCGACAGACGATCGGTATATGGCACTTGAGTCACAGGCTGCAAGTGCCATAAAAACGCGGAGGGATTCAAACAACCGCGATTTTAGTACTAAAACATGTTTTGAGCTATAGGTGTGTGAAAAATTTAAAATTGTGTATAGGATCGGAATAAGGGCCCATAATTATAAGTTTTTAGTAACTTCATTCTAGATCACTATGAACAATGGGTCCTTTTACCGTTTTATAAACTACAGCGTAAGGTTTCTGCAATCAACGTTTAACTCGAGAGGCATCGCGAAATATCAAAGACCGGGTTTTCTGCCCCAGGAAGGCTTAAATAGAAATAACCTTAATGCAGAGATAATATTAACGTGGAAAAATTAGTCTCCTTCCTGAATCCATCCTGGAATAAACGAAGGGACGAATAAACATTTTATCCAAGACAACGACTACACCGTCAGAAGTTTCATAACAGACAACACTTCGGATGTTGTCTGTTGTGTTTGAAAATGTTATGTATACATCAGGAAGAGCCGAAAAATTGCCAAAAAGCATCTGCTGAATGTTTTGACATCATAACGACAAACAAAAAAGTCAATAGATGCTTTTTTGGCTATTTTTTGTCTCTTCCTAGCAATGCTTGTTCTGCATAACATTTCATATTTAACGCTTTCCAACACAACAGATAACATCGCAAGTTTTATCTGTTACGCACTATCTGTTGAAACCGCGCATCCTCGTGTTATCCGTTATGAAACTTCTGACAGTGTCGAAGCATTCCTCTATTTGAGTGTTGACCTACATGTTATTTTGAGAAAGACCCGCCGGAACGAACTTGTCCAGGTTCTGTGACTAAAGCCCCGTCTGCATTACCGTAAACCGACCGTTTTACGGCCGACCGTTTGACCGTTACGGCAGTGAAGACGGGTCTTTCTCTACGGACGGCCGTAGCCGTAAAACGGCGGTACTGACCCCTCCGTAACCGTAAAACGGACGTAATGAAGACTGCTTTTTTGTCAAAGTCCCATGTAACTGTTTTTCAACTGTTTTTCAAGTCACATATAAACTGTTTTTTAAATTTTAACCCAAGATTCACCTATTTGGGACTAATGTAGACCATATTTTTACGGTTACGGACCTAATGAAGACCACATTTTTGCGGCTACGGACCGTCCGTAAAACGGTCGGTTTACGGTAATGCAGACGGGGCTTAACATCAATGTCGAGAACTCGAGAAAAACGCGATAACAAGTGTATAACGAGTGGGGTTTCCATTCGAGCAATGATTTGCAATCAGTCAGTTGTAATCTGTGGGATTGAAACACTGAGCCATGTATGGCCTATCGCATAATGAATATGCCGAGAAAATGATCAGCTAATCGCGGAGAGGACGAGTCAAATCCGGATAAGTTCAAGGAAAGACAGTGTTGCCTATGGCGTACAAAGTAAACGGAAATATTGCCTTGACATAGCCAATCGGGTATTTTAGACTGCTTTCGCCAGATCCTGAACACTTAGCACTGAAATCTATATTACGCAGCCCACAATCTTTTGTTAGAAAGAATGAACTAAAGCCTTGATAACACGCTGGTAATTCCCCGTGAAGACGATGAAGATGCAGCAAGGCTGCAAAAAGACGCTGACAAGGACAACGTTATCAAAAATAAGTAAAGTTGATTTCTTCTATTCATGAACACACTGCACATATTGTACGGGATCTTCTGAGAACCTAGGTGGAACGAGTACTATAAAGCGAACGGCGTACTAAAACAAGAACGCTACACCAGGAAACAAGCATACTGAAAAGAGAAACGATTACAAAAAAGAAGTCGGGCTCGATTGCGTTTGCGTTCCGTCTTTTGGTTGATCCGCTCCTACACGTACTCGAGCATACCAATTTATATTCTCCCAGCCTGCAGTAAACTATCTACCTTCTTCATATACTTAATTTTTTCTCGCCCCAATCCCGCTTCAGTGAAAAGTCCTTTGCCCAGAGCCAAATGGGCTTGTTCTATTATTGTACCGGGATTTTTGTCAATCGACCTTGGGCTATGACCCTCTATGCATACATAGTCATTTTTTTCAGAAGTGTAAACTAAGACTTGAACCTTGAACCTCTCTTTGGCCACAATGAAGAAGAGGGAAAGCGGAATCTCCATTTGATATTGCCAAGCCTTGATTTCCTGGTCTGTTAACAAATTACTTACATTACTTATATTTCACCCTCCTCCATATCCACACCGGATTCCATATTCATTCATACTACACTCCTGTAGAATTTGTGTTATGAGACAGGGCCACGATTGTGAGGATTCACCCTCCATGGGCCCAAAATGTGCTGTCTTGCACTTGGGATTTCACCCACTCTCTACCAAAATACGGCGCACCAGACGGCTTTTGACATTTGGAAGGCATAGAGGGTGATTTTTTGCCACATTAACGTTGTCAAGTTCCGGCAAAAGTTTAGGCCTACTTTTAACCTCTTTTTGGAGTGCAGTATTTCAGTTATCTTGAAATAATCAACCGTTAAATTCTCCATCTGCGGAGATGAAGATGATTTACTCAACTCTAAAATCCAAACGCTTCTTCCTTCCGCTAGACTAAGTGCTTCAGTATCGCTGTCACCTTGAGTTACTTGACTTTACGACAGTAATCCAACCCCTTTCTTCCAAACAGGTCCAATGGCAGAAATAAGAAGTTCCAGTAACCCCCTGGACGGCGAATAGAAAGTCGACGATTTGTTCAAGGATTTCTCCGGTGTGAAAGCATGCGTTACCGCGGCAGCCTTATCTCTTTCTTGATACCTGGGAAGCCAGCCTGTCAAGAAAGCAGTCTCTTGGAAGAAGTTCTCATGGCTGAGCTGAAGCGGAATGATGGATAGCAGGCGCTTGGTATGTACGTTACACGTCTATATCGCAACTAATAAAAATAGATGGCAAAAACCACGACGGTCTGCCGCAAACGTTAGTACATCGACAGGCAAAATTGCGATAGTAATCACCGAAAACGCAACATTACAAATTCTCCAAATTTCCTATTGGTATTCCAGTTTCTGTTCGCTACTCTTTTTCATCTTCAGATGTTAAAATGAAGAATTTTCAGACTTCAGAAGAATTTGGGTAATTTGATGACTTCAGATTCGAAATTTTGAAGAAAAATGAAAATGCTGATAAAATTTGGTTACACACAACCTCTTCCCTTTTTCCGATAAACAGTGTCATGAAAACTTCGATTTTTTATTTTTATTTCTTTTGTTTATGTCTCTTGTTTCTGTATACAGAATAGTGCTGGTCAGTTTTTTATTATATTTATGCATTTTTTTGGTACACTGCTTGATGTTTCCTTTCTTTAGTTCTATATTCTTCATTTTTGATAATGATATAATGAAATTACCACGACTGGAAAAAACGCGAAGTCGATTACCGTGAGAGCCTTTTACGGCGGTATTACCTTCATAACGTACGTCTAGCTCACAAAGTGTGGTCAAAACGGTCGGGATCTCAAGGGCTTTTACCTTAAATTGCACTTGCCAGCAATAAGGATGTGGAACCCCAATGAGTAGTTTGCATTGATGATGATGGTTACTTTCGGGTTGTTGACTCAGGATCGGACCTGCTCCACGGCTGAGATTTCCGGTCCTTGTCAATTCGCTTCTTGATTCGGATGTTTCGCTGGTGACGGTTTCTTATCACAAAGTATTCACACAGGTAATTACTCTGTTAGCTTCTGTTATAGATGGAGCTGTTGCCCAGCCTATTGTGGGGTAGCCACTTTGTCATTTCTTGTGGGTGTTGCTATATTTTGTTATTTTTGGGATGCCAAAACACAAGTGACGTGACAATATGACTTCGTAAAAGTTGTCCTTCTGTCCATATTCTTTTAATATTTGGCGGACTACCCTACGCTAGAGCTTGCTCTCTGTTTATGGGCCGTAGGCTACTTCTAATAAAACTGAACTGGAACGAATTGTCGGCTTTCTTCTAAAACCGTCACCTCTTGTTGTCTTCCGAAAGTTATTCCTCGGGGAAATATTTGCTTACATTTCGCCTCCATCGTCACTTTGTCTTCGCCTTCCTTATCACGGTGTGGGGGCTCATTTTTTCGGCTTGAATCTTATTTGCGGGGCACATTTTTACCGATTCTGCTGAGTTGGAGAAGCACCGCAATTCAGGCTGTAGCTCGTAAGCTGGTAAATAGAGGATCGTTCGTTTCCTCGGTTTTGAAAGGCGATTCTGTGGTGATTCGACGCTAATATGTCGGGATGGGGTTGTGAATATCGGTGGTAATTGTACCGGTTGTCTGATATTTGATTTGCGACATACGTTTAGCGCAAAGAATGTGATTTGCAGTCTGCTTGAGCAATGCTCGTGTTGGTGGCCGCTCTTTTTTCTCTCTTTTTTTCCTCTCTAGTGAGCACAACTCACTAGAAATTAGCTTTTCCTGATTGCTCGGCTGAGAAATCTTGTTTCACGGAAATACCTATATTTGCCCCATAAAATTAGCTATTTTCTTGTTGGTGTCGACTCTGCCCAGACTTCCTGCCCTGCGAAGCGGAGGCTCCACGCAAAATACTTGAAAACTTTGCACTTCGTGATGAAAAAGTGGCACAAGCCAAGCAATATAAAAGGAATCCGAAACACAAGGCAGACCTGTTCGCCTACTAAGTCGTCCAAAATGAACAAGACCAAAGGTTTCGATGGGATCCCAAAAATCCAATATTTGATCCAGACAATTAGGCTTTGTCTTCGCCAGATCCAGTCTTCGCCAGACTCCATGAACATTTTTACTCTTAAAATTTAGAAACAGATTAAGGGCAAAAAGCTAATCATCTGAGAAAACCAAGTTCAGATATGGATTCAGCATGACAGTGTGTTTACCCCTATAAACATATCCATTATGACAAAAACCTGCCTTACTTCTGCCAGTCTTTCGGTTTTGGTGAAATTCGGAACTACTTGTCCTGCGAAAAATAAAGCTAAGAAACGAATTCAGCGTATCTCCGTACCCCTGTATTCAGCATCTAATCAACTAAAAACATTTTTAACTTATAACAAATTTTCCGGTTTCAGCCGGATTCCGGACGAACTATATGTCCGACTAAAAAATTATTGTCATATACGGATTCAGCATCTCTTCATACCCCTAAATCGGATATCTAATCAACTACAAATACAACTTTTGCTTTTAACAAATTTTCCGGTTTTGGCCGGATTCCGGGCGAACTATTTGTCCAGGTAGAAAATGATTCACATAAATGTTCAGCATGCCTTCTTACCTCTAAACCGAACATCTAATCAACTTCAAATAAAACTTTTACTTTTAACAAACTTTCCGGTTTTGGCCGGATTCCGGGCGAATTATTTGTCCGGGAGAAAATGGTTTTCATATTCGTGTTCAACATGTCTTCTAACCTCTGAATCGACTATCTCATTAGCTGTTTAAAAAAAAATTTTGTTTGTCCCTTAATTTGAACCCCCTTTCCGGGTCGGAAACTAGGGCTACAGAGCCCATCTACGAATTCGACCTTTCCGTTGACCCAAAGGATCCTCCCACCAAGTTTCATCAAAATATCTCATTCCCTTCGAAAGTTATCGTGCTCACAGACAGACAGGCAGACGGACTGACGGACAGACGAACAACTTTTGCGATGTCATAGGTATCCTTCCACTTACATTTTGAGATCCCAAAAACAAGATTTTGAAGCTCGGCGGACTTTGATGCTCCGCCGAAAAAGCGCCGAAATTCGTTGGTGCAAAACGGAACAATGGCGACGGGTGGCGGTTTGTGAAGGTTAGGCTACAATAATTCCACAGGGGAGCTAGGGATAATATGAAAGGCAGAAGAACTGAAGAAGGGGTCATTTAGATATTATCTTAGGAAGGCGGCCAGCTCAAACTGAATGAATGAATGATTTATAACGCACTGCCAAAAGGCATAAGTGCAGTAGAAAAAGCAAAGAAAAATAGATTAATCACAAAACACTCTAAAATACTCTACAGAAAGGGTATTCACTAATTCAGAATCAAATTGATTCTGAACTGCTTTCTGCTGAACTGCTTTGAGACACCCTCATCATTGGGCCTGCCCAGTGATTTCGGTGCGTAATTGAGGGAAGACATTACTTCTGTCGGCACACTACTGTCTGCTTTGATAATTCCCTGTGTCTTCATTTTGTCTTTGTCGCAATCTTGTTTCTAGGACGAAGTTGGAAATATAACTTTTGCGCTATTTTTTCGTGGGTTGGGTGGTAGATAATACCATGAACAAATCCTGGACTTTTTAACCTTCTTTAACCGAATAAAAATAGTAAATAGAAAACAAATATCTTTGAATTTTAAATAAAAACATTTTCTTGTAGTCAATGTGTTCTTTCGACTGATGTGAAATTACGATGGTTTTGTCAACACTGCTTCTTTAAAAAAAATATAGACAATAATAGGTCAGTGTAGGCGAGAATTGATGTGTTAGTCTATTATTCGTAAACGCCCCAATGGTGGAAATGCGCCCTTGCGTTTATCATTTTCAGCGAGGTCGAATACTCTAGGAGCACTTGTCAGCGCCTTCCGCCATGCTTCGGACAGTACATCGGAGCAAGTTAAGATCTGTTGAAATTAGCCTCTGAGTTGATTAGGATCGTCAGGATCCAGTGTTTGGTGGCCAACTCTTTGTCTATCGCCCTCTTGAATGTTTCGGGAGTGGGTGCTTTTCTGGCTCTGGTCTCAACAGACCGTCAGAACAGTCGGGTTTACTTAGAGTAAGCCACCTAGGTTGGCTTTCCGGCCAAACAAGACCAAAAGATCTTGCTGGGTTGGGAGAAGGGTACGGTTAGCTTCAAGTGCAGATCCCCCAGAGAGAAACCATCGGAAGGGAAGATTTGGCATTTCATATCACCCCTACCCTATTTCTGCATATCCACTGTTCAAGTGGCCAAGAAATATATTCCAAATTTACGAGTCTGCCGGATTCGGCATAACTATTGGTCCGATGAAAAGAACAAAGCAAGGATATAAGATCAGCATGTCCTCTTACAGTCCGATGAACCTGACTAAGAAGTTTGTACTATGTCCAATTTGCGGTTTTCTCAGGAATCCGGCTGAACTATTCATCCGTGCCGAAAACTAAAGGAACATCCGAATTGAGTTGTTCTTTTTTCCCCAATTTCAACCAGCTAGTCAGTTAGTTTCCTAGGCCAGTTTGGTGAAAGAAACCTACTTAAAAAAAAAATGTAGCACTATCTACTGTTTCTGTTCCCAGTATTTCAAATATTTTTCTCCTTTCTAATCATTCTAGAAATTTTAAACTATAATTAACAAATCGTGTTTTGAGCATTCGTTCGCTTCGGTGCAAAAATACCAAAGGTTTCGGTGGGATCCCAAAGGGGGGACTTTATTCGACAGTTCTTTTTTGCCGGATTCCAGTGTATCAAGCCGAACTTTTGATTTGGTAGAAAAACGAAGCTGGAATATCAATTTTCTATGTTTTCTTACACTTACAGGAGGCCTTCTCAATTTCCGGTTTTCGCCGGATTCCATCAGTAGTAAAATCTGAGCAGGAAAGCAAAGCAGATTGCTGGATTCAGCATATCAGCTTACGCCTTTATCGACACTCTAAACGACTAAATCAAGAATTCATAAGCACAACCGTAATTTCTTTTTTCCGGATTTCGACCGAACATTCATCCCACACTCCCAACGCGCATACCAAGCCTGTCTTCTTAACACTGTTTCGACACTTTAACTGACTCCAGACAAAACTTTTAATTCACACAAATTTCCGCTTTTGCCGGTTTCCGGACGAGCCATATTTGTCCGACGACGAAATGAACTTCAGCTGCGGATTCATTGTGTCCAGTCTCATTAGCTTGAACACAAAACTCACGCCTTAGTTTGGCCCCACTCCATTAATACGAAGCCATCTCGAAATTCACCTGACCTTTGAACCAAAAGACCCTCACGCCAACTTTGGACAAAATATCTCTACCCCTTCGAGAGCTATCGTGCTAACGGGCGGACGATATCCCGTCACTTACGTTTTGCGATCCCAAAAGTGTACAGTTCTTTCAAACTCTTCTACTCTGAAAATCATAATTAATATTTTGCCATTACTTGTGTTGTCCCCACAACCGATCAGATCAGCTTTACCGTGGGAACTAGAGAAGCCGTAGAAGTTCCGGAATTCCTTGTGGTCGAAGACATGAGCGAACTGCGTAACAAGCTTTTGTTTTTGTCACTCCTCGTTTTGTTAGTTTCTTTGTAAAGGTTTGTCAACAAGTACAAAGTGGTGAAGTTAGTTCAAAGTGGTCGTACTTGTTAATAGGTAAGGTGAATCACTGTTTGACTTTTTCCTTGTTATTTGTTTATTTTTCATCATAGTAGAGAACAAAGACGCAATATTTGAAAACAGAAAAAAGAACATGAATGGTAACAACAAAATTTTGTTTGGTGGAATACGAAGAGGGTTAATCACGATTGTTTTCCAACTACCGTATCATCTTTGTTTCCGTGGCCCAGTTTCTAACAGGCAATGTTTACAAGGGCGTCATTTCGCGGAAACCCGAGGGGAGGCGTCGGGGCTGTCCCGGGCCCCCTTCGCATTCCTTAACGTAAGTCTTACATAGGTGAGACCAAAAATACTTAAAGTTTAACCGAATAGGGCTGAGATCCGACAGTGTAGTTACACATCACTTATTCACTTAAATTGGCCGAAAACCGGATAAAAATGCGTTACTCCGTTTGTCCCTATCCACAGATAGTTGGTTTTATCGAATGAACTTGTTTTTTCGGATTTCTGGCACCTCTGTGCACCTGTCCCTCTATGCTTGTAATATTGACCAACTACAAGGGTAAGCCATTTCCGAAAAATTAACTAAAAATGGCAGATTCCGTGCAAACACATCATTTTCCTACTCATTTTCCGTGACTTTCCCTCGCCCAGACTTTCCCAAGCTTAACGTCTTCATGGAGGCTTTCTTTTGAAATTCAAATTCTCCGCGTCTGGATGGATTTTGGGTTGTCGTGCAAGCAGCGCACATTCTGAGCGTTATTACTAGAGCCTCGGGTCAAAAAATAACAAATCCCGCAGATGGATCAAAATATTTCAGTGTGTTCAAATACCAGATGTAACAAGACCAAAGGTTCCGATGGGATCCCAAAAATTGGATATTTGATCCAGACAAATAGGTTTTATCTTCGCGAGATCCAGTGTCTGCTAGACTTCTTGAAGATTTTTACTGTATTAACGAAAATAGTAACTAAAGTTACTATTGGCAGAAAGGTGGAACATACTACATAAGAGCAGCGCTCCGTATTGATTAGACTTGGCAAAACTAAATTGACAACAGATGGCATATTGATCACTAGAGACGGACCATCTGAGAAAACCAAGTTCATATATACCTGTATAAGCCATATCTATCTTTACGATACTGATCGAAACTTCCTGGTTTTCTTCTGCCAAATTTCCGGTTTCGGCCAAATTCCGAGCAAACTACTTGCCCAGCAAAAACAAAAGATAGTTCAGAAACGAATTCATCGTATCTCCTTATCCCTATAGAGAATATCTAATCAACTTCAAATAAAACTTTAACTTCTAAAAAAAAAAATCCGATTTCAACCGGATTCCGCACGAACTATATGTCCGGTTAAAAAATTATTGTCATATATAGATTCAGCGTTTTTTCTTACCCTTAAATCTATCATCTAATCTACTTCAAATACAAATTTTGCTTTTAACAAATTTTCCGGTTTTGGCCGGATTCCTGACGAACTCTTTGTCCGGCAAGAAAATGTTTTTCACCATCGTGTTCAGCACGTTTTTACACCTAAATCGAACATCTAATCAACTTCAAATACAAATTTTGCTTTTATCAAATTTTCCGGTTTGCGCCGGATTCCGGGCGAACTACTTGCCAGGCAAGAAAATGGTTTTCACCATCGTATTCAGCATGTCTTCTTACCCCTAAATCAAACATCTAATCAACTTCAAATAAACCTTTTACTTTTAACAAACTTTCCAGTTTTGGCCGGATTCCGAGCGAACTACTTGTCTGGCGAGAAAATAACTTTCATATTCGGATTCAGCGTGTCTCCTTACCCCTAAATCAACTATATAAACAGCTTTCAAAAAATATTTTTTTTTGCCCCTTAATTTGAAACCCCTCCCCCACCCTCAAATATAGAGCTATAGAGCCCATCTTTGAACTTGACTTGTACTTTGACCCGAAGGATCCTCCCACCAAGTTTCATAAAAATATCTCAATCCCTTCGAGAGTTATCCTGCTAACAGACGGACAGACGGGCGGACGGACAGACAGACCGACAACTTTTGCGATGTCATAGGTATCCCGCCACTTACGTTTTGGGATCCCAAAAATAAGCTGTCTTTTCAGTTAAACTTTCATTGATTTAACACATGAACGAAAAGCAAGCAATGTAATTGATCAGTACTCATGGAAATAAATTATTTTGGATAAAGAGTACCGTCAGATGACTCCGATTTCTGGTAAAATAAAAAAATTAAATAATTAAGTTAAATCCTGGTAAATAATTCGCTGGTGATGTTTGTTAATCTGCGTGATTGAGCTCGAAAAAAAATGAGCTGAACAATTAAGAAGGTCCCGTTTAGTAGACACACAATTTGTCTCGGTAGCACATGTATTATATGCTTTGGAAATAGTTAATATCTAAGGTTTTTTGTAGGAATTTTAGATAGGCTGGAAATTAGGTCTCTCCAGCCATCTTTGGGTAAGGTTTTACAAACTTACGGGTGCAGTTGGGTGTAAAGGATCACAAGGGATCTGTTAGACGCGTTGCCAAACAGAGTTGACTTTGACAATTAGTGAGTATATTATTTGTAACATTATTCTCCATGGACAGTTTCATTTTCGAATATTTAATAGTTCTTCTTTCTGGGATCCCAAAACGTAAGTGGAGAGATACCTATGATTTCGTAAAAGTTGTCCGTCCGTCTGTCCGTCAGTGATCACGATAACTCTCGAAGGGAATGAGATATTTTGATGAAACTTGGTGTGAGGATTCTTTGGGTGAAGGGAATGGTTGAGTTCGGAGGTGGGCCCCATAGCTGTATATTTAGGGGAGGGAGAGAAGGGGCGACACAACTGTTTTTTAATAGCTAATGAGATAGTCGATTCAGGAATAAGGAGACATGCTGAATCAGAATATGAAATTTATTTTTTCGCCGGACAAGTCGTTCACCCTGAATCCGGCAAAAGCCGGAAAATTTGTAAAAGTTAAAGTTGAATCTGAAGTTGATTAGATGTTCGACTCTAGGGTAAGAGGACATGCTGAATCCGAATATGAAAATTATTTTTTGTCTGGACAAGTAGTTCGCCCGGAATCCCGAAGTTTAGCATGAAATTTAAAACCCAATGATGTTGTCGATGTAGGTGAGGAACTTTTTGCCACACTGATGAGAAGTACTCTTTCAGCCGAAGCTGACTGCGAATTTTGTTTGGTGGTTCCACATTTTTTCGTAGCTTTCAGAGTAAAATAAAATAAGTGTTGAATCTTTTTGCTCAGTTGAATTAGCTCAGTTAATTTCCAGTGGTAGGGTTAACCAGATAATTCCGGACACTTTTGACGAAATTTCTACTTTAAAAAATTCCTGTTCAGTAGGTATTGCAGTTAGCTGCAATATTTTGATTTCATGACATAGCTGGCTTTTTCAGCTAACTGCGACATCCAGACATGAAAAGTTTGATACCCTAATGGGTGTCAGAGGACTTTCTTTCATAACTCTCGAGTGTCCGGAATTACCCCACCACGTCGGGGTAAATCCGGACGACGTGCCTTTAGACCCTGAACAGGACCTTTGCCATGAAGGGCCAAAATATCGCAATGAAAATTCCTAACGAAAATACATTTAGCACATATGCAGCCCAACATGAAAAGATTAACATGAAATCTATTGGTTTGGATACTAAATGCTTCCTCTGTTGTTTTAAAACTTATATTCGTCCTCATTTAGAATATGCTTCACCAGTTTGGCATTCTTCTCTTTCTTCTCTTTCTCTCTCTGATCGCCTGGAAAATGTCCAAAAGAGAGCAGCGACAATCATTCTGGGTGAATATAACATTTCATATGAAAAGGTTCGCATTAAACTGGGCGTTCCTGAATTGACCGCAGAAATACCCATTCAAAAAATTTTGGAGCAAAGACATTGTTTTGTCCCCAGGTGAACCGTTTATTCCCCCTCCCCTCCCGTCGTCCTTGAGTCGGTCCGAGAGGAACACTGCCAATCAGTTTTTGCCGTATCCTGCAAATCTGACAACCCAATTTTTACAGTTTAATTCCAATTGTTTTTTCAGGTCATATCTTGTAAAGTGTTTTAGTTAATTTGTTGTCGTTTTTGTGTTTTTCGTAAATATTTTATTTACCTCTTCTAGCTTTAGGCTATTTGGAATTAAATTTGATTGATTGATGAAAAAGACATCTCGTATTGACACTTGACACATATATTGTTATTTCGGAATAATTTCTTCTGTTTTTTGACAATAATCGCAAATTTTGTTTATAACCACGAAAGTCGATTTTTACCAAAAAAAACTTTCTGTCTATTTATCACTTCGCTGGAAGTTGAAGCAATTTGGACAGAATGGAAGTGGACACTATTCCTGCGACTTTTATCTATTCTTGGTAAAGCCTTAATTCAGGAAGTCAAATGCCTCCGCTTCTTATCACCCAGGAGACTCGCTGGGATCCAACTTTATCAGTGGATTTAACGCCTTTTTCCCCAAAAAGTCAGTTTTCGAGGTGACGAGGTGTTTCAGGAAATGACATAATTATAAAACATGGGTTGGGGAAGCCGTAAATTCTTTTTTTCTGTCTGGTCTAAACGAAGCTGCCGGGGGAAAAGAACTTCCTAAGCCGAAGTTATTCATAAAATAAACAAACATCTTCGAATTCGGACGATAAGTTAGACTGACGGTCACCGTTTTAAGTGGGGACAAACACCAGGTTTGACGTGTGCTTCCCGATGGCATTAAACGGTTTGAGTCAAAGGGAAGCAGTGACGGATTACCAAATGGGATATAGAAGGCGCCTGTCTCTCATTTCAGTGGCCTCGTGACAACAGATCGGAATAATCTCAAATTACGATCAAGCCTTCTTAAACTGATTCGTTACAAGTCAATATGGACATTTAAAAGATTGGAATAAGGTTGAGCGTATGGCTAAGAAGAGATGGATTGCAATAATTTAATAAACTAAAGCAGCTTTTCATAGATATTTTTCTTTAGGGCAATTTGAAGGTGGATTTAGTAGTAAAATATTAAGAACTTTCATTAAAGTGAACCAAGTAGAAGGAAGGGGAGGGTGGTTTCAAGCTTCATTCCAGTTTGGCTGGTTCTTAGTTAGGGTATCATGTCACGTGAGAGGACTGAACTGAAGGGACAGTGACTGCTGTAAATAGATATGGAGATGGATGGGTTCTCTGCCACTTTGGACACAAGAAATCCGAAACATTTGAAATGTTAGAGATGAAGAGCGATTTTTAAAGACAGTGAATCAGGTTTTACCTTGTAAGAGAAGGTGTAAGAGACAGGAAAACTGAAGAATGTCATCTCCTACCTTAAATCATTGTGATCGCCTTGTGAGGATAAACAAGTCTCTTCCAAGGAATAAATTTAGTACGGTGGATACGGCAGTACTTCGAGAAAATTCTTGCATGTCTCTAATGTCTTTCTTTCTGAGAATCGGAAAGAGGATTTTAAGAAAGGACACGAGGAGGAAGAGTTTGTTTAAGTTTTGACCAGTCCGTAGTGATCGCACCTTGCTCTTGGAGTATTGTCTTATTTGTTTGGTTGATTTACCGGTTCTGACCGGTAGAATAGCCTGTACGTAGATATGTATCTGACTGGACCTTAAAAATGTATAGTATTAAAAATGACCTTAAATGGACCTTAAAAATGTATCGTAAAAATGTATCTGACTGGACCTTAAAAATGTATCGCAGACAAACTAACCACTCGCTTGTAAGTGTATCTCGTATTTTCCCGTTTGTAAGAATTAAACTTTGCTTTACATTTGTATCGACCTCTTTAACCAGATTCATCGAGCAATTAGGTTCAAGCTTGAATATATGTTCGCTTTTGACCGGATTCCGGCCCAACAAACCATCCGATGCATGATCTAATAGCGTTTCCTGAATCATCATGTCCTTTTACCCCTAACTTCAACTTTCCAATCAATTTTATCTGAAAAATTTCGTCCCTAAATTTTTAAGCTCCTCCTCACCCCGAACTGTTTAGGTACAAAGCTTTTACAAGAAGCCTCACTATTGACCTGAAGACTCTAGATACGAAGTTTCTTCAAGTATTTCCTTGCGTTCAAGAGCTGTCCAGGGACAGGATTACGACGTCAATCTCTTTTGGGATCCCAACAATCCGTCAATCTGAATATGATACAAACTCCGAAGTTTTGAGAAAAATGATCGAGCGGAATATGAGCTGTTGGTGCATTTCCTTCAAAGACACATCTTAGGCTACGTGAGTTACGTGATCTCCTTACGTACATCCGGACATTTAGGCGGCGCGACTGTTAGACCACAGTCAACTACATTAACAAAAAAAAACTAAGCTAGCAAAATTGCTACGCAAAATTTGTCGCCAACTGAAGTCCTGCTTTCTGTTTTAAAGCCGGACGGAGGTAGTGGCGCTTCCTTAGTTGTTCTCGAAGTTCGCCTCGCTGGGAGTTCAAGTAAAACAGAAACAAGATTATGAAAACTGACTTCCAAAGCTGTGAACTTCTGACAATCCTAAGGGACATTAATTTGCATGTTATAAATCATTCGAGAATATTTCGTTCCTCATCATTCCTCCTGGAAAGAAAGTTACAAGAAACGAAGGCATAATATAGATCGTGAGTTCTGGACTGGAGGAGGAAAAGTTCTGCAAGTCCGGCTTCAAAAAGTAGATTAGTGATCTGGAACGCTGCACTTGAGTTCCACCAAGGGAGTTGATTCTAAACAGCCGCCCGATTTTCAAAAGGATACACTTTTTCTCGTGGAATGTATTCATATTTTGATGGGACCGGTGGCGAATGTAAATCAAAGTTACATGCTGCAAATGCATAAATTTTCCCCGTTCCTATGGGGGTGGTTAACATAGTTACTCAGCTAGGTAGAATACCAGTCTCTTAAAGCTTAACCGGAAAGGGCCGAGATAGCTAGACAATATAGTTTACCCATCACTTATTCACTTAAATAAAAGTGGGGTTTCACTGTTGGATCTGTGGTATCCTCT
The DNA here is from genome assembly GCA_023053555.1 of Branchinecta lindahli. Lineage (NCBI taxonomy): Eukaryota > Metazoa > Arthropoda > Branchiopoda > Anostraca > Branchinectidae > Branchinecta > Branchinecta lindahli. The sequence continues at coordinate 14,034,108 of JAKZAO010000003.1, forward strand.
ATGCGCTTGTATACCTGTGTTGTATGCTTGACGCAAATGATTTACGAAATAAGTTCACGCAGTGAGCAGTGGTCACCACTGGCCACTGAAAAGCCGCGTTTGTGTTGAGATTCAATATTTCCGCGTCATAGTAGAACTTCGCGGAGCAATGACGGTCGTAGATATTCTGAACATCATACTAGAGCTTATAGTGAAAAAAAAAAAAAAAACTCTTAAAGGACACCTGAACGATCCTACCATACTTCCATGAACCCCTCAGATCGTCCTCCACAGTACCGGTACAGAAAAGAAGAATTTTTTCGCTCCGTGATTTCGGGGCTATCCACTCTTGAAGTTCTAAGTCTCCCTATGGCGATTCGTTACGACCTCCCAAGACAAATTTAGCGCCAATATTTAAACTGTCATTATCGCATGGATAAACGTACGTTGATAACGCATGGATGGATAAACAGCGCATGGATGGATAAACTCATGGACTGTTACGGCGTGGACTGTTACAGCATGAACTGTTACGCATGGACTGTTACAACTGTTACGGCGAGCGTTACGATCAAGACAAGTCGGAAAAAAGGCTGAAAATTATAGCACGGTGAAACTTCATCCGATTTTAGTCCGGTTTTCGAGAGATAAATGGTAAGCAGTATGGAAAAGTGGCAATTTAGGGTGTTAGACTTCATTCAGATGACCTTTAAAGGACACCTGAACAATGAATCCATACTTGAACATACCGTGGAGAATACATTTACAGACATGGCCACGGAGAGCATCCTTCTCCTGAGCGTGACGTTTTCAAAATAGGGATGTTCGTTTCTGGAGGTTTGCACATGCAGACTCCAAGACAAAAAGCGCAATTCATTCAAATCCTGTACAGCGCTGGCCGGATCGTATTGGAATTTCTTCTAGATATACGTTTGGGCTTAACTGGTTTAAAATATTTCAGAAGAAGGGTTGATTGGAGACATTTGTTCATTTCTAAAACTTTTCGGTACTGAAATAAGGACAGATGCAAAATGGAGCAAAAATCATAGCTTTGAAACACTATTTCGTATTTCGATTGGATTTTCTGCAGGCAATGTTAACGGAAGTCATACAGATAGGGATGATACTTGGTATTCTTCATTCAGGTGTCCTTTAACACAGCCCAAATAACTAATAATTTATTTATAACCTGCTTCTTAACAAATTAAGCGGAGTAACTGAAACAAAAGAAAAAGAAATTCAAAAACTTTCACAAAAACTAAACTAATGAACAGAAAAAGCAATCAAAACAAACGTATAAGAGGATGGTAAGGGCCTAAGCGCAGGCCAGTGTATTCAATTAAACGATACAGAAATAAATTGGCTTTTAGATAAACTTTAATATTCATGGCAGCTTTCAGACTTCGCTTTACTTCAGGCGTCCACACGCTCTTGGCAAGCGACTGCAGGGTAGTCCATGAATAACCGATAGCAATCTTATCGCGGAAAACCCGACTGGCCTGACGACATGGCTTGTGCTGATGTCGGCAGTCACTTTTCTTTTGGTTCTTTCCACTGCCTTCGTAGTTGCAAAAAGAGTCTTAGACTAGTTGCGTTTTTGCAGACACCATGGTATCTGTTACCACGGTAATTGGATCTGCGATTGGTCGTTTTTGCAGTTACCGTGGTATCTGATATATGGTTGCTCTGCAAAAACGACAATTGCGGTAATTGCGCTTTTCCAAGTCATCCCACAAGAGAAACTGATATCCAGTCACATCACTAAGTGCCAAACTTCTTTCCCACCAATTTGACAAACACCGATGAAACTAAGATGACTTTTTCAGATACCACGATCAGTTAGCACGGTCGGACCGTGCGGTATCTGAATATCAGATATCACGGTAATTGGCCAGATAACTGCAAAAACACCTTTTGACCGTGGCATCAGATACCACGGTAACTACACTGTCAGAAGTTTCATAACAGATCGCGCTTAACACTTTCAAGAATAACACCTTTTCACTTAGAAATAAAGTGTTATGACCAACTAAGTTTACACTATTTCGTGCCTAGATCCCCAACAACACCTTCAATTGGTAAAAATACTACACTGTCAGAAGTTAAATAACGACAACAGAAGGATGCCCGGTTTCAACAGATAACACTTTGGGATGCCCGGTTTCAACAGATAACACTTTGGCCTCTGTGCTTTTAGTTAAATAAATCTTATCTATCTTATCTTATTTGTTATGTTTCTTTCGTTCCCGTTAGTATTTTTACCAACTGAAGGTGTTGTTGGAGATCTAGGCACGAAATAGTGTAAACTTAATTGGTCATAACACTTTATTTCCAAGTGAAAAAGTGTTATTCTTGAAAGTGTTATGCGCTATCTGTTATGAAACTTCTGACAGTGTACGAAAACGACTTTAGACCGTGGTATCAGATACCATCAAAAATGCAACTTATGTTTGTCCTGAACTCCTCTCATCCCTTGGTTAGCGAAGGGGTTGAGCTGTACTTGGTTTGAAGATCATCAAGTCCTGCAGTGTAAAAGTGAGAGATGGGTGACTGGTTTTAAATTTGGGAGGAAAAAAAGTTGTTTTTATGGACAGTAAAACAGCGTAGATATGTAGTAATAACTCATTGAGTTTTTGGGATCCCAAAACGTAAGTGGAGGGATACCTATGACATCGCAAAAGTTGACCGTCTGTCCGTCAGTCCGTCCGTCTGTGAGCTCAATAACTCTCGAAGGGAATGAGATATTTTGATGAAACTAGGTATGAGGATTCTTTGGGTCAAGAGTAAGGTCGAGTTCGTAGATGGGCTCTGTAGCCCTACATTTAGGGGTGGGGGTTCAAATTAAGGGGCAAACACAATATTTTAAAACAGCTAATGTGATAGGTGATTACGGGATAAGAATACATGCTGAGCACGAATATGAAAACCATTTTCTCGCCGGACAAGTAGTTCGCCCGGAATCCGGCCAAAACCGGAAAGTTTGTTAAAAGTAAAAGTTTTATTTGAAGTTGATTAGATGTTCGATTTTCGGGTAAGAAGCCATGCTGAACACGAATATGAAAACCATTTTCTCGCCGGACAAGCAGTTCGCCCGGAATCCGGCCGAAACCGGAAAAATTGTTAGAAGTTAAAGTTTTATCTGAAGTTGATTAGATGTTTGATGTAGGGGTAAGAAGGCATGCTGAACAAGAATACGAAAACCATTTTATCGCCAGACAAGTAGTTCGCCCGGAATCCGGCCAAAACCGGAAAATTTGTTAAAAGTAAAAGTTTTATTTGAAGTTGATTAGATGATAGATTTAGGGGTAAGAAGAGATGCAGAATCCGTATATGACAATCACTCTTTAGCCGGATATATAATTCGTCCGGAATCCGGCTGAAACCGAATAATTTGTTAGAAGTTAAATTTTTATTTGAAGTTGATTAGATGTTGGATATAAGGGTAAGGAGAGGAGATACGCTGAATCCGTTTTTGAGCGTTAGCTTTTCGCCGGACAAGTTGTTCTTGAATTTCGCCAAAACCGCAAAATTCACAAAAGTAAGCTAGGATCGTTTCGATCGGCTTATAGAGGTAAACGCACATGCTGAATCCATATCTGAGCTTGGATTTCTTAATGAGTAGCTGTTTGGCCCGGCGAAGACTGAAAAACCTAATTGTCTGGATCAAATATTGAATTTTTGGGATCCCGTCGGAACCTTTGGTCTTGTTATTTGGTGATGATAAGGTCGTCTTTAATGCACTTCTCCCCAAAGGGGTTGCTACCCAAAATGTTTGGGGGGGGGGGTCAAGGTATTTTGGTCGATTGTTTTTTTACTGCTTTTGCAATTTAACGACTGACTTTTTTGTGACTGTTTTTTATAAATATAATTGACTGACTCAGTGAAAGAAAAAATATTTTTGAAGAAGTCAGTCAATTTTTAGTCAACAAGTCAGTAAAAAAAAAGAATGATAAAAATCCAGATCTGAGCTTTGCGTACAGATAGTTATCCGGAATCCGGTCAACTTTGCCGTAAAGATAGTTCTCCCAGAATCCGGTCAAACCAGAAATTTGGTAAAAACCAAATTTTTTCTGAAGTCGATTAGACGTTTGACTTAGACGTAAGGAAATATGCTTAATCAATTTTTTTACTTTATCTTCTTGCCGGAATTTTTTTTTCAGACGAATTAGAGATTCGTTACAGGTGTAAGGAGACATGCCTACCGTGTCGGAAATCAATTTTCTTGCCTGATAAGTAGTTCACCCGAATTCTGGCCAGGACCGGATATTTGGCACAAGTAAAAGTCTTTCTGATGTTGATTAGAGCGTCGATATAGGGATAAAAATACCTGCTGATTATATATCTAAATTTATTTCGCCCGAAACCTGACAATCACCAGAAATTTTGTGCAAGTAAAAGTTTATTATAAAGTCGATTAGAGGTCTGACGTAGGGGTAACAATACTCGGAAAATCCATACCCGCTTTTGGTTTTCTCGGCGGATCGATCGTTTGTCTTTAATCCGCCGGAAACCAGGGGTCACTGGAAAACCGGAACACCGGAACCTCCGCCACCGGAACTTTACTTTGTACACAACACAAACACAAATATAAATTAGACGAATAGGGAAGACCACTGGTGGTTCTGTTTAATTGCGGAAGATTTGAAATCTTCCACTCTTTTGTTAATAATCTTAGCAGGCAGAACCAGCTGAAATTTCTGTACCCAAAAAGAGTTACTGATCCAAGTTGGAAAATGCAGCAGATACTTGGCAAATTTAAAATTGATTTATGTGAGCGTTTTTCTTATTAGAAGCAGAAAAAAATTGCCGAATGGGGGACATAGCAAGAAGGGGGACATTTCACTGTAATGCGTACTTATTCTGGCTGATAGGTCTATTACGATGAGATTATATGTTTAATTGAAGACCCGTCCCGATGAAAATATCCGGGAATAAGTCGTATGGAGTAGTACGAAAAAGTAGCATGCAGTAGTAACTGTTGCTACTGCATGCTACTACTAGGAAACTGGATGCTATCGGATACTACTACATAAGATTAACCCAGTCGGAGGCATGTTTATCAAAGTGTTCCATACTACTACATATCATTAATTAAACTACTCCATACTACTACATACCATTACATGCAACTTTTTCGTACAATTACCATAGGCTACTACTACACAGTCAAAGGATTTTTGGGATCCCAAAACGTAAGTGGAGGGATACCTATGACATCGCAAAAGTTGTCCGTCTGTCCGTCCGTCCGTCCGTCCGTCTGTCTGTCTGTGAGCACGATAACTCTCGAAGGGAATGAGATATTTTGATGAAACTTGGTGTGAGCATTCTTTGGGTCAAGAGTAAGGTCGAGTTCGTAGATGGGCCCTGTAGCCCTACATTTAGGGGTGGGGGAGGAGATTCAAATTAAGGGGCAAGCAAAATATTTTTAAACAGCTAATGTGATAGTCGACTATGGGGTAAGAAGACACGCTGAACACGAATATGAAAACCATTTTCCCGCCGGACAAGTAGTTCGTCCGGAATCCGGCCAAAACCGGAAAGTTTGTTAAAAGTAAAAGTTTTGTTTGAAGTTGATTAGATGTTTGATTTAGGGGTAAGAAGGCATGCTGAACACGAATATGAAAACCATTTTCTTGCCGGACAAGTAGTTCGCCCGGAATCCGGCCAAAACCGGAAAGTTTGTTAAAAGTGGAAGTCTTATTTGAAGTTGATTAGACGTTCGATATAGGGGTAAGAAGGCATGCTGAACACGAATATCAAAACCGTTTTTTCGTCAGACAAGTAGTTCGCCCGGAATCCGGCCAAAATCGGAAAGTTTGTTAAAATTAAAAGTTTTATTTGAAGTTGATTAGATTCCGATTTAGGGGTAAGACGAGATGCTGAATCCGTATATGACAGTAACTTTTTTGCCTGGCATATAGTTCGTTCGGAATCCGGTTGAAACCGGAAAATTTGTGATCAGTTAAATTTTTATTTAAAGTTGATTAGATGTTGGAAATAGGGGTAACTAGATACGCTGAATTCGTTTCTGAGCTTTAGTTTTACGTCGGACAAGTAGTTCTGGAATTCCGCCAGAAACCGGAAAATTCGCAGAAGTAAGCCAGGATCGTTTCAATCGACTTTTAGGGGTAAACACACAAGCTGAATCTTGGTTTTCTTAATGATTAGCTGTTTGGCCTTAATCTGTTTCTAAATTTTAAGAGTATAAATGTTCATGGAGCCTGGCGAAGACCGGGTCTGACGAAGACAAAACCTAATTGTCTGGATCGGATATCGAAGTTTTGGGATCCCATCGGAACCTTTGGTCTTGTTTATCGAGGTTATCTGGATCCCTTTTTAAAAAATTTCTCTTTTCCCATCGAAACCTTCGCTCACTTTGCTTTTGCTTTGGGCCTCTTCTTCTTCAGTTTTGTTGTTAAATTATTAGCTTTGATGTACTTGGATTATTTAGTCTTTAAATGGTTCGTGAAATTGGTTTCTAGTGAAAGAAGAGGCGTAGCATGAGCATTACTTGAGCAATGTAATAATTTATTTACTAGTTTATTAACGTCATGTAGCAGAGCATTGTTATGAGAAAGTAGGCTGTTATTTGAATGGTTAAACTTTATCCTGTTTCAGGTTCCCTTCATTTAAAATGAGAGAAATCACATGGAGAGTCTTGGTCCAGATAGCTGCGATCGCGTGTGTTTTAGGTAAGTGCGATTTGTTCACATGCACGTACCTCAAGCATTCCTTACGTTTCATTTTGGACTTGCCTAATAATTGGACTTTCATGATCCAGTCATGTTCCATGGAACCCCCTCAGTTTGTTTGTTGAGTTTTACTCTGGCAATCTGAAGACTGGATGCGGTAATCCGTGTTTGTCGGCAAATGTTTGAGTCCGTCGGCACAAACTAGGGTAAAAGGCTAAATATTCCTTTAGCCCAAGCTGACTGCGAATCATATTTGACAGTACGGATACATCAGCTGAAATTTATTAAAGCTATTTTTCGGCCCTTCTTTACAAGGGCCCTCTTCAGGCTCAAAGCCGCTCAAGGTGATAAAAACGAAGCCTGTGAAAACAAGTTTTGTTTTTCACAAAACAAAATTTTGAAAACAAGTTTTGTTTTTCACAAGTTTCGTTTTTTCCATCTTGAGCGGCTTTGAGCCTGAAGAGGACCCTTGTCAAGAATGGCCGAAATATAGCTCTAGTAAATTTCAGCTGACTTATCCGTTTTTCGCTGTCAAATATGGTAACAGGCTAGTGACGGCCCTGGCTGTGACAAAGGACAAAATATTTTATTTCTGGCCCACGCAACGCAAAAAGCGTAAGCAAAAGAATAAGAAAAGAATAAAATTAATATAAATCCTCTGTCATTCTTCTCTACTTGGTGAATAATAAAACTGTACCCCCCCCCCCCAAGTATAATCAAGTTCCTTGGGTTTTTCCTCCATTGAATAGACCTCAGACCAGATGTCCCCCGCGGTCTAATCTTATTAAATCCTCTCAATCCGAGCAATCTGCGATTATTTAGTCCCAGGGACAACAAGTCCAATCTGTAAGGGATACACTTAGTCCAATGTCTCGGCAAACGGAATTAGGACTGGAGCAATTCTGCTAGAGCCAGTGACTAATTGCTGATCTAAGAGTCCTTGATTGGTACCATTTTTCTAGTCTTTTCCCAGCGCTGTTTCTAAAGAAGTAAGCCACGGTTTCCGTCTCACGATGTCTTTGATCAAGAGTAGTTATTAGTGGTCCTTTTGTTATGGACCTCTTCAGTTTATTATGTTTTTTAAAGAAACACCCTGACAATTATTATATATTCTTAGAATCTCGGTTCGTTGGATCTTGGAGTGGTTTGTTGCGACTCGGTCTGGCAAGGGCTTGGATGGAGTTTAATGTTCAAATATATATGATAAGCTAGAAGGACCCCTCATTTTATTTTTTAAACAGATGCAGATGTAACGTAGAAGCCGTATGTAGATGTCGTTTCTGTTCTAGTTAAGATTATTCACTTAAAGTTTAACCGAATAGAGTTGAAATAAGACGGTTTAGTTACCCTTTGCTTTTTCCGATGAAAGATGAAAATGCGTTAGTTCGTTCCTCCGCTCTTGGAAGATTTCTTCGGATCGCTCTGTCATATAGGGAAGGATTTTTGTAGGTGTGTTATTCTTGTTGTTTCTTGTTATTTTTCTTTGTATTTGCCATGGCCCTTGTGGCTTTTTAGCGCAAATAAATCTATCTATCTATAATTGATTTTCGTCGAACATATATACTTTTACGATTTCATACTTTCGGTTCTGTTGTGGTATCTTTTATGCATGAAATATTTAGCAATGGCAAAAGATTGCCGAAGATAAGTCTTTTTGCGGTCACACGCAGTGACCGGTTTTCTTCAGAAATTACCTTCCAGTCTAAAACTGAACAACTCTTTCACTGTTTCGAGTCCACCAAGAGCGTGTTCCACCCTACTTACCGTGGTTACTACGCTAGTTACCGTAGTAACTACGCTAGGCTGGAACGCTTTTTTATTTTTTCGGTCAAATATCAGGCCGCGGGCTGATCGGACCAATCACGTTGCAGAGATGCGTAGTTACTACGCTTACTGCGCTCCCGAGCATTGTAAGCAAATAGTCACTATTTTGAGAAGGTTGGAACGGTCAGCGTAGTAACTTTTCGCGAGGCTGGAACGGAAATAGTAACTAATAGTTACTATTGGTAGAGGGGTGGAACACGCTCCAAGTATTGACCAACTTCTTGCATCACCTGATCCGGACTGAATCTATACTAGGGCCTACATTTTCGTCCTGCCAAAAAAAGTTCCATCCCGGTTCCAGCACTTTAAGCGTGCGACAAAATTCCCGAAACCCCCTCCAACTCCCCCACAGTGTACGGACCCAGTCCGATCAATAAACTATAGAGTTCGGGCCTATGATCCTTTCCGCCAATTTCCGATCCTAATCACTCCACCCTATAAGTGCCAAAAGATTTCCGGGATCCCCTTCAAATCCCACCTCAGTGACCGGATCCGGTCTAGACCTGTAAGTGGAATGTCTAGGGCATGTGCTCTTGCTGATTAACAAATCGAATCCGGATTGGATCAATCGTTCGAGATTGGCGCTAGTCACAAGATTTATCTAGTAGTGACACATCTAGAGTTCATGCTTGTTCGTCCCGCCAAGTCCCGTTCCCATCCTTCTTCTTTGAGCGTACCACAAGATTTCTGGTCTCACCCCAACTCCCCCCCCCCTCAGTTGCCGGATCCAGTCCGGATCTGCAAAGGAACATTTGAGACATGTGCTTTTGCCAGCTATCAAGTTTCATCCAGATCGGACTACTTGTTCAAAGGTCATGCATGCCACAAGATTCCGGATTCCCCTCCACTCCCTCTGGATGTTTATATCCAGGAAATAACAATTTCAAGTCAATCTAGTCAAGTCCCTAACATGCCTGACAAGTTTCATTGTCTTAGCGAGGGGTTGCCCACTCCCCGGCACCAGCTGTACTTCCTTTCGCGGCACCGGTCGGCAGCGGCCGAAATCGGTGGTGCCGGCACCGGTGCCCGGCCATAAATTTTAATATTCCAACAAGTGGCAACCGGTGCCGGCTGGCATCAGCCGGTGTCGGCAGCGGTCGGGCATCTTGGCACCAGGCACTTACTGTACACCAAAATCGAGAGAGGTCAGCCTAGTCTATCCCATTTGGAAATATCCTAATTCGAGATCAGCGGAACAACCGACCAACAGACCGACGAAAAAGGGATCGTCTATGGCACTTGAGCCGAAGGCCGCAGGTGCCATAAAAATAATGTCTGGTATGCGAATTTTCGGGACAAGGATGGATGAGACAATTAAGAAAGTAAAGAGGAACATCGGTTCCAACCACACCAAAACTGTCAATGGTAGTTTTGGTAGTCTACCACATAGTAGGCTACAATATCTGTAAAACAGCTTAATCCGTCAATCATCATTATCTTGCTCGTCTTGTTGATGTCTTGTTGACATAGGATTTGAAACAAGTTTAAGGATTCGTTCGGCTGATGTTTCGCGTTCTCCCAGAGGTTCATTGGCGTGTTTCGGACTTCGTCATTTAGAGTATTAAAAAATATAATGAAGAGAAATTACTTCAAAATAGTAGTTATGACTTTTCGCTGCGTTAAGTCGACTGTTCCATGGGATAAGGCTGTGCTTTATTTGAGGCTGATGATTGAAGTCTTTTTTTTATGCGTGAAAAAGTCAAGAATATTATGGATCTCTGGAGTCTACGCAGTGAAAAGCCATAATTACTATACATTAACCAAGTTTTATAAATTTTTCTTCGGTGTAATATTTAGTTTCTAGATTTAAGGGATTAATTCAACTTGTCAGGTGTCAATACGTACTTTAAATGTGGTGCGTTCTGGTATTCATTTTAGCCCTGTACGGTTTATAAGGGGAGGGTGTTTGGGGGATCCCAAAACGTAAGTGGAGGAATACCTATGACTTTGCAAAAGTTGTCCGTCTGTCCGTCCATCTGTCAGCACGATAACTCTCGAAGGGGTGGAGATATTTTCTTCAAACTTGATATGAGGATCCATTGGGTCAAAATACAGGTCAAGTTCGTAGATAGCCCCATACTTAGGTGTGGGGAGGGGTTTCAAATTAATATCAGGGTCAGGATACATGCTGAATCCGTATATGACAATTCTTTTCGACCCGGATAAGTTGTTCGCCCGAAATCCGGCCAAAACCGGAAAAAAATTGTTAAAAGCAAAAGTTTTATTTGAAGTTGATTAAATGTTCCATGTAGGGGTAAGAAAGAAGATATGCTGAATCCATATATGACAATTATTTTCTACCCGGACATATAGTTCGCCCGGAATCTGGCCAAAACCGGAAAATTTAAAAAAAAGTTTTATCTGAAGTTGACAAGAGACTCGATGTAGTGGTACGGAGACATGCTGAATCCGTATATGAAAATTATTTTCTCGTCGGGCAAATAGTTTGCCCGAAATCCGGCCAAAATCGGATTTTGTTTTTTAAGTTAAAGTTTATCTGAAGTTGATTAGAGGTTCGATATAGGGGTAAGGGGCTTTTTGAGCTGCTTTAGTTTTTGCTGGACAAGCAGTTCACCGCGCATCCGGCCGAAACCGGATATTTGGCAGAAGTAAGGCAGGAAGTTTTGATCAACCTCACAAAGTAGATATGACGTATAGGGTAAATATATTTCAGACTTTGATGGTAAAAATATTCAAGGAGTCTGGCGAAGATCGATCCGATCCACAAGACCCAACTGTCTGGATCAAATATTAAATTTTTGGGATCCCATCGTAAACTTTGGTCTTGTTGATGTGGCGGGTCGCTGCATGGTTTTGCAAGATTTGGAAAGGAGACATTTGTGCGAAAAACGATATAAGAGGTGGATTTTGTTAAGAAATAAGTGAAAGAAATATTTTCCAACTGTCGTCGGTTCGACAGGCTTCTGAAGCAGGGTATGGAAGCATTGGGGGAGTGGAGATGTACTGGTTTGTTTCTAACATAGTTGTGTTTATGTCTAAAATCGACAGAAAATCGTCTAAAATTGTTTTTGCAGTTATCGTGGTATCTGATACCAGGGTCAAAAGGCGTTTTTGCATTTACCGTGGTATCTGGCCAGTTATCGTGGTATCTGGCCAGTTATCGTGGTATCAGGCCAGTTATCGTGGTATCAGGCCAGTTATCGTGGTATACGATATTCAGATACCACGGTCCGACCGTGGTAACTGATCGTGGTATCTGAAAAGTTATCATACTTTCATCAAATTTTGCCAAATTGGTGCCAAATTGGCCCCTTTTGGGGTGATTTGGAAAAGTGCAATTTCGGCAATAGTCGTTTTTGTAGAGCAACCGTGTATCAGTTAACTGCAGAAACGTCTAATTGCAGATCCAGTTACCGTGGTTACAGATACCATGGTGTCTGCAAAAAACTAATATTATGATTAGAATTTGTGGGTGTTGTTTTTATTATATTCTATTTTCCGCCGTGGCCCTTCGCCTTTTTGGAGAGAAAAAAAATCATTTATTTGATTTAAGTCAAGCTTAGGGTAATGACTTTAATTAGATTCCTGAATATTTCTTTCTGCATCTTTCTGTCAGGAGCCACTGCGCTATTATCATCCTAAACTTTCCTCCCTGTTGTCCAAATGCCCTCTATGAAGTTTTTGTTTTGTCGACAAGAAACGTGTTGGTATTGTAAAACTTCCCAATTGCCGAAATTTCTCTTCCTTTTCTCTCCAAGGAATGTAATACCAGTCATATAATTTGTCTAATATCCTCGGAACTAACTGGAATTGGTTTCTGGTTTTCTGGATAAACTGGTAACGATGGTTTCCTTTGGAATGTAAGTAGGTCTTTCCTATTGATTTAACATCACAATAAACGATCTCATGTTTTGTTATTATACTTTATGACCCGAGTTCAAGAGCATTCTTGGAAAGTTGTCCAGGGTTTTGTCATATTTGTTTCAGGGTTGCACGTGGTTGTTCGTTATATTCCGGGCAATTTCCTGCTTTTAGTTGATCCAAAATGAGCTTACAGTCCCGAACAGGAATGAAAATGAAGTTTTTGTTTTGTCGAACATGGAATATTGTAACAATACTTTATGGGTTACCTTTTATGAATTGATTTTAAAATACTTTTATGAATTGATTTAAAATAAAAGTAATCGTCTAATACATTTAATAAAGAGGATTAGCTTCGGGTAAAGAATGACGGATCAGTTTAGTCAATAACGATATGAAAACTCAAGTACGAAAGACAGTCTGATATAAATATTTTCGGAAGAGTATTTGAGAAGAGAAGAAATGAATTTGGTTGTAGCCTAAAGGTTTAGACTATTCTGTTTGGTCTTTTTATTATCTTCTACATGGCCTTTTCGGCTACTAAGTTCTTAAAGAGAAACATTGTATATCAAATTAAAATAGTGTAATTATATGGTATGCTTGTAGGTTCAGTCGCAGCAGAACCAGACTTCGCTGGGGACGTACATAACCTGACAATCCCCGTAGGAAGAGACGCCGTTTTCGTCTGCACAGTTAGTAGTCTGGGAGGATACAAGGTGAGCGTGAATGACTACCGGTTTTTTTTACGGTATTTTTGCCAAAAAAATTTTTCGCCAAATACCGACTGTGTGGTCGGAGTAAGATTTCGGCGTCAGATTCTCTGCGACTTCACACGAAGGCAAGAGAGACGTGGAGGGAGGAATTTTATTTTAAAGCCAAGAAACTTGGCAGGAATATCAGAGACCTGACAAAACTGACTTGGAAATAGTCGTTTCTCCGACTCGACCATCGTGGGGGGAGACCCCTTGCATGCTTTTAGTCCCTACCGACAGGATACTAAAAGCAGGAAAAGGTGTACTTGAAGTATCTTCTTGGCCGACCCCTCGCATGCTTTTAGTCTCCTACCGACAGGACACTAAAAGCAGGAAAAGCTGTACTTCAAATATCTTATTGGCCGACCCCTCGTTGGACTAGCATGATTTTAGTTGCCTACCGACATGATAGTAAAAGGAGGAGAAGGTGTAGTTATACAAAATGTAAGCTGCTGACCCATCACGAGATACTAAACAGGAAAGGCACGGAGCAGCTTGCCACTTTTTTCGAATCCTCGATTTCTGAAAAAAAAATTTCCCCGTTTTGTTCTTGCCTTTCCTGGTTTTAGTATCTTGCCTGCTTTCCTCATGCACCATATGGCTTGCCTTTCCTGGTTTTCTCTTTCCTTTCCTTTCCTGCTTTTAGTCGATCCCTAAAATTGTAGGCTATGTTACAAAAGCAACCAAAAAACAAAAGAAAATTTACGTTTATCCAAATAATACGAAACAGAAACCGGAACAAGACTATTGAAAGTGACCGCTGTGTGACATTCTCAGACAGATGAACGTCCAAGGATTTTTTATTCCTATGTAGGATTTTTTCTCCCAGCCTCCGTTTCAATTTCTCCCCCGTATTCAAACCAAAAATCTTACGTATTTTCGCAAAAATTCGTATTTTTATTCATGTTCAGGATACGGCTAGGCTACTACTTTTATTTTCAATATTAAAAATTCCGAGTAATGTTGAATCGATTCATAGTGTTAACCGCGAACTTGGAAACCGGAAAAGGGATAGCCCGGAGTGGTTCCGGAACTCCTCAGAAGTTCCAGCTTAGGAAGGTAGGAAATTAAGACGCTACTGGTCGAAGGTTTCGTCAGTTTATCCCTTGGTTCACACTGCTGCGATTTCGTGCGAAATTAAGCGTTGTGCGACATACGAAAGAAATCATGCGACAAGCAGTTTCAGATGACTCTTTTGGTGAAAAACGAAGAAAAAATGAAGATTTGTGGATTTTCTTAAACTGAAAGAAACAAGATTGAAAACGTTGAATAATTCTTAGATGGCTGAACACAAAAATCTTCTTAGTAAACCTTCATTCAATCCAATCTGAACTAAATTTAAACTTTGATTAAAGTTCCCATAATCAGATTGTCCACAAGGTCTTTGCAGTAGTTCTGATGTCAGCTCTCGGGTGTTTCCTTGTCCCCTGCAGAATCATCTTGACAGACAAAATCAGCTTCCTTTTGCGTCAGCGTTGTGGTGTGAACATTCATGCGATTCTCTCGTACGTCGGAAATCAAAGATTAAATCGTGTCGCGCATAACACAGCAGTGTAAGCCAGGAGATATTAAAGTTTAACTGAAAAGCCAACTTATTTGTGTGTCATTTAATAGGATACACTGAATTATTTGGATTCTGCAAAGGGATTTTTTGATTTTCCATGTTATGAGGCTCAGAATATCTCCGGCTGTCCCCACAGCGAAAATTCTACTATGACGCGGGAAATTTTAATCTCAACACAAATGTGGCTTTTCAGTGAGCAGTGGTGAGATTGGTGACGATTGCTTAGTGCCTTATTCGTGAATAGCGGAACAACGAAGTAACGCATTTTCAGCGGGTCTTCAAGCCAGTTTAAGTGAACAAGTGATGGGTAACTAGACTGTCCTATCCCAGCCCTTTTCGGTTACACTTTAAAGGATACCTCACACTATAAAGTTTTTCTGCTCATATGTTCCTAGATAGTTGATTTTTTCCGGCTTCGGCTGTTTGTCGCCTCTTTCCATGTCCCTTGCCTTGAATGACATAATCTTGGCAAAATTGCTTAACCGGTCTCCGGACGAATAAACACCTCAGAAATGATGATTGGGCGGGTGATACGTGAGTAAAGAGAACAAACGTGGCAAGCGTGATACTCAGTGTATTAGACGAGACATGATACAATTTTATCATGAAGTGCAGAATCTTTGGAACGATAATGGATGGAAATATTATAGGCTACTGACGTGGAAAGAATTTCTATATTTGTTTTTATTTTATTGCCGCGTAGTATCTTTTCCGTTCTTCCTGTCCAATATGATTTGGCCAGGTGACTACCCTTCCACTTTCCCTCGGTGAGCGCACCAACGGTCCTAACATCTAATATTAAAAAAAATAAAATTCTTATATATTTTATATATATTTAGCGTCACCTACACATTCCTCTATCTCTACATTTTTTTTTTAATATTCTTTCTTATTTCCTCTTTTACACTAATTTCTCATTTTGCCATTTTCATCACATCTTTAAAACGTTAAAATTGTCTTAACTTTTTCCTTCCTCCTGCAGTTTTACCGAAAATTTAATTTTGACGCTATAAAAGGGCTACACACCGGATTAACTGGATGAATGCAGCATAAACTAGTTAGTATCCCTTATCAGGAAGTTAGAGAGAGCGGGCAAAAATTGTCTTAACTCTTTCCTTCCTTAATATAACCTTTCCGTAAAATTTTCTTTCTTTTAAAACTTATTATTTATAAAGATATTATCCCTCTTTAATTTTATATGTTTTGCAACCAAACCAAGAACAGGACGTGTCCTTTAAGGCCAAGTAAGGCATCTCCGGATAAGCTAGGAGGATGCAACTTCGATAGTGTTGGTACCCGACTATCCCGATTCACTGGGAAGCCTTTTTCCGGGTCCGAGCGTCTATGAGGGGAGAGGGCAATCCGGAAACTTGTGACACGTTCGAGTCCCGAAGGACGACCCGATTTGAATGCAATTTGATAAAGCTCTCATTTACATGTCCGAACTTTAGCTTGCAACTGCGAGGAGAGTTGGAGCGGGGGGAAGGGGGGTCGAAATTTTGAGACATGCGTACAGACGAAACAAGTGAAAAGTAATCGGAAGGAAAGTTGGTGGGTAGGAAGTCATTTGCCTTGGATTTTTCAGTTGGATTCAGATAAGGGTTATTCGGAGCCGGGGGGGGGGGGAGAGCGCTGCAGTTTTACCAAAAATTTAATTTTGACGGCTATACACCGGATTAACTGGATCAGTGCACTATAAACATGTTCGTATCCCTTATAAGACAGTTAGAGAGAGCGGGCAAAATTGTTGCGCCTTTGACCCCCAAACGGGTGCAGGCATAGGGATGAACATGGCTTGTAAAAGATCCACAGGTCCGAAACTCGGATTTTTTTTATCTACATTATGGTGATAGTTGCAAAGGGTCCTTGCATATTCCGGAAAGAGAGCTTCGTCATTTTGGGATCTCTTCTGTATGATACCTCTCCGATCTGACCAGTTTGCCTTAGAAGATCAGGCGGTCGCACCAACTAAGGTACTTAAAAATGGTAGTTGACTCGAATTTAAGTTTGAAGCAAGACATCGAGTTTTTCACGGTTAAAGGCGGCTACGAGATACGCCGTTTTTGCCTGCTACTAAATATATTACATGTTTCTCAATACATGTAAGCTTTTTCTTCAGTCAAAGTGTCACAAACAATGATAAATCGTCAAAAAATCACTTCGTTTAGTTGTTAATTACAAAGTCTCTAACTCCTTTGCTCACTGCCTGTTTCTCCATTTTCGAAGTTACCCCAACATTAGTGATTCTCACTTAATGAATCATCAGTGAATACTTATATGGTAATGGTCAATTATCAAAATTTACATGTCAACCTCCTTGCGGATATTTCTCTACTTTGTACCACTCGAAAGAAGTTGCCACTTAGGATGGGGATGCTTGGTTCCGGAAATCTTGTCTCGCCTTAACCCCAGCAAACGGTGGGCTTGAATGAAGGCAAAGCAGAAGATAAGATTAATAATCTTTAATTTCCTTCATAGCTCGTACAATTAACTCGCTAGCATATGACCGCCATACAGTTAAACAACTAGTATGTATAATAACATAAAATCAAGCAAAAAAAAAAGAAGTCCAAAACAGAAGATAGACCTGATAGCCTACCTAGTCTTCCAAAATTAAAAGCAACACTTTGAAGCGTCTCGTGTCCTTGTGTGTGAAAGAATTGTCGGCGGACCTTGAAGCTTTCGGTGAAGTTTGTCTTGCATGACGGCATCGACTAAAAGGAGGAACGGCACGGCACGACGAAGTGTAGGAGGCACGGGTACTAAAAAGAAGCACGAAAACTAAAAAGGCTCTTTCAGGCTTCAGAGTGAGGTGCAGGGACAATGTTCTAACGTGCCTTCTTTTAGGCTGTGGAGTTACGAACTCTCATTGACTTGTCTACTTCTACTACTTGCTAATCTCTTTTTATTACTCGTGCCTCCTGCGCCATGCCGTGCCTCTTTTTAGTCGATCCCCTGCGTGACTGACACAAATCGGCACGGCCGAAAAAGTGTTATAAGGTCGTGGGTACAAAACGAAACAATGAGGAAAGGCGGGGACTTCAGTAGCGTATTATTCCTTAAAGTTTAACTGAAAAGTTTAACTGAATTATTTGGATTGTTCAAAGGGATTTTTTTGTTTTCCACTATCTGCTCTAGTTATGGCGTTCAGAATATCTGCGGCCGTCCCGACAGCGAAAATTCTACTATGACGCGAGAAATTTTTATCTAAACACAAATAAGGCTTTTCAGTGTGCAGTGGCGATATTGGTGAAGATTGCTTAGTGCCTGAACAAAAAAAAAGTCATAAATCTTTCTTGTAAGGCATACAACAAATTAGAGGTACCACAAATCACACGGAAATTCCACTATTTGAAAATCGATTATTCCTGAATAGCGGAACAACCAAGTAACGCATTTTCAGCGGGTCTTCAAGCCAATTTAAGTGAACAAGTGATGGGTAACTAGATTGTCCTATCCCAGTCCTTTTCGGTTAAACTTTAAAGCAAAACTCTTACTAGAAATAATCTTTTTCCTATGAAATGGATCAGAAAAAACATTTCCGAAAATACCATTACTTTCCATCTAAAATTAGCGATTTTCTTGTTAGCGCCTGTCGACTATGTCCAGCCTTCCTGCTCTCCGACGCGGCGGCTGGGCGCAACAAATTTGAAAACTGGTCGCGCCGTGGTTAAAAAGTGTGAAAAAAGCAAATAAAAGAAGTAATAAACAAAAGCTTCTCAGATCCTTATCTGTGAACGAGTTGTCAGCAGATGCTGATGATCCCGGCAAACGTTTCGTTGTGTGACGGGTAAAACTCGGCAAGACCAAAAAAGCGCTAAAATTTCGTAGGCACAAAAGGAAACAATGGAAAAAGGTGGGGATTTTAGAAGCTTATAATTCTGTATGGGAGCTGGATATATTATAAAAACCAGAATAAGCAAGAGGGGTCCTTTAAGGGAGATAGGAATAAGAAAAAAGGCAGGAGAATGCCCGGGCCCCACTACGAACACACCTGTTCGTATTCGGTTTTTAGACGTTTTTAAGACCGGTTTTTTGGCGGGTTTTAAACGTTCGTCTCTCAACTCGTTCATAAAATCTTGGATGGAATAATCCATCTCCCGTTTTTAGTGGAGTGTTCCTTGGAACAATCTGCGAGCGCTGTTAGGAGCTTTCGGCTTTCTGTTTCCGGTTTTCGGTTTTCACCATATTTTGTGGAGGTCATAACTCGGGAACCAGTGCAAGTATCAGGTTCGAAGCTGGTACACTTGTGGGTATTGGAGTCTAGTTGTGCCTTTCGGGGGTTCCACCCCCCACACCCACCCGGTTCAGGGGCAAATGGGCCCAGATTGCCCAATGAATAATGTTCATAACTTGACCAGACCTGGGCACAGGACGATGAAACTCCTTTTACTTGTAGATCCCAGGGCTGGGAAATTGCTTTCAAAGTTGCACCTCCCCCACCCACCCCGTTCAAGGGCAACTGGGCCCAGATTGCCCATGAGTAAAGTTTGTTACCCGTGACAGGAATCAACAGGTATCAAGTTGAAACTTGGTAGGTATGTGAGCATTGGGGTCTCTTTTTGCTTTTTGCGGGCCCCAAACCCCACCCCCACTTGGTTCAGGGGCAACTGGGCCTAGTTTGCCCATGAGTAAAGTTTTTGACCAGTGACTGGAATCATACTCTAAGTTGGTATAGCCGAGGATATTTAGGTCTAGATATGCAATTTGATTGGTCCCGACCCCCCCCCCACCCTCTCCCGTTCATGGGCAGCCGGGCCCAGATTTCCATGAGTTAAGTTCGTCTATGGCACGTCTCACGTTCAACTCTTGTATACTTGTGGATATGTATATATGTACAGATGCGGATTTTGGTGTAACAACAACAAATAAGACCACGCGGCGTACTTTTCTCTTCAATGATGAGTTGGAAACTGGACGGTTTTGTCATATGACCGATGATATGCCGACCTTAATGAAGTTGTGACAAGGTTGGTATCGAGGGTGGTATCAGGCAATAAAACGATTTGGTTTTATTACACTTGGTATTATCTTGCTAATGGAAAAAGGGTTTAAGTTCGGACTGGCTCAGTGTTGAAACATAGACCGTTCTTGCAAGATTTTGAAGATCTTTTTTAGATTTCGAAATGCGGTTTTTTTAAGCTTTTAAACTGGGATGATTTCAAATTAGGTTATTTCAATATTTTTTGGTTATTGGGGATGTGAAAGATCTTGCTGTTTGTATATAAGATGTGATAAACATTTTACTTTAACACTCCACGTCTGAGCGCTTGCGCACTTGATCATTTGTTATGAACAACCAGTGAGAGAGGAGCGTCCCAAACGTCTTAAGAACCGGTCTTAAATACCGAATTACGAACAGGTGTGTCCGTATTGGAGCCCGGGCATAACAAAGAGAAGTCCTTTAAGCAGAAAGAGCATGTTAGAGGCCCTCTTTATTAAACACTACTTTCGCTTTTATAATTTGTTCTGTAGACATCTAATGTACATCAGTCCTAATAGCTGAATGCATTGGAAGGTGAAGTCGTCAAAGCGCTAAAAGCTTTCATATAAATTCGGTTTAGTCAATTGCGGACTTCAAAGAGACCCTAATAGAAGACTCTCCGTCCTAAGGACTTTTATGTAGGGATCTTCGGAGTTCCCTTTCTGAAGCGAAGCGGGAAAATTCCCTTTTGTCCTGAGCGAAGAATCCCCCGGTCCAAAAATGAGACCTCACTGATAGCCAAGATTGCGGTCGTAAAGAAATGAAGATAATACGGAGACAACAGGTAGTTTTTTGGACCCGACCGGGAGAAATGCAGTTTTCCTGACATTGAAAAGAAAAAAAGTAGCTCCAGAAATGAAGCTTACGATGAAGAAAGCTGAACGAACGTTCCGCTGTTCAGTTGATTCGGGCAGGCCCGGACACAACGATCCAGAGTCGGAGCCCCCTTTTTATTGCTTATTTTTCTATATAACGTACTTTGACTTGAGAAAATGGATAAGCAAGATTAGAAATGAAAGTAGTAATAGCAACTATATTTTTGTTCGCACATTTTAATTTTTACATTTGCCACGTTTGGCAGAGTCCCTCCCTAGATAGAGGCTCGCATAGTTTGCCTAGGTGAAGTTTGCACTGGATCCAGGCTCCCATCTTTACGCCAACAGTACTCGACGACATGGAAAGTTGCGCCAGGAAAACCCAGACTCCTCCAAATAATATCCGACAATACTGCAACTCGTCACTAAAGACGACACCATGACGAGACTTCGTCACCAAGGAAATACACAAGTGCGCCTCAGAACAGTATTTTTTTTATTTTTTTTTAAACGATGCGACAATTCTAGACAACCAGTCGGCGTTTACATTCGAAATACTCGTTTTGTTCACATCGGGCAGGGTATAGGGAATCTATTCGACTCCGCATGGTCGTATGGTCAGTATTTTAAATACAATAAAAGAACAGTATCATCCGACAGTGCGCCATCGCGTCACGACAGTCGACACCATGGCGAAACTCCACCACCAGGACACTACACAGTTACGACTCAGGGACAGTATTTTAAAAGCAACAAATCGACAATATTTCCAGCGATACATCGAAATGACAATACGCAATATCAGGATGGCCTGATTTCGTTTAAGTATAAATACCAATGTTTATTGATATAACCATACGCTTGTGCCGATGGTCTATCACCAGCCATGCATTCTGTAAATGTTGGCTGTAATTTGAACTTCAATTCGACCAACTCCAGACACTGAGCGGCTCGCTACTTCCATCAAAATCCGGAACTCCCAGGATCGGAACCTCCACAGAAAAGTTTGGCCCGAAGTTTGACCTCCAAATCTCGCCGTGACATCAAATAATATATGGCACGACCCAGATCTCCAATTTAATATAGGTCCGACCAGGGACCCATAAATTTCCTGTAATGCCTTGCCATTCAGGGGGCTTCTCAATAAGAGATTTCTGATGCGCTCTTGACCGACTGTCCGGTAGTTCGAGAAATACCCACGGGGATAGAATACGCGACTATCCAGATAGACAACATTTGGGATTGGCTGCTGGCGCCTTGAGGGAGGAGTCTCTTTGGCGCTCACGTCCAATGAGGCAAACAAGAACGCCGATTCGATCCAAGCGGAATTTTTGGAAAGTATGAGAGGGTTGGGCAACATAGCAACATAGAAGCATAGGAAATGACAAGCCCCCTGAATGGCGAGGCATTACAGGAAATTTATGGGCCCTGGTCCGACACATATCTGTCCTATATGACTCAAGGGTACATGACTGACCGAGTGCCCCGTAATAAAATAATAAATCCAAATGGGATCCACTATGACTAGAAACTTGATAATGAAACTGTTTGATGTGAGTTTTATTGTCTTATATACGACTTTTTGTAGCTGTGAAAAAATATTTAACAGGACCACTTACATGGACACAGTCTAGTACACTAGCCCCTTTTCAGGCATGGTGCTCAAACGTCTAGCACCATGCCTGGGTGCTAGACATTCAAGCACTGTACCTTGGATTTCATGTAGGGTGCATGGATTTCAGTCGTACAGTGCATGCATGAAAAACACAGTTTCTGTCATCACAACTGAGAAGCGGCTCGGACAGGGCTGAAGTTACTACCATGAATTCGAGAAATCAAAGACAATCCTATTATTTTTTTCGTAGCAAAAACAAAAGGACGCGACTGAGGATGGAGATGGAAAACCTCATTTCCTTTTCTACAAAGTCAAGGGTTTTTCATGTAGCCTCAGCTTTTTCTACCTAGCAGCCAACCAGAATATTGGCTCCTGGGGCCTGCCTGGAGCAGACTACATGGAAAATAGATAGGGTGCTGTCAGATTTTTCATCTCCATCATCATTCGCGTCCTTTTGTTTTTGTTATGAAAAATATGATAGGATTGTCTTTGAATTCTCTAATTCTTGGTGGTAATTTCAGCCCTGTCCGAGCTGGTGCACAATTGTGATGACAGAAACTGTGTTTGTCATGCATGCACTGTTTACTGAAATCCATGCACCATACATGAAATCCAAGGTACAGTGTTTGCACGTCCAGCACCCAGGCATGGTGCTAGACGTTTGAGCACCATGCCTGGAAAGGGGCTAGTGTACTAGACTGCATGGACAAGGTCAAAATAAACTAACGAGAAGACAGAGAACAAAGGAAAACATTTCGCTGTTGCATGAGCGACCACTAATAATAAAAGATAAAAATTTGGCATGTATTTTGTTTTGAGGCTTGTACGCAATTCCTATCTAATATTAGGTCACTACGTATTGTCAGAAGTTTCAGAACAGACAACACAAGGTTGCGCGGTTTCAACAGACAACACGCAACAACATCTAATGTAAGTGTAATTATTAAGTTATTTCTATTTCTCTTTTCATTTTTGTTGTTTTGTTTTTTTGTAAGTGATTTTGTTTTGTGTTAGTTGCTATGGCCAGTTGGCTTTTTGCAATAAATATCATATCATCATATCATACAACACTTGGAATGTTATCTGTTGTCGCGTTTTGCATTGCATGAAATGTTATGCATAACAAGCATTGCCAGGAAGAGCCAAAAAATCACCAAAAAGCATCTATTGAATTTTCGTTATCACGACGACAAAAAACAACAACAACAGGGGATGCTTTTTTGACGGTTTTTCCGCTCTTCCTGGCAATGCTTGTTCTGCATAACATTTCATGCATAACATTTGTCGCGACAACAGATAGCATTCCAAGTGATGTCTGTTGAGTGTTGTCAGTTGAAACCGCGCATCCTTATGTTGTCTGTTATGAAACTTTTGACAATGTAGTTGTGGCCAAGCAACGGTATACATTCTGACCAACTGCAGAACTCATGAGACAGTGGAATTGAAGCGACACATGTCATAAAGTGGTGGTAGAATTTTTTTGCTAGTTGCAAATAATGTTGTCCCGTGTTTGGAATTTCAGAAAGAAAAGATACAGTGGATTTGCAATAGTTATCCCAGGGGCGTCACTAGCATTTTACCTTTGAGGGGAGGACGTCAAGCTTGTGCCGACGGTCTAAAAAATGTGCCGACTAAAAAACGCCGTTGCCGCGAACCGGTGTTATATTAAATGTAATGCAACAATTGAGATTAGTCTTTTAGTCTAAATTCGTAAACTGTGTTGCGAGAGCAACACTTTGGTCTTGTCGTGGTTTTTTTTTCCTAGCACCCCGATTTGAGCTCATTGCTAGAAAGTGGTAAGGGTCCAATCTCTGTGCGGTTTTTACGCAAAGTGTGGACCTTAGGCCGAATTGACGAAAATGACATTACATTTTGGCAAGCTCCTTAGAGCTCTTGCCTGGGGCAAAAAAGGATGGTTTTTGCTGGTCGTCGAGCTAGAGCATACGTTGTGAGAAATGAAGTGGAGTTGTATAGCCTGTGTCAGAGAGGGTTATCTGAAGTTGTTCACCAAAGCTTTCGTTTCATCAAACCATGTTTCTGCTTTCGAGTGTAAAGCTCTGTTCTAGCAGGCAAGCAGAGAGGCACCAGTTTCAAATGAAACTGGACTAGACGTGGCTAGAACTGACTCGACTACAACTGAGACGTGATCGGTCCGACCAGCCCGCGGCGCGATATTTTGCCGAAAATATAAAATTGTGTTCCAGCCTTGACGGCAAGAAGCTAGGATCCGTGACGTCATGTGTAGTGGCTACGGTAAGTAGAGTGGAACACGCTCCAAATGAGGTTCCACGACGTCGCCCATTGCTTCCAGTCTACTACAGTTACCGACCGAAGTCGAGCTTTCGGTGGATGCTATATGACAGTATTTTCCTCTTCTTTATTTAACCGAGCCTGTGGCGCTGTCTGGAACATCAACTCAATTTTTCCTACTCATTTTTAAACCGCGTGGCTGACAAACTTGGGGGTTGTCCCCCACGCCCATAGATGACTCCCCTGTAAAGGAGTCACGTCTGTTAGAAACTGTATGTACTCGACCTGTGCTTTTACAGAATTGAGATTTCTGAGAAAAAAAGAAAAATTCTCAACTACCTTAATGCTATTGATCTAAAAAATATGATCCATATCTTTTTTTTTCTTTTAGGTTGGCTGGGTGAAGGCAGACAACAAAGCGATCCAGGCCATTCACACACATGTGGTGACGCATAACCCAAGGGTTTCTGTAACTCACTCCGGGCCACATATTTGGAATCTACATATCAGCAACGTCAGGCAAGAAGATGCTGGGACTTACATGTGTCAGATCAACACTGACCCAATGAAAAGTCAGGTAAGATTTGTCCATTGAACTATTAACATCTACTTTAGCTTCACTGACCATATTATGTTATCTATGTTATTTATTTCAGGCCTTGCTCTGAAAAAGAAAGATGTTCATATCTTCCGTTATGATAATTACCGATATGCATGGCTCCTCCTCCCCCCTCCCGGATAACAAGAGCTAGAAGCTCATATGGCACTTACGAGGCTGGGTAAAAGGATTAAAGTAGGAATTCGTCAGTTCGTGGTTTTGTTGTGATCATTTCTAAGCAAAACCCTTGAGACAAGAATGATTAAGGAACTTTGGAAATCACGAGAATGTATCGTTTGGTAAAAATTATTTTATTTTTGCACATGGATGCGGTGATGCGCACTTTAAGGGTGCTAGAAATTCATCTCTAATCAAAACCATTGAGGCAAAAATGATCCTGGGCCCTTTGGGGTCAGGTTTGGATTAGGTTTCAGGTTTTTAGGTTTAGGTGTTAGGTTTAGGTTAGGATTAGGTTTGTTCACAAGTATTTTACTTTCCGTTTAAGATGCGAACTTTAACGGTGGCAAAAATTCAGGCCTGTTACACCAGCAACGAGCAGCAAAAGTGTAGGCTACAAACATTTTGTCTGCATGTATTTGTACAAACATCAAATCCTGACAAACACTTTTTATGTCAACTCTGTTCTAGTATTGTCTTTTGCTTCGAAATCCAACTTTTCGGCAAAACAAATAGCAGTAATGTCGCACTATGCATAAAATTTCAGTTTCAACTTTCTAATGAAACCGATAAGAATAATTCTGAGGAAATCCGTCGGCACAATTTTGTCAAAAATAAGCTTTTTTCCGGGCCGAAAAAAGCTCAGGAATTCTTTCCTGTCGACAGCTTGAGCCCCTTTCCACAATCTGACTCTGTTCGAAAGTTATTATGGTCACAGACTGACAACTCCTGACAAGCATATCCACAGGCCAAAACCCGTTACTTTAATTTGGGATCTCAAAAAGACGCTACTACCAGACGCAACCGCAAAGGACCGGTACCGACAATAGAAATTCAGTCTACATCCGTGGCGAGGGGTGGACCACTCTTGATGTGCCCCGGTGCCGCGCTGCCCGGTCGGTGCCGGCACCGGTTGACACAAGCCGGCACCGGTTGCCACGTGTTATAACACCAAAATAAGCATGTTTAGAAGCGTTTGAAAGATGAATCGCCTAATTTATGACCGGCACCGGTGCCGGCACGGCTGATTTCGGTCGTTGCCCGCCGGTGCCGAGAAAGGGTGTACAGCAGGTGCCAGGGAGTGGGTAACCCCTCGATCCGTGGCCGTTTCGGTCGTTCTTCCGAAATACTGCATTTCTTGCGGTGAATTACCCATATTGACATTGACAGAGGTTCTAGTTGACGAGTGGATAGCAGTGAGTGAGTCACGTACTTATGTTCTAATTTAGCTACTATACACGTCAAGTGAAAAATTCTGCTCGATATTTCGCCGGCACATGCACAAATATTTCGGAACGTTTCGGGCTAGTTGCGCCTCTACCCATTAGCTCAGTAAAACTCAATAAAAGTTCATACGTGCAATTCTTGTTAATAATTCATACCAACCAATGGGCAGAGATGGGCGAATCCGAATCCAGGATTCGTCCGTCGGATTCGAATATTCTGCTTGTCAGGCTGGATTCGGATTCGGACTCGGATTCCAAACCTTGGATCTTACGAATCCGCTCCAGTTCCTAATTTTTACACACGATGCTTAAGCTAATCTCTATGCTAATCTCTAATCTCTATAGATATGGCCCTCCAGAAGGAGTTTGAGAATATATTCATATAATATATACAAAAACGGATTCGTCAGCTGTGATGCTTATGAAGCCATATTTCGGCCCTTCTTGCCAAGGGTCCTCTTCAGGCTCCTCGCCTCGTGAAGCTAAAAAACAGAATGAGGGGTGGTGAGCATAGGAGTTAAAGACACTGAAATTAAGAACCTGAAGGAAGTGAATTTTTGCGCAGTTGTGTAATTTTGTATGATACTTTGGTGGAAGAAAAAGCTTACATGTATCCCACAACTTTGAGAGTAAAAAACAGCGTTTTATGAGGCGGTATGTAAGCTGTTCTAGCTGGTCCATATTGGCCACACAGCTTTTTTTTGTCGTGAAGCAAACGTAATTAATATCGATGAAACATGACGCATTCCCCACCCCTCCTCTCGATCGCAGTAATAATGATGGTTGCAACCTGAGAATGGGATCAATGTTATTCAAGTTGCTGGATTCATTGAAGCCGGCTGTGTCAAACTCGATTTGTCTTCGAGTCAATTTGTGAAGGCGACCCCCCCCCATCTTCATTGTGCTGAAACTGAAGAGGCCGACCCAGCCCCGCTCTAAACAACAGTTCGTCTTCACGGTTGTCCATTGCCAGGCCTTATGTTAGGCCTTATGGTGGGGTCATAATGAGTTAATGGTGCTTATTTTTTTTTATTTTTTTTTATGAATAAAACTGAGCTGAACGGTGCAAGCCGAATAGTTAAGTGACACCAAGAATAAATAAGGGATAAATAAAGAATAAATAAATAATTTATTCTTGGTGACACCTCGCACTACACATTATTTCTGCTAAGATGTCCTGAGGCAGTTGACCACTTTACAGCTAAGCTACGGTTACAACAAAATTACACACGGCTTCGGCTTTTTTTTTTTAGCTTCTGTCCGTGTCCATTGCCTTGGATGGCAGTCTTGGCAAAATTTGCATAACCGATCTGCGGACGAATAAGCTCCTCGGAAACAATGATCAGGCGCATGATACGTCATGTAAAGAGAACAAACGTGGCAAGCGTGATAACCACTGAAGGTTATTACTAATAGAGGAGATATGATACGCTGATGAAGTAAAGAATCTCGGGAACAGGTTTAGTTAACATACCTCCATCTCAGTTGATATCGGAAGAACAAATTCGAAGGCCATCTAAAAATATCAACCTCTCTGCGCTCGGCAGACATTTTTCATAACATACCTCGCTTTCGGCTTGGACAGGCTATTTTCAATCAATGGCCGTCTCCTTGTTCTATTCCGATATCAACCTCGATGTCAGAAGTTAACCTTTCATATGTCGGATTAAGAGTGTTTTTGTTTCCAGGTTGCTCACTTAGAGGTCACTGTACCACCTGACATTATCGACACGGAGACACCGAGTGAAGTCAGTGTTTCAGAAGGAGAAGCCGTGAAGTTATCCTGCAAAGCTCAAGGTCAGCCTAAACCTAAAATCACATGGCGAAGGGAAGATGGAAGAGATCTCATTGACTTCAGTTTCAAGGAGGAAAAAGGTATTTTTCAGTCGTTCTCAATGCTCCGTGGAGTTTGGGCATATTGCTCGCGACTGCGAGATCAGTTGAAGGAGTTGATGTGTCGGGAAACGTGGAATAAACCAGGAGCAGTCGGTTGCAATGACCAGGATACTATTAAACAAGCCACTTCTCTCCCGGCCAACATTGTTGACAACTAATAGAAACCGAGTCGACCCTTGATGACAACGAGTCAGTCAATACCACCCGCACATAAACTTTTGAGTGGGTCAGACCCTGCACACTAGATTGCTGGACACGCCTTTCCTCCATGGAAACATGGCTGATCGTAAAGCAGACATTACATAAGAACATCAGAACAAATGTTTGAAACAAAATAACTGCAAATATTCAGCTGCATCTTTTTTAACTTTTGATTCATATACCAGCTAAATGTTTTTCTTTTTGTATGATTTTCTTGTTAGTTTTATTTTGAGCTTACCCATAAGGGTGCTTCCAAATCGCGCCACTAGATGACACGACGCTTGTACCGAGGCCCGGCTTGAGGTCACGACTTGGACGGGGGTGATCTAAGACATTGCAAAGGTTAGAATGCTTTCGCCTTTACTCTTCACAAACTTATGACTGTGCAGTAAAAGTACATCTCTTCTATCTGGCAATATTCTTGCTCCGACTACGAAATCTCCGACCCGAATGAGCGTTATCCACTATAACTGAAAATTCTGTATTTCATGTCACTCTTCCATTCCAAAATTCATCATGGCGTATCGCGTTCGTCACCCCCCATCCACACACACACACACACAAACATAGTCATTAGTCCCTTATCGGGCATGTCTAGACGTGCTGAGAAAATTTTTGAAATAAAATCACATTTTTATGAAAAGTATATATGGAGGCACGAACGGCCTGCGAGCCGCCATCACTAATTTACATTTAACTCGCGTGTATAGGAAAAATCCTTTAAGTGCTTGCGGTTAAAACTACAGTTTTTAAGAAGATATTATAATGTCCTATATGTTTGCATTCGGGTTTTGTAACCGCGGGTGTTTGATGTGGGGGGGGGGTCACCAGGTTGGTTTGTTACCGGGGAGGAGGGTCGCCGGGGGTTGCCTAGATCTGACAGTGCGCTAGCCATAGTTGACTCCGCTAAACGGATACGTCAGCTGAATTTATTTTAGCGATATTGCGGCCCTTCTTGGCAAGGGTCCTCTTCAGGCTCAGTGCTAGAAAGTGAACCTCTGTAAATAATTTCGCAGTCAGCTTTCGGTGATTTATATATGTTATACAAGCAAACAGTTAGAGGATAAACACCCGCGTAAACATTTACGGAACACGACATCGGATTTGTTGCTCTACCTATAGGGGCTGAGGGACAGAAGCTCTTTCATTGACAGTTCTTAGTTGATATGTAGTGACACTCTTAGAATGGAGGATCGGTATGAAATTTGGTTACCATTTTACTTGAAGACCCCGCGCATCCTAACCCAAAGCGTACACAATACTTTTTACCAAACGATACGTTTTAAGGTTCTAAGGGCCCATGACCATGCGGGTGTCTCAAGGGTTTTCTCAAAAATGAATTCCTGGTCCCTTCAAGTGGGCATGTTGACCGTGCAGTGCAAAAATTCTTTAAAATTTTCATGTTCCATAAGGGCCAATTTGCAAATGGATTCCTATTAAAGTGCGCATCTTAAAGCACACCTCGCACTTCTTACTGTTAATGTTCTAACATTCAAAAATATTTGAATAATGTAGAACTAGGCTCAGTTTCTAACAAATTATCCACGTCTTTGGCTGTTTTAAGCATTTTTCCAGGTCCATTGGCTTCTAGCCAAAATTCGGCAAAATTCAAATAACCGGTTTTACGCATCAATAGCATGATACGCGAACACTCATCGGGAGCACAATCTACATGGGAAATAGTAAATCTTGTCAAGTGCAAAGATTACTCGTTAGCGGGCTTAGAATGTAACATATTAAATTAGGGTCCCCGGGGAATTAATGAATGCAGTTACGGACGCAGGTTGCATTGACATTACAGACACGACGGGTCCTTTAAGCGAAAAGTACACAAAATACTTTTGGTCGAATTCGATATATTTTTATGCTCCCCCAAGGATGCGGCTATTCTGGCAGTTCTATATAATACGGCCATTCGGATACGGGTTTGGCAGTGCGAACCTTAGCTGATTTACATGCTACCAACCCTTATAATACAGCTGCCAAATGAGCTTACACCTCTTGTTGCTTTCTCCAAGGGGCTGATAAAAAAAGTTCATATCCCTGTACTGGTTTTTCTACCTGAGTAGGTTTCTTTCTGTCCCGGCAGACGGCTTCTTTGCTATTGCGACATCGCCGCACCAGTGACTGAGACACGTGTCTTCAGTGTCATGGGAGCGTTGTGTGCGAAAGTAAGACCCGATTGGGCAGAGGGTCCCCAATAACTTTTTCACAACTTATTCGCAACGACCTTCCCCTAACCAGTCCTTTAGTTTTCTTCCCATTTCTTTAGGGTATATTTTTCCCACGATGGTATGACGGCAACTGGTGCAATTTGCCATCAGATAGAATAAAGTACCTCTTCATCCATTTGTGTGTTCGGTTTTCAGTCAGATCAAATCACAACTCACATCACAAATCACATCAGCGGAAACTGGTCACTGTGCCTTCACATGTCAACTTGTCTCATTAGCAATAATATTATTAGCTACTAGGGAGTCAAATTATTACGGAATCCAAATGCCGCATCCGGGCAACTGCCAGCCAGGGATGGGTGGAAAATGGGACTCGCAGTAGATATCGGTTTCGGGAATTCGGTTCCTTATTTACAGTCTAATGTCCACAGCAGCTTTGGTAATCTGTTTCCCCTTTCAGTGGTTGGTTTGATCGCTGTCGGTGAAAGTTCACATCGACATCTGATATGGCTAGAGGCAAACACTATGCGGAGGGGAATTCAGTTTATTCGCCTTGTTTCGCCACGTTCCCGGTCGCTTCCTTGATTAGGGTATTCAAATGCCCTTCACAGGCGATGTGGTTCGCAATACTGCGATTTTTGCAGCTTAATTTTACGGACGTTTCCGCGTTTGTTCATTATTAAGTTTAAGGTGTCTGGCCTTCCGACTTTTTCACATATCTATTATGTGCAGATTTGTTTTTATGGCACTTGCCTTCCGGCCAAGTGCCATATACCGATCACTTTTCCGTCGGTCGGTCGGTCTGTCTGTCGGTCGGTCGGTCGGTCCGCTGATCGCGAGTTAGGGTGCTTCCAGATGTGCTAGGACGATGAAACTTGGCAGGCATATTAGGGACCCGACCAATCTAACTTGGAAATAGTCACTTCCCCGATCCGACCACCGTGGGGGGATTGGAGGGAGGGGGATCTGGAATATTGAGGTATGTGCAACTTTTGAACGGGGAATCGGATCTTAATGAAACTTGATATTTGGGAAGACCTCGTGTCTCAGATGTCAGACGTCAAGTCCGAAACGGATCCGATGACTTTGGGGGAAGTTGAAGGGGGGGGCCGGAAATCATGTGACATGTTCTGAGTGGACGGATCGGGATGAAACTTGGTGGGAAGAACAAGCACAAGCCCCAGATACGTAGTTGACAATACCGGACAGAATCCGATCACTGTGGGGGAAGTGGGAGGGAGGGTTCCGGAATTCCGGTGATCCCGAGTCAAGATGCTTACACATGTGCTAGGACGATGAAACTTGGCAGGCATATTAGGGACCCGACCCAACTAACTTGGAAATAGTCACTTCCCCGATCCGACCACCGTGGGGGGAGTGGAGGGAGGGGGAATCCGGAATATTGACATATGTGTAACTTTTGAACGGGGAATCGGATCTTAACGAAACTTGATATTTCGAAATACCTCGTGTCTCAGATGTCAGACGTCAAGTTCGAAACGGATCCGATGACTTTGGGGGGGAGTTAAAGGGGGGGAACCGGAAATCGTGTGACATGTTCAGAGTGGACGGATCGGGATGAAACTTGGTGGGAAGAACAAGCACAAGCCCCACATACGTAGTTGACAAGACCGGATAGGATCCGAGCACTGTGGGGGGAGTTGGAGGTAGGGTTCCGGAATTCCGGTGATCCCGAGTTAAGATGCTTACACATGTGCTAGGACGATAAAACTTGGCAGGCGTATCAGGGACTCGACAGTTTTAACTTAAGAACAGTCGTTTCTCCGATTTGACCATTGTGGGGGGAGCGGAGGGAGGGGAAATCCGAAATCTTGAGAAATGTCTAACTTTTGAACGGGTGATCGAATATTAATGAAACTTGATATTCGGAAGGAACTAATGTCTCAGATCTCCCATTTCAAGTGCGGACAGAACCGATCAATGTGGGGGAGTCGGGGGGGGGGGGAGGGGCCACAGATTTTATGACACGCTTAGAGTATAGTGACTGGGATGACACTTGGTGGGAAGCGTAAGCCCTAGATACATCAGTGACAGTCCCGGACTGGTTTCGGGCACTGGGGTCGTTGCAGGGGGTCTGGAATTCCGGTGATCGCGATTGAAGGTACTTCCAGATGTGCTTGGACGATGAAACTTGGCTTGAACATTAGAGACTTGACAAGATTGGCTTAGAATCTGTTACTTCCCAGATCCGACCATCCCTTAAAGTACTCACCTTCACCGCAAAGTACAAAAAAATACTTTTAAGCAAAATCAACATTTTCACAATTCTAGAAGCCCATAATCATTTTTGCCTCAAGGGTTTTGCTTAGAAATGACTTTCTAGCACCCTTAAGTGCGTATCTTAACCGAAACGTACAAAAAAAAAACTTTTGATCACTATACATGTTCATGATCCTAAAGAGCCCAGGATCATTTTTGCCTCAAGGGTATTGATCACAGATGAATTTTTAGCGCCCTTAAGTGCACATCATCACAGCCAAGTGCAAAAAAAAACTTTTTTTTTGCCAAAAGATACCTTCACGTGATTTCCAAAGGGTCCATCGTCATTTTTATCTCAAGGTTTTCCTTACAAATGATCACAACAAAGCCAAGAATTGGCAAATTCCTACTTTCATCCTTTTACCTAGCCTTGCAAGTGCCATATGAGCTTACAGCTCTTGTTGTGTCACTTGTAGCCTCTGACTACATATACCGATCGCAATTC
The DNA here is from genome assembly GCA_023053555.1 of Branchinecta lindahli. Taxonomy (NCBI): domain Eukaryota; kingdom Metazoa; phylum Arthropoda; class Branchiopoda; order Anostraca; family Branchinectidae; genus Branchinecta; species Branchinecta lindahli. Next base: position 14,067,402 of record JAKZAO010000003.1, read on the forward strand.
CGTCTGTCCGTTTGTCCGTCACACTTTTTCGAGTTAGGGTACTTCCAGATGTGCTAGGACGATGAAACTTGGCAGGCATATCAGGGACCCGACCAAACGAACCTGGAGATAATCAGTTTCCCGATCCGACGATCTTGGGGGGGATGGAGGGGGGAATCCGGAAAATTGAGTAGTGTGTAACTTTCGAACAAGTGATCGAATTGGAATGAAATTTAATAACTGAATAAATGATATATCTCAGATGCCCCGTTTGAAGTCTGGACCAGATTCGACAGCTACGGGGGAGTTGGGGGGGGAGACCGGAAATCTCGAGAAACGGTTAGAATGGAGGGATCGGAGTGAAACTTGCTGGGAAGAACAAGCGTCTGCTCTAATCCGGACACTTGGAGCGGGGGTTGGGGGGTGGAGGGGAGTTCCCGGAATTCTGGTGATTACGGTTTTGGGGATTTTCACGACGGAACTTGGCAGACATATCATGGGAAACTGACAAAAATAAAAATGTATTCGATCCGATAGTCGTGGGAGGAGTGGAGGGAAGGGGAATCCGGAATATTGAATCATGCGTAACTTTGGAACGGGTGGTCGGATTCGAGTGAAATTTAATAATTGAACAGAGGACATGTCTCTGGTGATCTTTCCCGACAACTATTTCGAGGGGCCGGAAAATACGTGACCGGCTTAGACTGGAGAGATCGGAAGGGAACTTTGTGGGTATAACAGACAGGTGCTCTGGATAAATTATTTGCACAACCGGATTGGCTTCGAGCACTGTGGAGGGGAGTTTGAGGGGAGGGTCCGGAATTCCGGTGATCACAAGTTAAAGTACTTCCAGATGTGCTAGGACGATGAAACTTGGATGGAATAATAAAGATTTGACGAGATTGGCTTACAAATCGCCACTTTCCAAATCCTACTATTCCGTAAAGTACCAATCTTGACCGCAAAGTAAGAAAAATATTTTTAAGCAAAATATAAATTCTCATGATCCCCGTGAGCCCATTATCATTTTTACCTCAAGGGTTCTGCTTACAAATGAAACTCTAGCTCCCTTAAAGTGCGCATCTTAACGGCAAGGTCGAAAAGTGCTTATAATCAAACGATATATCTCAACCAATGATCATCTGTGCCACAAGGGTTTTGCTTAAAAATTTATTTCTAGCACCTTTAAAGTGCGCATCTTAACCGAAAAGTGAAAAAAATACTTTTGACGAAACGGTATATATCAACGATCCCCAAAGGCCTGTTATCGCTTTTGCCTCAAGGGTTTTGCTTACAGATGAATTTTTAGCGCCTTTAAAGTACGCATCATTACAGGTTACAAAAGCAGGGTTCGTGCGGCTCTGGAAATCAGGGAAAAGTCAGGGAATTTTTTTTTGGTCAGGGAAATCAGGGAAAAGTCAGGGAAAATCGTGAAAAGTCGCAGAAGGTCAGGGAAATTAATGAAAAAGTTCAGTCTATACTTATGCATCGAGCTTTTTATCTTCTCAAGAGAGTCCTTTCTTATAAAAAGTTATAAAATCTCTGTATCTTAGCAAGAAAGAGACATATTTTCGAAATTTTCGCCTGCGGCGGTATTGTTTAGCATTGTTTGCTTAAAGTTTCAAAAATTTGATAAACCGAAATTAAAGCTAGAATTGCCTGTAAAATTTCTGACAGCTCCAGTAAAAATTTCCACTTATTAAATGCTTATTTTTAAAGTTCAACCAAAAAGGGCTAGGATAGGGCAATCTAGTTACCCGTCACTTATTCACTTAAATTGGCTTGAAGACCCGCTGAAAATGAGTTACTACGTTGTTCCGCTATTCACTAATAACCGATTTTCAAATAGTGGAATTTCCGTGTGATTTGCGGTGCGTCTATGCGCTTGTATTTTTGTTGTATGCCTTAAGAGAAAGATTTATCGTCTTTTTTTGTTCATGCACTAAGCAATCGTCACCAATCTCACCACTGCCCACTGAAAAGCCGCATTTGTGTTGACTAAAATTTCCAGCGTCATAGTAAAATTTTCGCTGTGGGGACGGCCCCACATTCTTCATATTCTGAGCCTCATAACTAGAGCAGATAGTGGAAAATCAAAAAATCCCTTTGCACAATCCAAATAATTCAGTGTATCCAGTTAAATGATACACAAATAAGTTAGCTTTTCAGTTAAACTTTAAGAGGAGCATACTTATTTTGAGAGTGCACCGAGTGGAAGCACTGAGTGACGGCTCCCCAAACGCAATGTTGCTCTAGAATTTAAAGAGGCCAAACGAAGGAAGGGCATAGTCGAGCAGGAAGGCCACGAGCATTTGCAAAGGCTTGAAATGAGGTGAAAAGCTTGCAGGCTCGACTGAATTTGTTATCCTAAGATCATCTCCCCGTATTGTAGCTTAATGTCATTAGCCGTCATGATAGACGGTATGATTTTCCCATCTGCTCTGATTTCGCTTTTTCCTCTCCTTGTTCTTTTGGTTTTCTTTTAAGCTCAGTCTGTCAGTCTGTTATTTTAAGTCTTTCTTGCCAACTTACGTATTTCAATTTCAATTTACTTTATCTAACGGTTTTTAAAAACCATAAGAAAAAATACAAACTGCCGTTGCTATCAGTGACGTTACAGTTGTCGTTTGTCTTTAAGACATAGTGTTTTGAGACGTTTGTCGATATCTGTGATTGCAATACTACAGTTGACAAATAGTAATCTGTTTTAGAAAATGAGGAATCGCATTGTTGATTTCTCGTACAGTTTGAAGGGCTGTACGAAGCTGATCGATGTTTTGTTCAGTTTTTTTTTTCATTAAATGGGTTAATTTGTTCACTGAGGTAATCGAAAGGTGTTAGAAAACTGCTGGAAAAGGTCAGGGAAAATCACCAAAAAAGGTCAGGGAAGTCAGGGAAAAACGTGGAAGAGCAAGCGCACGAACCCTGAAAAGGTTACAAAATGATACATTCTCGGGATTTCTAAGTTCATGATCATTCTTATCTCAAAGATTTGCTTTTAAATGATCAGAACAAACCCACGAAAAGGCAAATTCTATATTTCGTTTTCTGAACCACTCTTGCAAGTGCCATGTGAGCTAATAGCTCTTGTTTTTTTTCGGTCAGAAAATATAAAATCCGGTGTCATCCAAAATTGGATGAAGCTTGGCCAATAATCTTTAAAAAAAAAGTTGACAGTAAGTACCAGTGCTGTTACCTTTGCAATAAAAGTAGCTGATTCTTCCGCCCACACTCCAGGAACGCCATCTATTCACCTGACACTCGATCACCGCTACATACCAGGAGACTTCAAAGCAGAAGTGGAAAGTAATTAATAAGGGTGTGAAACAAGAAAATTATTCAAATCAGATGTTTTCAGCAAGTGTTAATCATCGACCGGGAAACTTCCTCTCCAAGAGACAGGCGATTGCACTCGCTGAAGCGCAAATGAATTCGATACAATGAATTTGCATGACAAAACTTTTTAATCAATCATATTACCGGGGAAGCACATTGTCATTTGTTCCCGGTGAAATCCGTGTTAATCGATCGCCGTCATCCCTTTTGTCCACCCTCTTTTCTTCTTTATGTTGTCGGCATGAAGATTTCATGCTTGACAGCTTCGCTGAAGCCAGCGTCTTAAAATTTTGATTGCTTAAATGATGACGACTATACATAATGTTGACTCCGTACAAATTGCAACAGAAATGATTTTTACACCGTCTTGTAAAGAAAAAAAGCGTAACAACAAATCCAAAGTTGCGGACCATAAGGTCGAAAATGTTTTTACAGTTTTAGTGTAATTGTTTTGACTTTTTGCCAAAATTACGTTTAACTTAATCTTCCGAAAAAGAAGTGCCGTTGTATATTTGTAAATGTAAATTTATATAATGTAAGTTTGTAGCGAAAAATACGTTCAAGAAGTTAAAAGAATAGCCAAAAAACACTTACTTTGTTTCAACCTAGGATATACAAATTTGGATGCGCTCTTTAGCTTTTTTTATGTACAAGAAGATATAAAAATCATTTCGGTTGCAATTTGTTTGGTATCAAACCACCATTTGCCTATAGCCTTCTTGTGTCCCAACCTCTCCTGAGATCATTTGGGTTGGTGGTGTCTCTTGTTGAAAATGGCATTGTCGAACCTGTTACCAGTTGTGGTGTGCTGTGGTGGTGCTTGTAAAGTGTTTCGAAGGTGCAATCTCTAATTCGCCAAAACAACCACATCACATTAGAACTACGTCGTTGGTTAACCGTACTGTCCCGCCTAGAAGAGACACTTATCCTCTTTTAGCTCACTTGTTACCCGATGAAATTTTGTTGAGAATTAGTCGTATGGAGTTGTACAAAAAAGTAGCATGCAGTAGTAACTGTTGCCCCTGCATGTTACTACTAGAAAATTGGATGCTACTACAGCAAGATTGAATGCTATCGGATACTTAAGATTAACTCAGTCGGAGGCACGTTAAATCAAAGCATTCCAAACTACTAAATATCAATACTTGCAACTTTTTCTTATAACTACCATACAACTACACAGTTAAAGGATTTTTCATCGGGTACCAAAGAGGCTACGGCCTACGGTATAATCTTTTTCAGCTTTAAAGTTTAACCGGAAAGGGCTAGGATAGGACAATCTAGTTACCCATCACTTATTCACTTAAATTTGCTTGAAGACCCGCTGAAAATGAGTTACTTCGTTGTTCCGCTTTTCACGAATAATCGATTTTCAAATAGTGGAATTTCCGTGTGATTTGTGGTGCCTCTATGCGCTTGTGTTTTTGTTGTATACCTTACGAGAAAGAACTATCATTATTTTTTGGTTCGGGCACTAAGCAATCGTCACCAATCTCACCATACTGCCCACTGAAAAGCCGCATTTGTGTTGAGATTAAAATTTCCCGCGTCATAGTAGAATTTCCGATATGGGGACGGCCGGAGATATTCTGAGCCTCATAAATAGAGCAGATAGTGGAAAATAAAAAAAAATCCTTTGCAGAATCCAAATAATTCAGTGTATCCAATTAAATGACACACAAATAAGTTGGCTTTTCAGTTAAACTTTAAGCATTCATTTCTCCTTCTTGCCAAAATGACTAAACAGTGATTCACCTCGATTCATGTTCACATACATTCCTCCTCCTTACCAATTGACGAATTAAAGGACTCGGCTCCGTCGAAGGTCACATTCTACTATTCATGCCTACTATTCATGCCAGATTGTATTCATGCCTACTATTCATGCCAGAGACAATCTTTTGTCTTCCCTCATTGGGCTCAAGTGAAGGAGACCTTTTCATTCCGTTGTTCTTTTATATTTCCTCTACTGGCTCCCACCAGTGAACTGAAATGAAATGATTTCTACGCTTGGTCAACCAAAGAATTTCGCTGGAGGATAGATGATATATAACAGATAGAAACCGTGAAGTCCCACCGAGTTTATTCTGCATGGCAAATTTCTGATGTGATGGTTATGTCACCAGAAGCAGAAAGTTCTCTGCTGTTTAGAAAAGTTTTTGCCTTAGTCGCCTACAGATTTGTCATCAACTGTTAGATTTCCGATTCTTTGAAGATTGGGTTCAAAGGGAAGGGGACGTTCTTTTGTCGCTGCATTATTATTTTGAAGCTTCGCTGAATAGTGACAGTTTTTGAGACTTTTGGTATCAGCTTGCACACAGAAGCAGCTTTTTCCTAGTTATTAATTTCTTGTGCGCATTTACGTTTTGACATAATGCAAGTTGCTAGTTAGGCTTTGGTGCGTGTATGGAATGGATTTGAGGCTAAATACGTCGAAAATCTATTCCCGAATCCCTCAAATGCCTTCAGGAAACCACTACTTGTATTCAAGAATGGGCCAAAAGTCTTTGAGACTTTAGGTCATCGAGAGTAATTACGTAGGCTACTCGACAATGACATAATTTTATTAGAAACAAATATTTCACATTCATTGTTTTTATTCTCTGTTCGAGAATGAAAGAAATGTATTCGAGAATTTTTGTTTTTCAAAATCAATTCCACTAAAGTATATCTTGGAGAAAAAAAATATATGAGCCAGTTAAGGCTTTGTAAGGTCGAAGAACCAGCCGTAAAAGGATGCCAAAATAAATCTGTGGTTAAAAGCGGGAAACTTGGAATGGCTCGCCCCAACCACCGCTGAATTCCTGGGTGGGGGGGGAGTTCCAAGTGTAGGCACACTTGCGAAGTTAACCTTCAACTTCAACAGGGCGGGGCCAAATGCCATCCAGACATTAATTCAGAGAGCGAAAAGTTTTTCTGACGGTTGTTTGGCTCAAATCAAAAGAAGACTTCCCTTTCATCTACTGAAAACAGACTTAGTTTGCCGCAAAATCAGAAACATATGTTCCGCAAATGGATTTCCGTACTAATTCGTTTGTCCGTGGCGCTCGGAACCCTTTACATACAATCCCCCGAGACCCAGTGATTGATTTTATGCTAACACAGTCGACAGAGTCAAAATTACTTCGGTTCAGATTAAGACTTCTCCCTTAGAAATGTCCTAGGGGCAAGAGGATGACAGTTGTTTCGCACTGCGAATTCAAGTTCAGTATTAGTTATTGGAATATATTAAAAGTCCTTGCCTTTGGTTCAAGTTCAAAGAAGCTTTGAGCGTCTTCGAGGAGCGCCGAACACTCGGGGCCATTCTGGTTCACAGGGCGGCGAAGTTGTAGGAACGCCTTCGCAAATAAATTCTCTTTGTCAACTATCACGAACAATGGGATCCCAAAAATTTAATATTTGATCCAGACAACTAGGTCTTGTCTTCGCCAAATCCAGTCTTCGCCAGGCTAATCGTCTGAGAAAACCAAGTTCAGATATACCTGTATAAGCCATATCTATTTTGACGATAGCCTACTGATCGAAACTTCCTGGCTTACTTCTGCCAAATATCCGGTTTCGGCCGAATTCCTTGCGAACTACTTGTCCAAAAAAAAAAAGATAGGTAGGTAGATGGTAGTTCAGAAACGAATTCAGCGTTATCTCCTTATCCGTTATCTCCTTATCCTTATCCTTATTAAGATGTTCTTTATAAAGAACATCTAATCAATTTCAAATAAAAATCCGGTTTTAACCGGATTCCGGACGAACTATATGTCTGGGTAAAAAATGATTGTCATATACAGTTTCAGCGTCTCTTCTTACCCTGAAACCTGCCATCTAATCAACTTCAAATACAAATTTTGCTTTTAACAAATTTTCCGGCTTCGGCCGGATTCTGGGCGAACTACTTGTCCGGCGAGAAAATGGTTTTCACCATCGTGTTCAGCATGTCTTTTTACCCCTAAATCGAACATCTAATCAACTTCAAATAAAACTTTTACTTTTAACAAGTTTTCCGGTTTTGGCCGGATTCCGGGCTAACTACTTGTCCGGCGAGAAAATGGTTTTTACCATCGTGTTCAGCATGTCATCTTACCTCTAAATCGAACATCTAATTAACTTCAAATAAAACTTTTATTTTTAACAAGTTTTCCGGTTTTGGCCGGATTCCGGGCGAACTAATTGTCCGGCGAGAAAACGGTTTTCACCATCGTGTTCAGCATGTCTTCTTACCCCATAATCGACTATCACATTAGCTGTTTCAAAATATTTTGCTTGCCCCTTAATTTAAACCCCCTCCCCCACCCCTAAATGTAGGGCTACAAAGCCCATCTACGAACTCGACCTTATTCTTGACCCAAAGAATCCTCACACCAAGTTTCATCAAAATATCTCATTCCCTTCGAGAGTTATCGTGCTGACAGACGGACGGATGGACAGACGGACAACTTTTGCGATGTCATAGGTATCCGTCACTAACGTTTTGGGATCCCAAAAACCGAATGTTCGTTCTTTAAGGAGCCTTGACATTAAGTTAATGCAGAACCAGAGGTTTCCTAAGTTGCCTATTGGTTATTTCTCAGTCAAATTAAAGACTATTAACAAGCATTGAAGTCAGAATTGTATTCTCTAGAGTGCTTGTTTAATGTCTTTACAGCTGTGATAAAAAAAGAAATCAATCAGTCAATATGTTACAACCGAGTAGCACCAAGAACAAATAACGAAACAGAACTGCTGTCTCCCTATCTCGGTCATACAAACATTCTGAGTCGAGTAAAATATGACCGACTCCCGATGCGCCACATCACGTTTCGTTACCTCTACAAATAGCTAGATCGCCGGTAAGTTGCTAAAGAGAAAATCTAGAAGTCAACGCTGATTGGCTCTATGGACGCGCTCCAGAGCGGATCAGCGCGCGGAGTACGCCTCCTGCTCGCCTCCTTCGATATTTCTTGTGCGATAGGCAACGGTGAAGACGGAAGAGGAGTAAACGGGTATCAACATCAGCTCAAAAAAATAAAAACTTCCAGGTCCGCTTAGATTTGTCGGTGTTTTCATTATCGCTACATGCCACTAAAGAAAGACAGACTTGCTGATTATTTGTTCTTGGTAGCACTGAGCACGTGGGTAAAAATTGGAGAAAAGCAACTTAAACAAAGTATGTGAAAGGAAAGTGAATAATTTTGAAGATAATTTAAACTGGATAGAATACGGGAGAATGTTCTGGTCTCCCTTCTTCGCGTGCTAGGAGCTCGAGATTGTGTAATGTAAGATAAGCTGTCAGATTTCTTCTTTCTGTCAGTTTTGTGTGTTGTGAATTTCAATGCTTTCGCTTTACGAGTAACGTTGCCCACGTATTTTCTAGTCTTTGTCTCCCTTTCAAAGTCTGTGTGGTCCAACCACTCTCTCCTCTCACGCAGCTCTGTCTTAATTCCCCCCAAGTAGCACTACGCTACGGGAATGAAATCAACCGTTGAAATGGCCTTAGCAAAGTTTTTCGCTGTGCCGCCTTTCTGCAGTCAAAATGTTAAAGCTTAACTGAATAGGGCTGAGATACGACAGTCTGGTTACTCATCATATTTGTATCTAAATAGGCTAGTAAACCCGACAGAAACGCGTTACTTCGTCGATTTGTTATCCACGAATTTTGAATTTTAGCTGACGAGTTTATTCCGAGGGGTTGGCAACTCACCGTCAGGGTGTACGAGTGCCACACAAGTGCCACACAGTGCCACACAAGTGCCACACAGTGCCACACAGTGCCACACAAGTACCACACAGTGCCACACAAGTGCCACACAGTGCCATAAAAGTGCCATACTGGAGGGTGCCACACAGTGCCACACAAGTGCCACACAGTGCCACACAAGTGCCACACAGTGCCACACAGTGCCACACAAGGTTTATTCTTCCGCGACTGTTGTACCTCTATACGGACGTACCTCTATGTTTGAAATTTGTAGCAGCTACAGCGGCAAACAATTGCCGAAAATAACCAGCAATGGCGGATTTTCATTATTTGTCGTGCAAGCAGTGGAGATTCTCAACGTCGCTACTAGACGAAAACGCGACGAAAAAAAAATAAAAAATCCCTTAGTGGGTCCCTATCCCTAGAATCCCTAGAATAATTCAGAGTATTCAAATCTAAGGTATAAAAATACGTTGACTTATCAGTTAAACTTTAAAGCTTTTGGAAACGTTCCGTCAGATGGTCTGGCGTTAATCGATATCTATTATTTGGGATACGCCAAAAACTCTGGCCGAAAATCAGGCCACAGATGGTCCATTGCCCAATTCCCAGTCCTCTCGAATTACAACTGATGGCAAGCCATCACTGTATACACAATTGATGAAAACACCTGTAATCACCTTCTTCAAAATTTAAAAGCTGTCCAGCCTTCTTGCCAGTCGCAAAAACCTGGTTTCTTCTCAAAATAACATGCAGCTCAACACTGACAAAGTGCAATCTTGAATAAAGAATAACCATCTCTTCATTGGTTCTGTAATGGGTGGAAGTTAGACTGTGTTTTTCCGATTTTTTTAATTGTATTTTTCTATAGGTTTCCAGTTCCTGTAAGGGCCTGGATGATTCCCCTGATTTTATAGTTTTTCATGGCGAATAATCAAGTTATCGTAGAAGTCAGCATCTCGTTGAAGTTGAAGTCAGCATCTCTGTTCGTTACAGTCAGGATCCCTGTTCGTTGAGTTCGTTGAAGAGGACTAGTAGTAGTCGGAGTCAGCCAAGCGGCTGTCAGGAGCCCTGTTCGTTGAAGTCAGGATCCCTGTTCGTTGAAGTCAGGATCTCTGTTCGTTAAAGTCAGGATCCCTGTTTCTCAAGATTGAAATTCGACTAACTTGGCTGACTCCGACTACTACTAGTCCTCCGACTAGTCCTCTCCCCTCCGAAGCTTGGCTTGACTCCGACTACTTCTAGTCCTCCGACTCCTCTCCCCTCCGACGCTTGGCTTGACTACGACTACTACTAGTCCTATATATATGTTTCCGAAGCCTCCGGTGAGAGTAGAATGGCACAACCATTTTATTTCAGCAGAGTCAAAATGAGGGACGATGCAGGATACCACGAAGTGGTTTTGTTATCCTACTCTATCTACAACTCCACCCTCTGTTTAATTAAAAGAACTTCATTCACCCTTGAGACTAATCCGCTTAAAACTCCTAGTTTCATTTCATCTCCAACTCCCTTTTTTCATTTCTTGTTCTTTCGACGATTTTAACGGCGTTTCATTACAGGCCAGCGTCAATATTCAAAAGCGGATTTCCTCGACGGAGATGTGATAAAGTGGCAAGCTGTTACTCGCCACCAGATGGGAGCGTACTTCTGTATTGCCAATAACGGGGTTCCGCCATCAGTAAGCAAAAGAATCATGGTCTCCGTTGCATGTAAGTGACTATCTCCCTTCTCCTTTTTAGTGATATGGTCAGTGTAACGACGCTAAAGCGAGGGTCAAAGCGTAATTTAAAGCCCCTTTCACGTTGGCGCGTCGGGGCGGTGTTTTGCGTCTGGGCTGCAGCTGCTTTTCTCTTGCGTTGCGTAGCAAGTCTTTCAACCAGTTCGAGAAGCTCTTTCTTATCGTTTTCTGCAATTTTTTATTTTTTTTCGTGTTAAATGTTATGAAGAGAAGAAAATAGTTTGCGTTTTGGTTGCAGTGGTTTGTATTGGCGCCTCAGACGTCTGATGTATGGCCGTATTTGACTTTTTCAATAGATTATTATTATTCTTATTATATCACAAATTAACCTCCATGCATTTTTGGTGTATATTTATTTACGGATGTCAGGGAGCTTTTTATCGTGCATTCTAGAACGCTCTTGCACTATAGTTTCACCAGTTTTTCTTTAGTAACTTCCATTCACCATATAAAATACCAAAACTTGATGAGCAGGCGTTGTTATATTCGGCTGCGCAGGCTCTGGGTTACGTCGTCGCAAGCGTGACGCAGAGCCGGCGGGGTCGAACCCTAGTTCACACTGCTGACACGACACGAGTTTTCTTTGAATTTTTGATGTGCGATGGATGCACATGAACGTTCACACCACAAAGCTGACTGAGCAGGAAACTGAGCTTGTCTGTCAAGATGACATTGCAAGCGGTGCTGCCACTAGACCGGCACCGCTTCGTCAAAAAGCGGCATTTCCGCGGTATCCTTCAACCAAAATGCAGTAAAATTTGGGGCATCCCAAAATTCTCAGAAGACTAATTTTTTCTTTGGGGAGAGAAAATGTCAGAAACTGTATGCGGTGAAAAGAGGCGTTACTACACTGTCAGAAGTTTCATAACAGATAGCGCATAACACTTTCAAGAATAACACCTTTTCAATTAGAAATAAAGTGTATGACCAATTAAGTTTACACTTTTTCGTGCTTTTTCGTTCGTGCCTAGATCTCTAACAACACCTTCAATTGGTAAAAATACTAACGGGAACGAAATAAACATAAACAGATAACGTCCCAAAGTGTTATCTGTTGAAACCGGGCATCCCAAAGTGTTATCTGTTGAAACCGGGCATCCTTCTGTTGTCGTTATGTAACTTCTGACAGTGTAGTATTTTTACCGATTGAAGGTGTTGTTGGAGATCTAGGTACGAAATAGTGTAAACTTAACTGGTCATAACACTTTATTTCTAAGTGAAAAGGTGTTATTCTTGAAAGTGTTATGCGCAATCTGTTATGAAACTTCTGACAGTGTATGCGATTTGCAAGGGAAGACGAAACCCTCCGAAGATGGCCTCTGAAGACCCCCAGGGCACTTCTCTACTTCGGAGCTTTTAGGCAAACTTTACGTGTCACCTAGTTCAAACCGGATGGATGAAGTTTTACTTAAAGATACTTGCGTTCAACCGTCCAAGGATTATAATTCTCCTTCACAAGAACGTAGAGCAACTTTTAGCCCTGACAAAAAAACGTCAACGTTTTTTGGATGAGTTGACATTTTTTAACGCGTTCAAAACGCAATGTTTTGCGTTGCTTGTCGCATGATTTGTGTCGTATGTCGAAAAACGCGTATTTTGCGCGAAGTCGCAGCAATGTGAACCAAGGGTCAGGGTCTACGCGTCAATGTGAAAGGGGCGAAACTTGCTTTGCCGTCCGGTGTGTTCTGGTGTTCCTGCCGCGTTAGCCGTAGGCGGGGCTTGGCATTTCTTCTTTGTGCCTGATTTGGCAGCGTTCCGATCTGAACATTAGCCAGCTCAGGGTTTGGTCACATTATTTCAGCGTTCGGTCGTATTATTGCCATACCGACACGATCAGCAGGATAAGGACAATGTTGGAAGTAACAAATGTCTCATTTCCGATCGATCAGTTATTCTAAAAATCGTAGGCGAACGCTTCCGATGATTGCTTTGCTTTTCGTTATCAAACAAGACCAAAGGTTTCGATGGGATCCCAGAAATTTAATTTTTGATCCAGACAATTGTGTCTTGTAGATCCGGTCTTCGCCAGACTCCTTGAACATTTTTACTATCAAAGGTTAGAAATAGATTAATGCCAATAACTAGTCATCTGAGAAAACCAAGTTGAGGATTCAGCATGTGTGCTTACCCCTTTTCACTATTTGTCCTGCGAGAAAATAATTTTCATATAGCCTACGGATTCAGCATGCCTCCTTACCACTACATCGAACCTCTTATCAACTTCAGATAAAACTTTTTAACATTTTCCGGTTTCGGCCGGATTCCAGGCGAACTTTATGTCCGGGTAGAAAATGATTTTCATATACGGATTCAGTATATTTTCTTACCCCTAAAGCGAGCATTTAATCAACTTCAAATAAAACTTTAACTTTTAACAATTTTTTCCGGTTTTGGCGGGATTCCGGGTGAACTACGTGTCCGGGTAGAAAACGATTGTCATATACGGATTCAGCAAGTCTCCTTACCCCTAGATCGACTATCTTATTGCCTTTAAAAAAAATTTCGTTCCTTAATTTCAAACCCCTCCCCTATCCCTAAATATTGGGCTACAGCGCTCATCTACGAACTTGACCTGCAATTTGACCCAATGGATGCTCGTACCAAGTTTGAATATAATATCTCTATGCCTTCGAGAATTATCGTGCTGACAGACAGACAGACGGACGGACAGACGGACAACTTTTGCGATGTCATAGATATCCCTCCACTTACGTTTTGGGATCCCAACAAGATATTAAGATAAAAAGAATATAAAGTCTTTCGTAACTGTAACATAAGTAATTTCTGTCAATTTATAAAGATTATCTTGTATAACGAAATTTCTAAGGTAACACTAAAAGTAACGTCTTCCATTACGGAAATCGAACATTCGCCTTTCCTCGGATTTCACCCGTAGTGGGAAATTAAAGCAACAGGTTGGTTCAACATGTGCACTTACCCCACTACAGATACTCGAAACCCACTGATCAAGAAATTATAAGCACTTCCGAAAATCCGGCTTTTGACATATTCCGGCCAAGGATCGATCCAGTAGGAAAAGAAAGCAAAGCATTCTGAAAAGCGTTTTCTTGCCCCCATGTCAACACCGACAAAGTTTGACTTTTCAAAAAATTCCGTTTCCGGACGAACTACTTGCATGGTGTGAAGACAAAGCTCAAACATGTATTCAGCATGTCTCCTTACCCCCCTCCCCTGTCAATGCTTCGATCTGGCGTGAGCAAGCCTCGGACAAATTTAACTCATCCTTTCATGTTTTAATAAGAGAGACTCCAACCCCCATGTTCGTCGACTGTCGCACATTCTGCATGTGTCCGCGATGTCACAATCCCCGAATTCCTTCCATGAGCGTTAATAAATAATTATTAAGAATGACGTGTTTATTATTTTATATGTAAACAGTTGAGCTCAGAATATTTCAGTCTCCATTCAAGTATTCATTCACTTCTGTAACTGTAGTCTAGCCGTAGGACACGAACTTTTTGGGGTTTGAAATCTTGTGTATGTAACTGTAGTCTAGCCGTAGACACGAAAGTTTTGGGTCTGAAAACTTGTGTATATAATTTGTAAGTCTAGCCGTAGGACACGAAATTTTTGGGGTCTGAATTCCTGCCTTTTCTCGTCGGCGAGTCACATGTGAGATTTTAAAGCTGAAGATCGGATTAGGGTTATGAAGTCCAGGTTCGGACACGGCTTTTAATCAAAGCCACATAGAGCGCGACAAATTCAAAAGCTACCATGGGAAATTCCACAGCAAGCTGCTATCTATCGACAGCGGGATTTTCCTTGAAAGCCTCAGTTTTTCTGGTCTTCGATTTTGCATTTTATGGGGCTTGAAATAGATCCAATTCCCTTCTAACTTTAATTCTCAGTAGAAAACTTCTTTGACGTTCGAAATGGTTCTTGCCCTAAGTATTTCATTTAAGTTTTCCTTAAGTGGAGATAGAAAGAAACGAAGTGAGGTTTAACTGTACCTTGCGCGTTTTCTTTTGAATTTACACTCGTTCAGCTCCATAAGAGTACAATCTACATGCGAACAGAAAAAACAACAACAGGAAACTCTCGAACTTTCAAAGGTAAACTTGGAAAGACAAGAGCGGGGAAAACAGCAGCTATTGTCTAAGAACCTTAGCTTGCTCTTACAAATTTGCAGTTTTTATGGTGAAGTTTTTCTACTTTCTTCTTTTTAATCATGCTTCTTTATTTTTTTGTTGCAGTAATTTAATTAAATGTGTGTTTGTGAATATTTTCGGATTGATGACACGCAAAAAATAGTAAATATAGGATATGACAATAAGACATGACAATAATTCGTAAACCCGCATAGGATCTTTTTCTAATTTTTTGCTTTTTGGGCTACGGCTCCTCCTGCACTCGGTTAATTTAATTTTTTCGTTATCCTCCTTAACATCAACCTACGTCAAGTAGGTTAAACTAGTGTCACCGCGCTGAGGATGAGTAGTAGCCGAAAAAGTAAAAAATAAGAAAGAACTTAGAAAATACAGTGCAAAACGGATACGTCAGCTTAATTTTATAAGATTCTTGGCAGGATCCTCTTCAGGCTCAAGCTGGAAAATGAACTTGTGGAAAAACAACTAAAGGATTTGGCGATTTTCTTTGTGAGAATTGCTTGGAGCCAAAGCTGGTGCTGTGATTTTATTTTGACACAGCTGCTGTTTTTCTAGCCTTGCCAAAAAAGGCCGCAATATAGCTCTAATAAAACTCAGCTGACGTATCTTTTTTACACTGTCAAATACTATCTGCTCTTCATCATGGCTTCGTTTTGAACCTATAGCTTTTTGGCACTTTTTCGGCCCAGGGAGTTTGCCGGTTAAGCGGCGCAAACTTTGCCGAAATGCCGATAATTTTGTCAATAAGAAAGGCAAGATCAAATCAAGCTTCAGTTGGCAGATACGGTAGGCCAACTGGTCTGTATTGTGCACATTGAATTCAGAAGTCGGCAAGCACTAACAAGAAAACGACGGACGACTTGGAAACGACGGAAGTATTGCTATTCTCGAAAAAACAAATGTTTCGAATTTTTACTTTCGAAAAACGATCATAAGAGGTGTGCTTTAAGAAGGCCTAGACCTGGCTCAAATGATTTCTTGTTCGGCAGACAGAAGGAACTGTAATCGAATTTGTTAGCCTTAAATCAAGTTACACACAATAATAATGCTAAACAATCAAATTTTCTTCTTCTTTCACTGAAAAGGCACAGACTTTGTACTGGATGATTGTGTGCTTCGCAAGATGTCGGGAAACTGGGAGGGTAAATCCCTACAAGAAACCTCCCTTTCATGAAAAAAAAACTCCCGGCATTCTCCTAGGAAGGAAACCAACCCTTCCTCGTCCTTCTCGTAAAGCTGGCTATCTGACCACAAAACAACCTAAGTTGAAACCATAAAATAGGAAGTTCCCCTAATGTTTTTCTGAGGAGATATTTCGAAGGGAACCATTCCACAAAGTAGTTGTTAACGGACTGGGATCCTTGCTAGGCTTAAGCTACTGAGTGCGTTTGCATACACTTACTGTTGTTTTGTTCATTGACCTCGCTGTATTCGGTTGAAAGCCCTACATACTGTTTCTTCCTCGGAATTCTAAAAGGTTTTCCTCCTATCTGCTCATTTTCTAACCTAAAAAATAAAACAAACCTTGTAAAGGAGCGAATTGATGGTCAGGAAATAGGGAAGAAACCATTACCACTTAACAGGAATGATTGTGGTAAACACTACTGTACCTTTTCTTTCAGAAAAGTGCCAACACCAGCCAACATTATTCGAAACTGAAATGTAAATGAACCAGCTTTTTCTGGCAACGAGTCCGTCCATTCCGACCCTAGGTTGTTCCACGATTTTTCACTACAAACTTTCCGACTCTCACCTCCAACTATCCCCACCAGGACCAGATGCGGTTCAGACACAAGAACGGCATATCTAGGGGATCTTTTTATTTATTAAGTTTAAATGGTAAATGCCCGGTGTCGCCCCTCCTACTTCCACCACCGAGGCCGAATCTAGCGTGAACCTCTGAAAGTCTCTTCCAAGTTTCATCCTAATCACTCCACTCGTTTGATCCCTAGGCGTGGCACGAACTCCCCCTTCAACTCTCCCCATCGTGACCGAATCCCGGTTCGGACACATGAATTGAACATCTAGGGCATCTTCTCTTACCACCCATAAGTGGATCATGGACGGGGCATGGACGTAACCTCAAAATGGATTATCTAGGGCATGTGACCTTTCTACATTCCAAGTTCCGTTCCAATCACTCCACTCGTTTAACCGCTAGGCGAGCCACACAATGTCTGGGAGCCCCCTCCAGTTCCCTCCACGGTTTCCAAATCTGGTTTGGACACATTGATGATCATCTAGTGCATCTTCTTTTACGTGTACCACTCATCAACTTTAACTCCAATCGGATCACCCGTTCGCAACTTACGCATGCCACACGGTTCCGGATTCCCCATTGACCCCTCTCCCGTCGAGGGTTAAATCCGAGAAAAAAAAAGTTTCTTGGAGCAATCGGTCCGGTCCATTATATATGTGTCAAGTTTCATCGTCCTTGCTTATGCTGAAGTGCCGAGCTATCAAAACTTGGACCGACCGACAGACCGATGAAAGGACAGAAATCGCGATCGCTATATGCATGCTCAAGGTTGAAGTGCCATAAAAACCATATGATTATCTATACCATCAACGTGCTGCTGATCTGCACTGTCAAAAGTTTCATAACAGATAACACAAGGATGCGCGGATTCATCAGATAATGCGTAACAGGTAACACTTCGGGTGTTATCTGTTGTGTTTCAAAATGTTATGCACAACAAGCGTTACCATCAGGAAGAGCCGAAAATCCGCCAAAAAACATCTGCCGAGTTTTCCGACATCATGACGATAAACAGTAAAGTCAGTAGATGCTTTTTTGGCTGTTTTTTGGCTCTTCCTAGCATACCTTGTTATGCATAACATTTCATACATAACGTTTTCAAACATAACACATAAAATCCCAAGTGTTATCTGTAACGCATTGTCTGTTGAAACCGCGCATCCTTGTGTTATCTGTTATGAAACTTCTGACAGTGCAGATCAGCAGAACGTTGAACGTTGATCAGCAGAACGATGGCATCGTTATCTGTTATGAAATTTCTGACAGTGCAGATCAGCAGAACGTTGAAGGTTGATCAGCAGAACGATGGCATCGTTATCTGTTACGAAACTTCTGACAGTGTGGCAGTGGATTCTGTCGGACCGCGTTTTAAACTATAACCACTATAGACGGCAGATATATCCCAAGACCAGAGCGAGCTAAAAACTTCCTTCCCGTTACAGTTCCTCCCTCTGTGCGGGTTCGGAGTCAACTAATTGGAGTTCCAGCGAAATCGACTGTAAACCTGGAGTGCGAAGTTGAGTCGTCTCCGAAGCCCATCACTTTCTGGACAAAGGACGGTAAGATTTCTCCACGTTCTCCGTGTAGTAGTAGGCTACTAGTACTGAGAAACTTTTAGTGAAAACAAGGCTTGCAAAAATAGATAAATAATCGGCCAAAAGCGGAAATGACGACAGCCTCCGCTGGCGCGTTCCACGTTGAAATTTCACGCCACGAGATATAGGAAGGTCTTCAGTAAATATCTGATAATTTCCATGTCCAACACCCGTCATTCATCTTAAAAAGATTTCTCGGAACGAAAACTTTTTACAAAAGTAGCGCCCCTTCTGTTGAAAATCTGGTGACGTTTTCACGAAGAGGAAAGCGTTTTTTTTTTTTTGGGGGGGGGGGGGGGTCTAAACGAATGAAAATTGGCTTAATTGGAACACAGATATGTTTGACCCTGTTCTTTCATTTGAAACTGAATTTGAAAAGCGCGGCTCTAGTTTTTCCGGTGCCCGGCGCAGAATTCACGGATCTGTTGGAATCCGTTCCAGCTAATCGTCACAAGGACGCCGACTCAAGTTTGCATGGACTGGTTCAGCAACACCTATAGCAGAAATGATACGATTCGCGCCTGTTGCACATGGTTTCAGTTTTTCTCGCCGTCGGTGAGGGACTGATTTTCGAGGCACTTGAGCCAATAGTTCTCCTGGGGCTAATTTCGCTTGACCTTGCCAGTTACCTATGCCGGGAATAGATGATCAGGATTTCCCGATGATCAGGAACGTGCCCGAAAGCTCCGAAACGAACGAGAATGTTGAATTATTTCAGGATTTTATGCAGCATTTCGCTTTCGGACTTAAATTTTCGCTCAATTAATGCAGCATTAATTCAGCATGAAATTCATCAAAAAATTCAGCAAGGATGCTAAATTCTTATTATACGCTGAATTTTCAAGAAGAAACTGGGGAGCAGGCGATTAAGGCTAAATTTCGGTATCCTAGAAGTGTCAGAGAAGAAATAAAGGTAACAAAATAAATAAAATGCAGCATTGAAAGCAGCATTTACAGCACTAGAAAGCTCCAGGAATCCACACGTTCCAGGAATCCCAACTTTTCTATATAGAAGTGAGGATAGTGCCGAAAATCCGCAGTCCGTGAGCACCCGCCCCCCGATCGTCTGTTCGCAGCATTAGCTAGGAACTGTTAGAAAAATTCCCAGTTACATGATATTTTTCATGATTTTTTTTTGGCCCAGTTAGTAATTCAGTCTAAACTCTCGTGCTTTATGATGATTTTTACTTGTGTTGTTTTTCCTTTTTTCGTTTATTCCACTATCGCATTGTGCAATTGGTGGGTCATAAATTATATATATGTACCTGTATATAGTTTCCTCCGCTAGCGAAGCGAAAATCATATTCAGATCGGACAACAAATAGCATCGGATAATACGAAACTCAGAATAATTATTAGGAATATTGTAATATATAATGTAATATACATTATACTTTGTATTAATCTGTAATATAACTATTTAATATAAATGAAATGACATGACACATGTGAATTCTGCAAATTTATTATTTTATTACGCGCAGCTGCCTAGTAATTATACATTTGTACAGTATATACGACAACAACAAAAAATAGATATGTAATAGCCTACACTAAATATAATCCTTTTACACTTCTGACACGATTTGCCACTGCCAGAAATACTAGAATTCTGTGTGATTCACCCAACTGAACCAGAAACTGTAGAATGCCTAATTAGGAGTGCGAAACGATTTATTTTACTCTGTGGCAGGCCTGTGTAGACATTTGTCGACCGACTTGTCAATCGCTGGCTTTTTCTAGGTCTTTGTGGTCAAACCCAGAGGCATTACTAGCCAAAATGTTTGGGGGGGGACAAGGTATTTACTGACTGGCTGGTCATTTTTACCGACTGTTTTTGCGGATAAAAACGACTATTATTGAGAAAAAACGACTGTGTTGACGAAAAATCGGCTGATTTTTAAGAAAAAACGACTATTCTCAAGAAAAACCGACTGTTTTTTTTATAAAAACGACTATTTCTAAGAAAAAATCGACTGTTTTTACTAAAATCGTGGCGCTTCGCGCCGACTCGGTTCTTTTTTACCGACTGGCCGACAACGCTGGGGGGATGCTTCCCCCCCCTAGTAGTAACGCCTCCGGTCAAACCACTCTGACGATTTTACTATGAACTCAGGAATGCAGTGCGCAGCAGAGTTTCTTGAAACTTAGAAACCCACAACGCTTTTTCCCGTTTACTACCCTCTACCCTTTCTCATAGCAAGAGCGATAAGAATCCTAGGAGACCAACTTTATAACCCTGCCGATAGGATGAAGGGAAGAGCCGTTTGATCGCTGGGGTCTAGCCGACAATCCGTAGCACAGGCTCATTGCCATTCAGTGATCTTGTTCCATTTCAGGTGAAATAGCTGTAGCGAATCAGCGTGTCATCGTCAATGAAACTAAAGTTTCCAATTACCGTTTCATATTGTCGCTGAAAATCCTGGATTTCTTCCCAACAACAGATGCGGGAAAATACGAATGTCATGCAAAGAATGTCGTCGGAGAGGCAAATGGTACAATAAGCCTTTATGGTAGGTTTATTGAATTTCTGTACGATATTGGAATGTAAAGAAATTATGTCTAGCCGCAGTAGGGAAGCTCAAATTCCAGAACGCAGGAATGCTTCTTTCCATGTTTATTCGAGGTTGGAATGGGGAAAGATGAAATCCCCATGAACGGAACTCTTGTTTAAAGGAGAAGTGAGTAAAATTTGAAAATAACCTAAGAACGAGCATTAGTGACTAAAAAAGTGCCCCCCCCACCACCACCACCACCATCAATACTGGAACGTATCAAATATTCTTCAGCCGAAGCTGACTGCGGATCATATTTTGCAGTGCAATACGGATACGTCAGCTGAATTCTATTAGACGCTATATTTCGGCCGTTCTTGGCAAGGGGCCTCATCTGGCACAAGCTGGAAAATGTAATAAGTACACAGAAATTAATAGTACATTTTCCAGCGGAGCCTGACTAGAGGACCCTTGCCAAGAAGGGCCGAAATATCGCTCTAAGAAAATTCGGCTGCACTGTCAAATACGTAGAGAAATTAATTATGTTCACCCGCAGTAGGGAGACTCAGTTCCCACGACACAGGAATGGTTCTTGTTTATTTGACTTTAGAAAAGGGAAGATGAAACACGTGAGTTGACGAGAGTGAAACTCTTATTAAAAGTGGAAGTGAGAAAAAAACTGATAAAAATAATAAGAATGAGGATTTGTCACTACACAATACCCCCCACGATCGCGATCTGCAAGGTGTGTATGTGTTTGCGGGCGGGGGGGGGGGGGTAGGAAATTAATGAATGAATGAAATTTTTTACCCATTTTTAAGACAGAAGTCACAAATGGAGTATGAGAGGAAAATTTACCTGGAGAATTTAGCAACAAGACCAGTACATGGCTAGACAAAAGTGAAAATACGTTCAAAAATAATTCAGTGTATTAAAAAGAGTATAAGAAATAAGCTGGCTTAAAGTAAATGAATGGAATAACTTGACCTCATCCGAAGGAGGAGAATCCAGCCTTAAACGACTTGATCCAAACCAACACTGTCAGCTTCCAACTGTGGATGAATTTCACTTATCTCGGAGAATTGATTTGTTGCAGGAAAAAAGTTAAGGATTTGCATGCAGTTTTTGGGGTCTCAAAACGTTGCTGACGGGTTACCTATACACATCTATACACAAATATTTAACACATGCTTTCGCATCCTTGTGTTATGATAAAATACCTGTTTTGACACTTTAAAAGTTTCTTTTCGCGAAACATAACAAATTTGAAAGGGTATTAACATATAAAAAGGTAACAGAAACATCCTTGAAATCCAAAACTACTTATAAATTTTATCTGAAAAAGCAGCTTATTTTTGCATCTGATATTTGAATACATTGAAATATTTTGACCTATCTGAGGGATTTTGTCACCCGAGGCTCTAGTAATAACGTTCAAAATGTGCGCTGCTTACACGACAACCCAACATTCATCCAGACGCGGAGAATCTGAATAAAAAAAAAAGGATTAAAGACGTCAAGCCCGGAAAATTCACGGAAAATGAGTAGAATGATGTTAAGATACATCTTGCACGGAAAATGCTATTTTTATGGCACTTGCCTTGTGGCCAAGTGCCATATACCGATCACTTTTCCGTCGGTTGGTCAGGTGATCGCGAGTTGCTACTTCCAGAGTATGCTACTTCCAGAGTATGCTACGAGTATGCTACTTCCAGAAGTGCTAGGACGACGAAACTTGGAATTTAAGGCATGTTAGGGACCCAACCAAACTAACTTTGAAATGGTCACTTCCCCGATCCGACCATCGTGGGGGAGTGGAAGGAGGGGGAGTCCGGAATCTTGAAGTATGTGTAGCTTTTGAACGGGGATTGGATCTTAATGAAACTTGATATTTGGAAATACCTCGTGTCACGCATGTCACACTTCAAGCCGGACCGGATCCGGTGACTCTGGGGGGAAGTTGAATCGGGATGAAACTTGGTGGGAAGAACAAGCAAAAGCCCTAGATACATAGTTGACAGGACCGCACTGTGGGGGGAGTTGGAGGGGAAGTTCGGGAATTCCGGTGATCGCGAGTTAAGGTACTTCCAGATGTGCTAGGACGACGAAACTTGGCAGGCAAATCAGGGACATTTTACTTAAGAACGGTCGTTTCCCCGATCCGACCATCGTGTTGGGTTGGAGGCAGGGGGAATCCGGAATGTTGATGCATGTATAACTTTCGAAAGGGTATCGGATGTCTATGAAACTTGAAAATTTGAAAGACTTCGTGTCTCAGAAGTCTTATTTCAAGTCCGGGCCGGATCCGATGACTTTGGGGAGTCGGAGGGAGGAGCCGGACATCTTGTGACACGCTCAGAGCGGATGGACCGGGATGAAACTTTGTGGGAAGAACAAGAACGAGCCCTAGATACGTCGCTGACAGAACTGGAACGGATCCGGGCACTGTGGGGGGAGTTGGAGGGGGCCGGAATTACGGTAATGGGGAGATAAGGTACTTCGCGATGTGCTGGGACGACGAAACTTTGCTGGCACACTACAGACCCGAGGAGATTGACTTAAAAATTGTCAGATTCAGATTCAGATATATTTTACTTCACCAAAAAAAGACAACTTCATTATAGAAAAAAACTCGACAACCACATAAAAGACAAAAGTCCTGTGAGTGGCTGTATCTTCTAACCACCTTTTAACCTAAAATTATTCAATAAATAGGGGAGGTCAGGGTTGAGCCGTACGCGGGTTGAACCGGACGGTTCCAATTGTGGGCAGACCCCGAGTTTTAAAATCATGAAATAATTAACTGAGGTTGGCAACACTGTTATGAGTCATGGGACAGAATTTGAATTCTCAGTTGCGAACCGATTCCAAACCAGACGGCTTTGTTTTTTTCATCACACAATTCGGACTTACAATTTCATTTTCATTTCCGATTAGAGAAGAAGTTCGTTGTTTTTTGAGACTTGGTGATAGTTTAGTCAAATGTAGGTTCATTTCTTTATCTAACTAGCCTATTGCGGGGTTCCTACTACTTTCCTTTTTTTCTTGGTGTAATTTTTTTTAGAAATGGTCTCTGTGGGGTTGAACCGGACACGTTCTGGGGGGTTGAACCGGACGTTATTCTAGAGGTCCGGTTCAACCCCGCTATATCCAGATAAATTTTTTTTACCATTTTCTGCAGTTCTGAAAGCAGGATAGAGCTGTTGTAGCCAAGCTTTCTAAATTAATTGCTTCCGATGGAAAAAGTCAAGTTAAACAAGCATTTTCTTTTGAGTTCGAATTTCCGAAAATTTTCGGTTAAGTGGCATGTTTGGATAGTCCAACTCTTCTCCAATAAGTAAAAACTTGATTAGCGCTTAGTGGCACCACTTGTTCGGTCATATTCAGAGCTCATCTTAACATGTCCGGTTCAAAACACCACCCGTCCGAAGCAACCCCACCGGTGGGGCTGAACCGGACGATTTTTTGAAAAAAAGAAAAAATCGTGGCACCAAAACCGGTTGAAATTAAATTCTCAAAAAATTATAAAACATAGCTGGTCTCATTATCTTTCATTTCCAATATTCAAAATTTGTTCACATTTTACAGAAATTGAATTATTAGCTGAAAACGAAAAACGTACGGTTCAACCCCGACCTCCCCTACTAACAGAAAAACTAATCTAATATATTTTCAAAAAAAGAAGAAAAAAGACGTAAGAGAGAAAAAAAGAAAGAGAAAAAAAGAAAAGAATAGGAAAGAAAATGTTTCCCTCGTCACAACCTGACCACCACCCCCCATCTCATCTCCCCCCACCCCACCTCCTCACTCCCCGCCTCCCTACACCCCTTCCAACAACCCACAAAATTCAACCACCTTTTTCAATTAAAAATTTCTTTAACTTTCTTTTAAACAAAATTAAGTTATCGGCCACTCTAATACTATCCGGGAGACTATTCCACACTGAAACAGCGATGTTTCTAATAGCGAAACCTGACCTCGTTGAGTGTCGGATTTCATGAACCAGATGGTCAACATTTCTGGTAGCATATTCATGGTAAAATGAATTCTGGGAAAACATGTTCCAGAAGTACTCAGGGGACAACTTATTTAAACACTGAAATACAAAAACTGATAGCTGGTAGTCACGCTATTGTCCAACATTCAGAACACCAAGCTTTTTATAACATGCAACAGTATTTTCACACTGCTGCAATTCACCGAGTACTCTCATTGCTTTGTTTTGCACTATTTGAATCCTTTTGTAATTACTTATGAAGTTACTGGCCCATACCGAGCACCCGTACCCAATATAGGGTTCAAGAATGGAGTTATATATAAGCTTCAGGGTTGAGACTGGAAATGTATGTTTCATTTTTCGGATTATCCCTAGACCTCTAGAAGCTTTGGCTGATATTATTTCACTGTGTTTCTTCCAGCTAAGATTGCAGTCAATATGGAATCCCAGGTAACAGAGGTCGTATACTTGTTGGATAACTTCAGATCCATATACAACCACAGAATCCAGTAGGGATAGAGACCCAGTTCTGCTAAAAATCACGAAGCTGGTCTTCTTTGCGTTGACAGCAAGGCAACTCACACTCACGAAGACACGGAGACACTCGAGTGCACGATTTCCTTTTGTACGGCTTCATGAACTGACTTGGCAAAAACAGTAATAGCTGTATCGTCAGCAAAAGAAGTTATCACACCATCACTTATATAATACCGTAAGGTATCCACATAAATTAGAAATAGAAGGGGTCCTAAAACGGAACCCTGCGGCACACCACAAGTGACGGGCATCACGGCACTGACAATATCTTTGTGAACAACACTTATAGACCGACCGTGAAGGTAAGATTGAAACCAATTTGCAGCATTATCTTTAATACCTAGACTTTTTAACCGCTTCAAAAGTATGCTGAAATCTACCGTATCGAAAGCTTTCTTTAAATCAATAAATACTGTTAAAGGGATAAACTTTCTTTCAAATCCATCATTTAAATTATCTAAGAGGTGATGAATCGCATGCAACGTTGAGTGGCGCTTTCTAAAACCAAACTGATTATCACTAATAAAACCAAAAGAATCCAAATAAGAATAAACTTGAGCATAAATTACTTTTTCAAAAATTTTAGAAAATAAAGGTAAAATTGAGATCGGTCTATAGTTTGATAACTCATTCTTGTCACCTCCTTTGTGCAGCACAATCACTTTAGCTTGCTTCAATGCATGCGGAAAGTCACCTTTTGTCATCGATAGGTTCACATCGTTTGCCACGTACCTTTCATATCGCCTTTATGTTGTTCGAATTTATCAGAATAATACTGTTTCATTGCCGTTCTGCGAACAGTATTTACTTTATTACGAACCTTCCGAAACGCATCCCAGCTATCATCAGACTCACAGTTCAGGTATGCTTTAAAAAGGTCATCTCGTACTTGCATCAGTTCAATAATTTCATCATTAATCCATGGCTTACGGGGGCAGTGCTTCCACTCCTCCCGATTTCTCGGGAGATCTCCCGACTTTTTTGGAAGTCTCCCGACAAAAATTTTCTCCTGATAATCTCCCGATTTTCGTAATCTTGCTAGAATTACATTAAGGTCACAATTCTCGAATCTCACAACCGGGTTTTGTACCAAAATCTCTTCATTTTAGCGAGAAATGGCCGAGTTGCGAAAGTTTCGCCTGCGGCGCATGGTTGCAACGTTATTTGGTTTTGTGCAAAAATGTATAGCCTAGTTTTATCAGAAAAGTAAATTAATCAAAAAAAAATCTGCATGGCAGGTTTGAACATAAATCGTCTTTATAAGCATTTAGAGAAGATGGTTGAGTAAAACTCTGGTTCATTTTTTCGTAGTTTTCTTCATTTGTTGGAAGGGCACGTCATTTACGTGGGGTTTTCAACAGTTTTAGGCTTAGGATCTGAGAAACATTATAAACCGGAATCTGTGGGAAATAGTTGAATTTTTGCAGAAAAAAGCCGAATTTAAAAACTTGGCCGGAGACGACGGCTTTAACATAGTCTTTGGAAGTCGCTGCCAGTCGAGCCTCGCTCTCTTCGGTTTTAAATATTCCTGGAAATCCTCGGGATCTTAGGGTCTGATGAACGTTAAAACCCAGAATCTGTACGGGAAGTAGTTGTGCAAAAGACGCACTTCAAGAATTTTGCATGGGACTCCCAGTTTAATCTCGTCTCGGGTACAAAAATTATAAACTACTGCTGGAATGGTGTCCAGTAATAGCTTACACCGACGATGTAGTCGTTTCATTTTTGCATTTAAAATTTTTAAATATTCGGTAGAATTTCTGGCAGATTGGTGAATTTTTGTGCCCCCCCCCAAAAAAAACGAACATGAACTTGCGACGCCCCGATTCGGTAGAATTTCTGGCAGATTGGTGAATTTTTGTCCCCCCCCCAAAAAAAAAACAAAAAACGAACATGAACTTGCGACGCCCCGATGACATAGATGTCTAATGCAATGGTTGCTTTGACAATTAGGCTAAGGGCTCAAAGAGCTTTATCCATGGCAAGCTTGAAGGGTTTAAATAGATTCGACACAATTTAAACTAAATTGCTGGTCCCCAAAGGATTTTCAGTTTCCTATCGGACGGACGTACCCATTTTGTAAACCTCCGCAAAAAAATTCGACAAATACAGTCCAGAAATCCGCTGTTTTTCTCAAATTTGCAATATTTGGGGGCATTTGGGCCCGGCTCTTATGGAAACGGAAAGAGAAATTTAAGTAGATCTCAAAGTACCGAGGAATCTTTTAAGTGTCCTTTATATTTCGATGTGCACACGGAAATATCAGTGTAGCATTATTTTGCGCTTCGAAATCACAAGTATGACGAATAAAATGAGTATTTTTACGTGCCAACAAATTTAATGCGGTTACTCAATGCCTTTTTTGTAACAAAACTAACTCTAAAATTGCTTTGTCAGACATAATCACTGTTTTTAAAACTCGATTTTTTCACCGATTGCTTAAAAAGATCTCCCGATAATCTCCCGATTTTGTCGGAGCAGTTACTGATTTTCAAATAAAGAAAGTGGAAGCACTGTACGGGGGGCTCTCTTACTTTTCCCGGTCTCCAGGACAGGACAGCACCTATCATAAATTGGACTAAGAATATACATAAATTTATCAAAAGCGCGAGATGGTTCATCACTAATATCCATCACTTCTTGCCAGGACAGTACACTTACTTCTTCCTTTAACTTCTTCAAATTTTCAGGCTTCATTTCACGTGAAAGATACCTTTCTTTAGCCTTTTCAGGTTTCAAAATGGATGTGATCGTACAAACTGAAGGGAGATGATCCGAACCGGAAGTAACTGATACATCTGAATGGGTTTGCGCGATGAGGTCAGATGAGACAAATATATTGTCTATCAATGTCGCCGAATGTTCTGCAATTCTTGTTGGAATAGTTACAGTAGGGTAATAACCGTGGCAAAGCATCAGGTTCAGAAAATCTAAATTAGGGCCGGTCAATTTCAGCAGATCAAAGTTGAAGTCTCCGATGAAAACACACTCACGATTTTTTCGAAGCACATCAGTGATAAATTTATCAAAATCACCGAAAAAATCATCAGGATGAGCACTAGGCGGCCGATAAACCAATGATATTAAAATTTTTCTTTTATCTACCTGAACTTCAACTGACAAAATTTCCAACTTACCTTCATTCCAATAACAAAAATCTTCAGAAACCGTAAAATTAATACCATCCTTCACAAGAAACGCCAAACCTCCTCCCCTCATTAATGTCCTTGATTTGCCCACAATTTGATATCCTGGAAAAAAATGTGACGAGAGAAAATTTTCCTGACTAAGAAAAGATTCACATATCCCTAGAATATCAATATTCCCATGGAAAATCTCAAGAAAGTTATTAACCTCGTGGTGGTTAGAAGATACATGGCAATTCCACTGAGCCACTTTAAGTCCTGACACACTACAATTATCAAAATCACTAGCAACAGAATATAGGTATTTACTATGGCGAAGCGGACTGAAGACATGGCCAGTTAGATCCCTGGCTATAGGAACCGAAAGAAGGCTCTCAATACGAAACGGCTGACTCTGTAGAAGCTCCAGTCGGGAGCTAGAATAATTTTCATTCATACTGCCGGCAGACATTTGAAGAAGAACAACACAAATCTTCGGTAAAAGGCGTTTTCCATTTATCGACAAGCATCACAAATTTTGATAAATATTCTAATACCGGTAAGGAACTACTTACAAATCCGCAAGAAAAAGTTTTAAGCAAACATAAACATAGGCTGCATGTCGGTCGCTGTGGAAAACTCCTCAGATCGAAGAAAATGAACGAGAAATATAAAGGAAAAAAAAGAAAACAGAAAAAAAGAGGAACAGAGAAAAAATAAAGAAGAATGGAAGAAAAACAGTTTTTAAACACAAAGGTCAAGAACACTATATAAGGTCGTCAATTGACCAGATCCGCCTGATCGGAGCAGTATCGGTTTCGCGCACAAAGATACGGCCTTGATCGGACCACGCACTGCGATTTCCAAACTTATCTCTTGAAGCGCCCAGAAGATCGCGCTTACGTTTCGTAAGATTCTCGGCTACAAATAATCCTGAGCCACTAAGCTGCTTCTTCGCTTTAAACACATTGCGGGCTATTTCTTTTGATCGAAACTGGACGATGACAGGGGCAACTTTGTCTGGTCTTTGAGCATTATTTGAACCAACACTAAATCGCTGAACACTAACTATGTCTGCATCCGTAATATTAGTTGGACCCATCTTGACAAACAATACGTGTTTCATAGCATCACCAACACTTTGCGAAGAAATCTGCTTGACACCGTTAAATAGCAGGGAATCATTTCTCCCTTCCTGCTCTATGTCATCTAGTTTGTGCTCAAGCTGATTAACACGGTTTTGTAATAAATCATATGCATGCAGGTTTTCAGATGTTTTTCGATCAGTTCGAATTTGGGCTGAAACTCAATGTCACTTCCCAGATCCGACCCTCTTGGGGGAGGAGAATAGAGGGAAGGCAAATCCGGATAATTTTGAACCGGTGATGAGATCTGAACGAAACTTGATAATTAGGACGAGTACATGCCTCTAAGGTTTCTCATTCGTGCCTCAAGGGTTTTACTTACAAATGGAATTCCTAGCCCCCTTAAAGTGCGCATGTGTGAAACCGCAAAGTGAAAACAAACTTTTGACCAAAAAATACATTTTCATGATCTCCAAGGGACTCTGATCATTTGTGTCTCAAGGGTCTTGCTTACAAATGAATTCCTAGCCTCCTTAAAGGGCGTATATAACTGTAAACTGCAACAAAAAAAATTTTGCGAGCGACCAAACGATAAATTTTGTATGACCCCCGGCCCGATTATTTTTGCCTCAAGGATTTTGATTACGAATGAACTACTTTTAACCGCAAAGTACAAAATATACTTTTGAGCAAACAATACATTTTGATGATCCCCAAGGGCCCCTGATCATTCTGCCTCAAGGGTTATGTTTACAAATTAATTTCTAGCGCTCCTAAAGTGCGCATCTTAACCGCAATGTTTTATCGACAAGCATCACAAATTTTGATAAATATTCTAATACCGGTAAGGAACTACTTACAAATCCGCAAGAAAAAGTTTTAAGCAAACATAAATCCCCAAGGGCCCCTGATCATTCTGCCTCAAGGGTTATGTTTACAAATTAATTTCTAGCGCTCCTAAAGTGCGCATCTTAACCGCAATCATTTATCGACAAGCATCACAAATTTTGATAAATATTCTAATACCGGTAAGGAAGCTCCTAAAGTGCGCATCTTAACCGCAATGTGCAAACAAACAAAAAATACTTTTGACTAAACTATACATTTTCATGATCTCAAAGGGCACGTGATCATTTGTGTCTCAATGGTTTTGCTTAAAGTTTAACTGAAAAGCCAACTTATTTTTGTGTCCTTTAGTTGAATACACTGAATTATTTGGATTCTGCAAAGGGATTTTTTTGTTTTCCACTATCTGCTCTAGTTATGACGTTGAAAATATCTGCGGCTGTCCCCACAGCGAAAATTCTACCATGACGCGGGAATTTTTTATCTAAACACAAAGAAGGCTTTTTAGTGGGCAGTGGCGATATTGGTGAAGATTGCTTAGTGCCTGAACAAGAAAAAGTCATAAATCTTTCTTGTAAGGCATACAACAAATTAGAGGTATCACAAATCACACTGAAATTCCACTATTTGAAAATCGATTATTCCTGAATAGCGGAACAACCAAGTAACGCATTTTCAGCGGGTCTTCAAGCCAATTTAAGTGAATAAGTGATGGGTAACTAGATTGTCCTATCCCAGTCCTTTTCGGTTAAACTTTAAAAAGGAATTCCTAGCCCCCCTTAAGTGCGCATCATCACCGCAAAGTGTGAAAAAAAAACTTTCGACTAAACCTTACACTTTCATGATGACCAAGGGCCAATGAACATTCGTGCCTCAATGGTTTTGCTTACAAAGGATGACATTACACCCACGAGTTGACAAATTTCCACTGTCGTCGATGTGCAACTAGAATGTCCGATCTGAGCCGTATACGGTTAAACTTTAACAGAAAGTCCTTCAACCTGCGTGCAACACCCTTTTGTACCATTTTTTCTGGAGCTTGTAGCCTTCAGCTGAAGTGCCGATCCCTTTTCCTTGATTGGTACTTCCAGATGGGCTAGGGATGTAACTGTCCAGGCTTACTAGGGACCAGACGAGATTTACTTATTAATTGTCAGTTCCCGTATGTGACCATCTGGGGGGAGTGGACGGAGGGGAAACTGGAATCTTGTTATTCTGCGTAACTCTCGAACGTGTTGGGTTACATCTTGTTGAATTTTGATAGTTGGCAAGAGCATATGCCCTACACGTTTCATGGCAGTACCAGGCTCGGCACGGCAACCGTGGGGGGAGTTGGAGGGAGCTATTGGAAATATTGCGGCACGCTGGGAGTGGCGGGATCGAGACGGAGATTGGCGGGCAAAACAGCCAGAAGCCCTACGTGTAATGTATTTATACTCGGACTGGGTCCCGCGTCCTCTCTGGGGGGGGGGGGGGGGAATCCCGGAAATCTTGTGAAATTTGTAACTCTCGAACAAGTGAGCCGATTTTGATGGAACTTGACAGTTGTCCTAGATGTTTCATCTACAGGTCCGCATTGGACCCGGCCACTGCGGAGGAGTTGGAGGGGAGAGGGTCCAGAAAATTTTGTGGCATCCATAACACTCGCACGAGTGATCCGACTTTGATGGAGCTTGACAGTTGGCAAGCAAGTGTACATGTCCTAAATGTCCGAACCGGTTCCGACAACTGTGGAAGAGTTGTTGGGTACTGCTCAAATGTTTGACCCGATCGATCCACATGGAGCTTGGTAGGAGGCAATAGCACACGTCCTAGATGTTCCAGTAATATGTCCTGACTAGATCCGGCCTTTTTGGATTGAGTTGAAGAGGGGATCCCCGAAATCTTGTGTCATGCAAAACTGTCGAACGAGCGACCCAATTCTGACGGGACTTGACAGTTGGCAAGAATAGGCTACCTGTTCTAGATGTTCCACTTACACAGTCAGGACCGTATTCGGCTACTGTGGGTGGGCGGGGAAATCTTGTGACACCCGTCGGGTGGACAGAACTTAGCGGCCGCAGGACTATCATATCGTAGGTCAACCCTTGACAACATGACCCCTAACTAACATAACAAATGCCATATAAGCTTTCAGCTCTGATTTATACTGGTAATAAACATTGGTTGATCTCTTTCAGAAATAATTGTCCCGAGGACAGACCCGCCTACTACCACGACCATCCAACCCAGGACACGCTCAACCACAACGCCTCGGACAATACCTTCCGCGCCTCGCCTGATCGAAACTCCGAATCCTACGAAATCCCTTCAGATCCGGAAGGATCCCGAGGAACGTTCTACTGATCCTCTGGAAACGAATATTTGGTCCCAGCTGTTACCGAAACAACATAATGACGGTGTCCAGATTAGGAGCACTTATTGGATCGTTTCATTAATTATGCTCCTGCTCGCAGTCGTTGTTTATCTCTGACACTCATTCCTGTCTTCCGCTATTTGAATAATATTTTTGTTATGTATATACGGTGTAAATATTACGAAGACGATAAATTGGTTATTTTCCAAATAGGACAAAGTGGTGTTTGGGTCCGTCAATTTATGTCTTCTTTGTCTTCTACGGTTTGAGATGTTTCGGTGGAACTGGGGATAAGGAGAATTCGTCGATGGGCTTCGCTCCTCAGTAGGCCTACTTACACTACCAATCTACAGTTTATGTTTCAACATGCCTGACAACCTTGACATTGCACGTGCTTTAAAAATAAAATAAAATAAATACAGACCCGTCACGGCTATTTTAGCCACGAGCGGCCACAACTTAGATGAGAAACACGGAAGAATGCATAACCGGTCTCTCTGACCAACAAGCTCCTCGGAAGCAATAGACGGAGGCGTGCTCCGGTTCGAAAACAGCCATACATGGCAGATGCAAAAATCGGTGTAGTGCCGTTAGGGGAGATAAAAATTACATCATTTCAAGAGGAATAACCGGTTGTAGAAGCGTGACAAAGCATCACGATTGGTGGAAACATTTAAGACCTTCAGATTTCTCTTGGCGAGGGACGACGAAGATGTCTTTTCCATGCCCGGTCGACTTTTACTTATTGACGCAAACGGTGTTTCCACTTAGCATCCGATAAAGGAA
This sequence comes from Branchinecta lindahli, assembly GCA_023053555.1. NCBI lineage: Eukaryota > Metazoa > Arthropoda > Branchiopoda > Anostraca > Branchinectidae > Branchinecta > Branchinecta lindahli. The sequence goes on from JAKZAO010000003.1 coordinate 14,100,837, forward strand.
CAAGGTCGAACTAAAACGTGTACTAAATTTCAATGTTGTATCCCTACACTTGAACCCTTTCTGCACCAAAAAGCGCTTTCCTTCGAGGGAAAACTTTGGCAATTGGCAAAAAACGCCTACTTTTCTGAAAAGTTTTCGCACGGAGATTTATATTTAGAGCAATAACGGGTATTATAAGCATTGCGTGACAACGGCATGAAAATTACCAGTTCTCGGCCCCAAAGATGTTCGCCAAATTTCTACAAAATTCTTACTACTCAACCGAACACAAAATACAAAACGGAAAACGAAGTTTCCTAATCACCTGATAACGAATACTGGACACTATTCTGATTATTTAACACGTAACTATGATAAACATTATTTCTCGTTTACGGTTCCTACCTCAGATTCAACAAGTCTAGTGTATCGTTAGAATGTTCTGCTTACCACCAGACCACTTCTGAAGTTATTCACTTTTTGTCCTCGAACAAAGGACCCAATCGCGGTAAAAGCCCGCATTGTGTGAATTCCATCAGGTCCCAATTTTCCCGTATTCGAGCCCCGTTTTTAATCGTCTTGTCTGTGCAGAAATAATTTTCACTAAGTATGAAGTCAGCACCAAGGGGGACCCTTTTCGGTGTATGGTCTGGGATGAAAGACGTGGGACCTTGTCCCGCTTTTGAGGTTCTTAGAAGGGACTCGATTGGATCCTATTCATGGGGGATAAATCCACCTCTTGGGTCTTTCCAAGAGGCTTAGGAGCGAGGAAAAGTTTGTACAGAAAAATGCCATGATATCCGCCGGATTATAGCCATCGTATACTATTGTTGAACGAGATAAGTCTCCGATGCCACTGAGGCTATATATGAGGAATGAGGTCAAGGGGTTCAACCTTGCCTCAACCTTAAGGCAAACATACAGTTTGCTCAAGGTTCTCCAGCAAGGACCAGTCTGCCACAAACCCCTGATTTTTGGAAACCACCCTATGCCAATTAACCCTGAGCATATCTGGCGCCTGGACTCCCCTATGCCTAATGCTGACTACCTTTATACCAAAACCAATCGCTGAATACCTGTAGGTACCCTCACCCTGACCTACCCCACCCTCACTAACTCCACTATAATGGAGTTTTGATTGGTTGATTTCCGAGCTCCACTCAAAATCATCAATATTTACTGGGTAAATACCCACGTTACTAACCCAGCATTTGGCATAGCGTATCCAGGGTTTGGCATGGGGTACGCCAAATGCTATGTACAGCCTACATAGCGTCTGCCATAGGATATCCAAAAATCAGAGCTTAGTGTAGACCGACATAGGTCAAATGACTATAAGCATTCCACTCCTTGTTTGTCGACCTGATAATATTCTAAAAAAGGCTCGTCTAAAGGAGCTGTCCAGGTTCCTTAGACGGACAGGAAGACTGGACGAATTCTAAGCCCAGAAGAACACGCCAGCAAGTGTGATTAAGAGTATAATAGGCTAGTAGTTTCATTAATTCTCCGTATTCCAGTTTGGCAGAGCAACCATGCATTAACTGTATTCCTTCAGCCAAAACAAATCGCGACGCTCCCCGACAGTGGGCAGTTTTAACAGACAACACTTGGGATGTAATCTGTTGTCATTTCTGAAACGTTATGAAATATTATGCACAACAAGCAGTGCCGAAGAGCCGAAAAAGTATCTGCTGTCTTTTTTGTTTGTCGTCATGATTCGGAAAATTCAGCAGATGCTTTTTTGGCGGTTCTTCCTGGCAATGCTTGTTACGCACAACATTTCATGCATAACGTTTCAAAATCACAAGATTAGATTATGTTTACATTAGATTATGTTTAATATAAAAAAAAACCCAACGCATAACATTTGTCTGCATCACCTGCAGGGAAAGTCCCGGGGGAACAGATTATAAATTAATAACAGATTATTGGATGAGTTAAGGGGATGAAGTGTTTGGAAAAGGAGTGTATGATGAGGAATGGTTGGTTAAAGTAGGATGAATGCTTTTTTGGAGTTCGCCAGTTGGGAAGATTCCTTAAGCTCTCGATGAAGCATCGAGAAAGATTTATTTAGGCCTAGTTGGAACTTAGTGAAAATTTGTTTTCCATTTTGTTTTGTATTGCCATGGCCCTCGGGCTTTTTGTGCAAATATATATCATATCATATATCCCAATTGTTGTCTGTTGAAACTGCGCATCCTTGTGTTAACTGTTGTGAAAATTCTGATAGTGTACGGTTCAATAAAAAGTGAAAACTTCTATTTTCTCTTCAGTAACTTGTGGATCTATATTATTATCTTTGGGTGATGGACAGGGGCGTGACTGCCATTGGGGGAAAATTTAAACCAAAATGTGCCGACAAGTTTCTGAGTGTGCTAACGGAATATCGTCGTAGAGAGACGATGAATTACTATTTTGGGCTTGATGTCAGATACTTGTTCTTAAAGTAAAAGTTATAATTTCACATAAGTGAATAGCCTGCCTTGACCTTCTGTAGGCACAATGAAGTTGACCGGCAAATGCCTAGCGGAACTAAAAAAATATTAAGTAATAACTTTTTTCGAACAGGCGTGTGACGCATATGGTCCTATGACCCACGGTCATTCATATAACGATAATCTTCACACAGAAAGTTAGCGGTAGATATGAACTAGGATGATATAGTCATAACAGCATCCAGAGAGGATGATATAAGTCATAACAGACTCCACAGAGGATGATATAAGCCATAACAGCATCCAGAGAGGATGATATAAGTCATAACAGCCTCCAGAGAGGACGATATAAGTCATAACAGCCTCCAGAGAGGATGATATTGTAAGTCATAATAAAAGCCTCCAGAGAAGATGATATAACTCATAACAGCCTCCAGAGAGGATGATGTAAGTCATAACAGCCTCCGGAGAGGATGATTGTAGTGAAGGAAGAAATCGTAGTTGTATTTTCCCCGTCAGCTTGGGCTCAAGGAATATTTATGACAAGATTCGGCACTAACCAACCTTGCAGCCTACTGTACTTAAGTGCGTGAAAGTTGTCGTCGCTGGCCAGACAAGAAATTCGACAGAACTTCCCAATTCGTATGTCACTGAGCTCCATTTAGGGCTATGTGTGGATACTGACCGATAGTGGACCACGAGGAAAAAAAATTACTATTATATAATTAGAACATTGTAACGTACACATCATGCTCAATAAAAGACTACTAAACTTAACAAGATTTGAAACAAAACCGAAAAAAGCCCGCTATGAACCTTAAAATTTCTATAAAAAAAAATCGTGCACAAATAAATAGCGTAGCTAATTAGAGACAGAAATAACAGCCAAACCAGTGCGAACATTTTTTCACAAAATAAAGTCCGAGTTTCGCTAACTTAACTTGAGTCAGTTTTCTTACGGACAGAACTAGGGTCACAAAACTCAGCGCTCGAAGATAATTTGAATAGGGCCGTCTAGCGACTGATGGGGTTAGCAATCTCTTGAAACCTCAACCGTAGCCTACACTTAAAGAAGTCTGAAAAAAGGACCATTTTAGAAGCTAGCTGCCAATGCTATAAACATTTCTGCTAGAACTTGTCAGGATTCTTTTTTGTCAAACATAAGAATAAAGAGGAATTTCCAACGTGAAAACAATATTCGAATCGTGTACCCTTGCCTTACTGAACTTCTGACAGTATTCGGCAAACTACTGAATTTTCTGTCTGCTGTTTGGTGAGAAGTTGCCCCATAATCGCTGGGCGGCACTACTTGCGAATCTACAGTCGTCTGTCAGCGACAATTTTCGTTGGAGAAAGTGCAAATTTTACGCAGGCTGTTTTATGCTTTCAGTTGGTTTTTACTCAAAGCGCGTATCTAGACCTGACAGGTTACAGATGTTCGCATTCAAATCTAGAAAATAAGATAACGAAGAAGTATTTAAAAATGACTCGGTATAATAGTTACGACTTTCACTACGTACATTCTGCGTGACATAGTAGTCGGCAAACAGTGTGGCTGACCTTCATTTATCACAAATGACGCGTGGCCAATCAGTAGCGCTGTTTCTAATTTCGCCGCGTTATTTGTGTCAAATAAGGCTCGGCCGCGCTCTATGCGGACTATTATGTCACGCAGAATCCACGCAGTAAAAAGTCGTGACTATTATACCGGGAAGAGAAAATCTCTTCGTCAAAGTTATTCTTTCTGATTCAAGAGTGTGCATTATGACCTGTCAGGCGTAGATATGTGCTACAAGTTCGCCTTCGTTTTCCGATTTGCCAAAAAGGTTCCACAACGATTTCAAGGTTTTTGCCTCAACTTCAATTTAGGTTCTCACAGCCCCAACTTCGCCACCAGGTCCAACATTTCGTGGCTGCATCCGAAAAGCGTAACAGCGCTAAGCTAATGTGTATTTCGCAATCACGATTTCACACGCTTTTCGACAGAACAACATTTCTTTACCAGCCCAGCTTAAGCGCTCCATGTTTAAGGCTCCATGTACTCTCCGAGTTCGATATTCACACATTTACACAGGTGTATGAGAGCGGGGGCTGCAAATTTACGAAAACGGTCAGGATTTAATTTCATTTTCAATAAGAATTTCGGACCGGATTGCGAATTTAAAACATGTACGTACGTCACTTCACACCCCTTCATAACCCCTAGCAAACCAATCCTTTCAACTCAAAACCCCTTAAGCCCCATCAAAACCCCGAAAGCCCTCGCAAGCGAAATTCACCCCCGAACTTAAACCACCTTATACTTTGGTGGCTTCTAAGTAGACAAGTTTGCACACCTTCCCTATTAGGCCTATGCTTCGGGAGCTGGTGATCACTTCCGTCGGCATGCGCAGATAATGCTGCAAATGCACGATCAGGATTTTCCGACTGGATTTTCTGCACTCTCATCATTAAGCTGAACAAATCGCAACTTTTCCGTACGGTCTGTCAGATTCTGTCAGATATTTCAATCCGCGACCGCGGGTCCCCGGTCACCCGATGAAAAATTGTTTGACTGTGTAGTTTTATGGTAGTTATACGAAAAAGTTGCATGGAGTAGTATGAATGTAGTAGTATGGATTACTTTGATTTAACATGCCTCCGACTGGGTTAATCTTAAGTAGTAGTATCTGATAGCATCCAATCTTGCTGTGGTAGCATCCAGTTTGCTAGTAGTAGCATGCAGTGGCAACAGTTACTACTGCATGCTACTTTTTCGTACAACTCCATACGACTAATTCTCGAAAATTTTTCATCGGGCCGCAGCATAAACAGCATCCACGGAACAACATTTAAACCGTTAAAAAAGCGTCACTTTCGTCCTTACACGGTATCACGCTTTTCGACACAACAACATTTGCAAGGAACGAAATAATGGTATACAACGAAAAAACATTTGAACAGTAAATAAGTTATCCGCAACATCCAGGGCCCACGACGGGATCGACTAAAATCGGGAACGGAACGGAACGACACGGGGCAGGAGGAACGCGTACTAAAAACGGGAACGCGAAAATCGGGAATGCCTGTACCCTGTTCTTTAGCACTTTAGCAGGGGTCGGGCATTCCCGATTTTAGTACTTGTTCCTCCTGAGTATGGAACCGAAAGTACTAAAAAACAGGGATCCTTTCAACCCCGTTTTAGTACTGGCTTCTGATGAAACTCGAACCGAGTGCTAAAGAACAGGGGACGGGCATTCCCGATTTTAGTACTTGTTCCCCCCGCATGCATCGGAATATTTTAGTACGGTGTTCCCGTTTTTAGTACGCGTTCCCGTTTTTAGTACGCGTTCCTCCTGCCCCGTGGCGTTCTGTTCCGTTCCCGATTTTAGTCGATCCCTCGCACTCCCGCCCACGACACATCTTTCCTAAGCTTTTTTCTTTAGAACGGCGTACTATGAAGGCAAAATCCATTTGCAGCATTACTGAGCCACTTACCAATCACATTTCCGGTCAGATTTCGTAATTTTGACGTTTTATTTTCAATTCTCGGTTAACTGGGAGCCCGAATAAAACGACACCAGAGAGAAAAGTCAGCTCTGTTATTTTTAACTGGCGTACCGTAAATCGAACGAAGCTCTGAACATTGTAAGCGAGAGCCATCTCATCGGTTATCAGTAGGTTCAGTCCCCAAAGCGTCCGAATTCTGCCATAGGACCAGAATATTCACAGTCCCATCCAGAAACCGCTTGTGCGTTTCTAGTTATATCATCGAACTCGTCCGACTATTCGCGCTCGAGTTCCCCATCGGACTCTCTGAGAGCCTAGTTTAAACAATGGCCGAGCAGTGGACGATATGCGAGTTTGTGTCGCACTTGTATTGTGGCTTTTGTGGCTACAAATCGGTACTTCATCCTTGAGTTTTCTTAAACTCACCTTACAGATTTTTAACCGTAAATGATTTTAAAAAAAAGTAGCCGAGTTTAGAGAGTCCTGTTATGTTTCCTAAAGCTTATTAACGCGGAACGTCTCCCGCTTTCATTTTCTTGCAACATTTTTTTTATTCAAAGTTTTGCCTTGCCCTTCGTGACTTAACTTGTCCACAACGAGTCGAAGCTCTTAATTTACCTTCAAAATCATAAAGTTTCCGTGGCGATCTGATGGAATGTTACAAGACTTGTCAAGGAAACTATGACACCAACTGCTGACGCAATTCTCAACTTAAGAATAGTCTGCGCGGACATGACTTTAAGCCGAGTGGCTGGCGATTTTCTAAGAAGACTGGCAGACGGGCCAAACATAATGGTGGACTGTTGGAACGCCCTTCGATCTGAAGTAGTATCGGGTGACTCCATCAACGCTTTCAAGAATTCCTTTGACAGTCTGTACGCCGAAAGCTGTACGATGAAAAGTGTTTTGAACAACCTTTGAAGAAGCCAACGTCTTATTTTTGTTTGCATTATATTATTTATCGAGCGTGTATGCAAGCAATGAAGTACCAGCTGATGACCCAAAAAGCCACAACACACCTGACCAACGGATGCTCTCGCGGCATGTGCATGACCTAAACCGGAACCCCCCCCAACATTTTAACTAGTAACGGCCACGAAGGACCAGCGTTGGCCGCTCCGTTGTTTTTTCGTGAATCTGCGAGGCCAGTGGCTTGCCCGTTCAGATTAAGCTGAACCGGACTGAAGTGAGACCAATCAGACAGGTCCCTCTAGAAATCACAAGGTGCGAGGCCCATTTCGCATATCATCCATATGGAACGTTCTTCACCCAAAATTCCTATTCTTGGAATTTTGAAGTCGACGTCGAAAGTAAATATAGTAGCAGTTGGAAATTTTGTCGGGAAAGGTCTTATTATTCGAAAGTTGAGTGTTACATGATTTTGTCTGGTAGTTGTTTGTTGTTGTATATGTATACGGCATCAAAAATGGCTTTAAATACAGTCATTCAGTCATTCATATAGTAGGCCGTTTCCTCTATAGTAGTTTTTTTTTGGTCTGATCATCTCCCCGTGACTTCTCACTGGAACCCACTTCCCGATCAAATTCTGGTTGGTCCGCACGGATTAGGAAAAAACGGACAACGGCTAGCCCGAAAACGGTTTACAACGGGGACCAGTTAGCCTACCTATAATTCCAAAAAACGCCTCAAACGAAAATCCAGAGACAACAAGTGCCGACAACGAACGCAACTATTGCCTGGAAAAATGAATTGAGTGTGGTTTAAGGACAGGCCACAGTATTCCCTCCTGCAGAGAAAAGCGAACAAAGACAGTACTAAGACACCATTAAACACTTACATACAAGGTGACTAATTCGGCCAACTGCTCGACGAATAAGTATATCAAAACTAAGCCAGAAAATTACATCTCAAAAGCTTTGTGCTCGACATAACGGCTACGCGACAGTGCAAAAGGCATCAGATTGGCAAGCAAAACAGCTGGAACACCCCGCCTCCCCAAAGCCACTGCAAACCCGACAGATCCGATTTTATTTGTTTAATCGGTTGGCGAATGCCAATAATAATTCGTAAAGAAGTGCCTCTCACTATTCAGTCAATTAATCAGTCTGCTAACCCAGCCTATGTCCAGTTATTCTCTTAAGTGATCAAGACCCCCCCCCCCCTCATTTACTGTCATAAAAACGAGGAACGGCTCAGGGACAGCTTGTTTTTTGTTTTGTTTTTCTCTGAATTATTTTTGTTCCTTACAGTCTACCGTTTGTTTGTTATGCTTTCGTATTGTCAAAATGGCGAGTTCATTTCGCTTGATCATGAAGATCATCATCGCGTTGTTCGGCAAATTTCACTTCGCTTGATAGAAACCGCACAACAAAAGTCCTCCCAAAGTCGGTCGCCCCTCGTAGCTGTTGCCATAGAGTCACTAGCAGTGAGATCAGAGTTTGACTGGCCACCGTGTTTCTGAGCCGACGAACAAGCTTATCACTGCCAGCCAATAACAGAAACAGAATCGACGACTCAAATAATTATATCAAGTTAGCTGTCTCATAAGAAATCAAGCCAATTATTTTAAACCATAGCTTCGTAATTATAAAAAAGACGAGGCGCTTCTTTAATCAAGGATTATTCATTGCAATATGTCATTTTTTTCTTCTGGGACCCACTGACGTCATTTCCTTTCCAGCTGTTTATTACCCTTGCAAAACAGATAAAAGGCGGTCTACCACCGGTAAATGAAACATGAAAAACTTCAATTTTGATTAAACAGTCAAAACTTTAAAAATCTCAGTAAAAAACAGACTATTTAAGGGGTTGAATCTCCTAAGTGGTAAACAAATTTGAATTTGTTGCAAATAAATATTGGTTATTCGTGGTAAGATGCTAGAAAATGTTTATACATATTTGTACAGTATATAGAATAAGCTGCAAAACGACAAAAAAGCCAAAATGCAACAGGTTGAAACGTCGCTTATATCGCTATAAAGTTCGCTTTGATGCCAGGAATTTTCATGTCAAAAATCAGTTTTCCAGTAACAGTTATAGTAGTCAAATTTCATTGAATAATAAACTACTTAATACAGAAGAGCCTCTAAGTGGTGTTGGGCGATATTTGGATTTTTCGATATATCGATATTTTCACTTTCGATACCCGATTATCGATATTTCGGTACCATGTTTCGCTACAGTATAGATCTCGTTTTGCCAAAATTTAAGAGCAAACTTGTCGTAAGAAAGTACCATGCATGAACTCAAACTTCGAATAAATAGAAACTGAACTACGAAGATCATTTTGATCCAGTTTCGGATATTTAAATTTAACTTATGTTGGATTATTTACAATAATTATTACTGAACAAATTTCGTTTTCGATATCGATATTTACGTTTCGATATTCGATATTTGGTCCGATATATCGATACAATCGTTATCGATATCGAATAACGCCCAACACTATATCTCTACGTACAGCAGGGGTATGCTTCTTCGAACACTAGCCTACTCCAAATGTTACCTTGGTTGTGCTTTTCACATCTAAAAGGGTCAAATGGGAATGATCGATTAAGAACTTAATGTCAGCTAAGATCAAAGTGATTTTCGATACACAGAATGAAACCAAATTGCTAGTTATTTTTTAATACCGTTTGACTGTGCAACAGTAACTGGCAAAAAAACAGCAAAAGATGAAAAAACACGAGCGTGTGGCTTTAATCTGATTTTTATCAAATTTAATTTTTTTTTAAAACACGATTGCATCAGTGTTTGCCAGGTTTGAATTTCATCATATTCTTCACAGCCGCCCAAAGTAACATACCTCTAAGTAGGCCCAACTGTTTGAGGCTTATATCGGACAGAACCTCGTGAATGCTTCCACATCAGATAATATGAGTCAGTGATGGAGCCACAAAACCATTCAGCTCTTACATAAGTAGGATCACGGCACGATACTGTAGCCAACAAAACACAAATTGGGTATTATTTCAAGAGGCACTTCTATATAAAGCATTTTTTATTCCATGCGTATCACACAGGTACAGTCAAGAACAAATTGTCGGATAGAACTTCTGTCTTCTGTCGACATGCAGCAACTATGACATAACTGAGCGGGCCTAGAGGTATTTACTCTAGCTTTGAGCTGATGTTGATACCCGTTTACTCCTCCTCCGTCTTCACCGTTGCTTATCGCACAAGAAATACAGAAAGAGGCTAGCAGGAGGCGTACACCGCGCGCTGACCGGATCGCGTCCATAGAACCAATCAGCGTTGTCAGATTTCCTCTTTAGCGACTTAGCTATTTGTAGGGGTAACGAAACGTGATGTGGCGCGAAGCTAGTAACCTCCGCTCGTTTGCGTCGGGAGTCGGCCGTATTTTACTTGACTCAGCCTGTCTGTATGAGCGAGATAGGGAGACAGCAGTTCTATCTCGTTATTTGTTCTTGGTACAGTGTTGCAACTTTACTCTCACTTAACCGATGACATTCGGCAGCAAAAACCTGTGACATTCTGACGTCTACGAAACTGGGTCCTTTTCACCAATTATTAACTTAAAATCTCGCCTTTTCAGCGTCGTAATTATATGCTTTTTTCATTCTAGCTCGCTTTTACAAAGAAGTCAGAAACCTCTCGAAAACAAATCGCAGAGTTCTGCGACCAACGGCAACACTGATAGGGTAAACCAACCTCGCATGTAAGTAATGCCGGCAACCGCCACTCACGGTATTTCAGTCTGGTGCCGAGGACAAAAACAACAACAAAAACGCCCTACACATTTCAAAATTGTTGGTTTCAGATTCAAAGATTGAAACAGAGTCACTTTAGTCTCTAGATAGTCCGCATTCAGTTCTAACTTAGAACATGTATAAGGTCATCACCGGGTCACGGGGAATACCCTTCGAGTCTCTTAAACCGGGTAAAACCATTAACACAACCAACTTTGTACTGGCAAATAGCCTACACTCATTGAGAGATCATTTTTACATATGAAGTAGTGAACAGCTGGATATAAGCAACTTGCAACCTTCCATTGGCAGCATTTCAGAAATGCACAGTCTCAGGGGCTCTCAGCCCCTAAAAGTAGATGTACAGGTTGGGAGGCCAAGAGAAAAGTTGAAAAAAACGAGAGTACACTGTCAAAAGTTCGATAACACACAATGTTTCGAAACACGATTTCTGTGTTGACCCTTTTTAAGTGTATGTTTAGCGAAAACATATAAAAGGGTAATTACAGATATATTCTCATAACAACGCAAGGATGCGCAAACATATGTTACCTGTTATCAAACTTCTGACAGTAGTATGATGTATATTGTCTGAATTATCTGTTTTCTACACTGACAGCGAAACTTACGCTGTTTCAGTAGTCTTTACCTCAGTGACCAGTGCAACTAACTCCCTGCCTTGCAATAGCACAGTCAATCTGATCAGTTATTTATGGGATATTCGCTGACTAACGACGTAGATGCAAACAAGCCAACCCCAGTGCCCCTTACCCGTTTGTCTCTAGAACCTCCCTCGTTTTTCGTTATTTTCTATTTACAGGCGAAATAATTTTCTGTTGCATTATATCATTAACTTAGGAGAACCAGGAAACCGGAAGCCACTAACGTTGCAAGTTGCCTACCGCACTGAAGAAAAATGAAACTTCAAATTCCTCAAAGGTCTTCAATCCATCCCTCACTGGATCTCTTCTGTCATTTTGTATCAGAATCTCTCACTTCGCGAGGTTGTAGCTCTAACACGGTTTCTCATAAAACCAAATCCAATCACAATTTCTCCTTCAAATAGTTCACAGTTGAGCGAGAAGAAGTTCAAAGGTTGAAGCCACACACTGACGCCGCCAGGTCTGATGAGCCACCTGGGCCATTTAGATACTTCTCAAGGTCAGTGCCGAGGTCAGTGCCGAGGTCCGGTACAAAGCTATTGGCCGCCTGTGCCACCTGACTGGCAAACAGCGCGCTGTTGAAGTCATCAACTGAGGAGCAATCTAAAAAGACAATATACAACTTAATTTGTTTTTAACCATTTACTGCCATGCTCAAACTCAAGGAACGAAACCAAACGTAAATATTGTTTCATACTGTTAACATACAAGAGAATGAATAAGGAAAAATTAATAATATTATTACAAAGTATTTTTTTCGAGTCTTCAGTGATGAAACCACTACAACTTCGGGCGGCCTATAGATGCAGAGGAAAGCATATATTATTTAAGGGACACTTAGCAATATTTGCTGTTTCGACTAAAGCTTTTTAGATGTAGGGTATATTTGGTGTATGTGGTTTCAAAATTATATCTGGGTATCAATAATTTTATTAGCTCTGGCCTCGGATGGATACGTATGTAAGACTCCGACCGAAACCGGAAATTACGAATGAGCCGAAATTGTCGATTTCCAAATCAGATGAACAATACGACTTGAATCCGGTAGCAAAAAAAAAATCGAGTACGAACCAGATCGACCGTTATTTTCCGCTTGCATGCAGCTGTAATCCGGTTAAAACCGGAAATCATATAGACAGCTAATCATTACTGATTAAGTTCTTTAAGCTGCAGTTAGGCGAAGAGAAGACATGCTAAATCTTTCTTGTGCCGATCATTCAAACAGACTCCGACAAAACTGCCGCGGGTAGATCTGGCAGTCGGCATCTCGAAACCTAAACTATACTTGTCACTATACCAATTTTCTTACCTTTTTCATAATAAGATCAAGTTTTGTTCTTTGTGTATAATGTTGGACTATTTTAAGTTTGTACGTTGAGAGTTACCTTGAACTATTTATCTCGACTCGTTCAACACGCCATTTGGCCCAAAGTCATGATTTTTTTTTTTAAAATAAAGTAAACTCCCTCCATTTGGGATCCCCGTGAAAATTTTGCCCTTGTTTCTAGTTATAAGGGGAGTCACCTCCCCCCCCCGACACCCCTTTGATCAGTTTACTCAGGCAATCTGATCCAATCTCCAGTCATAACTATCAGGCGGTTACGGCCGAAGTATCATCCGATCATAACACTAATAGCGAATCCCGATCCACATCCTTGGATACATCGCGCAAATTAAGTCCGTTCCAAAATTTACGGTCTGACCAGAGTTCCAGGCCGAACTTCCATCCGAAGGAAGAATAAACCTTACTATCTGAATCCACACCTATTTCGACTTCCTAATAAACTTGTTGCGTTGAATTTAAGAATCACAAGTTTTGTTTTGATTAAACCTTTTTTTTAGATATATTTGTGATTGCAACCCCACTTTAAATTCACTAATTTATTGGCTTAAAAATATTGTTTGTTTTCTTTATATTTGAGAGTTTGGCCGAGCCTCCTGAGCAACGGGAACTGGAGATGTATCGCTACAAATATATATATATATATATATATATATATGTTTATTTACCCATCGTAGAAAAAAATGGTAAAGATGGAGCACAAGAAAAAAACACAAAAAGGAAAAAAAAAAAAAAAAGAAGAACACCCATAATGATAAGGTAAACCGTAGCTAGAACGTAAACTAACACACAAAGACTATATTTCCTCCTATGTGTGTTGTAATGTTCTATATAGCGTGTTACTGCATCTGAGTGAACCGAGTTCATTTCTCTGCTCAGTTTTGTAAAAAAAAAATTTCAGCAATATTGAAAAATTAAAAGAACGAACTTGTTCGTGATTCCTTTGTCTGTCCCAGAATTGCATTAAAAGACCCGTCGTCCCTATAAAATGCCAATGCGGCCAACTTCCGTAATCGCTCCATCAATTCTTAAATGAGGAGACCATACGGTACATTCTACCCCCTAACGACATCTCACTTATTATAACGCTTCGTGTTTCGCTATTTTCGATGTGTTTCATGCTCACGACGGCTGTTTGCGAGAAACAGTTATCTAAGTTTGTCCGTGCTTCTGCTACAAGCCAACGGGCCTGGAGAAATGCTTAAAACAGCCAAAGCCGTGGGCTAATTTTTAAAAGCAGGACCTAGTTTTAAAGTCTGCAACTATTTTTGAATACTGGAAATTAAAACAGTCTACGAATTTGACCTTGCATTTCAGTGAAAGAATCACTACAACAGGCTTCATCAACGTATCTTATTTTGTTCATGAAGAATCGCGACCACACTCCACACGGGTTCCGGCTACCCCCCCCCACCAGCAAGTAAAACCGGCCCCCCCCCCCGACATGTCTAGAAGTACTTATACAATTTTGGAAATAAAAATACACTTTTATGAAAAGTATATACAGAAGAGAGCGGCTAGAGAGCACACGTCACGCGCTTTCATTTAACTCGCGTGTCTCGGGAAAATCCTTAAAGTTTAACCGAAAAGGGCTAGGATAGGACATTCTAGTTACCCATCATTTATTCACTTAAATTGGCTTGAAGACCCGCTGAAAATGAGTTACTTTCTTGTTCCGCTATTCACGAATAATCGATTTTCAAATAGTGGAATTTCCGTGTGATTTGTGGTGCCTCTATGCGCTTGTATTTTTGCTGTATGCCTTACGAGAAAGATTTATCATTTTTTTTTGTTCAGGCACTAAGCAATCTTCACCACTATCCCCACTGCCCACTGAACAGCCGCATTTGTGTTGAGATTAAAATTTCCCGCGTCATAGTAGAATTTACGCTGTGGGGACGGCTGGAGATATTCTGAGTCTCATAACAAGAGCAGATAGTGGAAAATCAAAAAATTTCCCTTTGCAGAATCCAAATAATTCAATGTATCCAATTAAATGACACACAAATGAGTTGGCTTTCCAGTTAAACTTTAAGTGCTCGCAGTCAAAACTGCAGTTTCTAATAAGATTTTCTAATTTCCTATATATTTGCATTCGGGGTGGGGGGGGGGTCCAGAGGGAGTTTGGTAACGGGGGGAGGGGTCGCCTAGACCCCCTCCATACTGTGTATCAAAAAAAAAAATCAAACTAATAACGACAATGCAAAACGTTATGACAGGCCTAGGATATTGCTTGTGTATATTTGTCCTGGAGGAGAAGCAATTGGCAATTTTGTAGACCGAGACCCATTTGATATCGGAATATACCATAACAATTATATGTAGCCCGCTACACGACATACCTTGCACGTTTATATCAGGAATGCTTGACGGAGTCTGAGGCGTCTGAGGGGCGGTCTGCATCGGGAACCGACTATTCAGTGACTGTTCGAATGTCTGGACGAACCCATCGAGGCTGAAGTTGGTGCTTAGGTCCATCTGAAGGCCTTGGCTGAGACTGTTCCCCGACTGTCCAGGAGGGACCTATGACAAAAAGTTTGAATCAAAGAAGGCTTATTTACCACACAAAATTTTACGCACTGGAAATCGATTAAGGTAAATGCCACTTTCACGGTCTAAACGTCAAAATAGTGATACCGAGTAACTCGTAAAAACTTCCATCTTTCGGTCTATCCCGAACTGGGCTTACTGCAATATATTGGCGAATTTACCGAATTTACCGATGGTGTGTCCTGAATCCTCAAAGCTCGGAGTACGGAGTCTTTAGCAACTTGGCAAACACAAGGTTTTAAGGCCTACGTGTAAACACAGTCTGATAACTATTTGTAAGCGAAACTTGCGTCACTATACCATTTTTTTTTTATTTGTGGCTTAATAATAACTGTCAATATAGTACAGGAAAATGAGACAGGAACAAATTGCAACAGAAATGATTTTTACACCATCTTGTAGAGAAAAAAAAAGCTGAACAACATATCCATTTTCGCATATCCTCGCTCGACGCAAAATAAGTGTTTTTTGGCTTTTAATACATTTTTTTTACATATTTTGAAAAAAAAATGTAAAATTTCCGTGGTTGTCCGCTAATCTTGAACTGAAGTACGATTCAAATGCAAAATGACAAGCTGAAACCGAAAATGAAGTCAGATTTGGCGCATAAAGCACCAGAAAAAAGTTAATGTAATTTTTTTCAGCCTATTTCGCAAAAAATGACAATTTTCAGTGTGGCCCGATTTTCTTGAATTAAAGTGCTTTCCTGACATAGAATCACGAGCTGAGACCGAAAATGGAGTCATGTTAGGTGTCTGCCATGCCTGAAAGAAGTTTCGTAACCACAAATGTGTCATCTTTACGTTTTTTTAGTAAAAATAAGAAAATTGTTAAGAAAAGTAAAGTAGGAGTCAAACTGCTTTTCAATGCTCAATATTTACAAAACAATACAACACATCCAAAGTTCTACATACTGAGTCGGTTTTAAGAACAAAAATAACGATTTTCGTGGTCGTCTTTTTTCGGGACTGAAGTATGATCCGGATGCAGAATGACAAGCTGAGGTCATATTATTTTGTGGTGTATCTTCCACCAGAAAAAAGATTCACTATCAATAATATTCGCCGTTATTGTTTTTGTAAAGACATTTACTCAGCACTTACTATCCATCAAAATGATCGATTGTAGAAAAAACAAAACATATACATGAGCTGGCCATTAGTAGCAGAACCTTCTTGAAGACCAAATAACTTATCCTTGGAAGAACGCCCAAAGTAAAACAAAAATGCAGTCGGATAGAAAATTAGTTATGATCAATCAAAGTAATAATATTTTTTTCCTTCGCGGTTTATCCTGAGACCTACCTACCCTACTCTGAACTTTATTCGATATTTCTGCCATATCGGAATCTAGTAAAGTTTTGCGAGAAAACGTATTCCTAGGATTAATAAAATGCATATGACATATTATTGTTTACAATTTTTTTTTACGCACTGTGCACCACAAATCAGATGATTCGACTTAGCCTACCAGCAAACAAAAATCGGATCCAAAATCCCGGGTTCGAATGGAACACAGCAATCACTTATGGTCGAGAATCACCAATTGAAATAGTTTACTCTTTTCCCCTCAGTGACTGATCTTCCAGCTTTTGAAGACACGTGTATTTACTCTCGATGTAACTTTGACCAACCCCTAGGAAGCGGACATTCAGTGTTCGACCTGAAACTTGGAGGATTCCACGCCACGATGAGCTTATGATGCTACATCCTGGAGGAGTCTGGACTGGGAGTCCGGACTCGAAAGATGTCTGGACTGGGAGTCAGGACTCGGAAGATGTCCGGACTGGGAGTCAGGACTCGGAAGATGTCCGGACTGGGAGTCAGGACTCGGAGATGTCCTTTCAGCGGATAAGTGATCGCCAGAAGCATAGCCTACGTCGCCAGGTAATGATTGACGCGGCGCTACACGCTATTCTGCTTTCCACGACCATCTGAACAGATCATGGAACTTTTTCACGAAGCTGATGAACAAGGAAGTAAATGTTGAGGATGTAGCATGTAGTCATTCCTAAGAATAAATACTGGAACTGATCAGGACTGCTACAGTATCGGATGTCAAAGCTGTGGTTCCAGTATTGGGAGATGCTTCGGTACTGCGAAACTTCATAAAAATTGAAGGATCTGGATCATGGGAAGTCTGGTGAAGACACCCTTCTCCTGATCTGTGGCGTCGATAGGAGGAGACCTGAATAAGCTCCAAACGGAAGATTTCGAAAAAGTGACAACGACAAGTTCGTTTGTTCACCCAGAAAAGTCACCATCAATGGTTGATGTAGCAAAATAACACAAGTACCGAGTTTTTTTTCTTATATCAAGTTTAGGAATGAACTGGGGAGCTTGATCCTCAACTGAAAATCGAGGAAATGGGATATAAGAATCAAGATGACTTCTTATACCCCTTAGCAACTGACCTTCAACAAGCTCTGCGCATGCTCTTAGAATCGACTTAAAATCGACGATGCTCTTAAAATATACTAGACACCCAGGTTGATTCCATTTTTGGCCTCAGCTCGAGATTATATGTCAGGCTAGCACTTCCGTTCAAGAAAATCGGACCAGTGTGGAATTTTGTACTTTTTCAATAGTTGGTTGAAAAAATGACGTTAACTTTTTCTGGTACTTTATGCGTCAAATCTGACTTCATTTTCGATTTCACCTTGTCATTTGCATTAGAATCGTACTTCAGTTCAAGACTAAAGGACAACTACGAAAACAGAGCATTGAAAAGCAGTTTGTATTCGTACTTCACTTTTCTTAATCATTTTCCTGTTTTTACTAAAAATTCGAAAAGATCACATATCTATGGTTACGAAACTTTCTTGATTCCATTTTCGGTCTAAGCTCGTGATTATATGTCCGGATCGCACTTTCATTCAGAAAATCGGGCCAAATAAAAAATTGCTCTTTTTCGCGAAATAGGTTGAAAAAATGGCAATAACTTTTTTCTGGTGCTTTATACGCCAAATCTGATTTCATTTTCGGTTTCAGCTTGTCATTTTGCAATGGAATCATAGTTCAGTTCAAGACTAGCGGACAACCACGAAAGTTTTGTATTTATTTCGAAATACGTAAAAAAAGGCATTAAAAGCCAAAAAACGCTTATTTTGCGTCGAGCGAGAATATGCGAAAATGGATATGTTGTTCAGCTAAGCCCGGATCGCACTTTCATTCAGAAAATCGGGCCAAATAAAAAATTGCTCTTTTTCGCGAAATAGGTTGAAAAAATGGCAATAACTTTTTTCTGGTGCTTTATACGCCAAATCTGATTTCATTTTCGGTTTCAGCTTGTCATTTTGCAATGGAATCATAGTTCAGTTCAAGACTAGCGGACAACCACGAAAGTTTTGTATTTATTTCGAAATACGTAAAAAAAGGCATTAAAAGCCAAAAAACGCTTATTTTGCGTCGAGCGAGAATATGCGAAAATGGATATGTTGTTCAGCTTTTTTTTCTCTACAAGATGGTGTAAAAATCATTTCTGTTGCAATTTGTTTGGGGTCAAACCTCCATTTGCCTGAGTAATTCGGATGCAAAAGACGATTTTCGCTCGCGTTTAAAATTGACTGCGATAGAAATAGATTATCTACTCACAATGTGACGGTCGAAAATACGAAGCGAAGGAGGTAAATCGCATCCGACTCCGAAAATTCGACTGTGTGTGAACGTTATTCTAGACAGTGAACCAAGTTAGTGAACAGTTAACAGTTAACAGTTAACAGGGATCCCAAACGGGAAATTATATTTGTTTGCCTTCTCGGCCGCATTTACAGTTTTATTTTGCTTTTTGCAATGCTTACCATCGCAGCCACTGAACAGTAAAAGCATTATCACATAATCTTACTGCACATGTCGACTTGTTCGCCCCCCCCCCCCCCAGCAGACTCAGCTGTAAGGCATGTATCTTCGTCTGTGCCTTAATTTCTTCGTCACCTCGATAATATATTAACGTTGATCAATGCTATATGATGACGACCTGCTGCTAGCCATTTCTAAATACACTATTCAGAACATAAAAGTTATTATATTACGAGACAATATAGATAATAAGATTTTGCTTTAAGAGCCAGCGGCCATGACAAATCCATACAAATTAACACAAATAATAAAAAAGAAATAAAAAGATGACCACTAGAGGCACTGTCCCTATGGGCAGTAACGCAACACATCCACTCTTCATTCGGCGACCTTCCATTCCCTCCAAATACTGATAAATCAAATTCTTTAAGTTCTCATTTATACTGCCACACGTCGGACATGAGTAAGGAACGGACCGACCGGACTCAGCCTCCCAATACACAGTAGCCTAAAGGTATGCTTATTTGAATACTTTTCTAACTGTTTCACTATCCTGGTTTCGTTACCTGGTTATAAATCAGTCAAATGGAAAGGACAAATAATAAACTTGATATCAGCTAATAGACAACTATTTCAGGGTTGTCCTGGCATAAACTCCGAGTTGAAATTTCAGCAAATTGATTTTATTTCGGACTTCTAAATGTGCTTTTTCTTCTATTTAAGATTTTTGTTGATTTTAACAGCCATCTTCTTGGTTAAGTTACGTTCCTCTTAGCAAAAGATTCAAACTGTGAAAGGAGAACCAGGCAAATCACTGACTTAACAGCAAATTTTCAAAAAAAGAGTGAAGTCTGACGAAACAGGATATGAATTAGAGTTTAACCGAAAAGGACTGGGATAGGACAATCTAGTTACCCATCACTTATTCACTTAAACTGGCTTGAAGACCCGCTGAAAATGAGTTACTTCGTTGTTCCGCTATTCACGAATGATCGATTTTCAAATAGTGGAATTTCCGTGTGATTTGTGGTGCCTCTATGCGCTTGTATTTTTGCTGTTTGCCTTACGAGAAAGATTTATAAAAAAAAATTGTTCAGGCACTAAGCAATCTTCACCGATTTCACCACTGCCCACTGAAAAGCCGCATTTGTGTTGAGATTAAAATTTCCAGCGTCATAGTAGAATTTACGCTGTGGGGAAGGCTGGAGATATTCTGAGCCTTGTAACTATAGCAGATAGTGGAAAATAAAAAAATCCCTTTGCAGAATCCAAATAATTCAGTGTATCCAATTAAATGACACGCAAATGAGTTGGCTTTTCAGTTAAACTTTAAACATTTTTGGCAGGTGAGTAAAAGTTGTCTGGTATAAGTTTCAGTCGTTCACTGTAAGGCGAAACTCAAATAAGCATACCTCTACTGTACCGCCATCTCTCTCCAGTGGCATATTAAGCAATTTGCACGTGGCGGGCTTTCTACAAGTAGATTTCGAACACTGCGATGCGGAACAAGCCAAAAGCACCCCCCCCCCTTAAAAGACATCGAAGGCATTCCTACCTGCATTGGGTTAAACCCAGACCTCATTGAGCAGGATCCATGTGGGTCATTCTGCAGGGAAAGCCAAAAATCAAAATACAGAATATCAAAGGAAAACATAGGCTACATTCTCAATAGAGGAAATAAGCGCTAAATACAGCCTACGGGGTTAGAAGCAGCATTCAACAAAAATATCTACAACGAAGTAAATGCCAAGGCACCACGCACGTCAAATGAAAAACTGTTTTTTTCTTGTTTATTCTGTTGTCTTAGTATTGTTTCTTTTGTCTCTTTCATTTTTACTCCACTATCTTCACGTTGCTTTTGTGCAGTGGGTAATAAATAAATTATTATTATTATTATTATTAAAGAAACCTGACTAGAGCCGAGAAAGATGAGCCACATTCGATTTCGTCAAGTCATCGGTCTCGACTAATTTGCTTTCGACCTGCTTTTGACAAAAGACGAGACTGGCAGTACCGTCAAATGGGACCTGACTTGACCAGTGATCCAGTCTCGTTGGCCTAGTCTCAGTCTTGTCACTTCCGTGATTGGTTCATCTGACGGAGTCCCATGACATGGAACAGCAAGTCGAACGCATAGGCTATACTGCCAGACGCAAATGACGAAACTGAAGACTGTCTCAAATCGAATGAGTTTCCACTCTCCACTGAACAATCCACTTCAAAGCCAAGATATACGTATGATACAATATAACAAGAGCTATAAATATTCCTTCAACCCAAGCTGACTGCGAATCATGTTTGACAGTGCAAAAACGGATACGTCAGCTAAATTTTATTCGAGCTATATTTCGGCCCTTCTTGGCAAGGGTCCTCTTCAGGCTCAAAACCGCTCAAGTTGGAAAAACGAAACTTGTGATAACCTTACACATTATCACAAGTTTCGTTTTTCCAACTTGAGCGGTTTTGAGCCTGAAGAGGACCCTTGCCAAGAAGGGCCGAAATATAGCTCGAATAAAATTTAGCTGACGTATCCGTTTTTGCACTGTCAAATAACAAGAGCTACGATCTCACATGGCACTTGTTGCCAACGCAGCTATGGTCTATTCCCTAAAATATTCCCCTGGACACCTAAATGTTCCATCAAGTTTCATTCGAATCCGAGCATTTTCGGGAGATGTCCCTCCCCCATCAACGTCAGATGCGGTTCAGACCTCAAAACAGCAGGTCTAGAACCCGATGCGGTTCGGACACACATGCCAATCTAATGGCATTTGCTGCTATCACCCATCAAGTTTCGCTCCAATCTGAGCATTTTGAGGAAATAATAATAATAATAATTTTATTTAAACCCTCCATACAAATACAAAGTAAATGGTCGAAGGAGTTGATAAGGGAACAAAAGAAAAAGAAAAAGAGAAATCAAACAACACTACGAAACAAAATTAGACTGCGATAACTGAGAAACCAAAACAACAATATGCTTGAATCACATGATTACACCAGGCTAGCCAGTGGAAAATCGTGCAGTTTTCTACTTCGATTGATGAAACGGCTAGTTAGCTCATCCATTTTTTCGCTTGTTTCAAAAATACGGTACCTTTGTGATACATAAGAGTGTCCGGTACTCCTCCAACTCTCCCCACCGACGTCAGGTCCGGTCCGGACCTCAAGCTCGATCCCCCCCACTGTGGCCAGATGCGATTCGGGCAAATAAACGTCATATCTGTTAAGCTATGTTTCCTCCAAGCGTCACTACCTCTTCCCTTCACACTGGGATCAGATAGCAACTGGACCTCAGACTCGCAGAACTAGGGCCCGTGAACGGAGTACCTTCCTCGTTAAACCCCAATCCTTTGCCGTCACAAGATTTTCAGGACCTGTCTGCAACTCCCCCCACCGTCGTCATATGCAGCTCGGACACATAAATTGAACATCTAGGGCATTTGCTCTTACCTCCCACCAAGTTTCACTCGAATCGGATCACCCGTTCGCAACTTACGCGTGTTACAACATCCTGAATTCCCCCTTTTTCCACCCCAGGGTCGGGTCCATTATACTCATGCCAAGTAGCTTGTGTACAAGTACCCCAACTAGCAAAACCTGGACCCGACACACGTTACGATCGCTATATCCTTTCATGTGTTGTTTTTTAGTCGTTCCGATGGATTAGAGTTTGCGTTAGTTTTACGAGAGGTTTGTTTTTATGGTTTTTTTTTTTTTTTTTTTAAACCTTTAACCATTATTTCTCATTTTACCATTTTTATCACATCTTTAAAACATCAAAATTTTCTTTCTTCCCTTTTTTTTAAAACTCTATCTTTACTATTCTATTTATATCACTTAACATTTACCTTAATATTTTCACCTTTACTTTTTGCAATAAAAAAAAACTGTTAAAAATCAAAATCAATGAAAAGCATTCAAAAAGATTATTGTAACATGAAAACGAGTCTAACACAAAAAACAAAACAAAAACAAAACAAAACAGCACAACCCACGCCGAGAGGTGCCCTTCTGCCATAGGGCACATGTACTGTGGTGGCAAAAAACTACTAGGCTACCTCAAAAACAAAAACAAGACTCGAATTCTTTTACAATAAAAAAACAAACACACCAACCTCCCAAATTTAAAACTGAACACTAAATCAAAAATTCTGTTTAAATTTCCCCATAAACAAACAAAATGATTTCAATGTGCTCTATTATTACAAAAAAACAAAACATCGGTAATAGAACACCTTGAAATCATCCCACACTCACACAAAAAATTAAAATACCATTTCTCTTTTTCTACAAACCCACAAAAAACAAATTTGAATGCTTTTCCTATAAAAACAAAACAAAAATCAAACAAAACTAAATTTAAACTAAATTTATATAATCATTTATCTTGTTATCATCAATTTTGGTGGATCAACAAAACATAATAATAGTAAATATTTTACTTGAGTCGAAGGCTGCAAGTGCCATAATAACAAAATGACACTATTTGTGATAACAAAAAAAATTAAAACAAATTGTCCATCTAATGACTGTTGTGACTCGACGTATATTCGAATAATCGTCTAGTTCTGCTGGCTTACAGGCGTTCGCGACAAGAAATAGCGTTTACATGTACGAGCTCATTCCCAATTTCCCGATGCTGTAATTAGGGGTTTAATGCCCTGTCCAGTGCAACCACCCTTTTATAGATGTTTGAGACCTCGTAGCCTACCCTTGTGTTCTAAAATAACAGAAATGTAAAACGACAAGAAATCACTCAATGAACTTTGTTTCTAGCAGCTGCAAAGAGTTGAACACAAAGATGCCTCTAGTCTACACTCATTCAGACAAAATTTGATAATTTTGTTGCCAAAGCGTCTAATATTTTATCCGCGAAGAATTTGTATCCGTTTTTCCGTAGTCCTTAATTTGAAATAATTTCAAGTTAAATGATTTAGTAGTTTTTGGTATGAATTTATTGGAATGATACGTGTATTTTATTTATTTATTTTTATACTCCTCTTGTATAATTTTGAGGGAAATAAATATTGAATGAATGAATGAATGAATTGAGTCGATTGGGCTGTGCTTTTCCCGCTTTGGCACAGGCAGAAGTCTATATCTTTCCCCACATTTAGCGTCGAAACGGAAAGTATGATTTACAGGAAGAATCCTCTGATGCAAAACGAAGCCAGATAAAGACAGAATTCCAAACGAGACGCTAGGCTATCTTTTACATTCAAATGGGAATCATAGTCCTGACTTCCAGCCGAACTTTTCCACCAATTTCGTTTAGTATCCCAAAAACAAAACGCCCAAACGCAGCCTGTGTGAACTCTAGTAGCGCTTACCATATTGAAATTCTCGAAATGCCACTGAAGGGCTTCATGATGACCTGGATTCAGATTCTTCCCCCCAATACCCGAGTCGGAGTTGCTTCCGTTGCTCCCTCCACCCTGGTGGCCGTTGTCGGAGAACGGGCTGCTGGGTGAGGCGGCGATGCCAGGTGAGCTGGCAGGTGATAGGCTCTGGGAGAGCGGACTGGGCGGGGCGCTGTTGTCGCCGGGGCTTCCGCTTCTGTAGTTCTTCGAGTTCTACAAAAGAACAAAAGATTACTTCAAAAACTACTAGATAAGATGCGGATATTTACTTTAAGAAATAAATATTATGCACATGATTTATCTTGAATAATGTTTATCTTGAATAAAACTGTCCTACTACTACTACTACTACTATCAGACGAGTGTAGCGAGTCCCTGCCCCTCCCCACGTACCAATAACGATTACCAAAAGTGGAACGTAATAATAATTCTTGGAAGCAAGAACGTGTTATATTGCTGTCTTCTTGCTACAACTGGTCATTTCCCAACCTGAATGAGCTCTACCGCTGTTCCTGAAACTTCGGTAGTCCGCAATGGTCAATGCAAAGCCATACACTACGACATAGGTCCATCTTCGTTCAAAGTGTTTTACTTATGCAGTTAGTAGTTACTCTGCACTCCATTTTTGTATCACGGCCCTTTGGCAAATACATACATATGGTGCTATGCAGAACTGATGGTAAACAGACTATCTGATAGAAGCTACTCCTCCATTTTTACGGAATACGATTTCGTATTTTTGCTCTTCCCAGAGGCTCAGAAACAGAGGTTCTTATAATTATCCGTTCTTATACTGGAAGGCAGGTTCGAAAGTAAAGAATAATCTACATTCAAAGCTAGGACCCTACAGGGTTATCCGTATCACTTACACTAGGGTAGGTAATGGAAGCCATCGTGAATAACTAAGCTTACGAATAAACTACTGAGCTTGGAGAGCCCCACGCCTTGAGTAAACGGCCGAAAACGACCTACTAAACGCAAACACCGGGAACAGCAAGAGTGGAGACGAACACCCTCCCACTCAAAGACCCATAGCTGGAGTATCTGGGATCTTCAAAATATTTCGACAACGATCCACCAAAGTGGCTGAAGGTAAAGTGAAGAGCATTTACTGGGAATTCCCTGGATATCCAGAAATCACAAAGTTTGGAGAGATACAAGAAAGTAAGTAGCGAGAGTCAAGAGTGGGAGAGGACGGATAATTAAAGGATGCATGGTAACTAGAGATGTACCAGAAGAGGACGCAGGACAGGGCTTTTACCGATGAAATATTGGTTGTTAAAATAGGTGAGGAGTATTTTCCGGGTTACTATTTCCAGGTCAAACAGGATATGACAGTTCAATACTTAACAAGACGTTTCTCAACGCCCTCTAACTTCATTGACACACGCTACAAATCATAAGCCCACTTTTTGCGTTCTCTCTTGCTAGTTACAGCGCAGCGGATTACAAAACATATCTGTCGTGGATCACGTGACGCATCTACGTCGCAGCCAGTTTTCGTCCAATAACAATTCCGCGGGTGGGCCTGGCTATTAAAGCTTGGTGCCCACAGAACGCGGATTCACGTTCGCATATGCGAATCCGGCGTCGCTAGCGGGACAAATTCGCGCCGAGCCAATACTCTATATGACTAAGTCCAAAACACGCCAGTGATCCTCAGGAAGAAGGAGTAAGCGCGTCCGTAACGACTCAAACTCAACGACTCACATCCTGTGTCAAGCAATCACGGCGATCTTTGGGAGCAGCTGTGACACCACTTCTGCCTTTCTTCCGCTAGATACCCGGAG
This sequence comes from Branchinecta lindahli, assembly GCA_023053555.1. Taxonomy (NCBI): domain Eukaryota; kingdom Metazoa; phylum Arthropoda; class Branchiopoda; order Anostraca; family Branchinectidae; genus Branchinecta; species Branchinecta lindahli. The sequence continues at coordinate 14,126,917 of JAKZAO010000003.1, forward strand.
AGGCCGGAGATTTCGCAGCGGCAAGGAGAGATAGTCATAAAGTGTATTCAAGTCCAAGTCGATTTTTTTTTCGCGTCATCTCGCCGAAAAATTCGCGTTCTGTTGGCACCAAGCTTTACGTGACAACGGCTGGATAGGAAGAGAAAACAATAGGTGTTCTGGGACGACGGTGGGGTCAGTTGGGGGTAAAGAAAGAACAAACGGCAATAGCTTTAAGCTAGGTGCCCACAGAACGCGAAATCGCGTTCACCTGGGCGAATGAGCGGAAAAAATTCGCGCCCCGCCGTTTCAACTCCAAGTCGAATTTGTTTCGCGCCGCGTGGCGGAAAAGATTCGCGTTCTGTGGGCACATAGCTTAAAGCTCCACTTTAAGCTAGAATTCCAGAGAAGGCGGTTTCCGGTATGCCTGCCGGATTTCGCCCCGCCCGACGAAATGCTAGGGAGAAAAAGACAACTTTCGGGAGCCTAGCTGCAAAAGGTAAGCCTGCCGAAAAATAAAGTCTGAAGTATGGTTAAAAAAAAAGAATAACTGGAAAAACAAAATAAAATAAAAACTTGTGGCATTTGACTTACATGATGGGAGAATTAAAAATGCCCTTCAAACAACCACCCTCTGTGGAAAAGCTTTAGAAAGTTGAATGACAGAACAAGAAAGCATAAACTAGGTTTCGAAAAAAAAATAACAACTATAGGAATGAACCGAATGCGTATAATTATTAAACAAAGAACTTTCCACGAGGAAAAGTTAGGCGGATCCCCCAAAAGGAACATCAGACCCAAATTTCACTGAAGGACACATCCTACTTATGACAGTAATTCAATCTACTTCACTAGTATTTCCATCCATTCGCGTTCCCGAGATTCAACATCTCATAAATGTATCGTATCTCCTCTACTTGCATTAGACTGAATATCACGCTTGCCACGTTTGTTATCTTTACGTGACGTGTCAGGTTTCCGATGATTGTTTCGGAGAAGCTCATTCGTCCGGAGACCGTTATGCAAATTTCGCCAAGTTTATCATCCCAAAGCATGAAAAGAGGCTAAAAACAGCCTTGGTAATTGTCTGTAACCATGGCTAAGTTTTAAAGCCACCTACTCTCTCAGAACATCTTAGCAGAAATACTAAGTGTCCTTGAAGTTTAACCGAAAAAGGCCGAGATAGGACAGTCTAGTTACCCCTCACTTATTCATTTAAAGAGGCGTGAAGACCTGACGAAAATGCGTTACTTCGTTGCTCTACTATTCACGAAATATCAATCTTCAAATAGTGGAATTTCCCTGTCGGATTTGTGGTACCTCTGCGCTCGTAGCTGTGTACGCTGTTGTACGCTTGACAAAAATGATTTACGAAAAATAAGTATTCACGCAGTGAGCTACCTTTCGCGAGCTGATCACTGGCCACTGAAAACCCGCATTTGTATTGAGATTCAAATTTTCGGCGTCATAGTAGAATTTTAAGGCCGTACATATTCCGAACGTCATACTAGAGCAAATAGTTTGAAATAAAAAAAAATCCCTTAACACAATGCAAATAATGCAGTGTATTCAGTTAAATGATACAAAAAAAGTTGGCTTTTCAGTTAAACATTCAGTACATCAAGTTCCAACTTGATACCTATCACGGTTCACGAGTTATCAACTACACGAAAAGGTGAAAACCCAAAACCTGCTAGTTCGGCCACTCAGAGTGTTCAGCCAAACACTCAACTAAATAGTTAAATTCCTCCTCCGGCACCCTAGATGGCACCGAAACAGAAAAGTCACTGCTCGATTTGGACTCATAGAAGTGCCTTCTCGGATTCAGACTTCGAGTGCCGACCTACGTAAAAAGACTATCAACTTGATTCACGTTTACGACCTTCTGCGGCCCTTTTTTCTTATTAATGCTGGTTAGTTTGTTCTTGTTGTTGTGTTAGTTTGTTTGTTTTGTTATTTTCGCTGTTTATCGTTTTGTCTTTCTAAAATACTCCGTATTTTGTATTAACAATAATGAAACAATGAAACATAAATAATTAATAACTTACGGGGATCGTCAGCCAAAGATTTTCGTTGTACTGACTAGCTGAGTAGGGGTGAGTAGCTCTTCTCTGGATCATGGGAACACGCTACAGAAACATGCAAACAAAAATAAACTAAAACGAAAGAACATGCTGAGTTACAGGAAAAAAAATTAAAAGACTACCACAAAAAAGTCAAAATTAGACAAAGCATCGAGGTAGACAGAAAATGCACTAAGCTAGACTACGGACGACTAATAAGCAATCACCGAAGTTAGTTTCAACACTAATTGGTGACTTAATCTTCCTTCAATCCCCGACTCTATATTCGGCAACAATTATTATCCGAGCAAACTAGTTGCCATCCCGTGTAATACTAAAGTCACGTATACGGTATCTATCAATTTTCTTTACAGTTAAGTTAAGACTGCTGTGAGGTTTCTGTGGGATCCTAAACTCTGGTATGTTTTTTTTACTTTCTCGGTCCAGTCATCATCGGGTTGGCAGGAGAAAAAAAAAGGAACTGACCACGATTAGGATGCGTTGACTTTACTCTCAGAAGTTTAATAACAGATAACGCATGTTTGCGCATCTTTTTGTTACACGTTATAAGAATATGTTTTAAGTGGTATTTTTCGAGACAAAACTTCTGTTACGACCGTTTTATGTATTATTTTCCTCGAAAAGATAAAATTTAAAAGGGTCATAACAGATACATTCTCACAATTACGTTCAACACAAGGATGCGCAGACATGTGTCGTTTGTCATCAAACTCCTGACAGCGTACAGGTGAAACCGACATGATACCACAGACCAGGGAGGTTTAGCCTGAATCCCGTTGCAAAATTGATCTCTTGGAAGAAAAGATTTATCATGTCTTTTCTTCCTCAAATCGGCAACCCAAGCCATTTCATAAAGCAAATTACCAGGTTTTCTGCAAGGATGCGAAGAGTGAAGCTGAGACAGAAAACCCGCTGTGTTCTTAAAACTTCAATAAAACTCCCAGCTTTTGGTTCTACTCAGTTTCCGGAGTTCGCCAATTATTTTGCACGTCTCAGTATTGAAATATCGTATCACTTTTCGACAGTTAGCCTGCTGACGGGCGGATCCTCGCCAACATCTAGGATCCCCAAACCAGATATTTTTACTTCAATCATTTTGAACGTTTCCTATTTAGTCTTTGGAACATATTAATTATTTCTCCATGTTCGCTACAATTTCTTCTTTTCGCTACTGAAAAACTAGTGAGTTATGATTCTACAAACCCGTTAACCACTGGAATCTAACATTGGTTTTTCCAAGACCTTTTTTTTCAAAGATGAGGAAAAAATTATTACCAGTAAAAACCGACTCGTGCCCTCGACGGGTCGTTCAGTCCCTACCCTAGTACTGAATTTCTCCTTAAACCGGACGGTCGCAGCGGGGCCCTCGTCGCGCACTCGGTTTATTACATAATACAACTGGGAGTTTGGCCACCGTCAGGTCAGACCCAACGCTAAGACTCCAACAGTCCCGGTTCGGAATTAACATCCTTCCACAACCAAGGAACCAAAGTTCTAAAGGCAGACATCAAACACTCAAACGTGCGATAAACTAAACAGGCAAATTGTCGCATCACTCACCACTTGGTTCCCTCCTTGGGGTTGCGTGGGACTCTGCGCTGGACTAACGTGGACCGAGTGGTGGCGATACTCTGGCGGGGAGCGATGGGGTCCTCCCCCTTGTTCATTCGCACCCGTCAGGCTTGAGTGTTCTTCGCTCGGACAGGGAAAGGCAAACGGCATCGTCATCTGTGGGGAGTTCTCGGCAGTAAGACACTGAAAAGTCAAATTCCGGTTTAGGTTCTACTTCAAATATTGCGTCCTCTCCTTAAAAGTAAGTTGTCCTTATACCAGTCCAGCACTCCAAGGGGATTGGTCTCTGTTATCCCACCTCGCCTCATTATCAGCATCTACTACACAGAGATAGTACAATAGATCTGGAAATTGAAGGAACAAGTTATCACTGCTTTCACCAACAGTGAAATTTACGCTTTCAGCGGCGTCCGAAATATTTTCTAGGGCTAACAGTCAATCAATTTTTTTTCCTTGAGACGTCCTAGAAAAAGACGCCCTAAAAGTTTAACTGAAAAGCCAACTTATTTTTGTGTCACTTAACTGAATACACTGAATTATTTGGATCCTGCAAAGGGATTTTTCTATTTTCCACTATCTGCTCCAGTTATGACGCTCAGAATTTCTACGGCGGTCTCCACAACACAAATTCTACTATGACCCAGGAAATTTTGATCTCAACACAAACGCGGCTTTTCTGTGAGAAGTGGTGAGATTGGTGAAGATTGCTTAATAATCATAAATCTTTCTCGTAAGGCATACAGCAAAAATACAAGCGCACAGAGGGACCACAAATCACACGGAAATTCCACTATTTGAAAATCGATTATTCGCGAATCGCGGAACAACGAAGTAACGCATTTTCAGCGGGTCTTCAAGCCAATTTAAGTGATGATAGGTAACTAGATTGTCCTATCCCAGCCCTTTTCGGTTAAACTTTAAAGAAACTTTTCGTCAAAATAGTTGATTTTTAAAGAAAACAGTCGGTTTTTCCGAAAATCAATTGGTTTTCCTGAAAATCGGTCGATTTCTGTGATTTCACTCTGATTTCTCAGCGTTTAACCGCGGCGCGCATTCGTTTAAAATTTGTCGCGAGAAAACAAGTATTTTTGAGCGAAGCCCGGACAGAGTCGAAAGCTGTAACAAGAGAATCCCTAATTTCACGAGGCAAGTATGAGTATTTTTGTAAATCAATCTTTCCGAACCATTTTATCGTGAAATCGCTATTGCAAATAATAGCTGTGCTTTAACGAACAAAATTGAAGCCAGGCAGAGTCGGAAAGCTAATACAAGAGGATCCCTAATTTCACAGGGCAAGTATGAGTATTTTCTTAAATCAATATTTCCGAACCATCTTATCTTGAAAAGGCCATTGCCAGTAAGGGTTGTGCTTTAGTGGAAAAAATGGAGAATCTTTTACTTTCCGAAGTAATGGTAGCCTAGTGGAAAACTCTCGTCGTCAGGGGGGTTCGCACCTCTTTTCTTCTAAAGGAATGTGTTTAGCACACAGCCTATCCTTGCACAGTTTTAGTTAACATTGTGGCTTTGAACTGGACAGGAAGAATTAAGACTTACTGAAAATAAAACAAAACAGAAATCTTCTCTGTTTCTACCAATGGCCGCTCATACGCCATCTATACACCGAAATCCTTGGGGTTCCAAATCGGGCTAGATGGCATTTACGGTCTCCGAAGAGAAAATCGAGCTACGTTTGCCGAACAAAACACAGAAGATACTAGAAAACCCGTTGCTGCATCTTTTACGCTTGTTTTAGTTGGATAAGGGTCGGAAAGTCGGATATGGGTAATTTATAAACACATTTCACCGTCGTTTGTCCTACACCGCGATGAGCGGGAATACGCTCTTCATAAAATTCCTTCCAGATAAGTTCATTTTTGGCTGCTAGATGCGCTAGCATAAAATAAACAATGACACGTTACTTCCGGGTATACGTTTTTCCAGGTTTGTTTGGCTATTTTCAATTCCTCTTAGGCCCAACCATGTTTGACACTGTTTAAAATGCTTCTGCCTCTATTTGTGCTCTACCCAATTCTGTTCTGTCAAACTTCAACAAGTTGTCAATTCTCGCTTCCGACTTCAGTGCTGAGCGCTAGTTGACTTTTCAACGGGGCTAATGCGCGACTCGGTATGAAGCAAAAGCCTAATCGCTTATTCACCCTTCAGATAACTTATCCCTCGATCTCACGTGTGATTGTTATTGTTTCTCTAGCGCATCTGGCCTCAATTCGTCATTGGATTTTATGAGGGACGTATGTGGACAGGTCAGGGAAGGATCCCGTGAAAAATGGAAGGATCCATTTTTCACGGTTTGGTTGACGATACTTGTTATACACGCAGAGCACCCTCAGAATGAGGAAGAATCCGACCCGATTCTCTGTGGTTTTCCTTTGTCTCCTTTGTCTTTTCGTTTTGGCACACTGGCCCCATCTAACACAGCATCGGAAATATTAAACATGCCGCTTCGTGAACAGAGATGGCGACACGAATGCTATTAAGCAAAACATTCCTTTTAGGTGGTGCAGCGTTTTCGCGAGCCGGGTAACTTCACGTCCATTTTTCGCCACTTAATGAAAAGTTGCCGACTCCGTTTTTGTCCTCTGAAACCAGTTACAGGTTCCAAAAGGCTTTTTCAGTCGCTGGCAATGAGATTAGGCTAGGGACTGTCGGCTCTACCCCAGCTCTCAAAGGGCTCACTTCTTCGTCTCATTAGAAGAACTTTAAACTTGCTCTCAAAGGATTCTTATCGCTTTTGGTAATGACAAGGTAGCTTGCAAGATTACGGCGTTGTACTTGTCTGAGCTATCTACTGAGGGAGCCGTAAAATCTTCCTTAGAGCCAGGTCCCGTGATAGGCTATTCAGAACTGATTCATTCACAACAGTATTCCATTTCCTGTCCTTTGCCAGAGCGATATTCTACCCACTATCCTTCGGTTACTTTTATCAAGAACAAATAAGCCAAAAGAACTCCGTCTTTTGTCCCATGCACCGGCTATGGATATCCCGACAAAACTGAGCTGAGCTATAGGCACTTGCTGAGCTCTGAGTTGATGCCCGTCTACTTCCCTCTTCGTCACTGCACATATCAGAGAAAAAACTGCATCAGGCGTGCTGACCCGCTCTGCAGCGCGTCACATGCGAAGCCACAATGATAGACAACCAATCGGCTTTCACTTTCAGAATTTCTTCTCCGGGGCTTTACTGTGATATAACTGTTTGAGAGGTAATCAACTGTGATGCTCCGCGTAGCTCCTGCCCACCGATCGTTTGCATCAGGCAGGGTATAGAATCTATTCGACTCCACACTGTCGTATTACTAGGGACCCATACATTTCCTGTAATGAATCGCCATTCAGGGGCTTGTCATTTCCTATGCTTTTATGTTGTTATGTTGCCCGAGCCTCACCTAGTTTCAAAAAATTCCACTTAGGTCGAATAGGCGTTCTTGCTCAGATAGAGCCAATCCCGGACCTCCTTCGACGTGAGACCAAAGAGACTCCTCCCTCAAGGCAATGTTTTATCCCCGTGGGTATTTCTCGAACTATCTGACGCACGGTCAAGAGCGCATCAGAAATCTCTTATTGACAAGCCCCCTGAATGGCCAGTCATTACAGGAAATGTATGGGTCCCTGGTATTACAGAGATAGGGAGACGGAGGTTCTGGTGCTTATTTGTTCTTGCTTTTATCCACTGCCAGGTGTGGCACTGAACGCCGTTCTTGGTTAGGCAGGAAAAGAACTTCCATTTTGTTTTGTTTAGAACAAGGTCAAACATTTTCATTTGTCCTAAGCCGCGCGCAAAGGGCACCATCTACATTTTATAATAGCAGCATGTCATGCCATGAAGCAGAAAAAAACGAGGTAGAAGTTTGATAACAGATAACACATGGCTGCGCAACCTTGTGTTAAATGTTACCCGATGAAAAATTATTTCAAAATAGTAGTATGAAGTTGTAAGAAAAAGAAGCATGCAGTACCAACTGATGCTACTACATGCTTCAATGTCTAGTGAATGCTACTTATAACAAGACAGGATGCTACTGGATACTACTGCTTAAGATTGGCCCATTCTAAGGCACATTAAAGGATAGTATTCAATACTATTAAATATCAATACATGCAACTGTTTCCTGCAACTATCATACACCTACACAGGCCATAAATTTTTCACCGGGTATGTTGGATGCCGAGGATGTTACTGCAATGACATTTTTCGAGAAACAAATTCTGTTCCTTTTAACGAAAAGATAAAATTTAAAAAGGGTCCTAACAAATGATTCTGATAACGTTTAAACAAGGATGCGCAAACATGTGTGATCCTTTATCAAACCTCTTACAGTGTAGTCCTTGCTTTTATCGAAATGGCCCACATCGGGAAAAAAGGCACAAACCTGCGAGTTGGAGTGATTCGCTGACGAGTAAGACGGCACCAGCAAACGGTTCTGCAAAGCATGCAAAACAAAACATTAAGCTAAAGGAAAATAAAGAAAATGGGTCAAAGTAAAACAGAGACAGGCAACACTAATAGAACGCGGGAAAATACAAGTGCATGCAATGCATACAGTAAGCGGAAAGTTTAAAGGACTCTATTCAGTCTCCACTGAGGACAATTTTCTCTTCGCTTAGCCAAAAATGCACAAAATAAAAGCGAAACAGGGAAAAATTCAAACAGCTAGCAATGGAACAAGAGTTGGATGCTCATATGACACTTGCAAGGCTGGTTAAAAATATGAAAATATAAATTTGCCTTGTCGTGGGTTTGTTCTGATCATTTGCAAGAAAACCCTTGAGATAAGAATGATCATGGACCCTTGGAAATCACGAGAATGTCTCGTTTAACCTGGCTACAATGATGCGCACTTTAAAGGTGCTAGAAATTCATCTGTAAGCAAAACCCTTGGGATAAAAACGATAATATGCCCTTCGAAATCATTAAAATATATCGTTTGGTCAGAAGTATTTTTTCACTTTTCAGTTAAGATACGCACTTTAAGGGAGCTAGAAATTCATTTGTAAGCAAAACCTTTGGGGCAAAAATGATCATCGGGGGACCGTGAAAATGTATAGTTTGTTTGAAATATTTTTTTTTACTTTGCGGCTGAGGTTTATACTTTAAGGAATGGTCGGACTTTTAAAGTGACGACTTCTAAGCCAATCTTGTCGAATTTCTAATTTTTCAGCCAAGTTTCATCGTCGTAGCACATCTGGAAGTACCTTAACATGCGATGACCGGAATTCCGAAACTTCCCCACAGTGCCCGGATCCAGTCCGGTTATTTAAATGATTTATCTAGAACATTTGTTTGTTATTCCCACCAAATTCCGTCCCGATCCCTCCAATCTAAACTGATCACGTACCCCCCCCCCAAACAGTTGTCGGATCCAGTCCGGACATGAAAAAAAACACTAGAGACATGTCCTCTGTTCAATTAGTAAGTTTCGCTGGAATCCGATCACCCGTTCCAAAGTTACGCATGACACAACACGATTCCCCCTCCCTCCACTCGCCCCACGATGATCAGTAGATCGAGAAAATTTGTATTTCTAAGTAAGTTTGATCGGATCCCTGATATGCCTACCGCCATCGCCGGAATTCCGAGACCCCCCCCCCCCCCCCCCCCCCAAAAAAAGTGTCCGGATGAAGTCCAATTGTACTAACGATTAATCTAAAGTAGATGCTTGTTCTTCCCAGCAAGTTTCACACCGATCCCTCCATTCTAACCGTTTCTCGAGATTTCCGGTCTCCCCCCCAACACCCCCACAGCTGTCGAATCCGGTCCAGACTTCAAATGGGATGTCAGAGATACGTCATCTATTCGGTTATTAAGTTTCATCCCAATCCGATCACCCGTTCGGAAGTTAAGCACTACTCAATTTTCCAGATTCCCCCTCCCGCCACTACCCCCCCCCAGATGGTCGGATCGGGAAACTGATTATTTCCAAATTAGTTTGATCGGGTCCCTGATACGCCTGCCAAGTTTCACCGTCCTAGCACACCTGGAAGTGCCCTAACTCGCCATCCTGGGACAGGCCGCCCGACAGACTGACAGACGGAATTGCGATCGGTACATGGCGCTTGAGCCAGAGGCTGCAAGTGCAATAAAAACACAACAGCAAGCATGCAAACACATTGGTCCTCCCCTCAAGTTCCACTAATGGGATGTCAGAGATATGTCATTTATTCGGTTATTAAGTTTCATCCCAATCCGATCACCCGTTCGGAAGTTAAGCACTACTCAATTTTCCAGATTCCCCCTCCCGCCACTACCCCCCCCCCAGATGGTCGGATCGGGAAACTGATTATTTCCAAATTAGTTTGATCGGGTCCCTGATACGCCTGCCAAGTTTCACCGTCCTAGCACACCTGGAAGTGCCCTAACTCGCCATCCTGGGACAGACCGCCCGACAGACTGACAGACGGAATTGCGATCGGTACATGGCGCTTGAGCCAGAGGCTGCAAGTGCAATAAAAACACAACAGCAAGCATGCAAACACATTGGTCCTCCCCTCAAGTTCCACTGACTGAGCATTAGTACTTCAGTGTTTCTAGATTCTCGGTCTGCTGGACTTGATTTTTTGAGCTACATCAGAATGTCCGTTGTCTCCGTCTAGATGCTACATTAAGGTGCACTTTACAAGGGGTTACTCACTCCCCGGCACAAGCTATACACCATTATCCCGGCACCGGCCCAAACCAGTGGTGCCGGCCATAATTTGGGCGATTCATCTTTCAAACGCTTCATGACATGCTGATTATAATGGTGTAACACATGGCAACCGGTGAAGGCACCAACAGGGCACCGCGGGACCGGGCACTTGCTGTACACTAAAATCGAGACTGGGCAACCCATAGGCACTTTTGTCTTCGCTCTTGTTGCACGACTGTTGTCGTTATTTCCATAACCAGATTTTCGCACGAGCGAATTTCTCTAAAAGGAACAGAAAACTTGACTAGGGGAGCTAGCTAACATATCAAGAATGTACCCTGAGTCGATATTGAGAGTAAGAAAAATTGTCGTTACGACCATTGCAGTTTCCGGGCAGTTTCCGAGAATTCGACTTTTGAGCAAAAGGTTTCTGTGCCGCGACTAGGAATCGAACCCCGACCGTCTTGTCGGGGAGGTCGTTACTCTGTAGTCTACATGTAAAAAGGCGAACTTTTACAGTACATAAGTGCATAAATACAGTGCATAAGGGGCAAGGGCCTGCCAGCTAGCTTTGGGAACACTAAGGAGGGGGTTCGAGACGGTTCGAGATAACAAAGAAGTGGTGTGGTGGCCTGTCGACAATAAGACCCTGTATATTTATCTAAGCCCCCCGGGCGATTCGATGGCCGAAAGTTGCGTAGTCAAGTTTACTGTTCCTTTAAACGATCGTCGGGGGAATTTAAAAAAAGACAATAAATAAAAAAATAAAAAAGACTATATAAAAAAAGACAAGTGTGAAAACCACTGAGTTGCCGCTGGGGAGGGGGGGGGTAGAACATACTGTACCAATTTTGGGTCATCGGGTTTAACAATGGCGCGACTATGGAAGTAGGTTGCGTTAGTATTATAGGTACGACAGGTCCTTTAAAGTTTTAACAGAATAGGGCTAAGATCCGACAGTCTAGATTATCCACAGATAATCGATTTCATCAAATGAATTTATTCTTTCGGACTCGTGGTGCCTCTATGTGCTCGCCCCTCTACGCTTGAAATATTCACAGACTACAACTGTAAGCCATTGCCGAAAACTAAAATAAAAATGTCCGATTCCTTGAAAGGCATATCTTAACATCATTTTCCTACTTTGTACAGGCGTAACTTTCCCGAGCTTCACATATGTCGCAGCGGAAATGCATGCCTTTGCTGAAATTCAAATTCTCCGCGCACGGACGAATTTTGGATCGTGCAGGCAGCGGACACTCTGAATAATGTTATTACTAGAGCACCGGGTGAAAAAATGCAAAATCCTTTAGATGAGTCAAAATATTTCAATGTAGTCAAATATCAGATGTAAAAATAAGCTGCCTTTTCAGTTAAACTTTAAATATTATATGTGATGTAAAATATCAAGGGTGTCTGATTCGGTAGTGTGCCTCGAAAGAAAGTGAACAAATTTAACGCAAGAGCACAAACAGGATTCACGCAGGGTGGTAATCTACTTACCTGAGATTGGTGTGGTGGTTGGGGAGAGCAGTTGGCCATTCTACCGCGAGGACCATTGAATATCAAGGCTTCCTAAAATTAATAGCATGTTGTAAAACCCAGTGCAAAACAAACAAGTAGAAGATAATACGAAGTCAAATTTCAATTGCACTAAAAGCCTATAGACATGGAAAAGGGGTCTAGGCGACCCCCCTTCCCCCTGAATGCAAACATGTAGGAAAATAGAAAATCTTCTTAAAAACTTCAGTCTGGACCGTGAGCACTCAAGAATTTTCCCTAGACAACGAGTAAATTTTATTAATACTGCTTTGCGGGGTTTGGCTCGGGAGGGGAGGGGTTTGGTACCCGGGGGTTTTCGCCAGGGGGGTACCGGGGGGGGGGGGTCAGCCGGAATCCATGACAAACATTACAAAACAAACACGAATTTTTTTATTTTTTTTTTAAATAATAGCCCCTATAGGCATCTATCCCTATGGGCTATAGGGCTACCCTGAGTAACCTCACGAACTGTTATGTATTTATTTAAACTAAGAGACGACCAACTAGGGTCAAAAAATACAAAATAAATAACGAACACTGGTATAACAAGAGCTACGAGCTCATATGGCACTTGTTACGAGTAGTGGTACGAGAAAGTAGAAGAGAACTTCAAAATAAACACCCCGCCATTCAAAAATGCGGTTCGGACCTACAATTAGGACATCTAGGTTCATTCAGTCTGAAAGCTCTAGATGACGTACTTAGAACCTATGCTTGTTCTTCCCACCAAGTTTCATCCCGATCCCTCCACTCTAAGCGATTTCAAAGATTTCCGGTTCGCCCCTCCAACTCCTCCCAATGTCACCGGATCTGGTCCGGATTTAAAATGGGACGTCTGAGGCACGAGACCTTTCTAAATATCAAGTTTCGGTTAAATCCGATCACCGTTCAATAGCTGAGATTGCCACTGGATTCCGGATTCCCCTTGCGTACACTCCCCATCGACGGTCGGATCGGGGAAACGACATTCTCAAGTCAATAGTTCGGGTACCTGATAAGCCTGCCAAGTTCATTGTCCTTGCACATCAGGAAGTACCGAACTCGTGGGATCCCCTCCAACTCCCCCACAGTGACCGGATCCATTCCGGTTATGCTATTCACTTGTTCTTCACACCAACTTTCATCCCGAACCCTCCACTCTAAGCGTTTCCCAAGATTTCCGGTTCCCCCGCCCGACTCCCCCCAATATCACCGGATCCGGTTCGGATTTAAAATGGGGCGTCTGAGACATGAGATCTTTCTATATATCAAGTTTCACCAAGATCCGATCACCCGTTCGCAAGTTAAAATACCTCACTTTTCGAATTCCCTCTCTCTCCACCCCCACCCCCCAGACGGTTGGATCCGGGAAACGACTATTCTCAAGCCAACCTGTTTGGGTCCCATACACGCCTGCCAAGTTTCATCGTCTTAGCGCATCAGGAAGTACCGAACTCGCGGGATCACTAGAAATTCGGATCCCCTCCCAACCCCCCCCCCCCCCAACCCCTACTGTGAACGGATCCGGTCCGGTTATGTCAATCACGTATCTAGGGCTTTTGCTTGTTTTTCTCCACCAACTTTCCTCTCGATCTCTCTACTCAAAGCGTTTCCCAAGATTTCCGGTTCCCCCTCCAGTTCTCCCAATGTCACCGGATCCGGTCCGGATTTAAACTGGGAGGTCTGAGACACAAGTTCCTTCTATATATCAAGTTTCATTAAGATCCGATCACCCGTTCGTAAGTTAAAAATACCTCATTTTCCGCATTCCCCTCCCTCCAGCCCCCCCCCCCCCCGGATGGTCAGATCGGGGAAACGACTATTATCAAGTCAATCTCTCCGGGTCGCTGACATGCCTGCCAATTTTCATCGTCCTAGCACATCAGGAAGCACCGAACTCGCGGGATCACTGTAAATCCGAATCCCCCCCCAACTCCCCCAAAGTGAGCGGATCCGATCCGGTTATGGCAATCCCGTATCTAGGACTTGTGCTTGTTCTTTCCACCAACTTTCATCCAGATCTCTCCACTCGAAGCGATTTTCAAGATTTCCGGTTCCCCCCCCCCCAACTACCCCCCATGTGACCGGATCCGGTCTGGATTTAAAATGGGAGGTCTGAGACACAAGGTAGTTCTATATATCAAGTTTCATTAAGATCCGATCACCCGTTCGTAAGTTAAAAATACCTTATTTTTCCGGATTCCCCTCCCTCCAGCCCCCCCAGGATGGCCGGATCGGGGAAACGACTATTATCAAGTCAATCTGTTCGGGTCCCTGACATGCCTGCCAATTTTCATCGTCCTAGCACATCAGGAAGCACCGAACTCGCGGGATCACTAGAAATCCGGACCCCCCCCCAACTCCCAGATAGTGACCGGATCCGGTCCGGCTATGTCAATGACTTATCTAGGACTCATGCTCATTCTTCCCACCAAGTTTCATCCCAATCCCTCCACTCCAAGCGTTTCCCAAGATTTCCCCCCCCTCCAGCTCCCCCCAGAGTCACCGGATCCGGTTCAGGTTTTAATTGGACCGTCTGGGGCACGAGCTCTTTCCAAATATCAAGTTTCATTAAGATCCGATCACCTGTTCGGAAGTTATAAATTCCAAAATATTCCGGATTCCCCCTCACTCCACTCCCCCCATGATGTTCGGATCGGGAAAGTGACTATTTCCAACTTAATCATTTGGGGTCCCTCATATGCCTGCCAAGTTTCATCGTCCTAGCTTATGTGGAAGTACCCGAACTAGCAAAACCCGGACCGACCGACCGACCGACAGACCGACCGACGGACGGACAGAAATTGCGATCGCTATATGGCACTTGGCCGAAGGGCAAGTGCCATAATAAAGCAACTCTTCCCCATAGCACCATGCACATACCCATTCTTCATTCGCTCCCCTTCCATTTTCAAAATTTGCCAGTTATTATTGTAACATAAGGCCTGATGATGTCCTCACTTTCAATCACAACGGTTTCAGAGGATACAACTTGAAACTGACTGATAAGAAATTCCGAAAAGACTTTAGGAAATGGAGCTTTTGGAATAATCTCCCAGAAAGTGTTGTAAATGCCGAAAATGTCAACCAATTCAAAGCAGGTGTCGACTACCACCTGGCTGAAATTCAATTTAGCATGTAGAGTGTCCGAGAAATTTATAGAGGCTTCTTATTGCAATTATATTATTATTATTATTATTTTGAGTTGCCGATTCCTGTTGTATGGCGTGATCGGCGGGTTTTCAAAGAGATGCGAATGTCTTTCACGTACGAACAAGGCCTAAGGATTCCGCGGGGTTCCTGAGACAGACATGTCAACACCCTGGTATCATATTGAAGCTTTGTTATGTAGCATTTTGTGCCTTAAAGCCCCTTAACAGTCTTACATATCTATAGGCGTATTCTCGCCGATCCCCGAGGACTCCACTTGAGGAGTTCCCGCGTTTTTGTTGTCCCGGGGACTCACTCCCCGTATTCTCGCGAGTCCCCACCGACGGGGAATGCTCGACTATCATCACCATCATCAAAAAGGACTCCCTTTCAGATTCGTAGGGGAATCAGTTTTTGCTGGTGTTGGTGCAATGTAAAATTAACGAAAAACAATCAGAATAAACAAAACCAAAAATAAATGTGGATCCAGACTAATTTTGTCAACTGCATATTTTCGAACAAAATCCATTTTGGAAGCGTTCCCTCTATTCTCGCCGTTCCCTTCGCTTCCCCGAGAACGGCGAGAATACGCCTTATAGCTTATAGGGCATCTTGTCCCCTCGGTGTTTCATTTGCATTCCGGCCCAATCCATCATCCAAAACGGCAAGTAGGGACAATTTCCCGTTCAGCATACTACGTTTCCCATTTCGAACCCCTATTCGCCTTGTCTGAATGGCAAATTTGCTCGCTTCGGCTAATTCCACATAAGCCTCCTATTCCCGGAAAAAGACAGCACCATTGCTGTATCTCACATTTTTCCTAACGTCACATGTACACAGCTCCGCAATAAATCTGTCCGATCGAAAATGCGGTTGCCAAACAACTCGGGTGGGACCGGTTGGTAAGGCCGAGCAGCATATCTTGATTTAGACTCCTTTGAAGATTACAAATCCAGTTTTCACATCGCTCGGACCCCTTGGGTTTGACGAAAACTTGCATCACCCGTATTTCTGACCAATGAGCTACTCGGAAGCATACGCGGAAGCCTGACCCGCCTCAAGAACAGCAAAACACGGAATATAAAAAAATCAGCGTCCTAATATTGTTAACTCTATTTTATTTGAATGTTGCCATCTGTCCTGGAGCACCAAATTGGCTCTCTATGTTGTGATCTAGATTGTTTTCGAACAGAAGTTGGATACAAGAAAAAACACTCCCTCCCTCCCATCAGGAACATGGCTAATCCAGATTTGGAACTTGGGAATTTTGGAGGTTAAAGTCAGGATAGAAATGTAAGATAATTATCGTGTAAATAGATAGATGAAGTAGTAAAGTGTAAATCTTGTGTTTCGTGCAAGGTCTCAAAGACCTGTGCTTCCGGAGGGGGTGGATCCCTCCTGGGCCCACAACTCTTACTAGAAGTGATTTACTTCACGAATCATTCAACCACTCACATCAATCACTTCCTGGGTCCACAACTCTTACTAGAACGATTCACTTCACGGCTCAGAAATATCATTTTTCGAACACAACATTGCTTTCCGCGTGAGATTAGCGATTTTCTTGTTGGCGCTTGTCGACTCTACCCAGCGTTCCCGTTCTCCGACGCGGCGGCTGGACGCAAAATATTTGAAAACCGAACGCACCGTGATTAACAAGTAGGAAAGACAAGCAAAACAAAAGAGGTCCAAAACAGAAGATCGACTTGGTGGTCTAACATGTCTTCCAAACTGAAAAACAAACTTCGAAGCTTCTCATGTCCTTATGTGTGAAAGAATTGTCGACGGACCCAGAAGCTTTCGGCGACGTTTGCGTTGCGGGTAGGCATGGGCACTGTTCCTGTTCCTGTTTTTTCTTCCTGTTTTACTGTTTCCTGTTTTCTGTTTTAGGGATAAAAAAAACGGCTGGGTTCAAAACAGCTGTTATGTTTATTTTTGGATCCCTAAAACAGAAAATAGGAAACAGTAAAACAGGAAGAAAAAACAGGAACAGGAACAGAAAACAGGAACAGTGCCCATGCCTAGTTGCCTGATCTGGCATAACTCGGCTCGGCGGAAAAATAGCTAAAAAGTCACAAGGACAAAACGAAACAAAGGCGAAGGCGGTGATTCCAGAGGCAGAGGATCATAATTCCATAAGGGAGACAGGGACAACATAAAAGTCAGAATAACCAAGAGGGGTCCTTTAACATTTTATAGTGTATATATTTAATAGTCAACAAACAGAAATGAAATGTAACTAATTTCATTAAACCCCTACTAGCTCCACGAGTCGCAATAATGGTTTTTGTTCACAGCAAGTGAGAAACAGTCAATCCTAGCTCGAACCTATTAAAAAGGACTTTAAGTAAAAGGGCCTATCCAGGTTGCCCTTCCTTTCCTTCCGCATACGTCCGTCCGAATTTTTTCCAGAGCGGAAATGGTATATCACAGTGTTGCTCAGATTCTGGAGACCATTACGCTGATTAAATGCTTGGAATGAAACAACCAAGGAAATGAAATTAGCTGAGCTAAGATTGACGCGACTGCTGTTGCGCTCCCGTCCTCCATTATTAAGAAACAAGGAAACACTGACAGGGTTTCTGTTAGCGAATGATATATTGTACTTAATATTCGTCGAGTTCGCCACATCGTAGCACCAGGCTCGAGGAAGAATATAGTTTATCAAGTGTAAAGAAAGAGATAGAAACTCCCGAAATTCCACCAACCCCCTCCTGCATCTGCTTACAAGATTAAAATCTACATAATCCAGAAACACCTATAAGCAGTAGCTGAGGCGTCACTATTGGGGGGGGGACGCCCTCCCCCCAATGTTGTCAGCCAATCGGTTAAAAAGCGCCGTGATTTTTCGTAATCACCCGATTTTTCGTCAACACGGTCGGTAAAAAGGACCAGCCAGTCGGTAAATACCTTGCCCCCCCCCCAAACATTTTGGCTAGTAACGCCTCTGCCAGTAGCCATAGTGCCAAATGAGTTTGATAACAATGGATGCGCATCCTAGCGTGATATGTCATGAGGGGTTTTAGTGTTTTTTAATTTGTTCAATTTCTGTTTTTGTGTAATTCGTGAAAATTTGACTATGTTAAGCACAATTGTATATAGTTATGTTTGACGAGAGAACAAATATTCGGTTTTTTGGGATCCCAAAACGTTAGTGACGGATACCTATGACATCGCAAAAGTTGTCCGTCTGTCCGTCCGTCTGTCCGTCTGTAAGCACGATAACTCTCGAAGGGATTGAGATATTTTGATGAAACTTGGTGGGAGGATCCTTTGGGGCAAAGTACAAGTCAAGTTCGAAGATGGGCTGTGTAGCCATATATTTGAGGGTGGGGGAGGGGTTTCAAATTAAGGGGCAAGAAAAATATTTTTTAAAAGCTATTTAGATAGTTGATTTAGGGGTAAGGAGACACGCTGAATCCGAATATGAAAGTTATTTTCTCGTCGGACAAGTAGTTCGGCCGGAATCCGGCCAAAACCGGAAAGTTTGTTAAAAGTAAAAGTTTTATTTGAAGTTGATTAGATGATTGATTTAGAGGTGGGAAGACATGCTGAACACGATGGTGAAAACCATTTTTTTACCGGACAAGTAGTTAGCCTGGAATCCGGCCGAAACCGGAAATTTTTTTCAAAGCAAAAGTTTTATTTGAAGTTGATTAGATGTTCGATTTAGGGGTAAGAAGACATGCTGAACACGATGGTGAAAACCATTTTCTCGACTAACTAGTAGTTAGCCCGGAATCCGGCCGAAACCGGAAAATTTGTTAGAAGCAAAAGTTTTATTTGAAGTTGATTGGATGTTCGATTTAGGGGTAAGAAGACATGCTGAACACGATGGTGAAAACCATTTTCTCGCCGGACAAGTAGTTCGCCCGGAATCCGTCCGAAACCGGAAAATTTGTTAAAAGTAAAATTTGTATTTGAAGTTGATTAGATGATAGATTTAAGGTTAAGAAGATACGCTGAATCTGTATATGACAATCATTTTTTACCCGGACATATTGTTCGTCCGGAATCCGGTTGAAACCGGATTTTTTTTATAAGTTAAAGTTTTATTTGAAGTTGATTAGACAGTTCTTATAGGGATAAGGAGATGCGCTGAATTCGTTTCTGAACTATCTTTTTTTGGCTGGGCAAATAGTTCGCTCGGAATTCCGCCGAAAACAGAAATTCGGCAGAAGTAAAGCAGGAAGTTTCGATCAGCATCGTCAAAATAAATATGGCTTATACAGGTATATCTGAAATTAATTTTCTCAGATGATTAGCCTGGCGAAGACTGGATCTGGCGTAGAGAAGACGTAGTTGTCTGGTCAAATATTAAATTTTTGGGATCCCATCGAAACCTTTGGTCTTGTTGTTAATACCGCAAGTAATGTTTTTGAAGAATAAAGATTGATTGATTGATTGAGAAAGGCTGCTGTTTCTGCAGAACAACTGGGTCGTAGACATGTAAGAGTATTTACGCATCTTCATTAACTTTGGTTTTGTTGTGAATAAGGGCTTGCGATTTCAATTCCTCACACTGCATGGTAGCACTATTTAAAGTATTCGCCTGTGTCTCGGTAATCGGCTTAGACTTGTTCGGTTTTTTTCTATTTCGACTCTTGAGTCACGTATGTCACGTATCATGCGTTTCGTGCAGCCATCATCAAAGCGTGTTGCTTTTCTTTTTTTCCAGTAGCATCTTTTGCAATTTGACTTATTTTCATACAGGTTCTGCCTGCTAAGGTTATTCCTTCCTTCAACTTGTGTTGGCGTTGGGTCCAATTTGCTGTGGACAAAAGAGCGGAAGATTTCAAATCTTCCGCTAGTAAACTGAACCACCAGTGGTCTTCCCTCTTCGTGTAATCTGCAGTTTTGTTTTGTGTTGTGTTTAGTGTAAAATTTTGATATGAGCAAATTAGTCTGTTTTAGTCGTTTTTGCAGTTAACGTGGTATCTGATATACGGTTGCTCTGCAAAACGACAATTGCCGAAAAGTCATCCCAAAAGAAAAACTGATATTCAGTCACATCACTAAGTTCCAAACTCCTTTCCCACCAATTTGACAAAAACTGATGTAAGTGAGATGACTTTTTCAGATACCAGGATCAGTTACCACGGTCGGACCGTGGTATCTGAACATCAGATACCACGATAACTGCAAAACGACTTTAGACGGTATATCAGATACCAAGGCATCTGCAAAAATGCAACTTATGTTTACCCATGTTGGCAAGAATACTGGGTGTTCAAAAAGATGTTCTACTAGTGCTGATTTGAAAATGTAGTTTGGGCGGTGTCCGTTGGAAAGGGCGAGGTCAATTTCTTGTTCGTGTTGAAATTATGGTGAAAATTATTCACACCTAACCGCGTTAATTCACATTAATCCAAATGCAGAAAACCTCTCCCATGACAATGACCCAGTCGGGCTGATGCATTTCCTAAAAAGTTTCTCCACAAAGTCGGATATTTACAACTGCTCCAAAATTTCATTTTTTTTTTTCAAGTTTGTTCTTCCAGCTGCAGCCAGAAGGGGGGGAACTTTATCAAAAAGTGCCGAAATTTCGCTGGAACAAATGTCATTTGAACCCATTTGGCGCCACCAATCATGATTCGCAGTCGGCTTGGATTGAAGCAATACTTACAGCTACTGGTAATTTCTCTAGTCTATGTGTAACAACTATTATAATAATAATATAATGCAAAAAATAGCCTACTGGGCCTCTACAGTGTATGTCTAAACACTTTTCATCATAATTTTTTCAGCATACAGGTTATTTCTCGACGGCGTTAATACTCGAAACTAATTCAGCTTGAAGGGCGTTCCAACGTTCCACCACGCTGTTTTGGAAAGACTTTAAAGACGTCTTTAGACGCCTTTCGAGAATTATAATGTTATTCCTGGGTTTAAAATCTACTCTTTGTTTTTTAACACATTCAAGCTTTTTCATCCACCGAAGTTCCATTAACAATGATAAAACTGAACAAATATTCACTTCCTTCAGCTGTTAATTGCAAAGCCTCTAACCCCTTTGCTCATCGCCTATCTCTTCATTCTGCAGTTCTACCATGTTTGGGATTCTCAAATTCCTTCCATGAAAATTATAAATCATCAGTAAATAATAATATTGCAGCGTTCGCGAGTTTTATATTGTTTTTGTAAATACTTCATACTTACGAACACTCCAATGTCTTCCCCCATTTTTATTACTTTTCTTGCCCGAAAGGAGTTGCTGTTTAGGGGATGGGAATACTTGATGCCTGAAAACTAGTCTCACCTTAACCATGGACCACAATAGATGGTGGGCGTGTACAAAGCAAAAGCTGAAGATCGGATTGCGATTAAGAAGTCATTGCTTGGATATGGGCTTTAAAGTGACTTCATTGGCTCTTTGAATGAATGAATATATTGCCAAGAAAATCCGTTTGGGCCATGAAAAATCTGTAAATGTAAATCCATCAGAACATTTCCTTACCGGGTGGTGAGCATGCCTCCTTCTTGCAACTGGTCCAGGGCTAGACCCTCGCGAAGGGGATGCCCCCGGGGAGTGGGGGTGGGGGTAGGGAGAAAGCCGCCGAGGTGACACACCCGGGCTCGGGCTTAAGCGCGGACTCTGAAAAGGAAACAAAGCAGGTAAATATATCAAATATCCACCGAGCACGCGTTAACAAAAATATTCACCCAGGCCCCTCACCCATCTAAGCACAAAGGGCGATTCTGGCGGTTTGGAAAGCTCTGCTGGCTTATCCGTCGTGTGTTCTTACGACTAAGGCTAAAACTCGCTTCGCTTTCCGAGGCTGTTCTGGCGCTCCGCCAGTTTTGGAAAGTGACCTGGAAGGTGAATCCATTCCGTACGTGGACAGCGGTTTGGCAAGCAAGCGAGAAGTTGCAATGGTGTAGCGAATTTCCGTTTATTCTTGTGTTCTGCGGATTACCGCTTTTTTATGGAAAGCAAATCCATGAGAAAGCCAGAATAGCCTTGTACTTTTCAGCAGTAGCCTATCGTGTTTTCGAAAATACTTTTCACGTGAAATTAGCGATTTTCTTGTTGACGTTTGTCAACTTTTTCCTGACTCCGAAGCCGAAAGCTCATATGGCACTTGTAAGAACAGTTAGCATGTCTGTCAAATATGGTTTGCAGCTGTCAAGGCTGAATCTATTCCTTTCGTCAGAAGACGGGCTTGATCTAGTAAATCTGACACGGTTATTCCACTCATTGAAAACTGTTTCAGAACAGAAGTTTTGTCGTACTCTGGTTCCGATTCGCGTATAAATCAATCGATGGTAGGAGCAAGTACTCTAGCTGCGATAATTTTGAATCCAAACTGGATCTGACCACGAAGTAGTTGGAAGGGTTTTAACGAGATTTCCAGCGGCCCCCTTTGAGCTCCGCACATCGTTATCGGAATTGGTCCAGATTTGAAACGGGAGATCTGAGACATTAGCTCTTGCCACTTGTCAAGTCCTATTCACATCCGATAACCCATTCGTAAGTTATTCATGCCACTAGATTCCGGATTCCACATTCCTCCACCACCCACGATGACCGAATCGGGGATTGTGACTATTTCCAAGTCAGTGTAGTCCGGTCCCTGATACGACTGCAAAGTTTCCTCGTCATAGACAATCTGGACGTACCCCAAGTCGTGTTCACTGGCACTCCGGGTAACCCCCTCCATGTCAGTAGATTTCAGATTCCCTATTCCTCTGCTCCCCCCCCCCAAGATCGTCGGATCAGGGAAGGGAATATTTTCAAGTCAATTTGGTAGAGTACCTAATACGCCTGCCAAGTTTCATGGTTCTAGCATCTCGAAGTACCCTAACTAGTGATCACCGGAATCCGGAAAACACCCTCCAACTCCCCCCACTGTGACACGATCCGGTCCTGTTTCTCCAATAATGTATATAAGATGTATCCTTGTTCATCCCTCCAATTTCCATCCCGATCCCTCGACTGTAAGCGTTTTACGGGATTTCCGGTGCCCCTCCAGCTCCCCCTTCCTTGTCCCCCCACAGTGGCCGGATCGGTGAAAAGATTACTTCCAAGTTAATCTGGTGGGGTCCCTGATATGCCTCCCAATTTTGATCGTCCTAGCTTATGTGGAAGCGTTTCACGAAATTCCCGGTGCCCCCCCCCCCCCCCAGTTATCGGATCCTGTCCTGATTTGAAACTGAATATCTAAGACATTTGTTCTTGACACTGTCAAGTTTCATGCATGTCCGATTACGCGTTCCAAAATTATGCATGTTACTACTTTCCGGATTCCCCATCCCTCCACTCCCCCCATGATGGCCGGACCGGGGAATTTATCCAAGTTAAATAGGGTCGGGTCCCTGATACGCCTACCAATTTTCATCGTCCTAGCTTATGTGGAAGCGTTTCACGAGATTTCCGGTGCCCCCCTCCAGCTCCCCCCCCCCAGGTATCGGATCCGGTTCGGAGTTGAAATTGAACATCTGAGACACTTGTTCTTGTATGCATGTCCGATTACCCGTTCCAAAGTTATGCAATGTTACTAGTTTCCGGAATCCCCATCCCTCCACTCCCCCCCACGATGAACGGATCGGGGAAGTGATTATTTATAAGTTAATCTGGACGGGGTCCCTGAATATACCTGCCAAGTTTCATCGTCCTAGCTAACGTGGAAGTGCCCAAACTAGCAAAACCGGAATATACCGACAGACACTAAGATCGCTACCTATATGGTACCTGAGTATGCCATAAAAATGGGAGTTCTATCCGAAACAAGACCAAAGGTTCCGATGGGATCCCAAAAACCGAATATTTGATCGAGACAAATCGGTTTTGTCTACTCCAGTGTCCGCTAGACTTCTTGAAGATTTTTACTGTTGAACTTTGGAAAAGGATTAAGGTGAAACAACTAATCATTAAGAAAACGAATTTTAGAAATCATGTAAAAACAAATATAATACTTTCATGATTCACCGGATTCCGGGCGAACTACTTGTCCGGCGAGAAAACGGTTTTCATATTCGTCTTCAGCATGCCTACTTACCCCTAATTCGAACATCTAATCAACTTCAAATGAAACTTTTACTTTTAACAAACTTTCCGGTTTTGGCCGGATCCAGGGTGAACTAATTGTCCGGCGAGAAAACGGTTTTCATATTCATGTTCAGCATGCCTTCTTACCCCAAAATCAAGCATCTACTCAACTTCAAATAAAACTTTTACTTTTAACAAACTTTCCGGTTTTGGCCGGATTCCGGGCTAACTACTTGTCCGACGAGAAAATGATTTTCATATTCATGTTCAGCATGCCTTATTACCCCTAGATCGAACATCTAATCAACTTCAAATAAAACTTTTACTTTTAACAAACTTTCCGGTTTTGGCCGGATTCCGGGCGAACTACTTGTCCGGCGACAAAATGGTTTTCATATTCGTGATCACCATGTCTTCTTACCCCATAATCGATTATCACATTGGCTGTTTAAAAATATTTTGCTCGTCCCTTAATTTGAACCCCCTCCCCCACAGACGGACAACTTTTGCGATGTCATAGGTATCCCTCCACTTACGTTTTGGGATCCCAAAAATCAACAAATTTTTCATCATTTGACTGAAGTTCGGTAAACCTGTGTCGACCACCACCAGCTTGTATCACCTTCAGTAATTGCCGTTTGCGTTTTCCGGTAGACACATTTCAAAAGCAAATTTTGTCTCGAAACGTCTCAGAAGCAAATGTCGTGACATCTTCCTTATAGGGGATTAGGAGACAGCAGCACGGTAGGAAGACTGCAATAACTGGTTACGAGACTGAATGCTAGCTCCGGTGACAGGTCTTGGTTATGAACCTCTGTCATACAACTGAGCCGGCTGACAACGCTATTAAAGTCCAATCAGACTGGGAAAAGCCTTTGCTGCTCCCTCAGAAGGATGCCATAACGGCCGTTACGTCGACTTACAAAAAAAAACGTAGTTCTCCGTAAATAACCATTCCCATCCAGAGCTGGAGTTTGTTGAAACCTAACATGAGCCGAAAGCTCATATGGCACTTGCAAGTGTAGTTGACTCGTAGGTCAGCTAAGTTTCGCACTGTTAAGGTCGAATGGCTCTTCCTATATCCCCGCCTCCTCTCTCCAGCTCACCCGAAGCACATGATAGCCCTGTCCTCCGCGATCGCTCCACCCTAAGCGTGCTATACGATTTTAGAGACATCCCTCGAATCCCCCCACTCCCAATGGTCGACTCCCGTCCAACCTGTAAACGGAATTTGTTGGACCAACGATCAAGTTCCATCCGAACCGGATCACTCGTTGGAGAGTAGTACATGTTACAAGATTTCCAGGATCCTCCTCCTCACCCCCCACCCCCACAGTGACCTGATCTGGTACGGACTGTAGGTAACATCCAGGACGTTTCCTCTTGCCAGCTGTCAAGCTCCATTAAAGCCGGATCTTTCGTTCAAGATTTATGTATGTCACGAGATTTCCAAGATCCCCCCCCCCCCCAACTCACCCAGAGTGCCCGGATCCGGTCCGATTCTACAAACGGTACATCTAGAGCTTATGCGTGTCCTCCTCGTCAAGTCTCTCGGCTGTAAGCAAGTTCACAAGATTTCCGATACCTCCCTCCAATTCCCCCCGCAGCTGGACTCGTTCGAAAGGTATTCTTGCCACAAGATCCTTCAATCCCCCTCCCTCCACTCCCTGGATGGTCGGGTCCGGGGATTGACAATAGAGTCCGGGGATTGACAATGTTCAAGCCAATCCGGTCAGGTCCCCAGTAAGTCTGACAGTAAGGAAACTGAACAAGAGGAATAAGAAATTAAATAAAACAGATTTCCTTGATCAGAAGATTTTCCAGTTTGTCCAGCAGAGACTTTGGATTTACAAAAAGACAAATTGCCTTGGACGAAAGCGATTAAAAATTGTGACGAGAAAAGAAAGTTCGCAATTTTACATTAACGCCATTCTTGAGAGGTTCCTTTATCGGTGTGGAAAAGTCGACGTAACGTAAGGGATTACTGGTGGGATCGTTCGACAAGTTTTTTATGTGTCAGACTGAAGGGATTTTAAGACAGAACGACTCCCAAAGAAAGACTGAAAACAGACGAGGCCAGACTACGCGATTATGGCGATGGTATGATAAATAAAATAATAAAATGGCGTAGTCATCAGCATCTACTTCAGAAACTTGTTGGCTGCTTCCGTCTTTATTGGTCCCTACTTCTGCCCGATCCGTCGAACAAGGTTCTTGAAGGTAGCACTATCCCTTCTTCTTTAGTTCTGTAGTTCAATTGATTATTTTCTTCCAAGTTATTTTTCTTTTTGTTATCACCATTGCCATAGCCTCGGACTTACTGTGCTAACAAATTATTATATTATTTGGAAAGTAGATCTAACAATACTTACTGTGCTGTACGGTGAGTGCGCCTGAGGCAGGTCTCGATCAACCATTATCGGAATGGGAGATGATGGTATGTCAAAACGGTGGTTCGTCAAAACAGTAAGGTCAGGAAGTGATCCCGTGTTATTGCACATTCCATTCGGAATCTGCAGGCTACTTCCGTTAGGGGACACTTCTCGGATGAGTGGGCAGTTAACACTGAAAAAAATTGAAACGTGTCACAATTTCAAATTTAGGCGCCCGTTTCATGAAGCTCGTATCACGTCTTCTCACCTTTCGACATGAAGAACATTAGTTGCGTCTTTGCAGATACTACGGTATCTGATACCACCGTAACTGAATCTGCATTTTTTCACTTTTGCAGTTACCATGGTATATGATACTATGGTTGCTTTGAAAAAAGACAATTGCCGAATTCGCGTTTTGGTCCCACCAGAAGAAATACCTACATCCACTCATGTGCCATACTTCTTTCCAACCAATTTGACACAAATTTAGGCTCTTGTGTTAGTGATGATTCAAGTGAGATGACTTTTTGAGATACCACGGTCAGTTACCACGGGCTAGTTACCGTGGTATCAGATACGATGGTGTCTGCAAGAACGCAACTATTAGCAGACTCTTTATAAACAAGCAGAAGTGAAACTAAAACATGGAACAAAAGGAAAAACAAAAACAAACAAAAAATCGATTTAGTGTCGACACTCCCAAGTCTCGTAGGTTGGTCAGCAATCTTATTTCCTCATTCCACATGACCTAACATCCCTTACAGCTACAACACATCCACAGAGGGGGAAAGGACATGAGTTGGGTGTATTCCTACTAGGGTAATTTTGGCGGTTTGGAAAGCTCCGCTAATTTATGTGCCGGCTTGATTTTGCGGCTTCGGCTAAAACCCGCTTTACTTTCCAACGCTGTTTTGGCGCTCCGCTGCTTTCGGAAAACTCCGGATGAGTGGAAAGACTGGAAAGTGACCTTGGAAAGCTGTACACTGTAGCTAGAACCGCTTTCGGTGAATTCTTGCGCTCGGCGAATTTCCGTTTCGCTTTTCGGATAGCGACTTCGCGAGAACGGCAGAATCGACTTAATAAGGCGTATTCTCGCCGTTCCCCGAGGACTCCTCGGGGAATCGAAGGGAACGGCGAGAATAGAGGGAATCACTCTACACGGACTCCGCGTACAGAAAACAGCGAGAACACGGGGAATGCTTCTAAAGGGGATTTGTTAAAAAAAAAAAAAAATATGCAGTTGACGAAATTAGTCTAGATCCACTTTATTTTTTATTCTGTTCATTCTGATTGTTTTTAATCAATTTTACATTGCACCAACACCAGCAAAAATTGATTCTTCTCCGAATCTGAAAGGGAGTCCTTTTTTATGATGGTGATGATAATCGGAGCATTCCCCGTCCGTGGGGACTCGCGAGAATACGGGGAGTGAGTCCCCGGGACAAACAAAAACGCGGGAACTCCTCAAGTGGAGTCCTCGGGGGGCGAGAATACGCCTTTAGCTCGTCATCGGTATCGCAGACAGATCAGTTTGACGTAAGCTGAAATTCACGATGCATACTTCAGAAGAAACAAGACCAAAGGTTTTGATGCGATCCTAAAGGGGAATATTTTTGGTTTCCTGATACAGACAATCGTGGCTATTTCCAGAATCCTTAAATCTGCAATATAATCCTTATAAACCCCTTAGCAAGATCCGTCAGATAATACTTCTCAATCTCAGATAATTAGTTTAATTCGTCTTTGGCCGGATTCCGACAAAACTGTTCATCCGAGGCGACAGAAAATAGTATTTCCCGACTTGCGGGTCTTTTCCAGTATACCAATCTTCCAGCCTGCTTCCAACCAGTTTGGCTCTAGACATTTTTTTCCCCTTATTTTTAAGCCCCGACTTTCGCAAAACGACTGATCGGCTGAGAAAACTAAGATCGGGTATGGATTCAGCGTGTTTTCTTACCCCCCAAACCAAAACTAATCTACTCCAGAATGAAATTTCATTTACACAATTATCCAGTTTATGCCATATTCCGGGAGAATTATTGCGTGTCCGTTGATAAATAAATTTCAGATACGGATTCAGCAGGTATTTTTACCCCTACACCGAATAGTTAAAGTTTAACCGAAAAGGACTGGGATAGGACAATCTAGTTACCGATCACTTATTCACTTAAATTGGCTTGAAGACCCGCTGAAATTCCGTTACATGGTTGTTCCGCTATTCAGGAATAATGGATTTTCAAATAGTGGAATTTCCGTGTGATTTGTAGTACCTCTAATTTGTTGTATGCCTTACAAGAAAGATTTATGACTTTTTTTGTTCAGGCACTAGGCAATCTTTACCAATATCACCACTGCCCACTGAAAAGCCTTGTTTGTGTTTAGATAAAAATTTCCCGCGTCATAGTAGAATTTTCGCTGTGGGGACAGCCGCAGATATCCTGAACGTCATAACTAGAGCAGATAGTGGAAAACAAAAAAATCCCTTTGCAGAATCCAAATAATTCAGTGTATTCAACTAGATGACACAAAAATAAGTTGGCTTTTCAGTTAAACTTTAACGAACCTCAGAAAAAAATGAACAAATATCCGGTTTTTGCCGGATCCAGAATAAACCTTAGCTCGGCAAGAAGAAAAATTCCAAAAATGGATTCAGCATGTTTTCTTACCTTGGGTTACTTTGGCTGCTACAAATATATTTATTGGTTACTTCGGCTGTAAATTTTACAAATTTCCTAGGTTTGCCGGATTCCGAGAAACTTTTTCCCGGCAAGAAGATAAATTTCAACAAGAGCTGTAAGCTCATATGGCACTTGCATGAGTTGAGATGTATTGCTTGATCAAAAATACTTTTAAGGTTACCTTTGTGGTTCAGATGTGCACTTTAAGGGAGCTAGAGAAAAAGATGCGCACTCTAAAGGCGTAGAAATTCATCTGTAAGAAAAACTACTGAGACAGAAACGATCACAGGCCCTTAGGGATCATTGATATATACCGTTTGGTCAAACGTATTTTTTTTACAGTTTTCGGTTAAAATGCGCACTTTAACGGTGACAGAAATAAATTTTGAAGTAAAAAACTTGCGGCACAAATCATCGTGGGTTGAGATGTATCGTTTGATAAAAAAAAGTAATTTTCGACCTGGCGGTTCAGATGCGCACTTTAAGGGAGCTAAAACTTCATTTGTAAGCAAAACCCCTGAGTCAAAAATGATAATGGGATCATGAAAATGTAAATTTTGCTTAAAAGTATCTTTCTGAATTTGCAGTCAAGATTGGTACTTAAAAGAATGGTCGGATTTAGAAAGTGGTGGTTTCTAAGCCAATCTTGCCGAATCTCTAATATTCCAGCCAAGTTTCATCGTCCTAGCACTAATGGAAGTACCTTAAATCGCGATCGCCGGAATTTCGGCCCCCCTCCCTCAAACTCCCCACAGTCGCCGGAGCCAATCCGGTTGTGTAAGTGATTTATCCAGAGCATCTCTTTGTTATTGCCATTATTGCCAAAGTTCCATCCCGATCTCACCAGTCTAAGCCGGTCACGTATTCCCCCCCCCCCTCCAATTGTTGTCGGATCCGGTCCGGACATGACAAAGATCACCAGAGACATGTCCTCTGTTCAATTATCAAATTTCACTCAAATCCGATCAACCGTTCCAAAGCTACGCATGACTCAATATTCCGGATTCCCCCTCCCGCTACTCCCCCCACGACTATCGGATCATGTAAATTTTTATTTTTAAGTCAGTTTGATCGGGTCCCTGATACGCCTCCCAAGTTTCGTCGTGAAAATCCCCCAAACTGCCATTACCGGAATTCCGGGAAACTCCCCTCCACCCCCACCCCCCTCCGTGTCAGGATCCAGTCCAAATGTATAAACGATTTATCTGGAGCAGATGCTTGTTCTTTCCAGCAATTTTCACCGCAATCCCTCCATTCTAACCGTTTCTCGAGATTTCCGGTCTCCCCCCCAACTCCCCCATAGCTGTCGAGTCCGGTCCGGACTTCAAATGGGACATCAAAGGTATGCCATTTATTCAGTTATTAAGTTTCATTCCAATCCGATCACCCGTTCGAAAGTTACACACTACTCCAATTTTCCGGATTCCCCAGCCCTCCACTCCCCCCAGGTGGTCGGATTGGGAAACTGATTATTTCCAGGTTAGTCGGATCGGGTACCTCATGCTCTGCCAAGTTTCATCGTCCTACACATCTGGAAGTACCCCAACTCGAAAAAGTATGACAAAAACTACTTAATTTGCAGGATTCCCCGGCCCACCACTCACCCCCAGATGGTCGGATCGTCAAACTGGTTATTTCCAGGTTACTTATATCGGGTCCTTGATATGTCTGCCAAGTTTCATCGTCCTAGCACATCTGGAAGTACCCCCACTCGAAAAAGTGTGACAAAAACTACTTAATTTGCAGGATTCCCCGGCCCACCACTCCCCCCCAGATGGTCGGATCGTGAAACTGATTATTTGCAGGTTAGTGATATCGGGTCCCTGATATGCCTGCCAAGTTTCATCGTCCTAGCACATCTGGAAGTACCCTAACTCGAAAAGAGTGGACCGACCGACCGAAAAGTGATCGGTATATGGCACTTGAGCGGAGCTGCAAGTGCCATAAAAATGCTAACTATGTCTCCCACAAGTGCTGACAGTTAGACAAAGGCGGACTGAAAGAAACTAGCCCGCTTGGAAGCGCTTAACTGGACGGAATTCGGTGAATTATATATGGCATTTGCTCGTCTTTAAGAATCAAAATGGAAAAATAAATCATATAATTTTGTTATTTCTTGGCAACTAACCTTTGTTTGTGAATCCGGAAGTGTGAAACGTAACCACGTCAAACACGACTAATTATTTTAACATAATATGTCGGTCTTTGAAAAACCTCAGTTATCTTCTCCGCCCATTTGCGTCAGAGCCAAGCGTTTCCACATTTGAAGATAGTGTTGAGAAACTTTGGTTCAGAGGAGATTCAATTAATGAAGAACCTCCAAGTTTCTCAGCACAATAAATCCACCCGTTTGATATTTAGACGTGCCGCGCGATTTCCGGTACCACCCTCCAACTCTCTTTACCACGGCCGAATCTGGTTCGGACTCTTGAATGGTCCATTCAAGAGTCCGAACCATCTGAAGCATCTTCTCTTACCGCCTATCAAGTTTCACTCGAATCTGAGCATTTTTTTTATTTCGGTACCCCCCCCCCCCACCCTGGTCGGAACCGGTTCGGAACTTTACAATATGTCATCTTGGGCATATGCTTTCTCTACCTTCCAAGTTTCAATTAAATCGCTGCACTCGTCTGACCAATATGCGTGTCACACAATTTCCGGGACTCCCCCTCAACTCCCGATACTGCGGCCCGATACTTATTGAAAACAGAAAACTTCTATCTCCTCTTCCCATCCATCATGTTTGACTGGAAACGGAACGAAGCAAAGCCAATCTGCAACTTTCTGGTTCCCGCTCTCCCCCTGACCGTGGCCGGACCCGGTCCGGGCACTCAATAACAAATCTAGGCCGCATAAACTCGGTACCATCCAACTTACATCCCATTCGGTCCATCCGTTTGGTTTTTGTGCAAGTCAAAAATTAACAGATCCCCCCCCCCACCCCTCCAGCTCCCCCAACCGTGGTCGCATGTGGTTCGAACGCATGTGTTGCATGTCTAGGTCATTATTTCTCTTCACCCATTAAGTTTTACTCGAATCGAACTACCCGTTCGCAACTTACGGAAGTCAATTTCTGTACTTCCCTTCCTTCACTCCCAAAAACACCTTGATATTGTTCTATATCACAAAATATCTACAAGACTAGGAGCGTGTTCCACCCTACTTACCGTAGTTACTACGCTAGTCGCCGTGGTTACTACGCTAGGCTGGAACGCTCTTGAATTTTTTCGGTCAATATCAGGCCGCGGGGTTATCCGACCAATCACGTTACAGAGATGCGTAGTTACTACGCTAACTACGCTCCCGAGCGTGGTAAGCAAATAGTTACTATTAGTTACTATTTTGAGAAGGTTGGAACGGTCAGCGTAGTAACTTTTCGTGAGGCTGGAACGGAAATAGTAACTAATAGTTTAGTTACTATTGGTAGAGGGGTGGAACACGCTCTAGGAGTGGCAGACTCGTGCTTTTTCTTCCGTTGGAAACTAAAGGAAATATTCAAACGGGAGTAACTTAAAGGACACCTGAACAATGAAACCATACCTGAACACACCATGGAGAATGCATTTACAGACATGGCCATGGAGAGCATTCTCCTCCTGAGCGTGACGTTTTCAAAATAGGGATGTTCCTTTCTGGAGGTTTGCACATGCAGACTCCAAGACAAAAAGCACAATTCATTCAAATCTTGTACAGCGCTGGCCGGATCGTACTGGAATTTCTTCTAGATACACGTTTGGGCTTAACTGGTTAAAAAATATTCCACAAGAAGGGTTGATTGGAGACATTTGTTAATTTCTAAAATTGTTCGGTACTGAAATAAGTACAGATGCAAAATGGAGCAAACATCATAGCTTGGAAACACTATTTCGTATTTGGATTGGGTTTTCTGCAGGCAATGTTAACGGAAGTCATACAGATAGGCATGATACTTGGTACTCTTCATTCAGGTGTCCTTTAAAAAGAAACGACCATCTTTTTTTTCCTCGGATAAGTCAAACATATGAGGCAAATTGTCCAAGGACGCGTAATTCAAGGACGAATTTTGCCAAAATATTCTTTAAAACAAGAAAATTTCCGGAGACTGCAAGTCAAACTAGACCTACGTTGCCCGGGCAACGTGAAGTGTTGAAGCAACCTTTGTACGGCTTCGCCGACTAAAGTGTTGCAGCAACCTTTGTACGGCTTCGCCGACTAAAGTGTTGCGAGAGCAACACTTTGGTTTTGTTTCTTCGCTATTTGTTAAACGCTAACGTTGTCAACCCATCTTGGTTTTGAAAATGGTATGTTTATTCTAAACCGATGACACAATCTATAATAACTTGGCTATAGGCTACCTCAGGTTTTAAAGGAATACAGAATATGGGAAGTAGGGTCTAAATTGGCTTTGCAGACAGTCGAACTTTATCCTTTTCAATCGTAGACATCGGGTCTGATGAAAAGCTGGAACATTATCTTAAATAACCTATTTGGTAGTATAAAGCTGTCCGTAACGTTTCAGGACCATATTCTCATAGATATTACTAATTATTGTTTAATTATTTACTAATTATTGCAAAACTACGTCATTGTTGCCATACCTCAGGGATCCAAGAAAAAACAGAAAATCGCAAGTAGGGACTGAATTGACTCTGCAACCAGTTGAACGTTATCCTTTTCAATCGTTGACTTTGGGACTAAAGAAAACATCGAACATTATCTTATATAACCTAGATGGTCTCATAAATTCATAAAATATACAAAAACGGATTCGTCTCATAAACAAGACCAAAGTTTTCGATGGGATCCCACAAATTTGATATTAACTAGGTCTTGTCTTCGCCAGATCCAGTCTTCGCCACGCTAATCATCTGAGAAAACCAAGTTCAGATATACCTGTATAAGCCATATCTATTTTGACGATACTGATCGAAACTTCCTGGTTTACTTCTGCCAAATTTCCGGTTTCGGCCGAATTCCGAGCAAACTACTTGCCCAGCAAAAACAAAAGATAGTTCAGAAACGAGTTCAGCGTATCTCCTTATCCGTATAAAGAACATCTAATCAACTTCAAATAAAATTTTAACTTCTAAAAAAAAAATCCGGTTTCAACCGGATTCCGGACGAACTTTATGTCCGGTTAAAAAATGATTGTCATATATAGATTCAGCGTTTTTTCTTACCCTTAAATTTATCATCTAATCAATTTCAAATACAAATTTTGCTTTTAACAAATTTTCCGGTTCTGGCCGGATTCCGGACGAACTATTTGTCCGGCAAGAAAATGGTTTTCACCATCGTGTTCAGCACGTTTTCTTACCCCTAAATCGAATATCTAATCAACTTCAAATACAAATTTTGCTCTTATCAAATTTTCCGGTTTGTTACGGTGATGCCATCTGCATTCCGTACGTTTTAGTTATGCCACCGATAGGCAGCGTTACTCCCTTCCGTCGCTTGTATTTTTTCTACTGTCGCGGCCACTGTTTCTATTATTTATTAACTCTTTGGTTATGGTGACTCACGCGGTGTGACTCACCCTTCTTCTAGACTTCTTTCCGGGTTCCCGACCGGGTAACAACTCTTTTCATTTAAAGATTGTTCTTTTGTGAGTATTTCTATTAATAAAACCTTTTGTTTATTTACGGACCATAGGTCACTTCTATGAGTCTCAGTTAAGCTCCTTAGAGTGGGCTGGCCTGTAGGGCCTAGTGTATGATGGCCAGATGGGTGGTTGATAACCTATTGTGTGTTCGGTATGCAAACCATAGTGTGAATCGACCAGGGGAATCCATAATGAACCCGTGAAGTTCTGCACGTGTAGTAGGCCACCAACGCCCTAGGCCATCCTGACTCCGGTGATTGTATACCTGGACATTTACCATCTTATGTCCGGCTTACTACACCCCTCGCCATAACATCAGGTTGAGAGTGCAAACTCTTTGGTTATGGTGACTCACGCGGTGTGACTCACCCTTCTTCTAGACTTCTTTCCGGGTTCCCGACCGGGTAACAACTCTTTTCACTTAAAGATTGTTCTTTTGTGAGTATTTCTATTAATAAAACCTTTTGTTTATTTACGGACCATAGGTCAATTCTATGAGTCTCAGTTAAGCTCCTTAGAGTGGGCTGGCCTGTAGGGCCTAGTGTATGATGGCCAGATGGGTGGTTGATAACCTATTGTTTTTCCATAATGAACCCGTGAAGTTCTGCACGTGTAGTAGGCCACCAACGCCCTAGGCCATCCGGACTCCGATGATTGTATACCTGGACATTTACCATCTTATGTCCGGCTTACTACACCCCTCGCCATAACATCAGGTTGAGAGTGCAAACTCCATATACAGATACAGTCATCGTAACAGGTTTGCGCCAGATTCCGGGCGAACTACTTGTCAGACAAGAAAATGGTTTTCACCATCGTATTCAGCACGTCTTCTTACCCCTAAATCAAACATCTAATCAACTTCAAATAAAACTTTTACTTTTAACAAACTTTCCGGTTTTGGCCGGATTCCGGGCGAACTACTTGTCCGGCGAGAAAATTACTTTCATATTCCGATTCAGCGTGTCTCCTTACCCCTAAATCCGCTATCTAAACAGCTTTCAAAAAATATTTTTTTTTGACCCTTAATTTGAAACCCCTCCCCCACCCTCAAATATAGAGCTACAGAGCCCATCTTCGAAAGCTACAGAGCCCATCTTCGAACTTGACTTGTACTTTGACCCGAAGGATCCTCCCACCAAGTTTTTATCAAAATATCTAAATCCCTTCGAGAGTTATCGTGCTAACTGACGGACAGACGGACAACTTTTGCGATTTCATGCGACAAGTTTTGCCGGCAGTCCATTATGCGGCCGAAATATGGGGTTATTGTCAGGGGGATAAGTTAGAACAGTTACAGTTAAGTTACTTCAAAAGAGCACTAGGTCTAAGCAATAAAACTAATGGGTTGGTGGTTAGGGGGGATTTAGGCTTAAGGTCCATGAAAAGTATTAGATTAGTAAAAATGATTAAGTATTGGGAAAAAATATTAAGTTTGCCGGGTGAGAGAATATTGAAAGAGGCGTATTTGGAGTTATTGAAGGATGAAACATGTGAATCTTGGTCTTTCCAGATTCGTTCAATATTAGATAGTTGTGGGATAGGGTATATGTGGAATAGTGGGGAGGGTCCGGGGAGAGAGCTAGGATATGTGTCGAAAGAAGTGAGAAGTAGGTTATTTGACCAAGAAATCCAAGTTTGGTCAGCTAGGATAAGAGATAGTAGATCGTTAAGTTTGTATGCAGAGGCTAAAGAGATTTGGGGAGAAGAAATTTATTTTAAAGCGGGTTTAAATAAAGAGGAAATAAAATTAATTATAAATTTAAGGGCAGATAGTCTGCCACTTGGTGAAAGACGTAAATATTTGGGAAGTGTTAGGCAGAAATCTGGTCCTTACTTTTGTCCAATGTGCGGCGAAGGAGATGAGGATATTATTCATTTTGTGTGTGGTTGCGATGAGTTAGAGGATTTAAGGAAGGAAATTTTTAAGGGAGGGATTCATGGGAGGGAGTGGCTGTTGAAAGTTATGCGGTGTAGGACTTTTCTTAGTATAAGAAACCTGGCGAGGTTCCTCAGAGTGGCCAGTCTACACAGGGAAAAGTGTTTGGGTGGGGGTTAGTGTTAAATCGTAGTGTGTCAGTGTTTTTGTATTTATGTGCATTTATTTTTGTTTATTTGTTATGGCCCTTGGGCTTTTAAGACAAATAAATATCATATCATAAATATCATATCATATCATAGGTATCCGTCACTAAAGTTTTGGGATCCCAAAAAGGTCTCATGAAGCTGTCCGTAGCTTTTCCGGATCACAATACCATAGATGCCATTACAGATCATTGTAAAAATAAGTCATTCTTTCGAAATAGGATTTGTGTTCGTTGAGTTAACACTTAATTCTCGGTTAAAGATAGATATTCTAAGGTACAGTGATAGACCAAATAGATTAGCTTTCTTACCCTCAGATTTATAGAGATAAAATAAAATGTGCATTGATTTTCACAAGTCTCTAGCCCCTTGTGAAGCGCTTGTAGCAACTGATTCTTACAGCAGAAATATAAAAATGCTATTTCTGCAAGAGATACAGTGCTTACCATCCCTACAGCCTTTCGGATTCTTCCAACACACGAAAAAGACAAGAAAACAACAAGAAAATCCAAAGAGTCACGCCAGGTTTCAGTTTGGGCTTATTCAGTTCAGCGCTCCAAGTGGAGTAACAGTCCCCTATTTCCTCAGGCTCAACACTTGTTTAGACATAGTAAAAAGTCGGTTCCATAGGGTAATGGGTGACTTTCACTTTCTGCTGCTGAAACATATGTAAAATCTCAATTACCCGGGACGCAAATGACAGGTTTTCCACTACTAACCTGTGGATCTATTTTAGCATGTCTGATCCAAGTGCTGACGGTGAGGCTAACAGAAACTAGTCCTCTTGGAAGCGGGGAGAGGGAAAAGAAAATTCCGTAGAAAACAAGCTAACTAATCCAATTTTCTTTAAAATAAAAAAAGAAAGAGTAGAAGCAACAACTGTAATTGTGAAAAAAATTAGCAGTTACATAGCATATTTTTATCTTTTCTAATTGCCGACGCATCCTCTAAGGGATGGACGTTAGGTTTCTGCGCGGTTTTTCTCTCGAACCAAAACAGCAACAATAAAGAAAAAGGCAGTCGTACTTGAGTTGTGGGGTCGCGATCACTTTGGAAAGGTAAACTGAGAGTTTATATATCATCTAATAAGACCGACAATAGTCGAGATTATTGTGCTGCGAGACCAACACTTTGGTTTTGTCGTGTTTTTTTTTCCTAGTTATCTCTAAGTGGTAAGGGTCTAACCTGTGCGGTTTTACTGAAAGTGTGGACTTTAGGCCGGATGTTTGAACATGACATTGCATTTCGGAAAGCTCCGTAGAACTCTTGCATGGGGCCAAAAAGGATGGTTTTTGCTTGTAACTAAGGCAGAGCCTACGGTCGGCTTAGAGGGGTTGACAACTTTACTAGTAAGGTACACACTGAAACCAAAAATAAGCCGTTCCAAATTGTGAAACATGTCGGAGACTCCGAGCGAGACTTGTAAGCAACATCAGGCTGTTAGACCACAATCATCTTCGGCAATGAGGGGTTAGCAATTTCGGCTTCTTGGTGTACCTACAATTTGTTTCTTGTCTTTTATATGGTACGAACAATTATTTGGTACCACGTCTATCAAGGAGAGATGGACTTGTAAGTAAGAATCGGTTGCTAGAATCCTTGGTGATGAGGGGTTCGCAGCTTTTGCTAGTTCGTATACCTATTATTTTTTTTGCCAGTGTATTTCATGATAAGAACTATACGGTACCATGTCTATCACGGGGAGATGGACCTGTAAGTAAAGATGATATATAAACTTTCAGTTTACCTTTCCAAAGTGATCGCGACCCCACAACTCAAGTACGACTGCCTTTTTCTTTATTGTTGCTGTTTCGGTTCGAGAGAAAAACCGCGCAGAAACCTAACGTCCATCCCTCAGAGGATATGCTTCGGCAATTAGAAAAGATAAAAATATGCTATGCAACTGCCAATTTTTTCACAATTACAGTTGTTGCTTCTACTCTTTCTTTTTTTATTTTAAAGAAAATTGGATTAGTTAGCTTGTTTTTTACGGAATTTTCTTTTCCCTCTCCCCGCTTCCAAGAGGACTAGTTTCTGTTAGCCTCACCGTCAGCATTTGGATCAGACATGCTAAAATAGATCCACAGGTTAGTAGTGGAAAACCTGTCATTTGCGTCCCGGGTAATTGAGATTTTACATATGTCTCAGCAGCAGAAAGTGAAAGTCACCCATTACCCTATGGAACCGACTTTTTACTATGTCTACACAAGTGTTGAGCCTGAGGAAATAGGGTCTGTTACTCCACTTGGAGCGCTGAACTGTAATAAGCCCAAACTGAAACCTGGCGTGTCTCTTTGGACTTACTTGTTGTTTTCTTGTCTTTTTCGTGTGTTGGAAGAATCCGAAAGGCTGTAGGGATGGTAAGCACTGTATCTCTTGCAGAAATAGCATTTTTATATTTCTGCTTTAAGCAAACCGGGAAAAGGAACGGCAAGCAAAAACACACAAATAAGCAAACAGGGAACGGGGAAAGGCGATCAAAAACACAGCTATTGGATGGCGTGATTACGAAAGTAGGTAATATTGGCATTAAAGGTAGGACGGGTCCTTTAAAGTAGGTGCAGGTTACATAAGTAGAGCGTGTACCACCCTACTTACCGTACTTACTACGCATGGCGTCACGGATCCTGGATTCTTGGCGTCAAGGCTGGAAAGCACTTTTCTATTTTCGGCAATATCGTGCCACGGGCTCATTGGGCTAATCATGTCACAGAGATCGTATTTACCACGCTAACTACGCTCCTGAGCATGGTAAGCAAATAGTTAGGCTACTATTGGTTACTATTTTGAGACAGTTGGAACGGTCGTCATAGTAACTTTTCACGAGGTTGAACGAAAATAGTAACTAATAGTTACTATTGTTAGAAGGGTGGAACACGCTCGTAATCCCTTGAGTATATAGACTGAAATAATAAACGAAGACAAATTTCTAATATTTTGCTTACAAGTTATGACTTTTCACTGAGCGGAGCCGAAGGTGTTTAATCTGTGATGTAAAATTTACGGGGACGAGCTAGCGAGCTCGTATCTCTGCCGGCCCCCACTGATCGACATGTACTGTTAAGAAGTATTTTCAAATTAAAGGTCATCTGAATGAAGTCTAACACCCTAAATTGCCCCTTTTACATACTGCTTACCATTTATCTCTCGAAAACCGGACTAAAATCGGATGAAGTTTCACCGTGCTATAATTTTCAGCCTTTTTTCCGACTTGTCTTGATCGTAACGCTCGCCGTAACATTTGTAACAGTCCATGCGTAACAGTTCATGTTGTAACAGTCCACGCCATAACAGTCCATGCGTTTATCCATCCATGCGCTGTTTATCCATCCATGCGTTATCAACGTACGTTTATCCATGCGATAATGACAGTTTAAATATTGGCGCTAAATTTGTCTTGGGAGGTCGTAACGAATCGCCATAGGGAGACTTAGAACTTCAAGAATGGATAGCGCCGAAATCACGGAGCGAAAAAATTCTTCTTCTCTGTACCGGTACTGTGAAGGACGATCTGAGGGGTTCATGGAAGTATGGTAGGATCGTTCAGGTGTCCTTTAAAGAACCTGAACCTGAAGTGTTCGTAAATATAAAGTACAACACTGTCAGAAGTTTTATAACAGACAACACAAGGATGCACTGTTTCACCAGATAACACTTCGGATGTTAGCTGTTATGTTTTTCAAACGTTACGCATTAAAACGTTATGCACACGAGAAGAGCTGGAACGCCGCCGACAAAACATCTGCTGACTTTTTTGTTTGTCATCATGATATCGGAAAAGTCAGCAGAAGCCTTTACTGCGGTTTTTCGGCTCTTCCTGGCAATGCTTGCTCATAACAGATAACATCCCAAGTGTTACTTGTCGAAACTTCGCATCCTTGTGATATCTGTAATGGAACTTCTGACAGCAAAGCTTTACTTACTTAATTCCAGGTACGGAGCCAATATCGTAGAGGTGTTTCTGTCTCGAATCCTGATGATGCCCTAAGCTCGAAGAGAGGAGGTGAATGTTGGTCGGGTTTCCATACCCGGAGCTATCATCCCATAACTGCTGTCGTCTCTGACTACCAGGGGAGGCTGACTCCTCTAAAGAAGCGTTTAGGGCTGAATCGGAGTGTGTTCTTCTCCAAGTCCCATCGTTAGGAGGGGAAAGGTATGTGACGCCACCGTTGTCGTTGGAATTCTGGTATGAGTAGCACGGCTGGCTGTTATCTATGAAAAACAAAATTTGACAAGGTTCGGCAGCTACCTTACAAGTTCGCTGAAGCGAAGTTCGTTCTTGACGATGTTCATAATAACAATTACGAATCAGTAGAAGTATACTTCTTCGAACACTTGTCCAAATTCTAGACCACCTTGGTTTTGTTTTTCGCCCCTAAAATAATAAAACGGGAAGGATTTCTGACCGATACTAGAGTTAAGCCTAATGCACTACGCCCTACGTCAAAACCTGGCGGGGAAAGGGTGAAATATAAACTAAGCAAGAGCAAATAATAAAAAATAAACAAGAGCTGTAAGCTCATATGGCACTTGCAAGGGTTGAGATGCATTATTTGATCAAAAGTAATTTTCGACTGTGCGGTTCAGATGCGCACTTTCAGGGAGCTAGAGAAAAAGTATTTTATCGTTGAACTTGGCTGTAATGATGCGCACTTTAAAGGCACTAGAAATTCATCTGTAAGGAAGACCCTTGAGGCAAAAACGATAGCAGGCTCTTAAGGATCATTGATATATACGTATGTAAGTAATTTTTTTTCCACTATTAATGCGGGTAAAATGCGCACTTTAAGGGTGCAAGAAATTATTTTTTTTTGCAAAACCCTTGTGGGACAACTGATCATGGGTTGAGATGTATCGTTTGATAAAAAGTACTTTTCGACCTTGCGGTTAAGATGCACACTTTAAGGGAGCTAGAACTTCATTTGTAAGCAAAACCCTTGAGGCAAAAATGATCATGAGCTCATGGGGATCATGGAAATGCATATTTTGCTTAAAAGTATTTTTCTTAATTTGCGGTCATAATTGGTACTTTAAGGAATGGTCGGATTTGAAAAGTGGCGATTTCTAAGCCAATCTTGTCGAATTTCTAATATTCCAGCCAAATTTCATCGTCCTAGCACATCTGGAAGTACCTTAACTCGCGATCACCGGAATTCCGGACCCGCCCCTCAAACTCCCCCCACAGTCGCCGGAGCCAATCCGGTTCGGTTTTAGACTTGTTTATTATTCCCACAAAGTTCCATCCCGATCTCTCCAGTCCAATCCGGTCACGTATCCCCCCCCCCCCCAATTGTTGTTGGATCCGGTCCGGACATGACAAAGATCACCACAGGCACGCCCTCTGTTCAGTTATTAAATTTGACTCGAATCCGATCACCCGTTCCAAAGTTACGCATGGCTAAATATTCCGGATTCCCCCTCCCTCCGATCCCCCCACGACTATCGGATCGAGTGAATTTTTATTTACAAGTCAGTTCGACCGGGTCCCTGATACGCCTCCGAAGTTTCGTCGTGAAAATCCCAAAAACCGTCATCACCAGAATTCCGGGAAACTCCCCTCCACCCCCCCCCCAAGTGTCCGGGTCCA
Source organism: Branchinecta lindahli (assembly GCA_023053555.1). Classification (NCBI taxonomy): domain Eukaryota; kingdom Metazoa; phylum Arthropoda; class Branchiopoda; order Anostraca; family Branchinectidae; genus Branchinecta; species Branchinecta lindahli. Next base: position 14,169,162 of record JAKZAO010000003.1, read on the forward strand.
GTCCAAACGTGTAAACGATTTATCTGGAGCAGATTCTTGTTCTTCCCAGCAAGTTTTACTCCGATCCCTCCATTATAACCGTTTCTCGAGATTTCCGGTCTTCCCCCACCCCAACTTCCCCATAGCTGTCGAATCCGGTTCGGACTTCAAATGGAACATCAGAGATATGTCATTCATTCAGGTATTAAGTTTCGTCCCAATCCGATCACCCATTCGAAAGTTACACAACACTCAATTTTCCATATTCCCCCGCACTGCACCACATATACAAACCCCTTTGACCCACGAATGCACTAGCTCTTTCCGATGTTAACAGAGTGATCCGATGCAAAGAGTGACGTCACGCCGCGCGCAGACCTACTAGTGTGAAGAAAGGGGTAGGGGTTTTACAAAAACTACTAAATTCTCAGGATTCCCTCGCCCTCTACTCCCTCCACGGTGGTCGGATGGGGGAAGTGACTATTTGAAAGTTAGTTTGGTTGGGTCCCTGATATGCCTGCCAAGTTTCATCGTCCTAGCACATCTGCAAGTACCCTAACTCGCAATCAGCGGACCGACAGACCGACCGACCGACCGACAGACAGACCGACCGACCGACGGAAAAGTGATCAGTATATGGCACTTGAGCGAAGCTGCAAGTGCCATAAAAATAAATTGTTGATACAACGTTTTTTATTTTACTTGCATTACTGTTTCCATTCAGTACTGTGCACGGCTATGCGTTTTTGCAGATACTACGGTATCTGATACCATGGTCTAAAGTCGTTATCGCAGTTACCCTGGTATCTGATACCACGGTCAAAAGGCATTTTCGCAGTTACCCTGGTATCTGGCAAGATACCGTGGTATCTGATAATCAGATTCTACGGCCGGACCGTGGTAACTGATCGTGGTATCTGAAAAATCCATCTCACTTTCATCATCACTAACACAGGAGCCTAGTTTTTTGTCAAATTGGTGGAAAGAAATGTCACTCTAGATGTCAGTGCATATCAGTATCTGAATGATTTTTAAAAGCGCAAATCCAGCAATTGTCGTTTTTGCAGAGCAACCGCAGTATCACATACCTCGGTAACTGCAAAAACGACTAACTGCACATCTAGTTACCATGGTACGTGCAAAAATGCAACTATTCCCTCAGTCTAAGCTGACTGTGAATCATTGTTGACAGCGGTAAATGGATACGTCAGCTTAGTTTTATTCTAGCGACTTTTCGGCCCTTTTTGGCAAGGGTCTGGGGTCTTTTGCACCTGATTCACAACCACAGGTTCGTCACTCTAGCTCGAGCCTACAGAGGACCACTGCCAAGTGGTCCTAAGAGATTTCGATTCTGGTCCAAGAGATTTCGATAGAATAAAACCGACGCATCTGTTTCGAATTCCAAGAACAAATCTGACGTGGTATCAGAGATTTCGATTCTGGTCCAAGAGATTTCGATAGAATAGAACCGACGCATCTGTTTCGAATTCCTAGAACAAATCTGACGTAGGCTATTCGTTAAACACAGTCAACTACAACATTTGATTTAATCATATTCTTCGGCGCTTCCTTACTTCAACTGTTCGACTTTACTTACATAAGTAAGTGAAGTAATTTCATCTAACTTAATTTAAATGTCATTTAGCATGGTCGAAGTTCCGGTGTACTCTTGGTGGCCGATGGTACTTACGAAGAGGGGAATTAAAATTATTAAAATTACAAAGCACATGTTTTTTCCAGTTCTTAGGTTCGTTTTCAGTAACCGTCTTCTTTTCGACACCTCCCCTCTGCAGTGAACACTAGTTTCTCTAAGAGAGTGTTCCACCCTACCTACCGTAGTTACTAAGCATTACGTCACGACTTTTGGCTTCTTGGCGTCAAGGCTGGAACGCATTTTTAAATTTTCGGTATAATATCACTCCACGGGGTAATCCAGCCTATCACGTTACAGAGATCCGTAGTTACCGCGCTTACTACGCCCCGAGCATGGTAAGCAAATAGTTAGTATTAGCATGGACCCATAAATTTCCTGTAATGCCTCGCCATTCAGGGGGCTTGTCAATAAGAGATTTCTGATGCGCTCTTGACCGACCGTCCGGTCGTTCGAGAAATACCCACGGGGATAGAATACGAGACTATCCAGATAGACCGAATTTGGGATTGGCTGCTGGCGCCTTGAGGGAGGAGTCTCTTTGGCGCTCACGTCCAATGAGGCAAACAAGAACGCCGATTCGACCCAAGCGGAATTTTTGGAAAGTAGGAGAGGGTCAGGCAACATAGCAATATAGAACCATAGGAAATGACAAGCCCCCTGAATGGCGAGGCATTAAAGGAAATTTATGGGTCCCTGGTATTAGTTACTATTTCGAGAAGACTGGAACGGTCAGCGTAGTAACTTTTCGTGAGGTTGGATCGGAAATAGTAACTAATAGTTACTATTAGTATACTACTAATAGTAGTAACTAATAGTATACTACTTTACTGCGAAAGCCAAAATTGTTGTCATACATCAAACGTCACCGTTAAAGCTCTCTGCAGTGAACGGTGGTTATTCTAAAAAATCTAGGGTGATATACTTTATTACACAAGCCAAAACTGGGCCACACAGCAGATATCACCTTTGACGCTCATACTAAAGACAACGAATACGAAAGTTAAAACTCTATAAAATACAATTTATTTTCTTTTCCCCTGCATTTGGCACGTTCTATCCTATGATGTGGGTAATTTTTGGTTTCTTGACATAAAAATCAGGGATGAGAAAATAACCAATCTCCCCATCAAAACCCATGAGATGGGAGCTGAGAGCAGCAAGGCAAGGACGACAAGAAGCCATTAAACAAGGGCCACGAGCAATAATGGTAGTGAACTCAAGAGCAAAAATATTCCTCAAGCGGGATTTGAACCCAAACCTTCGGCTTTCCGTACCGACGCTCTAACCAGCTGGGCTATCGAGGGGCTTGTGAACATAGTTGACTGTCCACGAGGCTTCGACACTGGAGTACTAGGTTTCTAAATTTCGTTCTATACTAAACAAAGAAAAAACGATAAAAACTGGAAAATTTTATTTAAATTGTGCAGAAGATTATGTAAAGTAATAGCATTCTATGTATTTGCATGTCAGTGTATGTTTATTGACATTTTCCTACGCTATTTTTCGCGACGAAGAATTTTTGGAAAAATAAAATGAACTGAATTGAACCATGTTATTTAAAGGTTTGTGTTGAAAACATCACAAAGAAGGGAACAAAACCGCACACGATACCAAACCTGAACCGAGGCCGACACGGCACATGAGATGTACTCTAGCCTACTAGGAAATTGCTGCGATGCCAGTCTCTGGGGTCTTTTACGGTCGGGGAAATGGGGAGGGGTGGGGATGTGCCGATGAATGGGGTCTTCCAGTAATTTGTTACCGAACTCAGTGCAAAGCTGTTGTCTAAGGGCCGACAAAGATTTCAGGCAGAACTCGTTCAGAAGGAAAATGTACAGGATTTTAGGAGACTTTGATATTATCAGTAAAGATCGGTGGATCCTCTCGATTCACAACATAAACCATAAACACAGTCCACAAACCATGCTTCATCAGTCACTCCATTTTGCAAATGATAACAAAAGAAACAGAAGGAAATAAAACAAAAACTAAAGTTATGTTTTACAGTTAAAGGACACCTGAATGAAGAGTACCAAGTATCATCCCTATCTGTATGACTTCCGTTAACATTGCCTGCAGAAAACCGAATCCAAATACGAAATAGTGTTTCCAAGCTATGATTTTTGCTCCATTTTGCATCTGTCCTTATTTCAGTACCGAACAATTTTAGAAATGAACAAATGTCGTCAATCAACCCTTTTTCTGGAATATTTTTTAACCAGTTAAGCCCAAACGCATATCTAGAAGAAATTCCGATACGATCCGGCCAGCGCTGTACAAGGTTTGAATGAATTGCGCTTTTTGGGATCCCAAAACGTAAGTGGAGGGATACCTATGACATCGCAAAAGTTGTCCGTCCGTCCGTCCGTCCGTCCGTCTGTCCGTCTGTCCGTCTGTCCGTCTGTGAGCACGATAACTCTCGAAGGGAATGAGATATTTTGATGAAACTTGGTGTGAGCATTCTTTGGGTCAAGAGTAAGGTCGAGTTCGTAGATGGGCCCTGTAGCCCTACATTTAGGGGTGGGGGAGGGGGTTCAAATTAAGGGGCAAGCAAATTTTTTTTAAACAGCTAATGTGATAGTCGATTATGGGGTAAGAAGACACGTTGAACCCGAATATGAAAACCATTTTCCCGCCGGACAAGTAGTTCGTCCGGAATCCGGCCAAAACCGGAAAGTTTGTTAGAAGTAAAAGTTTTGTTTGAAGTTGATTAGATGTTTGATTTAGGGGTAAGAAGGCATGCTGAACACGAATATTAAAACCATTTTCTTGCCGGACAAGTAGTTCGCCCGGAATCCGGCGAAATCCGGAAAGTTTGTTAAAAGTGGAAGTCTTATTTGAAGTTGATTAGACGTTCGATATAGGGGTAAGAAGGCATGCTGAACACGAATATGAAAACCGTTTTTTCGCCAGACAAGAAGTTCGCCCGGAATCCGGCCAAAACCGGAAAGTTTGTTAAAAGTAAAAGTTTTATTTGAAGTTGATTAGATGCCCGATTTAGGGGTAAGACGAGATGCTGAATCCGTATATGAGAATAATTTTTTTGCCTGACATATAGTTCGTCCGGAATCTGGTTGAAACCGGAAAATTTGTGATAAGTTACATTTTTATTTGGAGTTGATTAGATGTTGGAAATAGGGGTAATTAGATACGCTAAATTCGTTTTTGAGCTTTACTTTTTCGTCGGACAAGTAGTTCTGGAATTCCACCAGAAACCGGAAAATTCGCAGAAGTAAGCCAGGATCGTTTCAATCGACTTATAGGGGTAAACACACAAGCTGAATCCATATCAGAACTTGGTTTTCTTAATGTTTAGCTGTTTGGCCTTAATCTGTTTCTAAATTTTAAGAGTATAAATGTTCATGGAGTCTGGCGAAGACCGGATCTGACGGAGACAAAACCTAATTGTCTGGATCAAATATCGAAGTTTTGGGATCCCATCGGAACCTTTGGTCTTGTTGTCTTGGAGTCTGCATGTGCAAACCTCCAGAAACGAACATCCCTATTTTGAAAACGTCACGCTCAGGAGAAGAAGTCTCTCCGTGGCCATACTGGCCATGTCTGTAAATGCATTCTCCATGGTGTGTTCAAGTATGGTTTCATTGTTCAGGTGTCCTTTAATGATGTGTGTCTCTTCAACCCGGGACCTAATAAGCGATGGGCTTCCTCTCGGCCATTCTAATGTAGGCTAGTATTCTACATTTGCGTTAGTGCCTTTCTCTTCACTGACGAAGAGCGAGTACAGGGAACTTGAGAGAGCTATGCCAAATGGTGGTTTATGCAAGTTGTTCATCATCACATACTTTCATAAGTTCTTGGTCTTGTATTTCAAGCTTTCTTCTTATTCACTAGATTAGATGATTGCAATATCTTAGAAACTACCTCCTGGCCATGATCAGACAATAAATCGCAAAACCCTGCCTATTATCAATAGCTCCTCCATTGCTCGGACACCAGGACAAATCAAACCAAATCAAGTTTAATAATTAACCATAATTATAGCCACATATATAGACAGTTGGTGATGAATGTTTTGCAAGTCAGGAAAGATTAGGTCGTTTCCGCGGGCTGGAAATAGGACATAGGTGTAGATTTTTGGAGTAACTGCTACATGTTGAATTGGCTATCAGTGATTTTGTTTTAACTGCTGAGCTTGTTTTTGCTTTGGCCTTAGGGCTTTTAAAGAAATAAAATTATTATTATTTTCTTAACACTGTAAGTCAACTGTTATGCACCCCAACCACCAGTAAAAATAAGTGAGATATCCACAAAGTATTCATATGTTCATGTGTACAAGAGCATTCAAAATTTTAACCTTTTGTTGTAACAATGCTGGGTCGAGGGTTAGGATGATTTGTGATACAAACAGACGGTTCTCAGTGAGAAAGATGTAGCTTTATTAGACGAAAAAAAAACATACAGTTTTCTGTGATCACTAATGAAGAAAGAGGATTGATTTTCAATAAGACTTTTGCTGGAAGCACATTTTTATGTTATCACTGCGTGCCACATGAAAAACATAGATGCTAGCTAGAACTCGCATTCTCCCTAATGCCAATTATCCAGAGCCCATCATTATTCATTCATGTCTGGATGCCTTGGCATTATACTAGCATAAAAATGACAGATTTTTCTCTTTGTTCAATTTTACAGGGTTTTCACAAATTTTCTTTCTTTTTGCTTGTTTCTCCCAGTTTTGCTACAATTATGGGTCAAAACTAGATCAATGCAGAAAATGGTAGACTTACCTATAGAACCAAACTGATTCATGGACACCATGGCTGTTTTTCTTGGCTCAGCACTCCTCCCTCTGTGGTGTATAGTTGATGCTGGATGGTAAAAACCATTCCTGCTACTTTGATACTGCAACGCATCTCTGTATTTTGGTGTGCCTTCACATGTTGGCTGGAATCAAATTAACTGAGTACGTAAGAAAAATTAACTGTTTTTAAGAAAGATCGACCGTTTTTAAGAAAAAATTTTCAGAAAAATCACAGCACTTAGCACCCACTAAATTTTTATTTTACCAACTGGCCGACAACACTGGGGGCGACATCCCCTCTCCCCATATGCGATGCCTCTGACCTTGGCAGGGGTTACTGACTTTTTTCATACTGGTATACCACTAGAAATTAACTCAGCTAATTGAACTGAGCAAAAAGACTCAACACTTATTTTATTTTATTAGACTTTAGGTATTATTGGCACTCATTACTGATGTTCCTGATGATGTAGCCTAGGCTTAGACTCTTTAAATGCCAGAACAGCAAAAATACACTGAAAACACCAAGTTTGGTCCAAACATGGTGTTTTGAATGTATGATATCTCTTAAGGCATTTCTAACAATCCCACAAAGTGTTTGTCAATCCCACAAGTGGCTGTGGTTTAAAAAGAGTATTTCTTCGGTCATTTGTGTGGCCCACAAGCGTTTCTGCAACCAACAGGGTTTCTGTGCCTCGCTTTGTGGCTGAATTCGACAGAACAACTGTTGAGGTGGTTTTCAATTTTGTGACTTGGTTTCGGCGGGAAATTCAAATTTATTGGCAAATTTGTGTCCAAAACGATAAGACTAGCTACTTTATCAAATAGATAGACCTAAGATTTAGGATCCTTTAGTACAGAATTGTAGGCTAAGGACATAAGATTGACGTTCTATTTACTGAGATTTTATTTAATTTTATATGACTGAATTCAACAGAACAACTGCTGAGGTGGTTTTCAATTTTGTGACTTGGTTTCGGTGGAAAATTCAAATGTAGTGGCGAATTTAGCACATCAGGAAGCACCGAACTCGCGGGATCACTAGAAATCCGGATCCCCCCCTAACTCCCCCAAAGTGAGCGGATCCGGTCCGGTTATGTCAATCCCGTATCTAGGACTTGTGCTTGTTCTTTCCACCAACTTTCATCCAGATCTCTCCACTCTAAGCGATCTTCAAGATTTCCGGTTTACCCCTCCAGCTACCCCCCATGTCACCGGATCTTGTCTGGATTTAAAATGGGAGGTCTGAGACACGAGGTACTTCTGTATATCAAGTTTCATTAAGATCCGATCACCCGTTCGTAAGTTAAAAATACCTCATTTTTCCGGATTCCCCTCCCTCTAGCCCCCCCCCCGGATGGTCGGATTGGGGAAACGGCTATTATCAAGTCAATCTGTTCGTGTCCCTGACATGCCTGCCAATTTTCATCGTCCTAGCACATCAGGAAGCACCGAACTCGCGGGTTTCACTAGAAATCCGGATCCCCCCCCCAACTCCCCCAAAGTGAGCGGATCCGGTCCGGTTATGTCAATCCCGTATCTAGGACTTGTGCTTGTTCTTTCCACCAACTTTCATCCAAATCTCTCCACTTTAAGCGATTTTCAAGATTTCCGGTTTCCCCCTCCAACTACCCCCCATGTCACCGGATCCGGCCTGGATTTAAAATGGAAGGTCTGAGACAAGTGGTCCTTCCATATATCAAGTTTCATTAAGATCCGATCACCCGTTCGTAAGTTAAAAATAAGTCATTTTTCCTATTTTTTCCGGATTCCCCTTCCCTCCACTCCCCCTCAGGTGGTCGGATCGGGGAAGCGACTATTTCTAATTTAATCTGGTCCGGTCCCTGATATGCCTGCCAAGTTTCATCGTCCTAGCTTATCTGGAAGTACCCGAACTAGCAAAACCCGGACCGACAGACCGACGGACGGACAGAAATTGCGATCGCTATATGGCACTTGGCCGAAGGGCAAGTGCCATAAAAACGAAATTTATCAAAAAAGGGCACTGTGTCCAAAGTACCCTTAAGCATGTCCCAGAGTACCAGTGGGTCAGGATACTTTGGTACAGAAGAGGAGGGTTAGGAAAATTGTCAGTACCAAAAAAGCTAATCAAGGAAATAATCTGCAAAAAATCTGAAAGAAAGCCTAATTAATTCCACTTAATTGAGTATCAGAATCACACAATTTGGCCAAAGGATTCTACAGATATCCGACATACACTTGAACATGTCCCAGGGTAGCCTACGGTACCCACATCTCCCCTACTTTATTAGAATTAGAGCTATGTTTTATTTTTAATTGCAAACATAATAAATTAGGCTCCCAGCAATTAAACAGTCATAACGGCATTCTTCTAGGTTCGACTTGTGGGTCAAGTGTGTAGCACACAAATCACAATTCTGTTTCCACAAGAAATACAGGAGCTTATACTATTTCCATCACAATTTAACTTGCTGATTCGGTTGCCCAGCTTTGGTAATCTACACCTCACCACAGAAACTTCAGAAAAAAGTAAACAATGTCTCCATAGAAAGCCAGCTTCTTCTTCTTCACTGTACGCTTTCTTCCAAGATATTAGCATTTAAGCAGCATTACCAATACGTTAATTTCTGCAAGGACCCAAAAATTTTCTGGTGACTTTGTGACCGTCAATGCTAGTCACCTGAATTTTGTTTCCTTCACGTTTAACTGTAAGTCCTTGGAAAAATATGAAAGCAAATTGCATATTTGTTAGAAACAAACATGAATTAAGTATAAGAAAAACATTTAGTGTTTTAAACAGAGAAGATCTTTGTCTTTTTGGCTTTCAGACATCAAAGTTGACTCTCTTGTACTGTAACGATGCTGGATCTGCGCGGGATGCCGTGATTTCATTTCGGTCACAACACTGCCAAAACTTCTGAATTAAGAAAGATTTATCAGTGAATATGCTTTTAAACTCGCATCTTTAACAGGTTTAACTAGTTTGGACAGGTTTTGGTGCATCTAAAGCACATCTGAGCTAGAAAACTAATTCCGTTGGGTGCATACCGAAATAGAAACCAATGAAAATAGTTTAGGCTCCTGTACAGAAATGTATGGCAAACAAGGTTGCTCCAGAACAATAGTGGCATTTTTGATCGCCGATTAGTTCGACGATAGCGTAGCCGTTTGATTCAGTTGTGCACCAGGCTTTTTGGAGATTTCTCCTGCTCAAGGGAATCTCCTCCTGAGGTGAAAACAGATTCCCCTGTGTAGGGGATTTTGATCTTGACGGAAATGAGAACTGTTAGACAAAAATTCTTTGGTTATTTCAGTTCTAGAGAAACTAGAAACTATATCACACAGCACCCCCTCCTCACCCATCACCCTATCTCTAGAAATCCTACAAAATAGGACAAAAAAACAGAAAAGTTGCATTTTTGGGGTTTGCCTGGCATCCCAGAGAGTTTCTTGATGCCATTGTGCATTACTGCCTTTATAGTGAAACTTCAGAAGGCTATTCCTTACCTTTTCACTTCTTCCTTCCCTTCTTTTGTACTTTTTACTTGTCCAAGTGCTTTCCCCTGGTGTGGAGAAAATACCATGAAAATAACAAACACCAAGAAAGAAAGGAAGAAATGAAAAGGTAAGGAATAACGTTCTGAAGTTTCACTATAAGGGCAGTCAAGCGCACTGGCATCAAGAAACTCTCTGGGATGCCAGGTAGACCCAAAAATTGCAACTTTTCTGTTTTCTGGCCTATTTTATAAGATTTCTGGGGAGGAGGGGGTGCTATTTGATATAGTTTCCTAGTGTCTCTAGAACCGAAATAACCAAAGAATTTTTTTCTACCAGTTCTTATTTCCATCAAGATCAAAATCCCCTGCACAGGGGAATCTGTTTTCACCTCAGTAGGAGATTCCCCTGAGCAGGAGAAATCTCTAGAAAGTCTGGTGCCCTTCTGTGATCTGTTTGGTGTTTCCGAAGTTCGCCGGAAGCCGATTGCGGTAGCTGTTTATCTTATTTTCTGTTTTCGTTCTGATCGACTAATGTGTATCGCCAACGGCTGTCGGCTATCGAAAACAGTATTATGCACGAATTGGAAAACTTGTGTGGTCTACTGGGCAAACTCGATCGGCGATCAAAAACAAATGCCTTTAACATTTAAGGACATACCTAATTGACATAGCCTAAAAAAGATTCTAACAACCTGGTAGCAACTGTTTTATAAAGACCAAGCCGGTCTGGCACAGGTCTGGCACAGCTTGGACCAGGCCTGGACCCAGCCTGGACCTAGGCTAACCTGACCCAAGGCCAAGCTCTGCATCTTTCTAACCAGCTTCTAACTTAAACCAGGCTAAGCTTGGTTAAATAAATAAAAAATGATTACCCTGACTGCAGTAGTCACATCTTTCATAACCTTTTCAAAGGCTTCTGTTTCTTCTTTTTGTTTCTGATTATGCAAGGCAATTTTTTCACTGAACTTTCTTGGATTTGTTGCCATATTTCAGTATTTTATTTATTTATTTGTAAGGCATGCTTTGTTTTGGTTCGTCATCATCAATACCTAGCAAGTTTTCTGGACACTCGTTGACGCGTTTTTAGAAGAGAGGCACAGTACAAGAGCCTGACAAGAGCATGAATGTGGATCCAAAAGAAACTCCCCGAACAAAAATTCTTCGGAATTCCAAACGAAATGTAGAGGATATTTGTCCGTCCGGAACAGTCCAATTGCGATCCGGTGAACCCTAGTAACGAACGATAGATGCTCCAACGAAGCAAATTTTTCCTTGTGCACCAATCAGGCTGGACTGTGCTGTGCAGTAATCTGTTCAGGTATTAGATTTGTTCTAGCTAAATAGTTTGCTGGTGAAATTGGTATTTGGAATAATTGGGATACGATCCAATTATAGACCCCGAAGCCACGCCGTTTAAGGCCCGTTTATCTGCGCGCCGCCGCCGTTTTTCAGATGGCGCGCCATAGCTTTTTTTTTTTTTGCGGAAATACTTTTCACTGTTGCCCACCGGGTCTTTTGACAATGAAAAAGTAATCAAAAGACCGTCATATACCACTGATGTTTCTTTGAGCACGTCCACACACACTGTCCGACCATGATGTTTTTTTATGTTAATTAAGCTTGTCTGGGACTTACATTGGTTTGCTCAAGTACCATAACGTCTGTCTTGCTGTCGGCATTCGGACTTTCACTAATCCGGCCACTTCCAGATAAGCTAGACTAGACCACGACAGTTGGCGTGCGAAGAAAGGACCCAGAATAAATGCTTACATTTCATCACAGCATCCCATCGTCGGTTTGGGGGGGGGTCGTATCTTCTGTGTTATTTGTTGTTTCAGGTAGTAATCGAATTTGAGAATAATTGTTTTGTTTAGAAGCAATCGATCCATAAAAGTCGTCACCTAATTTTTATTTGCCATATTTCGCTGTTTCCCGGGTACTCCTTGACGAGCCAAGGGGAGCCACGAGAAAAGAAGGAGTCACTTTCTGGGGACTATCGAGACTGGAAACAACGAGAACAGATATAATGTATCTGTATCAAGTTGGTTCGAAAATTTGCTGATCTATTTCCTTGCCAAACTCATTGGTTGACGAAACAAAATTAGTCTGTCTAATGTTCCACGTTATTTCACTTTTCTTTGATTTGATTTGCTTACTTAGTTTTATAACTGCACAGTTTGAAAAAAAACAGTAAAACAGAGTTTTATTATTTTCTAAGCGTTAGTTAACCCTTTCGGGACTGGCGGGACCTCCAGGTCCGGATGACGAAACTTCATCTGGCGTCAAAACGGTTGCGCGCAGCAGAACGAATTCACTGCCATCTTGTTCGCCTTAATGAAACGCATCGAAAGAGGTATTAATCTCGCCGCTACGTGACAGGCTACCATAATTTGAAGTATACATTTGGAGAAGTCATTTTTACTCGACCAAACCCAAAATTCAAAAATAAGAATCTCGACATCGAAAGGAGTGTTTGAGTTGAGATTTTTTTTTGAAGTTCTCTGAAACATATTGTTACAACTAAAAATTGCTTCGTAAAGAAAAAAGTTGTCAGGTAGGAGAAGCCGTACTGGAAAGCAGTGGGACTCTCAGGTCCCGTCAGGCAGTAAGTACGTGGGATTGGTGCTGAATACTACACATTTTGCTTTTCAGTTTTTGGAAGGCCTGTAACTTATAAGTGGCTAACAAGGCTTGTAAATGAAATATCAAATAAAATAATATTTTTAACCATGAATAACCTTTGGTTTTTGCTAGATAAAGACGTAAACTGTAACTTTTATCATTGAATTCATACCCGGTTATAACTTCTTCTATATATATATATATATATATATATATTTTTGTCTTGCTTTTCGACCATCTGTTAGTCATCTGGTACTAACATACGCTAGAAAGATCAGGATGGCTCGCCTACTGCGGATGACCAAGAACCATCCACTTCTTCAGCTCCGGTAGGTAGATTTAGGATACAACTTATAATTCAGATACGTCAGATAGCCTACATCTGAAGTAGGAAGGGTGTATGTGGTCTCTTGTGAACAGATTTAGGGCTTCTACTCGTCTCTCCCATCAAGCCCTTTCCCGAATCCTCAACCCCAAGCGTGCTAAAATATGCATTGAAAATGCTCATATATCCACCCCGGAATTCCCCCCCCCCACAGTTTTAGGATCCAGTCTGGAACTGAAACTGAACACCGGAACGGTGCTCTTGTCATTTACCAAGTTTCTTCCAGATCAGATAACTCGCTCCCCATGATTCCAGATTCCCCATCCTCCACTCCCCCCTGAATGGTCGGATCCGGAAATGATTATATACGAGTCAATTTGGTAGGACCTTTTTTTCTGTCAAGTTTGGTCGTCCTAGCCAATCTGCAAGTAGCCTACCCTTACTGGCTGGCGAAGTCGCCGTACACGAATTCCTTTCCCTCCTTCAGCTTCAGAGTGACCAGATCTGGTCCGGGTCATCTTGCCTCATGTCAGTTTCCATGTGGATCAGATCACTCGTTCCACAGTTATGTCAAATTTCATATGCATGTCACAAGATCTTTAGCCCCCCCCCGTTCCTCCAACTTTATCTAGTGTCCGGGCCCGGTCCGGATCCATAAGTGACACATCAAGGGCTTGTGCTTGTTCTTTCCACCAAGTCCCGTCCCAATCACTCCAATCTAAGTGCGCCACAAGATTTCACGGTTCCTCCCTTCCAACCAGCTTCCAACTCCCTCCACAGTTGTCGGGATCCCGGACAGACTTGAGACGGTGTAGTTATGCAGTTGCCAAGTTTCATTCAGGTCAGATCACTGGTTCGGAAAGAAACCTACAGGATTTTTTGCCTGGTTTACCAGAGTGAATTATTTTTTATAAATTTGACTGACGATTTTTGTACATTCTCAACCTTTTCTGACGTTCCCAACACTGAGATTGGTCCCCTGTCTCCGTCCTGACTGGATAAAAGCTTGTACAACTTTGTAGTTCAGTCTCTTGTCTGTTACGAATGTTATCCGTAATATTTTTTGGTTTCTCGTATGCATAAACAGTATATCTAACAGTATGTCTTACTGACTGACGGGACCTGGAGGTCCCATTTATCTGTGGAATGAAATAAAGCATTTAGGTGAAAACTAGTTACGCCTAAATTATCATAGTAATATATGGAATGAATTTTCAAAATAAAAAAAACATATTTTCCACTAAAAAAAATAGCCGTCCCGAAAGGGTTAAACCTGACATCATGCAGCAACTCCTCAAATAAGCTCCACATCGAATCCGAAAGGAGTTATTTTCTAGTTATTCTAGTTGAAGCAATGGCTTACGACGGGTACCCGTGAGAATGGGGGGAAGGGAGTTGCTAGTACAATCAAAAAATCCGGGACTCGCAGGGGGAATCCGTCTGGAACAGGGGGATGACGCCTTGTACAAGAATAGCTGAAATTATGTTGATACCAGCGAGGTAGCCTATAAACTTGATAGGCTACCTGGCTGGCCAGTCAACGGATATTTTAATTCCGTACTAATTATTTACACCTACAGCCAATTCAGGCACGAAATTGCTCAAAATCATGGCCGCAAAGTTCAAAAATTTTAGCTAAAAAAGTCCGGAAACGGCGCCAAAAAGCGACGCGCCGCCACGCCGAGGGCTTTCCGGCGCCCGCTGAAAAAAAAAATCGGCGCGGCTTCGGGGTCTATCCAATTATCGTATGGAACTGAATGAGGGACTATTTATTGTAGAAGAAAACAGTGATGTTGTGTTTTTGTCGGGGACTAGCCAGAGGCGCCATTTGGGCCAAATCTTGGGATGGGCATGAACTCCATCTGCCCCCCCCCCCCGATTCACTTCGTGTCGCGTAAGAAAAAATCCGGGTTTTGGCAGCACATCGATCGAATATTCTAAGTAAAAACGCATTTTCAGCACCCGTGTGTTGCTTGGAAATGTACTGTAACCGAATGTGGAACTCAGCCACACTGACCTCTAAGATTAATTATAACAACGAAGATTACAATCAACGAGGTTAAGTGATTAAACTGAAAGTGGAAAATTCAACCAGACTACAGGCTGGCCTTCCTCAGCGAGAAACTTTCTTATTTAAGTAAACAATACGTCGGTGAAAGTAATCTTCATTGTTATGCTGAGGGTTGTAACCAAAATATCGGTTTTCCTTCAGCAGAAATCTTTCAGATCAAATATATTTACAAAAAGGAAAAACATAACAAGAGAAAAAAATATTACAACACTCAAGGTAACAAGGGGAACCGCCAAGATTTCATCTTTGCAAAATCGTCAACAAGCTGGTCGTAGTCCAAATTTTTCACTAAATCCTTCTCTGCAAATATCAAAAGGAGGTGACTGAGACGATCATCTCCTGTTGCAGACCGCAGGTAGTTTTTCACTATTTCTAGGCTAGAAAACAAACGCTCATTGCTCGCTGTTGTCACAGGAAGTGTGGCAGCAATACGAAGTACTCTAATTACTTCTGAGTAAGCCACTGGTAGTGCCTGAAGATGGTCGACAATGTCTAGGAAGTTTTCCGGCTTTTTCTCCTCATCGAGCAAGAAACGCTTGGCAATACCAGCTTGAGATTCGAGAAGAATGTCGTCGATATCCAGCTCGCCGTAAAGAGCAGAGAAACGCTTGAGCAACTCTGTGTCCATAAACTTGGTCGAGCTTGGATCCAAGGCTTCGAGTGTGCTTAGCACTGGCAAGTTATTTGTGAACCTTCTGTCAAATTCGGCTAGTAGACGGGTTCTGTCGCAAACTCTAGCCTTCTCGAATCTTTAGACGAAAAACGGCTTCTCCGTAAGCATTGCAAAGCGCGCCATCTAGTGTCAAGTTTCAGAGGCAAAAAGTCATTTTTAGCCGGTCCGACGATCGCTAGATCACTAATTGAAACGGGAAATGAGTCGAGTGAAGACTCTTCGTCAGGTAATTACGCTCTTTGGTTAATAGGTTAATGGTTAATAGGCGTGCAGTAATTTCAAATCAATTGGACAGAATGGATTATGTTGGACATAATGGATTATTATGGCCGGCAAAGGGCCCTTTGTGCTGAAAGCTTGGGCCCCCTGGAAAATCTGATGTGGGCATTTGCCCACCCCTGCCCCCCCCCCAAATGGCGCCTCTGGGACTAGCAGGGGTTGTGGTCAGAGGCGTTACTGGCCAAAATGTTTGTTTGGCGGGCAAGGTATTTACAGACTGGCTGGTTATTTTACCGACTATTTTTGCAGGAAAAAAGTAATGTTTTCAAGAAAAAGACGACAGAGTTGACGTAAAATCGACTGTTTTTCAGAAAAAACGACTGTTTTCATAAACAAATCAACTGTTTTTACGAAAACACGCGGCGCTTCGCGCCTATTCAGTTATCTTTACCGACTGGTCGAGAACATTGGGGGGGGGGTCCCCCTCCCCACCCATACGTGACGCCCCTGGTTGTGGTTTGCCTTAATCCGGGTCAAACCGCGAATTCAAGAATAAAATAAATTACAAATAAGTCAAGTTGACAAAATACCTTACAGGGTACAGTCGCGGGGCTACCCATGGTGGAGTCTCGAAAACGTAAAACAAAACAGGATACGTTGCAGAGGGTATAATAATGCAGAAGTGTGGCGGAGAGTGGTGCCGCTCATTTCGGCCGGGAATCCGCCATATTCCTGTTCAGCGCTTCTAAGCGGATTAGTTTCTGAAAGCCCCCCCCCCCCATTGTCTCACTACCAACATTTGTAACATATGTGGTAAAATAGATCCTCAAGTTGATGAGTAGAAAATGTGCAATATGCTTCCCGAGCAATTGAAGTTTTGCACTGTCTTTGTGGGAGAAAGCTAAAGCTTTTGAATCCATACTATCCTATCTCTCTCTCACAAGTGTTGGCTATGAGACAGTGGGAGACTTTTAGGACTATAGTCTGCTTAATTGAATAGAAGACATATCTCTGATGTCCATTTCAAGTCTGGACCGGTTTCGACAGCTGTGGGGGGAGTTTGGGGGGGATATCTCGTGAAACGGTTAGGCTGGAGGGATCGGGGTGAAACTTACTGGGAAGAACAAGCATCTGCTCTAGATACCGGAATGGATCCGGACACTTCGGGGGAGGGGGGTTTCCCAGAATTCCGATGATGGCGGTTTTGGGGATTTTGACGACGAAACTTGGCAGGCATATCAGGGACCCGATCAAACTGACTTGGTAATAGTAATTTCTCGATCCGATCATCGTGGGGGGGGGGGGGGTTGAGGGAGGGGGAATCAGGAAAATTGAGTCGTGCGTAACTTTTGAACGGGTGATCGGATTCCAATGAAATTTAATAATTGAACAGAGGACATGACTGTGTCTGATGTTTTTTTTTCATATCCTGTGCTTCCCAGATCCGACCATTCCTTAAAGTACTCTTTCTGTTGGAATTGTGGTGGATATTAAGCTTAACTTGACTTGGTAATAGTAATTTCTCGATCCGATCATCGTGGGGGGGGGTTGAGGGAGGGGGAATCAGGAAAATTGAGTCGTGCGTAACTTTTGAACGGGTGATCGGATTCCAATGAAATTTAATAATTGAACAGAGGACATGACTGTGTCTGATGTTTTTTTTTCATATCCTGTGCTAGGACAATCAGACTTGTCTGCCTCGACTAGATTGGGTTATAAATTGTCACTTCCCAGATCCGACCATTCCTTAAAGTACTTTTTCTGTTGGAATTTTGGTGGATATTAAGCTTAACTTTGTTTTTCGCTGAGGACGGTTTGCCGGAAGTGCAACCGAAATGTCCGAAATTCGATTTACCCCTCGCATATCATCTTAGAAGGATAACTAGCTTAAAAAAGAAAATTAAATCACATTTTCTATTTTTGTTTGCTTAAAGTAACTCATCTTAACCGCGAAGTGCAAAAATACTTTTAAGCACAAGATACATTTTCGTGATCCCCATGAGGCCATGCTCATTTTTGCCTCAAGGGTTTTTCTGACAAATGAATTTCTAGCTCCCTTGACCGCAAATTGACAAAAAAATACTTCGACCAAAATATATATTTCCTGGTCCCCAAGGGCCCGTGATCATTTGTGCTTACAATGAAATTCTAGTACATTAAAGTGCGCATCTCAACCTAAAAGTGACTTTTTTTTTTTTTTTTTTTTACCAAACGATACGTTCTCGTAATTTCCAAGGGCCCATGTTTTTTTTCTTTGTCTTTTTAATACCCGTCTGCATTGGTAATTTGTTTAGGCTACTTCTTTGGGTGGGGTCTTACACTTTCTTTGGGATTTGCGGTCACTGGTGGATTTAATAACGTTTCAGTCGTCTCCCCTCCCTCCTCGACCCTGACAACCATTCAAGGACAAGGGGCCACTCCTTGAAGCTGTTCCGAAGGTCCTGCTCGTCTCGTGTTCGCCAGCACTTCTTCAGCAACCGAGCTGTTCCTCTGTGGAACAGCCTGTCTGAACCAACTGTTACCAGCGAAACAGCTGAGGGATTCAAAAAGTGAATCGACGACGACTGGCGCGCAGCCATGGAGAGAGAAGCGCCTCAGAACTCAGAAGCAGTAGCCAGGAATCAGACACCATCATCAACTGCAAGCGACTAATCGGGATACAACATTTGGCGGTGTTCGTCCGGTTGGCAGCGAAGCATCGGGAGGATCTAATGTAAGTATTATTAAGTTATATCTATTTTTTTCTCATTTTTGTTGTTTTGCTTTTTTGTAAGTGATTTTGTTTTGTGGTAGTTGCTATGGCCAGTTGGCTTTTTGCAATAAATATCGTATCATATCATCCTTAATTCTTGCAAGAAGGTAATTTCAGGTTCACTTTTTGGATTGCTGGTTAGGTTATATCCCGTTGCTGTTAGCGCGCGACGCGGTTGTAAAATGTCATGCAGACGTTGAATCCAGAATGAAGAAAAGTACCTGTTCGCTTCTGATGCGTGGGGGGCTCTATTGTCGGTTTCCTCGATGTCTGTGAGGATTTCTTTTCAAAGCTTCTGATTTGACTAGCAATGGCTTCGAAAATTATATTTAAAAAATAGAAAATTCCGCGAATAGCTTATAGTTTCACTGCTCGGTAGATAACGTCAATCCTGGTCCAGTCGCTTGGATGGTTCTTCCTCATGAAGTCAATGATTTTGTCAGAATTTACTTTCTGAACAGCGGAGCAAGTGCTGCAGTTCCTCTGTAGAGCGTCTGGGAGGAGAGCTGCAAAAATAAATTAATGAAATAAAATAATAATAAACTCTTCCTTGTTCTGCAACACGATCCGCTTGAGGGCTACCTTCGGTTCACACCGAGTGAATTGCGTTCGCTTTTGCCGCAGAGAAAAAACTAAAATTTCATCGCAAAGAATAACGTCGTGAAGCATTATGCTGACGCAAGGCAGAAACGCAGTCTGTCCGAAGCAGGGGTAAGAGAGTACGACTAGTTGCTAACTACTCCAACATGATGCTGAAAAAGCACTACATAAAGCATAGATTATAAATCCGTTGCAATACCCCAATTTCTTTACCTAGCTCCCTTCTGGCAAATATTCTCAACTATAGTTATTATCACACTTGTGATATCAAACTTGTGATATCAAACTTGTGATAACTTGTTACCACAAGTTTCGTTTTTTCCATCTTGAGCGGCTTTGAGCCTGAAGAGGACCCTTGCCAAGAAGGGCCGAAATATAGCTCCAATAAATTTCAGCTGACTTATCCGTTTCGCACTGTCAAATATGATTCGCAGTCAGCTTGGGCTGAAGGAATATTTAACCAAAGGTTTCGATGGGATCCCATAATTTTAATGTTTGCTCCAGACAATCCGGTCCTGTAGATATTCAGTCTTCAACATACTTCTTAAATATTTCAGAACAGATAAAGGCCAGTTGTAATAATCGGAGAAGACCAAGCTCATATTTGACTGGGCAAAACGGATACTACGAATTTTATTTGAAGTTGATTAGATGTTCGATTTAGGGATCAGAAGACATGCTGAACACTTATGTGAAAAGCATTTTTCAACCGGACAATTAGTTCGCCCGGAATCCGGCCAAAACCGGAAAATGTGTTAAAAGCAAAAGTTTATTTGAAGTTATGATTATAAGTTTATTTGATTATATGACAGATTTATGGGTAAAAAGGAACGCTGGATCTGTATCTGACAATCATTTTTGGGATCCCAAAACGGAAGTGGAGGGATACCTATGACATCGCAAAAGTTGTCCGTCCGTCTGTCCGTCCGTCCGTCTGTCCGTCTGTCCGTCCGTCCGTCCGTCCGTCCGTCCGTCCGTCCGTCCGTCCGTCCGTCCGTCTGTCCGTCCGTCTGTAAGCACGATAACTCTCGAGGGGAATGAGATATTTTGATGAATCTTGGTGTGATCATTCTTTGGGTCAAGAGTAAGGTCGAGTTCGTAGATGGGCCCTGTAGCTTTACATTTAGGGGTGGGGGAGGGGGTTTAAATTAAGGGGCAAGCAAAATATTTTTAAACAGCTAATGTGATAGTCGATTATGGGGTAAGAAGACACGCTGAACACGAATATGAAAACTATTTTCTCGCCGGACAAGTAGTTCGTCCGGAATCCAGCCAAAACCGGAAAGTTTGTTAGAAGTAGAAGTCTTATTTGAAGTTGATTAGATGTTCGATATAGGGGTAAGAAGGCATGCTGAACAAGAATATGAAAACCGTTTTCTTGCCAGACAAGTAGTTCGTCCGGAATCCGGCCAAAACCGGAAAGTTTGTTAGAAGTTAAAGTTTTATCTGAAGTTGATTAGATGTTTGATGTAGGGGTAAGAAGGCATGCTGAACAAGAATACGAAAACCGTTTTATCGCCGGACAAGTAGTTCGCCCGGAATCCGGCCAAAACCGGAAAATTTGTTAAAAGCTAAATTTTTATTTCAAGTTGATTAGATGTTGGATATAGGGGTAAGGAGATACGGTGAATCCGTTTTTGAGCTTTAGTTTTTCGCCGGACAAGTAGTTCTTGAATTTCGCCAGAACCGCAAAATTCACAGAAGTAAGCTAGGATCGTTTCGATCGGCTTATTGAGGTAAACGCACATGCTGAAACCATATCTGAGCTTGGATTTCTTAATGATTAGCTGTTTGGCCTGGCGAAGACTGGATCTGGCGAAGACAAAACCTAATTGTCTGGATCAAATATTGAATTTTTGGGATCCCATCGGAACCTTTGGTCTTGTTTTCCTTGAACATATAATTCGTCCGGAATCCGGTTGAAACCGGAAAGTCTCTTTATGAGTTAAAGTTTTATTTCAAGTTGATTAGATGTTTTTTATAGGGATAAGGAGATACGGTGAACTCGTTTCTGACTTTTCTTTTTTTGCTGGACAAGTAGTACGCTCGGAATTCGGCCGAAACCAGAAATTTAGCAGAAGTAAAGCAGGAAGTTTCGGTCAGTATCGTCAAAATAGATATGGCTTATAGAGATATATCTGAATATGATTAGCCTGGCGAAGACTGGATCTGCCGAAGGCAAGACCCAATTGTCTGGAGCAAATATTAAATTTTTGGGATCCCATCGAAACCTTTGGTCTTGTTCTTTTTGAAATGACGGGTGACAAATAAATAAATAAAGCCAAGATCACTGGGAAGGGGAGCTGACACAAGCAGCTTACACTATTTTCGTCATAATTTAATTAATATAATTAATCGGTTGTAGACTCCTGAACCTCCGGGCAGAAGTTTTACTTAAAATAAAAAGGGATGATAATTTATTCTTATTTTTATACAATCAAGGCTATAGGCCTAAAAAACAATCGGAAATCCGAGAGGTCTCAATGCTACACGTCTTCATTTTACCTCTATAATACATTTCGCTAAATTTCGGTACGTAGCTTAATGCGTCAGAGACAGTGTGACGTGAGCATGATAGTATGTTCATGGACATTTGTGTTCACGGTAACAACGTTCCTCCATGAAAGCTGGGCCAAGGACCAATAAAACTAGCTAGGACACCCACTATTCATCGCTGAAGTTCTAAGCGGATAAGGAAAGAAGTTGGGGTTATTCTTTAATGAGGGAAGAGGTCTGATAAGTACCATGGCCCGAGTGCCCTATGGCGTAAATAAATATCGTATCATGGTGCAATCCTTTTTTCATTTTCAGATTTACGAAAATTTGTTTTGACAAATTTAGGCTAATTTATTCTTTCGATGTTGACACCAAAACCGAACTCAACGTTTTTGCTGTGAAAGTTAATTTTGATAAAATTATATTTCTATTCTAGCCTGACGCAAATTTTGCGTAGTACTTACGTCTGTGGCACATGTCTTATTCTGTATTTTGTTGCAGCTCTAAGAACGAAAACTGGATGGTACAGCGGGAAGTGCCGTCACCAAAGGCAGTCTCTCGAACATTTGTCATTTTCAATTTACGCCTATACGTCTTTCACTGGGCAAATATAATATTATTATGATTTAAATATTTGAACCCAAAGAATACTAGAATGCACGTTAACAAGAACTTTACAGAAATACTTAGGCATCACTTTAATGCGGACCTCTTCCCTTTCAGTTTTTTAGGGTGAGCAACTTAAAAGCGTTTTCATGTTAAAGGTCCAAGGTGAACCCTATTAGTGTAACGTTATCACATGAAAGAAAAGGAAGACATAGCAACGGTTCTCTTTTTGAAGATAAGTGCCCGTTTGAACCCCTAACCAATTTATCTACTTTCACGACGAGAACTGGCTTGAAAACGTGCCATAAAGCCCCACCCAAGATTCCGGTTTTTTACTCAAATCTCAACCTATTAGTATTCAAGCCGGCATCCTAAGAGTCAATTTCGCCTTCGGATCTTCCGTCCGTTTTTTTGCAGCCGACCGTTCTTCCATTCTTGATTTCAGAAAATCCCATAATTACCTTTCAAGTCACGTCCGGTTTTGTCACATTTGCCTTCGCTAAGAACACATTTGATTTGAGTCTCGACGTATTTCTTGTTCTTCAGAAGCGAGTCGACGTCAATATTCTCGAGCTGCCCAGCCTGGGCCCTCTGAGGGGCAGGGGCAGAAAGAACTGCGGCGACGAAACCCAACACTAGCAAAGCGATCATTGATCTCATCTTTCTAAAAGAGAAAATATAAAAAGAATCTGTTTTTTGGCGTAAACGTACGGCAGTGGTAGCATTGACAGAACATATACTTTGATACAAACTGTGCTAAAAAAGGGATTCAGGAATCGCACAATCTTATACAACTTACTGAAATCTCAACCTATTTGTAGGCGATTCCTAAGAGTCAATTTTGGCAATTTAGGAAGCAAGTACTTCCAAGAAAGCAGCTACACAGCAAGACTTAGAGCTTCATAATATCCTCTCGCCTCAATTGCAAACTCACTCCCCCCCCAACCCAGTAGCCTATTCCAATTTTCGATATTCACACAATCTCAGTTTCACACAGGGGCACAAAGGGCTAGCCATTAAACAAAAATTATGCTACTATGAATGGACGAAAATACATTTAGACCATACTGCCCAAGGGCAGAAGTGCAGGAAAAAGAAAAAATAGAAAAATAACATATAGCAGTCAAAGAATTTCCAGCAAGGATTCAAAGGATCTCCATTCAAACATTAGTATTAGGAACCGACGTGATGGGGTCATGGAAAGGTAAGATTCTATCCAATCAGCGAAGACAAATTTGAATCTCATCATGTAGGCTATACCGAGTTTTCAGTTACAATTTGTGTCCAAATTTCGAATACTACAGACGCTGTCAGAGAAAGCTGTATAAAATTTAGCAGGTTATAAGCAGTCTAAGATCATAACTTTGTCCGTTAATGATCTCTAAGGACTGCCACTGCCGTTATTCATCTACCCCCCCCCCCCCTGGTGATAACACATTAATGGTGTCCTGCATTAGCAAGATATGTTCTTCGGAGAGCTACGGTTTGGATAAGATACCGTTGGAAACGTGCCAATAACTTAGAACAAAAGCAAAAGCTCAAGTCCTCAGGACGACAATGGTGAAGATATTGGGTTGATTAAGAGGAAAAGTGACTAGAGAATACAATGAGATGACGCCAAAGATTATAATACTCCATCAGTAACGGAATGATATTCAATTACCCCCCCCCCCCCCCCGAGAGTGACGGGACCGGAACCCGACAGTTTACTAGGCAGAATGTAAACGTCCATCCACTTCCCATGGTGTCTTCCGTTCAGGTTGTAAGTAAGTAAGCAAATAAGTAAGTTTATTAATAGCCCAAAAACTGTTTTTTAACACAAATATCACGGACTAGGTTACGAAGATAAGTATAACAATAAGTGACAAGCAAAGTTTATCGCTAAATTTGTTGATAAATAAATAACTAGAAAAGAAAAAATGCAAGATAAAAACAATGGGTGCCTCTGGGGGCACAACCCTTGGCTACAGCTGGCCCTCAGATCAAATACTTCGCCAGTACAGGCTATCAGTCAACCCCAAACTCGAACATTTTAAGAATGTCTATGCCAAAAGGGTTGATGTTATAAAATCTACAGTGTTGGGAATACTTTATTCTAGCTCTCCGTAGGTCACTTTAGTCTCTCAAGATAGTCAAGTAATCAAATGGCGGAATCATAAAAATCAGCGAATGCGAGCATAAATGATTTTTCGCAAAGCCATCTGCTTAACCTTGAAGATGCGTTCAGTTTACCACGAACCACGACGCTTAATGAAGCTGATCATTCCTCATATGGAGTGACAATTTTTGGGGTCGCTGGGTTTTCCTTCCCAGTATTCATACATATCACCCCAACCTTATAGTAGAAGTTTCTAAACATGTAACATATTAATTTGTTTCGGTCTGTGTTACATGCTATGGCCTTTCTTCTAAATAAACACTATCGTAAGCAACAAAATCCTATTCCATCTAATACTATTGTAAATGGTAACAGCAATCTCTGTGCTGGAGTTCCTATCACGGGGACACAGAATGAGACATGTTACTTGCGTCTAGAAAAGCTTTTGACTAGTTGATCAACCAGTTGAACGACTGATGGTTGTCTTCTTTGTTTCGAATACTATAAAACTATAGAAAAGGGAAACATTTTTTCAAAAATTTTTACTATAAAGCACACTTTTTATGATGCGTTGCGTTGACTGATTGATGAATATATTTTGGTTGGAGTTTAAGGTAGACATTCGTTTAGGCTAGTGTAGTTTTTTAAGATGAATCGAATGTAGAATTTGTGAAAGTTTATGGTCTAGTTGTTCGTCAGTTGTAGACCGATTATTTATATTTTATTATACTTTTCCACTCGCCAGCTTTGGCGGATATAAATAAATGAATTGGTAATAAATGGTAACGTCAATCGCTATGCTGGTGTTTCCAGAGGCGTTACTAGCCAAAATGTTTGGGGGGGGGACAAGGGATTTACCGACTGGCTGGTCATTTTTACCGACAATTTTTGCGGATAAAAACGACTATTATTGAAAAAAACGACTGTGTTGACGAAAAATCGGCTGATTTAAGAAAAACGACTATTTTTACGAAAAAATCGACCATTTTTACGAAAAACCGACTGTTTTTGATTGTTTTTAAGAAAAAACGACTCTTTCTGAGAAAAAAATCGACTTTTTTATATAAAAATCTCGGCGCTTCGCGCCGACTCGGCTATTTTTTACCGACTGCATTGGGAGGGGGGCGTCCCCCGCTCCCCCTCAGTAGTGACGCCTCTGGGTGTTTCTATCATGGGGATAAAGAATAAGACATTTTACTTACGTATGGAAAATGTGGTGACTAGGTGATTACACAGTTGAAGTTATCGACTGATGGTTGTCTCCGGGTTACCCCAGCTCTTTATATCCAGCGCTTGGTACCCGATAGCGTCTATGCCGTTGACACGTCCCACATGCTGTGATTTCGTTTATTCAAAGTTTCCGGCTTCTGTTAGGAAGTAAAAGAACTTTGCAAGTCAAACAAGAAATGACCGGATTAATTTTTCCATGACGTTGCGCTAACTTCGGAAACTCCAAGAATCATCGTGGTTATGCAACCGTACACGATGACTGCCAAATAGACAGCTGACAGTTGTAAACAAAAAAGTTGAAGTTAACCTTCAAGCTTTTCCCAGAGAAACAGTGTCGTACACAGGGAAAAGTGTTTGGGTGGGGGTTAGTGTTAAATCGTAGTGTGTCAGTGTTTTTGTATTTATGTGCATTTATTTTTGTTTATTTGTTATGGCCCTTGGGCTTTTAAGACAAATAAATATCATATCATATCATATCATATCATATCATTTAGTAGAACGTCAGTAAAATGTATGATACCCGAATCAGTGGCGCCGTTTCACAATTCTGGGCCCTAATCCCATGTTGCCTATTACACAAATTCAAAATAAATTTAACTAAACTTTAAAAAAGTGCTTGGCATTTGGCCTAGACGGCCAAAATGATTTAGGTGATGTTGCTGAAAAAGGGGGGAAACCATGATCAGTCAAAATGAATGATTATTGCAAACACAACTATATAATACCTTTTTTTTGCAAAACATTAACCAACGTTAATTTAACGGATTAAAAACGTTAATCCAACCTCAAAAATTAAAACAAACATCAGCAATTCGTTCCTCTTTCTTGCTGGCCCATTAATTATTGCAGATGCCTTCTAGAACCGACTCTAAAGGCGTACTCTCGCCGGTACCCGAGGACTCCACTTGAGGAGTCCCCGCGTTTTCGTTTGTCCCGGGACTCACTCCCCGTATTGTCGCGGGTCCCCACGGACGGGAAATGCTCCGATTATCATCACCATCATCAAAAGGACTCCCTTTCAGATTCGGAGGGGAATCCATTTTTGCTGGCGTTTGTGCAATGTAAAATTAATTAAAAACAATCAGGATAAACAAAACCAAAAATAAAGTTGATCCAGTTAAGTTTTGTCAACCGCACATTTTATTTTCGGACAAATCCATTTTAGAAGCATTCCCCATGTTCTCACTGTTTTCCGTACGCGGAGTCTGCGTGGAGTGACTCCTTCTGTTCTCGCCGTTCCCTGTGATTCCCGAGGAGTCCTCGGGGAATGGCGAGAATACGCCTTAGAACTGTGTCAGTTCTACACCTATGACTTCGTAAAGTTCGACCGTCCGTCCATCGGTTCGTCTGCTAGCACGATGGCAAAAGTACACAGCAAGTTCGTAGATGGGCCCAGTACCCCTCTTTAGGGGTGGAGGAGGGAGGAGGCGCGAAAACAAATAGTTTGACCGGGAAACCTGTGAGATGTAAAAGTTTTGTCTGAGGTCGACTACAATCTGCCAGAATGCTTTGCTTTCTTTTCCTGCCGAATTGGTTTCAGCCAGAATCCGGCAAAACCGGAACTTCTGCGGCCGGATAAATATTCAACCGGAAGCCGGCAGTTTCGATCAGTGTCGGTTGCTCCTGGACTAGAATTCCTGACAGGGTTTTCCTTCCCAGTATTCATACATATCACCCCAACCTTAACTAGTCCCAACCTGGACTAGAATTCCTGACAGGATTTTTGGCATCGTCATCAATTTCATACAAGTTTAGATTTTTTCACCTTGATCATTTAAGTACAGAAAATCCGTCCGGGAAATCCTGAAATTAGTTGCGTTTTTTGCAGATACCATGGTATCTGATATACGGTCTAAATTCGTTTTTGCAGTATACGGACGAGGAAACTCCCAAAAGAATGTGGCCC
Source organism: Branchinecta lindahli (assembly GCA_023053555.1). Taxonomy (NCBI): domain Eukaryota; kingdom Metazoa; phylum Arthropoda; class Branchiopoda; order Anostraca; family Branchinectidae; genus Branchinecta; species Branchinecta lindahli. Next base: position 14,196,634 of record JAKZAO010000003.1, read on the forward strand.
CTTAATATTAAGTACAACGAAACAGAAAAGCAAAACGTGACGGGGGCCCTCGAGCATCTGGCTGAGAATAGCTTACGCTAACTCGCCTAATTGAGTTGAATCATTGTGTATTTATTACTTGGTTCTATTGGTCTTAAACGGCATTGAAAACGATAATTATAATAACATAACAGCTAATATAGTTTACAGTCGGCTTTACCCTTGCCTCCCCCCTACACACATAAAGGACACCACTTCGCTAGCGGCTTATGGGGGGCAATAGTTCGGTACTGCATAGGGCTTATGCCCACGAAATAAATCATGTCGAGATTATGTAAACGCGTTAACCTCCGCTTTCAATAATAGTTAACATCCGTGGACTAACAGTCCGCTCGACTGCTTGTTTTGAATTATTTGCTTACAGAATTTAACCAGATTTATTAAGAAACTCGACGCTCACTGCAATACATTTTTTTAATTCTTATTGCCTACGGTTTGCCCTCAGATGCCGTAAAATAAACGGAATGGAAAAGTTAAACTGCTCGTTCTGATTTGTCTGCAACCTCCCGGCCACGATATTTAGCGAATTGCCGTCTTTGGATGCTCCTCGTTTGTCTGTTTACTTATTAGTCAATTATCGGTCAATGTTCTCCGATTAGAGAAGAAAGGTAAATGATACCAATCCATAAATTTATAACGATACACAAGTATGAGCTGCTTACGAGGGGCTACTGACTTCAATCTAAAGCTACGTGCACAAACAGTCCAATAAGATTTCGGGTGCGAAAATCGCGTCACTACGGGGAAACCTCCTGCATGGGCTGCGGTAAAATTTGGTGTCGACGTAACTGATTTCCATACAGCCGTGACGTATTTAGTGACGTCACGTGATTGTGGCCCCAACATAGCATTTGATTGTCCCTGGGCCGTTCATGAATGTAAACGCGACTGGCGCCTCGCTGGCCGCTCGGCTCTATATATAGACATTCAAATATATATTCACCGATAGGAAGACACTACAATTTTTCGTTTTCTGAGGTAAAATAAATAAAATGGGTGTGACGTCACGCTTGTATGAAATTCCGTTACGATTTAGCCGGGACCTAAAATGTGGGAGCGAAGGAGGAAATTCGCATCCGACTGCGAAAATCGGACTGTGTGTGGACGTACTTTAATGGTGAGCTTGCGCACAAAAAAGGCATCCGAAAATTGTTTTTTTTTTCTTTTATCGCGAAGATCCCCGAGTCTGGGTGGTTCAGTTAATAGCGCGTCGGTCCAGTAAACCGAAGGTGGTTCAAATCACACTCGAGGAGCGTTTTGTCTTTTCGACTTCATACAAAATGCTTAGACGGTAATGCATACAAAATGCATCTTTCGTATCTTTCGTTCGCCCAGTTTGGCAGATATAGAATGACCTACATAATGTCTTATCAAAATAATGTCCGTATATTCCACAAATATATGAACACATAAAAAAGGAAACTTAATACGGTATTTCAATACCCATACTTCTCAACTTCTTTTGAGCAATTTTCGAGTATTTAATATCGATAGGCAAGTCAGTGTCGTAAAGACATGGCGCCCTCAGGATGATAAGTATCGACCCGCCGATACAGGCGATAGCGAAAAGCCAGAGGAACAGTCGATCCAGGACCATGGCTACATACTTCCAGTCTTCAGCTACCTAAAAAATATAGAATATGAGCTTCAAGGACACGAACAGTGCTGCACTTAACTTTCTTGGAGCACCTCGGCAATCCAAATTTCGGCACCTCGCAAAAAAATGATTTTTAAACAACAATTTTCATAGAGTTTCCAACGCCTCTACTCGCGAGCATTCTAACATGGCAGCGGAAAGTCTTGGTACATTCATTCACAGAAGGCTTCGATTCTGGAGGTCTTCTGCATGCATTTTAGTGGAAAAACGTCGCACGAAGAGTTAGTCATCAATAATATTGTGTTGTGTCATTTTTTGGTTTACGCTCACGTTCATCATTTGGCGTTTGAAGTTCTGACCAAAATCAAACGCTAGGTGACGGGCCGCTCGATCTTTCAAGACGCGACGCGCGCAATACTCTATATGACCAGGGACCCATAAATTTCCTGTAATGCCTCGCTATTCAGGGGGCTTGTCAATAAGAGATTTCTGATGCGATCTTGACCGAGGCGCTCACGTCCAATGAGGCAAACAAGAACACCGATTCGACCCAAGCGGAATTTTTTGAAAGTAGAGTAGGTCGGGCAACATAGCAATAGAAATGACAAGGAAATTTATGGGTCCCTGATATGACTAAGTCCAAAACACGCCAGTGATCCTCAGGAAGAAGGAGTAAACGTCTCCGTAACGATTCAAATCAACGACCACTTCTGCCTTTCTTCCGCTAGGTACCCGGAGAGGCCGGAGATTTTGTCTTCGGAGAAGTCTTCTTTGATCCTGTACTGGACAAGAATGCTGCAAAGCTCATCCTCATCCGACGACCTACTGACTAATTCCAACGCTCCTTAAAATCCGTCGTCCCCTACTTCGTCAAGAACTATAGGGTACTGGGGAAGTTTTAAATTTGCAATTTGATGTGCAAACTTTGTGCATCTGTAGTGCTACTGCTATTTCGACTTGGCTAGAATGTGGAACTTCTAATGATAGAATTATCCCGTTCAGAAACTAGGGAATATTAAGAGAGGTGGAAGATGAATCAGTATCAGCACAAATCAATTCCCCCTAATAAGAGTCGAGACGCTTGCAATCCAGATTTCGATATTTCCTGATCTTAAAACAAAATACGAAAATAATGATGAAAGCAAATTTTAAATTAGGCAAGAACAGGAAGGCTTTTTACATTATAACTTTTATGTTCTTGTAAAAGTACAAGAATGACCGAAAATGCTTTTAGCATTTATCTAAGTAACCGAAGTTACCAAACGAACGAAAGATGGTAAAAAAAGATGGTTTCGGCAACCACAGTGGTTCCCCTACGGACGTCCAGAATGGGACTGTTCTGTCCGCATACTTTTCGCTTACACGGATGTTTTGGATCGCTATTGGTATTCTCCTACTACTGAGACATTCGCTTTACTGTTTTATTGTCAGGACACGCATCTAGGGGATGTGCTCGTTAAAAGTCAAGCATGCTCCAGAAGTTCCTTGAAAATGAGACTTCCAAACAAGCATCCTCCTCAACTGTCGGAGAAGGCTCTCAAGTCCTATGCCTGGAGGGGCGACAAATCCAGCACCTCCAGTGCGAAGCTGGTCACGGTGCACATTTTTGTATGAAGATACAGTTTCTTCTGCTTCAGCAGAATATCAGCGCAATTAAAGTACGTATTCTTCATGCTTGACACAGTCAAGAATGACTTTACCGCCTCAAATATGCCTCAAATCAGGGACCCATTAATTTTCTGTAATGACTCGCCATTCAGGGGGCTTGTCGTTTCCTATGCTTCTATGTTGCTATGTTGCCAGAACCTCTCCTAGTTTCCAAAAATTCCACTTGGGTCGAATCGGCGTTCTTGCTTGCCTCATTGGACGTGAGTTCAAAGAGACTCCTCCCTCAAAGCGGAAGCTCTTTTCCAGCAGCCAATCCCAAATTTTGTCTATCAGGATAGTCGGGTATCCTGTCACCGTTGGTATTTCTCGAACTATCTTACGCTCGGTCAAGAGCGCATCAGAAATATCTTATTGACAAGCCCCCTGAATGGCGAGTCATTACAGGAAATTTATGGGTCCCTGCTCAAATGAAGCGCAGCCTTATCGCGACACGCTCGACCCTGCGCAGTGAAAAGGAGCAAAGTTCTGGAAATCTCTGTTCGTCTGTGGCTCAGATGCTAGAGCAGCGGGGATCTAAGCCGAATGTGTTGGCCGGCGGTTCAAATCACGCCTGAGGAGCACCTTTTTTTCAGTTTACTAGTTTTGACACTGCTGCGGCAGGTGCAAGCTAGATTACTGATTTTGGCTAGTTATGGTCAAAGCTTACTTATACACTCCGAAGTAAACAATGACTTAAAGGAACCGTCTTACCAATATTACTGTTTCAATCTACGTCCCTAATCATTTAGGTAGCGTTCCAGCGACGTAATATTAGTTACGATCGTTACTACTCGTGTTATTATTGCCGTTCCAGAGCCCGCCGTAATAAGTAAATTGGCTCCTCCAACTTATTAGTTTCGTTCCACGACTGTTACGATCGTTACAATTTACTTATGATGGTCGCGAGCATCATAAGTGATAATAACTATCGGTTCTGCAGGAACTCCCGTAAGAGCGATGACGTATGTTCGCGTTGTAATTATTTTCGTTCCGCAGAGAGCGTGATAACTACGATAGTACGGCGCTCCCCGTCCTCTTATCATCGTAACTTGTAATAACTTCAATGGAACGCTACCTTAATCCCTTCTCATTTTCGAGGTTTCGAACTCCCTATGTCGTTTTTATCCCTCCTAGACTTTAGACTTTGTCCTGCATTTGCATTTGGCTCTTTTTTTGGGCGGATCAGGCCCCTGTTCATCGTTTCCGAAGAGCTCATTGGTCAGGAATACCGGCTACGCAAGTTTTTCCGTGTTTCTCATCAAACCAAGAGGAGCGAGCGAGGCTGAAAACAGCCACGGGTCAGTATTTTTTTTATAAACCAAGCATCGTTTCAAAGGAGTTGCACCTGTAAGAGAACTGGAACAGAAACTGTCTCTACTGAGACTTGCGCTTTAAACGGCCAAAACTTCAAACGACAGACAGATTTTTTTTCGGATTCACGTCGATCGATTATTCCGGTCACAGAACCCCGTTTGTCAGCAAACTGAAGCAGAACCGTCATAGGTTGCTACGAAGACATCGCGCAAGGCTTGAATGGAGCAAGTATATCTGAGTCAAGTCTAACCTCAACATTACCAAAATAACTCACGCTGGTATATTCGGTAAAACGGCAACTTGGGCCCAGTTGCCAATGAAGCAATTAGAGGAGAGATGGTGGGATTTAGATGATCCGTGAGCAGTATCAAATATCTCAGCACAAATATTTTCATCGTCCTAACCCAAACCGTTGTCAAGTTGCGGAATCTCAATTACTGGCTAACGGGGGCCCAGATACTCACGAACTGGTGGGGGGGGGGGGCAAAAGAAATCCGAAAATAAGCTATTCTTAGACTTTTCTGGAGGACTTTTCGGGATCCCAAAACGTAAGTGGAGGGATACCTATGACATCGCAAAAGTTGTCCGTCTGTCCGTCCGTCCGTCTGTGCGCATGATAACTCTCGAAGGGACTGAGATATTTTGATGAAACTTGGTGGGAGTATCCTTTGGGTCAAAGTAAAAGTAAAGTTCGAAGATGGGCTCTGTAGCCCTATATTTGAGGGTGGGGGAAGGGTTTCAAATTAAGGGGCAAAAAAAAATATTTTTTTAAAGCTATTGAGATAGTTGATTTAGGGGTAAGGAGACATGCTGAATCCGAATATGAAAGTTATTTTCTCACCAAACAAGTAGTTCACCCGGAATCCGGTAAAAACCGAACACACAATTTGTCGGCCAATTTTCGGCCCTACCCTATTCTTCACATTAGTATAGCTCTGCGCGGCATCCACGCTCAGAGCAAGCTGAGAGTGCGTAATCTATGAATGTCGGACAGAGGTAGTTTAGTCGAAGGTCGAAGGGGTTGGTTTATGGGAAAAGAGTAGGTGGTTGTTAATGAGATAGTCGATCATTTTCTTGCCGGACAAGGAAGTAAAAGTTTTATTTGAGGTTGATTAGATGTTCGACTTAGGGGTAAGAAGACCCATATGCGGCAATCATTTTCTACCCGGACAAGTACTTCACCCGGAATCCGGCCCAAACCGGAAAAATTGTTAAAAAGAAAAGTTGTATTGATTAGTTGATTAGATGTCTGTTTTAGCGGTAAGAAGAGAAGCTGAATCCGTACATGACATTCATTTTTTAGCCGGACATGTACTTCGTCCGGAATCCGGCTGAAACCGGAAAATTTGTTATAAGTTAAATTTTTATTTGAAGTTGGTTAGATGTTAGCTATAGGGGTAAGAAGATACGCTGAATTCGTTTTCGAGCTTTATTTTTTCGCCGGACAAATAGTTCCGGAATTCCGCAGAAGTAAGGCAGGATCGTTTCGATCGGCTTTTAGGGGTAAACACACATGCTAAAGTCATATCTGAACTTGGTTTTCTTAGATGATTAGCTATTTGGCCTTTATCTGTTTCTAAATTTCAAGAGTAAAAATGTTCAAGCAGTCTGGCGAAGACTGGTCTGGCGAAGACAAAACCTAATTGTCTGGATCAAGTATTGAATTTTTGGGATCCCATCGGATCCTTTGGTCTTGTTGTCATGGGAATGTTTTGTCACGAGGACGTTTTGCGCTGGGGACGCTTCGTCATAGGGGACATTTTGTCATGGGAATGTTTTGCTAAGTGGATGTTTCGTCGTGGAGGACGTTTTGTCAGGACAATTTTTCGTGGAGGACGTTTTGTCATGGTGACGTTTTGAGGACCATTTTCGGACAGAGAACCCGGCTTTTGTCGAACTAATTTTCTGCATTATCATCATAGAGTCGGCAAAATTTCGACTTCGGCTCCTTCAAACCCTTGCTTAAACTGGAACTCGCAAAGGCTATTTTTATGCCTTGCAGTCGACGTGTTTTTTCAAACGAAAATGGAAACCATCTTCAGATTCCAGAGTTTGCTTTCCTCTCTTGGCTCATAATTTCCCTTTTATAGCGGCGTTCGAAGAATGGGTCCCTTGCAACGGAGCCGTTCCCCGATTCCCGAGGAAACCAAAATCTTTCAAGGGATCATTGATTTCAAGTGGGGTCATGAGTTGTCGACGAAGGGATAGACAGACTTCGTTGGCTACACTCTCAAAAGTTTGATATGAGATAACACATGTTTCCACATCCCTATGTTAGACGTGATAATAACATAATAACTTTTTTCGAACAGGCGTGTAATGCATATCTTCCTATGACCCCCGGTCAGTTATATTACGATAATCTTCACAATGAAAACGCCACGGAAAATCCAGCCAATCACGTTTCAGAATTAGTAATAACAGCTTCTGGAGAGGATGTTATTTTGTCATATCATCCTCCCCGGAGGCTGTTATGACTAATTCTGAAACGTGATTGGCTGGATTATTTTCAACCCCGAAAAGCGGAAATTCTGTTCGGAAAAGTTATAATAGTTAACATACCTCCATCTCGACTGATATCGGAATCACAAGCTCGACGGCCATTTCAAAATATCAACCTCGCCTTCGGCTCGGCTGATATTTTCCATAACCTGCCTCGCCTTCGGCTCGGACAGGTTATTTTCAATGTCCATCTCGCTGTTATTTTCCGATATCAGCCTCGATGTCTGAAGTTAACCTTTATTATAAGCCTTTTAAGGGTTACGGCTCAAAACTTCTACCCTTTTAAAAGTTTCGTTTTCCAGAAAAACAAACATTTAAAATGGTCAAAACAGACACATTTCTTACAACACAAGGATATGAGCAAACATGTGTTATCTGTTATCAAAACTCTGACAGTATAGCCGTCAATATTAATGACAAATCATGAGAAACTAGTCAAATACAGCCTGGTCTTTTACGTAAATCCTTTCTGCACGAGTGCCAGTGGTTTCAAGCGGTAGCATGGCAAATGGCTAGAAATACATTTCGCAGGCTGAACCAATCGATCTAATTTCTCCGGTCCAAACTCTCAATTTATTTTACACTTGTAATATATTCATAATGCTAATAAGAATTGTAAAATGCAAAAGAAAAAGGTGGTTGGAATCTACAGAGTTAAATAGTTTTCTTTTAATGCTGGATTTTTTGTTAATATTTTGTTTTAATACGGAGAAACCACTTAATGTAACTGACGAATCAAGAACGGATGGCAAAGATAGACCTATAACTAGACCTATATAAGAGAAGACAATAAGGTCCCTGTTGCTTTGATACTCTTTAAAACCACACAAGAGTCTGAAAAATCGCAATCACACTTCTTCAAATTATAAACAGTGCAGAACTGTTCTGAGCCATGTAGTGACTGTCATATGGAAATCACGACAGCCATTATGATCCTGCGACTGGCTCCTTTCGACTGAGCTGTCTATATTAGTAATAGACGAGATAACCGAACTATTAATGTTTCGCAGCCAACAAAAAATTTGAGCCGTTTAGTGAGTGCCACCTTGAATTGTACTTGGCTGGTTTTAATGGAATTTGGGAGATTTCTTCAAGTATTATTCCAGATTCTTAGAATACATCCAGTTCTACATAATCCAGTGCGGCGGGTATAAATCAATCAACAACAAAACCCCGCCTAAAGGCTGAATTTTCGACAGAAATAGAAGCCGTCCAGAAAGAAGAATCTACCAGAATCCACTCTTGATTTTAGTGTACAGCAAGTTCCATGTTGTCACGTGTTAAAACATCAAAATAAGCACTTTTAGAAGCGTTTGAAAGATGAATCGCCTAATTTATTGTCGGTACCGGTGCCAGCACCGCCAATTTCAGCTGGTGCGGGGAAAGGGTGAACAGCAGGTGCCGGGGAGTGGGTAGCCCCTCGACCAGAATTCGTTGTTTCCACCAAAAACTGAGAGAAAACGGCCAGATCAACGGTTTCCTTTCTATCCTTTTCCTGCGGAAAACACCACTATTTATGTGGGAAATCCGGCTGAATTTTTATCCTGGGTAGAAGACACCCAACCTGGTTTTGTAAAAAAATATGGTAAAAATCTGGCAGAATTTTCTTTTAGAAAAATTTGGTCAGTATGGGAACGGGAATCTGTGCACTGAGCGTCAAAGCCAGGTTTTGACCTCCCTGATTTTACTTCAGAATTCAAGGTTGATCGGGAGGGGAAGTCAGACCAAAAACATTGGAAGTTCGGGGGGAGGGGGAGTAGACATTCCGGATCCTGGAATCTTGAAGACCCAGATATCTGGTAATCGGGAAGGTGAAGCCCGTCTTAAAAGCTTATAGCTGACGTGGGATAATACGTGAACCAGCAATCAATGCGAACGAACAGGATGGATGGACAACGCAATTTTTAAAATTCTTACTTATATCCCATCTCGTGCACGAACTATCTTCAGGGTGCGTGGATAATTATACTGCTCTAGTTTGCTCAGATAACCCGTTTAGGTGAATGACGTTTGTGTATGGTCTACCCAAACAAAGGAGCAAGCAACACGTACGCAAAATCAAACAAAAACAAGATTGTGCTCTGCGGTAAATAATTGTTGAGAAGCTCGCTCGCAACGAGAAAACCAATGTCACCGAAACGGCAGGAGCAAGGCCGTATCCAGGGGGGTTAGGGGGTTTGACCCCCCCCCCCGAAACCCACAAATTTAATCGTTTTTTGTAGGCTTTAACATGTGATCTTTTTTGTCCTTTTTGGTCCGACCCGCGGGCAAACCCCCCCCCCCCGAGGGGCCCCCCCCCGAAGGGCAACACCCCCCTAAATTCCTGGATACGGGCCTGGGTAGGAGTGAAGAACTTCCGAACGCTCAGTGTAGAGGATGTGTCAGCTTAGCTGTCAAACCTCGCCCCAAAAAATCCCCTACTTATCTACCGCCCCATGAGAAAAATCCTCACGAAAAAAATTCGTCCATGAAAAAACGTTCCAACGAGAAAACGGCCTCAGACCTCAAATTTGTAGTTCGCCTGAGCTTTAAGGCGCGTTCTCTAGGTTGAGTATCTTCGAAATTTTTCATAACAGATTTAGGGACATAGTCACATAAAAAAAAGACGGATGGATTACAGTGGTTTAGGATTAGAGAATATATACCAGGTTCCGAGGACCGGCTCAGAAGGAAACCAATTTTTCCCTGACACGAACGCTGCACAAATCGCGCTTTACACCAGAGGCGACAAGGTAAAAGCTTAACGCCAAATGTAATAATAAAAATAAAATGAAGATAATGAAACTAAAAAACTAAAATAAATACTGAATTTTTTTTTTCAAACCACAATTTTACTGCTTACGACGACATAACACTGGGCGTTTCAGTGTTAACAAGCGGACCTGATACTGAAGGAGTATAACCCTCTTATGGTTTATTATGGTTCTTACGTAGTTTCAAGCACCTTACAGTCTTATCAGCCTTTCGGATGAATCCAAGTCGGCATCCTTTTTCCATAGCTTTCGAATCCCTCTTTTTGTTAGTCTCACAGGCAAATGAATGTTGAGGAAGGAGAGTTCTCTGACGACAGATGACTCTTCTTGGAAACAGAATGTCTACCCACTGAAAACAGATCTTGTATTTGTTTTTGTTGTGTTTTATTCCATTCTTTTATTTTACTTTACATAGTCCGCTTTTCAAATGGCGGGTCAGAAGTAAATTACTTACTTACTTATTACGTAATTAGTTCAGTTTCCTCGCAATCATTCTTCAGCAGACAGCAGCTTGCTTAAACCTTGTACCCAGCGCAACCTGTGCACGATGTTCACGCTGTTGGTTACCTGCGTCTCAGACGATAGATGACTCAGAATGTCTACCCCACTGATACGTAATGTCATTTAAATCTAGACAGAAATTCAGTACAAGTGTAGTGACGTATTTGAATGATTTGACGACTGTATTTAGATCAGTTGTAATTGTAGATTTTACTGAATATGCATTTGAATCTCATATAATAATATGTAGAGCCGAGAGACTAGTGAGCCGCAATTTGCGTTTATATTTGTAAACCGTCCTAGCCCGCCTAGGGACAATCAAACCTCATGCTAGCTCCCATTTCATGACGTCACAGTGCTAATGGAATACTCTATATGACTATGTCCAAAACACGCCAGTAATCCTCAGGAAGAAGGAGTAAACGTCTCCGTAACGACTCAAATCCTGTGTCAAATAAATCACGGCAATCTTTGGGAGCAGCTGTGGGCCTGTGATACCCGAGGCGATACCGTGTCTGGCTCTTCCGCTAGGTACCCGGCGATCCTGCATCGGCAAGGAGAGATAGTCATCAAGAGTATTCCGCACAGACTTAAACAACGAAAGCCTGGTTATCTCGCCACAAGAGTTATTTAGAAACTTGCTGAGACGCAGCGCCACCTTTTTACCTCTACAATGTTGGTTTACCTGCTTTGCACAAGATAGATGGCGTTAGGTAATTATGAACGCCCTAGACAAGACAAGCGTAAAAAGAAGAATGGACATTCAAAGCCTTTTTCATAATAAATGTGTATAAAATCATCTGGGATGTACCCAACATTATTAAAGTAGAGCTGAAAACCTGCAATGTTTCATCGAATTACGAATTACAGTATTTGTCAGTAACTGCGGCGTCATCACTTTATTTTAACCAGCCGTTCGACACAGCTCAAGTAGTTGCAGCTTATTCTTACCATCCAGGGAGATACCCTTTGTTGCCTTCAAAGCGGCCTCTTGGACTATTGATTGTCCCTAGAACGGTTTATAAGTGTATACGCGTCCGGCGCCTCGCTGGCCGCTCGGCTCTATTTATTCGTATACGTCATTCGTATAACAGGAATTCGCTTCCGCAATTGCCCGCAGGCAAATTTTGCGTAATCCTGTATGATCAGAACGTCTTTTCGGATGCCAAACGAAAGTAAGGGCCACTTAGCACGGATCTGCCCGTCTGTCTTAGTTCACAACAAATCTAGAAAATGTGAGAAATTTAGCTGGAAGTTGGTAGTGTGTCATTCGACCCTTTCCGAAAAAGAAGTACTGATCATCCAGAAAAAAAAAATGATGAAACAGAGCAGACTTGTTCTGAATTTACAACCTTGGTTTGTTGAACAGTCACAGAACATGCTCATGGAACAGTCAGATGGAAAGGAAATCATTGAACGGCCACCTAGCTGTTTCAGCTTTCTTGAGCCACAAACAATTTGCTGTGAATTCGATTTTTTTGTTGTTGCCGTTTTTGTTGACTTTTAAATATGCTTCTTCTTCCTTGGGGTAGGCTATGCTGCTAATTTGAACGCCTTCTTATACTGGGTAAGATTACGTGCCGCTTAGATTCAAATTTGGAAGGAAAAAGAAGAAAATTAAGAGCGAATATGTTTCAAAATGCAGCTTACGTTATGATAAACTAAACGTGAAATAAACACTTACGGCAAGTATTTTGCAGGGGAAGTTCTGGTATGGGTTTTAGTGTTACTAAGCATATATAAACAGCATAACTCAACTACCGAAGGCTGAACCATACTCAACAGGCACGGCACCGTTACAAAAAAAAAAACTCGTAAAGAAATTTATACACTGTCAAATGTTGTCGTCTAGCTTTCATTTCACTTTTTTCTTACGTATTTATACCCCTTTTACTTCTTATACCACAGAGCCAAGACTTCCTCCAGGGGAAAATAGCTACAAAACTGGGAGGGAACTGCACAAGTTAGAAGGGATCAATACGCTTAAAGCAATGCACCAGCTGCGAGAAGAAATAGAGGAGAAGTCGAGGAAGAAAATCAGCCACAAGAGGAACCAGAACAAAATGGGGCTTCGATTTCCACGACTGCTGAACGACATCGTGACAGAAGGCTTCGTCTACATGGTTGTTACCAAGCCCGAGCGTCTCGTTGGGGAAAAGTTGGACGAAAACTTCAATCAAGGGAGGATCACGTCGACTTCCAGGAAAAGAGAAAAAGCTCTTGACTTTTGGTCACGAAGTAACTTTCTGTTTATATAAATCAGGACTTGATGGAGAAAAGTTTGAATCGTGACATTTGCATCCCAATCGCGCCTGATTGGATCTTTGGCTTATTTCAACCAAAAACATCCTCAAGACGGATCTAAAGTTGAACTGAGTAGACAGATGCATTTTTATGGCATTTGTAGTCGAGACGGATCTAGAGTTGGAACTGATTACAGAGATGTCTTTTTATGTCATTTTTAGCCTTCGGCTCAGCTGCCACATAACGACTGTAAATCTATGACCGTCCATCAGCCTGTCCAACTTTTTACACTTCGGGCGGTTCAACCATATCTATGGCAACGAAACTTGACAGGCATTTAAATGACCCGACCCAATGCTCTAAGAATTTTTTTTTCAGACCCGGTCATCCGCGGGGAGGGGGTAGACAGAGGGGGATCCCGGAACTTGTGGAGAACAGGCGACGCGACTCGAGGGTAATGTACAAGGAGATGCTCTAGATGTTCCATTCTAGGTCCAAACCGCATTCGACGAAGGTGGAGGGGGATCTTGGTTGCTCCTGGGTCGTTTTTTCCTGCACAGTCGTTCTCTGCCAAATGCCATACGAGCTCGTAGCTCTTGTATAGCTGTATATTTATAAACCGTCAAAACGTCACAGATTGTGGAAAGTCAAAGGCACAAACCGAGTAGAGAGAAACGTGAAGAACACGAGAGGACCGCCGAAAAGAAATTACGATTCAACTCAGGAGTCTCTTACATTGGACTTATAGTTATTTCGGATCTTCATTCTACCATTTAGCTCAAAACTTTACTGTTCACATTAAAGTAACTATTCACATAAACATACCTCTACTGTACAGCAAGTGGCTACGACTCCTCCAATAAGTGACGTTAAAATTCTTAAAGTAAAACATCAAAAGGAAAACACTAAAAAAACATTACCCTGAGAGTACTGAAACAATCAACGTCACCTACAACACCGAAATCAAGATTTTCTAATTCAAAATTCTAAACCTATGTAAACTCTGAAACCTATCTATTCTACTTTATCCTAATCTAGTATAATTAAATATCAGCCCCATTTGTTTCCAACCTTATCATGACAAACTCTTTCTCATCTTTATGTCAATCCCCAAACAAACAGCAACGAGAAAGAAGTCAAGAACCAGTAGCCTAGATAGCGCCACAGTTATCTTCTACTGTCGACGACCAACTACGGTCGTCACTTCAACTACGGTAGCGCTGTTGCTGTTTTCTCCGAAAACTGTAGTTATAACCCTACAAACCAGTCGGAATAATATCCCTAATTCCCGACGGAAATTTCTTTTCGTGTTGGGATTTCTGTCGACATATATATTACTTTTGTCGATAAAATCGTCATTATTCGAGAATTCAAAAAACCCTCGGAAAATATTCTCAATTCCCGAAGGAATTTTCTTTTCGTTTTGGGATTTCTGTCGGCATCATATTATTTATGTCGATAATGTCGTCATTATTCGAGAAGAAAGACTATAGACAATATTAGGATAATGTAGGTGAATAACTGTAACCCCTGGTTCACACTGCTGCGATTTCGCGAAAAATTCTGCGTCCCACAAATCGTGCGATGAGCGACGCAAAACTTAGCGTTTCGTCGCAGTGTCGGATGCGTTGAAAAATGTCAAGTGATCCGATATATCGCATGCAATTTTTGAGGGAAAAGAAGAAAAAAACAAATATTAGTTAATTTTCAAGACTAAAAGTTGCTCCACCTTGTTCTGGAACAAAAGATTGTAATCCTAGGATGGCTGAACGCAAAATATCTTCTGAATAAACTTGTAATAACCTGTTTTGAACAAGATTACATATAGGGTTTGACTGAAAATTTTCTAATAGTGGGTGGTACTCAGATGGGTAATCTCCCAGCATCTTCAGAGGTTGTTTTCCCAAGGGCTTCTTTGTCCCTTTGCAGAATAATCTCGGTGAAAAAATTCGTTTCCCTTTGCGTCTGCGTGGTGGTGGGAGGGTTTATGCGATTCTGTCGTACGTCGGAAAATCAAAGAAAAATCGTGTCGCATACAACGCACCAGTGTGAACCAAGGGTAAGCGAATCGAACGCAGCTTATTACAGAACAGGACACGCCTTATTTCTACAACTGAGCGCCGCAACCATTCTGTTTATCAAAAGGCGTATTCTCGCCGTTCCCCGAGGACTCCACTTGAGGAGTTCCCGCGTTTTTGTTTGTCCCGGAGACTCACTCCCCGTAGTCTGGCGAGTCCCCACGGACGGGGAATGCTCCGATCATCATCACCATTATCAACAAGGACTCCCTTTCAGATTCAGAGAAGAATCAATTTTTGCTGGTGTGGTTCTATATAAAATTAATTAAAAACAATGAGAATAAAGAAAACCAAAAATAAAGTGGATCCAGACTAATTTCGTCAACTGCGTATTTTTCTTTCGAACAATATCCATTTTGGAAGCATTCCCCGTGTTCTCGCTGTTTTCTGTACGCGGAGTCCGCGTGGAGTGACTCCCTCTATCCTCGCCGTTCCCTTCGATTCCCCGAAGAGTCTTCGGGGAACGGCGAGAATACGCCTCAAGTCTGTGAATCATGTGGTGGTCTAATCTGTACATCAACAAGTAACAAGACCAAAGGTTTCGATGGGATCCCAAAGGGGAATATTTGTTTGTAGATTTTTCCAATACGGACATTCGGGTCTTGCAGATGTTCGGTCTGTAATCGATGATAGCGCGGTGGCGTGGGTAGCGCTGTTTCTAATTTCGGCACGTTATTTGTGTCAAATGAAGCTCGGCCGCGCTCTATGCGGGCTACTATGTCACGCAGAATCCACGCAGTGAAAAGTCGTAACTATTATACCACGGATTTTTTTTTTACCATCTTCGTTACGTTATTCTATTTTCTTGATTCAAGTGAGTACATAAGCAACATGTCAGGTGTAGATACGTGCTTTAAGCATCTGATCGTTCTCCTCTTTACCGATGCCAAGCCCCCAACTGATAACAACGAACAAGGAATCAGCATATACAGAGTTTCAGATGGGAGGAGACAATGACACACTTTTTATAGTTACGCGCCTCAACCAACTCGTCTATCAAGTCTCAAAACCTCATGCCAAACATTAATCTGTACGTCACAAAAATAAACAGCATCTTAACAATCTCCTATTTGCCGGTGTCATTCCTCCAACAACCATCAAGCTGGGGGATTGGTCCATTCACCGAATCAGAGTCCCTTTATTTGAAAAAAAAACCTCACAAATAGAATCCCTGAAGGAAACCGGCCGTTCACTCATGAGGCAAATCCTTGATCCCCGCACAGGAAAGACTCTAATTCTATTATCTTCCCTCCCTGATGAGAATGATTAAAAAGCGTAGAAACCCTTGACACCGAGAGGAAAATATTTTTAACGAGGAAATCAGAACCCGGGCGAAACGACAGTGGCTTTGTTACGGCGAAAAGATAGGCTTCGGGCTCAGCCGAGGGTAAAGATCGAAGCGGTGAAAGATGCAAAAAAAGCAAGGCCAGAGAGTGGAGATCCCGATTCTGCAGTTAGTCTGCAGCCATTGTTAGATCCTCAACACTCTGAAAACCGAAAATGTAGGCACTTCACATTGTCTAGACAATCTTCTTCATTTTATTCTTAAGCATCTTGATCAGCACGGTCAAAGGTTAACTTTCCTAGCATTTGATTTAAAAAAAAAATTGGTCTAGTTAAGATAGATGGGGTAGAAGAAAATAGTATTTCCGTCTGTTCCACAGCCTATATAGGCTGTGGTCTGTTCAGAAACATATCCCAGAAACAGACGTCAACGATCCAGTCGGGCAGCAAAATTCCAGCCGTACCCAAGAAAAGTCAGTGCCAAGATTAACCCTTTGCAATTCATATTAAGAAAGTGACCAAAATCAGATACTCATAGTTGCTGATTTATTTCATCACGGTTCGTTTTTCTAGCTTTAACGCAGTCAACTATACTGTTTAATGCAGTCAACTATGATTCGTAGTCAGCTTGGGCTGAAGGATTATTTAAACATACGCCACTAAGGGGATTCCTTCCAACTTTATTACTCGCTGGATTCCAGCCGTTCCATGCCATTCGTCAGATCATTGAGGCTTTACAACGGAGGGAGGCACTACCGTAAGAAAGTTTTCGAGAAATGGAGAGACATGAAACCAAGACATAGCAACGAGCAATTCATCTAGATGAGCTAATAAAGCCTCAAAACTGTAGTTGAAGGATATTGAGTTTCATAAAAAAGCTGATGAGTTTCTTCTTCCCTCCGAAAAGTCATTCGTCAGATCAGTGAGGCTTGCAAACAGAGCGAGTTACACTATGGACCGTGAAGTTGAGAAAAATAGAAAATCATCACAACAAACAATTTACCTACAAGACCTAAGGAAGCCTGGAAACTGTGGAAAGATGTTGACGAAGGATATCGAGTTTCATAAGAAGTTTCGAAGCTCTTCGTCCCTTTAAAGTCATTCGTAAGACCATTTAGGCTGACAAACGGAGCGAGATACTCTTGTCAGGGAAGTTTAGACAAATGGAAAAACATTAGACCAAGTCCACGACAAGTAGCAATTCATCTCGAAGAGTCAAAGAAGTCATGGGCAAAATTGTAGACGAAGCATATGGAGTTTCCCAAAGAAGTTTTGAAGCCCTTCTTTCCTTCCAAAAGTCATTCTTCACATCAGTGACGCTGGTAAACAAAGCAAGATCCTCTGTTCAAGGAAGTTTAGACGAGTGAAGAACGTTGAAACAAGTCCATGACAAGTAGCAATTCAACTGGAATAGCTAAGGATGTCTTCGACAAAACTGTAGACGAAGCATATGAAGTTTCACAAAGAACTTTCGAAGCTCTTCCTCCCTTCCAAAAGTCATTCTTCAGATCAGTGACGCTGGCAAACAAAACAAGATACTTTGGTCAAAGAAGTTTAGACAAATGGAAGCACATTAAAACAAGTCCATGACAAGTAGCAATTCATCTGGAATAGCTAAGGATGTCTTCGACAAAACTGTAGACGAAGCATATGAAGTTTCACAAGAACTTTCGAAGCTCTTCCTCCCTACAAAAGTCATTCTTCAGATCAGTGACGCTGGCAAACAAAACAAGATACTCTGGTCAAAGAAGTTTAGACGAATGGAAGCACATTAAAACACGTTCATCATCTAGAAGAGCCAAGGAGGCCTGCATGAACTGCAGAAATTTCGAGTTTCGAAAGAATTTTGGTCTACCCTTCCAGAGATCATCAACAACTGGACCGCATGATGTGATTCGCTGCTTCCTCAATGAAGACTAATTCTTTTAAAACTGAATTTGTGGAATGTTTGTTTTTCTTTGTTACTCCGAATTTCAGAACTAGCTGGTCAAAAATAAATTGCTTCGTTACTTACTTAATTAAATCAGCTCATGATACTAAACGGAGAGTCGGCTGAAATTTTATTTCACCATTTCATTTTGCAGAGCCAAAACCACAGCTGACCAATCCGTTTAATATCACCAAACATACTTTCGATCATAGCAACCGAGTGTCTGAAGTGGTTTGGACTCAGTTTCAAAAACACACTTTCCAAAATTTGTTCAGCTATATACTTACATATTTATTTTGTCGACAACTTGGATTTTAAAGCAGAATAAGAAAACTAGAACAAAGTAAACAAATGTGCCAACAAAAAGTGTCATCTTTGCCCAAATCGAGGTCACTATAACTGGATGGCGTTTGGGAGAATTTATGACACATTCTGTAATCCTTACTTCTTGTCCTGCTCCGATGATAACACATTTAGCGCAAAAGGGACCTGAAAACTTTGAAGACAGCCTTTTAAGTCACTGTCCATTCCTGAAATACCTCCTTCGCTTATGTCGCAACCACAAGCTGATTAAAAAATTCGGCGTTCAAGATGTAATCGGGCCATCTCGGGATGATACATGGACTTCTTTCCGACACCCTCCGTCATCCCACCAACCACCTCCATGACGTCTTCCATCAATTCTTCAGACCTGACCCATACCCGCTAGACTGTTCCGCGTGTCTTGCTGCCAAACGCTTGTCGTTAAACAAAAAGAAATTCTTCAGGCAAACTTCAAACGCAGACGACGCCGAAGACCACATAGTGGTTGCCATGCAAAGTGATATTACACAACAAAATGTATTGCATAGGTAATACAGAATTGGTTAAAAGAACCGTCTCCTCACACAAGGAAGACATCGTCCTTAATTTGAGTCCTGAGTCTACGAGGCGCCAGCGCTAGCTGTTGATCGCATTGGCTGGCGTAGGCACAGATTTTGGGCCAGGCACGAGGTTCTAGGCTGTATAACTTGGTACCTGGCTGAGCTTGGGCACGTGCCTAGGCATCTCTGATTGGCTAGGCATGCTTGTGAACGCGGCTGAAAGCACAAATCGCAGTCGATACAGCTTCTATTCAAATATTCTAACACGATAAATATTCCTTCAGCCCAAGCTGACTGCGAATCATATTTGACAGTATATATACATTCTAACACATAAGTCTTTCAAATTCTCGTGGGCTTCTCAAAGTTTATAAGCCCGTCCAGGCTGTTTCCAACCTTGCGCGGCCCCTTGGTTTCGATGAGAAACATGGAAAATCTGCTTAAACGGCATTTCTAACCAATTAGCTCCTCGGAAGCAACAAGTGGAACTCTGATCTACCTTGAAAAGAGCCAAACACGGATAAAACAATAATCAGCGCAGATGTTGGATTAAAATGACATGGGAAGTTCAGAATATCTGTAATGAGAATGGACGGAATGATTAAGGACGTAGAGTGCCACCCTCACGACAGCAGTAATAGTGGCAATATGGGTAAGGCGGGTCCTTTAACGTAGGACGAAGAACAAAGGTCGAACAGAGCTACAATTTTAACAAACTACTACAAATACAACCCCGGTCTCTCCTTCTTCGAAAAAGACCCGCGTGAGAAAAAAAACGTGCTTGCAATAAGATAGTCGAAACTTTCGACAGTGAATCCACAGGGGTATTTTTAACAAAGAATTTCAAGCACAGAAGGAACATAAATCGAATGCACTGACGCACTTAGTATGTATGAACAAGAAAAAAAAATCCGCACTTACCATATCGAATTTGTCCTGGTTCACCATGTGTTGGGCAATGAACTTAATATCCTTAATTGGCTTCTCGAATTCTATCGGATATCTTCTAGTGATACTGCCGTTACTTGCGGCGCTAATTCCACTATAGTTCATTCGAAGCTCCGTCGAGTACACCAGACTAGAACCGTTCAAGTTCCCATTGGCTACGGTTTGAACACTATACTTGGGTAACGGCACTGGAGGGATTTCGAAGTCAGCCTCGCAGTCCCATGGCCCATTAACGGGTAGGAAGGAAATCGCGCTGTTACTCTGGGGTAGCTCTGTGTTCAGGAAATCGATCTCCTCCGGAGGATCGATCTTGGGACGTTCCATGAGCAAAAGTTTGGGCAAACGTTCAAGGAAAACAAATTTCACCCATGGCGCCATCTTGTGAGTGGCGGGGGAACGAAAGTTCACATTGAGCACTGCAATAGTCACAACAACAGAGAGCGAAACGAGGAGCATCGTGAACAACAGGTATTTGCCGAGGAGAGGAACCGAGTTGGAAGTTGGGGGAATAATTTCCACAAGAAGAAGGAAAAATACAGTCAGCGACAGAAGGATATTGACACACAAGGAGACTTTCTCCCCGGAATCGGACGGCAAATAAAACACCAGTATGGATAAGAAGCTGATGCCCAGGCAGGGGATGATGAGGTTTACGGTGTAGAAGAGAGTTTTCCGGCGAATCGTCAGGTAGAAAGTTATATCCGGGTAGATCTCTTCGCAGCAAGTGTAGGACTTCTCCCGCCGCTGGGCAGGAACCTGAAACAAAAATGTATATTACAAATGAATACAATAGAATAGAATATATTTACACAAAAGCCCGAAGGCCATGGAAAAACATTGAAAAAAAACCGCATATTACCAACATGAAAAACAAGAACGAAATGGGAATAATCTATTCAAGAAAAAACAGTTCGCGGTGACGCAGACCGATCCGGAGGAATTTCCCAAACATCCGTATATCTCCAAAATGCTTACTTTCAAACAACCTTATCATCCACTCTTCCCCAAATATTGTTTGTCCGAATACTTCGGCTCTTAACTCATTCAGTTCCCTACACTCATACATAAAATGGCTCGCATTATCATCCACACACCCACACATCGGGCAGAAGTAGGTAACAGTCTTATCGCGAAATTTACCAATATATTTTCTTTTTTCTCCAAATGCTAAACAATCTCCTCGAAAACTTAATAACACCTCTGAATCCTTCCTTTCTAGACCTGCCTCGAAATAAACTTCCTCCCCCCAACTCTCCTTGACCACCGCGTACAGACCCAACGAACCCGAAGCCACCCTCTCCACCTGCCACCTCTGGATCTCCTGGTCCTGGAGTACCAATTGCTAACGATAATCATTTATTTCTAATTTATTTCTTATTTATTTTCAATTTAGGTACCTTGTCCAAAAATGTTTGTTCCACTGTTCGTGTTCGGTTCTTGTTCTAACCGGTCAATACCTTAGGATGAAAGTAAGTCCATTTTGAAAGCATCATTTATTGTAAGCCATTGAGACGTAGAGCGATTTTATTCATGTATTGCCAAAAAAAAGAAGTAATGTAAATACAACTGAGAGACAATAAACAACACACACAACAGAAAAATAATTAAGAGCACAAACGATACGGAGACGGCCATTTGTAAGATTCAACGGTTTTCGCGAAGCACCTCCAGCTTCGCAGTTATGTCGGGAGATTTATATTTTTGAATAATTCGCCGATTCCGAGACGAAAAAGACAAACATAGCGGATATTTGGGCGCCGGTGATCGATCTATCGAAAAAATTTTTACCACATTTACTGGCAAAATTCACGGGTGGCGGGTGGCAAAATTCACGGGTGGCGGGATTCCATATGGTGGGCAAGCTCTAAATAAGGCGACCGTAATGGGTAGCTTAAATCTTGAAAAATATGCAAAATATGGGGAATGGAGACGGATTTCCTGACAAACTGACCAGTGAAAGATTGAAACCTAATCGAAATCCATTTTTCCAATTTCTGGACGTCCTTTCTAGAAACGATACCTAACTTTTCTAAATCTAAAGTATCCAAGCTGTCCACTCTATCGACTTGCAAACGCCCCACTATGATGAGGCCCCGAGTTACGACTTACAAGCAACCATTTCGTTCGACTTGTTCCACAGCCAAGAAAAGAAGTTTCAGGATAATACCCTCTCACTCCCTTAACGCACCATATATACACTTCAGTGCTATTCGAACTAGCTCCCATCGCGGATGCAGGATTCCCCATTCTCCGCTGGCATGCATGTCCGCCATCATAATGCCATAAAACTGCGAGGGGACTAAACGACTTTAACGTGGCTATCAAGCGAAAAAGGGGCGGCTGCAGATCTGGCGGAGACGGTCGGCTGAACGGAGTCACACAATTTTTATTATTATTATTATTTATTTAAATCCTCAAAACTGAAGAAGTTTTGAAAAAGAAAGAACAACATGTCAATCAAACTCACACACACTGACAAAGATAGTATACAGACAAATAATTGACCGTTAAAAACAAATTAGCCTACTAAATCTACAATAAAATACAAAGGAAAAAACAAAATCTGAATAAACAAACTCATCGGGGCGCTTTTTTCTTAACTTCTGATTTTAAAGTTGAACTTGTTTAGTTACCAACGACTGACTTGAGCATTGACTACTGCGAGCACGAAGCACGTGAGCACGAGCACGTGACGTGTGTCACGTCTGACCAGTGGCGAAACTAAGGGGGGGCGTGGGGGGCAGCTGCCCTCCCACGACAATTCTTGTCGGTAAATTGGCGTCGGTCGTCGGTGCGAAGCACCGACGAATGCTTTCCTATTTCCGTTTCTGGTACCGTAAAAGCTCCGTTGATATATCAGGAAACATATTGTCGGTAAAGCGGCAGCGTTTGTCGTGCGCCCACGAAATGTTTTCTCGAGATATCGGCCGAGTTTGTTGTGCGATCAGAAAACCTTTCGTCGGGAAAACGATAGTGCATGTCGGTGCGGATACCGTTTCTGGTACCGACAAGAGCTCTGTCGGTAAATCAGGAAACTTCATACGCGGAAGTCGGCTCCACACCGGCAAACAGTTTTCCTTGCTTCGTCTATTGATTGTTTGTCAGTAAGCTCCCACGAACTACCCACATTCGAGGCGTGTATCCTGCTACTTTACGATGATTAGAAAACGCCTTTTCGGTAATCGGAAGCACTGTTTCTCGTTCCCTTTCTGGAACCGACGAAAGCTCGGTAAAGCCGATGATCTGAAAGCGCTGTCGGTAGATTAAGATCCCTCGTTTCGTTTGCTGGTGACTTTCCGATGCGGTGACCTTAAAAAGTCCGATTGTTCGGACGAAAAATCAAACCGATGATGGGGAACACTCTCCATTTTCTTTTAGACTCGACAACAAACTTGTTGGTAGCCTAAACCAGTAAAAAAAAGCTTATTGGTGAGAAGACTTAGTGGTGACGGCCAGTGACTGTGAGTGCCAGAGTCAGTAAACCTTTTGGGTAAAAGCACCGACAAGCACTTTCTCGTTCTGTTCCTTGTCGGTAAGTCGACCGTACCAGCAAACTTTTCTTAGGTCATTTGTCTGTTTGAACCCACTAACTGCCCTTTTTGGTTGAAGTGCCGTGTCATCGGAAAAAGCCTTGTCGGCAAATCGGGAACGTTGTTTCGTTTATTGGTCTTTTCGTTGTGGTAAACAAACTCGGTAAACAATGAATATGGGAAGCAGTCCACTTTGCTCAGTGACTTATCCACCTCGACAGAAAATTGTACCAAGCCCAGGTCTCAAAATTGCACACTAGGTCACATCACCTTTGTATTGCCCCTACCAAGACCTCCCGGAAACTGCCGACACCGTTGTCGGATGCGGATCATCGGATATCTCTGGGCCTCTGAATGGTACATCGCACTCTATTCGGAGCACTTGCTAGGATTCAAGTTTCATATCAGTCATTCTTTCCTTTTGGTTTGGCGATGCCTGTCGCGGAACTTCGTGGAGTTCCCCTCACCGTGGTTCGAACACAAAAATAGTATATCTGGGGCATTCGCTCCTATCCTACCAGCCATCGATCGGATTGCAATTTCCACATATCACAAGTTCCTGGATTCCTCCCCCCCCCTCCCCAAAAATATTCGGATAGTTTCTGGTCGGGTCATCTGTACAACTGTCAAGTTTCAACGTCCTAGCTTACGAACTAGAAAAGATTGGGTGGGACAAACAGGAGTCAGAGACCGACAGCGGACAGACATTACGATCGTTATATGACATTTAAGAGCCGAAGGTTACACGCTCCGTAAAATTTGCTCACTTAAAGTTTCCAAGTGAAAGACGTTAGTTAAGTAGTTTAGTGCAGTGCCTATCACGACTTTTCTGGTTTGCTAGACTATTGACTGCACGGCATGCTTTTCTATGTGGCCACCACTAATGCCAAGGAGTAACTGGAAAATAAAAAACTTTACTTACAAAAATATCTCAACAGATAGGCCTATATCACAACTGATTATTTCAACGCTTCTGTAATGCGTCAGCGGGGAAGGTGCGCCGTTGCTGCGAAGCGGCAACGGCTCATTTCGTCGGTAAATTGCCAAATCACGTCGGTAAAATCTGGGCTTGCCCCCCCGCGGCTAGTTTCGCCACTGCGTCTGACACATGTTCTTGCCATCGCCACTCGTTCGCGAGCTACGCTGCGGGGGCGAATGAAATAGTGAGCAAAGTCCACCTTGCATTCATAGGGCAGGCTGATTCTCGATTTAGTACTAGAACGAGCTAGCTAGTATGAGAGGTAAGACCTTGGCGAGCTTGTGAAGCATCAGTGAAACTATCTTTTCGGCTATTTGTTGTGTAAAGTATATGTTTACATAACGTCGTTACACCGTGGGTTTTGTATGACTGGCGTCTTGTCGTTCGACTAAGTATTACTATGACAAGCGCCACCTGCAAGTAGAAAGACCCGCTGAAAATGCGTTACTTCGTTGTTCCGCTGTTCTCGAATAATCGATTTTCAAATAGTGGAATTTCCTTGTGATTTATGGTGCTGAATTTTTGTAGTATGCTTTACGAGAAAGATTTATAATTTTTTTTTTGTTCAGATAATAAGCAATCTTCACCAATCTCACCAGTGCCCACTAAAAAGCTGCGTTTGTGTTGAGATTAAAATTTCCCGCGTCATAGTAGAATTTACGCTGTGGGGACGGCTGGAGATATTCTGAGCCTCATAACTAGAGCAGATAGTGGAAAATCAAAAAATCCCTTTGCAGAATCCAAATAATTCAGTGTATCCAATTAAATGACACACAAATAAGTTGGCTTTCCAGTTAAACTTTAAGAGACATAGACAAGACAAACTCTAAAAGCAAATGGACTGTGACCAGCAAACGTATAGAGAGCCCAGCGACAGTCGTTAGCAGGACAATTTATAGCTTAGAGCGTCAGGGCTCACAGCCAAAATGAAACCGTATGACAAGAATGCTATCGCTGGAAGCCAGACATCATTTTTGCTCCCGGGCAAATATATTTTCCACACTTTTTCCAGAAGCGATTAACCCTCCTTCTTAGTCGCAATGGCTCACATTTGTCACGTCAAGCGCGAAGTAGATTATACAGTTGAATTCATTCCCTTTATTTCAGGCGGGACCGGCAAGAAACCGGGCAAGTTATCCGACCGGGTCTCAACATACATTTTCGATGGTTATTGGCCCTCGATTACGTCCTGAAGGAGGGCTGCCGAAGAAGGTGGTCCGAACAGAGCCAAGAAGAGGACAGACCTGGGGAATTACAACATGACATATTAGACTAAGTAGTCGCACGAGTATGTTTTTTTAAATTTATGTTTCGTCCTATGAAGTCGCTAGGTCGGCTGTTCCGTTTAACCCGGCGACAATGGTAGATTTGCCAGTTCTTTTAAATGTCCTGGTCCAGCTGTTTGTGTCGGTATAGAGATAAGAAGACTGCTTTGTAATAGATGGATAGATAGATAGATAGATAGATAGTTTATTGCTATAAGCAGCCCGAGGGCCATGGCACAGATTTAACATACAAAAGAAAAAAGAGAAAACACAAACACTGACATATAATAATACTCGAACATGATTTCCGTTTAAATTGTTTTACTTATTCCAAAAATCTACTTCTATGTTCCATCGCTAGCCTCAAAAATCGCCCCATTTTCTTTATACCGGCAAAACACTCGTCCTTAAAAATTCGTTTTAACCACTCTTCGTCAAATACGCATACATCATACTCTTCTTTTCTCCAGTCACTCAGCTCAATACAATCGCAAAGCATGTGAATCACACTCTCATCCACGCACCCACACATCGGACAGAAGTAAGGACCGAACTTCTGCTTACAATTACCAATATAACGTCTTCTACCCCCAATTGGTAGACAATCTGCCAACAGTTCAATAATTATTTTAACTCATCCCGTCTAAGACCCGCTTTAAACATTATATTCTCACCCCATGTCTCCCTTACCGTAGCATAAAACCCCAAAGATTCCGATTGATCCTTCTGGGCGTGCCAAACCTGTATTACCAAGTAAATGGTACGATCGCATTCTGATGTAGACCGGAAATTTCGACAAGAACAAAATCCTCAGATCAAAGTTACAAAAGCTGGTGTATAATATATGTTGAACAAGAACATATATCCTCTAAGTTTCAAAACAGCGCTGGTGTTCACGCGGTAATTTGGGCAAAACCTGAAATCCGACAGTCAGGATGAAGATATCCGATCAGAATTCCCCTTCGAGACCCCATCGAAACTTTTGGTCTTGTTTACATCGACGTATAACGCGAATTGCAGCGTTTCTTTTTTTGTTCACTTATATGTATACATCCTTTATTGACTGTTACGAAACTGCAAAATATATGCTACGATAGTTTTCAATCAAACCAACCTCTCTCTCCCTGGCGACTCCTGAAATACCACAAGGGAAATAATCCTTTGGGCATTACGTCGAAGCTGCCTTGAACAGAAGAAACCTACTTAGCCAACTTCGAACCTCCTGCGGGAACAAGTATTCCTTCAGCAAAAGCTGACTCCCGAAAAAAGTTCCTGACATCCCAAAGTAGCCTTCGAAAAAAGGACTTGAATCCTCTTTCCAAGAAATAACTTGCAAGGAAAAGCCTGTGACAAGGAAAATATCCTCTAAAAAAAAACGAATTCAGCAAAAATCCGTTTTGCGGGAATTCTCTCTAAGGACCCATCGTGCTTGTTCTGCCTTTTACATTGTCCATATAAGCTCCCTTACAGAATTATAAGCTTCAGAAATCCCCGCTCTTCGCCGTTGGTTTGTTTTGCGCCTCCGACTTTTAGCGGTTTTTCGGCTGAGCTGAGTTTGCTGGTCAAATAACGCAAGTTCGCCGTCTATTCAAAGGTCCACCGACAACTCGTCCAAGAACAAGAGAAAGATAAAAGGAAGCCTCAAAATTTTGCTTTTCATTTTTGCCAGGCTTGGTCTCTAGCCCAACAGGTCGATCGTGTGATACATTTCCTGACAAATTCGGACTCCTTTTCCTTTGCATGACTTTTCAAATTTTTTACCCACGGCGCGCCCAGTTTTCAAATATTTCGCGTCGAACCTTCGCCGTTCCCCGAGGACTCCACTTGAAGAGTCCACGCGATTTTGTTTGTCCCGGGGACTCACACTCCATATTCTCGCGAGTCCCAAGGACGGGAAATGCTCCGATTATCATCATCATCATAAAAAAGGACTCCCTTTTAGATTCGGAGGGGAATCAATCTTTGCTGGTGTTGGTGCAATGTAAAATTAATTAAAAACAATCAGGATAAACAAAACCAAAAATAAAGTGGATCCAGATAAATTTCGCCAACTGCATATTGTTTGTTCGAACAAAACCAATTTAGAAGCATTCCCCGTGTTCTCGCTATTTTCCGTCCGCGGAGTCCGCGTGGAGTGACTCCCTCTATTCTCGCCGTTCCCTTCGATTCCCCGAGGAGTCCTCGGGGAACGACGAGCTTCGGAAAGCGGAAGTCCTGACAGAGTGCTAACAAGAAAGCGCTAACATGAACATCGTCAGTTTCAGGAGCAAATACTGGTATGTTCCAAAACGATGAATATGAACCTTTTTATCGTGAACAGATCCTTTCAGTAAAATTAGCTTTAACAGTCTGTCGGGTCTCATCCAGTTATCTGACTCGTCGGAAAGCAAAAAGTCTTGAACCACCAGCTTCAGGGGCAAACATTTACATTTTCGAAAGCGATATATATGTGCCATTTTATCGTGCGAAGATCATTTCTAGCAAAAACAATGCGTTTATGGTCTGTCAGGTCTTATTTGACCCGTTAGGAAGACGGGAAGTCTTGAATCGTCAATTTTAGGGGCGCAAAAATGGTATTTTCTTACTGAAAATACCATTTCTTTGCCCCTAAAATTAAACATTTGTAAATGTATAAACATTTGAACCATTTTATCGTGAACAGATCCTTTCTAGTAAAAAAAAAGCTTTAATAGTCGTGTCAGGTTTTATCTGACTCGTCGGAAAGCGGGAAGTCATGAATCGCCAGTTTTAGGGGCATAAATTGGTATGTTCGGAAAAGACATATGAATCTTCCTATCGTGAACAAATTCTTTCTGGTGAAAAAAAAAGCTTTAATGGTCTGTCAGATCTTATCTGACCGTTCGGTAAGCGGGAAGTCCTGAATTGCCACCAGTTTCAGGGGCAAATACTGTTATTCTCGAAAACGATATCTATGAACTGTTCAATCGTGAAAAGACCATTTCTTGTAAAAATTGTGCTTTAACGATCTGTCAGGTCGTATCTGACCCATCGCATTCAGGTCACGCTGTACCGGCCATATTCTTGGGAAGGAAGAGATGAATTTTTTTGCACTCTGCTCTCCTGTCACGCCGACTATTGGTTGTCACCTTGTGCTCTGAATTTGATCTAGTGGACTATTTTCTTCAGAATCTTCCCGATCAAAAGAAACAACTATCGAGACACGATTTAACTGTCAAACGGCATAGGACTCGGTGAGAAAGCTGTTGTGATATCAAATCTCAAGTGAATCTCAGAAAGAGGCGAGATTCGTTGATTTAATTACACGTACTTAAGTAAATTTATTCGTATTATTTTGTGTTTCTTTGAGTGTGTTGCTTCTGGCCGGAGATTTGAGTAACAAGAGCTGTAAGCTCATATGGCACTTGCATGGGTTGAGATGTAGTGTTTGATCAAAAGTACTTTTAAGGTTACCTTTGCGGTTCAGATGCGCACTTTAAGGGAGCTAAAGAAAAAGTATTTTGATTTAGAACTTGGCTGTAATGATACGCACTTTATAGGCGCTAGAAATTCGTCTGTAAGAAAAACTATTGAGACAAAACGATCACAGGCCCTTAGGGATATTGATATATACCGTTTGGTAAAAAGTTTTTTTTTTCACTTTTCGGTTAAAATGTGCACTTTAAGGGTGATAAAATAAAATTTTAAGCAAAACCCTTGTGGCACAAATGATCATGGGTTGAGATGTATCGTTTGATAAAAAAAGTAGTTTTCGACCTTGCGATTCAGATGCACACTTTAAGGGAGCTAGAACTTCATTTGTAAGCAAAACCCTTGAGGCAAAAATGATAATGGGCTCATGGGGATCATGAAAATGTATAATTTGCTTAAAAGTATTTTTCTAAATTTACGGTCAAGGTTGGTGCTTTAAGGAATGTCGGATTTGGAAAGTGGCGATTTCTGAGCCAATCTTGTCAAATCTCTAATATTCCAGCCCAGTTCCATCGTCCTAGCACATCTGGAAGTACCTTAAATCGCGATCACCGGAATTTCTGGACCCCCCCCCCTCAAACTCCCCTACAGTCGCCGGAGCCAATCCGGTTCTGTAAGTGATTTATCCAGAGCATCCCTTTATTATTCCCACAAAGTTCCATCCCGATCTCCCCAGTCTGAGCCGGTCACGTATTCTCCCCCCCCCGTTGTTGTCGAATCCGGTCCGGACATGACAACGATCACCAGAGACATGTCCTCTGATCAATTATCAAATTTCACTCAAATCCGATCAACCGTTCAAAAGTTACGCATGACTCAATATTCCGGATTCCCCCTCCCGCTACTCCCCCACGACTATCGAATCATGTAAATTTTTATTTATAAGTCAGTTTGATCGGGTCCCTGATTCGCCTCCCAAGTTTCGTCGTAAAAATCCCCGAAACCGCCATTACCGGAATTCCGGGAAACTCCCCTCCGCCCCCTCCCCCTAGTGTCCGGATCCAGTCCAAATGTACAAACGATTTATCTGGAGCAGATGCTTGTTCTTCCCAGCAGTTTCACTCCGATCCTTCCATTCTAACCATTTCTCGAGATTTCCGGTCTCCCCCCCCAAACTCCCCCATAGCTGTTGAATCCGGTCCGGGCTTCAAATGGGACATCAGAATTCAGAGGTATGCCTTTTATTCAGTTATTAAGTTTCATTCCAATCCGATCACCCGTTCGAAACTTACACACTACTCCAGATTTCCGGATTCCCCAGCCCTCCACTCCCCCCCAGGTGGTCGGATTGGGAAACTGATTATTTCCAGGTTAGCCCGGTCGGGTCCCTGATGCCCCTGCCAAGTTTCATCGTCCTAGCACATCTGGAAGTACCCCAACTCGAAAAAGTGTGACAAAAACTACTTAATTTTCAGAATTCCCCGGCCCACCACTCCCCCCCAGATGGTCGGATCGGGAAACTGATTATTTACAGGTTAGTTTGGTCGGGTCCCTGATTTTCCCGCCAAGTTTCATCGTCCTAACACATCTGGAAGTACCCTAACTCGAACATGTGGGACAAAAAAATTCGGACAGACAGACCGACCGACAGACGGAATTGCGATCGGTATATGGCACTTGAGCCAGAGGCTGCAAGTGCCATAAAAAGATGAAGAACCGATCGAGTTAATGTGCATTTTCTGCCCCTAGCTCCCCCCTAGGCCCCTAGATGATAATTGCACCTTGATTTACAAGGCCCTGTGCTCTCCTGTACTCCTGCCTCCTACGACTAAGTTTATCCTGAATTTTGCGCCATTTCCCTGCCTCACTTGCCTAAATTTGTATGCAACCTCTCGACCTACGGAGCTTCTGACATTCCAATCTCTACCTCGCCCGCTCGAGTTCCTGACCGGACGCTTAAAGCAGGCATATAAAAATGGTAGTTTTGTCTCAAACATTATAACTATAATCCCTACAGCCTAAACCAATGTTCAGAATCACAAGAAAGACTACCACGCAATTAGATTGTTAGAAGATACTTGCGAAATTTCAGTTATTCTAAGAAATTACGATCGGAATAAATTCAGTAACTAATCAGCCCTCAACTTGGCTTCAACAAACAAAATCCGTCACTAAAGCTACGTAGTGACATCAAGTACGTTATAAAATCAAATATGTCTCTCGCAAACAGATAGTAAAACCAATACATTTTTCACTAATTTTCTCTTCACTGACGATCCTTTTTCCAACAGCTTTCACAAGATTTGAATTAACTTCGTAGAGTTAAGCGGTGGGATTTTAAGTCGCCACGCGTCTTTGCCCTCGGAAGCTAAACCAAGTTATTAGCGTCAACTGCAAGACGAAGTGAAGAGTTGTGAGCGTCAATTGCAAGACAAAGTGAATAGTTATTAACGGCAACTGCAAGTTACACAATATAATTCACTAAATTGCCACAGCAGATTTGTCTAAAATGTGTAGGTTAAAAAAGCAAGACAAAAAAATACTTCCAAGATCATAAGAAAAATAAACAATTAGATTTCACAATTTTATACACTGAAATTACAGAAATATTCTCTGAGGGACTGAGCCAAGTTTTCTTTGCGTTTTTTCTCAAGATCAAACAGCAGCCCTTCATCAAAAGGAAAAAATCAAGAAACAAAAGGCTTGCGATTGTTCTGGGCAGGTAAACAGAATGTTTATGTTTCGAAGGGTGCTACAAAACGCTGGCTATTTCTACAAGCAACAAGACGGGAATGAGCTGCAAAACCGGGTTTTGAGAACTACAGGTCTCAGCGTCTACTCTTCGAAGAAGTATCATGATGAAAGTTTAATAGCCAACTGGCCATAAAAAATACATGTATCTTATACATGGTGAAAACAATAAAATTTACATCTCCCGATGTTTAATCATAATAAGCCTTCTAAATCCTGATCCGATCATCGACTTCAGATTCTTACAAACCCGCCCTCTGTGGCTTGTCTCGGAAGGCGAGACCAGATTCCAGTATCCTAAGTAGGATAAGTTCCAAGCAAGCAAGACGTTTACAAGCTCTTGTTTATATCTCAAAAATTGGAAGTTTTGTCATTATTAATCGACAAGTCATTAAGGATGGAAATAACAAACCCTCGGCTTCAAGAACCCTATGCAGGCGATCAGAAAAGAGGTTAAAAACTCCACAGTTTGGACATTTTCGGTCATATGTTTATGGCACTTTCATTAAAGGGAAATGTTGAGTTTAACGAAAACGAGAACAGGGTTGGTTTTGAGGACCCCTCTTACTTTACAATGTTTCCACCCCTGACGAATTACGTGGTGTATTAACCTCTGAAATCTCCCTCTTTAAAAAATCCTAGTGGGTCACTTTGTTTGAATTCCTTGCTTTTGTGTGCTAGCAGAGATTTTCCAGGGTTGCCAGACAATAACTTAAGTTTTGTCTTGAGACGTAAGCGAAAAGGCGCTGGCAGACCTGACACTACCAGTGGGACGGCTGTGCTTTCGCTAGTGAATTCTCAGCATTTAACCACGGAATGTATTTTTTCTACATTTACCAGGAGAAAAAAAAGTATTTTTGCGCGAAGCCCGGCTAGAGTCAGCAAGCGCTAACAAGAGCATCACAAATTTCATGAGAAAAGTATGAGATTTTTGAAATACTTTTCTGTTCACCAGTGCGAACAGCCCCTGTCCCCTTTGCGGGGAAGGTGAGGATGACCTAGCCCACTTGGTTGCACGGTGTCGCCAACTCTCTAAGTTAAGGGAATCTTGCTTGGGGGAAAGGGAGATACTGTTTCCCGATACCTTGAAGAGCACATCGCCAACAGCAATTAGCGCGTTACGCAGATTTGTAGTGAGCAGTATTAAATTAAAAGTTGACAGGGCGAGTGTAGTTTAGATTATGCAGTGTGCTGTAAGAATTTATTATAAAGATTTATATTTTGTTGTTTTGTATATGGCCCTAAGGCTTTAAATACATTATTATTATTATATTACTTTTCTTACAATTTAACCACGGTGCGCATTTTTTCTAAATTTATCAGGAAAAAACACAAGTATCTTTGCGCGAAGCCCGGCTAGACTCGGAAGGCGCTAACAAGAGAATCCCAGATTCCACGGGCAAGTATGAGTCTTTTTGAAAAGCAATATTTCCGGACCATTTCATCGTGAACAAGACCAAAGGTTCCGATGGGATCCCAAAACTTCGATATTTGATCCAGACAATTAGGTTTCGTCTTCGTCAGATCCGGTCTTCGCCAGACTCCATGAACATTCATACTCTTAAAATTTAGAAACATATTAAGGCCAAACAGCTAATCATTAAGGAAACCAAGTTCTGATATGGATTCAGCTTGAGTGTTTATCCCTTTAAGTCGAATGAAACGATCCTGGCTTACTTCTGCGAATTTTCCGGTTTCTGGCGGAATTCCAGAACTACTTGTCCGACGAAAAACTAAAGCTCAAAAACGAATTCAGCGTATCTAGTTACCCCTATTTCCAACATCTAATCAACTTCAATTAAAAATTTAACTTATAACAAATTTTCCGGTTTCAACCGGATTCCGGACGAACTATATGTCAGGCAAAAAAATGATTGTCATATACGGATTCAGCATCTCGTCTTACCCCTAAATCGGACATCTAATCAACTTCAAATAAAACTTTTACTTTTAACAAACTTTCCGGTTTTGGCCGGATTCCGGGCTAACTACTTGTCTGGCGAAAAAACGGTTTTCATATTCGTGTTCAGCATGCCTTCTTACCCTTAGGGGAGAAGGGCCCACGTTCGGCACTTTTTTGGACTAGGATTTTTGCAGGGCACATTTCCGCATGTTTTTGGAGTTTAGCGATACAATGTTGTTTGCTCATGTCTTGCCTAGCTTAGGAAAAAAAAGATTCTTCCGATTCTATCCAGCTGTGAGCAAACGAGGTTTTCCTGAAGCTGGTCAAAAGTGCCGAACCTTCCCCACCCCTGTCCACGTTCGGCATTCAATGGTCCAGGTTCGGCATGTCATTATTTCGGTACTAAGGCCAATGGCGAACTATCTTTCAAGTGGTCTTGTAGTGTCTATTACTGTGAAAATGAAGCTTGTACTTTGGAAAGTAAAAAAAAAGTTGTGTCGGACATTGCCGAAGTCACGCTAAAGACTAGTTTTACGAACATTATATTACACTGTATCCGCACTAAAAACAAGCTGTTTATTTTTTATTCCCGCTAAAGGATGAAATGCAAACCTAGAACGTGAAAATATCATGTAACCGATGCACATTAATGTTATGCTATTCCAGCATGTGGGGCCCACGTTCGGCAGGGGAGGATTGCATGGAGAACTGCATGCCGAACGAGAGCCTGGATTAGGTGCCGAACCTGGGATTCACGCCACCTTTTGGACGAAAATTAATTTCGGACGAAGATAAAAGATGCCGTTGATCTCGACAACGAAACGCACGAGATCAAGCCTATCCGAATTCGACACCGTTCACAGTTTTTTACTTCTTCAAACATTTCATGTCGACTTTTCAACTTTTTGTGGATCCAAAAATGTTCGATTTAAAGGCTTAAAACAACTTGTGTCAACAAAAATTTCGAAACTGAACAGAGAGCATCGAAGTTACAATCAAAACATCCGGAACAACTGTGACAACGTCCGAGCCGTACTTTCGGAATTTTTCGAAATATGGCTCGCCTTTGAAATAAAAAAGACGAACGTGGGCCCTGCCGATCGTGGCCCCTTCTCCCCTATATCGAACGTCTAATCAACTTCAAATAAGACTTCCACTTTTAACAAACTTTCCGGTTTTAGCCGAATTCCGGGCGAACTACTTGTCCGGCAAGAAAATGGTTTTCATATTCGTGTTCAGCATGCCTTCTTACCCCTAAATCAAACATCTAATCAACTTCAAACAAAACTTTTACTTTTAACAAACTTTCCGGTTTTGGCCGGATTCCGGACGAACTACTTGTCAGGCGAGAAAATAGTTTTCATATTCGTATTCAGCGTGTCTTCTTACCCCATAATCGACTATCATATTAGCTGTTTAAAAATATTTTACTTGCCCCTTAATTTGAACCCCCTCCCCCACCCCTAAATGTAAAGCTACAGGGCCCATCTACGAACTCGACCTTACTCTTGACCCAAAGAATGCTCACACCAAGTTTCATCAAAATATCCATTCCCTTCGAGAGTTATCGTGCTCACAGACAGACGGACGGACGGACGGACAGACGGACGGACGGACGGACAGACGGACTACTTTTGCGATGTCATAGGTATCCCTCCACTTACGTTTTGGGATCCCAAAAAGCTATTTATAGTAAGAGGTGTTCTTTGAACAGACAGAGCGAACCGTTATGCCAACTTTAAACCAGAGCTATTGCTCTATTGCATACCAGAAAATCTGAATCCAAGACAAGTCAGAGACCTTTAAAAAGGCGTCTCGAGACGAGTCCAGAGTCTGAGCCCAAAGCTCTGGCGGACGGACAGCTCCGTGAAAGACGAGTCCGAGTCCTTGAAAAAGACGTCTCGAGACAAGTCCAGAGTCCGGGTCCACCAGCTCTGCTTTAAACGCTCCCGGGATTACTTCGCTCACACAGTCTCTTCTCCACTTCAAGAAAACAAAATCCCGTCTTCACAGTTCGAAGATAGCTCTTCAGACAAGGTTCTTTTATGAAGTGGGACATATTCAGCATTATAGCCCCTTCCATCTGCGTTATGTTACTCCCGGCAGTTCAAGGATCCTTTTCAACTCTACTGTAATTAGAAACAACACCCCCTGACTTGTTAATTAAAATTCTCATTAACTAAAGCTAAGATTGTCAGCGATGATGTTCTTTGAAAGGCGATGAATGTCTAGCGTTTTTTAAAGTGATTTGATTTTCGCTTCAGTCCAGACGTTTGGTTTTCCCGGCCAGATCGATTTATGTGAACGTTGCGGCTGACAAAGGGTCGTGAAGGAAAAAATCGCAGAAAGAGTCCGACACGAATACGGAAAAGTGGGTGATTTGAAGGCTAGGGAAGTAAAAATAACATGAGTTGATGAGAGGCTCACTGGAAGACCTCGTGTGCAATGGCAGGCGACCTTGTACCCTGGATTGGTAGACAGATGTGTTTGATTGTTCTATGACTTGGTATGATACAAAACTGGAGCTTTTTGTTGAAATACCACTTCCGGTGATAATTTATACAACACAAGACCAGATTCGTCCTTTTGGCCGGATTCGAATCCGGATTCAAATCTTCTGCGTGTCAGGTTGGATTCGGATTCGGACTCAGATTCCGAACCCTCAATCTTACGAATCCACTCAGATTTCTAGTCTTCATCCTTTCAGTTTCCGTTTTTCCCAATTTTTACGTGCGCTTATGCAATCCAACTTTTTCGTCTCTACCACTACCATCTCCACCACAACAATGCTAATTTTGCGGAGAATCAGTTTGGTTTTCAGTCTGGCATTGGGTGCCAGCACGCTCACCGTGCTCTTGCTTTCCTTCTTAAAAATGCTTCGGCTAAAGGGTATGGTCTTCATATTTGTGCTCTTGATCTTTCTAAGGCTTTCGATAGTGTTGTACATGGTCAGGCTCTTTTACTCTCTTTATAGTCACGGTATTAACCTTTCCTTTATTTTTCTTCTAAAGTTTTGGTATGGTAATTCGTATCTTCGAATTAAAACTAATGGTGTACTTTCATCTTCCAATGTTCTTGTTCGTCGGGGCGTACGGCAGGGTGGAGTGTTATCTCCTAGTATTTTCAAATTTAGTTTTTCTGGTATTCTTGAGAATGTTTCTTATATGTATTTTGTTGGTTTGAGTGATATCTCCTACCTTGCTTATGCAGATAACATTCTTCTAATTAGTCGGTCTAAACTCAGTCTTTCGCGGATGGTTCAAAAAGTTTCTTCTTCTTTCAATGGGATTAATCTTTCTCTTAATGTTGATAAATGTGAGTATCTCGCTCCTCTACTAGACCTCTAAGTCCTCAAAACTTCTCTATCCCTCATGTAGGTTCGATCCGGTGGTAGGGTATTACACTTACAAAAAATCGTAAAACTCTTCGGGAGCGTGCTGTCCGAGATTAATATTTTTAATCTTTATTAGTGTTTATATTTGTATATACTGAAGATTTCGACAAATTTGGCTTTTACCATAATAGTTCGGAAAGAATAAAAGTGACATCTATATCTATCTATCTAGAGTGAGAATCCAGATCGGTTATAAAATTGTAGCCAATCGAGGGAAATACAATCGTAATGCCCTTGGTAAGATTTATTCTACTTTTTCCGATCATTCTGTTCTTTACGTTTCTGGGCTTTACCCTATATTTAGGAAAAAAGACATTAGCGATATTCGATCTTCATATTTCCGCTTCTGTAAATTTTCTTCTCTATCTTCCTCTGTGGTATAGGAATCGAAAGATAGTAAAAAACTTTTGTCTTCCGAATATTACTGAGAAGCTGACTGATCTGCACGATAGGCTTTCAGAAACGGCGTATCGGCGTTTGTCGCCTCACCACGGTTTGATCCGTTTGTTTTATTAATGTTATTGTAGACTTTCATTTTTGTTTCACGTCCTTCCCGTTTTTTCTTCAAGTGTATACTCCACTATTTTTTTATGTAAGTGGGTAATAAATAAATATTATTATTGAAGATAAAGTGAAGTTACCGTTTTGTAAAAGTAAATATCTCCGGTTGAGCGACAAGGAGCTATAAGAAGGGACTGAGATATTTTTCGAGCTATGTCGAGCTTGGTCAAGGTTTGTAGACGGATATCGGGGCTACGAATATCGGGCTATTAAGGGGTGGGGAAGGGGTTTCAAATAAAGTTGCGAACAACATATTTGCTTCAAGCTAATTAGATAGTCGATTCAAAGGTGCGGAGACATGCTGAATCCATTTTGAAAACTTTAGCTTGCTTGCCGGACAATTAGCTCACACGGATT
Source organism: Branchinecta lindahli (assembly GCA_023053555.1). Classification (NCBI taxonomy): domain Eukaryota; kingdom Metazoa; phylum Arthropoda; class Branchiopoda; order Anostraca; family Branchinectidae; genus Branchinecta; species Branchinecta lindahli. The sequence goes on from JAKZAO010000003.1 coordinate 14,234,464, forward strand.
CCGGCCCAAGCCAGAAATTCTGTAGAAGTAAATTAATTCTGACACCAATGAGATCTTCGGTTTGGGGTTGGCGTAAGAACCGCGTGCCGAATCCATGTCTGTTCTTTGTTTTCTCAGGGGTTCAGTAATTTTGCCCTAGGCCTAACCAGCGAGAAAGAGCTTAAAAATATAGGGATATAAAAGTCTTTTTTAAGTAGTTAGAAGGTTGGTATACTATGGGAATAATATTTATTCTCGCCTCGAATGGAAAGTCTGGTCGAAATCTAGCCAAAGCCAGAAGTTAACGAAAAGTAATTTGATATTCTATTCGGTGAAAAGCATTACATCACGGATCTCGCTAAGTGGTCTTTAAGGATTATACTACAAGTTTCTGGGTTCTTAAAACCCCACTATCTACATAATAAGGAAGTCCAAAATATATTCCGCTTTGGGATCCAATCGAAACCTTTGGTCTTCTTATGCTTGAAAGATGCCCTGTAAAGGAAAATCATCGTTTCACAGAGGAAAGACGAGTGGAAATCATTTGTGGGAGTTCTCAGAGAGAGATATATTATTCAGGAAGGTAGAAAATGTTATATGAGTCACCCAAGGAAGTACTGACCTTTCCTAGGGGATAGCCGAAATGATAATACAAACACAGCTACCATGTTTATATGAATCGTAAACTAAACCCAGCGAAATTTGTACAGATAATACATATACAAAAATAAATTTTCTTGTCTCGTCATTTTGGCGGAATAAAAACCTTTCATTTCATTCAAATAATAAAAAACAAATTACCAGTTCACTCCATACACCACAAATCATATATCTGCAAAAAATAAATGTTCCTTGAGTGGTGGTTTGAATGCAAAAAGACCATTCTTACTCTTCAGAAATGACCAAAACACTCCATTTGACTATCTGTCCTATGGTAGGTGGCCACAGAACTGGGACCGAACAATATCGTTTGATCTTCAGCAGTCCCGAATAATAATCATTTCGTGACCAATCCCAAATGGAAACTGGTCTGTTATATACCTGCAGAATTTGTAACCAAGCCACCACGTTTCATTCAATCTTTATGTATTAGATATTCAAACCTGGTCTTAAACCAACGTGGGATTTGATAATATTTCTGTTTCTTTGGTAAAGAGAGACCAAATTCTTTTGTTCCTGTTTTGTAAACAAAATTCTGTTTCTTTCCGCCGCGGTCTCTGAACAAGGAAAAACTCTAATATCTTATCTGAATGCGGACCCGCAAAAAAAACCGACTCCTCTTTGTTGCGGAAAGAATTTCATGAGAGAATTCTACTTTGGTCGAGAGTTGGATCACAACGGAAAAAAAAAGCTGGGAACCTGCATTGTTTACACAGTGTTGCCATGCTGACAAAAATGAATCGCTAAGTGTCTTCAAAATTAAGAAAAACGCCGACATTTCGGAAAACGTGGTGATTTTTGTCGCATTTTAAATTGAAAAGAGTAACATTGTGACATTAACAGGACAAAATCACCGAATTTGGTGACAGGTCATCCCTCGTGACAACCCCTTCCACTCCTCCCACGATGGTCGGATCGGGGAAGTGACTACTTCCACGTCAACGTAGTCGGGTCCCTGATGTGCTTGCTAAGTTCCATTGCCCTAGAACATCCGGAAGTACCTTAACCAGAATTCCGGACCCTCTCGAACTCCCCCGACAGTGCCCGGATCCGGTCCGCTTCTGTAAGTTATGCAATTCCCACCAAGTCGCGTTTCAGTCCCTCCACTCTGAGCGTGTCATGAGATTTTCGATGCCCCCCCCCCACTCAAGCTCCACCCACATTTATCGGATCCGGTCTGGACTTGAAACGAGACATCTGAGACGCGCGCACTTTCCAAATATAAAATTTCTGTAAAATTTCTTTCAGACAATTTGTCAATCTGGACGGGTCCCTACCTAATACGAATACTAATAAGGTTTTCTCCTCCAAGCACATCTGGAAGTACCCTAACTTACCGCATGAAAGGACCGACCGACGAAAAGGCGATCAGTAGATGTCACTTGAGCTGAAGGCTGCAAATGCCATAAAAATCGACCAATCGGATACGATATTTTTTACATCCGTTTTCAATCCCCTATCAGCTGGTTTCAGGGTTGCTATAAACAAACGCTCCCCTACACGTGGAAAACTATAAGCATATACTGCACACATCTTTGCGCCGTCTTCAAATTACGGCCGGATTTACCATAATCTTCTAGCCAAACAAAACGCATTGAATTAGCATATAAAGGATTCAATCTCGCTATATAGCATTTATTCAGCCAGCGGCATTTTCCGGAAAGCCACGTCATCTCGAGCGCTCGACTAAGACGAATCGTAAAAATTAACTTGTATCTGAAGAGCGGAGAATCCTTTCGTTTCAAGAAGACAGACTGTATGGGAAAGCTTCACTGAGAAAGTCATTTGAAGAACACAACGAAATGCTAGCCCTTTGAGGCCCAGTACCAAGAATGGATCAGACAGAACGATCGAAGTACGGTTGAAGCGTTGGGTTTTTCCCACCCTAAAATTTGATAAGCAGACGTTGATATACTTATGACGGTTCCAAACCTTTTGGAAATATTTTCATACTGTTTCTTCTTCCTTCCATTTAAGGGATCCACTAAAAGGAGGAAGGGAAGGGAACACGAGAAAAGCAGGAAGACATACTAAAACCAGGAAGGGCATACTAAGGTTCCGAATTTCTTCTTCTCTTCTTCTTTTTGATCGAGTATGTTTTATTGACAAAGTCGACAGATGCCTTCAAACGCCGTCTCGACACCGAGTGGAGGTACAAACCACGGAAGTTTGACTGGAAAGCACTAGATTCTTCTACAGTTCCACCAGAATTAACCAACCGGACATGCAACAGTCATCACGAGGGGTGTTCAACAGGATGGAAAACCCTTATTTGACTCCAAAAGGTATTTAAATCAGAAAAGACCTTTAATAACCAAGGTTTCCAGGTTCTTTAAAACCATGCTGAACTCCAGAAACAAATACATAAGCTTTCCTTCGTGATCTTCTCAGAAACTCATATTGGCTTAATGGACAAATTTGGTAAGACATGAAGCAGCTCGGCAAAAATCGGAACTGCGTAGCTTAGATGACACAAAGTATGAGGTAAAGTCATATCCTAAGATAAAAGAAACTTACCGCCATGATATCCCATTCTGTGCTGAGGTAGTAGTCTCTGAGATCCAGTCCATACTGTACTGTGTCGTTCTCATCGTACATTTCCCACTTTGTATGCTGCAGATCGACCTGTTTAATGAAGAATCTTACATGAATGAACAGGATCAATCAATAGATTAGCCAAATAGCTTACGGCTAGAAAACGCAGTCGAAGTAATACGAATATTTACACGTGACACTATAACACAAGCTCTCACTAGAAAAGATCTTCCCACGATGAACTGGTTCAAAATTTCATAATTTTTATTACTTGCCCAGTAAAATTTGTGATTTTCTTGTTGGCACTTGTCGGCTCTATCCAGACTTCCCGCTCTCTGAGGCGGAGACTGGACGCAAAAATACTTGAAAAATGTGCGCGTCGTGCTTGAAACTTGAAAACCATACGAAATAAGATGACTCCGAAACACTAGATAGACCTGTCGGAATACCAAGCCATGAATTTTTGTATTTGTAATTGGATAATTATTAGTTGACTTATAAGGTCCGGACTTCTCGTGCTTTGCGCCCTGCCGGATTTGTGTAATTTTTATTTTTGTAGAAGTATATCAACAAATGATGAACCCTCAAAAAAAATGGACAACATACTTTGAAGCTTTTCGTGCACTAATTTTTGAAAAATCTATCAGCGGACCTTGAAGATTTTGGCAAAGTTTGCGCTCTGTGACTGACAAACTCGGCTCAGCCGAAAAATCTCTAATAAGTCTTAGAGGTAAAATGAAAGTGGCGAAGGGCGGGGATTTCTCTAACTTATAATTCCATAGCAGAGCTAGGAATAACAGAAAAGACAGAATATGTAAAAGGGGTCATTTAACAAAAGGAACAACACATTAACTCACAAAAAACATCCCAAATAAATGCCGGAATCTTTTTTTGTTAAACTGAGTTTTTTAAAATTCGCAGGATGTGGTAACAGGTGACTGCCAGTGCCAGTGTAAAACTCTTTTTCTTTCAAAATATTCGAAAGTGTTTTCCGTGGTTATATACTTAATTCAGGAAGTCCCAGTTCACTGACAGCCTCTTTAAATGTGATGTCGTAGTTTCCAAGGATGATCCTAGCTCCTTTCGGACATTTTTTCAAGGGGATTTGAGAGCTCAGCAGAAAGAGAAGTTTCTTTTTCTTTTTCGAAAGTCTAATACAGTTACGGTTAATGATTGTAAAATCATTTGTAAAAAAAGCAGGGATCCTGCCTCAGAACAGGGATCCTGACTTAAGGAAGAAGAAGAAGAAAACCAAAAGAAGAATGATCCTGACTTTCTCGTTTTCCTGCGCGGTAATATGGCAATTTCTATAATAAATAAAAATAAACTTAAAGCCGGTTTCCTTCTAACGTAAGGATAGGGCACTGTTCTATTGAACTCGTTATGATCGTCAAAAGAATTTTTAAGATTATAGTGTTTTTAAAAGGTCTGTTGTTTCATATCTATAACAAAATGCGTACGTATAGTTCTTGTGGCTTTCTCTTTGTAATGTACTCACTGATTTTGGAGGAATAAAATAAAGGTGAACGCTAATCCGATGTGTGGATAGGATAGGATAGGATAGTTTATCCACAAAATAATTGTTGTATTACTTTACGCAACAGTAAATTGTCTGGCGGAGCTACACTGGGTCATTTGAGCTTGCATGAAGCTACTGGCCGGACAAAAGGCCTTTCAGATAAACTACGCAGTTATTTTGTGGATAAACTATCATCATTCTATCATATCCAGGGGCGTCGCAAGTGCATTTTCGTTGGGGGGGTGCAGAGCCAAAGTTTTACCGAATCTCTCAAAAAATTTACCGAATCCTAGAAACTGAAAATTCGAGCTTTAAATTATGGAACAGAAAGGATTACGTAGGAAAAGTAACATTAAAGGGCAGCATGAAAGACGATAAGCCAACTTAATTAAGTGGCGTTTTGGCGAAGGCCACTTGGAGAATATATTGCCGGGCTTCTTCTATTATACCCAAGAGAAAAATAAATCTAGCGCCGCAGGCAAATTTTCTGAATCTTTTTTTTCCTGTAGGCTAAAATTTAACTGCTTATTGCAAATTCTATCATTTACCGTGGATTAAATACCGATGTTCTAATAAGTTCCAGAAACCGAATGGAGCGACGTTCCGACAGCAGCAGCTACTGTAGTATGGTCAATACTACCCATGATCACAGAAAGTGAGCGCCGCAGGCGAGATTTTTGTTCCTGTAGGCTAAAATTTAACTGCTTATCTTACAAATTCTATCATTAACCGTGGATTAAATACCGATGCTCTAAGAAGTTCCAGAAACCGGATGGAGCGACGTTCCTGCAGCAGCAGCTACTCTACCATAGTCAATACTACCCATGATCACATAAAGTGGGCGCCGCAGGCGAAGTTTTATTTAAGTTAGCTTTTTCCTGCCAAATTTAACTATTTCCATCCAGATTTTAGCTTTTAATGTTTCGAAATCCCAATCCTAAAACTGTCTTAAAACCCCAACCAAATGACGCACCCTTCCGCAAAATATAGAATATTAAGATTCATGATTAAATCTTCTTTTTGGGATCCAAAGTAAAAGTAAGGACTATCGATGAGATCATAAATCAGTCCTTTTGTCTGCAACCAGTGCTTCACTCGACCTCTTCCGAGTTTCGAGGTTCGTGGTAACTCCCGAATGGCAATTATACCGAATCCCAGTTATTATACCAAGTAAGTTTAGACCGATAGCACGTTCGAGATTCTGAATAACTACCGTATCTCGGTTACTATACCGAATTGTTTTGATATCCAAACAGTACCGAATAATTTTCGTATTCGGTATAATTTCGTCGAAACTGGCACAAAAGTAGGGATTTGTGGTAACTACCGGATCCTGAAAACTATACCGAATAAATTACCGAATCCCAATTATGATACCGAATAATTCTAGACCGATACCTTATTCGGGATTCTGTGTAACTACCGAATCTCCATAAATATACCGAATGGTTCTGGCATCGAACAATTACCAAATAATTTCCGTAAATTCTCTCCCGAATTCGTGATAACTTCCGAATACTGGGAATTATACCGAATCCCGATCATTAAGATTTGTACCGATAGCCTATTTGGGATTCTGTATAACTACCGAATCTCCGTACATATACCGAACAGTTCCACTATCGAAGAAATACCAAACAGTTTTAGTAAAATGTTGGGCCTCCGGCCCAAAATTTTACCGAATCTTAGAAAGTTGGGGGGGTGCTGCACCCCCCGCACCCCCCCCCTTGCGACGCCCCTGATCATATCCATAGATCGGATTGGCGTTCACCTTTATTTTATTCCTCCACTATCACCAAGTGTTATAAGTCTGGCAGGACTGCTGGGTATTGGCGCGTTTTATAACCGTGTTTTTTCATCCCGTGTAATTTTAGTGATACAAATAATCGATTTCGCGTATGTCGGGTCACTCAGTTCATGTACTTGGACCAATTTAACTTAATCAAACTCGACGGAACGTAAATATAAAAAGATAGATGGATCCGAACAAACCTCGAAGCCTTGCCTCTTCAGTATCACTGCGCTTTATTTCCATCTTACCCCCCCCCCCCCCCCCCGCAATATGAATACGACGACGAGGAGGGGACAAAGTTTCCCAAGCTTGGCACAGTAAACGTAGAAGTTGAGCTATCCCTGTGGTACTTTGCAAGATAGAGTTGCATATTTCTGCTATATGAATAGTTGTCCTCAGATGTATCTCTCTACGAGTACTATCACGCCTTCTCGGCAGCCGGAACTAGCTTTCAAGCAGATTCCGAAGTTCGCACTCCCGATTTATCCAAGATTCCACCGCATGTTTCGGCCAAAATTTGCACAGAATAAAAAAGGCACGTATTGCCCAAAGAATATGGAACAAAATCCTTCTCACGAAGCTTTCAAGTGTCTCCAAGCTTGAGGGTCGATAGGATCTTATAACGCTCATGACGTCAACAATAGAATCAGAAGAGGCTGTCGAGATAGTTTCAACAGGGAGGTGTTGAGGCCATTTTTCGAGCTTGCATTGTCTTTGAAGGTATAAGACAAGCACCAATACCTTGTTGCCTGTAAAGTATGTCGATTTCCTTTGCTCTGCAACATGGCCGATGACGGTGGGCATTAATTCAACATTCAATCTGGTCAGGTACCTAATACGTCTGACAAGTTTCATCGTCTTAGCCCATACAAACGTACCCCAACTCGCTTGCCACAAGACTTCGAATATCCCCTCCAACTCTCCTCAAACTGGCCGGATCTAGTCCGGACCTGTAAACAGAACACCTGGGACTCTTGCCGCCTTTAAGTTCCATCCACAAGATTTCCGAGACCCCACTCCAACTCCCTCCACAGTGCCCGGATTTGGTCCGGTCCTATCAATGATGTATTCAGTGTTATGCTTGTCCTTTCCACCAATTTTGGTATCGATCCCTCCAGTCGAAAGGCACGCGCGTGCACACATCGTCCGGTTTTCGAACTCGGATGCGAACTCCCCACCACCATTGCAGGATCCAGTTCGGACTTAAAACAGAACATCTTTGACACGTAATCTTGCCAATTATCATTTTTTTTTTTTTATCAGATACAAGTAGTAATAAGAAATTGCAGCACAAGTCCTTAGGACTTCCTTTTTGCTGCAATAATATATTAGTCATAGCATTTTATTTCATGTTTATATTTTGGTCAAAAATAAAATAAAACTTACCTAAACCTACCATGCAGATCTGACCCCTCGCTCTGATGTTACACATGCCTAAAATTTATACATGCCTCAAGATCACTCCCCTGCCACTCGTGCTTAGCCCTCTGCCGGGAGCATTTGATCATTTATGTGTGTACAGTTTACTATTTATTTATTTATCTGTGACCCGCTTTTTAGATAAAAGCGGAGTATGAGTTTAATACACAAAGTAAAAAACACATTTTAAAACACTAAACAAAACAATGTAAATAAACAAGACTACATTCTACATTCTTAGTTAGTAAAAAGAATAAATGCACCTGAACCTTCTGCGCTGGCACAAAGCCCAGTGGTATTCGCCGGCAGTAGAAGTAAGTTAGACTTACCAAATGTTTATCAAACGTCCAAGAGCCGAACTTCATCAAACAGGTTTGCTTGTCAAATGGAAAGTACTCAACGTCGATCTCACAGAAGGACTTATAAATTGCAGGTGGCTTCCAGATAACTGTTCCATCATACCGAAGTACTGCCTTCGTCATTATAGTCACTTCGTAGTTACCGTCGGCACTGGAAAAATAAGTAACGACAATAAGAACGAGGGCAACCGATCACTTTTTCACAAGAAAAGTTTTTTGAAAGTTTTCAACGTTTTCCAGGAAGGCTAAGAATTTTTCTTTTTGTTTTAAGCGTCGTAGCATCTTTTTTTTCCTCTCAATTTAATGTAATGCCAGTGAGCAGAACAACAATATCTACCAACCACGCTGTAAACCAGCGACAGACTCTACTGAAGGATCACCGACAATTTGGCATCATTGTTGTGAAAGCCATTTTTAAATTCGGCTCTACTCTACCCAATCTCGCCTTATCTTAAGTAAGGTAATTTACTTTTTCGGCTAAAGCTCCTCCAGTCAGTGATTTTAGTATGTCAAACATTACAAAATTGTTATTTAATGCAAAATAAACTTCTCGAACAGTGTTTATGACAGCTAGCCACAAACAATTCAGAGCAAAGTATAGGCTTTCCTGACGAACTGTCTGTCGAGGGAGTGCTCATTTAGTGGGCATCACTTAACAGCCACCGTGGTTTCGGAGTTGGCACCCCTTGCTGTCTAAACTCAATAGATGCATGATGACGCTGTTTGGAAGATTGCTTGTACGTTCTCGGACAGAGGCGTTACTAGCCAAAAAGTTTGGGGGGTGGGGGCAAGGTCTTTACCGACTGGCTGTTAATTTTTACCGACTGTTTTCAAGAAAAAACGACAGTTTTGAAAAAAATTGACTGGTTTTCTGAAAAACCGAATGTTTTGACGAAAAATCCACTGATTCTCAGAAATACCGACTGTTTTCATTTAAAAAATCAATTGTTTCGACGTAAAGTTGAGGCGCTTCGCGCCGTCTCTGTTAGTTTTTACCGACTAGCCGACAACATTGGGGGGGGGGGGGGCGTCCCCCCCCCTCCCAGTCGTGAAGCCTCTAACTGCATGCACTTTTGGGAACTGGTACTATCATCCAGAATTACAAATACTGATCACGGGCGCTTAACTTTATGGTAAACGAAAAGTCACAAATACATACTTGTTGTAGAGGACGATATCTGGCAGCCAAATGGCGTCCGAAGGCACGTGTAGACTCTTAACTCCGCCATATTCATCAGGGTCCCACTTCAGCTTATAATCTACCCATTCCTAGGAGAAAAGAAAAGATATTTCTTTAAGTGCCACAACAGACGAAAAAACTGTCAACGCTGCTACCTTGGATGGCTTCAAGAAAAGCGTGGACGAGGACTGGCGAAATGTTGAATGTCGGCTGCACTAGGATGCCAGTGAGCCGATGGGACAGCAACGCCTGCCAACCTAGGAATGTCGGCTACACTGGAGTGCCAGTGAGCCGATGTAACAACACCATCTAACAATCAAGCCGCTAACCAGCGAGAGACTCTACTGGACGATCACAACACCTTCTCTCGCTGGAAGTGCGATTTAAGGTAATTTAACGTAAAACCAGTATATTCAACTTCAAGCTATTCACTGGCATGTAGCCTAACATATTTATTGCTTGCAATAGCAATGTCGCTGTCACTTTTCTTATGTCAGGGGCTGGACAGATTCTTGGGCGAGGAGGAAAACGAAATAAACTTTATTTTATTTTATATATTTCTTGCTCTTTACATTTGGATTGTTGTCGTTTTTGACGCGGATAAGGTTGTGACAAGTGATTTTGTTAAGAGATAAAATTATTCTCAATTAGAGGTATTAATTGTTTTGAGTTCCCGAACTGGCCGCTTAGAGCCTTTGGCATGTTTGCAGTTCAGGAATTCATCTGTTGTTTTTTTTCTTTTTTTACAAATAAAGCAATCTAAAGCAATCTCAATCTCAATCTCACGGGATTGAACTGGCAAAATGGCCAAGAAAATTGTCCAAAAGATGAAGGAAGATCCCACAATTCAAGCTATAAAGTTATTTGAGGGTAACTCCCCAATAAAGGATACGAATGGTGTTTTCATCACTTGTGTTTAGAGTTATGGTTTATACCATAAACTGTGTAATAGGGGGGGGGGGGGGGGATTGAGACATTGGGCGATTTGTGGCATGAGTTTTTAGCCTACCTCACAGAATAATACTATAATAATACAGCTGCCTTTCCGAGTTCCGGCCCATTGCCTCACTCGTCTACTAAATGATTTAACATTTTTTTGCTGTCTTTTTCTTCTCTTGTACTGTGCTTTCTTCGTAACTAGCATGTAACTCATTCATTCATTTTTTTTTTTTTTTTTAAACCTCGTAGTATCTTTTCTATTCTTCCAGTCCAATAATATGAATTGGCCAGGTGACTTACGCTTCCACTAGCCCTCGGTGACGCCAACGGTCTTATCAACTTAATTTTTTTTTTTTTTTTTTTTTACTTAATCACATGACCGGCCTATCTATTTAGCGTCACCTACACTTTCCTCTATCTCTACGTTTATTTTTAATTTCTTAATTATTTTTTTTCCTTCAATTCTTTCTAATCTTTACACTTCCATCCTATCTTTATTTATAAAATAAAATTAACAAAACTAAATTCAATATCTATATTTACTCTTTCCACTATCTATACATTTCAATGATATTATAAAATTTTAACATGAGTATCTTTCCACGTTTATTATTCTCGTCATTCAAATTATTTCTATTACAAAATTCATCCACAAAACAAAAAAAACTCTATAACAATCATATAAAATATACATTATGTTTTTTATTCCTATTACCATTTATCATACATTTTAAAACAAAATGTATAAAATATATTTTAAATAATATTTAAAATTCTCTTTATCTGGACCATTTTACCATAAAAAATTCAAGGAGCTAATTGTTCATAGCTATTGTTAACTGTATAATTGTTTACACGAGAGGTACCCAACCTCAGACAAGATTTCAAATTTCCAGAGAAATCTTTTTTTAGTGAGATATATCTGGCTTAAAAAGGAACCAAAAAACATGACAAAAATACTAGAGTGAAGCTAATAGAATGGTTTACATGTTGGGGATATAAATTTTACTTCAATATTTCCAGTTAAATATAATTTTCTTTTCGAACAGTTTCACCCATTTTTACATGAGGTCAGATTGCTTGCAAAGTGATGAAAAAGATAGAGGTAATAAGGCTAATAACCAGAAAATCCCTTTTTAAACCAGGTTCAAAACAAAGAAAAGACAAATAATTGTAATATTTTGGACATAACTGTTGAAAAAAAAATTCAGATTTTGCTTCTTGACTGTCAGGATAGCACTGAACTTTCATTTTAACATTTTCGCGGCAAAATTCGAGGTTGCGTAAAAACGAGGTCAGGTACCACTCCTGTACAATAGCATGGTCCCATACTCGCTATTTTTTTGCCAAAATTATTACTCCACAGCTCCATCTTATGTATCCAATTGTCTTCAAAACCGGAAAAAAGATAATAGCAAAAACATCCTTCTCAAGAAGAGTAATTGTTGGAGGAGCCGGCCCTCAAAGAAACAGTAATTTGGCATTTTGCCAGGGGAAAACAAGGGCGTAAAGAATAAAAAGACCGCATACTTGGGACAACTAACACAGCTAAACTGCGCTAATCACTCTCGACAGCTACAAAGAAATACGCGGGCGCCAAATGAGTAATTCCTTCGCCAAATGAGTAATTCGCGCTCAATCAAACACTGCCGCAGAACATCCAATTCCTTCAAGAACTGGTTACTGTCGGTTCAAACAGAATCAAGCGCGAAACTTCTTAGTTGTTGTTTTGTAGCTGCTATAAAAATTGCAGCCTGTGGGATCTCCCAGAAGTTACCCATTGGGATTCTGCGTCCTTGTTGCTAGCAGTCCCTTAACATGTCTCTGTTTCCTTTCATGATCTCCCAGAGTTAATCCCCTTTAACTCCTAACTTCCCACTATTGAAGAAGCCACTACAGGGTTATTTATATCCCTGACTGCACTCTGCACAGTCAGGGTTACATATTGGGGATGCCCGCGACACTCTCTTTTTGGGGCCCCAAAACGTAAGTGGAGGGATACCTATGACTTCGTAAACGTTGTCTGTCCATCCGTAAGCACGATAACTCTTTTGATGAAACTTAGCTTCAGGATTCTTGGGGCAAGGGACATATCGAGTTCGTAGATGGGCTCTGTAGCCCTTCATTTAGGGGTGGGAATTCAAGTTAAGGGGCGAACAAAATATGTTTTACAGCTAATGGGTAGTTGATTTAGGGGTAAGAAGACATGCTGAACACGTATATATGCAAGTTATTTTTTCGCCGGACAAAAAGTTCGCCCGAAATCCAGCCAAAACCGGAAAGTGTGTAAAAAATTAAAGTTTTATCTGAAGCTGATTAGATGTTCGATGTATGGGTAATAAGACATGCTGAATCCGTATATGAGAGTCATTTTCTATCCGGACATACAGTTCGCCCGGAATGGGGGTAAACTAAAATTCTGAATCCATATCTGATCCAGAAGGTAAATTCATCTAATCAGTTCACATCCCCATGTCACGGAAGGTAAGGTATATTACATAGATGGCGCTTTATACAAGGGACTTATACTGTGACAAATAAACCAGAAGCAATTTTTCTAACTGAAGTCAGAACTGAGTTGGATTTCTAAATTCAATTCAAAAATTTGCTTCTGGTCTATTTGCCACGGTACAAGTCCCTTGTACCAAGCGACATCTCTGTAATATATAAGGGAGCTCATAGTTAAGATTTTTTTTTAACTTAGAGGCAATTAGATCACCCACACAAACATAAGAAGAACAAAACAACAGACAAAACAATAACGAAAGAAAAAATCATCAGTAAACACAAAAAATGGTGCTTAAAATTTAACCGAATAAAGCTGATATCTGACAGTCAAGTTCCACATCACTTATTCACTTAAATAGGCGTGAAAGCCCGACAAAAATGCGTTACTTCATTTGTCCTTTATCCACAAATAATCGATTTCATCGACCGAACTTATTCTTTCGGATTTGTGGTACCTCTACGTGCTTGTCCCTCTACGCTTGGAATATTTACCAACTACAAATGTAAGCCATTGCCGAAAAATCAACAAAAATGCCGGATTCCTTGCAAGACATATCTTAACATCATTTTCCTACTTTCTACAGGCATAATTTTTCCGAGCTTAGCATCTTTAACCCCGGAAATGCAGGCCTTTCCGTTAGACTTTAACTGAACTGTCGTGCGTAAATCTCACCCGACTTCGTCCGCCAAGGCGAAAGAGACAGTGAAAAAGCGGCCTCGAGATGGGGCGGCAAGCAGAGAGGAGACGGAAAAGCAAGTACCCTTGTCTGGAGCGAAAGGGAAACAGATTAGTCTGCTCAATCTTGTTTCGGTGAAGCTTCACCAATTACGATGCGGTCACCCTGGGCTGAAGAAATAATTGTGGACCGAGGGAATACTTCTGGCGGAACAACAAGAAATGTAGCCTACCATATATTCATATAATATATACAAAACGGATTCGTCAGGTGTGATGCTTATGAAGCGATGAATCCGTTTTGTATATATTATATATGAACATATGAGTTTAAGTCAGCTTGTGCTCGAGGAATATGTAGCCTACCAGTATTTTGGTCTTAAGGCGTATTCTCGCCGTTCCCCGAGGACTCCTTGTAGAACGGCGAGAATAGAGGGAGTCACTCCACGCGGACTATAGGCGTATTCTCGCCGTTCCCCGAGGACTCCTTGTAGAACGGCGAGAATAGAGGGAGTCACTTTACGCGGACTATAGGCGTATTCTCGCCATTCCCCGAGGACTCCTCGGGGAATCGAAGGGAACGGCGATAATAGAGGGAGTCACTCGACGCTGACTATAGGCGTATTCTCGCCGTTCCCCGAGGACTCCTTGTAGAACGGCAAGAATAGAGAGTCACTCCACGCGGACTATAGGCGTATTCTCGCCGTTCCCCCAGGACTCCTCGGGGAATCGAAGGGAACGGTGAGAATAGAGGGAGTCACTCCACGCGGACTCCGCGTACTAAAACAGCGAGAACACGCGGAATGCTTCGAAAATGGATTTTGTTAGAACAAAAATATGCAGTTGCCTAAATTAGTCTGGATCCACTTAGTTTTGGGTTTTGTTTATTTTGATTGTTTTTCGCCAACACCAGCAAAAATTGATTCACCTCCGAATCTGAAAGGGAGTCCTTTTTGATGATGGTGATAATCGGAGCATTCCCCGTCCGTGGGGACTCGCGAGAATACGGGGAATGAGTCCCCAGGACAAACAAAAACGCGGGGCTCCTCAAGTAGAGTCTCGGGGAACGGCGAGAATACGCCTTTACTATTTGATTGGTTGATTGATTGTGTATTCCCCGTAAAAGTAGTTAACACAAGACTATGGAGTAATAAGAAGAAAAATTCGAGACGCACAAGTGCTAACTTCTAAAAGCAACATAAGCTACTTCGCATAGGATTATATACCCATATCTGATTTTTCACATTGTCTTTTTTGTATCAGTTTTTTTTATTTAGCTCATCGCTATTCCATTACGCGAAGACGCATTCACGAGACCAAAACGAACAACGAGTCGTCTGTTTCGAACGGAACAGAAGCTAGGATTTGCAGCACCTGGGGCATATCATCCACAAAATCTGGTATCTTTTTTTTGCGAAACCGACCAGACATACCACATAATAACATTATATATAATTATATAATATTATTATATATAATTATAACATTAGCCACATAGTACAGGGCGAAAAGTTCAGTTTAAGTATTTGCGCTGTGGTGTTAGTTGAGTTCCCATTATTGTACTTATGAGGCTAATAAACTACAGCTATTGGGGTAAAAACTTACCTGTTCTACCCAAACGTTGGTCGTCATGATTTGATTTTTCAGGTTCTGGAAAAAAAATATATAACACCGACTTGTCGTTTTCCTTAGATAGCCTAAGTCCATAACTCAAAGCGGAAAACTTTCGAAAGTTTCGGAATGTTGGGGGGAATGAGCATGTCTAAGGATGCGAGTAATTTCCTAACTTTCCACTCCAATATACTTCTTTTGAAAGCTGGTTTTACCTTGTTTACTTTTACTACCTTACTACCATTACACACCTTGTTTACTCCCATCATCAGTCCAATTATTTATTTTGTTTGCAAAGCTTCCGAATTAGAATAAGACACGTTACTATTTCCTTTGAGGTTTAATTTATTAATTTGTTTACCCACAGTGTAAAAAGGGAATTACACACAGAAAAAGAACACAACAAATGCGCAAGCGCTCACACTAAATGCGTTTTTCCGTGACACAATTGTGGGCCACACACTTCTGAGTGTTTTTCGCGGAAACACGATTGTGTGCCACACAGTCGAGCCACAAGTTGAAACTCGCGGAAACGCCGTTTTGTCTATTTTTTGGGCGGCAAATTCAAATATCTAAAGATATAAATAAAAATCATGTAAACATCTCAATAAAGAGAACTCCAGGCTTTCGTCCTTACCATTCCGCGCAATAAGAATGTTCAGTTTAATGTCCACTTACTTGAGAAAGTGTTTAATTTTATTGTTTTGTCGTTATTTTGCTGCGAAATTTGAATTTCCTGCCAAAATCGAGCCACAAAATCGACAATCGCCTCGACAGTTGTTTGTCGAATTTGAGCCACAAAGCGAGCCACGAAAATCTTGTTGGTCGCGGAAACACACTTGTGGGCCGCACAAAAAGCCGCGGAAACACTCTTTTCGAGCCACAATCGACCCACAAACTGTTTGTGGGAGCACGGAAAAACACCTTAAGAGAGTGAAAGAATGAACCACGTTCAGCTATCGAAGATCACCTAACGATTGCCATATAAATTCAATCATCAATCCCCTAACTTCTTTATCTATCCTCTTATTCCGAAAAAACTAACATCTTAAGAGTAGATCTTGGAGTAGAGTAGATCTGTTGTACACAGTACCTTTCGCAAGACGCGCATTGCGTTTGTTTGGTTTTATGTTTCGCAAAGGGTTTGAGCTGTCAATTAGTCACAACATGTGTTTTCGTGGAAGGATGGGAATGGTGAAATGGGATCTGAAACTTTATGACTTTGACATTTTTCAGCTCTTCCTGATGGCAACATTTCTTATGCATAACATTTTCAAACAGAACAGACAACACCCGAAGTGTCGCCTGTTACGCGTCGTCTGTTGAAACCGGGCATCTTTCTGCTGTCTGTTATGAAACTTCTGACAGTGTGGTTTACATAACGTTTGAATCAATTTCAAGTATTCGTTTGGGTGATGTTGTTCTTCCCGAGTTTCACTGGCGTGTTTCGGACAAGTCATATAGAGTATTGCAGTCGCAAGGGTGGGGAAGAAGGTGTACAACAAAAAAACATGTAGCAGTTAACAAACCGTACGACGTTGAGACAGCTTAGTTTCGAAAAAAGAATAGTGAACGCAAAATCCTGGTAGTTTTCAAGGAAATGCAGCAGTAGATTATGTTGCTCCTTCATTACTCGAGTATCGTTTCCTTTTTCACAATCAATTTTATTTCATTTTCTTACAGACAGCACCATCTGGTTTTCTGTCACAGCTGCCATCTAGCGGACTCCGAAGAATTTATAAGGAGGAAGAAAGCTTCGACAACCATTCTCTACTGGAAGGTGTCAGTGAAAAACCATGCAGAAGACATCCTGGGCCCTTGGCAACACTGGTTTAAACTTACCACGTCTATTAATTGCGATAATCTAAGTCCAAGTTTGACAGTGAGCGTATCCGAAACGTTCCCAACGGGGCGAATAAGGCGATTGTAGTCCGTCAACAAGTCGTCATACAACTTCGAAGCCTCTGCATCGGCATCGATCTCTCTCCAGAAGTTTGAAGCGGAGACTATCAGAAGCATTGCTGTTATTTCCATGTCTTTGAAACCAATGTTGTCATGATTACGCGCTGCAAAAAGGAGGAACGTCAGTTTGGGTGTCACTAAGAGCTCATCTGATAACAAGACTAAAGGTTTCGTTGGGATCCCAAAAATAAATACTTGCTGGACTACCTGATGGCCCGTCAATATGCCAATGCAAACTGCTACCGTAATCGCTCCATCCATTCTTAATCCCGGAGACCCGAATTTCATAAGGTACATTAAAACAAGAACAAATAATCAAATATAACTTCTGACAAAAGAACCCCGACAAAACTGAACGGACCTATAGGTATTTACTCTAGCTTTGAGCTGATGTTGATACCCGTTCACTCCTCTTCCGTCTTCGCCGTTGCTTGTCGCACAAGAAATATTGAAGGAGGCTGGCAGGAGGCGTACTCCGCGAGCAGAGAGACGCTCTGGAGCGCGTCCATAGAACCAATCAGCTTTGACTGCCATTTTTCCTCACCAGCGGGTTCACAGCGATTTAGCTATTTGTAGAGCTCTACAAATAGCTAAATCGATGTGAACTAGTAACGAAACGTGATGTGGCGCGAAGCTAGTAACCTCCGCTTGTTCGTAGAGGAAAGGGTATGGGGAAATATTCGACTCCGCATAGTTATATTACAGAGATAGGGAGACGGAGGTTCTGTCAGATTATTTGTTCTTGATTATAACCCCTTTTAAGATGCCTCACTGATTTTCACACTTCCCTTGTTTCGCTATTTTCGATGCGTATCATGCTCCCGACGATTGTCTGAGAGAAGCTAACGCGTCAAATAAGCCGATCATCTACATTTTTTCGTGTTTTTTGGATCCCAAAACGTAAGTGGAGGGATACCTATGACATCGCAAAAGTTGTCCGTCTGTCCATCCGTCTGTGAGCACGATAACTCTCGAAGGGAACGAGATATTTTGATGAAAATTGTGTGAGGATTCTTTGGGTCAAGAGTAAGGTCGAGTTCATAGATGGGCTCTGTAGCCCTCCATTTAGGGTGGGGGATCAAATTAAGGGGCAAGCAAAATATTTTTAAACAGCTAATGTGATAGTCGATTATGGGATAAGAAGACATGCTGAGCACGAACATGAAAACCATTTTCTCACCGGACAAGTAGGTCGCCCGGAATCCGGCCAAAACCAGAAAGTTTGTTAAAAGTAAAAGTTTTATTTGAAGTTGATTAGATGTTCGATCTCGGGGTAAGAAGACATGCTCAACACGAATATGAAAACCATTTTCTTGTCGGACAAGTAGTTCGCCCGGAATCCGGCCAAACCGGAAAGTTTTTTAAAAGTAAAAGTTTTATTCGAAGTGACAATATGTCCGATTTAGGCGTAAGAAGAGATGCTGAATCCGTATATGACAATCATTTTTTAGCTGGACATATCGTTCGTCCGGAATCCGGCTGAAACCGGAAAATTTGTTATAAGTTAAATTTGTATTGGAAGTTGATTAGATGTTGGATTAGTTGGATATAGGGATAAGGAGATACGCTGAATTCGTTTTTGAGCTTTATTTTTTCGCCGGACAAGCAGTTCTGTAATTTCGCCAAAACCGGGAAAATTCGCAGAAGTAAGGCACACACATGCTGAATCCATATCTGAACTTGGTTTTCTTAATGGCTGTTTGGCCTTAATATGTTTCTAAATTTTAAGAGTAAAAATGTTCAGGGAGTCTGGCGAAGACTGGATCTGGCGAAGACAAAACCTATTTTTCTGGATCAAATATTGAATTTTTGGGATCCCATCGGAACCTTTGGTCTTGTTTTGCTAGAAGTCGACGCGCTTGAAGGTAAGCTTAAAACAGCCATACCCGTGGGTAATTTTGTAAGAGCATGGTTCGAAAGTATTCAACTATTTCAGAATATTGGAAGATAAGCAGTAAATAGTGCGAGGGGGCCTCCGAATAGGCCCCTCAACCGGAAGAACTTTTCACTGAAAAGATTGTCAGACAATCAGATAGATTCAAAAGCTTTCGGTTTTTACCGGATTGCGATGGGACACTCCATCCGATTCGAGAACACAGTATTTGCTCCAGTAAATCAACCTTCCAACTAGCTTTATCAAGGAGCTTTTTATGTTCCTAAATCTATACGCCCCTCCTTCGCCCCGAAATATCCCAGTCCAAACATTATGTTGGTGTTTATTAAATTTCCTCTCTTCAGCGAACATACGCAAATCAACGTAAACGACTAATAAACTTTTTACACAAGAAAATCAACATATATGCTCTTAATCTTAGCGAAATGTGTATCAAACTAAATTAAAAGTTTAGTTTCTCAGAGAGGCACACCGAGTACCTGTACGTTACCAGTTTAACGCTCTTATGACTTCTCTAGAAGGGTATGTTTTATTGTCTTCCCGAAGTTTATGATGCAATCGCAGCCGAAACTACGAAGAAAGAAAGTCCTGGTTTTCGGCGGATTACGGCCAAACAACCGATTTGCCGAGAAAACTAAGATCGGATAATGATATTCAGCTCAGCATTAACCGCATCTTCGGTAAGGCCAAAGGACCAACAGTTGTGTTTGCAAAAATTCACTGGTAGCCTACACATCCTCGTGATTTTGCAAGCCTGAACGCATGCCCCCTATGATAACGGTTAATGCTGAATTTTATAACAAAAGTAGGAAAAGATCATAGCAGGGAAAACGCCTAAATATTGAGTTTCAACGAGTCTGCATTTTCTTGCCACTAGCGAGAAAACATGTTGACGGTACCCGATGGAATGAGAGCACTCAGTGCAATAGTTAGAGGGGTAACATACATGAAAGTGATCTTCAAGGTTTGAAGAGAAGAGGCGGAGAGCTAATTAGGTCACTTCGGCGAAAGCAATATGCGAGGATAATTTGCCTTCGAAATATCCAGGAAGTACAGTTCTCCATAGCAGCATCCTGACAAGACCAATTATGAGCGAAAGGTTAGAACACGGATGTTGCAAATCGGTAGTACAGGAGGGGTATATCCAACCTCAGACAAGACTTCAAATTTCCAGAGAAGTCTTTCCTTCACAATAATTCATCTGGCTTAAAAAGGAACCAACAAATATGACAAAAATACTAGATTGAAGCTAGTTGGATGGTTTACATATTGGATTAATAATTATTGCTTCAATACTTCTAGTTAAACATATTTTTATTTTCAAACAAGATTGTTTCATTCTAACCTGACGTCCTGACCTCGATTTACGTAAAAATGATGAAAAAAAGAGTTAGCAAGGTCAACAGGCAGAAAACAGCTTTTAAAACAGCTACTAAATGGACAAAAGGTACAGAATTTAGTATATTTTTGGACACATGACTTTGAAGAAAGTGATATTTTGCCTATTGATTGCCAGGATAACTTCTATCTTTCATTTCAACATTTTAGCGCGCCGCGGTCGAGGTTGTGTAAAACGAGGTCAGGTACCCCTCCTGTAAATTTTGAACATGACTTGATATCAAGTCCCTTTAACAGCAATACCATCGTGTTTCAGGGTCGGTTGTTATGAGCAAAGGACCCGTAGTACCTATAATGCCAATGCAACTTACTTCCGAATTGCAGTCATTAATTCTTAAACTGGAGACCCAAATTTCATATGTTACATTCTAAATCCGCTAATGAAACCCCACTAGTCTTTGCACTTGCCGCTATTCACAATTTTCCGTGCGCATTATGCTCCCGCGGAGTGTTCGCGTATCCTGCTACTAATGCGTAAAACCGGTTATCCGAATATTGCCGAGTTTTGCTAGAAGTCAATAGGTCTGGGAAAAGGCTTAAAACAGCCAGAATCGTAGATAGTTTGTTACAACCATAGAGCTTAGTTTTACAGTTTTAACATAGTTCTGATTATTGGAACATAAACAGTAAATATTGCGAGGTGTGCTTAAGAATCTGTAGCAAAATTTAGAGCCTCAAATGCCTTTTAGACCAATAGGCTTCTCCTATATAGTGCGTTGGGATTGGTGGTGTTAAGGTGGTTTCGAAGTCACTTTTTTTAAAATTACGCAAGATGTTTTTTTCCAATTTTCGCATGAGAATACGACTCTACGGCCAGAAAATACAAAAATTTAAAGCAATCTGGCACTAGGAACGGAGATAGAAGTGACTAATCCGCACACGATTACCGACCAACAGCCCCCCTCGGGGACATGCATGCCTTGGGAAAATCGATGCTGACAGACACAGGGAAGATTGTTTAAGTTTATAAGGTAAAATGAAATATAGTAGGATGTTGAGTAGTGTACAGTTTGATTATTTATATCATTTATTTATTCTTTTGTGTTGTATTTTTGCGATGGCCCGTGTTGGATTTTGGGCAATAAATCTATCTATCTATCTATGCACTGCCACCTTTGTGCAAGCGGCGAAACTATCGTTATCGACTGCTTCTCGAGAAAAGACTCGGACTGTCAACTGTCATCGCGTAAGGACGCATTAAATAACAGGGACATAAGGCGTATTCTCGCCGTTCCCCGAGGACTCCTCAGGGAATCAAGGAGAACGGCGAGAATAGAGGGAGTCACTCTACGCGGCCTCCGCGTACGGAAAACAGCGAGAACACGGGGAATGCTTCTAAAATGGATTTTGTTCGCGAAAAAAATACGTAGTTGCGATGTTAGTCTTGAGCCACTTTATTTTTGGTTTTGTCTATTATGATTCTTTTTAATTAATTTCACATTGCACCAACACCAGCAAAAATTGATTCCCCTCCAGAGTCCTTTTTGATAATGGTGATGATAGTGGGAGCATTCCCCGTCCGTGAGGACTCGCGAGAATACGGGGAGTCAGTCCCCGGGACAAACAAAAACACGAGGACTCCTCAAGTGGAGTCCTCGGGGAACGGCGAGAATACGCCTATAATAAAGCGTAGGGCCGGAGGTCGGGGTTGAACCGTACATTTTTCGTTTTCGGCTAATAATTCAATTTCTTTAGAATTTGAACAAATTTCCAAGATTGGAAATGAAAGATAACGGGACTAGCTATGTTCTGAATTTTTTTTTAGAATTTAATTTCAACTGGTTTTGTGCCACGATTTTTTCTTTTTTTTCAAAAAATCGTCCGGTTCAGCCCCACTGGTGGGGCTGGTTCGGACGGTTGGTGTTTTGAACCGGACGTATTAAGATGAGCTCTGAATATGACCGAATAAGTGGTACAACTAAGCGCTAATCAAGTTTTCACTTATTGGAGAAGAGTTGGACTATCCAAACATACCACTTAACCGAAAAATTTTGGAAATTGGAAATTTGGAATTGGAAATTTGGAATTGGAAATTCATTCTGCCAGTGAAGTTTGAGCTTGTAGGGTTAAGTGTAGGGAGCTTATTGTTAGTTTCTTTCGTTAGCATGTTAGTTCCGATAATGTAAGAATCGTCGCTGTCACGCCTTAAGGTGTCAAGCAACTTTTTAATGTTCAGGAAAAGAAAAAAACGTTTAAAACCTATTTTTCATCCGATCTTGGTGATTTTTATATCGAAAACGATTTTTATGTCGCATAGCTCTTTTGACCGTTATCGTGGCGGTTAGATCTTTTGAGCAACTCGTGCATGTCGGTAACAGCTTGTCGTACAACTCTGAAAAATTTACAGTAGCCTAGATGCAGGAGCTACGATCGATAGCCCTGCTATCAATAACTAATTTTCAAAAAAAAAAATCCCGCTCGACACCTTAATGCGTGACAGCGACGATATGTAGGCTACCATAAAATTTGTATGTGGCTACCATTAGGACCTCGCCTTCAGATTTTCATTTAGGGAGCCGCTACATCCCAACTGTTTAGCAAAAAAAACAAGAGCTGGAAGCTCATATGGCACTTGCAAGGCTGGGTCAGAGGATGAAAGTAGGAATTCGTCAATTTGTGGGTTTGTTGTGATCATTTGTAATCAAAACTCTTGAAGTAAAAAACATGATGAACACATCGGGAGCACGAAAATGTATATTTTACTCAAAAGTGTTGTTTGTACTTTAAGGAAATCACTTGTGAGAAAAACCCTTAAGGCAAAAATGATCATGGGCTCATAGGGATCACGAAAATGTGTATTTTGCTAAAAAGTATTTTTTGTACGTTGTGGTTGCGATTAGTAAGGGATGGTCGGATCTGGGAACTGACAATTTCTAAGCCAATATTGTCAAGTGTCTGATTTCCAAGCCAAGTTTCATCGTCCTAGCACATCTGGAAGTACCTTGATTCGCGATCACTGGAATTCTGGACCCCCCTCCAACTCCCCCCACAGTGCCCGAACCCGGTCCGGTTCTGTCACTGATGCATCTAGAGCTTCTGCTTGTTCTTCCAACCAAGTTTCGTCCCAATAGCTCCACTCTAAGCGTGTCACAAGATTTCGGGTTCTCCCCTCCACCTCCCCCCCCCCAACATTCATCGGATTACATCCGGACTTTAAACAGGACATTTGAGACATGAGTTCTTTCCAAATATCAAGTTTCATTAAGATCCGATCACCCGTTCAAAAATTATACATACCTCAAGATTCAGGATTCTCCCTCCCTCCACTCCCCCCACGATGGTCGGATCAGGGAACTAACTATTTCTAAGCCAATCATGTCAAGTCTCTAATTTTCAAGCCAAGTTTTATCGTCCTAGCACGTCTGGAAGTACCTTAACTTACGATCATCGGAATTCCGGACCCCCCTCCCTCTAACTCCCCCACAGTGCCCGAATCTTGTCCGGTTCTGTCACTTACGTACATAGGGCTTGTGCTTGTTCTTTCCACCAAGTTTCATTCCGATCGCTCCACTCCAAGCGTGTCACAAGTTTTCCGGTTCCCCCCTCCGACCCCCCCAACTTCATCGGATCTGGTCTGGACTTGAAACTGGGCATCCTAGACATGTGATCTTTCTACGTATCAGGTTTCATTATGATCCGATCACCCGTTCGGAAGTTATACATACCTCAAGATTCCGGATTCCCCCTCCCGTCACTCCCCCCACGATGGTCGGATCGGGAAGTTGACTATTTTCAGATTAATCTAGTCGAGTCCCTGATTTGCCTGCCAAATTTCATTGTCCTAGCACACCTGGAAGTAACTTAACTCCGTATCACCGGAATCCCGGAACCCCCCTCCAACTCCCCCCACAGTGCACGAATCCGGTCCGGGTCTGTCAATGACGTACCTAGGGTATGTGCTTGTTCCTCCCACCAAGTTTCATCCCGATCGCTCGAGTCTAAGCGTGTCACATGATTTCCGGTTCCCCCCTCCGACCCCCCCCCCCACATTAATCGGATTCGATCCGGACCTGGATCGGGACATCTGAGAAATTACGTCTTTCCAAATATCAAGTTTCATTAAGATCCGATCACCCGTTTGAAAGTTATGCATGCCCCTAAATTCCGGATTCCGGCTCCCCTCCCTCCCCCCCCACGATGGTCGGATCGGGGAAGTGACTATTTCTAAATTAGTTTGGTCGGGTCCCTCATATGCCTGCCAAGTTTCATCGTCCTAGCACATCTGGAAGTACCCTAACTCGCGATCACCGGACTGACCGACCGACAGACCGACCGACCGACCGACGGAAAAGTGATCGGTATATGGCACTTGGCCGGAAGGCAAGTGCCATAAAAAAAGAACAAACTTACTACTTAGCTACGAGTTATCCAAGCTACGTTATCCATAAGTGGTATCCAGACATAAGGCAGCCGACGTTTTTATCGGAATGCCTTATCGCAGAAATTCTCACTTATGCAGTTATCCTACACGAACAAGTGTTCCCTCTGAGCTCCCTTAGAATCCGAGTGCCGGCGGCAAGGAAGCTCTGGAAACTGGCTTGCGCTCATCAGATCCTTTCCTTCCCCGAGAAAAAGCAAACAGAAAGAGCCGGAACTCTGCAACAAAATGCGGCATTTGTATGGGCATTTTAAATTTTTCTATCATGCAAAAACAATTTGGATGTTTTCTAGCTGTGTCAACATCAGCTGGATACAGAGCAAAAGAAATAACCGGATAAAGGTACACATGCATCAAACATATCGGAAAAGCATCCGGGTAATGCGAGCTAATTTTTTTGGTATATTTCGTTAGCACGTTAAATCCGAGAGGGGAATTTTCTAGACTATTTTAAATTGTTGACTCTCCTTATGATGAAAAATCCGTCGAGTTCCAGCAAAGAATCTTTAGTGATGGATGGAAACAGGAGACGACCCTCCAGCCACGTAATAAATAGCGACAGCGGTGGTATTCGAACCCATGCCTCCAATCTATTCATCTGTAGCAACCATCGAAAGCAAAGAATCGACAGTGATAATCGGAATCTGGAGAAGACCCTCAATCCTACCACTTTCCTTAAGAGACGGTAAACCCTGAAATCGCGTGGAACTTTTCTCCAGGCAAACTACTACTAGGCAGTCCCAACCTCGGAAGAGTCCCCGGCCAAGGGCTGAAGTGGTAATAATGATGTGTCAAATGCAAGGTTGGTACCTGTCTATTCCATTTCAAAGTCTGCTTGTCCATTTCCCCAAAGTACGTTAAGGAAATGAAAAAAAAAAGACTAATCGGGCTCTTCTCCTTAAGAGAGAAGAGAAGAAAGAGCAGAACAAATCTTATCCTTAGATGGTAAACAGAAAAATAGTCAGGGTGAACCAGTCCTTTAGTCCAGACGACAAAGATAGTTTAATTCATAAGGGGGGAGGATAGGTCGGCCCATTCGTCCTGGTCGAGAAAGGGCAAAGCATGCTTGGTCAACAAGCACGGATCCACTTGTATTAAACAAAAGTATTTCCACACTCACATAAGATATACAAATTAAATACAGAGATTTCAGTTTGTATCATTCTAATCTCTTCTGTAAACAGGACAAAAATTACGCAGACCCAGTAGGGTTGTTTCTTTGCGCCAGAGGCTGAGAGTCTCTATAATTTACCCCTACGACGCATGTCTCCTCGTCAGTTCTGAATCCTTATTTCCAGCGCAAAGATCCCTGAGGCAATTTATCCGACGGGGAACTAGTCGAACTGGGTTCCAGTACCAAGTCCCATGTTTCTGTGCATTTGGCCTCTAAAGTATATTTCAGAACTGAACAATGTTATCGCGGACAGTATTAGCGATAAGTTGCACGCTTGCAGGGATTGCAATAGGTGTCGATGGCAACCCTGACGCAAAGAGGTTGTATGATGACCTCCTAAGTACATATAACAGAATCATTCGACCTGTGGTGAACCATTCAGACGTAGTAACAGTGAAGTTAAGGTTACGGCTCTCCCAGTTAATTGAACTGGTAAGTGACTTTAATCAGAGCAAGACTGCCATCCGAGAGGTTGGGGCGGGGGGGGGGTCATGTTCTTAAACAAATATTGTGACAAAAGATCTTTCTAACTTCATGCCTGACATTTAAAAATACAGAATCCGTACGTTCAGTTAATCCGAATCAAAGAATTTTTCAGGCTTCCGGAAAAAATCCAATATTGCAAAATAAGTGGAAAAACTAGTTAAAGGTTATCTTTATTTACAAACTAATGTATCTTTAACACTTTACGCTGCTGAGAGCAGAGCTCGAGCAAAGTAGGGTAGGTTATGTGCTTGTACTTTAGTTCTCTTGCCAAACATCTTCATACACCTTGGTTAATCATATTTACGTGAATGTGATATTTCTAGTTTTAGGTCATACTTTTTATGTTGGGAAAGTATTAATGCCGTTTTACCAGGTTCAGTCGGATACGGCTATGATGAGTATACAATGAAGATTAAAATAATGTTTAAGACATGGAGTAAATTAAACGAAAGGGTTCCCAACCTTTCCAAACAATATCGATCGAATGTTCTGTATCTATGCTGTGTGAGTCTTCAATGCGATAGTTATTAATCCGCCTATAAACTGTAATTTTTTAAAATTACTGATCAATTACGACGGAATAAAATAATTGCACTGAAAACCAAAGATGCTGAAAATTCAAGATGGTAGAGCATTCGGAGCGACAGCAATGAAAAAGGATTACGACATAAGGTTTAAATGGATAAATCTCACAAAAGCAAAAGCAAACGAATATGGACACGCAAGTACGTAATAATATGTAAATAATATTAAAACAACATACACAAACTAGAGCAGAAGAGCAAGAGCTTATATATAGGTAAGATATAGATTTAATTTGCTGTATCTAAGAGCCAAATGCTATGAACAAAAATAAGAATTAAGACCTTAAGGGCTGGGGCTATCCTGAGGAACAATTCCTTTTACCTTCACACACACCAAACATCCAGTGAAGATTATTCGACTTGCTCTTTTATAATAATTATTTTTGTTTCAAAAATTGTTTTTTTTTTCAGAACCTGAAGGATCAGATTCTGACAACCAATGTTTGGCTTGAACACGTGAGTATCTTTGAAGCTCTACTGTACAGATCATTATCTCCCTACTTGAAGCTCTTCTATTCCAAGTCACATTCTCAATCAAATCAAATCTTTGTTTTTACAGATATGGTATGACAAAAAGCTGGTTTGGGACCCTGCAGAGTATGGTGGAGTAGTCCATCTATATGTACCATCAGAACACATCTGGCTACCTGACATAGTCCTGTACAACAAGTAAGTACAAAACTTCGGATCCCAATGACAATGAAAACAAGACCAAGGTTTTGGTGGGATCTGAACTGGAGTGTTTTTTCACCTTCGGTAAAGAAACTGACATACGACTGTAGGTGCCGATCTCCTGATACCCTCGGCAGCTGTGCCGGACACCGTGGTCCCGTCGTTCTGGGCAAAAAGAACGGGAAGAATGGATGTAGCAGGACTAGCAATTCTTTTGTGATTAGAGAAACGTTGGTGTAAATAAGAACTTCTTGAACCCAAGCTGACGTGCAAGTAATCTTTGATAACACTAAACGGCTGAGTCGGCTGAGATTTACTTTAGCGATATTTCGGCCCTTCTTGGCAAGGGTCCTCGTCAGACTGTAGCTGCGATAAACAAACTTACAATCAGACCTGTTTGGTTCCATCTAGCACCTGGAATTCCTTCCGGAGAGAATTAGGGACACGGAAAACCATTTGGTTTTGAAAATAAGTTAAAATTATTTACTGGGAATAAGTTAACACATAATCAGGCAGCAAATGTAGGAGTGTTTGAAGTATTGAGTAACAGTTTGTTCAATGGAGGGGGATTCGAAAAAAATGGTTTGTGAAAAAAGTTGTTTTGTTTGAGTTGCTTAGTGCAATATAATATTTATTAGGCACAAGTTCGTTGTTTTGCAATCTGTCATCCTCGTTCAAATTCTCCTTTCTAGAACAGGAATACATATTTTTTTTTGCAGAATGTTCGCTCAATTATGTCGTCGTTTAAGTACAAAAAAAAAATCAATCACTTGACTTCACTTCCTATATCTGCAAATCCAAAAACTATCAAGAAGTGTGTATTCTACCAGACTGACAACTTTCGCCGGATTCCGGTCGAACCATCCACACGAATGAGTAGCATATTCTGACCCAACATAATGTACTTAGCCCTATGCGAAAATCGGATCTGAAAACTAACGCATTATTATGCAGATTTAACATGTTCTTTAGCCTTAAATCGACCATCTAATCAGATAAATCGGGGAATTGGGTTCGTTCGTAAAATCAGTTCTGTCCGGATTACGGTCAAACTATCCATCAGAGGAAAACAAGTAAAAAATTCCGGCATTCTCTGAACCGACATGAACTTTTTCCCTACATGAAGCTTCCCAACCAAATGGATCGGAGATGTTTTTTTTTCCGGCGGGAAAAGTGTTCAAGTGTAAAAGCCGATTCGACCTCACTTTTGACCCTATGAATCCATCCATTAACTTTAGACATAGACAAATGTAAGGACAGGCAGACGGAACCAAGATGTGATTCCTGCTGCTGTTTCGACTCCAGAAATTTCTGACGATTAACTCCCGTCGAGCTGAGTTGCCTGACGTAAACTGGACGTTAGTTCGGTATTTCTCAACATATTTTGATAACTATGTGACCATGAAGTCAGAGGAAACTAGATTTAAAGCGAAACGATTCAATTTTGAATAAAATATTTCTTTCACAAAAAGGTCATAACCAGCTAGTTTGTTCTGACCTCTTTCTATCACTTCCAGTGCAGACGGGGATTACATCATAACAACAATGACAAAAGCGTTGCTCAAAAGTGATGGGATGGTCGTGTGGAACCCGCCAGCTATTTTCAAAACATACTGTCCTATCGACGTCACGTTTTTCCCGTTTGACACACAGACGTGCTTCCTGAAATTTGGCTGCTGGAGTCACGACCTGGTAGACGTAAGTAACCCCTCATTCATTTAGTTTTCGATCTTTTTTCTTTTTAGGCGACGGTGTAAGGAATAAACCTCATTTACTTTCTTGCACCATGCATCTACTCGTAACAAGTGCCATATGACATAGTAGCTCTTGTTTCTTTAACATGATATAACTTTTTTTCTATTTTTTAAAGTTTAACTGAAAAGCCAACTTATTTGTGTGTCATTTAATTGGATACACTGAATTATTTGGATTCTGCAAAGGGATTTTTTTATTTTCCACTATCTGCTCTAGTTATGAGGCTCAGAATATCTCCAGCCGTCCCAACAGCGAAAATTCTACTATGACGCGGGTAATTTTAATCTCAACACAAATTCGGCTTTTCAGTGGGCAGTGATGAGATTGGTGACGATGGCTTAGACCTTTACCTTAGACCTTCGTTCCTCCTGCACCTCCAGAGGCGCTTAGGGCATCCAAGAAGAGCCGCTAGTCGTCTCTCATAAGGGCCGCTGCCCATACATCTTCCCATTCGGGCTGGATAGACGCGTTGATGCTGTGGAGATCCGACTGGTAGGTGCGGCGAAGGGTGTTCTTCGGTCGCCCTCTTCGTCTGGATCCCTCCGGATGCCACTGGAGGATAGCATGCCTGAACAAAAAAAATGATAAAT
Source organism: Branchinecta lindahli (assembly GCA_023053555.1). Classification (NCBI taxonomy): domain Eukaryota; kingdom Metazoa; phylum Arthropoda; class Branchiopoda; order Anostraca; family Branchinectidae; genus Branchinecta; species Branchinecta lindahli. The sequence goes on from JAKZAO010000003.1 coordinate 14,264,534, forward strand.
CTTTCTCGTAAGGCATACAACAAAAATAAAAGCGCATAGACGCATCACAAATCACACGGAAATTTCACTATTTGAAAATCGGTTATTCGTGAATAGCGGAACAACAAAGTAACTCATTTTCAGCGGGTCTTCAAGCCAATTTAAGTGAATAAGTGACGCGTAACTAGATTGTCCTATCCTAGCCCTTTTCGGTTAAACTTTAAAGAGTTTATTAAGACACCTACAAGAGTATACCCTCCAGAAGCAGTTCAGCTAAAAAAAAGGGCTCACCAGGCGTATTGGAATATTTGCTCTCATGTATTCCATTGAAAGACCTTTTTTTTAATTTCTGCCTTTCATAAAGTCCCTAGCTACCCTATGGGAATTGTAAGCTTCAGAAACCAATTCCTTTCGCCATCGTCTCGTTTTGCATCTACGACTTTTTTAGCACTTTTTCGGTTTTCAAGTAGCGCAAATTTCGCCGAGAGCTTCAAGGTCGGCAACAACTCTTTCAAAAATAAGGGCATGGAAACTTTTATATTTTAGACGACCTGGTAGACCAACAGGTCGATCTTGTGTTTCAGAATTTTTCCTGGGCTTGGTGTTTCCCACTTTCTAACCATGGTGCGCGCAGTTTCAAATATTTTGCGTCGAGCTTCCTCTTCAGAGTGGGGAAGCCTCGGCAGACTCGAGAAACGCTAACATGAAAATTGCTAATTACACGGGGCAAGTAGCCTACTAGTATTTTCGAAAGAAATTTCTAAACCAATTATCGTAAAAATATCAAATTCTGGTAAGACATGGTGGATAAGCTGAACTTAAACCTGAATACTGCTTTTTTTTTTTTTTACCTGACCAATAATTCGGCCGGAATGAGGCGAGAACATGCAAGGTTGGGAAATACCCTATTGATCGAGACGAAATAGGATATGCTACTACTTCTTGCTAATGATTTTCTAATTTCTACTAGATTTTTTAATGGACAAACGACCGAAATTTGGAGAAAATTTTCCACCCACGACAAGCGATCTCATAAACACAATCTGTTTACCTCCTCAAGAATGTTTCCATGACCCTTTCACGATAATCAAGAACTTTCAAGCGAGGATCACAGCCTTTTCAAAAAGTTGATGATATTTCTTTTTGTCCCCTTCGTCTCTTAAATATCCATTGACAAACCCGCAAACACAGGACTGAAATCCTTTTGCTTGTTATTTTTGGCTGATTCACTTTCAAGTGTCGACTAGCAAAGTCGCAGGCTCTGTCAAGTCCTCTTCTAGATCGATCTGCGACATGTTGACGCTTCAGATGGCTCCGATTTCGTTGACGTGGGGATCGACTTGAAAGAATATTATCCCAGCGTCGAGTGGGATATTCTTAGCGTACCAGCAGTGAGGAACATAAGGAAATACGAGTGCTGTGAAGAACTGTATCCAGGTAACAGTTTCTTTCCCAATTATCTAAGAGGTGCCCTTGGGGAGGGATGATGGCCACCCCTAGATTTATCCAAAAGGAGCAAATGAATTTTGAGCATGAATGCCCCCCCCCCAACATTGATTAGAATGACGCCTGTGATTTTTCCATTTGCCATACTTCCATCTGCCTCTAAATAGGTTTCCCTACTGAAATGCCGCCTCTGATTTTTCCGCGGATTTTTCCTTGCCATAACGGGCAGTAGAGTACGAGGGTCTGAGCCGGGTTTGTTGAGGGGCTTGCGACTCCCCTGTCAGTCACTGAACCGGGCCTCGACCCCGACTTTTGACTTAGTCAAATTTCAGTCAAACGAACCCGGATCCGACCCCGACTTTGGGACTATTAGATTTATTAGGCCCGACATAATTCTTTTTGGCCTTGTGTTTTGCATACGTCTGGTTACCGAAAGCTCAATGTAATTGGTTTATTTTTTCTTTCTTATTACTGCACAAATTTTTTCAGTGCGAATTTCAGATCAATGGTTGGCTTCCTAGTCGAATTGTGGGTTACAAATAAATTATAATTAGCATTCAATTAGAGTCTCTGACGGGACAAGACGATCAAAAAGATCGAAAGCTTTCCACAAAAGCTCATGTCACTATCGATGTACATAAATTCTCCGAAAATCCGTGCTTCAACCAGCTTCGTCAGGGGGTTCCTTTTCATCAGGGTGATATGCAGCAACATCGTCGAGAGGTTGTCACCGTCCCATGTGCCTGATCTTGGCGAGCATGGCTCCGTGATGAAGAAAGGGTCTGACTGCAATCGCACCATAGAATTCCTGTCTGACGTTTTGAGAAGTAGAAAAAGACCTGAGGTCTAGCACCTTAAATCTTGCAGGAGGGGCATCATACAAAAGAGTCCATCTTCTTTTCGGTAAATATAACTTTTTCTTTTCCAGACATATTTTTCAACATGACCCTTCGGCGGAAGACGCTCTTCTACACCGTCAATCTGATCATACCTTGCGTCGGAATCTCCTGCCTTTCCGTTCTCGTCTTTTACCTTCCAGCTGATTGCGGCGAAAAAGTGGCTCTCTGCATTTCAATTCTCTTGTCCCAGACCATGTTCTTCCTCCTAATTTCGGAAATTATCCCATCGACGTCACTGGCTGTTCCTTTGTTAGGGAAATATCTCCTCTTTACGATGTTCCTTGTGGGACTCTCGGTGCTCGTGACAATTGTTATTCTCAATGTTCACTATCGAAAGCCAAGCACACATAAAATGTCACCGTGGATTCGGAGGGTATTCATTAAAGAGTTGCCGAAGCTGTTGCTGATGAGGGTACCTCAGAAGGTATACCAGGAAGTGCAACAGCGCCTACAGGTGAGGTTTTTTTTTTCTCTAATCCCTAATTGAAGACATTTCAGAATTCAAAGATACCACAAAGAAGCTCCTCACTCCGAATTAGAGTGATGTGTCTTCCGTCTGAACTTGTTGTGAGCTATATATTCTATCAATGCTTCCATAACTCTGTGGAATACACCGAGAGAATCTTCAACGAGGATTGTTTCAGACGAACTTCGTACAGGCTAATACCCTATTTAAAAAAAAAAAGTTGCAATTTCTTCTTAATACATTATATGTTTTATTATATTTACAAGTAAAAAGTACCTGAAACCCTTCAGCGATTCGTTGTAATATACCGGCGCATTAAAGTATATCTCATCTTCTGATTCATCCTAAGTGTTAGACATGCGGGTTTGTTTTTTAATTTTATAATGAATAATAAATAAAAGAGCGCAGAAATTCGAGAACGGACCAAACTGATCGTGAAACTGCGTTTCACGCATTCCACTAAACTGGGGTAAAAGTAAATTCTCAAGCAGGGGAATGCCATGAATCCAGACAAATAAATGATGAGTAGCATATACAACCACAAATGCTTTATCAAACTGACTGAAGTTCCGACTTGGTCAGTAGCTAAACCAGAGTGCGGTAGACACTCAGAATTTTGTCGAGTCGCGTTATCTCAGCTCAAATTATCCTAAGCCACAAGGTTTCTAGTTTCCGTTTTCCTTGTACCAAATCGTTCCTTCAAGGCTCCCTTTCCCAGCGGCTACATCTGTCACAAAATCACAGCTGACTGTCCTCGTGTACGAGCGCTGCGAACGAAACTTATTTTATGAACTCTTTTTACGAACTTCCTTTGTGTGACGGCACAATTCCCAGGTTTATTCGTTACTGTGTTGACACGGAATGTCTCTATGAAATTATTACTTGGATTGTTAATATGCTTTATATAGTGTATTTACCTGACTAAAAAAACAGACAATTTCAGAGTATTGCTGTCTTTGCGCTCCTTCCAAAACTAAAAGAATCACAATCTCTCCGGAAGAACCATGCTGTTATAAAAATTGCTAATTCTTCTTTAGTTGACTTGGGTGTTCCTCGACAATTTTGTCAGGATGATCTGTTCTCTCCCTCTTAAAAGTATACGGAGAAGCAGGAGCTTCACGTCATCTTCTAGCTACCTTTTCCTCATTCTCGTCCTTCCCGCGCGCTCAGCGATCCTCACGCTTCCAGTATTTCATCGAGACATGATCAAAGAACAAATATTTTCCTTCCTTTCTTTCACTGCGAGTTGACGCCATCACTAAGAGCTTTCAATCTCACAATCAACAGTCCTCTGTCGACTCAAGATGCCGCTAGACTTCAAAGTCAATTATGTTGACAGTAGATTTTCCGGCAAAGGAATCTCAGCTAGAAAACCCTTAGGTAAGCACTCATATGGGGAAGAGCTTACTTATCCAGACCTGGGAAGTTGGCAGAGACTTTTAGACGCTAAATAAATCAAAGAAGGAAATACGAGGCCGTAATTAAGTGGGTGGAAATAACAGATTCCCGATAAAGCATGGCGTTCGACAGGGCGCGATTCTCTCCCCATCCATCTTTAAATTTGTCTCATCTTTTCATCCTTGCCTTTTATTTGCGTAATAACTCCGTCAATATTTCGCATCTCGCTTATACTGATGATTCTTTTCAATCGACCGTCTTCGGCTTGACCCTCTATATATTACCCTTTTATACAGAAGTGTAAATTAAAACCTTGAACCTTGAACATAGACAGATGTTGATTACAGCACTTGGACCATGAACAAAGATCTGATTATATCTTCCAGCTTAGTCGGAGCAAGCCCGGTATAAAGAAGTCGATGTGATTTGTTCTTGCTGCATTTGATCGGATCGGTTTAGTTTTCATCGGTTTTCAAACAAATGAGTCCTAGGTTGTAGCAGTGAAATGCCCTATATCGGTTTATTCACGAACATAGTACCTACCTACCTACCTACCTAGTGCAGATCTTTTAATTCATCTAACCTGTGTGTGTGTTTTTGGGATCCCAAAACGTTAGTGACGGATACCTATGACATCGCAAAAGTTGTCTGTCTGTCCGTCCGTCCGTCCGTCCGTCCGTCCGTCCGTCCGTCCGTCCGTCCGTCTGTGAGCACGATAACTCTCGAAGGGAATGAGATATTTTGATGAAACTTGGTGTGAGCATTCTTTGGGTCAAGAGTAAGGTCGAGTTCGTAGATGGGCCCTGTAGCCCTACATTTAGGGGTGGGGGAGGGGGTTCAAATTAAGGGACAAGCAAAATATTTTTAAACAGCTAATGTGATAGTCGATTATGGGGTAAGAAGACATGCTGAACACGAATATGAAAACCATTTTCGCGCCGGACAAGTAGTTCGCCCGGAATCCGGCCGAAACCGGAAAGTTTGTTAAAAGTAAAAGTTTTATTTGAAGTTGACTAGATGTTTGATATAGGGGTAAGAAGCCACGCTGAACACGAATATGAAAACCATTTTCTCGCCGGACAAGTAGTTCGCCCGGAATCCGGCCAAAACCGGAAAGTTTGTTAGAAGTTAAAGTTTTATCTGAAGTTGATTAGACGTTTGGTGTAGGGGTAAGAAGACATGCTGAACAAGAATACGAAAACCATTTTATCGCCGGACAAGTAGTTCGCCCGGAATCCGGCCAAAACCGGAAATTTGTTAAAAGTAAAAGTTTCATTTTAAGTTGATTAGATGATAGATTTTGGGGTAAGAAGAGATGCAGAATCCGTATATGACAATCACTCTCTAGCCGGACATACAGTTCGTCCGGAATCCGGCTGTAACCGAAAAATTTGTTAGAAGTTAAATTTTTATTTGAAGTTGATTAGATGTTGGATATAGGGGTAAGGAGATACGCTGAATCCGTTTTTGAGCTTTAGTTTTTCGCCGGACAAGTAGTTCTTGAAGTTCACCAAAACCGCAAAATTCACAGAAGTAAGCCAGGATCATTTCGATCGGCTTATAGAGGTAAACGCACATGCTGAATCCATATCTGAGCTTGGATTTCTTAATGATTAGCTGTTTGGCCTGGCGAAGATTTTTGGGATCCCATCGGAACCTTTGGTCTTGTTTTCTTATGATTAGATTGTTTGTGCAAAATTATGTGATTCGTAATTTATTTTAGATGTGAAGTTTTATTCCTTGCAAACTAAGCAAACTTTCGCATGCAAACCGATTAGGGTTCGCGTAGCGCAGGTGCCGATCTCCTGATTCTCTGCCCTCGGCCGGGGTGCAATACGTGGTTGGGGGCAAGTCATCCGACGCTTTTCCCGTGCTTTTCCCTAGATTTCTCTAGGTACCCATTTGAAGCTGGGTGGACTTTTGGCTTGACTTACAGGGAAACGCCACTAACCCTCGCCCTAAACCAAACGGTCGGCACAACCGAGACTCGAACCAGCGACCCTTCGCTCGTGAGTTCGGCGCGATAACCATTCGGCTACGGACGGACATTTATTCCTTGGTTAGTTGTGAAATGCCGTAAGGCTAAATCACGTAATAAATTCATTCAAGTCACTGTTCTCCCGAATCATTTTGCTTTCAATGAGAGTTAACGCGGTAATCATGAATGGAAATCGCGGCCCATTCACTCATGAGGACAGAAAAAAAATATAATGTCATTCTTTCCTTTACGAAAAGCTCACATAAGTACCTAAATAAAAATAACAAAAGTTCACTAAAGAAACAAGATGTCAATCATTCCTAACTTTCAACTAACAAAATTAATGACGAAGCTAACAAATGGCCGATTAAACAAAAGGCTAAAAGCTAGTTTGGAGTCGAACAATATTTTTACCGGGCTCCCTTGATTAATTTTCTACTCCAAGACGTGAATGAGAAGCAGAAAATCTACGGAGATTCGCCAAACAAGCTTTCTTGCCTTGTTGTCTTTTGATTTATCGGTGTGGGCAAAGAACATGGTTAGCAAGGAATTATGAGTCGCCATTTTCTTTGCAAATAACGTAGCAAAACAATTCTAAGGAAGCTGTCTGCAACCACGGTCCCTATCGATTTTCCCGAAGTTTTTCTGCTTTCCACCGACGAAGCTAAAACTAAAGGGCCTTTTCAGGACGAAGCGTGGAATATTCTACTCTGTCGTCTATACGGTGATTGTTTCTTACGTTACGGAAAGAGAAAATCCTAGTTCTCTTCCTGTTTTTAAACCTATTTTCTACAGAAGCTTCTATGGCAAGACTACATAGAAACTTTCACTGTGTAAAATCCTCCTAAAATTAAAAAAAAAGTCTCATAGGATATTCCTTTACGAGTGTCCTTTTTCTTTGACAAAATTCATATTCGAATCCGTTTCCACGGATCTTTTAGAAAAATCATCTTTCACAAATTCTTCTACCTTATAATTAAAAAAATTTTTTGTTTGCGATTCCTGTTAGAAGTTACTTTGATGATTTCTTTTCAAACGCACCCCATTTGGTAACGTAAAACCAAGGTCTACTTATAAGTCGTTCCGCTTAACAGCTATTTCAAAAGTTGCAGCACTGTCAAAAAATCGTCACAGTAAAAAAAAAATTTCACGACTACTTAGCATACTACTGCAAGAAAGGACCACTTACGGTTATTTTTATTATGAATTTTCGTTTACTATTTCTTAAGTGACGTTTCTGGTCGAGTGTAACAAAAAAGCCCAAAATACTGTTCACTTTGAATGTACCGAGGTCAAAACCACTCCTGATTTTAGGTACAAAATTTAGGGATCGACTAAAAAGAGGCACGGCACGGCACGACATAGTGTAAGAGGCAGGAGTAGGCTACTAAAAAGAGGCACGAAAACTAAAAGGGCCTTTTAGGCTTCAGACTGAGGGGCAGGGACAATGTTCCAACGTGCCTTCTTTTAGGCTCTGAAGTTACGAACTCTCGCTTAATTGTCTACTTCTACTGCTTGCTAATCTCTTTTTATTACTCGTGCCTCTTGCGCCATGCCTCTTTTTAGTCGGTCCCCAAAATTTATTCTCCACAGCTTATCAAAAAGAGAAGGTTCCGAGCATACCGAGACAGTCACCGGTGGAACAGAAGGCTGATGTATGGCTCACAACTCCTGTTGGAGGTAATGCACCTCAACACGCTACCACCTCCTCCGTCACCCCCTCCACCGCCACCACCACCACCTCCGTTTGCATCGATGAATAGTGCAGAGACGCTTGTCCCGGTCATTAGAAGATACCCATATGTTGTTGAGAAGGCAATTAAGAATGTCCAGTTTATTCAAAATCACATGAAACGGCTGGATGAATTCAACGCGGTGAGTATTAACCTCTCAGCCTTACAAATATTTAATGATAATAAACTAATAACAATATTATAGTTGCACCAAAAGAGCATTCGCCTCTATAAATTTTACATTTTTAGATTCTAAATGCATGCATGTATGTTTTTGATTCCAAATGCAGTTCATTAATTTGTCAAGAACTTTTTTTTCTAAAATCTTTTTGAAAGGTGTGTTTTTCGGATTTGTGTGTTGATGCATGGTTATGAGTTGTGTGTTGGTGCGTGGACATGGTTTGTTATTTGGAAGGTGTATAATATCTTTTTCTCTTATTGTCGATTCACATCCCATGTGAAACAAATTAATCCACTCTTTCATTCAAAGACGAATCCGAAAGTACTTCAACCAAAATAGGGCTCACGACGCCACGAATTAAGCCTTAGAGAAACTGGTCGTTGGTCTTTCCAGAACCGATTGTTGAGCTACTGGACCCGTTCCATGTGAAGACTCTCCGATCATTATTATTATTATATTATCATTTTTGTTATTATTATTATTTGTTTGATTTCTTCAAAACTGAAGAGTGATGTAACTTTAACTTAAACTTTAAACAACAACCTATCGCTTGACATAATTCAAGTTTACACCCAAAGAATGTACGGTGAACAGCATTTCATAGGAACTTTGGATAGACCTGTGGCCTGTACGTATTGCATTATATCATATTATCATTATTTGTATTAATAGAGGAGAGGGGGGCAGGTCCGTCATAGGGGCAGGTCCGGACATGGGCTCTGCAAACCTCAGTATTGAAATTTAAATTACGCAAAATTGTTTTTCAGAGCTGTTACACATATACACTTCTTCTGTTAAAAGTTCCCGCAGTTGCCCTCTTGCAATCATAGCAAACCGATGTTAGTGTAACTTTTTTGGCACGAAATGAAATTATATGTCATGGGGTTGGCACCTCATTTTGGTAGTTCCAAAGCCACTTACATCGTCGGTGATTTTTATTTAAGTAGTTTAAGATTAGCTCTACCATGTCAAAAACGAATATCTACAATTGCTACAAGAGGTTGAGATTTATAATTTTTTTTTTGTGAAAACAGCACCAGGGGCAGGTCCGGACAAAAACACCTGGGGCAGGTTCGGACAACAATTGCAAGAGAAGTTGAAGAGGAAAAAAGAAAAATAATGAAAGAAGAGGAAATCGAACCAGGGAAGAAAAAAGGTTACCAGAAAGGCTCAGAAAGTATTTACGACCCATTTCGGAAGAAAACAAGGCATATTCAGACCTAGCGGTAACAGTATATCCGGATGATAAAAATAGATGTTGATAAAGTGACAGTACACAGGTTACAGTTTTTCCAAACGGAAGCAACAAACGAAAATGAACTGAGGCAACGAAAGCGAATGAAAAAACGTTTATATAGTCCTTCCTGGGTTAAAAATAATTGATGTCCGGAGCTTCCCCCGACATGTCCGAACCTGCCCCCAGTCTGGGGGCAGGTCCGGACGAAAGTAGTTAACAGGAAAATGGAATTTGCGAAGAAATTGTTATAGGTAACAAGATTCTAAAAAGTAACAATAGCAGCTAAGGGATGATTCTAGACATTCAGAAAAAAATGGAAGCAACAGAACCTAAAATAAAATCTTGGTATGCAAAAAAGCAAAAACGTAACGAACCTCTCCCCTATGATATTTCGCTACGTAACAGAAAATTCCACGCGAAGATTTTACGATCACTATTATTATTTTTATATTTATTTAATTCCTTCAAAACTGAAGAGTGATGTATAATACTTCAAACAACAACACATCGCTTGGTTTACACCGAAAGAATGTACAGTGAGCAGTGTCCCACAGGAACTTTGGATAGACCTGTGGCCTATAAGTATTGCATGATATTATATTATCATTATTATTATTATAATACTTCGCTACGTGGCAGTTGGAAAAATGTGTTAGCTTTTAATTAAAAACAAAAAAAACTCGATGACGCAATGTGCCGTGACGTAGGTACAAAGCGCAATCACCTCAGTTACTTGTATGAACGTATTTCTTATCCGGGTCCAGGCACCTCTATCGTTCAGGCGGGGGTAGCACGAGAGCTTCCGAAGGTTTGAAGTAGTCTTCTAGACCAACTTTTTGTTCTGATAGCGAAAATCGTACCGCAACACTTCGCACCGATGTATTACGTAACCGACGTTTCGGCTTTTAAAGAGGATTAGAGCTATAAGACAAACTGTGTAAAAAAAAAATCCTAGCAGTACACTGTAAAAAAAATCTTGCAGTATTTACTACTGGGATTAATCTTGTCTTTATTGAGATAAAATTAACCCTAATTCGGATCAATCTTATCCCAATAAAGATAAGATTAATCCCAGTAGCAAATACTGCATCCTCGGGGAAACTTTTTACAGTGTAAGAGTACGTTCACACGCATCGGGAAATTAAAAAAAAAACGATCGGTACCAAGGGAAAACCGATGGGTTTTACGTTTTATCCCATCGGGTTTCGAGCTTGGATTCTTTTCAAGCTCAAAACCCGATGGGATAAAACGTAAAACCGATCGGTTTTCCCTTGGTACCGATCGTTTTTTTTTTAATTTCCCGATGCGTGTGAACGTACTCTAAGCCTACCCGATAAGAAAAATTTCCACTATACATATTCTGAGTTATATTTTATAGGATATCGAATGGTAAACTCTTTTATAGTATATATACATTATATGGAAGAAAAACAAAAACGGTCACACCGCCGATCTATTATCAAGTTCCATGGCCCCCCCGAAAAAATACATTCAAACCCTAGTCACGTCCCTGGTTCTTTGAACTTTCTGCCCATTCAGAATTTCTACCTTGGACGCAGCTTGAAACGATAAAAAACTGTGCTCGAGTTGTCTGGTCTTTCCTCTTGTTTACTGCACTGACGACCTCGGGCATTGCGTAATTATATGTTTCTTCATTATCTTTTTTTCCACAGGAGGACCAAGACTGGGGTTTCGTTGCGATGGTACTGGACCGACTGTTCTTATGGATTTTTACAGCCACTTCCCTCGTCGGGTCCATCGCTATCTTAATGGATGCCCCGGCACTTTACGACGATTCACTGCCAATAGACATGAACTATTCACGTATCGCCAGGAGGATGTATCGGCTTAATAGTAACGAAGAGTTCGAATAAGTGTTGTGTTAATATACGTTTGCCGCTGTTTTCCATTTCGCTATTAAATCTGCCACTTGGGTTTTGTACCTCTATTTCCGGGTTACACCTTAGTACCCTTGTTCCGGGTTACAACAAAAACAAATAATACAAAGAACCATTGCAGATTGCAATTTTGTTTCTTTCAGCTATAGCCTGAAAAGGATATTGCCAGGAAGGGCCAAAAGATCGCTGAAGAAAATCCTAGCTGACTTTTCCGTTTTTAGTCATTTTTAGATGACAAGAACATTTGTCTCGCCGCACCTGCGCCCGTCGGAAGTCCGCGATCCTGTTCTGTAAATATTGACCGGATGCTCATACCCAAGACCTTATATTCCATTTGTTTTGCACAGCGCCATAGGGCTATGCGCCCATCGGAAGTCCGCGACCCTGTTCCGTAAATACTGAGCGGATGCTCATACACAAGACCTTATATACCATATGTTTTGCACAGCGCCATAGGGCTATCGTACTGAGCGCTCCAAAGACGTGAGAATGAGGATGTTTCCGGTAAAGATAGAACTCAATTGGGCCGGGATTTTCACAGTTGGAGATCCGGGAGAGACGGATGTTTCACCAAAAAGAGAAAACCCTACCTAAACAAATCACTTTTTTGGGGTCCCATCCTCCATCCAGTTGGTTCAGGGGCAATTGGGCCCAGATTGACAAGATAGTGGAGTTCAGTCATAACTCGTGAACCATGACAGGCATCAATCTGAAACTTGGTGTTATTGTTAGGACTGGGATCTAGATGCACTAATTGTGGTCTCAAATCCACGCACACACCGGTTGGGCCAATTGGGCCCAAATTGCCCCGTGGCCAGAGGCGTTACTAGCCAAAATGTTTTTTTTTTTTTGGGGGGGGGGGGCAGTATTTACCGACTGGCTGGTAATTTTTACCGATCGTTTTTGCAGAAAAAAAGACTGTTTTTAAGAGAAAACCTCCCGAGCCAACGCGGGTCGGCAAAATTGTCTTCCCCATTGTATTTAGCAATTCCTCTTCTTCCATCCTTTTTCGCCCGATCAGTTCTGGTGTAAAATCTATTAGCCGGTGTTACAGGAGGAATATTACCGAACGATCGGAAATAGTCCTTTCTGAAACACAGATAAAACCATCAAATGACTCGAATAATGTTCTAATGCTAGTTTTGTGGATCCCTAAAGGTGTTATTTCGGGAATTCTAGCACTAAACTTGCAGTACACTGATAAAGGCTTCTATTGATGAGACGGGTCTAGGCGATCTTCCTCCCCCCGGACATAACTCCCGGCTCCAAAATCCCCCTGGCGAAACCCACTCGGGTACCCCCCCCCCCCCGAATGAAAATATATAGAATTGTAAAATCTTATTAAAAAATGCAGTTGGAACGTGTGACAGCGGCTCGCTGGCCGCTCGCCTCCATATATACTTTAAATATAACATATTGCATTTTATTAAGACTGTGCGGGGATTTTTGGTCGGGGGGAGGGGTTATCGGAGGGGGAGGTGTCCGTTTTTTTTGCCGGAACCCTGACGAGACATAAATGAATAAGATCCTGACGTTTTCTGATCTTTAGACAAGTTACGAGATAACACTGATGAAAACAAATAACTAAGAGGGTATGAACCCTCTTACTTGCTGTACCGACTGGCCGACAACATTCGGAGGACGTCCCCCCCTCTCCCCTATACGTGATGCCCCTGCTGACAATGAATCCCTGTCACTAGTTTTCGAGCTCACGTCTTTCCGGAAGACGTCTTCACGTCTTTCACGTTCTTCACGTCTTTAACGGTTTCTTTTTAGTCACATTCACTGTTATTTTTTTTATTTTTTTTTTGTTGAATAGTTAGCCATGTATTTGGTTGAAAATTTTATTGTCGGTTTTTGGGATCCAAAACGTTAGTGACGGATACCTATGACATCGCAAAAAGTTGTCTGTCTGTCCGTCTGTCCGTCTGTACGGTCTATAACTTTCGAAGGGAATGAGATATTTTGATGAAACTTGGTGTGAGGGTTCTTTGGGTCAAGAGTAAGGTCAAGTTCGTAGATGGGCTCTGTAGCCCTATGTTTAGGGGTGGGGGAGGGGGTTTAGATTAAGGGGAAAACAAAATATTTTTAAACAGCTAATGTGATAGTCGATTATGGGGTAAGAAGACATGCTGAACACGATGGTGAAAACCATTTTCTCACCGGACGAGTAGTTCGCCTGGAATCCGGCCAAAACCGGAAAGTCTGTTAAATGTAAAAGCTTTATTTGAAGTTGATTAGATGTTCGATTTAGGAGTAAGATGACATGCTGAACACGATGGTGAAAACCATTTTCTCGCCAGACAAGTAGTTCGCCCAGAATCCGGCCAAAACCGGATAGTTTCTTAAAATAAAAGTTTTATTTGAAGTTGATTAGAGGTTTGATTTAGGGGTAAAAAGACACGCTGAACACGACGGTGAAAACCATTTTTTTTCTTGCCGGGCAAGTAGTTCGCCCAGAATCCGGTCAAAAACCGGAAAGGTTTGTTAAAAGTAACAGTTTTATTGGAAGTTGATTAGACGTTCGATTTGGGGATAAGAAGAATACATTTTCTACCTGGACAACTTGTTCGCCCGGAATCCGGCCAAAACCGGAAATTTGGCAGAAGTAAAGCAGGAAGTTTCGATCAGTATCGTCAAAATAGATATGGCTTATAGCGGTATATCTGAACTTGGTTTCTCAGATGATTAGCCTGGCGAAGACTGGATCCGGCGAAGACAAGACCCGATTGTCTGGATCAAATATTTAATTTTTGGGATCCCATTGAAACCTTTGGTCTTGTTTGGTTGGGTGTCCCAGACCGGGTAAGTCAAACTCCTTATTTCTTTCTTTCTTTTTCTCTTTTTTCTTTTCTACTGTTTATGTTTTAAATGTATACTCCTTTACAAGTTAGCCTCTAGATAATGATTACTTAGTTATTTTTTATTTTTTTTATAAGCCCTTTAGCTCTCTCTGTCTACCCTTCTCTTGAAGGAATCTATTGCTTCGCCCACCACTATCTCCTCGCTAAGGGGGACAACCTGGTTTGCGCAGAAATACTCTTGATGACTAAATCTTCGTGCCACGACGAATCGCCGGGTGCCAAGCGAAGAGTCAGAAATATCACCACAACTGTCCACAATAGACGTTGCTGATTGGTTTAGATAGGATTTGGATCAACTTTAAGGATTCGTGTGGATGACGAGGTTCACTGGGTGCGTAGTCATATAGAGTATTGTATCGCTCCCGTCGCTTTCTGAGACATTAGTGGCGTTTTTGATCGCCGATCAAATTTGCCCAGTAGACGAAGCGAGTTTGCCGATTCGTGCATAATATTGTTTTCGATAGCCGATAGCCGTTGGCGATCGCCGATGTTTCTGGGTGCGCAAAAACGAGTTTTTCATTTTTGAAAATACCGCCTAATCCTAGAACGAAATCCATACGTCAACGGCTAACGGCGAGTCCTCGGCCGATGGGCGATGGACACGAATTTAGGCGATACACGTTAGCCGACCAGAACGAAAACAGAAAATAAGATAAACAGCTACGGCAATCGGCTTCCGGCGAACGTCGAAAACACCAAAAAATCAGACGGCTACGCTATCGTCGAACTAATCGGCAATCAAAAACGCCACTATTGCTTTGGTTTCTGTGTCTGTGAGTGCCCCCGCGTCAGCTGCTGGGGTTGTCTTTTATTAGAAGTTGTTCGTAAATGTTGGTGGTGAACAACTTACGGGTAAAAAATCAGCGTTCCGTCGGCTTCGACGAAAAGTCAGCGAGGTGATTTTTTCAGAAGTTTCAAGAAGTCAGCAAGGGGAATACAGAGCTACCGACAAGTACACTACCAACTTTCAAGACGCTTGTTCCTATCAGGATCTGGACATTAGAAAAACGAGAATGCTTCTGAATTAGCTGTTTTATCAATAATCTGTTATGAATCCGGGAAACAGGCTTTCTTGATGCGATATCATGCAACGTGTCAAAGAAAACTTCTCCAGACTGAACAAGAACAAAGCCACAACCTACTTTCCCGAAGTCTGCTTAGAGCCGAGCGAGAGTTTACTGATATTAGAAGAAATGCACCGTCATTGGCCGGATTCAAAACCTGAGAGTTCAAGAAGCCCTGGTCTCAGGGGAGGACAGGCCGGCGTCTCGGCCGTAGGCCGCTGGCCGGCGTCTCGGCCGTAGGCCGCTGGCATCGACATTTGACCACGTAGCTCCTCCCACAGGGCGGGGCCAAAGAAACTCCTCCCTTAAGGCGGAGACTTAAACAAACAAGCAGAGATCCCCGTGTCTTTTAAAGAATCCGTCGTACCTACATGTCGATACAACTATACTTAAAACCAGGAGTCCCGAACTTCATACGGTGCATTCTAAATCCCTACGACAACTCATTGATGTCACACTCGTCTTGTTTCAAAATTTTCAATGCGTGTCATGCTCCCGACGGTTGTTTACGAGAAGGTCCGTCGCAGAAAAAAAAAGTTATGCAATTTTTTCCATGTTTTTGCTTGAAGCCAACGGGGCTATACAAAGGCTTATAACCGCCGAAGCTGTGGGCAATTTAGTAAAAGCAGAGCCTGTGTTAAAGTATTCGGCTAATATAAAATAAAAGAAACAGTGTGAGGGGTGCTTTAAGCTTTAAAAAAAGGACTCCTCTAGCCATGACAGCTGCTGAAATTCAGTCAAACTAAAAATTACCCAATTTCAAAAATCATGATCAAACAGTAGCCTAAGGTCCGCCACGAAATTAAAAGACAAGAAAGCATTAAATTTTGCTTGCAGTAGTTGATCCGAAAGGCTGATAGAAATTCACCATTGGATTATATAGTTCTAGTTTGTAGCTGTGGAATGCAGTGTATCGGTTCAATCACAAATAAAGTACCTACCTTAGCTACCTACTGGTGAAACTTGCGATAAAATTTCACAGCCTCTTGCTAAAGGACTCTTGTTAACACAGCTCAACTAGCAGCGACAATAACCTCGTTATACTTTAATTCAAATAAATTTATAAGGAGTTATATTTAACTGGCACACCATATCGCTATCAATGAACCTTGAAGAAACACTGGAGACTATCGACTGTTGGCACAAAACCGAATGGTAAGATAATACTAGAAATTCAATTAAACTAAATTTGTATTAAATTCAAACAAATTAATAAGGAAAACTTGATTGGCACAATGTATCGCAATTAGTAAAGCTTAAAGGACCCCTCTTGCTTATTCTGCTTTTTATAATATATCTAGCTCCCATACAGAATTATAAGCTTCTAAAATCCCCACCTTTCTTCATTGTTTCGTTTTGTGCCTACGAAATTTTAGCGCTTTTTTTTCCTTGCCGAGTTCTGCCCGTCACACAACGAAACGTTTGCCCGGATCATCAACGTGTGCTGACAACTCTTTCACACATAAGGATCTGAGAAGCTTTTGTTTATTACTTCTTTTATTTGCTTGGTTGTCACACTTTTTAACCACGGCGCGATCAGTTTCCAAATGTTTTGCGCCCAGCCGCCGCGTCGGAGAGCAGGAAGGCTGGACATAGTCGACAGGCGCTAACAAGAAAATCGCTAATTTCAGATGGAAAGTAATGGTATTTTCGAAAATGTTTTTTTCTGATCCATTTCATAGGGAAACGATTATTTCTAGTAAGAGTTGTGCTTTAAAGAAACACTGGAAACCATAGTATGTTGGCAAAAAAATGAATGGTACTTACTTTCTGGACTTAAATTCAAACACTGGCTTTGGCACATATAATTCAAACATACACATACATGTCCTGAGCGTAGTTAGCTTGACTATTAAAACGCTTTCCGAGACTCTTAAAAGACGTCATATCAATTAACTATACCGCTCCACCACTTTCTCTCATTCTTGTTCAGAAGAATGCTAATTCGTCATATTAGAATAGAATAGAATATAATATATTTACACAAAAGCCCGAGGGCCATGGCAAAACATTGGAAAAAAACAAAAAAAACACGGCATATTAAAACACGGCATATTCAAGTTCTGCACTTCCAAGCGGACTAGGTTTCAATGCCCCACTGTCAACACTTGTGTCTGACATAGTAAAATAGATCCACCAGCTGATGAGTTGGAACTCCGAAATCTGCTTCCCGGGTACACTGTCAGAAGTTTCATAACAAGGATGCGCAGTTTCAACAGATAATTTGACATTGCAAAACGGATACGTCAGCTGAATTTTGTTTGAGCTATATTTCGGCCAACTTGAGCGGCATTGAGCCTGAAGAGGACCCTTGCCAAGAAGGGCCGAAACATAGCCTTAATAAAATTCAACTGACGTATCCGTTTTGCACTGTCAAACATGATTCGCAGTCAGCCTGGGCTGAAGGAATATTTATCAACAGATAACACTTGGGACGTTATTTTTTATGATATTGCAAAAGTTATGCACAATGCCAGAAAAAAGCTTCTGCTGACTTTCCGATATCATAATGACAAACAAAAAATGTCAGCGGATGTATTTTCGGTGGTGTTTCGGCTCTTCTTGTATGCATTTTAATGCGCAACGTTTGAAAAACATGACAGCTAACATCGTAGGTGTTATCACTCTGTTGAAACCGGGCATCTTTGTGTTATCTGTTATGAAACTTCTGACAGTGTAATGGAGGATTTGCGTATTGTCTCAGTGGTAGAAAGTGAAAACTGCCCACTATACCTCATGGATCCAACTTTTTTCTATCTATCACAAGTGTATACTCTTGACGACTAACTCTCCTTGCAGTGTACCTACCGGAAGAGCCGGAAGCGGCACCACAGCTGTCCCCAACGATCTCCGTGATTGGCTGACCCAGGATTCGAGTTGTTGAGTTTGAGTCTTAGGGCGACGTTTTCTCGTTCTTCCTGAGGATCACTGGTGTGTTTTGGAGTTAGTCATATAGAGTATCATGAGACCATGGGGGATTAACAGAAACTAGTCCACTTGGAACGCTGAACCGAATAAGGCGAACTGTTCTCAACCTTAAAGACACTGCACTGTTTGGCTCTTTTCGCGACACATCAGGAAGCTATTTGTCAGGAAGACCTATCATTAGTAGTAGTGAACTGAAAAATAACAATGCCCCTCATGCGGGATTTGAACCCGCAACCTTCGGCTCCATATACCGATGATCTAACCAATTGAGCTATCGAGGGAGTTGCGAACAAAGTTCGCAAACCACTACAACCGCCAGCTAGTAACGGGCTACAGGAACAGTAATCTGGCTCGAGGCAAAGTTATCTAAATAGTTCACATCCCCATGTGAACTATGGTCGGCTATCATGCCAATTTCAATGCTTGCCATAAGAGCCAAAGAGTATGAAGCGTGGTTAATACCAGGGGAGGCAGTGTGTAGTTTTTGGGAAAAAGAAGTTTCTACGTAGCCAGTCAATTATCAAGGATTATAAGAACAGAACAATTTCTACCACAACTTTTCCAAGGGGATACTAATGAACAGACAAGCTGGAACAAATATCAGGGGCATAGGCCACTCTGTTAAGTGTATGATGCTTAGTTCTGACAGGAGGGCCAGATTATAAGTCGCCTAGGTTCGAAACCTGATCTGACCGACCAAACAGTTGCAGCGCTTGACTTTCGGCTCCGAACCTTAAACAGATTCCGCAAGAAGATCGTCGGGGGAATTGATGCAACAAAATACTGTTATTTCTAGTTCACAGACGAAAAATAAAAGGCGCTTTGACACACTTGTTCAAGTACGAAGGATTCGATAATTGTCATTCCGCCGTCAACTGGTGACGTCATGCAATGATTTCCGAAAAAAATGTTTGGCTAATCCTGTCAGATTCACGCTCGGAGGATGTAAAACATCAGGGGCTTTCACTCTTGACCACCGTTTACATACAACATTTGATCGACATGCAAGGGGTTTGAGGGTCGTAAAAGGACTACTTGTCCCGAAGAAGGCGCACAAAATTTCACTTTCAAGAAGCGACAGCCACGGGAGAAGAAGTAGAGGAAGGGGGCTTGAAGACCCCGAAATGAATGGTTGAGAAAATCTGGTCAATGGGCTGTGTCTGATCGTAAAGAGAAGGAGCCTGAAACACGATAGCGAACGTACCCAATACACAAGCTAGGGTAAATACCCATAAGAAGAAACGGTCGAGAACGGTTGCAACGTACTTCCAATCCTCGACAACCTAGAAGAACCACAAGAGACAATTATCCTGTTAATTTTTCCTGTTACGTAAAATTTTAGAGCTGAACGTATATAAAAGTTTTCTTTAAAGATAAGGTCATCCATCAATTCTTCCTACCTACCCATCCAGGGCTTCTATTCCTTAAGTATTGTAACGTTTTTATTCGTCAAACAAACATAAAATACTTTTTTGTTGGATTTAAAAGATCTAGGGCTCCAGTGTCGGAGCTTCGCAGACACTGCTAAGGGCTATTTTTTTTTTAAAATGGGAAAGAACGCCCTTGAGAAGTAACATTATAAGTAACGAAATGCGATACAAATGCTCCTATGACCGAATCTGAACCAACTTTTTGTCTTTCACTTCACACCTTCAATTATTAAACTCAAGGAATGAGCTAGCAAGTAGCAACATAAATCTGAACAGCTCTAGAGAGGTCAGACGCAGTAACTGAGTCAACAGTTTATCTCGGCCAACGATCATAAACAATAAAAAACATGCAAGCATAGACAACCAAAGAAAAGTCGGAGAAGCGAAGAAGCCTATCGGAAGAAACGGGGCGACCAGTTCCGAAGTCAACAAGCAGTAAAAAGAGACAGCATGCTGCGCCGCCAGTAAAAACACCTATTTCACATTCTACCGTTTCCCCCATAAGGGACTTCCCACTGGGAACAAAGATAGACAGGAAACCATAGACACTGATGGGGCGCAAGATGAAACAAAGAAAGGAACAAACGAAGTGACCAAAGAAAAACAAACATTAACGGCCAGAAACGATTCGGATGCGAACAAAACAACTCGAAAGGCTAGCAGACAGAAGCGAACCAAAGTAACTTGAAAAAAAGCAAAAAAACATCAAAAAGCTTGAAATCCTTCAAGAATTAGAAAGAATAAGTTCGAGGCTCAATCAAGTGAACACACTCCACCAAGAACAAAAAGATTAGTTACAACTGAACGGACTGACCATGCTAAGGCGCAGGAATGACTGATTAAAAACAATCAAGACTGATTAGAAACAATCAAGACTGATTAAAAACAATCAAGACTGATTAGAAACAATCAAGACTGATTAAAAACAATCAAGGCGGTGATACCAATCATGATATTATACTTATAAGCTATTACGGGCAGAAAATGGAAATATGTCAGGAAACTGGATACGATAAACTATTAAAGAAAAGAAAAGATGAACCAGGTTTTCCAAATGAAGGTTTCCTAAAGGGCAAAAAATCTTAAGAAAGAAGAATCTTTACGAGACCCAGAAATTAAAAAAATAATAATAAAAGGTTTAGGCCTACAAATCAAAAGTTCAGTCGGTAGGCTACATCTAACGACTAAGAACACGAGATAACCTACGTTCAAGGCCGTATCCAGGGGGGGTGTTAGGGGGTTCGAACACCCCCCGAAACCCACGAAAGTAATATTTTTTTGCAGGTTTTAACATCTGATCTATGTATTTTTTGTACTTTTTGGTCCGACCCGTGGACAAAACACCCCCCGAAATAAATTCCTGGATATGGCCCTGCCTACGTTCTGTTTCAGACAAGCTAAAAGATCTGATCCTTGGGGTTTTGATTTTTTGTTGTGCTCCTGCAACTCTTGACCAAATTATTTGAATCCATCTCTTATTAACTAAACCGTAAATTGATCTGATTCTGTAAAGTCTTACACATTTTAAATAAGTTATGATCCAGCTATATCTCCAAATTTAATGGTTGAAAAATTCAGAAATTGCACAGACAGATCTTGTAAAATTCTTACCCAAATTTTACAAGGATTCCTTCTTTATTATTTATGCTCATATTGTCATTCTTGTTACATCCCCGTTTCTGTTTCTTGTATTGTGTGGGTCAGAAATGTCACTTCTTCATCTTTCCCGTAAATTAGCTTAGAAAAACCGAAGGAGATGGAAAAATTGTAGATGGATTTTTAACGGAAAAACAGTAACAATGCCGGCAATTGTGAGTGTGAATAAACTGATATAAAAAAATAATAAATACGAGTTATTTCAAACGCGTTGCTAAGTATCCCTTCAGCCCAAGCGAATCAATATCTGACGGAGCTGAACGGATGTCAGCTGGTAACTGTTCACGCGATATTTGGCTCTTCTTGTCAAAAATTCTCTTTGGGCTGTAGCTAAAATGAACTTTGTCAGAGATTTCATAGCGGATAACACAAGGATGCGCAGTTTCAAGTTGGGATGTTATCTGTTATGATTTTGCAAAAGTTATCCATTGAACATTATGCATAACAAGAATTGCCAAGAAGAGCTGGAAACTGACTTTTCCGAGATCATGATGAAAAACAGAAAAGTCAGCAGATGTTTTTCCGGCGGTGTTTCGGCCGTCTTGTGTGCATAACATTCAATGCGTAACATTTGCAAAATCAGAACAGCTAACATCCTAAGTATTATCTGCTGAAACTGCGCATCCTTGTGTTATCTGTTACAAAACTTCTGACCCTTGTGCAAAGCTAACCTCCATAGCTCAGGACCTCAACGTTTCTGCCCTAGACGATTTTTGCACTTTCCATCTGGGAAGAAGATTTTTTAGACCCGATTAGTCGCTTGTTTGTGTTTTGTTTGTTTGTTCCTGTGCGTTTACCATGTTCTCGAAAGCTCATTGTAATTTTTCCTTTCTTTTTTTCATACTGATACTATTAATAATATTCATCATCATCATCACAATAAAGATCCTGCAAGATCGCAGGGCAAAGAATCCCGACCCTTGTCAACAAGGGAAGAAATATCACTAAAACAGATCTTGGCTGACTTTTCCATTTCGCGACACCAAATCAAACTTGTTATTTCTCAGTCCCGGGTGACGCATAAAGAAATCCCCAAATTTGTCCTCTGGGGCAAAGAAAAGTTGGGAATTTGTTGACTCGAAACTCACATGGAATTAAACCGGAGTACAAAAAAAGGAAACAAAACAGATACGTGCGCGGAACACCACATCATGTTTAAAACTTATAATATGATAGGGTCATAACAGATAACACAAGAATGCGCGGTTTCAACAGAAAACACTTCGGATGTAATGTGCTGTGGTTTTGAAAACGTTATACAGAACAAGCATTGCCAGGAAGAGCCGAAAAACAAAGAATCAAGGACAGACAAACAAAAAAGTCAGCAGATGCTTTTTTCAGCGGTTTTTCGGGTCTTCCTGGCAATGCTTATTATGCATAACGTTTTGTGCATAACGTTTTCAAAATCACAGCAGATTACATCCCAAGTGTCGTGTGTTGAAACTGCCTATCCTTGTGTTATCTGTTATGAAACTTCTGACATTGTAGAAGTTTACAATTTTGAAGTCTGGTTAACTTTAATTCGTGTCATTTACATCCACCTGCTGTGATAAAAGTCAACTATCAGTCAGCCAAAGTAGTCAATTAAACGCTCCTCAGAACACCTGAACGGGTATTTTGGCCTTCCTTTCACCACAACTGCACTGTTCACAGTTCAATAACGTTCAAAGACGCATATCCTACCTCTACTTTACTGGCACTATGGATGTTTAGCCACTGGATTGAGCGTCAAGTGGCCCTATCTAGGTTCTCTACGCTACGACCTGTTTCACAGACGGGGAAAAAAGGGAGGATTGGGACACAGAAAAACGGGGAATTCTGGACACGGTGATTATTGACTGGACCATATCCGTCGGTTAAATTTTCTTTAATTATTTAAAAATTAAAATTTCATCGGTTAAATTATCGGACCGTCGGTTCAATTTTCTTTAGTTGTTTTATCTTCATTTATTTGTTTACTCTCTCTTTTTTACTCCACCGTGTACGCTTTTTGCTTTGTGTGGGTAGTAGGTAACTTAATAAATAATGAAAGCTCTAAATGTGTCCTCAACAAGCTGACCATGCATGCATGTCATTCCAGGTGCACTGTGTCAGTGTTGGCCCCTATTCATGTATGTACGGACCCACACCCAATCAAGTAATCTAGGTTGCGAGATTTTCACCTTGTCCCGGATTGACGGTGTTTTTCCAAACTTGATAAGCGAAATTTTTCTCGAGATTGAGTTATTGGTAGCTGTCCGTTCTCCACAGAAAACTGTCCGAAACAGCGTACGCGCGTCTTCCTCTCATAGGCTATGTTGCCTTTATGAGGCTTGAGTAGTTTTTTCGTACGTTTTAGTCTCCCAATTATTTTACTTATTTATTTAACTATTTTATTTCTATCCGCCAAAATTGGCAGGTAATTTAAAAAGAAAAAAGCACAAGAATATGCAAACAATTACAACTATTGGTAGCATACGCATATTCATATATATCAACAATAAACCTCATAGAAACATTATAATACTAAATATTTCATAGCGATAAGAACTATTTCAATATAACCGAGCCAAATTATTACTTGAAAAAGCAAACCGGCTTTTAAGTTTATTCTCTTTCATATTTATAGTCCCTTAACTTTTTTATGTGCTCCACTTATTCGTCTTCTACGTTTTGTGGGTAAAAATAAATTATTATTATTATCAATTATCATTCACCAAAACCGGAGCAACCGCTATGGAGATACAGAGCGTTCTCAGAGGTGACAAGCGCAATTTCATGTCCGGGAGGCTAAAGGCTTCGTGTAAAGTTTGAAAAATGTCAATTATCCCCCAAACTCCAACTTATTTTTGGATTTTACTCTTCTGGAAAAACATCGTCGATATACTCTGATATATATATATATATGTATATATATATATAGATAGATGCCGGAGACAACGTCTCATTAGACTGGACCAACCAGACCGCCAGTGATTATCTTACTTCGCTTCTCGTATCTCTGTGTTTGTTATTGTAATACACCACATATTAGTACCATGCACTTCACAGAGTCAGGGACCCAACCATCGACCATTCAATG
The DNA here is from genome assembly GCA_023053555.1 of Branchinecta lindahli. Taxonomy (NCBI): domain Eukaryota; kingdom Metazoa; phylum Arthropoda; class Branchiopoda; order Anostraca; family Branchinectidae; genus Branchinecta; species Branchinecta lindahli. The sequence continues at coordinate 14,288,752 of JAKZAO010000003.1, forward strand.
AAAGACCATTAAACAAAGAAAAAAAAATCTTACCTCCAAGTCTCGATCCGCATTTCTCATGTGCTCCGCAATGTACAGGACGCCGCGGAGGGCATTCCGGATTTCCGGTGGAAGATCCTCGTCCGGGCGGAAGGAAATGCATTCCTCTAAAACCATAATAGATCATATAAAATGTCTCCTGCAGCTACCTAATCGAATTCCACTTTCCATCTGATTCTTAGCCAAAGAACCTCCGCTTTAGGGGGCGATTATCAGTATGCAGAAGCAAACACAAAAATGTCAAACTAATAAAATTAGAGCCATGAAAGCTGTTTATTTGTATTTTTTCCGGTTCAAGAGGAAGAGGATCCTGATGAAAAATTCTTGTGTAGATGTATGGTAGTTGTACGAAAAAGTCGCATGTGTTGATATGTATGTAACACTTTGATTTCACATGCCTCCGACTGGGTTAATCTTCAGTAGTATCCAATAGCTTCCAACTTTACCGTAGTAGCATGTAGCATGCAGTGGCAACAGTTACCACTGCATGCTACTTTTTCGTACAACATACGACTAATTCTCGAAAAAATTTCATCGGGCTGGCTTCGTTCGGCTGGTTCGCTAGGCAAAGGCCAAAAGCGGAATAGAGAAGCTTAGGTTTTCTAAATCTCTTCAAAGTAGGAAGAACGTAATGTGACAGACGAGAATCAGGAACTCTTCTGGCAAGAGATAAGATCCTTTGATAGGGGAACCAGACAAAGTAGTTGACGTCCGAAATACATTGTTTCTTAAAGCCCAAGTGACAAGAAAACTCTTGAAGTTCAGTTAACGGATACCTCGCACTATATATGTTTATGTTAAGACGTTCTGAGATGGTTGGGCTGCTTTAAAACTTAGCTATGCTTACAGCACATGACTACGGCTATTTCTAGCCTCTTTCCATGTTCCTTGCCCTGGGTGATAAGCGTAGAAAAATATGCATAACCGATGATCTGAACATTAAGTTTCTCGGAAACAGTGACACATCACGTAAAGAAAATAAACGTGGCAACCCTGATAATCGTGTAATGCCAATAGAGAAGATATGATACGGTTATGAAGAGCAGAGTCTCGGCAACAAGAATGGATGGAAATAGTATACTACTGAAGTAGAACGAATAAGTATCGTAAGTAAGACTTCTCCTTAAAAGGATAAAGCACAATAAACCTCCTATCGAAAATTTCTTTTTACTCCGGGATTCATCCATGTTTCAAACTGGCCAGTTAAAGAATTAACCACAAATGACAAGACAGTTCCTTTTTTTCATCACGGCTCTGTCCTGTAAACCCGGAAGGAATCTGCTCTTTGTTTTAGGATCCACGCAAGCTTTTTCTTTTGTCGTAAACAACGACATGGCTGCACTTCCGTCAGGTTGTTAATTGCAGACTATTCTTATTATTATTAATTTTTTTAATCAGCTTGCGCCATAAACTAACAAACAAATAACACAAAAACAACACTATAATACAAAATCAATCTAGCCCCTTTGCTAACTTTCGTCACTCTGGTTCGTCGTTTTGCACAGCCGGAATTCCGAAGTTCTTGCCATCGGCATAGGTAATTGCCAGAGAATAGTTAAGTTTAATTGAAAAGTCAACTTATTTTTGTATCATTTAACTGACTACACTGTCAGAAGTTTCATAACAGATAGCGCATAACACTTTCAAGAATAACACCTTTTCACTTAGAAATAAAGTGTTATGACCAATTAAGTTTACACTATTTCGTGCCTAGATCTCCAACAACACCTTCAATTGGTAAAAATACTAACGGGAACGAAAGAAACATAACAGATAACATCCCAAAGTGTTATCTGTTGAAACCGGGCATCCTTCTGTTGTCGTTATGAAACTTCTGAGAGTGTAGTATTTTTACCAATGGAAGGTGTTGTTAGAGATCTAGGCACGAATTAGTGTAAACTTAATTGATCATGACACTTTATTTCTAAGTGAAAAGGTGTTATTCTTGAAAGTGTTATGCGCGATCTGTTATGAAACTTCTGACAGTGTACACTGCATTATTCTGATTGTGTTAAGGATTTTTTTTTTTTTTTCACTAGAGCAATCGCTCTAGTATGATGTTCAGAATATCTACGGCCGTCCTCACAACGCATAATTCTACTATGACGCAGAAAAACTGAATCTCAATACAAACGCGGCTTTTCAGTAGTCAATAATCAGCTCGAGGAAGGTGGCTCACTGCTTGAACACTTATTTTTTGTAAATCGTTTTCGTCAAGCATACAACACAGACACAAGTAAATAGAGGTACCACAAATCGGAGGGAAATTCCACTATTTGAAAATCAATTATTCGTGAATAGCGAAGTGACGCATTTTCATCGGGTCTTCAAGCCTCTTTAAGTGAATAAGTCATGGGTAAATAGATTCTGCTATTACATTCCTTTTCAGTTAAACTTTAACGGCGTATTGAGGGAGTTGGTATAATTTTTTTTTTACATATCTTCATCCTTACGAATATTCTAAACGTCTTCTTTCATTTATATTATCTTTCTTGCACAAAATGGATTATTTAAAATGAGGATGTTTCATGACTAAACATTACCTAGTCTTGACCACGGACCACAACAGAGATTGGGTTTGTACTAGGCAAAAGTTGAAGATTAGATTAAGCTAGTATTAAGCTGCCCAGGGGTTGATACGGAATTTAACCTGCAACATAGAACTAGCCTAGGCTTATAGTACTGATGCTCTTTTGTAAACATATGCAAATAATAGGTTGCTGAAGAAGCAACTCAGCCTCTATGTCGTGGTTCGAATGGATTTACCTCGCGCACTGCTGGAGGCGAGCAAGTACATATAGCAACCAGAGGCATTCATAGCCAATTTTTTTTTTTTTTTTTTTTTTTTGGGGGGGGGGGGGAGGTATTCTAAGGACTGGCTGCCCATTTTTACCGACTGATTTATTTAACCGAACAGGAAATAGTGGCGCCGTAAGAGAAATTGCAAGGCGTGATTAAGAGAAATTGCGAGGCGTGACTCCACGGTTTTACCGACTCACTTTGCTCACCAAGTGGCCGACAAGATTGGATGGGGGGGGGGGCCCGCGTGACGTCCCTCATAGCCACTAAGACAGGAAAAGTAGATGTGGAATGAACCAGTACCGTTTCTCACAGGAACTGAGAGAACATTTACGTACGAAGATTTGCTTTAGGCTAGCGTTCTGAATAAAAGTGGATTCCTATTACACGAACAGCAACAACATATTGTTCAGATTAAAGATAAACCACCACACCACAGACCCCTAAATGAATTTTCATATTCCAGGATTCATACCTGTTTCGAACTAAATATTTATCATACATGTTTATCATATCATCATAAATATTTATCATATCTTAGTTAACATAAGTTCCTCCCTCATAATAGTTTACGACCCGTTTACGACCCTCTGCGGCCCTTTTTTCTCATTGATGCTGGTTAGTTTGTTCTTGTTGTTGTGTTAGTTTGTGTGTTTTGTTATTTTTGTTGTTTATCATTTTGTCTTTCTAAAATACTCCGTATTTTGTGTCTTTCACTTTACGGGTAATAAAGCTCATTCATTCATTCATAGCTTGTATCTAGTTATTAGGTCTATCAATGTATGATAATCCTTCCTCCTCCAAGCCATAAACTCATTTCGCCCCCAAAGAATCTAGAGTGGAACTTTCTAATATCCGCCATTTGCCGCATACCGCGAAAAGCGTTTCTTTCTTTCCTCAAAAACGAAATCATTAGTAGCCTATCTTCTAGCTGAACTTTCTCAAGGCGGCATTTTCTACAAAGGAACCAAATTTCTTTCTCCAAACCAGGAATTCAATTTCCACAGGAGAAGGTTTCCATCACTTACACATTTTCCGATCCAAAAGACTTTCCGTCGGATTAGCTGTTTCCTTCCCCCAACTGCCAACTATACGTGGAAGCAAGGGAACAAAAAAGAACAAATACAGCAACCGTGGAACACGTTTTTTTTTTTACCCAACCACAAAATTACAGGAGATAGGTGCACAGCTGCCTACCTTCCAAATTTATTTATTTACTGGTGACTCCACAAAATATCCCCTTTAGTGAACCCATCGAAACTGATGGTCCTCTACTGAAGCAGGTTTGAAAACACGATGAAAATGCGCTTTTTATGTTTTTAAGCATCATTCAGACCTACGGTAAGGTAGAATTTTTTGCGACGGAAATAGCACTAGAGTTAAAGAAAGTGCCAGACATGCCAGTGGCATAAAAAAAATAGACAACCGTTAAAACACCGACACAAATGACATTTCCGATCCAAAAGACTTTCCGTCGGATTAGCTGCCGTTTCCTTCCCCTAACTGCCAACTACGTGGAAGTAAGGGAGCAAAAAAGAACAAATACAGCAACCTTGGCACACTTTTTTCTTTTTTTTTTAACTCAAAGCACAAAATTACAGGAGATGAGTGCACAACTGCCTTCCTGTCTACTTTACTTATTATATTTATTTATTGTTGACTGCGCTAAATGGCTATGTGAATTTATTTGAACGATATTTAGGCCCTTCTTGGCAAGGGTCATCCTCAGGCTTAATGTAGAAAAGTCAAGTCTAGGGAAAATCCTTAAAGGACACCTGAAAGATCCTACCATACTTCCATGAACCCCTCAGATCGTCCTTCACAGTACCGGTACAGAGAAGACGAATTTTTTCGCTCCGTGATTTCGGCGCTATCCACTCTTGAAGTTCTAAGTCTCCCTATGGCGATTCGTTACGACCTCCCAAGACAAATTTAGCGCCAATATTTGAACTGTCATTATCGCATGGATAAACGTACGTTGATAACGCATGGATGGATAAACAGCGCATGGACGGATAAACGCATGGACTGTTACGGCGTGGACTGTTACAACATGAATTGTTACGCATGGACTGTTACAACTGTTACGGCGAGCGTTACGATCAAGACAAGTCGGAAAAAAGGCTGAAAATTATAGCACGGTGAAACTTCATCCGATTTTAGTCCGGTTTTCGAGAGATAAATGGTAAGCAGTATGTAAAAGTGGCAATTTAGGGTGTTAGACTTCATTCAGATGACCTTTAAGTGCTTGTTGTTCAACCTGCAGTTTTCAAGAAGATGTTCTATATTTCTTAAATATTTGCCTTCGGGGGGGGGGGGGGGTAACCGGAACCCATCTGAAGATAGGGATTATAATATAGAATGGATGGTAAGGATGACGAAGGATGAATGTCCGTCGTGCCTGAAAAGGCTGTGGCTTTACTTGAGGCTTGTGACGGAGCATAGAACGAGATTTCCAGACTGGAGTGTATTCTGTATTCAGTGTTATTTCCATTTATATATTTACTCATTTGTGTTGCTACGGCCCTCGGGCTTTTTCGGTAATACATTCATACATTCATTCGTAACATTTGCATAAGGATACGCCATTTCAACAGATATGAGATAATACACTTCGTTGACGACAAAGAATATTTTCGTTTTGACCTTTTCAGCTTTTTTTTTTGTTTTTTTTTTCTAAAAGTAGTCTAGCGTTACACCAAATGTTGTGTTTTACAACAATTAAGTATTTAGAGGCTCAAAACACTATTATTTTGTCAGTTATGCATTCTGTAAAATAACGGATGACAGAAAATCAAAGACGCTGCTACATCGCTGGCAATATCCTATGTCTACAGTCTCACATTATAAGTTGTAACTACTGTAAATACTTCATAGAAATGAATTTGCACGTGACCTTCCCCTTCTTATTATTTCTAAACTTTCTTCCGAACACCCGAACGGTTCAAATCCAGTACAAGACTCATCTCCTCCCTCAAAACTAAACTGTCAAACACTAAAATGCAAATTAATGATAATAGGTCTTCAGTTACGAGATTTAGCAGACTGAGGAGGTCCGTCGGAATTCAGGCAGTGTAAATCCATGAATTGCTTGGGGGAATGATTGATCACGATCTAAAATGGAACACTAAGATGGAGAACTAACTTCCAAATTAATTTAAAACTCATATCCGTCCTCAGTTGGAACACGCTTCATCAGTCTGACATTCTTCTCTTCCTGCTGAGCTCTCTGATCGCCTCGAAGGCATTCAGAAGAGAGCAGCGACGATGATGAAGAGGCGATCAACAGAGCTGGTGGACTCGGACTCTGGACTGGTCTCGAGACGCCTTTTTCAAGGACTCGGACTTGTCTCGGACTCGGATTTGCTGGACTCGCGGCAGCTCTGGCGATCAACTTAAGTGACTGACAAAATACTTGACAAATTTTGGAGGAGATGAGAGGAAACAGATGAGATGTTTATCCCCCCCCCCCCCCCTTCTCGGTGAGAGGAATGCTGGCAGTCGTGCTTTGCAGTATCCGGCCCATTCGTTTGTTTCAGGTGTTATTCGTAAAATTGAATTTTCATTCTAAATAGTTGTGTGTTAATTTGTGTTTTAACTATAGATATTTTGATAGGACTGTCATTGCCTCTTTTAGCTGAAAGCTATTTGGCAAATTAAACTGATTGATTCAAACACTTTGGTGATATCAAGAATAAACACCAGAACCTCCGTCTCCCCGTCTCTGTAACACGACCATGCGGAGCCGAATATATTCCCTATACCCTGCCCGATGCAAACGAAGGGTAGGAACTACGCGGAACATCACAATTCGTTACCTCTACAAACAGCTATATCACAGTAAAGCCATGGAGAAAAAATTTCGAAACTGAAATCCGAGTGGTTGTCTACCATTTTGACGTCACACGTGACGCGCTGCAGAGCGGGTCAGCACGCCTGCTGCACTTTTTCCTCTGATATGCACATCGGCGAAGAGGTAGTAGACGGGCATAATTCAAAGCTCACCAAGTACCTCTCAAGCTCACCATGTACCTATAGCTCAGTTCAGTTTTGTTGGGGCATCCTTAGTCGCTGCATGGGACCAAAGACGGAGGTTCTATTGTGTTACTTGTTCTTGGTGGGCAAGTGGCATAATGCGATCTAAATATCTGTCGGTCTTTCCCTCTGGCTAACTTTTGCTAGTTCGGGCACTGCCACATGAGCTAGGACGAGGAAACTTGAGGACGCATGTAAAAAACTCGACCCATTACTCAACAAAACCTTCCTTTCCTGTTTTCTGATCATACGTGTGGGAACGGAGGGAGAGGGAATTCGGGATATTGTGACCCGCGTAAGCTGCGACCGGGTGATCCGATTCAAGTGGAACTTGATAGCTAGTAAGAGCAGATGCCCGAGAAGTTTCTAGTTTCCGAATCTCATCTAACCACGGTCGACGGGCAGTTGGAGGGGGGTTCAAAAGTGTGTGACATGCGCAGGGTAATGATGGGATAAAACTTAGAATCCGGCCTCGGTGGGGGGGGGGGGTCAGGACATTTCCCAGAAGTGCTCTGATTTAAGTGAAACTTGATAAGTATAGTAGATGTTGATGTGTCCGAATATGGTACAGCCTCGGTGAGGGAGGTGGAGGGACATTTACCAAAAATGATCCGATTAGCGTGGAACTGGACGGAAGGTAAAAGAAGATGGCCTAGGTATGCCATTTATGCAGTGCTCAACCGAATATGGCCTTGGTGGTAGGGGGGGGGGGGAGATGACGTACATTTTTGGGCATATCTAGGAACCAACCCACGGAGCGATAGGGTTGAAACTTGGATATGATCTAGGTGTGCCATTTTCGGTTACTGGCCGGATCCGACTTCGGTGGTGCGACTTTCTCGGATATTGCCCTTGGTGTGCCAATCGTGGGCCTGAACCATATCCGGACATGAAAGGAGCTTTGGAGGGTTGTCCTGAAAACTTTGTTTCGCGCGTAGGGGCCAAACCAGTGGGGCATTTTACACAGATAGATTAGCATTTTTACAAAATTAAGCATTAGAGTGGCTGTCCACTCGGTCGTATTCAACGAGCTGTAGAAACTTGGTGCTGCTCCATCCGTAGAAACAAGTACGTTTTCTTACTTATTTTTATTTCCATATTTTTTTTATAGTCTACAGTTTTGAAAGATGACAGATAAAAAGTTTTCCTTCAGCCCAGCTGAGTGCAAATAATACTTGATGACGACAAACAGATAAGTCAGCTGAGGTTCACGGACTGTTGCCACTGGATGCTACTACAGCAAGGTTGGATGCTATCGGATACTACTACTTAAGATTAACCCAGTCGGAGGCATGTTAAATCAAAGTATTCCATACTACTGCATATCAGTACATTTGTCATGCAACTTTTTCATCCTGTTTATTCAAGGCGAAAATATTGCTAGAACAAATCTCAGCAGGCAACGTTTAGCGGCATCAAAATAGCATCGAATATGACAGACAATAAAACTGTTCAATCAGTAGGCTTTTGAGAACTGACTTACCAGATAGACGGCTGTCATAAGTAGGTAAGGACTTGATATCAGCCTGCTTAGTCATCTCCTTGAAATTCCCACTATCTTCTGAAGTAACCGTCCCAAACGTTGGCTCCGTCGAGCCTTGGATACTGCAAGTATGAGACTGTTTGAATCAAACTCAACGAAGAACTGATATTCAATTGGCATGGGTCCAAATGTAGGCTAGAGAAACGCAACACTTAAAGGCTTGTAAAAAGTTTTGTGTCTGTACTCTCTCTTATTTGTTGAAGACATGGATTTTATTTTTGTTTTGTTTATACCAGCATAGCAACTTTCCTAATTTCTTTCGCATTTTTAACTTTTTTAGCTAAGGCCTCCTCCACTCGAAGACGTGAATTTTGTCTGTTTAAAGTCATCTAGGCACCTATTTGTATTTTCTTTGTTGCTCTACATTTGTTGCCATGTATAAGAGGGATGCTTGATGCCTGACGTTCAAATTCAAGTTCACGTTCTGTTTATTAACCAGAGCAAAATAACACTATAGAGTAGCGCCAAGACTTCAAAAAAGTGAAACACACTCGAATAGCAGCGACACTAGCAGCACTAGCTATAATGAACGTCCCTACTAAAACTCAATCTGTCGTGCACCAGCGCTGGCTCCGATAACTTCATATTCTGAACAGAGCACAAAATACCACCTCCCCAGTTTCCTCGATGGGTGCAGACCTCATCTTAGCTTTACTAGAAATTTCTAGACCCGCAAGTTTGTTTCGCTTTAAATGTCGCAAGAGTAGTGAGCGGCGCTATGAGTATGGTCCGTTTGCGAAGCAAGGAAAGCATAGGTCTTGACGCTGGCTACACCCCATTGTTATTATGCTCTGTCATTAACAAACTAAATACAACATAAAGAGCCAATCTGACAGAGAGAGGGCTCTAGGTTAGATGGCGGATTGTCTCGTCCTGACGGTGGGCCACAGGAAGGGTTGGTTTGTATGAAGCTTGACGGTGGGCCACAAGGAAGAGTGGGTTTGTATGAAACAAAAGTTAAGGCTGGACGAGGATTAAAAAGTCCAGGTTTGTATCTAATCTTTAAAGTGAAAAACTCCGAAAACAAAAAATCTACGAACGAACTGTCAAGACCGCAAGTTCAGCAAGCACATTGTTAGCGTAAACAAAGAAAACTAATTAGCCTACATGAAAAATAATAAATTGGGACCTTCTTATTCCGACAGCGTGGCAAACCGAAGACCGAAACTTTGCACGTCAGAAATCAAGGACAATGACGCCGACTAAGTTACACAAGGCGGAACTAACGAAGCTACAGAGCCTAATTACATTTACATCATTAGTACCTCCTCTCCGGCTAAACAAGAGAGACAGGAAATGCTAGGTGCTTTTTCATAGTGGATAGTCCCAGGATATTCAAAGGATTCACAATAAAATGGGGTTTTCACAAATGGGCATCTTAAAAATATCGCCGGCTCTTTCAGGAATAAGTGGTCAATCCCTTCGAACGATTTTAAGGTCAAGAACCCCACTTGGCCGAGGACTGAAGAACTGTATTTTTATAGTCTACGTGTTTTATTTATTTTCTTCCATACACTCCGCTTTTCAAAACGGCAGGTCACAAATAAATTATTTAAAGTTTAACCGGAAAAGGCTGAGATACGACAATATAGTTACCAATCACTTACTCACTTAAATAGGCTTAGCCCCAATGAAAATGAAAACTTGGCAAGTTCATTCTCCAGCTTGAGCGGTTTGAGCCTGAAGAGGACTCTTACCAAGAAGGGTCGAAATATAGCTCTAATAAAATGTAGCTGACTTATCCGTTTTGCATCGTCAAATATGACTCGCAGTCAGCTTGGACTGAAAGAATACGGTACTTCGTTGCTCCAACATTCACATAATCATTTTTTTTAATGAGCTTTTACTTCCGGATTTGTGGTACCTCTATTTGCTTGTACCCCTATGACTGAAATATTCAGCAACTTTAACGGTAAACAGTTACCGAAAAGTGTATTTATCTTGGGTCACACGCAATAGTGACGCTCTCTTTAGAAGTGACCTTACAATCTGGAACCGAACATTTCCTGGGCTTCGCTTCATTAGCCACTGAAATGCACGCTTTTGTTGAAATTCAAATTCTCCGCGCCTGGAAGAACTTTGTCTTCTCGCGCCAACAGTGTGTACTCTGGACGCACTACTAGAGCCAATGATGGAAAAATATAAAAAAATCCAATAGCACAGCAAAAATAATTCAGTGTTTTAAATTCAGGATATAAAAGTAAGCAGGTGATGTTGTTTTCTTTTTGTGTGGGCGATGTACAATAATTTCAAGAATCATTATTTTGTACTCGACGGATTTTGTTGTTCATCGATTTTGCAGCTGAACCGAACTGAAACTAGAAGAACATTATTAATTTCCGTTTCGCTAGCTACGAGGGGTTGTATTAATGTATTGTTGTTTTCTATTTGTGTGAGCGATATATATATACAATAATTATAAGAATCGTTATTTTGTGTTCAATGGATTTTGTTGCTGATGGACTTTGTAGTTGAATCGAACTGAACTGGATGAATATTTTTAAATTCCGTCTCGCACGGGTTACCTCTAGTGATTTTCAAGTTTTAACTGGGGGTAAGAGTGAAGACTCGCTGGGTTTCACAAATATGGAAATAGCTCAGAATCAAATCTGTGATGAGAACAATCCGAGACCTCCCCATAACAACAATGGCACGAACCGAGCTTTGGGAAGGAATTGTCACTAAATCAAAGGTTAGAATTAGTTACCTATTTTGGATTCCGTTAAAGTTGGACCGGCCCAGGTTTCTATACGCAAATTCAGGCCGTTTCATTCCCAGAATCTTCGGCATGTAGTCAATAAACAGCTTCTTCGTCCATGGTGACATGCAGTGAGTCGACGGCGATCTACAAAGAAACACCGTTACGGAAGGTGAAAGGAGGGAACTGATATGACGTAAAAAACCACTACCAAACAACAGGAATGATTATTGTCAATACTAATGTACCTCTCCTTTCTGAGAAATATCACCAGCCAATATGATGATATGATATGATATTTATTACGCACACTCATTTACTCCAAATATTTCTCTCCTTAAATCATTCAATTCCCTACATTCGCACATAATATGTCGCACGCACTCCATAGGTATGCACATAGGTATGCTTCTTCGAACGTTGATTCAAAAAAGTCAACCATCAGTCAGCCAAAGTAGCTAACCATGGGCTCCTAAGAACCTCTGAATGACTGCCTTGGGTTTTCATATAAACATTTAGCCCAAAATTGCACTGTTAAAATTTAACTAAGAAAATAGTATACAATTACTTTCTTTTCTTTTTTCCTTTTTCTTCCAACGCATGTAGCCTATCTTGTCCTGAAACTGTCGTGCTGGAATTTGTGTTTGATATTATAGTTAATTCTCTTTTCCTAAAATGCTCGTGTTGCTGCTTGTGTTTGTTTTTGTTTTATTTAATGCCTTAGGTCAGGATTTTGTTATTTTATGTTACACATATTAACAAATTAATATCAACAAACATTAACATAATTAACAAAGCGTAATTTTTCTAAGCGACTGGCATTCAATTCAATTCATTTATTTATATCCGCCAAAGCTGGCGAGTAGAAAAGTACCGTATAATAAAATATAAACAATCGGTCTACAACTAACGAACAACTAGACCATAAACTTTCACAAATTCTACATTCAATTCATTTTAAAAAACTACACCAGCCTAAATGAATGTCTACCTTAAACTTCAACCAAAATACATTCATCAATCAGTCAATGCAACTCATAAGAAATGTCTGACGCCCTCAAGCTATTGGAGTTATTTCCATTTCCAGTAAAACTGTGCTTTACCTTAACTAATGTTCAAACAAGCACACCTCTACTGGATCAGGGACCCATAAATTTCCTTTAGCCTACAGGGGGCCTGTCAATAAGAGATTTCTGATGCTATCTTGAGCACACGGAATGTAGTTCGAGAAATACCCACGGTCCAATGTTCGAGACCAGATAGACCAAATTTGGGATTGGCTGCTGGCGCCTTGAGGGAGGAGTCTCTTTGGCGCGCACGTCCAATGAGGCAAACAAGAATGCCGATCGACTCAAGTGGGGATTTTTGGAAACTGGATGGTTCGGTCATCATATCAATATAGAAGCATAGGAAATGACAGGCCCCCTGTAAGGAAATTTATGGGTCCCTGAATGGAATTTGGCGCACCCTAATCTCAACGTGTCCTTGTCCGTTCGTGGCCGAATGATTAACGCGCCGAACTCAAGAGCTAAGGGTCGCTGGTCCGAGTCTCGGTTGTGCCGACCGTTTGGTTTAGGGCGAGGGTTAGTGGCGTTTCCCCGTAAGACAAGCCAAAATTCCACCCAGCTTCAAATGGGTGCCTAGAGAAATCTAGGGAAAAGCACGGGAAAGCGTCGGATGATTTGCCCCAACCACGCATTGCACCCCGGCCGAGGGCGGAGTATCAGGAGATCGGCACCTGCGCTGCGCTAACCTTAACCGGTTTGCATGCGAAAGTTGCGTGTTTGCTTACTCTCAACACCGGCATTCCCTTCCGACTCCAAACCCAATAGCTTTCTTTGCGTGTTTATGTCCCATTTCATCCAATATTTCTTGGTCGCACTGAAAGCCCATTCCCCTTACTAACTTTCCCATTCAATTTCGAATTTCTTCGACACCCCAGGCACAACATCCTTTCTATGGGTCATTTTGCGCAAAAGAATTTCACTCTGTAGAAAAACACCGCCCTCTTAGCTTCCAAATACAAAAGCATCCTTAGGGGATGAAATAATTATACGGATTGTCCTCGAGCCCTTAATGTATCTGTTTACATCAAGGCAACTTTTCCCGGAACTGGGCTTGCTCGAAAGTTGAATGCTGAACTTTTGATTGTGAAGTGATTGTTGAGCTATCCAATGTTCTTCGAGGGGCGGAAGTTGAATCGTGGATCAGTTTCGCTACAATTCAGTAAACACTGCAGCAGAGCCTTGTTCGTTGGTAATAGATTATTCTAGCACACATGGACAACTGCACTTGATGGAACGTTAGTGGAAAGTTTGGGTGTGAACTTTGATTTAAAGCTTTTTTCTTTCAAGTAAAATGCGAGTAAAATGCTCGGACAGTTATTTAACCATTGACAGAGAGTACTCAGAATTTCTTTACACAATATATATGTATAGTAGAAAGAATTTTCTTCGTCAATAAGAAGCACTATTTACAAGTGACTGAATAGGCAAGTGTGGTGAAGGCCATTAGTGATAGGCCTACAGACACACGACAGTGCTTTAACAAAGTAATAAGACCAGCTTTCGTAGGTCCCGCGATAAGAATCCTTCGGCAGACTGGTCTTGGCTTTCAACGTAACCAGCTGCGAACTTCCGTCCCGATCTCAACACTTTTTCAGCCACAAGACTAAAGAGCCACAGTGGCCGAGTCCAGTCCGGACCTATATATGAACATTTAGGACGTGCGTTCTTGCCAACTATCAATTTCCATCCGGATCGAATCTCTCGTCCGACAGTTATGCATGCTGCAATATTTCAGGAATCCTCCTCCAGCTCCTCTCACAATGCCCGGATCCAGTCCGGAAAAAATAAACGGTGTTCTAGGGCCTGTTCGCCAAACCATCTCGCCCGCAAAGTTCCGTCCCAATCCCTCCACCGCGTGTCACAAGGTTTCAGGCCCCCCTGCACTCCCCGCAGTGGTTGGATCTGGCCCCGAACTGTGAAAAGGGTATCCAGGGCATGTGTTCTATGCTCCTTCCTTGAACCAGACAGGATCACTCGTTCGAGTTATGCATAGCACAAGCACCCCCGGATGGTCGAACCCGCGGAATAACAATTTCCACACGAATCTGGTCAGACCACAATCTGGCAGTTTCACCCTCCTAGCTCACGAAAACGAAGAACTTAACATGGCGCGGCAGGTCCGTAGCCAGGAATTTATTTCTGGGGGGTTGCCCACGGGTCGGACCAAATAGTACAAAAAAGACATAGATCAGAGTTTAAAGCCTATAAAAAAAAACATTATTTTTGCATTTCGGGGGGTTGATTCCCTCCTGGACACGGCCCTGTGGCAAGGTATAGAGTTTTTAGCTTATGTTTTCCTAACCTTTCATGACTGATTAAACACAGTTTTAGAACAAAGTGTAATCCGAAAAGTATTTTAGGGGACCTCGAAGTTTTACTACAAAAAATGAGTCTCGACTCCTGTTGCTCTGCTATGACGCAAAGACAAACAAGACCAAAGGTTTCGATGGGATCCCAAAAATGTTATATTTGACCCAGACAACTACGTCTTGACTACGCCAGATCCAGTCTTCGCCAGGCTAATCATCTGAGAAAATTAAGTTCAGATATACCTGTATAAGCCATATTTATTTTGACGATACTGATCGAAACTTCCTGCTTTACTTCTGCCGAATTTCCGTTTTCGGCTGAATTCCGAGCGAACTACTTGTCCAGCCAAAAAAAGATAGTTCAGAAACGAATTCAGCGCATCGCCTTATCCCTATAAAGAACGTCTAATCAACTTCAAATAAAACTTCAACTTCTAAAAAAAATCCGGTTTCAACCGGATTCCGGACGAACTATATGTCCGGATAAAAAATGATTGTCATATACAGATTCAGCGTCTCTTCTTACCCTTAAATCTATCATCTAATCAACTTCAAATACAAATTTTACTTTTAACAAATTTTCCGGTTTCGGCCGGATTCCGGTCGAACTACTTGTCCGGCGAGAAAATGGTTTTCACCATCGTGTTCAGCATGTTTTCTTACCCCTAAATCGAACATCTAATCAACTTCAAATAAAACTTTTGCTTTTAACAAATTTTCCGGTTTCGGCCGGATTCCGGGCTAACTACTAGTCCGTCGAGAAAATGGTTTGCACCATCGTGTTCAGCATGTCTTCTTACCCCTAAATCGAACATCTAATCAACTTCAAATAAAACTTTTGCTGTGAACAAATTTTCCGGTTTCGGCCGGATTCCGGACTAACTACTTGTCCGGTCAAAAAATGGTTTTCACTATCGTGTTCAGCATGTCTTCTTACCCCTAGATCGAACATCTAATTAACTTCAAATAAAACTTTTACATTTAACAAACTTTCCGGTTTTGGCCGGATTCCGGGCGAACTACTTGTCCGGCGAGAAAATGGTTTTCATTATCGTGATCAGCATGTCTTCTTACCCCATAATCGACTATCACATTAGCTGTTTCAAAACACTTTGTTTGTCCCTTAATTTAAACCCCCTCCCCCACCCCTAAATGTAGAGCTACAGTGCCCATCTACGAACTTGACCTTACTCTTGACCAAAAGAATACTCACACCAAGTTTCATCAAAATATCTCATTCCCTTCGAGAGTTATCGTGCTTACAGACAGACAGACGGACGGACGGACGGACGGACGGACGGACGGACGGACGGACAGACGGACAACTTTTGCGATGTCATAGGTATCCGTCACTAACGTTTTGGGATCCCAAAAACCGACCAACTGAACGCGAAATTTCATTCTGTCGTAAAAGTTTCGAAGCCTTCTAAAAGACATTTTCGATTAGACTCTTGTTCCAAAACCATATGTCATCAGGTTCAGGTTCATTTAATTTTCAAATAATGACAACAAATAATTTCACAAAACTTCATGGCAAAGAGCAGGCTCGATGGCCAGAAGACTAAATTTAAAAAAATACAACTCAACATGGTCATACACAACTGTATACATTATAACAACCACCATCTGGTCCCGAGAAAGGGGACATCCAGCAAATAACCTCCTCATTAAAAAAACAAATGAACAAAAAGACTAGACAACCAAGAAACCGTCAATACTCGTCCTCCTCATTAAAAAAACAAATGAACAAAAAAACGAGACAACCAAGAAACCGTCAATACTCAAAGGACAAACCATCGATCTTCTTACATCTCTCAGTAATCAATGAGAAGTCTTGCTTTGATTTTATTTTTATGGCACTTGCAGCTTCGCTCAAGTGCCATATACCGATCACTTTTCGGTCTGTCGGTCGGTCGGTCGGTCGGTCTGTCAGGCCACTCATCTCGAGTTACGGTACTTCCAGATGAGCTAGGACGATGAAACTTGGCAGGCATATCAGGGACCCAACCAAACTAATTTGGAAATAGTCACTTCCCCGATCCGACCACCGTGGGGGGAGTGGAGGGATGGGGAATCCGGAATATTGACGTATTTATAACTTTTGAACGGGGAATCGGATCTTAATGAAACTTGATGTTTGGAAAGACCTCGTGTCTCAGATGTAACATTTCAAGTCCGGAATGGATCCGGTGACTTTGGGGGGAGTTGGAGGGGGGGAGTCGGAAATCATGTGACATATTCAGAGTGGACGGATCGGGATGAAACTTGGTGGGAAGAACAAGCACAAGCCCTAGATACATAGTTGACAAGACCGGACCGGATCCAAGCACTGTGGGGTGAGTTGGAGGGAGGGTTCCGGAATTCCGGTGATCACGACTTAAGATACTTACACATGCGTTGGGACTATGGAACTTGGCAGGCATATCAGGGACCCGACCAAACTAATTTGGAAATAGTCACTTCCCCGATCCGACCACCGTGGGGGGAGTGGAGGGATGGGGAATCCGGAATATTGACGTATTTATAACTTTTGAACGGGGAATCGGATCTTAATGAAACTTGATGTTTGGAAAGATCTCGTGTCTCAGAAGTCACATTTCAAGTCCGGAATGGATCCGATGACTTTGGGGGGAGTTGGAGGGGGGGAGTGGGAAATCATGTGACAGATTCAGAGTGGACGGATCGGGATGAAACTTGGTGGGGAGAACAAGCACAAACCCTAGATACATAGTTGACAAGACCGGACCAGATCCGAGCACTGTGGGGGGAGTTGGAGGGAGGGTTCCGGAATTCCGGTGATCCCGACTTAAGATACTTACACATGTGTTGGGACGATGGAACTTGGCAGGCATATTAGGGACCCGACCAAACCAACTTGGAAATAGTCATTTCCTCGATCCAACCACCGGGGGGGATGGAAGGAGGGGGAATCCGGAATGTTTACGTATTTATAACTTTTGAACGGGGAACCGAATCTTAATGAAACTTGACATTTGGAAAGATCTCGTGACTCAGACGTCACACTTCAAGTCCGGGATGGATCCGGTGACTTTGGGGGGAGTTGGGGGCGGAATTGTTTGACATGTTCAGAGTGGACGGATCGGGATGAAACTTTGGGGGAAGAATAAGCACAAGCCCTAAAAACATAATTGACAAGGCCGGACCGGATCCGAGTACTGTGGGGGAGTTGGAGGGAGGGTTCCGGAATCCCGGTGATCCTGACAAGACGCTTAGACATGTGCTAGGACGATGAAACTTGGCAGGCATATCATGGACTTAACAATTTTCACTTAAGAACAGTCGGATTTTGCTTACAAATGATCACAGCAAACACACGCATTGGCGAATTCCTACTTTCATCATTTTACCAAGTCTTGCAAGTGCCATATGAGCTTACAGCTCTTGTTTAAAACATTTGGAGAAAGTTGTAGGTCAAAACTAGATTGATATTTGTTCCATGATTTTATATCAGGAAATAAAGAATCGAAAAAACGATTTCAAGTACTTACAAGCTCAGTATGTCAACAAACCCCCACAATTTCGTCTCAAAGCTGAAAGTCCTATACCACGCTATGTTCAATTTTATGATTGTGCTTTTTCGTTTTCGTCGGGTAGGGTGCAATGCCTCTTGATATGACGCTTGAACTGAAGTCAACGACTGCCATACAATTCTAAGAACCAGGAATATACGAAAGGAGATCAAGCAAAGACAATTCTAGAGACATTCGCGAGGGAGACAGCTAATTGCTGTTAAGTGAAAGAGGCGTAATAATTGCTACCGTTCGGTCAGCACTGACGTGACAGTCTGCTATGAGAGAGTTAATGATTTTAGGGGGGTCCTTCCTCCTCAACGTACACCTTATCTAGAGGCGTCCCCCCCCCCAATGTTGTCGGACACGCGGAAGAAAAATTGGTATTCCAGGAAATGTTGATCGACTTTTCGAACAAGAGCTGTAAGCTCATATGGCACTTGCAAGGGTTGAGATGTATTATTTGATCAAAAGTAATTTTCGACTGTGCGGTTCAGATGCGCACTTTAAGGGAGCTAGAGAAAAAGTATTTTATCGTTGAACTTGGCTGTAATGATGCGCACTTTAAAGGCACTAGAAATTCATCTGTAAGGAAGACCCTTGAGGCAAAAACGATAGCAGGCTCTTAGGGATCATTGATATATACGTATGATCAAAAGTATTATTTTTTCCACTAATGCGGGTAAAATGCGCAATTTAAGGGTGCAAGAAATTTTTTTTTTTTCATAACCCTTGTGGGACAACTGATCATGGGTTGAGATGTATCGTTTGATAAAAGTACTTTTCGACCTTGCGGTTAAGATGCACACTTTAAGGGAGCTAGAACTTCATTTGTAAGCAAAACCCTTGAGGCAAAAATGACCATGAGCTCATGGGGATGATGGAAATGCATATTTTGCTTAAAAGCATTTTTTTTTGCGGTCATGATTGGCCGCGATTTCTAAGCCAATCTTGTCGAATTTCTAATATTCCAGCCAAATTCCATCGTCCTAGCTCACCTGGAAGTACCTTAACTCGCGATCACCAGAATTCCGGACCCGCCCCTCAAACTCCCCCCACAGTCGCCGGAGCCAATCCGGTTCAGTTTTGGACTTGTTTGTTATTCCCACAAAGTTCCATCCCGATCTCTCCAGTCCAATCCGGTCACGTATTCCCCCCCCCCCCCCAATTGTTGTCGGATCCGGTCCGGACATGAAAAAGATCCCCACATGCACGCCCTCTGTTCAGTTATTAAATTTCACTCAAATCCGATCACCCGTTCCAAAGTTACGCATGGCTAAATATTCCGGATTCCCCCTCCCTCCGATCCCCCCACGACTATCGGATCGAGTGAATTTTTATTTACAAGTCAGTTTGATCGGGTCCCTGATACGCCTCCCAAGTTTCGTCGTGAAAATCCCAAAAACCGTCATCACCAGAATTCCGGGAAACTCCCCTCCACCTCCCCCCCCCCAAGTGTCCGGGTCCAGTCCAAACGTGTAAACAATTTATCTGGAACAGATTCTTGTTCTTCCCAGCAAGTTTTACTCCGATCCCTCCATTATAACCGTTTCTTTCCGGTCTTCCCCCATCCCAACTCTACCATAGCTGTCGAATCCGGTCCGGACTTCAAATGGAACATCAGAGATATGTCATTCATTCAGGTATTAAGTTTCGACCCAATCCGATCACCCGTTCGAAAGTTACACAACACTCAATTTTCCATATTCCCCCGCACTGCACCACACATACAAACCCCTTTGACCCTCGAATGCACTAGCTCTTTCCAATGTTAACAGAGTGATCCGATGCAAAGAGTGACGTCCACGCCGCGCGCAGCCCTACTAGTGTGTAGAAAGGGGTAGGGGTTTTACAAAAACTACTAAATTCTCAGGATTCCCCCGCCCTCTACTCCCTCCACGGTGGTCGGATCGGGGAAGTGACTATTTGCAAGTTAGTTCGGTCGGGTCCCTGATATGCCTGCCAAGTTTCATCGTCCTAGCACATCTGCAAGTACCCTAACTCGCGATCACCGGACCGACCGACCGACCGACAGACCGACCGACGGAAAAGTGATCGGTATATGGCACTTGAGCGAAGCTGCAAGTGCCATAAAAACAGATGGTAAAAATCCCCCCAGATGCGAGCGAGCAGTGTTCCTGCCGACCATCACCGCCCTCAAATTCCTCTGCATTTCTTAAAAGCACCGTTCATCTCGGCCCAAGGTTGCCCTAACCTAACCTAACTACACTGTCAGAAGTTTCATAACAGATCGTGCGTAACACTTTCAAGAATAACACCTTTTCACTTAGAAATAAAGTGTTATGACCAATTAAGTTTACACTATTTCGTGCCTAGATCTCCAACAACACCTTCAGTTGGTAAAAATACTACACTGTCAGAAGTTACATAACGACAACAGAAGGATGCCCGGTTTCAACAGATAACACTTTGGGATGTTATCTGTTATGTTTCTTTCGTTCCCATCAGTATTTTTACCAACTGAAGGTGTTGTTGGAGATCTAGGCACGAAATAGTGTAAGCTTAATTGGTCATAACACTTTATTTCTAAGTGAAAAGGTGTTATTCGTGAAAGTATTATGCGCTATCTGTTATGAAACTTCTGACAGTGTATGACCCAGCGATACAACCAAACCAACGATCAACCACAAGGAAGCCGAACGGATCCCGTCCTGGAACCCAGGTGCTGACGGATTCAAAGAAGAAGAACCAACAGCCGACAAGACTTCGAAAAACAGATGGTAAAATTAACCAGCAGCTGGTAAAATACCTTGGACCTTAAACGACTCTGATCGTTTCTATGCCAACTGTAAAGCCAAAGCTATGCGAGTAGCCTAGTGTTCTTGAAAGGTGCGTAATTAAAATGACACTTCTACAAGTCAGACGCCATTCACTGCACGAGATTCCTTGGAAGTCCTTGGAAGGAGATTAAGAGACTACTAAGGTTCCTGGAAGTAGTCTCGCCCACTAAGAGAGCTTTTGGCTATACAAGTTTGTTTTTTGTTGTACTTTTTTTCGCCACCATAGTAGAGGAATGGCATCTCTCGGTGCAGAGCTGCTGCAAGTCCAGCAAATCCGAGTCCGAGACAAGTCCGAGTCTTCGAAAAAGGCGTCTCGACACGAGTCCACTAGCTTCGGCGGACGGACAGCTCCGTGAAATACAAGTCCTAGACGAGTCCGAGAGTCCTTGAAAAAGGAGTCTCGAGACCGTATCGAGACGAATCCAGAGTCCGAGTCCATCAGCTCTGTCTCGGTGTGGGTTGAGCTTTTTTGTTTAATTTGTGTTCTTCTGTTTCGTTTTTTGGCTAATTTTTTTCCTAACAATGGTGTTTTGAATAATTTTCACTGGTTTTTAATTATGGTAAGTTTAGTTATTTAAAAAGAAAAGAATCTGATTTTGGAGGAAATTTTTAACTATAATCAGAAGTAGTAATGAAGTAAATATTTTAAAGTAAAAAGGAAAGAGTAAGGTGCCACACTTGTGTCACAGAGAGTAAGAGGTGGAATTAAAACAAAAAGTTTTCTTTAGTTTAGTTTCTTTTTTAGTTCGTGTTTTCTTTTATTACGGTTACTGCCATGGCCTCGGGCCTTCTTGTTATAATAAATGAGTGTTCGTTGACTTATCATTATTTGCATACTATAGGGCGGTTCTGGCGTTTTTGCGGACTACCTCTCCAAAAGGCAATCTAAAAATCCGTCGATCACAAGAACTAACGGAAAGTCGATGCAACTTTACAACTTCTCGCTGATCTCCCAATATCACTTTCCAGTTACATAATGGATTCACTTCCCAAGTCATTTTCCAAAACTAGCGGAGCGCAAAAACAGCTCTGGAAAGCGAAGCGAGTTGCAAGAACAGCCGGCGTATAAACTAGCGGAGCTTTCTATCGCCCATATTTCCCGAAAATCAGGCTGAAACAGTTCAGCCTAAAAACGTAATTCAAGGATTTTGACTTCCTCCGAGTTTGCCAAGAGATAGCACGAATTCATCTCCGTCCACTATACCTTGAGTAGGAAAATGTCAAAACATAAACACGAGCACCGCTTGCTCATTTCATACGTCCAGCCTAGTTCCCAACTCTTAACTAAGGTTGGCGGCCCCCCAAGGGAAACCAGGTTACGGCTCGCTGTCCGGTCGTACCGTTTGTTAATCAGCTGAATTGCGGCTTATAAAGCCGTCCGCTCCAATTAGACCAGAAATGCTATCCAGAATACATTTAGCCACAGGCTTTTAAATTATAGTCTCACGAGCGCAATAGCCGGGAGGAAGGCGCGGAACAATGCTTCGTAAATTGAGTCTGAAAGCCCATGGAGACCCATTGATCTTTCCGAGAAAGGCGAGACGACATCCAAGACACCACAGAAAAGACGGGAGGAACTGGACGAATTGCCAGTGGTGCGATGATATGAACCATTGCCAAATCCTGGGTCGAAGGGTGTTAGGATTTTGAACCTGTTGTTTGGTAGCGTGGGTACCCAGTTCAGTAGAACGACCTTTATTCTTCAGTCCAAACATAAAAACCCTGAAAGAGGAACACCACATATTTATACCTCTTTCAATTTGCTAACTTCACAGTGTAAATATCTTATCCTGTTTAAATTCACTTAAACCAATATCCGAGTTCTGACTTAAAAAGTAATTAATCTAACCTATCCGGGTTGTTGTTGTTGTTGTTTGAAGGTTGACGTTTGGGCGAATCAATCGCCCGTATACGTGCGTATCCTCTAAACTTTGTTCACTTCTTTTGTCAAAGTGCGGCTTTCTCGCCTCGTCACATATATAATCTTGAACTGCGGCCGTCTGGCCTTGTCAAACTTTCTAAGATTTTTGGGGGTTGGACAAAGACGTCGTACGGAGTATAGTGGCTCAAATCAATATCCACTTTCCTTTCCTTTCTTTATTCCTTTTCTTCTTCTTCTTCTGCAGTCATTCGGAGATTGGTAACTGATACTCTTACTAAATACACATAGATGGCAATACACGTCTGACATAAATATAAATGTGTGTTATTTTACAACAAAGGGCAGATTAATTTCCATGTCAAGGCGACACAATAACGTGAACTCTTCTCTAAGCCGAACTAACACAGTGAAACAAACAAAGGAAAAAAACGAAGAAGGGTAACTTTGAAAGAACGGGGTTGGACCCCTTGAAAAAGCTGTGAACTGATCGTGCAGTGAACTGATAATGGTGGCACAAAACTCTTTCCACTGGTGTCACAATTGTACTCCTTTTAGTAAACTGGTAGTATATTACACTGTCAGAAGTTTCATAACAGATTGCGCATAACACTTTCAAGAATAACACCTTTTCACTTAGAAATAAAGTGTTATGACCAGTTAAGTTTACACTATTTCGTACCTAGATCTCCAACAACACCTTCCATCGGTAAAAATACTACACTGTCAGAAGTTACATAACGACAACAGATGGATGCCCGGTTTCAACAGATAACACTTTGGGATGCCCGGTTTCAACAGATAACACTTTGGGACGTTATCTGTTTATGTTTATTTCGTTCCCGTTAGTATTTTTACCAATTGAAGGTGTTGTTGGAGATCTGGGCACGAACGAAAAAGCACGAAAAAGTGTAAACTTAATTGGTCATACACTTTATTTCTAATTAAAAAGGTGTTATTCTTGAAAGTGTTATGCGCTATCTGTTATGAAACTTCTGACAGTGTACTAGTACTTTTCTAAGAAAAATGTACCCTTTCTTTCCAAGGTGACTCAGGTCTAGCTTATTTCTAAGACCAGGCGAAGAGTGGTTTGCAGTAGCGTTAATGGACAGCAGCGAACGTGTTGCGCGAAGTGCAAGTGCATTTTCTTCTTTGGTGGTATTTTTGTGCTTTGGTATGGTTTGGTACTATTTTTATTTTAGTGAAACGTCAACCCTGCCCTGATAATGCGGCTCAGTGTGTTTGGTAAACTTTGCCGTTTCCCGGTTGACAATTGCCAATTAAAGGGAACTGTAAGAAAGGTTGCAACTTCAAATCTACAAATTTCACAACTGAGAAAGCAAAATTTTCTGACAAATTCAGATTCCATTTATTTGCCCGTAGCTTTTCCTGCTTAGACAGTTTAAAATTATCTGCGCAGGAATCAAGTAAAGCCGACATACGAGTTGGAAAAAAAAATGATAGATCGACGCGGCAAGCTATTGCCATGCGGTTTGGGAAAACAATATTTTGTAAAATATTTTATCTGTAAAGATAATTTCCAGTAAAAGCTGTGCATTATTGAAATGTACAAGCTCTGCAACGGAGCCATGACAACCTACCAGCTCAGAGAACTTGTACAGTTCAATCATAGTCATAACCCTATTCGAGGACACTAGCACAGGACGGAACGCTTTTACAAGGAAATGGGCCGCTGGACTTTTGGCAACGGAGTTGTTCAGCACTGGAACGATTTACCCGAAGGAGTGATCTGCTCCGCAAACGTAGTGACTTTCAAGAAGGAGAAAGATGATTATGTTCAAGATGATATTTTCTCCCTGTGTACATTTAAAAGAAATATGTAAATTAAAAATTAGTGTAGAGGTTTAACGGCCTTCCATCAAATTTGCAACATATCACTGTTATTATGAGTGCTCACCGGACACGTCCCTAGGTGCTCCATAGAACTTCGTTACAATCACTCTATGCCTAATACACATCTGCGAATACAAAAGATGTAAAATTCAGAAATGTCTGGGACTGACGACTAGCCTACAGTTAAACCTGAACTGGTAAGCACAATAGCCTACTTACTGTACGTATGTAGTCAATGAATTTTAGCCTATGTATATATAGGCTACAATTCACAGCTTCTGTAGCCTTCATCATTAGAACTTCGTCACCAGAACTGGTTTAATCAAGGATCTAGGTTATTTCTATTTACAAACGTTATTGTAGTTCACACACAAAGGCTCCTGTTTTGCTGATGATGAAAGTAAAATGACTTTTTCAGATACCACGATCAGTTACCATGGTTACTGTCCAGATACCACGATAAATGCAAAAACGCATTTTGACCGTGGTATCCGTGGTATCAGATACCACGGTCCACGGTTACTGCAAAAACGACTTTAGACCGTGGTATCAGATACCATGGTATCTGCAAAAACGCAACTATTGTAAGATAAAGAACAGGACAGAATATTCCCTATCTCCCTCCCAACCCGTTAAATTACAAAAGCGATTCTTTAAATCACATTTCAAGCGTTTGTTTTTTACGACCATCAATTCCACGGAATTCCGGAAGTATTACTGGCTATTTCCGGAACCACGCATCGTAAATTCTAACCATCCAAGAGGGGTCAGATTTGTAATTTAAAATTTACGGGCGAAGTCGCAGTTCCAGGAGCCATCCAATGTATCCATGGCCCTAGGACTTGAATAAGAAATTTATAGCGGACATGAAGCGGCTCTGTAATAGAAGGAATTGCCTCCCGAAATGGAAACGGCTGGAACTGTACCAAACCTGCTAAGGTCACTTGAACGGAGAAAATGGATTGGGTTGTTTGGTCTGAATCTACAGTCATATCTTTTACACTGAGAGAGACGACAGATATTGGGCGAGGCACGATGAAAGCCTTTTTATCACGCTATTCCATACTGCCATTCGGATTATTAGTCCGCGGCGAAACGTCCTCATGACCAAAAGTTCCAATGGCGAAAGTTACCATGACGAAACATCCCCATGGCAGAAGTCCCCAGGGCGAAACGTCCCATGACCAAATGTCCCAATGGTGAAAAGTACCCATGACGAAACCTTCCCATGGCAAAAAAATCCCCAGAGCGAAACGTCCCAGCGACAAAACGCCCCAAACCACAATGTCCCTATGACAAACGTTCCCACAGCAATGATGAAACCTCTTCATGGAAAAAGAAATATCCACAGAGCGGAAGGTCCCCATGACAAAACATCCCCACGGCGAAAAGTCCCCACGACAAAACGTAACCACGTCAAAACGTCCCCATGGCGAAAAGTCCCAATGACGAAACCTCCCCATGGCGGAAAGTCCCTACAGCGAAAGGTCCCCAAGAGAAAAAGTACCAATGACGAAACCTCCCCATGGCGAAAGTCCAAATGACGAAACCTCCCTATGGCGAAAAGTGCCCAGAGCAAAACGTCCCCATCGCGAATATTCAACATGACGAAACCTCCCACAGCGAAACATACCCATGTCAAACTGTCCCCAGAGCAAAACGTTCCCATGACAAACGTCTCCGTGGAGAAATATCCCCGTTCCAAAACGTCCTCATGGAAAAACGTCACCAAGCATAGCTTTAGTAGTTCGCATTGGTCTTGAGGCGCATGACCGAGGTAAAAACAACTATTAAGTTTTGCTTTACATGATCTTCAGGGAGTCGTATAGGCAGGAAAAGGCGGATGTGGAACCAGTTGATCCAGATATGTACTGGTTGCCCAAAAATATACAATGCAGTCTGTCATGAGCTGTCATGGGCTCCAACTGACCATTATTAGTTCAAGGTCGTTTAAGCACAGGTGATACAGTTGCTGTATTTACTACGGAAAAATTTCATCACTAGTATTTCTGACCAATAAGCTTCCCGAAAATAATAAGCGGGGACCTGATCTGCAACAACTAGCGTGATTTTCTTCTTCTTCTTCCAAAAGTTGAAAGACAGGAGCCCTGTTCTAGTGTAATCATTCCCTTCTTCCTTGAAAAATTTCAACGCCCGGGGTCATTTTTAGAAACGTTAACGTGCACCGATCAATAGGAGTCGCGGCGGGTGAACGCGAAACGTAGACACATAGATTTATTGTGGAGACAGATATGACATTGCCAAAGCGGGGCAGGGGGGGGGGGATATTGAATAAAGAGATCACAGAAAAAATCTCCAAAAAAAGAAGCCGGTTCACATAACTGAAACAGACTTTCAATACTACGACAGTCACATAGATTGACAGTGTGATTGTGGAAATGAAAAATCGAGAAAAAAAAAATTAAAAAGAAGAAGGTGAACATACCTGAAATGGACGTTCAAGACTCCGACAGTCACACAAATTGACAGTGTGACTAATATCATGGTGAAGAGGAGGTACTTCCCAAGGAGCGGAACAGCAAGCGACGTCGGCGGAATGATTTCAGCCAACAGGAGGAAGAACACGGTGAGAGAGACGAGGATGGAAATGCACAAGGTAACCTATAAAGAGTGCTTTGGTTCGTAAGGCAAGCGAGTTAACTACGAGGAAAAACTTCTGGAGAGGAACTGTTTTTTTAAAGCGGGGCTTAGACCAGACGATCCGAAACGGATGGCAAGTTTGGGGGCTAATTCTCTGCCACTGGGGGAAAAGAAGAAACTTTATATGGAAAGTTAAGTTTGGTCTGGTCCTTAATTACTTTTGCCCTATGTGCGGTTCACAAGGGGGATATTTTTCTTTGGTGGGTCGATGCGTGCAGCTAAAAGATTTGAGAACAGAGACTTTTGGGCGAGAACCGATGGAAGAGGAGGAAATGATTAATATTATTGGGAAGAAAAGTTTTGCTGACCTTCGTTGGCTTGAGCGGTTCATGAAGCAGGCTATGTAGCATCGGGAGTGCTTTCTGTAGTAAGCATTTGCCCTTTTTGGTGTTTACACTGATTTTTTTTAGTGCCTTTTGTATTTTATTTGGTTTACCCGCCATGGGTCCACGGGCTTTTAGGGAATAAAGAGCGTGTTCCACCCCTCTACCAATAGTAGCTATTAGTTACTATTTCCGTTCCAGCCTCACGAAAAGTTACTACGCTGACCGTTCCAACCTTCTCAAAATAGTAACTATTAGTAACTATTTGCTTACCATGCTCGGGAGCGTAGTTAGCGTAGTAACTACGCATCTCTGTAACGCGATTGGTCGGATCACCCCGAGCCTGATATTTCACCGAAAAAATTCAAAAAGCGTTCCAGCCTAGCGTAGTAACCACGGCGAATAGCGTAGTAACTACGGTAAGTAGGGTGGAACACGCTCAAAGTCGTTCATGCTCTTCCCGACCACCAAGCATATACGGAACGACAAGCGACGTCTTCTACGGATGCATCAACAGGGTTGCCACATATAGAAAAAAGTCAGAAATGACTTTTGGCCGAAAACAGAGAGTGAATTAGGAATTTCAAGAAAAATAGTCACTTTAGGAATCCTGCTGACTCTTGGTGCAACCGTTTTTGTCACAGATTAGGTCTGGCGTGGTTGCACAGGTAGGTAGGTAGGTAGGTACTTTATTTGTGATTGACCGATACACGGCATTTCACAGCTACAAACTAAAACTAGAATACGCCTCTAACTACACATTCGCAACGGAACAGTATATCACGTTTAAATAAGAAAAAGGTAAAAGAAAAAGAAAACTAAAACTAATCCAGTGGTGAATTTCTATCAGCCTTTGAACTAAACAATTTCAAAACGCTTCGTATTCGTAATAAACTTAAGTACTACCTCTCTAATTATCTTACTATTACTCACTAGACTAAGAGAAAAGGGAAATTCAACTTGATGTTCAGTCAGTCTGCTTATCATTTGAACACGCTGAGGACTAAATATAGGACACTCGAATAAAAAATGCCAACAATTTTCAGTTACCGCTGAGGTGGAAATTCAGTCCTCTTATCCATTGAAAAAGTATGTAGGGTGATACATGAATTGGTTCGTCCGCTTTCCGCTGCGCGGCTGCGTGGTCACATATTACAGAGGATTTTTTAGATTCTGAACGAAGATGTCGATTCTGAGAGCTCTTCTATAAAAGTCTTGCTACACTTTAAAGTTTAACTGAAAAGCCAACTTATTTGTGTGTCATTTAATTGGATACACTGAATTATTAGGATCCTGCAAAGGGATTTTTTTATTTGCCACTATCTGCTCTAGTTATGAGGCTCAGAATATCTCTGGCCGTCCCCACAGCGTATATTCTACTATGACGCGGGAAATTTTAATCCCAACAGAAATGCGGCTTTTCAGTGGGCAGTGGTGAGATTGGTGAAGATTGCTTAGTGCCTGAACAAAAAAAAATGATAAATCTTCTCGTAAGGCATGCAACAAAAATACAAGCGCATAGAGGCACCACAAATCACAGGGAAATTCCTTGAAAATCGATTATTGGTGAATAGCGGGACAACGAAGTAACTCATTTTCAGCGGGTCTTCAAGCCAATTTAAGTGAATAAGTGATGGGTAACTAGATTGTCCTATCCTAGCCCTTTTCGGTTAAACTTTAACGGATATTAAAACAAATACCTAGTACAGAGGTCGAAAGCAACCGAAGCGTGTAGACACCATATCTTACTAATGGCTACATTGTGTAAATACCGCAACTGCAGAAAAAAGCGATGGTCAATATAGGAAGGGTCCCTTGCCGGAAAATCTTCGTCTTTTTACAGGCTTGCCCGGGTTTCGGTTTCGTCTTGTATTGTTGCTTTCTACAATATACAACTTTTGTTTTGTTTTTCTATGTTTTCGTAATTTACCATGGCCATCGACACTTTAGTGTTAAGTAAACTGTTAAGTCCCTGTGCTCCGTGTTGCAGTGCTTCGGCATTCACATAGCTCCTTCCCTCCTTCAACTTGTATTGGCGTTGGGTCCAACTTGCTGTCGGTCCCTTTCTGCCTTTCTTCTCATCCGATATCCTTCTTGAATGCTAGAACGGTACTGCTGCCTGCACGACTTCAATCATCTTGCCGTACAGTCTCGGTAGCTCCTCGTCTCGTATCTTCAGACTGTTGGTATCTGCTATTTGCTGGAGGGAGGGTGGCAATTTGAAAAATCCTGCATTTTAAAATACCCGATCACGGTTTTAAACTGTCGCGGTATTAGACTCTCGCTGTTTCTGCAGTCGCGGCTTTTGTCGTCCCTATATTCAACGGATACCCCTGAAATATCCTATCGGAACAAATAACGAAAGAGTAACAAACAAATAACAAACACATATATATATATATATATATCCTTTACCTTCTCTCCAGAGTCTGATGGCAAGTAGAACACCAGCACAGTGAGAAACGTGATACCGACGCAGGGGATGATCAAGTTAACAGTGTAGAACAAAGTTTTTCTTCGCATGACCATCGTGAACGTAATATCTGTGAAAGATTTCTTGAATGAGCAGGCATCTCTCAAATTTTTTTCTAAACCGGACGAAGCTCTAAAAAGTCCAGCGACAAATTCTACGTCCCAAATAAGGGTAGGCAGATTCTTGATTTTTTTTTTTTTTTTTTAAGTTTGGCCAAGTTAAAATTAGTGAAAACTTTCTAAGTCAAATCAGTCGGTGACTTGTTCGTTGATATCTGAATTAAGTCTAATTAGTTGGAGAATTGTTCATTAAGAGTAAAACGTTGCAAAACAAGGCTCCGAACATCGAAATGCGTCGAGGGAGAAGAACACCAGAACAGGGATCCTTTCTTAAAGGACGCCTCGCACTACATAGTGTTTCTGCTCAGATGTTCTGAGACAGTTAACTACTTTAAAACTAGGCTATGCTTACACAAATTACACACGGCTTCAGCTGTTTTTAGCTTCTTTCCATGTCACATGCCTTGGATGACAATATAGGCAAAACTTACATAACCGGTCTCCGGAGGAATATGCTCCTCAGGAATAATGATCGGGCGCATGATAGGTTACGTAAAGAGAACAATCGTGGCAAGCGTGATAATCAGTGTACTGCTAATAGATGAGATAGGAAAAACTTACGACGCGAAGAAGCTCGGGAACGAGGATGGATAGAAATACTACTGAAGCAGAATGAATTACTATCATACGTACGACGTGTACTTTAAAGAAAAAATATAAAGAAAATCAGCCCAGGGTCCTGTCCTTTCTCGTTTTTCATCGTAGCCTACGGACAAACAGATGCCAAAGGCATGATCTTACTTTCTTTTAGAATCCCACCTGAAATGAAATCCGTCCAGATTTCCATTTTCAGCCCCCCCCCCCCCCCCCCCCGACGCCCGTCAGAAAAAGAGCTGGACTTTAAGTGTCGGACCGCTCAATCATATACGTCTGCATTATCGGATAACATGTAATAGCACTTTCACTAATAGACTATGCGGTAGTATTTCAAAGAAAATATGAGGGAGCCCTAAATCATTTTCAAAGGCTTGTTTGGGAAACATAATATCTAGGCTAGTGCTTTCTCGAAATTGACCTTTGTCCCATGGCCCCCATGCAAAAACTTGGCCCAAATCCCCTCACGAATATACCACACAACATAGAGCTATTACAGCTGGTTCTTCAGGGATACAAGATGTAAGTGACGAAATACTATGACTTCGTAATTTATCTGCCTGTCCGTCTGACAGTAATCAGAAACAGCTTCAAAAACAGTTGAGAAAGTTCAATGAAAGTTACGTGGGGTCTTTTTTTATCTGAACTGGACAGGATTAAATGTACCTCGATGTATAGGGATTAAGGGGAAGGGGCTCAGAAACTCAGGGAACAAAGAAATGGTTAGAAGATTGGCAAGGAGAAACAGACTGTTGGTTTTATTGGGTTTTTATGGCACTTGCCCTTCGGCCAAGTGCCATATAGCGATCGCAATTTCTGTCCGTCCGTCGGTCTGTCGGTCTGTCGGTCGGTCTGTCGGTCTGTTGGTCTGTCGGTCCGGGTTTTGCTAGTTCGGGTACTTCCACATAAGCTAGGACGATGAAACTTGGCAGGCATATCAGGGACCCCAAATGATTAAGTTGGAAATAGTCACTTTCCCGATCCGACCATCGTGGGGGGAGTGGAGTGAGGGGGAATCCGGAATATTTTGGAATTTATAACTTTCGAACGGGTGATCGGATCTTAATGAAACTTGATATTTGGAAAGAGCTCGTGCCCCAGACGGTCCGATTAAAATCTGAACCGGATCCGGTGACTCTGGGGGAGCTGGAGGGGGGGGGGCGGAAATCTTGGGAAACGCTTGGAGTGTAGGGATCGGGATGAAACTTGGTGGGAGGAACAAGCACAACCCCTAGGTATATCATTGACAGAACCGGACCGGATTCGTCCACTGTGGGGGGAGTTGGAGTGGGGTTCCGGAATTCCGGTGATACGGAGTTAAGTTACTTCCAGGTGGGCTAGGACAATGAAACTCGGCAGGTAAATCAGGGACGCGACCAGATTAACCTAGAAATAGTCAGCTTCCCGATCCGACCATCGTAGGGGGAGTGGAGGGAGGGGGAATCTGGAATCTTGAGGTATGTACAACTTCCGAACGGGTGATCGGATCATAATGAAACTTGATATGTAGAAAGACAACATGTCTCGGATGTCCCATTTCAAGTCCGGACCGGATCCGATGAAGCTGGGGGGGGGTCGGAGGGGGGCCCGGAAACCTTGTGACAAGCTTGGAGTGAAGCGATCGGAATGAAACTTGGTGGGAAGAACAAGCACAAGCCCTATGTATATCAGTGACAGAACCGGACCGGATTCGGGCATTGTGGGGGAGTTAGAGGAAGGGGGGGTCCGGAATTCCGGCGATCGCAAGTTAAGGTACTTCTAGACATGCCAGGACGATGAAACTTGGCTTGAAAATTAAAGACTTGACATGATTGGCTTAGAAATAGTTAGTTCCCCGATCCGACCATCCCTTAAAGTACTAATGCTAACTGCAAAGTGCAAAAAAATACTTTTAAGCCAAGCAAAATATACATTTTCGTGATCCCTATGAGCCCATGATCATTTTTGCCTCAAGGGTTTTGTTTACAATAAAATTCCTTAAAGTACAAACAATACTTTTGAGCAAAATATACATTTTCGTGCTCCTGATGATCATCTTTTTTGCTTCAAGAGTTTTGATTACAGATGATTTTCTATAACTTGAAAACAGTCACTTGCCCGATCTGACCATCGTGGGGGTAGGGAGGGAGCCGGAATCCGGAATTTAGTGACATGCATAATTTTCGAACGGGTGATCGGATCTTAATGAAACTTGATATTTGGAAAGACCTCATGTCTCAGATGTTCTTTTCGAGTCCAGACCAAATCCGATGAATGTGGGGGGGGTCGGAGGGGGGAACTGGAAATCATGTGACACGCTTACAGTGGAGCGATCGGGATGAAACTTGTTGGGAGGAACAAAAACAATCCCTAGGTTCATCATTGACAGAACCGGACCGGATTCGTGCACTACGGGGGGAGTTGGAGTGGGGTTCCGGAATTACGGTGTTACGGAGTTAAGTTACTTCCAGATGTTCTAGGACGATGAAACTTGGCAGGTGTATAATTGACTCGGCCAAATTAACTTGGAAATAGTCACTTGCCCGATCCGACCATAGTGGGGGGAGGGAGGGGAGCCGGGATCCGGAATTTTATTGACATTCATAATTTTTGAACGGGTGATTGAATCTTTATAAAACTTGGTATCTGGAAAGACCTCATGTCTCAGATGTACCATTTCGAGTCGAGACCGGATCCGATGAATGTGGGGGGGGGGTCGGAGGGAGGAACCGATAATCACGTGACACGGTTAGAATGGAGCGATCGAAACCTCCCGAGCGTCACCGTTGAAAAGGAAGTGCTTGAAAATTTCGCTGATTTTTCCATAAGATGTCAAAATATTTAAAACAAATTGTTCAAATATGTTATACAACAGCAAATATAACTAAGTGACCATTTCTTTTGCACGTAACTGTAGTACCAAACAACCCATCACACTGACAAAGCTACTTTCCATTCACATCCTACTGCGATAACTTGAATACAAGCTAAAAAGCTTGCAAGTGCCATATGAGCTTGCAGCTCTTGTTTTTCTTATCTCAGATCGGTGGTTCGGACGGAAGTTTGGAGGAAACCGGAAATTTAATGGATACCTCGCATTACGTGGTGTTTCTGCTAAGGCGTTCTGAGATAGTTGACTGCTTTAAAACTTAGCTGTGCTTACAGCGAATTACACTAGGCTTCGGCTGTTTTTAGCCTCTTGTCATGCCCCTTGCCTTGGACGGCAAACGTGGTAAAAATTGCAAAACAGCTCTTCTGAGCAATGATATTCTCGGAAACAATGATCGGAAGCCTGATACGTCACGTAAAGGGAACAGACGTGGCAAGCGTGATAATCAGCGTAGGCTAATGCCGATAGAGGAGATACGATACACTCGGGAACGAAAATAGATGGACATACTACTGAGGTAGAATGACTTAGTATCTTAAGTACGAGGTGTCCCTCAAAGACCCATTATTATTTCCCAAGGTACGTCACTTGGAGGCCCAGATCAGGTAGAGAAAGGGGCGGATAGTTTGACGGAGTCCGTCGAAAATTGGAGACCCAAAGTAAGACCAAACAGAAATTCATAACATTTCTGACTGGTGGCCTGGTGGGGAGGCCTGGGCTAACAAGGTTAAAAAACATGATTGACACTTGCTTCTCCTTATTCGCAAAATTAAACAAAAAAGTGAATACAAGAACTGATAAAGATAAGTACTTTAATAAACATCTATTTACCTACGCAAAAAAATGTAGTAAGCTATAAATGGTCCTGAATTCATTTTACAATTAGGATAAACGGGATTAGGATTTTTATGATAATGATAAATTAACAATTTTAAGAAGTTTTTTTTTCTTTTTAATTATCTATAGAAATGTATGCCTAACTCGATGTAGGCTATGTCCCCATTAAAAACAAAAACAAAAAATCTTCTGATTACATCCAATCAGCCTAGTTTTCCTATTTTTTCTATTACTTCAAATTACAAATCAGAAGAAACTTCTTTACAACCTCAGTACCCCGAAGAGTTAAAAGTGGCGTCGTCCCAAATAGTATCCAAAACTTGTCTCAAAACAAGTATGTCTTTTTTCTACAATACAATTTTTTTTATCTATTCCCTTGTGGCTTCTTCGTTTCTTGTGGCTTCGTTCCTATCTGTTTTCTTTCTCTTTCTTTTTCTACAAAGTTGTTTGATTTTTCTCCTTGAATATTTCATGGAATTTAACCCCACCCATTGCCATGGTGTGGCATTATATGTGGGTCTAGGAGTAAATTTTGTTATTCTTTCTTTGTAAATAAATTACGCTGAGCCAACTTTACTATGTTAGTTGGAAAACTTGAGAAAGATGGGCGGAGGAACAACAATAGAAAAACGAAACGATCAAAAATAATGACACATTTTTAAACTCTTCGAACACATTCTTTTTAACATTATCTACTGCGGCCTATCTTTCCCCAATACAATTATCCTGGCAGAGGGACAGTTCACAAAACAGATCTCACCGCAAATGCATTTTCCCTAAGAGAGGACATCCTTGCTGCCTTTCCGCCTCTATTGTAATTTCCTGCCACTCTGCCCTTATTATCTTGTTTCCCTCAACGCATTTCTCGTCCCCGCTTCCTCGTCCCTGCTCTCTCTTTCCAAAGTGATCAATCCCGTTTTGGGGCATTTAGATGTTCCTTATTATTTCCCATTAAGAAGTGCCTGGCTGGGGGAATAGATTTCCTTCCCAGCGACTCCCTACGGGGGGAGACTTACAAGAGACTGCAAAACTAGCAGCAGGGAGTTGCAATTATCTCCGGGAAGGGATTTGCAGGCAAGGTCTGGGAAAAGAGTTTTGTTCTACTCATCCTGCACCCGCTACTTTTAATAAGACATTCTCAGAATACTGGGAGGGTTTTACTCTCGTAAAATCGTAAACAACTGTTTCCAATCGTAAACAACTGTTTCCGATCGTAAAAAATCAATTCTTTACGATCGTTTAGAATTGTTTTCAACTGTTTAACTGTCAAATGAGTACATTAGAGGCATGGCTTATTTGAACGTTTGTTGACTTTGGACTTTGCCATTTTCATGCACTTGCTGTGACCAAAGTCAACTATAAGTTAGCCGTAGATGAGTAGGTAATTTGAATCTTCATTCTACTATTTAGCCCAAAACTGCACTGTGCACATTTAAGTAACTGTTCAAATAAACGTTACCTCTACTGTCCTAGAGAAATGCATTTTTTTGCAGATTTGTAACTTTGTAACTCCAGAAAACAAAACTTTTCTTCGGTACTTCAAACAACAGAAAGTTTCATCAGGTAACAATAGAGCAACCTGTCAGCTGCAGGGACGATTTATTTTTAGAAGTCATGGAACTCCCGTCACTCAGCTTTACAAACTTATTGATTTTCGTATATGGTCGAGAGTTTTTGAATGTACGCGCCTTGCAATACCATCCTCTGAAACCGTCTCCGCCGATACGCCGAAGAGTCAATGACAAGCGATAACAGGAAAACGGCTTTTTTAAGCACTATCTAGTGTCAAGTCAAAAAGATGTATGTGTGAAGCATTTTATAAAAATTAAAGCACAATTAGTGCCGATTGCGTTTTAAGGTAATTCAAGGTAGCTAGCCCGGTTAGTTTGTATATTAAATTGTTCTAAGTATTTTTTCTTTCCTTTTGATATTATTTATACTGTTTGTACAAAGGTATGTGATTTATAGTTTATTTTTAAGTGTAGTTTGGTTCATTTGTAGTTGTGAAAAGCCTTAAGCTTGAGTCATGTAATAAATTGATTCGATCCTGATTAGATGGATCTTCTGTCAAAGAAAAAGTAATCGTCGGATCAATATACCTATGTCTGACGAAAACGGAGAAAGTACGCCCGGAAAGATCTAACAGTCTGTCGGAATCATGAATTCGGCTCTGACCATCAAATCAAACGTTTTCTGTTCCAGAGGGAAACTCCGATATAACATAAAAATCACAAAGGCTAACACAGAAAGGCCTGATATCACGGAATTGCAGACTACAGTAACAAAAGTGGAACGTTCGTTGTTGTGTCTATAAAACAGCTACAAAATTGACATATGATGCGCCCACACTTGTCGGGACTACACAAGCAAAAGGTGATCTTACGGGGCAAAAACGGACACCTCTGGAAGGATCAAATTTTATTTTGTCAAGTTGAACTGTTGAGCAGATTCCGTGAAAATTTTAACAAACCCATTTGTAATAACATATTCCCACGCACAGGTAACACTTTTTTTGACGATTATGAATTCAAACAGCAACAACCCCCAAGTCTCGCCCAAGCCTGGATTCTTCAACCCACCCGGTATCCAGTCAAACCTGTTTTCGCCCTGTCGCTTTTTTTGGCGCAGTTTTTGTCCTGGCTTTTTTCGCTGTCGCTGTTTTTGCGATCGCTGAATTTAAATTACTACCAACCAACCCTTGCCAGACTCTTGGTTTATCAACGGAAGAAGAAGCATGATTCTCGAGGGTTTGAACTATTCGAAATAGTTGTGGTGCAAACTCCGAATTTGCGTAGGCTACTGTTTTACTAACTGATAATAACAAAACTTTAAACCTTTTAGACTAGCCACAAAGGAACTGCCTGCGAACGGAACAGATATCAGCGGATGACCGACCCCAACAAGAAACCATCGCTGCCCACGGCAAGGAAACCAGAGTTGCATTTTTGCAGATACCATGGTATCTGATACCACGGTTTTTGCAGTTACCGTAGTATCTGAAAAAGTCATCTCACTTTCATGATCACCACAAAAAGACCCTATGTTTTTGTCAAATTGGTGAGAAAGAAGTTTGGCACTATTGATGTGAGTGGATATAAGTATTTCTTTTTTATGGGTTCTAAAAGAGCCAATTCAGCATTTGCCGTTTTTGCAAAGCAACCATGTATCAGATACCACAGTAACTGCAAACACGATCGAATGCAAGTCCAGTTGACCAGCAGATACCATGGTAGCTGCAAAAAAGGCAAAATGCAGGTCCAGTTACCATGGTATCTGCAAAAACGCAATTAAGGTGCTTCGCAATGAAAGCTTCGGCTAGACAGCAAGAACTTGCTTGATTTGCTTAACAATGCTAAGTCGGAGAGCTGATTAGCTTCTCAGATCACTTTCCGATTATTCCGCTTCATCACGATCCTTTGTTCTCATCCAATAGAGGAATTCTCCCCCCTGCGATTGCCTCCCATGAATGTCTGGTCAGTCAAAGGCGTCAAAGCGGCCAGAACGGAAGCAGAAGACCAGGGTTCAAGTCCATACGTCCTTGTCGACACTTCCAATTTGGGAAAATTAGCACCAGAGGGAGAGATCACTCGAGTGAAAATCATTGCCTATTCATGCGGATGAACGTTCTTCAAACGCAGGGTTGCCATGCCGGTAAAATTGTTCGAGATATAAAAGATCGGAAACAATTTCTTGAATTAGCGAACCTTCAGCTTAGTCCACAACATGGTATTAGGCTATAGTTTTTTTTTTTTTTTTTTTTTGTGCAGAGTTTGGTATGACGTGTGTAAGTATACGGAATCGAACGATTCTTTCTTTTTCTTTGTGCGCGTATTACAGAGGAACGACTCATTTACAGTATCTATGTATAGTAAGTGTATAAAATGGGGCCGAACAAACGAGCTCGTATCCCTGCTGGCCCCCATTGATCGATATTTATTGTAAAGAAATATTCTTCAAATTAAAGAACCTGAACCTGAAAAGAGTGCAACTTGTTTTACAACAATTCTTACTTCGTACGCAACAGTTTTTACTTCGTCCATTTTTTTTCGGTTTGTAAAAGGAAAGGGCATTGCTAATATGCAAATACTTTTTTTCCAGCTCTGGTCGGAAACAATTCCTTCCAAAGACTGCGATTTCAATAACAAATCCGGGGTTGCAACAGTTTTTCAGCAATTCAATTCAATTCAATTATTCATATCCACAAAAGCTGGCGACTAAAAAAATATAATAAATATAAATAATTGGTCTACAACTGACGAACAACTAAACCATTCAATTCATTTGAATAAAACAAATTACACTAGCCTAAATGAACGTCTACCTTAAACTTCAACCAAAATACATTCATCAATCAGTCAACGCAACGCATCAGAAAAAGTATGCTTTATGGACAAAATTTTTGAAAAAAATGTTTCCCGTTCCTTTTTTAAAATATCAATGGGGTTTTGTAAACCATAATTTTCCATCATAAAAGAACTAGATTGAAATCAGATTGAAATTTAGAAAACCGGCATAATTAAGAATTTCCCAAAATTAAAAAAAGTAGTTTTAATGCGAGATAAATTTGTAAACGTTAAAAAAGGTAAAAAGGAAGGTACAAGCAAAGTCTGTGGAAGAGCAACAGTGTTAAAAATCTTTGCAAGATTACGTGTTGCAAAGATTTTTATTGGAAATAAAAATCTTTATTTCCAGTTTGTAAAAGGAAAAAGCAATGCGAATATGGAAATCTGGCCAATAAAAACGTTGTCAGTAGAAAAGATGCATCATATGTGCAAAACTACTCAAATTAACGTATAGGTTATTTTATGTTATACTGTGCCTATAAAGGTAAAAGCATACGCAACAGAACAAAAATGGTTCTTTGTGGAAAAATTATAACTTTTACTACGAAGTGCTCTAATAGTGCTACGTTTTCTTGAAAAGCTACTTTAAAAAAAAGTGTGAAAAGTAGCAATTTCGTGCAACACGTGGCAACCCTGTTCTAAGCTCTTCAGATACAGGACTGAAGAGGTTTTGAGAGGTTTGAGACTGCTCCTTCTGCAGAAATGGCTGTCCAGGTTCAGATTGTGTAACTACGTATTAGCAGGGACCCATAAATTTCCATTACAGGGGGCTTGTCATTTCCTATGCTTCTATGTTGCTATGTTGACCGAACCAGTCCTACTTTCCAAAAATCCCACTTGGGTCGAATCTGCATTCTTGTTTGCCTCGCTGGACGTCCGCGGCAAAGAGACTCCTCCCTCAAGGCGCCAACAGCCAATCCCAAATTTTGTCTATCTGGTCTTGAACGTGATTGGACCGTGGGTATTTCTCGAGTTATCTTCCGTGCGGTCAACATAGCATCAGAAATCTCTTATTGACAAGCCCCCTGTAAAGGAAATTTATGGGTCCCTGGTATTAGGAACAGAAAAATCCAGGACCCGACAGAGAAGACACGGGGTCGTAATGCACGGGGGGGGGGGGCTTTTTTTTAAATACCATTATGTACGTTGCCGAGGGCTTGCGAGAGGTCACAATAGCTGTTACTATTACACTTCTGATCTATTTCTCGCCATGTGCAGGACTATGAATATAAACGGAGTAGGCCTATTCGAATAAGAAAAGAAAAATTTATTTGTGCATTCCAGCATTATTTCTGAAAAAGAAAAGTGAGTAACAACTTCTTTTTCCAAACTGTCTTTGCTGAAATCCCTTAGCGAGGAAGTCATGGAAGAAACTACAATTGCTCTCAAGAGAAGAGTTATCGAAACTGGAGAGATGTGATCTGGAAAGCTGGCTATAGGGGTGGAAAAGTTAACTTCTACACCATGAGCACTGTCGACGAAATAATCTGAAGCAAAACAGAAAAGGCTGCACGTTACTACTTACTTCGGGTTTTAAAATGAAAGCCTGTGCAGTTTCATAAGTTTATTCCTCAGTAACCAGTGTCAATAGCCCCCCCCCCCCCGTTTCACCGTGAAAGCAAAATTTACGTGATTTAAAAATAGCAGCGCCACTAACGGCAGTCCAACAGCTATTACAGTTTTAAGAAAATGTAAAACATGATCGGAAACCCAATCTCATGCAATATACTAGTCTTGATAGTGCCTTCCTAGTGTATTTGTCTTTACGTAGTTGAATTTAGCTTCTTTCTTCCCATTTCTTTCTAGTCAGTCTATTTCTTGGATCGTTTTAAAAGGCTGCTTACAAGATTGCCATTCCGTGCACAATAGAGTTTAGTATTCACTGTGGAGTTGCTCTGTATTTTCTCAAGGCAGAACGCAGCGTCTTAAGGCACCCCACACCCGGTCTCCATTGCGCAGACCTAGCCATTTAAAGGCGTAGACTATTCATAGCAAATTGAATATGTGACGTTTTCTTGTGGTAGCAGAAAAGTGATGAAGTGAAAAGAAAGGAACTGACGACAATTTCTTCCCAGGATTTCAATACAAAATGCAGCGACAATGTGACATTAATGGGAAAGCGGATCAGTATGCCCCTTCAGCTTCCCAACTGTCTTGTTTGGTTTTGCTGACCTTTCCACGATTGCAATAAAGAAATACCTCTGTTCCTTCCGCTCTCACTATTACAGACTCCTCCTTTTTATGGCACTTGCCGTTCGGCCAAGTGCCATATAGCGATCGCAATTTCTGTCGGTCGGTCGGTCGGTCGGTCTGTCTGTCCGGGTTTTGCTAGTTCGGGTACTTCCACATAGGCTAGGACGATGAAACTTGGCAGGCATATCAGGGACCCCAATTGATTAAGTTGGAAATAGTCACTTTCCCGATCCGAACATCGTGGGGGGAGTGGAGGGAGGGGGAATCCGGAATCTTGAGGTATGTATAACTTCCGAACGGGTGATCGGATCATAATGAAATTTGATATGTAGAAAGACCACATGTCTCGGATGTCCCATTTCAACTCCGGAATGGATCCGATGAAGCTGGGGGGGGGGGGGGGTCGGAGGGGGGTCCGGAAACCTTGTGACATGCTTGGAGTGGAGAGATCGGAATGAAACTTGGTGGGAAGAACAAGCACAAGCCCTATGTAGATCAGTGACAGAACCGGACCGGATTCGGGCATTGTGGGGGAGTTAGGGGGGTCCGGAATTCCGGTGATCGCAAGTTAAGGTACTTCCAGACATGCTAGGACGATGAAACTTGGCTTGAAAATTAGAGAGTTGACATGATTGGCTTAGAAATAGTTAGTTCCCAGATCCGACTATCCCTTAAAGTACTAATGCTAACCGCAAAGTACAAAAAAAAAATATTTTTAAGCAAAATATACATTTTCGTTATCCGTATGAGCCAATGATCATTTTTGCCGCAAGGGTTTTGCTTACGAATTCCTTAAAGTACAAACAATACTTTTGAGTAAAATATACATTTTCGTGCTCCTGGTGATCATGTTTTTTGCTTCAAGAGTTTTGATTACAGATGATTTTCCACCGCCCTTAAAATGCGCACAGCCAAATGCATTGCCAAACGATACAGTCTCGTGATTTCCAAGGACCCGTGATCATTCTTATCTCAAGGGTTTTGCTTACAGATGATCAAAACAAACCCACGCATTGACGAATTCCTACTTTCATCCTCTGACCCAGCCTTGCAAGTGCCATATGAGCTTTCAGCTCTTGTTTCACTTTGGCAAAGATAGAAACTTGATCACCGACGAGATCCTCCTTCGACCCCGACATACAGCTTTTTTAGTCCTTGGCATTTCTGTACTGAGAGACTGGTTTAATACAGTGACGAGAGACAGTGTTTGATAAGGAGTCAAAAAGCAAAGGTAGGGTTTCAAAGCAACTTTAAAGCTTTCCTCCAGTACAAAAGCTCCCGTTGACAGTTCATCTAAGCTTCCCATAGCACAATTTCTTTCATCCCTGACACATTCTTGATCTTTTCGTCGTTTTCCTTGTGCAAAAATCTTTAAAGTTTAACCGAAAAGGGCTAGGATAGGACAATCTAGTTACCCATCACTGACAAAATGAGTTACTTCGTTGTTCCGCTATTCACGAATAATCGATTTTCAAATAGTGGAATTTCCGTGTGATTTGTGGTGCTTCTATGCGCTTGTATTTTTGCTGTATGCCTTACGAGAAAGATTTATCAATTTTTTTTGTTTAGGCACCAAGCAATCTTCACCAATCTCACCACTGCCCACTGACAAGACGCATTTGTGTTGTGATTAAAATTTGCCGCGTCATAGTAGAATTTACGCTGTGGGGACGGCTGGAGATATTCTGAGCCTCATAACTAGAGCAGATAGTGGAAAATCAAAAAACCCCTTTGCAGAATCCAAATAATTCAGTGTATCCATTCAAATGACACACAAATGAGTTGGCTTTTCAGTTAAACTTTAAATGACCCCTCTTGCTTTCATTCTCCCAGTGGCGACTTATAGTGCGAACACACTATCAGGATTTCCCGACCGGGTTTCCTGCACTTTCATCATAAAAAAATATCGACTTTTCCATGTTGAAGTGATGATGGTGGCAAAAATCCGGCAGGAATTCGAGACCAGGAGCGCCCGGTCCTGATTGTGTGTTCCCACTATTACACGGTATACTGATCTCTGAAAATCTCCCTCTTAACAAAATCCTTGTCAGTTTATTTGAATTTTTCGCTTCTTAGCGCTACCCAAGGTT
Source organism: Branchinecta lindahli (assembly GCA_023053555.1). Taxonomy (NCBI): domain Eukaryota; kingdom Metazoa; phylum Arthropoda; class Branchiopoda; order Anostraca; family Branchinectidae; genus Branchinecta; species Branchinecta lindahli. Next base: position 14,331,808 of record JAKZAO010000003.1, read on the forward strand.
ACCCTGGATTGCCAGACAAAAATTTGTCTTTTGGGCTTGAGACATGTTGCTTCATCCGATTTTGTCATTGCGGACGTCAACAAACCGTATGATTTCTCAGCATTTCACCAAGGTGCGCATCTGCTTTTTTTCTAATTTTTTTCGAGAAAATAACAACTATTTTGGCGGTAAACCCGGCCAGATTATGAGTATTTTTGAACAACACTACTTCCGGATAATTTATCATGGAAAAGCTTTTTCTAGTAGGAGCTGTGCTTTAAAACAAATATGATTCAGCTAAATTTTTCATTTAGTTGAATCCCAGTTTTGAAAAAAAAAATCTATTTTCTTTAGATTCGAAATTTCCTTCTACAAAAATCTCAACAGGAAGAAACCACACGCACGTACCCATAGGCTACCATTCGACTAAATCCCTCCCCCTCTCCCATAGGCTACCATTCGACTAAATCCCTCCCCCTCCCCCCATAGGCTACCATTCGACTAAATCCCTCCGCCTCCCTCATAGGCTACCATTCGACTAAATCTCTCCCTCATGGGCTACCATTCGACTGAATCCCTCTCCCATAGGCTACCATTCGACTAAATCCCTCCCCCTCCCCCCATAGGCTACCATTCGACTAAATCCCTCCGCCTCCCTCATAGGCTACCATTCGACTAAATCTCTCCCTCATGGGCTAGCATTCGACTGAATCCCTCCCCCTCCCCCATGGGCTACCATTCGACTAAATCCGTCACCCGACAAAATATTTTGAAATTATTACCTATGTAGGGATCGTCACAGCAGGGAAAATACTCTTCGTTCCTCTTGGCTGGAACTTCGAGAATGTCCCATTCCACGGAAAGATAAAACTCGGAAAGGTCAATACCAGATGACTCCTGACGCATGGGGTGCAAATTGACCTGAAATGGATATGCTGCAATGGACTTTATGGGTCGGTAAAGAATCGTTACGCCGAGAAAGCAAGGACAGGGAAAAACGTCTGAGGGAAGTGTAGCAAAAACGGACATATCTGTTTCTTAGACCCGAGAGAGATGAGGGGAAAAGAAGGACATATCCCTTTCAACCCGGTACGGTAAGCACATTTGTCTGGTACAAAAACAGACAACTCGACAAACTAGAAAGGGTTGTTTTCTGGATGGCATCGACTTTATCGTGCACTTAGTAGGCAGATGACCTGCTTCAGTGATGTACTAATTCCTTCTGACGTCCTGTTCCCGTTTCTTAGCTGGTAACCATAGACCAGTCATTATTAGTTTTATGGTTCCACTGAATTTGTCTTGGCCTGAAAGTATTTCTAGGAGAAAGAAAAACATCTTAAAAGTTTAACTGAAAAGCCAACTTATTTGTGTGTCATTTACTTGGATACACTAAATTATTTGGATTCTGCAAAGGGATTTTTTGATTTTCCACTATGTACTCTAGTTATGAGGCTCAGAATATCTCCGCCCTCCTGCCGTCCCCACAACGTAAATTCTACTATGACGCGGGAAATCTGAATCTCAAAACAAATGCGGCTTTTCAGTGGGCCGTGGTGAGATTGGTTGACGATTGCTTAGTGCCTGAACAAAAAAAATTTATAAATCTTTCTCGTAAGGCATAGGCCTACAAGAAAAATACAAGCGCATAGAGGCACCACGAAACACATGGAAATTTCACTATTTGAAAATCGATCATTGGTGAATAGCGGAGCAACGAAGTAACTCATTTTCAGCGGGTCTTCAAACCAATTTAAGTGAATAAGTGATGGGTAACTAAATTGTCCTATCCTAGCCCTTTTCGGTTAAACTTTAACAGGGTCGTATGTGACCGAAGGCATGTGCGCCAACTGTAGGCTACACGTGACAAAATAACCATCACACAGCTTGCTACATCTTAAGGTTGTAGTAAAGATGTCGCTTGAAGTGGACTCTGTCTTACAGAGGAAAAAAACAACTGAGGAGGTGCAGCACGAAGCACTGCACCAGAAGCTTTCGATCTTTTGCGAAGCGGCTAGTGATTACACCAGGATATTGCTACAGAAGCTTCTCTGTCGAATATGGTAGTGAACAGTGACAAATCTACAATACTAACGATTTCATTTCTTATAACTCTCCCACAGTTCCACCCTCCCATTCCTGATAACCTAACTTTTTACCAAATTACACTCCTTGGCATTATTATATCTTCTGATATGTCTTGGGAGGAAAATACCAAGCATATTTTAAAAAAAGCTAACTCTTCCATGAGTATGTTAAAAATCCTAAAGAAATTCAAAGTCCTTAAAGAAAGAATGAAAGAGTTGTATTGTATGTTTGTCCGTTCACTACTTGAATATGCCTGTCCAGCATGGCATTATGGACTTACAAAGGGTAAATCAGATAAGTTGGAAAGAATCCAAAAACGTGCAGTCCAAATTATAATCGGTGGCCATAAAATGCCGTACTCGTATCTCCTAAAGGAGTGTAAGCTGAAACCACTTTCTATACGTAGAGAACAGCTGTGTCAACGTTTCAGAACAAATTTGTTATCCCACCCTATCTACCGAAACATCCTTCCTCCACCCTTTAAACCGGAAAGAACCAGACCTCCATGAGAAGCAGCAGAGCTATGAAAGTACCAAAACTCACACCTGTCGCTTGTAAAACTGAAAGGTACCGTATATAGCTTTGTGCCTCAGTTTACCTTGTATCATAACAACCTAACCTGAATTAGTGTATTTATTGTATGACAATTGTATATATGTTTTAGTTGTAGGTTAATGACAAGTGCCAATGAATTTGCTCGCGCATGAAATGTATTTGAAAAAAAAAATAAAAAAAATTTAAAACCAAATGAATGGCGTTAAAACTGAACAGCATACCCTGACTGAAGAAAAAGCATAGCCTATTTAAACTCAAGAAAAATCTTAATTAGAATCTCAGCAACGTATGCACCTGAAGAAAGCTGAAACAGGTGGCTGTTACCTAATTCCCAGTTTGTTATTTTTCTTTTCCATTTGACTGCAAGAAACAAAACCAAGATAGGGAAACATATCGAGAAGTGTTCAAATAAGCATACCTCTACTGTATGAATTAATGAATTTGTTATTTTATCCCCAATCGAGCCCACGCCCATAGTAAGAAAAACTAACAAAAAAATATAAAGCATCCAACTACAAAAATTGTCTAGGTTTTGATAAGGAATTTTAACAGCCTTTCCCGCCTGTCCTGGCCGAAGGGTTAGCGCGCCGATCTCACAAGCCATGGGTCGCTGGTTCGAGCCTCGTTGGTGCCTAGGCTAACGTTTGGGATATTGGCGTTTCCCGGTAAGGCAAGCCAAAAGTCCACCCAGCTTCAAATGGGTACCTAGAGAACTGAGAAACCTAGGGAAAGGCACGGGAAACGTCGGATGAGTTGCCTCCAACCACGCATCGCACTCCCAGCCGAGGGCCGAGTATCAGGAGAAGGCAATTGCGCTACGCGAACCAAGTGTTTGCAAGATAAAGTTGTTCTTTTTTTGCTTTCCAGCCAACCCCAGCTACATCAATATTGTGTCACAACGGCGGCACTTATGCTTTCACCTCACACAAACTCAAGCTGTTTCTCGTTTGATCATTTGTATTCTAGGACCTAGCTGTCAGGACGCTGGAGCCGAAAGGAAAACACAATCAGGACTTTGTTTGCTTTGGGCTAAACTGATCTTCTTTTACGAAAACAGCCCAAAGCTCTTTCTTGGGGGCAATCAAAGCGATTTCAATCTCCCGACCATAGAAACAAGTATGATAAAAGCATACGACAGAAAAAACTACGCCAAGTTTGGCCATGTGCAGACCCCTATGTTTTCGCGAAATGACGCCTCTGTTGGGTGGATATCAAGCAATAAAATAAAAGTCTTGCTTCCTTATCTTCAGTGGTTTAACTTCAGTCTAGACAAACTAGGAAAAAAACAAGAAATCCAAACTCGAAGGGGCCCCGGCATCTTGCAATTATCTGTAAATGTAAAACCCATTATGTGTAAAAAAAGAAAAAACCGTATTGATTGTTATCTATTTCATTTCTAAGCATTTCTAAGCTATGTTCTAATGTCAAAGTACGTTAAACAAATACATAAATATATTCAGTCAATGGATAAAATGGATACGCCAGCTACGATGCTTTGGATAGAACACATGTTTCCCAGTCAGCTTGAGCTCAAGGATTATTTAAACACATAAATAATAGAATATGGGGCCGAGGTAACGAGCTCCTCTTGAATGGTCCGGAAGGTTGCATTCCCTTGCAAAGGTCCACATGAATCAATAAAATTACAGATGGAGGTGCAAGTCTGGTCTGGTGAATTGTGTAATTTGTTATTTATCTTGTATGTATGGTATTGCGGATGATTACTCGCTATTTATTTAAGTTAAACTGTTCATTGTATGTTGTTCCCGAGCATTCGAGATGCCTCTCTGCCGGGAAAGTGTAATTTATTTTATAATTTTTACGTAAATATATAAACCTGAACCTTGTATCCCTGCCGGCCTCCATTGATCGATATTTACTGTTAAGAAGTATTTTTCAAATTAAAGAACCTGAACCTGAAAAAGTTTGTTTTCTGCTAAATTACCAAAAAGGGGGCGCTGTCAAACCAGTCAAATCGTTTGTTGGCATATCAACTTTGTAGCTTTCTTCTGCAGAAGATGTTAAATTAAATTTTAAATAGAATAAAAATAATAATGATAAAAACTAACAACTCACTTATTTAAAAATCTAAAAAAAAAGGGCACAGACGAGTTCATGAACCTTGAGGTTCGTCATCTGGCAGCAGGGCCGTATCCAAGGGGAGGTAGGGGGTTCGAACCCCCTCCGGAACAGAGACAAAAATAATCGTTTTTTATAGGCTTTAACCTCTGATCTATGCCTTTTCCGTACTTTTTAGTCCGAACCGCGGGCACCTCCCCCCCAAATAAATCCCTGGATACGGACCTGTCTGTAGGTACTAATTTATTTTGCTGTCTCATGCGATTTTTCGGGGCATCGGGGGAGGGGGGCAGGAATCGTTTTTTTCATTTGCCAGTGCCACCAGCTTTACTTTTCCCCGAAGTTAAAGATCAGTTCTTTTCTTCGGTTGTAGAGGCTCGAGATTCTCAACACGGACAGTGCCTGATTGTATGACTGATAGCTAGGTCCAACTATTTCTATTCAAGCTCCTCCGATGGATCAACTGTGCTCCGTACAAATCGTGTTCTATTAACTGCCTACGGGTCCTGGAACTCTGCGCCCGGGTCCTCCCTCTCTCACTATGTCATCTCCCTTTTCCAGCTTCGCCTTTTTCTCTAAAGGACTCCATAAAAAGGCAAAGTATAATACGGTCATGGTAATCTTTCGGCCCCTTTTTCTGATAAAAAAGGGCATAGTATCGAGGCAAAATAAGCGCACAGGCTTTCTACTGTAGAGGTACGGTAGGGCTTATGCACTTGGCAAAAATGTCTGAAACGACGAGTTCAGTATAATTCTGCCTCACGAGCATAGGCTCGTTCGTCCCTCTGAGATATGCCAAGTGTGTAATTGGAGGTTAAAAGGTATATAACGGAGTTAAGTGTAAGAAGAAATCAATTTTGCAGGGAACTCCGTGAACTCCCTACCAGACGATGTAGTCTGTGCGCAGACGGACAAACCAGTTGCCGCGGATAGCATCCATCAGGACAATATGTTTTCGGTCTAATAATTTCGTAGAGCGCTTTAACTTAGATGATATCAAAAATTTGTTTTATATATGTATGAAAGCGAACATTATAGAAATCTCTAAAAGAATTTAGCTCTGACTTTCGTCTGTTTTCTTATTGCTATCGGCGAAAATAATAAATTAATGGATTTTTCATAACCCGCTCTTAAGACAAATAAATACAAAGCAAATAAATATAAATATAAAGCGGAGTAAGTGTAAGAAAAAACGAAAACCAAAGTTTATAAACCGCAGAAGATCAGACATATTTAATTTTTAGTTATTATTTATTTATCTTTTGAACCCGTGCAGGGGAACAAACAGTGGAGTAAAGAAATGATTTGTTTAAGTAACAGATGTAACAGCCTTTTTCGAACATACTATTTATTTGATTGTACTTCAGCGCTAAATCCACTTCCATCTACTCCACCCACAGGTATTGATAAATAGTGCAACCATGCTAGTTTATAAGAACAGTGCTCAAACACGACAATAAAGCGGGGTACACCCTTCCAAAGTAAAGTGCCTCAATCCTATGCTAAAGTTTCGAATAGAGTTATTTGCGGGAGCCGTCCCGGGGGGGGGCTTAGCTGAACAGCAAAATGGGAAACACCAAAGTTTGAACTTACTTGGCCTCCATCATAGGTCCACGATCCAAACTTCATAATGCAACTTTGCTTGTCGAAGGGAAACCATTCAACGTTTATCTCGCAAGAAGATTTGTAAATAGCTGGTGGTTTCCATATTACTTCCCCATTCGATTTAACAGTTGCTTTAGTCATCAAAGTAACTTCATAATTTCCATCAGCGCTGAAAATTAGAGGCCAAATTAGCAACGTTTCAAACCCTCCTAAAGTTTCCCGATTATCACTCAACTGCGATAGTGGTTGCAGAAAAGTTAGCGTAAGCCAATCAGAAAACAGCTATCGCAACAAACACGACACAGTGCAGCATTAAATCAGGAACTTATAAAGACCTGTAATTTATAAGTTCTTGATTATATCCATTACCTACACGGGTAAGGGCTGACAGCGTTCGCCATGGAAAAGGTACTGTAGCTCGAAACGGTGAGTTAAATTCATACGAATACCTTAAAGGACACCTCGCAATACATAGTGTTTCTGCTACGATGTTCTGAGATAGTTGACTACTTAAAAACTACACTAAAACTACTTTAGCAGCAAGCTACACAAGGCTTCGGCTGTTTTAGCCTCTTTCTCTGTCTCTTTCCTTGGATGATAAACGTGGCAAAATTTGCACAACCGGTCTACTGACCAATAAGCTCCTCGGAAAGAACGATCGGAACTCTGATACGTCACGTAAACAAAAGAAATGTGGCAAGCGTAGTAATCAACGTAATGGCAATAGATGAGATAGAATACACTTAGAGAGTGTAGAATCTCGGGAACGAGAACGGAACACAGTATTTTCAATGAGAAAACAAAGATTAGGCCAAATCCTTCAATTTTGGCTAAAACTTATCCATCTGCCTGAAGAGAGACTGCTCAAATGTGCCTATAATGAGCTTCTTCTAATGGAAAAAAAAGGTCATGGCCATTCCAAATCAAAGCCCTCCTAGATTCGGTGAGACTATCGAGTGCTTGGAATAATGGCTTAGGGCCCACATCGGAACCATCATCTCTGTTAAAAGAAATGTTAAGAATATTAGAAGACCAAGAAATAGAGAAATGGGCAGGTATTGTTAATGAATCGGAGACACTAGCAAACTACAAAATGGTTAAATAGAGTTTCGGGCCCGAATTTTAACTGAAGCTGAACCTACCAAAAACTTCTCTCACGCTCTGGATCCAGTTGCGAGCGAACTGTCTACCAGTACATGGGAAAAGTAAGTTCGATAAGAAAAAAAGAGGTTCCGCCAGTGCGAACAGCCTTTGTCCAATTTGCGGAGATGGTGAGGATGACCTAACCCACTTGGTTGCACGGTGTCGCGAACTCACGAGGTTAAGGGAATCTTGCTGGGGGGAAAGGGAGATACTGTTTCCTGATATCCTGAAGAGCACATCACCAGCAGTAATTAGTGCGTTATGTAGATTTGTAGTGAGTAGTGTTACATTAAAAGTAAATCGGGCGAGTGTAGTTTAGATTATGCAGTGTGTTGTAAGAGTTTATCATGAAGATTTATATTTTGTTGTTTTGTATATGGCCCTAAGGCTTTAAATACATTATTATTATTATTATGAATTAGTAGGTAGCCTACTATGTGCGAGGTGTACATTGACAAAAAAAAAATGATACAGAAAGTGGACGACAAAGGTTTCGAACACTTTGCAAAACAGTTCTTCTGAACCGGAAATTCTACTGAAAAGTTGGAAATCATAATCGAAATAAGGAAGAAAAAACGATTTACATAGAAATTACTTTAGCCTACAGACAGATCGTAGTGGATCTAACCATACCCTAAACGTTCCCATCAATTCGCGTTCCCGAACAACAGCTAAATACAAATTATTTCGGACTCACCCCGTGTTTTAGTAAAGCCGGATAATGAAAAAGACGAAAACACTTTTCAACGAAATCGAACTTCTATTAGCGTATCATCACAGAGACGCGACAAGTTAAAGACAGGCTTCACTTTCCAGATTTTTTTCCGGATTTCAGATACCCGTTTCCGTCGGGGTGGATCCAAATTTCTGGAGGTCCGGGATTTAGGACCCCCCAGACTCCGGACTCTGGAACTGAAAATGCAGCTTATTTTCACATCTGACACTTGAATACACTGAAATATTTTGAGTCATCTAAGGGATTTTGTATTCTTTCACCCGCGGTTCTAGTAATAACGTTCAGAGTATGCGCTGCTTGCATGACAACCCACAATTCACCAAGACGCGAAAAATTTGAATGTCAAAAAAGGCCTGCATTTCCAGGGCTAAAGATGCTAAGCTCGGAAGAGCTACGCCTGTGGAAAGTAAGAAAATGATGTGAATGTCTTGCAAGGAATCTGATTTTTTTTTTGGGGGGGGCAATGGCCTACACTTGTAGTTGGTAAATATTTCAGGCGTAGAGGAACAAGCACACAGAGGTACCACAAATCAGAAAGAATAAATTCATTCGTTGAAACTGATTGTCTCTGGATAACGGACAAACGAAGTAACGCATTTATGTCGCTTTTCAGGCCTATTTAAGTGAATAAGTGATTTGTAACTGGACTGCCGGATCTTAGCCCCATTCGGTTAAACTTTAACCGAATTTGCAATCACTTTCCGGGCCCATCTCGACAAACACGGATGTCTGGAATCTGGTTGGGGTAGGAAGACTGATTGACAGTAGCTGCGTTCGTTGCACTCCAGGCTGTCTCTAGTGTTTTGTCACCAGTATCCGATTCTTCTCTTTTAACGCGTTTTTTGGTTCACCAGTGAGTTGATAAAAACTTGCTAACTCCTCGGCAAAGCCGGGCTTCCGAGCAGTCCGCACCGGTGAGGTAAAACCGGACACCGGTTAGTTCAAAAACGGGTTATATAACTGGTGAATAGTCACCGGTGGATGCAAAAACGCGTTATAAGAAGCACCGGTGAGCAGTCAACGGACAACGAACGCAGCTATTTATACTTGGATGGCAAAATATACTTGCAAAATGGGACACTTATAAATGTCGAATAATGGCAAAGTTTGATTTCATCATTATCACGTAAGTCTGGAATTTAAAGCCAGGCTTAACATTCCAAATATTCGGGGCTCCAGCAGAGCCAAGCCAACCCTTCCGAATTTTCAGGACAATGTGACTCTGCTATTTTTCAACATTTCCTAGATATCCTCAAATCAAAACTGTCAATCACTCTTCCTTTTTCTCCCATCCGATTCATTTGCAAGCTTATGTGTCTCTAAGACAGTTTCCTGACAACCTTGTCCAACACGGCTGACTTCCGACGTTTTTGGCCTGGCTTCACTTTCCGGGTCCACCTCGGCAAAAACGGATGTCTGGAAACTGAAGCCTAGTTTTTGCCCCCCCCCCCTTTACGCTGAACGAGATTCTGTAGAGGAGTTCCCCATGGGAGAACTCGAACGTGATCTGCTAGAATTTTTTTTCCAAAAATCATTCCGACGAAAATCAGCATGAAGAAAGTTCCCAATGAAAAAAAATAATAATCCCGCACAAGCCTTAGCGACGAAAATGGCCTCTTCACCACCATAAATAACAATGTGACAATGGGCTGCTTTATAATCTCCCACAAAGTCTCAACCAATTAATTTTCGACTTGCTTTACAGCACAGCTCTTACTTGAAATGATCTTTTGCTAGCCGGAGAAGCTTACAGCTATTACGCCACGGCTCATGGTGCCTACAGATCTAGAATTGAGCAAACATCAAGAATAGTGAAATGGAGAAGTAAATGCTTTGCACCAAAGGTTTTAAATAAAAGTTCATTTTTACAAAAAAAAAAAAAAATTATCTTTTCTCGATAAAGTTTTTCAGAAATGTTGTTTTTGAAAATACCAATGCTACCAACATAGGTTTCTGAGTTTCAAGATATTATGCTCCGCCACTGCTATCCTGAGTTCCTTCCATTCCTCTCAAGAACCTACAATAGTCACAAGGGTCGTAGAGTATTCCCCAAATATACACTTAGTCCGTCCAATGTTTGCCTTTGTCTTTTCTTCTTCTATTATTTTCGTGCGCTTTGACTTCGCGTTGTTGTCGGGGCTACATATCAGCTACATATACAATAAAAATGACCATTTCTTTAAATTAGTTCCTCTTTAGGCTAACCCTTTCATCTTGCTCCAAAAATAGTTCGATAAGTTCAGAACTTTGACCTTATACTACAGAAGCGTGAATTGTATTAAAACGAATGCACTTGTTTCACGGATTTATAGTCCCTGAGGGGGGATTCCTTTACTCAGACAAATAGAAACGAAACGGGGACAACGCGTGCTGAATCTGAATTTAGGACTACGGGAATTCTAAACCACAAAAAGAGATCTCTAGCACGTGTCTGAATTGTTGGTCAACTAGATTCTGAAATTACCTGCAGTTATGCACATTCTACGAAATCACACAAAAACCTGTAGGACTAGAACATTGGGTAAAACAACACTGATTAACGTTAGGAATTGAAAAGTAACGTACGCCTATACGTTTAAATGAAAACAGCAATACAATTTTATCTGACTGACATGAGAGGGTAGGGGTTGCTAACAGTTCTATCTTTTTCTTTTTTTCGTTTTTTGAATTGGGGTGGGGGATGGAATTTGAAAATGAAGGAATATACCAGATATATAGTCTGTATTTCGTGTATTCATTCGTAATAAGTAGCCTAGCCGTGTGGTGACTTTTAACTGTGAATTCTGAATTATTTGCAGAACAAACCATTGGGCCTGTTCCTTTTAATGCTTAGTTTGCTTTATGGATATTTTGGTGAAAGAAAAATTACCAACCTATCTACCTATCCATAGTAAAACGACCAAATCTTTCCTTCATAATTTTTTCGTAGCATCTATTCAAGTCTAAAGTTGCGTTTCTGTACATACCATGCTATCTGTTACCACGGTAACTGTATCTGCAATTAGTCGTTTTTGCAGTTACCGTGGTATCTGATACTACGGTAGCTATGTTAAAACGACAATTGTCGAATTTCCACTTTTCGCAGTCATCCCAAAAGAAAAACTGATATTCAATCACATTCCGAAGTGCCAACGTTCTTTCTCACCGATTTGACAAAATCCAAAACTCTATTGTTGGTGGTGGTGAAACTGAGATGACTTTTTCAGATAATAAATATCAAGATCCACGGTAGCTGGCCAGATACTCCTTTTGACCGTGGTATCAGATACCACGGTAACTGCGAAAACGACTTTAGACCGTGGTATCTGATGCATGATATCTGCAAAAACGCAACTTATAGCACGAATCCTAATATTGTGTTAGCCTAAGCCTAACGCTGGTTACACTTACCAAATGCTGAGCGCCTTAACCTAAAATATCATCTCCTATAAAAAATCATCGACTGTATGCGACCCACAGCTTACGTATCTAGGCAGTTAAGCAAGCTCCTATCTTCCCCATGAGAAGCTTTTGGTACACAGCTCTGAACTTGGCGCCTCCGTAGATCGTACCCCAACACCATAGGCGGGAGCGCAATTTTGTTTGGCTGCTTCAACTTATCTATCTATTCACGACGTCACTGCACTTGCATGCTGTTGCTCCCGCGCCACTGTGTTCCTAACGCGTAGATCGTACCCCAACACCATAGGCGGGAGCGCAATTTTGTTTGGCTGCTTCAACTTACCTATCTATTCACAACGTCACTACACTTCGCATGGTTGTTGCTCCCGCGCCACTGTGTCCCAAAAAGAAATCGAGCTTGCAGAACTGCTAGTGGTTCCCAACCTTTTCCGTGCCACGTACCCCTAATCAAGGTTCAAAAAAGGTTCCGTACCCCTTTTTGACGAATTGTTGTTTTACTATTTTTTGCCGTGATTAGAACGTCGAAAAGACGATATTTTATTGTCATCAATGATAAGGCATGTAAATCTGAAATTGCATTCGATGGGGTATCTGCTTTTGGGGACAATAATGAAACTGAGTTAGGGGACTCAAAAAGGACTGAAGCGAGGTATTAAAACTATAGACTAACGTGATTTTGATACCTTCGCGTACCCCTTGTGAGGGTCTCGTGTACCCCTTTGGGTACGCGTACCACCGGTTGGGAACCACTGTGCTAGATGATTAAGCTGTGAAGCGACCATACCAACGGGCATGAACCGTTCTACAGAAGCTTGAGACACTGCGAAAACAACTTACTTGTTGTAGAGAACAATATCTGGGAGCCAAATCTGCTCGGACGGTACATAAAGCATCTCGACTCCGCCGTACTCGGCAGGATCCCACGCCAGCTTGTAGTCTTGCCAACGTTGTTCCACCCAGACGTTTGTGGTCATTACTTGATTTTTCAAATTCTGTAAATGTAAAGAATAGGATTATTTCAGCACAAAAACGATAAACACGCAAATAAGTTATGACCAGCCTTACTGCAAAACAACCAGAGCATAGCTAACACCGCTGCTTTAAATAAACTTTCAAAACAAAGCGGTCCAGGACGGTCATTGACAATGCAGACAAACGATCGGCGATCACGGTAGGGTTTTCGCGGCCAGACTTTCTGCACCTCCATTTTAAAGCTTAAAGATTTTCGGTGTTTTTACACCCCCCAGTGACCTCTGAAATCTCCCCTTTGCAAAATCCTTGTGAATCAATATAATTTGAATTTTTCGCTTTTCAGCGCTAGCCGAGATTTTCCTGGGTTGAAAGACAATAACCTTTTTTTTGGGATCCCAAAACGTTAGTGACGGATACCTATGACATCGCAAAAGTTGTCTGTCTGTCCGTCCGTCCGTCCGTCCGTCCGTCCGTCCGTCTGTGAGCACGATAACTCTCGAAGGGAATGAGATATTTTGATGAAACTTGGTGTGAGCATTCTTTGGGTCAAGAGTAAGGTCGAGTTCGTAGATGGGCCCTGTAACCCTACATTTAGGGGTGGGGGAGGGGGTTCAAATTAAGGGACAAGCAAAATATTTTGAAACAGCTAATGTGATAGTCGATTATGGGGTAAGAAGACATGCTGAACAAGAATATGAAAACCATTTTCGCGCCGGACAAGTAGTTCACCCGGAATCCGGCCGAAACCGGAAAGTTTGTTAAAAGTAAAAGTTTTATTTGAAGTTGACTAGATGTTTGATTTAGGGGTAAGAAGCCACGCTGAACACGAATATGAAAACCATTTTCTCGCCGGACAAGTAGTTCGCCCGGAATCCGGCCAAACCGGAAAGTTTGTTAGAAGTTAAAGTTTTATCTGAAGTTGATTAGACGTTTGATGTAGGGGTAAGAAGACATGCTGAACAAGAATACGAAAACCATTTTATCGCCGGACAAGTAGTTCGCCCGGAATCCGGCCAAAACCGGAAATTTGTTAAAAGTAAAAGTTTTATTTTAAGTTGATTAGATGATAGATTTGGGGGTAAGAAGAGATGCAGAATCCGTATATGACAATCACTCTTTAGCCAGACATATAGTTCGTCCGGAATCCGGCTGAAACCGGAAAATTTGTTAGAAGTTAAATTTTTATTTGAAGTTGATTAGATGTTGGATATAGGGGTAAGGAGATACGCTGAATCCGTTTTTGAGCTTTAGTTTTTCGCCGGACAAGTAGTTATTGAAGTTCATCAAAACCGCAAAATTCACAGAAGTAAGCCAGGATCATTTCGATCGGCTTATAGAGGTAAACGCACATGCTGAATCCATATCTGAGCTTGGATTTCTTAATGATTAGCTGTTTGGCCTGGCGAAGATTTTTGGGATCCCATCGGAACCTTTGGTCTTGTTTGTATTGAGAGGTCAGCGAGCTGGCTCTGCCAAACCTGATTTCGTTACTGCGAACGGAAGCGCCATTATTCCTTCAACTTGAATTGGGTTTTAGTCCAACTTCGCTGTCAGCCCCTTTCCACATTTCTTTTCGTCTTCCTCGAAGGTTAGGCAATGATTTCACAACATTTAAACATGGTGTGCATTTGTTTTAAGTTTTTCGCGAGAATTTTTGCGTGAAGCCCGGCCAGAGTCGGCAAGCGCTCACAAGAGAATCGCTAATTTGGTGAGGCAGGTTTGAGTATTCTTTAAAAACACTAGTCTCGGACCATTTTATCTTAAAAAAGATACTTCTAGTAATAGCTGCGCTTTAAAGTCTCGACTTCTCCGAAAGCAAATGACGATTTGCTAAATATTCTGGCAAGGATTCAAGTCCAGGACCGCCCGACTTTGATCGTCTGTCCCAAGTTTGTCTGTAAGAAATCATGCAGATAATTGGTTCCGCCAAATAAGTTGTTATTCAGAAAGCTGAACGGCTTTTTCGTGGATCTGAATAATGGTTCTCCGGGCTTATAGGGCTGGATGTTTGAAGACCGGCAAACCCACGCAGATACTGCTCAGTTCGGGTCATTGGAAAACCGGAACACCGGAATACCGGAACCTCCCTAACCTAACCTAACCAAAAGGTTAGGTAAAAGGTTAACCTAACCTAACCTTTAACCTAACCAAGTTAGGTTAACCTTTTACCTAACCTTTTTACCTAACCTTTTGTGGCGGAGGTTCCCATGTTCCAGTGACCCCTCAGTTTCAACCAAAAGTCGCCATGTATTTCAATCGTGTGTTGCAGCAGACAAACAACCAGGCGGTCGCGGACTCGAATTTTTCGGCACCATCACCAATTCCGTGCGGAAAAGTTGATATTTGTTCAACTTCATGATGAAAACGCAGAAAATTCGGGAGAGAAAATTTGATCGTTTATTCGTGGTGTATTACATCATTCCAGCAAAACGATAGATGTATCCAGGAAGCTAGCTTGATAGCTGGTAAGAGCTTGAAGCAGGCCAGTTTTGGTTAGTAAATTCTTTACTTACGGAATCCTCTAACTGAGTGGTTCCCAACCTTTTCCCTACCCTTAACCAAAGTTCAAAAAGGTTGCGTACCCCTTTTTTGACGAATCGTTTCTACTGTATTTTACCACGAGCAGAAAGTAAAAATACGCTATATATTGTCCGCAACAGTAAGACATAAATGTGTATCTGAAATTTCGTACGATCGGGTGTCTGATCGTTTGGACAATACTGAAACTAAAACTAAAATATTACTGAGGCTCGATATTAAAGCAACAGATTTAACTTGATTTTGGGACCTTCGCGTACCCCTTGCGAGGGTCTCTCGTACCCCCTTGGGTACGCGTACCCCAGGTTGGGAACCACTGCTCTAAATTACCACATCAATGACCTATGATAGTTTGATTCCCAAGAAACATCAGTTGCCATTTTGCAGATACAATATACCAAGGTCTAAAGTTGCTTTTCTTGTCACCGTGGTATCTGATATCACGGTCAGTTAGTTTTTGCAGTTACTGCCTATCTGGCGTACCGCGGTATCTGATATTCGGATACCACGGTCCCGACCGTTGTAACTGACCGTGGTATCTGAAAAACTCATTCACTTTCTTCATCACCAACAAAAGAGCCTTTTTGTCAAATTGGTAAGAAAGAAAATTGGCACTTGCGGTGTGAGCGGATATTAGAAATTCTTATGGGGTGACTTCTATGAATAACAAATTTGGCAACTGTCGGTTTTGCAAAGCAACCGTATTTTCAGATACCACGGTAACTGCAAAAACGACAAAATGCAGATTCGGTTCCCGTGATATCAGATACCATGGTATCTGCAAAAACGCAAATATCGACTTGTTGCTTTTAGCAACCGTATTTTCAGATACCACGGTACTGCAAAAACGACAAAATACTGATTCAGTTCCCGTAGTATCACATACCATGTTATCTACAAAAATGCAACTATCGACTTATTTTAACCATAATATCAGATACCGCGGTAACTGCAAAACGACAAAATACAGATTCAGTTCCCGTGGTATCAGTTACCATGGTATCTGCAAAAACCAACTATCGACTTTGTCCATGCTGTTCTCAACTGGAAGTATGTCAATACTCTTGATGACTAATTGGTCGTGCCGATGAAGAATCGTCGTGTGCCCAGCGAAGAGCCAGAAACGTCACAACAAACGTTGTTGCTTGGTTTACAAAGGATTTTGAATCAATTTACAGGGCCCGTTTGGGTGACGTTTCTTGTTCTTCGCGAGGTTAACTGACGTGTTTCGGACTTAATCATGTAGAGCAATTCAATCATTACATTGCCTACTTATGAAAACTAATACTTACCACTTCAATTAGTTGCGACAGTTTGAGTCCCAAATAAACATTGACTTTGTCGGTGTTGTTCTCGACCGGACGTATAAGACGATTGTAGTTGCTGAGGAGGTCGTCATAAAGCCGCTTTGAATCTGGGCTTCCAAAACATTCTGCAAAAGTTATTTCTGTACTATTCTCCACTTGATCCCCACTCCACTCAGTGTTGCCACTTTTCATTGAAGGAACCTGTCATATTTAAAGGAACAGAAAACTTGACTCAAACTTGACTCGGGGAGCTAGCTAACATATCAAGAATGTACCCTGAGTCGATATTGAGAGTAAGAAAAATTCTCGTTACAACCATTGCAGTTTCCGGGCAGTTTCCGAGAATTCGACTTTTGAGCAAAAGGTTTGCAAAAGCAAAAGGTTTGTGTGCCGCGACTAGGAATCGAACCCCGGCCGTCTAGTCGGGGAGGTCGTTACTCTGTAGTCTACATGTAAAAAGGGGAACTTTTAAAGTACATAAGTGCATAATTACACTGCATAAGGCGCAAGGGCCTGCCAGCTAGCTTTCGGAACACTAAGGAGGGGGTTCGAGACAGTTCGAGATGACAAAGAATGAGGGCCTGTCGACAATAAGACCCTGTATATTTATCCAAGCCCCCCGGGCGATTCGATGGCCGAAAGTTGTGTAGTTAAGTTTACTGCTCCTTTAACCCCCAAAACCTGTAACATTCTGGTGCCTACGAAACTCAGTCCTTTTACCAACTATTAACGAAAAATTTAGCTTTTTCGCTTTTGCCGTTTTCACTACCGGTCGCAGAATTCTGGGTCGCTTTATCGATCCACTTGCTCCACTGCTTGCAAACCTTCCAGCTCTTTCCGCCTGCCAACCAATTTTAAAGTACAATTCGCAGTCTGTACACACTAAATACTTCTTGAGCCCAAGCCGACTGGGAAACATTTACCATGGTATCTGCAAAAATGCGGATTTTTTTTTTCCTGACATCGTCCAAATCGAGCAGCAGAAACAGCAGCCGTGCACAAAATGAAATCTCAGCACTAGCTTTTACCCTGCAGGGTATCCGAAAGTAATTTCCCCGAATAGGATATTTATAGTCGGCAGATGATTCTTTTACTGATTGCAAGTTCGTTCCTTCCTCAACGTTGTCCCTGACGTTCGACAGCCTGACGAGGACCTTTGCCGGGAAGGGCCGAAATGCGCTGCCAAAGCATCGTAGCTGATGTATTCATTTTATCCATTGTTTGAATATAGATACGGACCAGATACAGACTATTCAAAGTTTTACATGAAGGTTCTGCCGTCATTTTCGAAAGATTGCATAGTAGTCCTGGTTATTTTTAGCCTTGCTCACCTCCTTGGCTTTGACGAGAAACATGCACAAACGCGAATAACCGATATTTCTGACCAATGAACTCCTTCAGAGCGACAAGCAAGGGTATCCGACAAGAGAAGGGCCAATTATGGAAAAAGGCAAGAATCAGTGTAGTGCCAATAGGATGGATAGACTTTACACAGGAAGTTCGAGACCTCGGAAATGCGAATGGATGAAACAATTCGAGACGTAGCTTACAGTTAATCAGTAATATAGCAGAAGTAGTGAACTGGAAAGACAAAAATGCTCCTCAGCCGGGATTTGAACCCAGGACCTTCCGCTTACAAGGCAGACACTCTAACCGTTTGAGCTACCGAGGGGCTTGTGAACAGAGTTCGCAAACCACTACAATAGTCCGGTACAAGTCGGCCATAGGAACAGTGATCCAGACCGAAGGCAAATTCATCTAATCAGTTCACATCCCCAAGTCAAGGAAATTACAATACATAGATGGCACTTTATACAAGGGACTTATACCGTGACTAATGAACCAAGAGCAACTTTTTTGAATTTAGTGTAGAAGTCTAGGACTCCAGTGTCGGAGCCACGTAGACAAACCAGGACCCACTTGGCGGGGTCTCATGGTGAAAACCAAACAAATCCAAATTCAAATTTGATGGGGTATACGCCCTTGAGATGGAAATATTGTCGAAGTAGTGAACTGAAAGACAAAAATGCTCCTCAGCCGGGATTTCAAATTCAAAAAAGTTGCTCTTGGTTCATTAGTCACGGTAAAAGTCCCTTGTATAAAGTGCCATCTATGTATTAGTAATATAGCACGACTGCAATGGTCCTTTAAGCAATTTCTGCACACAAAACTAATGCAAGTCCCCTAATGAAACCACGCAAAAAAGAACCAATTTTGCCTACACGACTGAACACATTGCGGATATTCTTTCTACAGAAGACTGTTCAAGAAAACAGGTAATTTGTTCATTCCTCAATTATGCCACAGGGAAAAGCGAATCGGTCAGCTTTAGGTTCACTGTTCCTAGCAATCCCAAGTCTTATGTGACAGATTCATTGGACCTGTCTCCTTCGAATACAATCTAGAAGATTTGAAGAGAGGTCGAGTGCAATGAAAGCGGAAGGGAAGCGCCATTAATGACATTCTCCGAGTTGTCCCTGACAGCCAGGCCAACCAAGTATGTTTGCGCTGCTCCGGGTCCTTTCTATGAAGACGAAGCCTGCTAAAGCAGTCTAGTACACTAATTTATTAGGAAATGCTGGCAGGGGTATAGTATACAACATACCAGTATACAGTACTTTCGTAATTAAACAAAGCAAGATTTCATTTTGGCTTTGAAATTGTTGTATTCCCCTCTGGGGAATAATAATTTTATTTTTGCACACTGAAGTTAAAAACAGTGTAGTATAGTACATGAAAAAAAAAGGAACAAACACAAGGGAACATAACTCAGACATTTCTAATACAAGAGCAGCATTATCCCAGTGGAACTCATCGAGTTTCTGAGCCGCCAGGAGACTCTAGATTCGAGGTCGGGAAACGCGCAAGTCCGAATTAGCCACGCGTTGCTTGTTCTTAGTGGAAGACCAAGCAAATATTTTCCGAGACGGAAGAACTCAATTGTCAGCCGGGTTTTTTCTTGTCTGTTTAATACGTCAAAGAAAGGTGCCCATACGTATGAGTAGGCTACCATGCTCACCCCTGCCATTATGTCTCAACATTTGTGCAGGGTTACCAAACAAGAGCTGTAAGCTCATATGGCACTTGCAAGGCTTGGTAAAAGTATGAAAGTAGGAATTCACCAATTCATGGGTTTTTTGTGAACATTTGTAAGAAAAACCCTTGAGATGAGAGTGAAGACGGACCCTTGGTAATCAAGAGAATGTATCGTTATGTAAAAAAGTTTTTTTTTTGCACCTGGCTGTGATGATGTGCTTTTTAAGGGCGCTAGAATGTCATTTGTAATCAAAACCCTAGTGGCAAAAATGATCCTGGGCCCTTTAGGATCATGAATATATATGGTTTGGTGAAAAGTATTTATTTAACTTTCCGGTTAAGATGCGCACTTTAAGGGTGCTAGAAACTCATTTCTAAGCAAAACCCTTGAGGCAAAATGATCATGGGCTCATGGGGATCATGAAAATGTAGGTTTTGCTTAAAAGTATTTTTTTTACTTTGGGGTACTTTAAGGGATGATCGGATCAGAGAAGTGACAATTTCTAAGCCAATCTTGTCAAGTCTCTACTGTTCAAGCCAAGTTTCGTCGTCCTAGCACATCTTGAAGTACCTTAAATTGCGCACTGGAATTCTGGACCCCCTGCCAGCCCCCCCCCCCCCCCGAGTGACCGAATCCGTTCCGGTTCTGTTACTGATGTTCTTGTTCTTCCCACCAATTGTCATCCCAATCGCTATGTTCTAAGAGTGTCACAAAATTTACCCCCCCCCCCCCCCGACTTTCCAAATTGGTCGGATCCTGTCCGCACTTGAAATGGGACATCTGAAACATATGTTATTTCCAAGTTTCAGTAAGATCTGATCACCCGTTCAGAAGTTGGACAACCTCAAGATTCCGGATTCCCCCTCCCTCCACTTCCCCCACGATGGTCATATTGGAGAAGCGACTGTTCTTAAGTTAAAAATGTGAAGTCCCTGATATGCCTGCCAAGTTTCATCGTCCTAGCACATGCAGAAGCATCTTAAGTCGGGATCACCGGAATTCCGGAAGCCTCCCTCCAGCTCCCCCCACAGTACTCGGTTCCGGTCTGGTCTTGTCAACTATTGATCTGGGGCTTGTGCTTGTTCTTCCCACCAAGTTTCATACCGATCCGTCCATTCTGAGCATGTCACACAATTTCCGGTTCCCCCATCCAACTCCCCCCAAAGTCACCGGATCCATTCCAGACTTGAAGTGTGACATCTGAGACACGAGGTCTTTCCAAATATCAAGTTTCATCAAGATCCAATTCCCCGTTCAGAAGTTATAAATATGTCAATATTCCGGATTCCCCCTTCCTCCACTCCCCCCACGGTGGTCGGATCGGGGAACTGACTGTTTCCAAGTTAGTTCGGGCGGGTCCCTGATATACCTGCCAAGTTTCATCATCCTGGCACATCTGCAAGTACCCTAACTCGCGATCAGCGGACCGACCGACAGACCGACCGACCGACGGAAAAGTGATCGGTATATGGCACTTGGCCGGAAGGCAAGTGCCATAAAAAGGGTTTAGTGTAGGTACTATAGACGTTGCTAAAGTGTCTGGTGGTACGAAACATGAGTATTTTTTTTTGTGAACTTGGCTGTAATGATGCGCACTCTAAAGGCTTAGAAATTCATCTGTAAGAAAAACTATTGAGACAAAAACGATCACAGGCCCTTAGGGATCATCGATATATACCGTTTGGTCAAAAGTATTTTTGTACACTTTTCGTTTAAAACGCGCACTTTAACGGTGATAGCGCACTTTAAGGGAGCTAGAACTTCATTTGTAAGCAAAACCCCTGAGTCAAAAATGATAATGGGCTCATGGGGATCATGAAAATGTAAATTATGCTTAAAAGTATCTTTCTGAATTTGCAGTCAAGATGGTACTTTAAGGAATGGTCGGATTTAGAAAGTGGCGCTTTCTAAGCTAATATTGCCGAATCTTTAATATTCCAGCCAAGTTTCATCGTCCTAGCACTAATGGAAGTACCTTAAATCGCGATCGCCGGAATTCCGGCCCCCCCTCAAACTCCCCACAGTCACCGGAATCAATCCGGTTGTGTACAAAGATCAAGACATGACAAAGATCACCAGAGACATGTCCTCTGTTCAATTATCAAATTTCACTCAAATCCGATCAACCGTTCCAAAATTACGCATGACTCAATATTCCGGATTCCCCCTCCCGCTACTCCCCCCACGACTATCGGATCATGTAAATTTTTATTTATAAGTCAGTTTGATCGGGTCCCTGATACGCCTCCCAAGTTTCGTCGTGAAAATCCCCCAAACCGCCATTGCCGGAATTCCGAGAAACTCCCCTCTACCCCCCCCCCCCCAGTGTCCGGATCCAGTCCAAATGTATAAACGATTTATCTAGAGCAGATGCTTGTTCTTCCCAGCAAGTTTCACCGCGATCCCTCCATTCTAACCGTTTCTCGAGATTTCCGGTCTCCCCCCCCCCCCCAACTCCCCCATAGCTGTCGAGTCCGGTCCAGACTTCAAATGGGACATCAGAGGTATGCCATTTATTCAGTTATTAAGTTTCATTCCAATCCGATCACCCGTTCGAAAGTTACACACTACTCCAATTTTCCGGATTCCCCAGCCCTCCACTCCCCCCCCCCAGGTGGTCGAATTGGGAAACTGATTATTTCCAGTTTATTCGGATCGGGTCCCTGATGCTCCTTCCAAGTTTCATCGTCCTAGCACATCTGGAAATACCCCAACTCGAAAAAGTTTGACAAAAACTACTTTATTTTCCGGATTCCCCGGCCCACCACTCCCCCCCCAGATGGTCGGATAGTGAAACTGATTATTCCCAGGTTAGTTATATCGGGTCCCTGATATGCCTGCCAAGTTTCATCGTCCTAGCACATCTGGAAGTACCCCAACTCGAAAAAGTGTGACAAAAACTGCTTAATTTTCAGGACTCCCCGGCCGACCACTCCCCCCCAGATGGTCGGATCGTGAAACTGATTATTTCCAGGTTAGTTATATCGGGTCCCTGATATGCCTGCCAAGTTTCATCGTCCTAGCACATCTGGAAGTACCCTAACTCGAAAACAGTGGACCGCCCGACCGACAGACCGACCGACCGACCGAAAAGCGATCGGTATATGGCACTTGAGCGGAGCAGCAAGTGCCATAAAAAGGGTTTAGTGTAGGTACTATAGACGTTGCTAAAGTGTCTGGTGGTACGAAACATGAAAATTATGATAGGACATCTTTCGCCTTGAAAACGATGTCGCAGTAAGTAATCACGTTCAAATATTCTAAAGTTTCTGGCTCCTTTGAAACGGTGTTGTGCTTTTCAGAAAATTACAGAGCTGTTATAGCCGCGCGCGGCTCCTAACTTTAATAACAAGAGCTGGAAGCTCATATGGCACTTGCAAGGCTGGGTCAGAGGATGAAAGTAGAAATTCGTCAATTCGTCGGTTTGTTTTGATCATTTGTAAGCAAAACCCTTGAGATAAGAATGATCATGGGTCCTTGGAAATCACGAGACTGTATCGTTTGGCAATGCATTTGGCTGTGCGCACTTTAAGGGCGCTAGAAAATCATCTGTAGTCAAAACTCTTGAAGCAAAAAAGATGATGACCAGGAGCACGAAAATGTATATTTTAATCAAAAGTATTGTTTGTACTTTAAGGAATTCAGTTGTAAGCAAAACCCTTGAAGCAAAATGATCATGGGCTCATAGGGATAACGAAAATGTATATATTGCTTAAAAGTATTTTTTGTACTTTGCGGTTAGCATTAGTACTTTAAGGGATGGTCGGATCTCGGAACTAACTATTTCTACGCCAATCATGTCAAGTCTCTAATTTTCAAGCCAAGTTTCGTCCTAGCATGTCTGGAAGTACCTTAACTTGCGATCACCGGAATTCCGGACCCCCCCAACTCCCCCACAATTCCCGAATCCGGTCCGGTTCTGTCACTGATCTACATAGGGCTTGTGCTTGCTCTTCCCACCAAGTTTCATTCCGATCGCTCCACTCCAAGCATGTCACAAGGTTTCCGGACCCCCTCCGACCCCCCCCCAGCTTCATCGGATCCGGCCCCGACTTGAAATGGGACATCCGAGACATGTGGTCTTTCTACATATCAAGTTTCATTATGATCCGATCACCCGTTCGGAAGTTATACATACCTCAAGAATCCGGATTCCCCCTCCCTCCACTCCCCCACGATGGTTGGATCGGGAAGCTGACTGTTTCCAGGTTAATCTCGTCGTGTCCCTGATTTGCCTGCCAAGTTTCATCGTCCTACCCCACCTGGAAGTATCTTAACTCCGTACAAGACCGAAATTCCGGAACCTCCCTCCACCCCCCCCCCCCCGTGCACGAATCCGGTCCGGTTCTGTCAATGATGTACCTAGGGGTTGTGCTTGTTCCTCCCACCAAGTTTCATCCCGATCGCTCCACTCTAAGCGTTTAACGTGATCTCCGGTTCCCCCCTCCGACCCCCCCCCCACATTGATCGGATTCGGTCCGGACTTGATATGGTACATCTGAAGCACGACGTCTTTCCAAATATCAAGTTTCATGAAGATATGATCACCCGTTCTAAGCACCTCAAAGTGCACATCATCACAGACAAGTGCAAAAATAAAATAGTTTTTACCAAACCATACATTCTCGTGATTTCCAAGGGTCTGTGACCATCCTTATCTCGAGGGTTTCGCTTGCAAATGATCAGAGCAAACCCACGAATTGGCAAATTCCTACTTCCGTCCTCTTACCCAGCCTTGCAAGGGCTCTATGAGCTTCTAGCTCTTGTTTTTTAATTAATGTTCCAATTTTAGCTGTGCAAAGCATTGATCGTAACAAAAACACAAATTTGCTTCGAAAGAAGTCTTTCGTCTCTATCGGTTCAAGAGTCTCCAGCTCGGGTTCTATAAAAACAAAGGACAGCATTTTAATTGAAGTTCTCAAATTAAGACTGCATCAAGCTAGCATCTTTTATTTACCTCCTCCCGCTCCCCATTGTAAGGATTCTACTCGGCTTCAAAGTTACAAAGCGATCCCTGACAATAAGATTCAAAACAGTACGCGTCATTGCCCTCTTTGGAATGAAATAGAGGTAGCAACTGCAAGCAATGTTTGGATCCTAGCTGGTATAATCTCAATTCCCTGGTATTTTGAGACTAAAATCAAAAATAAACTAATCACAAAAATAGAACATGAGAGATATAAGGATGATACTGAGAGCGTATTTGTCTTTTTGGGATCCCAAAACGTAAGTGGAGGGATACCTATGACATCGCAAAAGTTGTCCGTCTGTCTGTCTGTCCGTCTGTGAGCACGATAACTCTAGAAGGGAATATGATATTTCGATGAAACTTAGTGTGAGAATTCTTTGAGTCAAGGGAAGGTCAAGTTCGTAGATGCGCTCTGTAGCTCTATGATTAGGGGTGGGGGAGGGGTCAAATTAAGGGGCAAACAAATAATTTTTAAACAGCTAATGAGATAGTTCATTAAGGTGTAGAAAGACATTCTGAACACGATTATGAAAACAATTTTTTTCGCCGGACAAGTAGTTCACCCGGATCCGGCCAAAACCGGAAAGTTTGCTTAAAGTAAAAGTTTTATTTGAAGTTTATTAGACGTTCGATTTAGGGTTAAGAAGTCATGCTGAACATTTATGCAAAATAATTTTCTACCCGGATAAGTAGTTCGCGCGGAATCCGGCCAAAACCAGAAATTTGTTAAGAACAAAAGTTTTACTTGTAGTTGATTAGATGTCCGGTTAAGGGGTAAGAAGAGATGCTGAATCCGTATATGACAATCATTTTTTTTAACCGGACATATAGTTCGTCCGGAATCCGGCTGAAACCGTAAAATTTGTTATAAGTTAAAGTTTCATCTGAAGCTGATTAGACGTTTCGTAAGGAGATACGCTGAATTCGTTTTTTAGCTTTATTTTTTTGCCGGACAAGTAGCTCCGGAATTCGGCAGAAGTAAGGCAGGAAGTTTAATCAGTTTCGTCAAAACAGACTTATAGGAGTGAACATACATGCTGAATCCATATCTGAACTTGGTTTCAGGGATCCCGTCGAAACCTTTGGTCTTGTTATTTATGTACTGTGAACCGCCAATTAGCTATTCAATTATTCATTCATTCATGCATAGCACGGTCCGCTGGGTACACATTCCGTTGTTACTCATCTAAAAGACAAACAGTTCAAAGTGGATTCTGGATTAAAATCTATACAGAATACCAAGAACTTGTGAGTAACGCACTTGTAAGTGCTTGCTAATAGTCCCCACTTCCCTAGCACACATCTCCAGCAGGAAGACAGCCTTCAGTAGCACACATCGCACATGAAATCTGTTACCTCTGGTTCACACTCCAGCGACATAAATTGTGAGATTGGCCTTATTACAGTTCAGCGCTCCAAGCGGACTAATTTCTTGTTAGCCCCCATTTTCTCACAATCAACACTTGTGTAGACATAGTAAAAAGTCGAATCCATAGGGGTGACTTTCACTTTCTGCTGCTGAGTATGTAAAACCTCAATTACATCGGACGCAGATGACAGGTTTTCCACTTACTAACCTGTGTAACATACGTACGGTAATACATTATCGCTACGGACTTAAGAGGTCATCTGCTGAGGGTTTTTCCCCAATTTTGTCGAAGATCATGGCTGAGAAGTCTTCTTTCCGATGACGTGAGAAAATTTATGCCATGCTGTTTCAAGTTAGAAAAGTTGTAGAAATCTGAAGTCCGTTACTGACACTCGTAAAATAAAACCTAGCACAAAACAAGTCCACTAAAACAGACCTCCTGTTTTTCAGTCCATGCCACATTCCGAGCCGACCAAGACGTCCGAGTGCACTCGATTTCTTTGAGCGACACAGGAGTTTGTTCTGAGAGGTCCGGTTGTCATCCAGCCAGATGCGTTACTATAGCCAAATGTTTTTTGGGGGGACCAAGGTATTTAACCGACTTGCTGGTAATTTTTTGCAACTATTTTTACTTAACGAAAAGAAAACGAGTGGACGGCGACGTGAGGCCTCTGGTGAAGCCGAGTTCGCCCATCGGATGGGTTAAAGCATTGTCCAAATAGGTGTTATAGGTTATGTGGCGTTATCCGTGGTGTTTATTATACGCCTTATACGCGTCCTTGTTCAAATTGAAGTGAAGGTTCTTATAATACGATGTGTAGAGTTGCCACGCTGTCGAAACTTTTCGTGCTGCTAAATTCGGAAAAAGCGTTCTTCTCTTGAAAAAAAATATTATTCTAATAAAAAAATGCGCTGCAACAACTTGATGATCATTATGTGAAAAACCACTAAAACTAGCGTATGGAGAGCACAGTTCTCACAGCTAATATTCGGCTTTAAAGCAAAATGCAGTCGGAACAGAACAAAACGTGTTCTTTTGAAAGCAAATTTTTTAGTTCCACCAAAAAAGTAAAAAAAAAAGTTTTCTTAAAGAGCTATTTCTACAAAAAAGTGCAAAAGCTTCTAGCTTCCCGTTGTTCTGGAATACAAAAATCAGTAAATAAAAGTATAATTTTCGTGCTACCCGGGGCACGTTGGCGCTGTTCCTTTTTTTCCTCGGATTGCTGGCAGAACCCAAACAAGCGATCTGTTCGTGGCTCTGCGTAAGGCAAAATAGGATCAACATCTATTACTCCTTCTGCAGTATAAACAGCACGCCCCGAGCCGCAACTGTAAACGTCATATACGCTCTTCATAAAATCCAATACCGAATTATCGCCAGATGTGCTAGAGGAACAATAACAATCACACGTGAGAACATGGGACAAGTAATCGGAATGGAGAATGAGTGATTAGGATTTCGGCTCACACCGACCCGCTAATTAGCCCCGTCGGAAAGTGGTTCAGCAGTCAGCAATGATGTCGGAAGCCAGAATTGACAAACTTGATGTAGACTGATAAAACAGAGTTGGATTGAGAACAAACAGAGGTAGAGGCATTTTATGAAGTTTCAAGCATGGCTAGGCCTAAGACAATTTGGAAATGGCCAAACAAATCCGGATAAACGTATACCACGAAGTAACATGTCATTGTTTACTTTATGCCAGCGCATCTAGCGGCTAAAAAAGAACTAATCTGGATGTAATTTTATGAAGAGCGTATTATTACACCTACTTCAACAACGCTTGTGACATCCGAAACTGGCACCCTGCTCCTACGCTATGCACGGACCGTTCCCTTTCCATATCGGACTCCCAAACACAGCATTGTTTCTCGAGATGAATATCCTCACTTATTAACAATCTCCACTTCCCTTGTGAGTATCGATCCCTGTGTTCTCAGGGAAAATCGGTTCAAGAATTTAGAACAGTCGAAAACGGAAAAGGAAACAACTATGAACTGAGAGGAGACGGAGAACAGAAAAAAGGAAAAAGATAATCGAGATTTCTCCGCCGTTTTGCTAACGATTAATTCGGTCTGTCCGTCTCACTCACTGTCTGCCTGTTTTGTGTAATCTGTCTGTCTCTCCGCTCTGTTCTGTTTTTGCCTCTACTTGTCTGGCCTAACTGTCTGTCATTTGTATCACGTAAATTCACTCTAAATAATACAATGTTGGAAATATAAATATTTACCAAATGAGGACATTTTCGCCGAAGGATAAATCCTTCAAGCAACTCAAATATAGTATTTTCGGGATATTTCACTAAAAAGAGTAAAAGTATAATAACCTAATTCAAGTGGAGTCTGCAATGTATGTATGTAATTAGTAATTAATGTATTGTCCTCCACTTCCCAAGGGCTTCGATAAAATTATATCTCCTTCGGTCTAAACTTTATCTCCTGTCAATATTCTATTGGGTTTCATTTGAATATATCGACGTCCAAAACCTCCAAGTTTACTGTGCCTCATGACAGGCAAACCAGAACCCAAACTGAAACTGAACCACACACCTCAATTAAAAGCAGGCCATAAATTTATGTTTAAGTTTCATAGCCTATTTATTTATTTTAAAACAAGGGTTTTCTTTCCCAGTTCCACAATTCCAGCCACTTGAATTTTTAACAAATCTAGGCAAGTTCGAGGGGATGCTCACTTGGTGAAACTTACTATACATCCTCCCTACCGCGGGTGGGGCACACCTGGGCACTTATAGTACAGGTATTTTATAAGTGAGCACCCCCTAAGAAGTGACTAACGCCAGACTTTGAAAACCCTACCGCTGACGGGCCGAGGGCAAGGCGTCGAGAAAAGATAAAAGTTGTCAACTGATATCGTCTTACCCAGCGACTAGTACGCAACGTTACATCAAGTCATTCGTCCCATTTTTACTGATCGTTTTAACCGAGCAACGCTAAATGGAGAATACTGATGCGTTTTACTTTAATCTCTAAAAGCTATTCGAAAAGAGCTAATGCCCTTGTTTGGAAGTTTGGTTCAGTAGACGAGCTTGTAAAGGTCCGCCTTTTCAAGACTTACTGTTATCAATTTTTTGCTCTTGGCCTGGTTTCTTCTGCCCATGCTCGGTCACGGTCAGCTTTGCAAGTTGTATACAACGCGGGTTTTCGGAAATTTTTCCGGTTGGCTAGGCGATGCAGTCAGTGGTGCAATGGTGGAAAAAAGAGTTGCTACCCTGAAGGAGCTGCGCCGCAAAGCTAATGTTGCTATGCTTTACCGCTTAAAAGATTCTGATAATGATTTGGTGGCATTTGCTGCCCTACCCATCTTTTATGCGCTACCCGTATCTCCTGGATATCTTTTGCATGGGGTAGAGTTCTTTTGTATTGTTGTTCAGTGCCTGTTCTAGTGCATCTTTTCTTTTTGTTGTTATTAAGGTCTTAGGACTGAAATAAAGTAGTAATAATAAAAAAAAAATTATCTTAGTTACACAAATTTGCGTTGAAATACTTAGTGTGGTTTTATTTATGTATTAACTCGTGTATCTATCTTGACGTGCCTGCGCTAGCTAACGCTATTTTGGTAAATACAGCATTCATTCATTCAAGATTCCATGCAATCCCGTACGGAAATTTCCCGCCTGAAATTGACCAAGACAAAATGAGACAGGTTTCGACCCGATTTCAGGCTAGTTTCTTACTCGGATCAACCGGAATTTCGAGTTTCTTCCTCGGATCGACCGAAATTTCGAGTTTCTTCCTCGGATCAACCGGAATTTCGAGTTTCTTCCTCGGATCGACCGAAATTTCGAGTTTCTTCCTCGGATCGACCGAAATTTCGAGTTTCTTCCTCGGATCAACCGGAATTTCGAGTTTCTTCCTCGGATCGACCGAAATTTCGAGTTTCTTCCTCGGATCAACCGGAATTTCGAGTTTCTTCCTCGGATCGACCGGAATTTCGCTCTCGGGCAGAGCCCTGGACTAATCCGAAAAATCTAATCTGAAATTGGGTCGAAATCTGTTTCATTCAATCCATTCAATTTTATTTCAACACCAATTACGGACTGGCCGAAAAGCAGGTGATAAAGTCAAACATAAAATAAAGACTAACCAAAATAATCAACACGTGGTCATATTACACATACAAATACTGAAGACAAACTATATAAAAACATAAAGATTGTGGTAAGAGACAACGGGGGGTAAAACAATAACCTACTTCATTTCGTCTGGGTCAATTTCAGGCGGAAAATTTCCGTACGGGAAATCTGCGAGATGCTTCCACACCCCCAATATCAGTTACAATATCCCATTCCGTAATAGCCTCGTGGCAATACATCATCACACCGCCTAGGGCAGTATTATAGTTGGTACACTTACCTATCAATCTTGCTGAGACGAGGAGGCCCAGAATGCACGGGACTAATTTCATGTGCTTCCCTTTCATTCCGATGATGAATGGAATGCCTAAGACGTCGGGCTCGGCGAGGGATTAATTGAGTACGCCTATCGGAAAATGAGGGGTGTCAAGAAACATCAGTGGAACATAATAATCAACACGTGGAGGGATAGTATCGAGAAGTTGCCAAGAACAAATAAGAACTGAAATGTTTGGCAGACCACAGTTCATCGGTCTACTAGCATATCGGTCTATTAGCATCGAGGTGATCAAAACAGATATACACAAACCCTAAATTTTAGGACACAGTGCTCTAACATTAGGGCACCATGCTCTAGAATAGTTGGGGCACAGTAACCCAATAAAAATGTGTTTGAAAAAAAATTTCATTTCAGATTTTCCATTCAACAGATTTTTAGAGCACTGCGTGCCCCAAAACTGATGATTTGTGTGTGACTGGATATTTTTCATTTCATGATAATAAAACAAAACAAATCTCTCGTGGGCAGAGCCCAAATACGATGTTTTTTAGTCATAAACAAAAACAAAATAAGTTGTCAACAAAGCAGAAAAATGCTAAAGATCATTACACTGCTTTACGAAGCTCGGCACAAAGCTTCTACTGTAACGCATAGTGTTACAGTAGATTGGGGTCAGTTTGGGAACCTTCTCAGCCACTTCTCGGGGGGGGGGACGAGATGTTACAGGAACAAAGGGTGGGGGAAGGAATGAACGGTACATGGGGTGCTGGAGAAGGGAGGAGCCATAGTTGCGGCATAGTTTTTTCGCGGCGGGAAGAAAGGGATTCAATTTTAAATTCTTTGAGGTAAAAAGATCTCTTCTGAACTCGCTCTATTTTATCAGGGGTTATTAAGGTGTTTTGAACTGGAGTTTAAAGCACACCTCGCACTATTTACTGTTTATGTTCCAATATTCAAAACTACTGGAATACAGTAGAACTAGGGTCTGCTTTTAACACATTATCCATGGCTTTGGCTGTTTGAACCCTTTTCCCGGGCCCACTGACTTAAAGCAAAATCTCGTCAAAATTCAGATAGCCGGTTTTGCGCACCAGAAGCATGATACGAGAACACTTGTCGGAACATAATGCGCCGGAAAATAGTGGATCGTGGCAAGTGCAAATGATTATTGAGGTGTCGTTAGCGGTTTTAGAATGTAAAATATGAAATTTGAGAATCAGTGTTTAAGAAGTAATGAATGCAATTGCGTAACTACGTTGCATTGACAGTATAGATACGGCGGGTCTTTTAAAGGACCCCTCTTGCTTATTCTGCCTTTTATAATACACCTAGCTCCCTTGTGGAATTACAAGTTTCTGAAATCCCCATATCTCTCCATTGTTTCGGTTTGTTCCTACGAAATTTTTGCGCTTTTTCGGCCATGCCGAGTTTTGCCCGTCACACAACACGAAGTTTGCCGGAATTTTCAATGTCCGCTGACAAATCTTTCACGCATAAGAATATGAGAAACTTCTGTTTTTTACTTCTTTTATTTGCTTAGTTTCCAAACTTTTTAACCACGGGGCGTTCAGTTTTCAAACATATTGCTCCCAGCCGCCGCGTCGGAGAGCAGGAAGGCTGGATAGTGTCGACAAGCGCTAACAAGAAAATCGCTAATTTCAGGTGGAAAGTAACAGCATTTTTGGAAAACGTGTTTTCTGATCCCTTTCATAGGGAAAAGATCATTTCTAGTAAGAGCTGTGCTTTAAGGAATGAACCTTTCCAACATCTTACCAGTAATCTGCCAGCACTATGAAGGAATCGACAATCAAAGTGTAATGCGAGACACCAGCAGATACATTTTCGACAGAATTAAATCAAATTTTATTTATAATCTGTCTAGTGTACAGACGGAGTACAGTCGAAAAACGAATAAGAAACATGAAAAAGAACAGAGAGAAAGATAGAGCAGAAAGAGTGATCATACCCAGAGAGTTGTTTCTATTGTTTACGACATAATCGCAACCCACATCGGGTTGTTACTGAAAGTTCCAGGTTCTGTCTTCGGTATCTCATTCCTCTTCACTGGGAGAGTGTGAAGTTAGTTATGGATTTAACGGTTGGAATAACTGCTATTAAATCACGGCTTAGAATAATGCTGATCGAGAATTATTAAAGTTAGTCTCACTTTCCGGTTTCATCTTATTTTGTTATTTATATTTCTGTCTATCGATATTCCCATCTTTGTATAATTTATTTATTCTCTATAGGCTACAGTTATTTTGTTTAATTGTGACTGTGCCTTGGCCTTGCTTTCGGTTAGATGTATAATTATTTAGCGGATGTGATATTATTGGGTATGATTCGTCTTATTGAAGTTATTTCTGGTTTTATTTGTTTTCATGTGCGCTCGAGCTCTGCTCTCAGCAGCGGAAAGTGTAAAAGATACATTTGTTGTAAATAAAGATAACCTTGAACGAGCTTCGCCCGATTTTCCTATAGCTCCACCCAGCTAATCCACAGATCCGAGCAATCTGAATACTGGACAGTTAATAACGAATGACTAAGACACACAAAAACTGTTATGAAAGCAATGATGAATCGTCTCTCAACGGCGCGCAAACAAGACAATCGTTCGATCCCCCCCCCTCCATACAGGAATCCACTTAGACTGTCATGCTTATCCCCTGTTTACACGCCCCACGTATATAAAACTGGGGACTCGGAAACTATTCCCAAGCTAACTCGTGGAACGACATCTTATTCCATGCAGAAAATCGGGTTATCGATGTTTATCCGAGCGCACAAATTCGGCTGACTACATTGTGGGTATAGAACGGATGCCTCCTAGAGGAAAACAGGGAAATGTAAACGACATGTACCAACTTGAACATAGTGGGGATGAAAAGCTTTGCATTTATTTTTCAGCTCGTGCAGGGGCATCATCTCCCGAAAACATGGGGGGGCGGCGCATCGCTCGGGCATTAGGTCAAAGTTTGGTGAGAGACCTACTAAAGAACCACTTTTACCAACTGCCTATCATAATTTTGTCAAATCACTTCGTTTCTCGCTGATTTTATGATTTTTCACGAGAACCTTCGGAAACCCAGGGTGGCACTCCCCCCTAAAAAAAAATGACGCCACTGAATTCATGTAGTATTAGTTAAAAGCCCACACTCTGCCATCATTTGAAAAAAATAACCGATCCCATATCAGAGGCGCCGTTTGAAGGGGGGGGGTCTCCTTAGATTTCAAAATCTTCCTCCTTGGTGTTATTTTGTGGTCGCTAAGTAGGTTTCACGAGGCAAATGCAAAGCAATGACTTCACTTTAAGGTATTTTAGAAAACTAATTTAAATTTAGCCCTAAAAGAGTAATTAAATCTTGAGACGGAATACTAAACCTGGGATTGGGACCCAAAATTGATCCCCGCCCCCCCCCCCAAGGCTTACTGAAATGGATCCACTGTCCCATTTAATAGCTTAAGTTCATCTCATTTAATCTGGTTGGACTCAAACGAGCACAAGATGGAGTCGGTCTGTTCTACCGATCAAGTGACCGATTGAGTGTGAACAAGCAAATCAAGCCTGGGAAGATGGTTTGGACTCTTAAAGCACGTTTGTCATATTTTTTTTTTCCAGCGGATATCTAGTTGCCTTTTAGGCAATGTGCACATAAAAGCCGCTGGTTCATGCTAAAACGCATATCGCGGTAAATCACGGAGAGGGCATGCGGTCGCTCTCAAAACCGTGGCGGGCTATTCAAAAAGATTCGGTCTACTCATTTTTGGTCGAGGGTTCGATCCTACTCAGGCACATTTTGTTTAAGCACGTGTATAGTATAGTTCAGTTTCACTAAACGATACTTAAAGAAACTAGTATATCATTCCTGCCAGGAAAGCACAAAAAAGTGTGATTGGCTATATTGAAATACTGATTACGATTCCGGGTAGAAAAGGAATTTTATAAAAATGGAATTTAGTTGACGGAAGTACACAACGGGAGAAGAGAAATTATTAATGGGTGCTTTGAACTTAAACCCCGTAGTTTCTCCACAGCAATGATCGCACACGAACAATGGTCTAGAGGCTGAATCGAGTTCTCAGAAAACTAAATAACACCCCCTCGCTTGAGTTTGCAGCTACGATTATGTCCAGGAGACTGAACCCGAGTTCTCAGCATCAGAAAGAACAGGGGTCGGTAGCCCCCCCCCCCCTCGTTGCAGCCGTATGCCCGATATCTAAACACGCTTTCAAATGGGCCCAACGTAGATGTTCTCAATGCGTCGGTGATGGTCCCACCTTAAAAGTTACAGACATACTTAGAACTGGATGTCTCGGAAGCAACACCTTCTCAAGGGATTCTATGCTGGTGTTCTGTCATTTTTTCTGTTTGTTCAAGGCAATGCCCAAAGATCCAGCAATTCTTCGCTATCCTCAACAACAAGAAAATTACCTAAGATAAATCAACGACCCCAACCCCCTGCGACCCTCCAAAATCCCTCAAACAAAAAGTGCAGCTACTGAAGGTAAATTTTTAACTGGTCTTTACCTCTACTTTTTGCCAGCGCGGCAAAAATCGCTGTTCACCATATAGAGTTTCCCCGGGACTGTAGGATTCGGCCCCGTTTCTGGATTGTTGCAGGCGGGATCGTCTCCGGATCACACATTGCCGCAGTATGTTCTCGGGAGAACCTCAGCGGCTTCAAGCTCGAGATCGATGCTACACTCCCCGAGTCTGCGTTAGTAGTTTCCGTCCTATTTGTATAGTTTCAGTTTCAAGTTTTTGCCATTTCAGAATTTCCGGAGTTATCAGAGACTGTCCGGAGCGAACCTGGAAGACAAGCGTGACAGTAAATCATTAGATCGAGGAAAAAAAAATAACTTAAAAGCCCGAGTTGGCTATAATCTATCAAACGAGTTGACGTTTTATTCATTTTCCAAGTACCAAAAACTGGCGCCCAAAAAGGATTGAATTTCACAGTAGCCTACTAGAAAGCCTAATGCAGCCCCTGTTTTTGTTCTATCTGAAGAGCATCACACAGTCACGGTAATTCAAACTTACCAGTGGGACCATTTATCATTATCACTATTTAGATTTTCCCGCCGACTACAAAAGGAAAAGTGGAGGAGTATAAATACACAAATGAAAGAAAAGAGAGAAAACCTGGAACAACATTGTGAAAATAAGGCCTACAATATAACAAGGCTCATCGGAGGGCATTCAACAATATTGTGTGTATAGCTTTCGTTGGAATCGAAGATCTTGCACAGATTCTTTAGAAATGCGAAGGATATCCACAATGGCGATCGTTAACTTTGCTTCAGTAACATTCTGATAACGTTGGCTAGCGTGAGGATTTTACAGAAAGAAAGGTAAATAGTTGACTGCGCTAAACGGATAACCTATGATCCGGTTCGCCTTTCTAGCTTGAGCCTGAAGAAGACCCTTTCCAAGAAGGGTTGCAATATCGCTAGAATAAACATCAGCTGACTTAACGGTTTAGCGCCATCAAATATGACAACGCAGTCAGCTTGGGCTGAAGAAATAAAGAACGGTACCATTGTGTTAGCATTAATCATTTCTATCGACTGGTATTGCTGTCTCCTCATTCTTTAAGCAGCTTCGCTGGCCTTGAATCATAACCAGACTAGGAAAAAGACCCCCCTTACTTGTTCTGCCTCTTCTATAATCCCTTGCTCCCCTACGGGATTATAAGCCTCAGAAATCTCCGCCCTTCGCCAATGTTTCGTTTTGCACCTACGAAATTTAGTGCTTTATCGGCTGAGCCGGGTTTGTCAGTCATAGGGCGTGTTTTCGCCCAAAACTGTAAGATGTCCATGAGCAACTTCAAAATGTGTTTTCTATTTTAGAAGGCTATGTAGGCTGACACGTCCATCTTGTGTTTTGGACTCCTTTTCCTTTGCTTCGTTTTCCCCAATTTGTATCAACAGCGCGCAGACTATTCAAATATTATGCGTCTCATTTCCGCTTCGGGGAGCGGGAAACCTGGGTACAGTCGGTAAGCGCCAACAAGAAAGTCGCTAATTTCACGGGGAATGCAACCCTACTGGTATTTTCGGAAAACAATTTTTCCGTACCATTTTATCGTGACAAGATGATTTCTAGTAAGAGTTTTAACCCTAACTTTTGTTATTTAATTCATAAGTAACTCTCTACTGTAGAGGCATCAGAATAATAACTTCTGTTGTATATAATTTTTCAACATTATCTCATCCAGCATATGTGTTAATGAATGTAGCTTACTCGGCACTCGTCGTTTACTTTCTGAAAGGTGGTTCACAGAGAGGTGGTCAGTTTATACGCTAGAACTTTGTGTCACCATGTTTAAAGCGCATTTAAAGAATTTAAAAATGTTTAATGATTCGGTTTGTTTTTAACTGTTTCCGTTCGTGCCTTTTAATTTTTTTTTATTTCTCCGCTGTACCCAAGAAGTGGGTCATAAATAAATAAACAAGTAAGAATTGCAATAATAATCACAGAAATACGACGCACTTTCGATTATACATCGTTCTTCGATTGCTCCCTCAGGTCAGTCGACCATCTGCCTACGGTTCCATTAGTCGCCTGCTGCGGTAGTCTGGGAAAAGCCACTAATTTGAGGCTCCCGAACCATCATCCATCACAGGATAGCTTTGCGTGACACAAGCAACTTGTTGCATTATGGAGACGGGTGATATAGTTTCTCTGAGGGATATGAAGCCACCCACGATCCCTGTCAGAGCAACAGGAGGGTGGAACTGCAAGGCCAACTGCACACTGCTTGGTAAAGAAAAAGTATGAGCTGGGATTTGGGAGTATGTATACGATAGAAGCCGACCAGTCCCATGCAGGGGCGTTACTAGCCAAAATGTTTTGGGGGGGGACAAGGTATTTACCGACTGGCTGGTCATTTTTACCGACTGTTTTTGCGGATAAAAACGACGATTATTGAGAAAAAAACGACTGTGTTGACGAAAAATCGGCTGATTTTAAGAAAAAACGACTATTCTTTAGAAAAACCGACTGTTTTTATGGCACTTGCAGCTTCGCTCAAGTGCCATATACCGATCACCTTTCGGTCGGTCGGTCGGTCTGTCCACTCATCCAGAGTTAGGGCACTTCCAGATGTGCTAGGACGATGAAACTTGGCAGGCGAATCAGGGACCCGACCAAACTAACCTAGAAATAATCAGTTTCCCGATCCGATCATCTGGGGGGGAGTGGTGGGCCGGGGAATTCTGAAAATTAAATAGTTTTTGTAACACTTTTTCGAGTTGGGGTACTTCCAGATCTGATAGGACGATGAAACTCGGCATGAGCATCAGGGACCCGACCGGACTAACCTGGAAATAATCAGTTTCCCAATCCGACCACCTGGGGGGGAGTGGAGGGCTGGGGAATCCGGAAAACTGGAGTAGTGTGTAACTTTCGAACGGGTGATCGGATTGGAATGAAACTTAATAATTGAATAAATGGCATACCTCTGATGTCCCATTTGAAGTCCGGACCGGATTCGACAGCTATGGGTGAGTTGGGGGGCGGAGACCGGAAATCTCAAGAAACGGTTAGAATGGAGGGATCGGAGTGAAACTTGCTGGGAAGAACAAGCATCTGCTCCAGATAAATCGTTTATACATTTGGACTGGATCCGGACACTAGGGGTGGGGGTGGGGGGTGGAGGGGAGTTTCCCGGAATTCCGGTAATGGCGGTTTGGGGGATTTTCACGACAAAACTTGGGAGGCGAATCAGGGACCCGATCAAACTGACTTATAAATACAAATTTAAATGATCCGATAGTCGTGGGGGGAGTAGCGGGAGGGGGAATCCGGATTATTGAGTCATGCGTAACTTTGGAACGGTTGATCGGATTTGAGTGAAATTTGATAATTGATCAGAGGACATGTCTGTGGTGATCTTTGTCATGTCCGGGCCGGATTCGACAACAATGGGAGGGGGGAATACGTGACCGGCTCAGACTGGGGAGGTCGGGATGGAACTTTGTGGGAATGATAAGGAGATGCTCTGGATAAATCACTTACAGAACTGGATTGGCTCCGGCGACTGTGGGGGAGTTTGAGGAGGGTGGGTCCGGAATTCCGGTGATCGCGATTTAAGGTACTTCCAGATGTGCTAGGACGATGGAACTGGGCTGGAATATTAGAGATTCGACAAGATTGGCTCAGAAATCGCCACTTTCCAAATCCGACATTCCTTAAAGTACCAATCTTGACCGTAAATTAAGAAAAATACGCAAATTAAATAATAAATTAAGCAAATTATACATTTTCATGATCCCCATGAACCCATTATCATTTTTGCCTCAAGGGTTTTGCTTACAAATGAAGTTCTAGCTCCCTTAAAGTGCGCATCTGAATCGCAAGGTCGCAAACTACTTTTTTTTATCAAACGATACATCTCAACCCATGATCATTTGTGCCACAAGGGTTTTGCTTAAAAATTTATTTTATCATCCTTAAAGTGCACATTTTAACCTAAAAGTGAAAAAAAAATACTTTTTACCAAACGGTATATATCAATGATCCCCAAGGGCCTGTGATCGTTTTGTCTCAATAGTTTTTCTTACAGATGAATTTCTAGCGCCTATAAAGTGCGTATCATTACAGCCAAGTTCTACAACAAAATACTTTTTCTCTAGCTCCCTTAAAGTGCGCATGTGAACCGCAACGGTAACCTTAAAAGTACTTTTGATTAAACACTACATCTGAACCCATGCAAGTGCCATATGAGCTTACAGCTCTTGTTAAGAAAAAGCGACTATTTCTAAGAAAAAAATCGACTGTTTTTACTAAAACTCGCGGCGCTTCGCGCCGACTCGGCTCTATTTTACCGACTGGCCGACAACATTGGGGGGGGGGCGTCCCCCCCTCCCCAGTAGTGACGCCTCTGGTCCCATGCAGTACACATTTTGACACTCGCCATAGCCTATGTGCTCCTGTGTTACATTTTGTCATTAGAGTTTGGAAGTGTGTAGGTAGGAAGTAGTTCTGTAGGTTCCTTTCACTTATTATGTACTCATTTCAAGACAATCCTTTGATGCGAAATTCCTACATAAAAAGAAATGGTATTGTTACCCCGATTCTGGAACTATAAGAGCTAGACAAAGGACTAAACTGTAATCAGAGCGGGACCGAATGACAAAGCATTGCTTTCTGATCATGTTTGCAAATAATTATGGGATTTCTTTCTGTGTTTTCTTTTCTCTTATATTTAAGATGTGCTTTATTTGTGTGTTGTTTTATTTTGTCCTTATTTATACACAAAAAATCTTCTTTCTTGTATGATGGGTAGCCTAAAAATAAAAATGACATTTCATTACAATTGCTTGTCGTACAAATGTGAAACAAATTCAGGTCATCACCACATACAGCAAATTCAACTTATGCTAGTTGAATAACCTACTTAAAGCTAAAAAACAGAAAAATACATTTTTTCCCACGATCCCCTGGGGTGCTCCAAAACCACCATGTACGCCTTGAAGCATCCATGCAAGTAACTATGCCAACTCATTCTTTTTCTCATCCGTTGTGTCCTCACTCACTAATTTCTCATTCTAACAGAATTCCTTTTCTATCCGGAACGGATGGACATGTAGACAAGCAAAATAATCTACCCTAATTAGAATCGAACCCTCGACCACACATGAAAATAAGGAAGCAATTGACGTTAAAAGGCCCACGGTTTTTTTCTTAAAAAGCATTATGATTACTTTGACAAAATCGCTATCATTAAAATCGAAAAGGAAATAAAGGCAAAATAACTCCGACCATTCAAGTCGCCGATTTCCGGTGTCACTGACTCCCGAAAAAAAAAATTAGCCAGGAAAACAGAAACGAACCTATTACATGGACAACCTAAGTAGTGTAAAGCAAGCTCTTCCTAGACCGAACGTTTCCCAATTAATCGTTGGGTCATTTTTTCGTTTTAAATGCATCGAAGAAAAGAAAATAGTTAGCCTACTGTATTTATATTAGTGGTCTCAATTTTCTGGTGACTCAGGCGCCTGATGTATGGCCGTACCTGACTTTTCAATAAACTAAATTAAATTAAACAAAAAAGGAAATTAGAACTGTGATCGCTCTGCTTGATTTGTTAGAACATTCATTTTTGTTTATGAACTCGCGGCTTTCATGCACAAATTGCCTGAATGTGCAAGTATATACCAGCTGAAAATCAAACAAGTGTGCAAGCGCTCAACCGTGGAGTGTGAAAGTAAAATTTTGTATCACATCTTATATATATACAACGTTAGAACTAAGACATTTCACATCCTCGATGACCAGACAAGTATTGAAATAACCTAATCTGAAAACATCCCACTTTAAAAGCTTCTAATGTAAACAATCGGCATGTTCAAGTCCAAAGTGATCTTGAAAATCTTGCAAGAACGGTTTCAATTTCAATACTGAATGTCTTGCCAGCCAGTCCGAACTTCGTCACAACTTCATTAAGAAGAGTGATAATGTCGATCATATTATCATGGATAATATGACAAAACCGTCTACTTTCCAACTTTTCATTAAAGCACAATGGGCACTAACTATGCTTTAATTTTTATAAAATGCTTCACACGTACAAATTTCCGACTTCCGCTGGAGAGCGCTTCAAAAATAAGCCGTTTTCTTGTTATCACCTCTTCGGCGCCTCGGCGGAGATATTTCAGTGTACGGTACTGCAAGGAGCGGAAAAATCTCAGCCATGTACGAAATCATTTTGCAGAGCTGAGTGATGAGAGCCATGGCTGCTCAAATAAACCGTGTCTGTAGCTATCAGATTGCTCTAATGTTGTCTGATATGAAACTTCTGTGGTTTCTGTTATCGAAGAAAAGTTTTGTTTTCTGGATGTAAGTTACTAAACTGCAAAAAAAATCACAAATATAACAGACTTACTTGCAGCTGATTCCACAGCTTACAAGGAATGCTAAGTTAACACTGTTCGCCTAACATGATTAATTGTCAATAGTACAAGCAATCCGGAGTAGCTAATAACAACGAATGGACAAGAAAAATCAAACTCCGCTTGTATTTGTCGAAGCTAGTAAATTGGAGTATGGCAGTAAGCCGTAACGATGCATTTGCGAAGATAACGCCATAACGAGGCATTTGCGAAAATAAATTGTCTAGGAATCTGCTGATTTCTGATACAACATTGTATTCTAGGGTTACGGCTACGTCGCATGGTCTGATTAGTTGCTGTTACACCAAAATCCACATCTATAAATATATATCCACAAGCATACAAGAGACGAGCTTGAGACCTGTCATAGACAAACTTAACCCATGGCAAATCTGGGCCCAGCTGCCCATGAGTGGGAGTGTGGGTGGGGGTCGGGACCCATAAAAATGCGTATCTAGACCTATATATCTTCAAGTTTACCAACTTGTTTTAGTTTGATTCCTGTCACGGGTCAAAAACTTAACTCATGGGCAATCTGGGCCCACTTGCCCATGAACGTGGAGGGTGGGAGGATTGTTTAACTCCACGTGTATATTCCCAACCCTAAAATGTAAAAGCACAAGGAATGTCATCGTCATCTCCTATCACTGTCAAGGTAAAAGCATTGAAAAATGGGCAATCTGTGCCTGATTGCCCCTGAACCATGTGGGACTGGGGTTTGGGACCCTCAAAAAGCAAAAAGGGACCCCAATGCTCACAAGCCTACCAAGTTTCAACTCGATACCTGTTGATTCCTGTCATGGATTACGAACTTTACTCTTGGGCAATCTGGGCCCAGTTGCAGATGATCGAAGAGGCTGGTTGGGGAAATGCAAATTTATAAGTTATTTCCCAGCTCTGGGATCTGCATGTACAAGGAAGTTCATGGTCCTATTTCCAGCTCTGGTCAAGTTATGAACATTATTCACTGAACAATCTGGCCCCAATTGCCCCTGAACCGTGTGGGTGTGGGGGTGAGCCTTTCAAAGGGCACAACTAGACACCAATACCCACAAGTATACCAAGTTTGAGCTTGATACCTGTACTGGTTCACGAGTTACGAGCTCCACAAAAAAACCGTGAAAACAGGAAACAGAAAACAGAAAGCTGCTACAGTGCTCACAAGAATGGATTGTTCCAAGGAACACTCCACTAAAAAGGACGTCAAGGGTGCTTTAACGGATATTGCAGTACATTGCTGGTTCACTCAGCATCCCTGATCGTTCCAGCAGATCCTATTTTTTTTACATTCTATTGTCTTTTCATGCCTTGCTTCTTCTTTTTATTTATTTTTTGCACCGTAAAAGAATGGAATACTGTAAATCTTTCCACCCTCAGGCTATTTTCCGAGTCAAGCTTTTCGAAGTGAAATATAGGATTTCATTTCGATAGGAGATTTAGACAGGGAGATCTCTTCTACCAATCTATGATAAATTGCTCGGGGGGGGGGGGGGGGGGTAGCCTACATCTAAAGCCACGTGTGGCCGAATGGTAAAAAGTTGAGGTTTGGACTACTATGTGCGCGGGGGCGAAATTCATAGCTTTATCGAAGCCCTCGTGTAGCTCTCCTTTCGCTAAATTTAAGAACAAAACAGTTTTGTCAAAGATTGTTTTCAAAGAGTACCGTATTTCTTTTGTTATTTTTAATACAAAACAAACTTTTTTTTAGTAAAAATCGAATTACGAAAAATGTATAAAAATTAAAAAAATATTCGCATGTCTATGGATGGTGGCGAAAGTACTCGAGTCCAAATATTGCAAAACAACAATAAGCAAAACTTGTTCGGGAGTAGACCCGAGCCGCGCCGCTTATCGGCACCCACAGCTAACGCCGTTGAAAAGGCGGCGGCGCGCCGCCGTTCTTTTTCGGGTGAAATACCTTTCATTGTTGTCACTCAATAATCAAGTTCCATTTACCAGTATTATCACCACCTCAACAACCAGTAAACCAACCAGCAGAGATACTAACCTCTAAGCTGATACCTAATCAGTAATCGGTCATACCTAATCCTACCTAATCAGCAACTGATTTATAACCAGCTCTTCTGTTCTTGATCAGAAAGAGGCAGTAATTGCTAAGGATCAGTTAATACCTTACATAAGTCAGGATTGCAGAGAAAAAATGTAACAGTAGTAGTTTTGCTAGGCGGTGATTTAGACCCACAACCAGAAAAAAAACAGGGGATTGTACTGTTACTGTTTTGGTACCCTACAGCTAGGTTACAGTATATAGCTATAACACTCCCTATCTCCGGATATTCGATCTAAAGCTCTTAAGAGCTTACAAAGAAGTTTAAAGGTTTGTTTTAATTTTCCATTTTCCTTAATATGTGAATAAACCCAAACTCAACCCAACATGTACATTACCTACCTGACAAAGTGAGAGGCAGCCTAAAAGTCAGATCTAGCCAGCATTGTCCGGTTATTCTCACAGGTCATGATATACTGTAATACTCCTGACTGGACAAAGGCTAATATACAGTAAAGGTATGCTTATTTGAACACTTCTCTAACTGTTTCCCTACCCTGGCTTTGATACTTGCTTACAAAACAGTCAAATGGAAAGGAAAAATAAAAAACATGATATCAGCTAATATACCGAACTATTTCAGGATTATCCTAGCATAATTTTGAGTACAAATTCAAATGTACTTTAATTTATTCTGAATTTACAAATGTGCTTCTTCTTCTCTTTGAGATATGTGCTGACATGAACTGCCATCCTCTTAACAAAAGATTCAAATATGAAAGGAAAACCTAAAGTTGGCAAAAAAGTAGTGAAGCAGGCTATGACTAAACAGGATATCAATTAAACTTTTTGGCAAGTATTCTGCTATAAAAGTTGCCTGGTATGGGTTTTAATTTTTTCTTTGGTGGCTGTTCACTGTTAGGTGACATTCAAATAAGCTTACCACAATTTTATCCACTGTTACCCACCCGCCTTTGCCAAAGGGAACCTACCAGT
This sequence comes from Branchinecta lindahli, assembly GCA_023053555.1. Classification (NCBI taxonomy): domain Eukaryota; kingdom Metazoa; phylum Arthropoda; class Branchiopoda; order Anostraca; family Branchinectidae; genus Branchinecta; species Branchinecta lindahli. The sequence goes on from JAKZAO010000003.1 coordinate 14,375,858, forward strand.
TCCAACAGACAGCCATTGCGTTTTTGCGGATACCATGGTATTTGGTTTACAGTTTGCTCTGCAAAAGCGACTTTTGCCGAAATAGCACCAGTCAACCACAAACCCCTGAATTTTTGGATACACTATGCCAAACGCTGGATATACCTAGCGTTTGGCATAGCCTATGCTTAAGTCTGGACACCCTATGCCAAAAGCTGTTAGCACCTTAACCCTGACCTACCTCACTAGAGATTAGTTCTGATTGGTTGATTTTTTAGCTTCACTGAAATCATCAGTATTTTATTGGGTCCCAGACAGTCCCAGTATCCAACATTTGGCATAGTGTATTCAGCGTTAGGCATAGGGTATACCCAGAGGCGTTACTAGCCAAAATGTTTGGGCGGGGGGGACAAGTTATTTATCGACTGGCTGGTCATTTTTACCGACTGTTTTTTCAGATAAAAACAACTATTTTTGAGAAAAAATCGCCTATTTTTATGAAAAGCCGACTGTTTTTGAGAAAATCTACTGTTTTCAAGAAAAAAATCAACTGTTTTTACGAAAAATCGCGGCGCTTCGCACCGACCTGGCACCGACTCAGCTATTTTTACCGACTGGCCGACAAAATTGGGGGGCCATCCCCCATCCCCCCCCCCAGTAGTGACGCCCTTGGGTATACCAAACGCTAGATATACCCAGCGTTTGGCATAGGCCTTCCCAAAAACAGAGATTTGTGGTAGACTGAATAGCACTTTTCAAGTCATCCCAAAAGAAAAACTGATATCCAGTTACATCACCAAGTGCTAAACTTCTTTCTCACCAATTTGACAAAATTTTATCAGAGTGAGATGACTTTTCAGATACCACAATCAGTTACCAAGGTCGGACCGTGGTATCTCAATATCAGATTCCACAGTAAGGGCAAAAACGCCTTTTGACTGTGGTACGAGATACCACGGTAACTGCGTAATGCTTTTCAGATGTAGCTTATCAGCTTATTTCAGTTTCCTACACTGGAGCACTTTAGCAATGCCAATAGCTCAGCAAAAGCTCAACCAAGCAAGTGTTGGTTTAACCAAAATTATCCACTTACTCAACAATTTCCAATTCCAAGCAAGGATTTGATTTCTTTTCTGACCTTACAGTGCAGTTTTGGGCTAAATGGTTGAGCGAAGATCCAAAATACTTATTCAGGTGTTTTCACAAGCCCTTAATTATCTATTTTGGCTAACTGGTAGTCATCTTTGGTCACAGCAAGTGCAAGGACAAGGTCAACAAATGTTCAAATATGCATACCTCTACTGTACTGTAGTACTGTACTGTACAGTCGTGTGTACAGTAGAGGGACAGTGTCAGTACAGTAGAAGTATGCTTATCTGAACATTTGTTGACTTTGGCCTTTGCCATTTTCATGTACTTGCTGTCACTTCCTGTGCCTAAAAGTCAACGAGTTAGCCAAACAAAGTAGGTCCAAAACAGTCCGAAAATCCCGAAAACCCCTAAATAGGTATTTTGGATTTTCATTCTACCGTTTAGTCCAAAACAGCACAGTTCACATTTAAGTAACTGTTCAAATATACACACCTCTGCTATAATTCCAACTCATCCTCATCTTCGAATTCAGGTCCTTCCTGCTTCTTCATGAGACTCCAGGACCTTATCCTCTAGGTAATTTCACTTTCCAATCCAAAAGGTTTGGTTTTTCTAATCCTAGAGGTTTAGGTTTCCAATCCGAGAGGTCTGGGTTCCCCTCCTTTTCCATATTCATGCAATTCTCAAGAACTTGGATGTTGTTGTTGTTGATGATGATGATGATGATGAACGAATTAAAGACCCCTCTTGACTACTAGGTCACCTGGGTCTTCTGTCCTTAAATCTGTAACACTTCTTAATTGATAATTGTTCAAGAAACAACTCTATTGTTGTTGTTGTTGGATTTCCAGTCTGTCTAATTTTGAAATTGGCGCCTCCGCGCACTCCGCCATCGACAAAATTGAGAACCCTGGCTAGTGCTCTCAAAACCCCATCAACGTTCTTCCACATTTTGTTAAATATTTATAATTCCACATATTTAATATAAAAAAAAAGTTTTTTCATGAGGTGGTCAGACTTAAACAAAGATTATTCCTTATATATTTATAACCACCACAGTTAACGTGGCGACATACTGAGTAGGCTACATCACGTCAGAAAAGATAGCTGTGAAGACCTTGCACGGGGCGTTACCGTTAGCAAGCGTATCCACCAAGATTGATGGCTTTTCTGCCCCCTCCCCCCCCCACCTAGATCCAACCTGGATGTGCTGATTGCAGAACTAAGACTTGCAACATGAAAGGACCTTCAAGTTGTCTATTGATCTTTAAATCGGTTCTGCCGTTAGGCGGGTCGCAAGTTTTCTGGGACCTTCCCTCCCCCATCTGATAATAGTTTCGTCCCGATCCCTTAACCCAAAGCCTGTCACAAGATCTCCGGACGCCCTCCACTTCCACCCACAGTAGCCGGATCCGGTCTGCAATTGCCACAGCTTGGGCTTATGACCCCCCTGTACTCACAGTTCTGTCCCGGACCCAGGTCCCGGGGGCTTGAGTGTGCTGCAAGATTTCCGGGACCCGGCACATTCAAGTCCCACCCCCGAATTTGCGTGATGGCCTGTCAGGACGCGTAAATGGAACCTCTAGGACGAATGCTCTTGCTAATTCTCAATGCCTATCCAGATCGAATCACTTGATCGAGACATCGAGAGCATGTCACAACATTTCCGGGACACCCAGCCCAACTCTCCACACAGTGCCTGTATCCTTTGGATCTATAAACGGTACATCGGGCTTATGACTGTCCTGCCCGCAAGTTCTGTTCTGGTCCATCTGCCCTACCTAACCGCCAAACATTTCCTGTTGCTCCCATGCAAACCCCTCCCCCCCCTGCAGTGGCCATATCCGATCCGGGCCTGTAGGTGGAACTTCCAACTTCCTTCAGGATATGACCTCTCATTCGAGAGTTAAGTCCGGTCTTCACCTCCCGGAACTTCCGGAATCTGGGCTTCCAGATTATTCTTTGACTTCTTCTGTAAATTGCATCTGGAATATGAACCGGTCCGAAAGTACATCAAAATAATCCGGAAAAAAAGGGCTTTTGAGCTTCCAGATTTCCGGAATTTTTAAGTATCGCAGAAGAAATTCAAAAAAAATCTCGGAAAATCTGGGAACCCGGATTCCGGAAGGTGAAGATCCGACTTTATGCATTCCACGAGTTATCCGGTCCCAGCTCATCCCAGTGCCAAGAACCAGTACGGATCCATACATGCGTCTACGACTCTAGAGTTTAAGACTGCTACCCTAAGCACACCACAGAGACATAACTTTCGTCTACCCATTTCTTTTGTTTTCATCTTACTTGTTTCAGAAAATAATCCGTTCTGGTGAAAAATATCAGGGTCTTCTGTAAGGTCAAGTCAGCTCTTCCAGACACCGTCAAAATGGTGATGCTAATTTCGCTATTTTCAAAGTTTCACTAATGTTCCTTGCGCTTATCTTGCCTCCCGACCACAACTCTGAACCACTCTTCCTTATTCCCTACCCCATCTATTTGCATTTTTGTTTTGTCCCTTAAAAATTAATTGAAAAAGCCGCTTATTTTCACACCTCATTTTGAATGTTTTGACTCATGTAAGGGATTTGCATTATTTCACCCGGAGCTCTAGTACTAACGTTCGAAGTATACGCTACTTGCACGACAATCAAAAATCCATCCGGACGCGGAGAGTTTGAATTTCAACAAAGGCCTGAATTTTCCAGGGCTGAAGTTGCGAGATCGAAGAAGTTACGCCTATAGAAAAGTACGAAAATGATTTTAGGATGTCTTGCAAGGAATGACATATATTTTTAGGCAATGGCTTACATTTGTAGTTGCTAAATTTTTCAAGCGTACAGAGACATGCTACATAGAGGTACCACAAATCCGAGGGAATAGGTTCACTCGACGAAATCGACTATCTGTGGATAACGGACAAACGCAGTAACACATTTTTATCGGTTTTCACGACTATTTAGGTGAATAAGGTAGGCTATGTGTTACTAGACTGTTGGACCTCAGCTCTATTCGGTTAAACTTTAAACGTGTTGCCTCTATAGCACCCTTCCAGATCCCGGAATCGTTCATCTTCTGCACCACCTCGACAAAAAGAACATCCGGAGGAAAATCTGGAAGGAGAAGCCTAGCCAGGTCTGTATCCAGACATTTATTCCCTGCCCGCGTGTCGGACCAAAAGTACAAAAAAGACATAAGGCGTATTCCCCGTATGTCCCCGGGACTCGCTCCCTGTATTCTCGCGAGTCCCCACGGACGGGGAATGCTCCGATTATCATCACCATCATCAAATAGGACTCCCTTTCAGATTCGGAGGGGAATCAATTTTTGCTGGTGTTGGTGCAATGTAAAATTAATTAAAAACAATCAGAATAAACAAAACGAAAAATGAAGTGGATCCAGACTAATTTCGTTAACTGATTTTTTTTTTTCGAACAAAATCCATTTTAGAAGCATCCCCCATGTTCTCGCTGTTTTCTGTACGTGAAGGCTGCGTGGAGTGACTCCCTCTATTCTCGCCGACTCCATGGCGAACGGCGAGAATACGGATATAGATCAGAGCCGTAAAACATGATTATTTTTGTATGTTTGGGGGGGGGGGGTGAACCCCATACCCCCCCCCTGGATACGGCCCTGAGCCTGGCGGTTGGCAATCTATCTATTTCTCTTGATTTCGTAGGAGCACATAAACCTAACTGTAGTGAACGAACTGTCGACCCCTAAGTGTAGCGACTATACTCAAGTAGCAAGTGTCACTTTCACTGTTAGTTAGGTATTTTCTATAGACCCAAAGGAAAGTGGTTCCGGGAAAATGAAACGTTGTTTAGTGTCTTTTTTGTCAGTAGAGTAAGAATATTGGGAGTCAGTTGAGTTTTGGAGTTTTGGAGCCAAGGTTGTATGGACTGTAAGGCAAGTTTTTCAATTAAATCAGTTAACCACCCGGAGTTCATGACATATTTGGTGTTCAGAAGTGTGGATTTGAACTCTTGGAGTGAAGATTGACAGTTTACTCAGTGTCAGCTTATAGACAGCTATCGAATCGTACATCCAATTGTACGTGAGGTGGTGAAGTGCATACAACACATCTGGCGGTGCTTCACAGCACATTTGGCGGTGCTTCACAGCACATCTGGCGGTGCTTCACAGCACATTTGGTGGTGCTTCACAGCACATTTGGCGGTGCTTCACAGCACATCTGGCGGTGCTTCACAGCACATTTGGCGGTGCTTCACAGCACATCTGGCGGTGCTTCACAGCACATCTGGCGGTGCTTCACAGCACATCTGGCGGTGCTTCACAGCACATCTGGCGGTGCTTCACAGCACATTTGGCGGTGCTTCACAGCACATTTGGCGGTGCTTCACAGCACATCTGGCGGTGCTTCACAGCACATTCGGTAGTGCTTCGTAGCACGCCTGTGGGTGCTTCAGAGTACGTGTGACGGTGTTCAAGCTCAAGTCCGGTGGGGCCTACCAACACCGTTGTCGGTTACAACCAATCGGCGACACCATTCTTCACAGGAAGGTCCACTAACTGAAGGACCAAAGGCTCAAAGGTGGATCAGACTGCAAGAGAGCGAGACCTAGTTGAAGTAACAGGTGTCCGAACCCGAAGTTCAAACCGACGAGAAGCAGGAAGTTCAGCAGAAGCGAAGATGAATCAAGAGCAAATGTTGGAGCTGCTCAAAAAGACGATGAAAATGCAGACGACCATGGCCGCCCAGATGCAATCGCTCACGGCCCAATTCGCTCCCTTGGCTCAGACCCTCCAGGCAAGCCAGGCAGTGGCTCAGAATGCCCCAGTTCCTGCCACAAACTCAACTATCCAACTTGCTAAGTACGACGACGGTGCTGACATCGATACGTACTTGACAACGTTTGAACGAGTGGCAACGCAGAACAATTGGGACAGAACCACATGGGCAGTACGACTGCAAGCAGTGCTCTCTGGAAAGGCTGCCGATGCCGTTGCTCTGGTTCCACTGTCTGAAAGCAGTAACTACGATCACGTGAAGGAGGCTGTTCTACGAAGGTTTCAAGTCACCCCTGAGACATATCGACATCGATTCAGAACTACAACCAAGGAGGGCGACCAGTCTTACCGATTTTGGTAACAAGCTGGAACAATTGATGCTCAAATGGCTCGGATGTGGAGACTATACAACAGTCAACGAGGTAGGGACGCTTAGAACCTACATCGAATCAATTCTGAGGAAGCTGGTAGTCGAACAGTACTTGATGTCCGTTCGAAGTGAACCGCTTCGTATTCACCTGCGTGAACTCCAAGATCCTACTTTGGCCGAGATTACCAGGTTATCAGAGAATTTCTGCATCGCCAGGAAAGACGAACGGGAATCTGCCAGAGCCACTGGAGCTACTAAGTTGGCGAGTCCGGAGTTAGACCGTCGATGGAAAGAAGGAAGGACAAACGAGGCAACAGGTTCAAAACCTGAGGAAGCGAGACCAGAGAAGTCGAATGGAAACTTCCAAGGGACCTGTTATCGATGCGGTAAGAAGGGTCACAGGGCCAATACCTGCAGAAACCCGAGGAAGGAAGAAGGTTTCTTCGCTAAGCATCGAGTAAGTAACGCGAAAGAAGGAAGTTTCAGATGCAGTGGAAGAATTGACGGTATGCCTGTCAACGTCCTCGTTGACTCTGGAGCCACCCTCTCAATTGTTAACAGCAAGTTCATCAGAAGCAATGCGAGTGGCATTGTGAACGAAGCAGTAGTTGGTTGTGTTCATGGGGACCACAAAACATATCCAGTCAGACAGGTTCATGTTTGGGTGAGTCCCGGGGGGAGAATATTTGAGGGCAACATTGAGATGGCAGTCAGTGACTCCTTGCCCGAAGACGTTATCATCGGAACAACTTTTCCAGGATTCGGAAAACTTTGCCGTTCTGCTGTCGAGGTTGGGATATCGAAATCCAAGCTAAGGACAACGAACAGTAAGGAGGTGAAGTACGAGCGGCCAACCCACAAGGAAGATGTGAAGCGAGAGAATAGGATTACGGTGACGAAGCGATCGAGTTTCAACACTTGCAGAGAGATGGTGCCGAAGTTCCAGCCGAGAACTGAATCGGAACCAGAAAAACAAGAGGAAGGACCAACAGTCTCAACTGAGGATGGTGTCCTGGACCGAACCGTCGATTACCCTTCTGGAGTCGCAGAAGCCGTTACGTGTGACGTGGTTGAGACCGTTCAGCATGGTTTCGAAGATACGCGTCATACAGTCGGCAACGTTAAGGACAACCTTTCGTCTGCCATTGGAGATGTTAACAATGCTGGAGAAAAGATTGTCGAAGGCATCAGTAACCAGTTGAAAAATGTTACCAGTGAAGCGCAGGACCTCAGTAGTTCAGCGTCGGAGCAAACGAACGATGTGACGGAAAGGATCGCCGATCAACCCCATGAAGCGTGGGAACTCACTAGCAATCTTTCTGGTACAGATGTCAAGTTCAACGGAAGTCAAGCTAGACACTTGGTAGATAGCTGTGAGATTTTCATAGAACCTGCTACTGAGAACACTCGGGAAGAGAGCATCCATTCCGGGAAAGACGCCGTTTCCGATACGGCAAAGGACGGAGCATACCCTGAAAAAGACAAATCCGGCCAGACCATCGTACGAACAACGAATATGGCCGTTGATCTTAATTGTGGTAGTGCATTGCAGCAGAGAGGCAACATCGCTGTCGGCATGGGACGGACTACCTCGGATCAAGGAGAACTGGCAGGAGGCGGTTCAGCGAACCTCGCAAGCGAAGAAATCCTTTCTCCAAAGAACGATGTTGATCAGGCTGCTAACACTCTTCCTGCTAGTGTTGGGCGATATTGAGGATTATCGAAATATCGATATTTCGATATTTTCAAATTCGATAATCAATATTTCGATTATCGAAAACCGATATTTGCCACACTTGCAACTGTTTATACCCGCTACATTTCTTCACACACAAAAAACTAACATTAGAACGAAAACCAACAAAAAGACCGAAATCAAACCTTCACAATAAAAAAGAGTTGCATGTCCAAGTTTTTGCTTTCCGAAAGCAGATTTTGAATCGTTGGCCATTGCGGTCTTCAATTGTATATAATGTGGATGGGAGTAAATAACAAACAATTCTACTATAGTTCACATTACACATTACTACTTCACATTGGACAGTTATAATTTGATCTAAAATCCCAGTTGTTGACAATCCTGAATAGGTAAATAGTAATCCCAGGGTGATTTGCTACCTATGGATAGCCTACCTGTACTTTCCGGTAATAAATGCGCAAAAAAAAAAATATTAACCCTGTATTCTGTTGTGAAAGGTCGCCACATTGAGTTCAACATCTAATTTCTTACCGAAAGTACCAACAAAATGGTTTTGTTTCAACTTCGAAATCCAAATTCGTGCTTTTATTCTGAAAATCTCGAATAGCAGACCTGTTGCAGGTCGTAATGTAAATATCGAAAATATCGATATTTGAAAAGTCAATATCGAAATATCGATATTCTTCAGTAATATCGATATTTCGATTATCGTATCGAATATCGCCCAACACTACTTCCTGCTGTCGTTGGCGGAGCTACAAGCATGCTCACGTCATGGCTTGAAACGGCGAATGGAATAACGGATACTGGACAGCCAATTGCAGAAGGAGCAATCCACAAGGTGCAACCACGTTTGAAGACGCCGGAAGCTATAGCTGGTCAAGCCGCAGCTATTGTGACGGACGTCCGTAGCAAAGTCTGGAGATCGCTCGGGATGTCGGGCCGCAGGCAATTGAGAAAAGTAATGATGCGACCCAGCTGACGAAGGAACTGGCACAGGAGTGCAGAGATGAGGCTAGAATGGTGCCTCCGGGATACCGAGACTTTTCTCAACAAGAAATTGGCAACGATTGGAGAAAGACCGACCAGGTTTCAGACACTAAAAGGCAGCACGTAAATTTCTTTGCAAGCGAGAAGGAAAAGGATGCAGCTCAAGGGAACACAAACAAGATTAATGGCGTTGTCCGAGGCGCCAGGACATCAGAACCGGACGGAACGCGGAAAGGCAGCGAAATGGCTCAGAGTACCAAGGACACGGCCAGGCTTGTGAGGCTTGGTCGTAAACGGGTTATGGCCATTTCTGAACAGGCAGACCCAGGTTCCAGCGATATCTTGATGGAAGGAGTAGACGAGGGAAGAGAGATGACTGCCGAGTTTTACAATACAGGAAGAAACGTCACACCGGCAGTAAAAGAGACAGGCCAAGCAGTTTTGCAGTTCGGCAGAGATGCCGCCGGCGAAGGACAGCCCATAGACGGTCAGGCATGGAAGGCCACAAAGGACGTTGCCGATCAGAAACTAAAGCTTGCTCAACATGGATCAGAGAAGGCGCAAGAATCATTTCCGAAGTACGAAGGATGGGAGGGTTTCAACCGATATGATTCACCAGAATCAACCCAGGTGAAGCAGCGCCACTGCAAAGCTGAAGGGCCTGACTACCTAAGCATTGCATCAAGGCAAACGGTAGCCTTTCAGTTAGAGAAAGGCCGTATCCCATGCGAAGAAGACGCCCAAGACGTTGTTTGGAAGGAGAGTAGTGGAATTACAGGACAATAAGTAGTGAATACCCATCCGAGGGGGGCTTTGACTTTTGGGGGAAGGAATGTAGTGAACGAACTGTCGACCCCTAAGTGTAGCGACTATACTTAATTAGCAAGTGTCACTTTCACTGTTAGTTAGGTATTTTCTATAGACCCAAAGGAAAGTGGTTCCGGGAAAATGAAACGTTGTTTAGTGTCTTTTTTGTCAGTAGATTAAGAATATTGGGAGTCAGTTGAGTTTTGGAGTTTTGGAGCCAAGGTTGTATGGACTGTAAGGCAAGTTTTTCAATTAAATCAGTTAACCACCCGGAGTTCATGACACTAACAACGAATCTTCCCTTTGAACCCTTCGGACCTTTCAGAACTCTTTCACACCTTGGTTCTGCATTTTTTTTTTCAGCCGAGACCGCCGATTTCTGCTCGGTGATAGACGATGTTGAGGGTCTAACCTCTCTGGTTTTCTGGACCTCAGGACGGATTGATGGCCATAATATTCGTTTTGGAAAGCTTCGTAGAACTCTTGCCTGGTGCTAAAAACGATGTTTTTTCTGTATGAAAATATGGAGAGGGGAGTTTCTTTCTGCCATTTTTCTGCTTTCGAGGAGAAAGCTATGAGGGGGTGAAACCTTTCAAAGGTCAGACGTTTAATATCAACTGAAACACTTAAAACTATTTCAAACACTCGAATAATATTGTCAAACGCCTGAAAAATTCGCGATTTTCCTTAACTTCTGCACAGATTTTTCCAAAGACATTAGACATTTCCAATAACTCGATAAGTTTAAAAAAAAATGCAAAATCAGTCAAACCATGTACTCAAAAGTTATACGAGATTTCGTTTCGTTTTAAAGCGTTTGGTTTTCCAAATAAATTTTGACGCATTTATAAAACACGCATTTACAAAACTTTTAGTAGTATTTAAAAACATTTAGCAGGACCCAGCTATCGACCATAACTATCGCACGCGATATTACTGAAAATCGGGGATATCGATACTCTTATTTATCTCTAGCTAGCCTAGCTTCAATGCCGCCAAGTGCTAAGCTTCATTTGTGACAAGCTTCACCATACAATATTACTCCTACTGTCTTATTAAATCTTATTACGCCTATTAAACAATGATTTATTAGTCGTAATTTCATTTCTTGTAGCCTGTGAGTGTCGGCGACGTGAGGCAAGTTTTTGCAGATCGAACTTTAGGCACTCCCTCAGAAATCAGAATTAGACACTAGTAGGCCAAAAAATGATCGGGAAGTTTTGTTGATAATAATGATGCCAACCAACATTGCAGCAACAAGTAAATTGACCTAAACTGGAATTATTTGCTTGTTTATGCAAACAAAAAGAAGAAAATTGAGAAAAACAATTAAGTCTGTTCAACCTAGTCTAATACAAATACAAAACCCTGCTACTTGGGTAACCTTTGCCAAACGCTGGGTATGTCTAGCACTCGGCAACCTGCATATGCCTAACGACGGAACCCAAAGCCAAAAACTTTCCACTATAAACTGGATGAAAGGTTTCAACCAGAATTTAGTTCAGGGCAGTTTTAAATTTTGGAGGTTAAAGACCCCCCCCCTCTCTAGGCCAACTGAATGTAATATAACCTGGCCTACTCAGGGCCTATCATCTATGACTGGGTAGAACTATGTAGCTAAGCAACTCCAGCTGCTGTTGCTCAGCTAACCTAGAATTACCAGAAATATTTCTGCTCGCATTTGAAGCTGAGTATTGATATCCGAATTTCAACAATATCACGTGCCATATTCGCAGCGATAGCGATAGTAGGATAGATAAACAAGACCAAAGGTTCCGATGGGATCCCAAAAATTCGATATTTGATCCAGACAATTAGGCTAGGTTTTGTCTTCGCCAGATCCAGTCTTCGCCAGACTCCTTGAACACTTTTTTAGAAACAGTTTAAGGCCAAATAGCTTATCATATAAGAAAACCAAGTTCAGATATGGATTCAGCCTGTGTGCATATCCCTAGAAGCCGATCGAAACGATCCTGCCTTACTTCTGCGAATTTTCAGGTTTTGGCGAAATCCAGAACTACTTGTCCGGCGAAAAAAATAAAGCTCAAAAACGAATTCAGCATATCTCCCTACCATTATATCCAACATCTAATCAACTTCTTATCAAAAATTTAACTTTTAACAAATTTTCCGGTTTTACCTAGATTCCGGAAGAACTATATATCCGGCTAAACAATGATTGTCATATACGGATTCAGCATCTCTTCTTACCCCTCAATCGAACATATAATCAACTTCAAATAAAAATTTTATTTTTAACAAACTTTCCGGTTTTGGCCGGATTCCGGGCGAACTATTCGTCCGGCAAGAAACTGGTTTTCATATTCGTGTTCAGCATGCCTTCTTCCCCCTACGCCGAACATCTTATCAACTTCAAATAAAACTTTTACTTTTAACAAACTTTCCGGTTTTGGCCGGATTCCGGGCGAACTACTTGTCCGGTGAGAAAATGGTTATCATATTCGTGTTCAGAGTGTCTTCTTGCCCCATAATCGACTATCACATTAGCTGTTTAAAAATATTTTACTTGCCCCTTAATTTGACCCCCCTCCCCCACCCCTAAATATAGACCTACAGGGCCCATCTATGAACTCGACCTTACTCTTGACCAAAAGAATGCTCACACCAAGTTTCATTAAAATATCTCATTCCCTTCGAGAGTTATCGTGCTTACAGACGGACGGACAGACGGACGGACGGACAACTTTTGCGATGTCATAGGTATCCCTCCACTTACGTTTTGGGATCCCAAAAACCGTCAGATAAGAGAGGAAATTGTAAATAAATCGGTTGTTAGACCATGGCCATACGAGGGGCTTGCAACTTTTGCTGGATTGTGTGCAATTATTTGTTCCCTGGTGCATTTGAGGGTAAGAAAATTCGTTACATGTCTGTTACGGAGACGGACTTGTAAATAAGAACAGGTTTTTAGATTACAATAACCTCCTGGGTTGAGGAGTCAAAAATTGTGCTAATCTGTGTACCTTCTATTTGTTCGTATTTATATTTATTTTTATTTATACTCGTCTCCATGTCTGTCACTGTCACCAACACAACAATTAAGTGTTTGATGATTACAGATAATAATGCAATACAATGACCTAATTTCGCAATTATTAGTAAAAATAGTGCTATGAGTCTGAAAAGTTCTGGACAGCTTTATTAGCTAGGTTCTACAAGATCACATTGCAAATCTTCATCCATCACGGTGTCTACGACTGAAAAGGATCAATGTCAACTGGCTGCAAAATAAACATATTCTTTAAATCCCCTCTTCCGATGTTATGTTTTTGTTTCCTCAGCACTATGCGACAGCCCTTGATTAGGTGATCAAGGTATGTGTCATGTTTCTTTGGAAAAAAAAAAATCTGGGGATATACCTACCATCTTAAAAGCTTCGATGGGTTAACAACTTCCATGTTAAAACGGTAGCGATGAAACTAAACCGAAGCAGGGACCCATTAATTTCCTGTATTTCGTATGCTTCTACGTTGCTATGTTGCCCGAGCCTCACCTAGTTTTAAAAAAGAGACTCCTCCCCAAAGAGACTCCTCCCTCAAGGCGGAAGCTCTTCTCCAGCAGCCAATCCCACATTTTGTCTATCTGGATAGTCGGGTATTCTATCCCCGTGGGTATTTCTCGAACTATCTTACGCTCGGTCAAGAGCGCATCAGAAATCTCTTATTGACAAGCCCCTTGAATGGCGAGTCATTACAGAAAATGTATGGGTCCCTGACTGAAGTATTGCTTCGCAACACTTTCTTCGGCGACGGCGACAGAGATTACTGCAACACTTCCCGTTGCCCAGGCAACGTAAATTCAGTTCTCTACTAAATCGGAGGCACGCTGCAAAGACATTCTTTGGGCTCAAAACCACACACATACTTTATTCGCTATGCTAATCACACGACAGAGACAGACCAAATTTGTGTCTACCTACTTCTTCTGGTTTCATCTGACTTTTTTCGAAAATGCAGGAGACTCCTTAGATGCTGACTTACTGACGCTGAGCATCTTGAAGAGTGATGGAAAGTTCTAGAACGACAATATTCACATTAAGAAAAACTCCTGACTTCCTCTGAAATCACTCGGCGAGAAGGGGAGAAGTGGAGATATAAAAAAATTGAAGCACATGGGACATTTCATCTTCCACGACAACAACAGAACGGCCGAGCAAAAACAACGTTAGTGAGAGGAGCTCAGGACTTCACCAGTCGACATAGCTTTGTAAAGTTTGGGAACATTTTAAGCAAACCTAGTACAAGCATCAGTACATCCTGGAAAAGTATCCTAAAATATTGTTTCTCGAAGTTTCACAACGTAGCTTGAAGTTCCCTTTACTTTCTCTAAATGTATCGAATTTGTGGTAGGTATCTCACAAATATCGAAAAATCACGCGATCTAAAAAAAAAAAATTACGGGAAGTTTTGAGACTGAGATATCAAGATACACCGAGATACTTGGACCTACTTTGGGATATTTAAAGCTATCTCCGCTTAAACTGTTTCATGAAGGAATTTCGCACTTCACTAGCCGTTTGAGGATTTTAGAATCCGCGACTCATCCCACCTAGCTTGACGTATCTCTACGCATCCCAAAGTATCTCGACGTATCCCAAAGTAGCTCCAAGTATCTCGAAGTGCCTCAAAGTATCTTAGTTGACAATTTAGCTCGTACACCCTGGTTCTTGGTGACCACCCCTGAATTTAACTGACAGAGATGTCAACCATGAAGGGAGAAAATCAAACGGGAATAGTGAAGGTGCATTATAGTATTTCTGATTTGTTTCTTTCTTCTATATCTTCTCAGCGGCCAGACAGACAAAACCCTTCGGGACCAAACAATAGTTGCGGTTTTGTAGATACTATGGTATCTGATACCACAGTCAAAAGTTATTTTTGCAGTTACCGGGTATCTGGCCAGTTATCGTTGTATCCGAAAAAGTCATCTCATTTTCATCACCAGCTACATAAGACCCTAGGGTTGTGTCAAATAGTTTCATTCCATCATTTATGTCTGGTCAAATCTTGTAAGTGTATTAGTTAAATTGTTCCGTTTCTGTGTATTATTTAAGCATTTTTTTGTTATTCCTATTCTAGCTTTATTTGGAGCTATTTGGAAAAAACAAATGTGATTGTGATTGAAAAATCGGTGGGAAACAAGTTTCGAAACGTGACGAGAGTAGATAGAAGTTTTTTTTTTTTTTTTTAGTTTAACCGAAAGGGGCTAGGATAGGACAATCTAGTTACCTATCACTTGTTCACTTAAATTGGCCTGAAGACCCGCTGAAAATGAGTTACTTCGTTGTTCCGCTATTCACGAATAATCGATTTTCAAATAGTGGAATTTCCGTTTGATTTGTGGTGCCTCTATGCGCTTGTATTTTTGTTGTTTGCCTTACGGGATAGATTTATCATTTTTTTTTTGTTCAGGCACTAAGCAATCGTCACCAATCTCACCACTGCCCACTAAAAGGCCGCATTTGGGTTGAGATTAAAATTTCCGCAGTCATAGTAGAATTTACGCTGTGGGGACGGCCGGAGATATTCTGAGCCTCATAACTAGAGCAGATAGTGGAAAATAAAAAAATCCCTTTGCAGAATCCAAATAATTCAGTGTATCCAATTAAATGACACACAAATAAGTTGGCTTTTCAGTTAAACTTTACGGTGACTTCTAAAAGTGCAAACTCAGGAATTGTGTTTTTGCGAAGCAACCGTAGTAACAAATACCGCGGTAACTGCAAAAACGACAAAATGCAGATCAAGTTCCCGTAATATCAGATCCCATGGTATCTGCAATAACGCAACTTATATGACACCTTTACTCGGGTGAAGGGTGAAGTAGAGCCGACAGACGCGGGATATTCCCTCGTTGCTACTGGGTGACTGTGATTACCAGAGCGCGAAGAATACATGTCGGAGCCAGGAACGAGGAACAAAGCAAAATAAAGGATAACAAAGCAAAAAGCAAGTAAAGGGACTTCTAAAACGGAATCCTGTTAATTTCAATAGGATCTAAAGAAATAGCCCGTCAACGAGACAAGGTCAAAGAACAGGATGAAACTGAAGACCTCCTAGCAACACCGATCGAGTCCCAGTCAGTCCTATTCGTCCAAAAAGTTTCCACTCCTTCCACCTCATCCCAACTCCTCAACCTTCCGCCTTACGAAAGCCCTCGCCGAGGAAATAATCTAGTCTTATTTGTTGAAATTTAGCGATTGCGGGAGATCGGTGTGGACCTGGAGGTGACCTTTGAGGATGGAGCGGTAAGTAAAAAATAATATAAATTATTCATTTATTCTTTCTTTGTTTTATTTTAATAGTGAACAGACTCGTTTATTTGTTGATTATTCTATGTAACGGGGTGACGGAGCTTTGTAGGGGTCGAAACTTTTATTTTTGCATTTAATAAACTGAACCGAAACTTTTCTCTCGTTAAAACCAACCGCATCAAGTGCGCTGTTGACGGAATAGCTGAAACTGTTTAAGGTATAAAACGAAGAAACTAAGACCTATTTGCAACAAGTTCATGAAAACAGCTTCCTCCGTGGAGAGTCGTGGCGGAAATTTCAGATCGGCAAACAACCATTCCCGAGGGCACACAGTAAGGGAATTGCAAATGGGAAAACAACCCTCCCACAAGGCACACAGCCTTGGAAATATCAAATGGGCACACCACCCGGCACACAGCATTGGGAATTTCAAATGGGAAAACAACCCTCCCACAAGGCAGACAGACTTGGAAATATCAAATGGGCACACAACCATTCCCGAGGGCACACGACCTTGGGAGTTTCAAATGGGAAAACAACCCTTACACAAGGCACACAGCCTTGGAAATATCAAATGGGCACACCACCCGGCACACAGCCTTGGGAATTTCAAACGGAAAACAACCCTTCCACAAGGCACACAGCCTTGGAAATATCAAATGGGCACACAAACCTTCCAGAGGACCCACAGCTGTGATGAGCCTCCTTAAGAAATATACAGAGTTCTAGAAGATCCTGACACCTGGTTAGACTTTCTCCTAATTGACCGTCGACCGACCTTTTCTGCTGAAATAGCGTGGACACGCAGACATGTCCGTCAAGAAATGCAACGTTTTTTGCTTTCACGGAAAAGCTACCAACGTACCAATCTGTGAGAATAACATTTAGACATCAGCATTCCAACGGTACAGTGATGAGACCAGTGCTGCCACTTTTCTCTGACAGAACCTGTGACTTTTGGCAGCAGAAACCTGGCACCCACGTTCCAGATATATGGGGACGTACAGTCAAGCCAACCCTTCCGGATTTTCATGATAATGATGATAGCTAATTTTTTCAACATTTCCTAGACGTCCCTATGACCATTGACCAAGTCCAAAACGCGCCAGTGAACCTCAGGAAGAAGAAGAAACGTCACCCAAACGAACCCTCGAAACTGATTCAAATCCTGTGTAAACCAATCAAAAACGTTTGTTGTCGTTATGTTTCTGTCTTCTCGCTGGGAATGCGGCGATTCTTCATCGGCACGAAGAGCTACTCATCAAGAGTATTTAAATGTCTTTTGCTTCCCAATCACAACCGTTAATCACTCTCACTTTTCCTCCTACATTCGCATATTTATTTTGTCTTTTATGTTGCCTCTTTGACCCATTCCAGACATCCAGAATCCGAGGCACCCAACACACCCCGGAGTTCCAGACGTCGTTGGCCTGGCTTCACCTTCCAGACCCTTCTTGACGAAAAAGGCTGTGTGGAATGAGAGCGTGTCCGAAAGCTCGGAAACGAACAAAAATGCTGAATTAATTCAGCATTTTATGCAGCATTTCGCTTTCGGACTTAAATTTTCGCTCAGTTAATGCAGCATTATTTCAGCATAAAATTCATCGAAAAATTCAGCGAAGATGCTAAATTTTACGCTGAATTTTCAAGAAGAAACTGGGGAGCTGGCGATTAAGGCTAAATTTCGGAATTAGAAGTGTCAGAGAAGATATAAAGAACGTGTCCGAAAGCTTTTAGTGCTGTAAATGCTGCATATAAGGTAAGAGCTTTCGGACGAAAAAATAAATAAAAATGCCCCATTTACAGTCCTGAAAGCTTTCGGACACGCTCTGAGGAAGAAAAATCTGGAAGGTGAAGCCTGGCTTTCACCAAATGCGATCTTCTTCAAAACGCCCCACTCCGACCGAATTCCTCGCTTTTTACCAAGAGGCTAATGGCAAAAGCCAGTTGCAATCACCGATCCCATGTGCTGCCATTACAAGAAAACTGTCTGGTCAGACCCCATTCTACGGAACGGACATCCTTTCCCTGACGGGAATGGGCTGTCAGGAACAGAGTGATTTTTTATTTGGAGAAAGGCGTAGCTGAATGTCTAAGGCGACGTCTTTTTTGACAGACAGATTAAAACCATCAGGCTGACATCCTGGAACTGACAGTTGGTTAGAAAAGAGTCTCTTTTCCTCTGGATTAGATTTTCCGAGGATTCACGAGCGATGGAAGTGACAAAATTTTTCGGAGTTGGCAGCTCAAGCGCCACAGAACGGATGATCAAGACAAGATCCAGACACACCTCTCAATGAGACTGAAATGAAAGACGAGAAAGTCCTGGCAGAAGTGCCTTTCCCTCCGTACCACGAGCGCGCTACCGAAAGCCCCCAGTCGGTTATTATTATTTTTATGACGTATTTGATTCATTCAAACTGAAGAGTAAATACAAATTTTCTAACAGTTTTAGTTTTAACGACTTCTAAAAAATCTAGTACACGCCACCTAGAGTAGAGGTATGCTTCTTTGAACAGTCCTATGCATTTAAAAAACCACCTTGTTTTTGTTTTGCACCCCTAAAATAGTACAAATGGGATTGATAAATTAAGAACTTAATATCAGCTAAGAGCCAAGTGTTTCAGCTTCCTTTTGACACGAAGAATGCAATCAAAATCCTTTGCTGCGAATTGTTATTTATTTTAGCGTTCATTCTGTTTTGATTATTAACATTAAATTAATACATAAAACTTAACATTAACAACACAGTAATCTATGTGCAAAATTATTACAGGGTTTTAACCGGAGAAAAACTAATTCGAATGGTTGGTCGAATTTTTCAGTGTTCTTTTTTTACTGTTGGGATACTTCGGACAGTTATGAACTGATGCAAAACGCCGGACATCGGAACCTGGCGAGGAAGGGGTGTAGACGAAACTACGCAACAAAGAGCAAAAGAATAACAGTTTGTGGTTACAATATGTTCTTTGTTTTCCTTAAATTATTGTTTGCGCTAAGAGCTGAACATGAACAAACATGAATGTTTGCTAGGTATATTTTCCTCATATTCGTCAGCGACATTCAAAGTTACGCGACATTGAAAGTAAAATATCTCTACTGTAACTGATGATGCCATTGTCAGTTTGCAATAAAGCTGTTACCCTTCATAAACTTTTCTACTTGACTAAACTAAATAATCTCCGTGAAATTTTGACACCCAAAACAAGTCACGGTGTTAAAGGAACTGCCAAGCCTACAATACAAAATGCAACGTTCTCCGCAATCGTTCCCTCCATTCTTAGCCCCCCCTCTCATAATGTATGTTTTAACCCCCTTAACGACAACTCACTGATTTTCTTATTTACCTTGTTTCGCTACCTTTGATGCGTATTATGCTGTCGACATTTGTCTGCGCGAGGTTTATTCTTCAGAAAAAACGGTTACTATTTTTTTTTGCTAGAAGTCAATGGGCTTGGAAAAGGGCTTAAAACAGCTGAAGCCTTGGCTAATTCATTGAAAGCAGAGCACAGTTCTGAAGTATATAACTATTTTAAAATGCTGGAATATAAACAGTAAATATGGCGAGGGGTCCTTTAAGGGATGTTTTATAAGCTTCTCCTCTCCTCGTCTTTCACGTTCCACTCGTTCCAGAGCCAATATCCGACGCCAAACGCTTTTAATACTCAACAGCCAAACACAATTGCGACACTTGGACCTTTGGGAGGGGGGGGGGGAGGCTACCAACTGATAGAAATCCAATAGTCCTCTGGCGTTTGGGAAGGGCTGTATCCCCGGGAGTAATAACAGATTGGATGGCTGACCGCAAAAGATACGGAAATGAAGAGAAATCCACTTTCCTCCAGCAAAAGAGAGCTAGAGAATTACATTCTGTCGGATTATCGGCAAGTGGACGAACAGAGGGAGCGAGATATTTGACAGTTATAGCCTAGAAGAGGAGGGGGTGTATTGTGTCAAGATATCCAAACTGGCATAACTGTGCATAATCATCCAGTAATGTAAGAGAAATGGTGACAGGAACAAGGGCAACAACAAAAAAATAGCCTGTACTGCTATTGGAAACCGGCCATAGCTATAACCACGACCGGCAAACTTCGCGGATGACAAATACGTAATAACGATAACAAAGAAAGAGCTACGCAGTCGACTTGGATATCTATGTAGTATTTTTTTTTGTTTTTTTTTTGTGTTGGTCAAGTTTGGAGGGTGCCATTTCGTCCACTTGTCAACTTTATCAAAAACTTTGCCACTTGCAATGGTGAATGCCAACTTTTGGTGAGTGGAAGTAGTTCCTTGAGGACTTCCAAGAAAGCCTGCGAGGGTGTTTCGGATCTTTATGTTTACTATTTCGCCAAAAGTTGAACCGACCCAAGTAATATAGTTCGTCCAAAACAGAATATTTATTGTAAGCGTCTGGTCGATAATCGTCAATCGATAGGGCCATTTTCGCAACGCCAAGAGCCTGTTCCAACCTTCTAACAATGGCGAGAAGGAGGATCACACCACCTTTTCTCGCTGGAAGTGCGATTTAAGGTAATTGGGTAATGGTAAATAGCTAATATTTTCGTTCCAACCTCGAGAAAAGTTACTACGCTGACCGTTCTTAAAATAAATATTCCTTGAGCCCAAGCTGACTTAGACTCATATATTCATATAATATATACTAAAACGGATTCGTCGCTGTGATGCTTATGAAGCGATAATTCGGCCCTTCTTGGCAAGGGTCCTCTTCAGGCTGAAATTTTTTGCTTTTTTGGCAATGGTCCTGAAGAGGACCCTTCATAAGCATCACAGCTGACGAATCCGTTTTTGTATATATTATATGAATATACGTTCTTAAAATAGTTACTAATAGTAACTATTTGCTGACCAAGCTCGGGAGCGTAGTAAGAGTGGTAACTACGATCTCTGTTACGTGATTGGCCCAATTAGCCCGTTGCACGATAGGCTAGTCTACCGAAAAAGGAAAAATGCGCTCCAGCCTTGACGCAACGAAGCCAGGATCCGTGACGTCATGCGTAGAAACTACAGTATGTAGGGTGGAACACGCTCCAGCAGTGGTGAGTCGCAGCACTTTGTATACACACCCGAGTAGAGAAAGTGTCAAATAGTTTAAAGTAGGACATTCGACATAGAAATAGAACTTTTTTTAAATTTAATCCAAAAGGTGACGCAAATTAGATAGGTCGGGCATCTGACTGACTGAATTATATATATGGAACTATCGAAAACTGAAAAATAAACTTACTGATCAGTTCAGTTCAATCTTATTAACTTTATAAATGAACAAAGTAAGTTTCGACCTCTACTAACCTTCATGGCCCGTTACATAGGGGTTAATACCAAAATAATCAACAAATAAACGAGGAATTAAACAGGAATTAAACTGAGGGAAATGAACTGAGGAATTAAACTGATCGAATTAAACTGGCCACTAGGGAAGGGCAAGTTCTAAGCGTTACTGAAAGCGGAGAGATTACTCGACGCCTATCGGCAAAACATTTAAATCACTAGTTTCTGATGTTTCCTCTATCAGCATTTGTTTGGTATCACCATATTATATCGTTGACTTCTCGAACTTGCCTGCTGACCAGGGCCTGGTTAGTCTACACTGGTGAAGAAAAACAATAGCTGCGTTAATAATAGTTAATTAAACAATAGTTCGTTGCACTCCCGGCTGTCTCTGGTCTATCCCACTATTTCGGCCAATGATAGATAGATACTTTAATTTAGCCGTTAGGCCATACACAAAATCATACATTTTTAAGCACTTCGAGAGAGCGATTATATAAACTCACATGTAAAACACTTTAAACTCCCACCACCAATAACTATTTACATCTCTTTAACGCTTCTTTGACAAAACCTGTAACTGCCATGATCGCTGATCGTGAAGATGACTTTAGGATACCAGGAAAGAGCAACCCATCTTCACCAAAAAATCTTACTCTCAAATCCGAGAGCCCCTTGCATCTTGACAGGAAGTGGGACAAATTCTCCTCTTCCAAACCACAAACCGCACGTGTTGTTATTGACGCCCGACCTCATATTTCGTCGTGTTTTCTCGTCTAGAGGACTGTCAATCCAGTCTCTTAGACAATTATTGCTGCTCTTGCAAACTGTCCCAAAACCCCACGTGGGAAAATGTGACAACCTTGCCAACGCCTGTCCATTTGACCGAGTTTTCATTCTGTTGAGTGGAGGTATTAGCCTATCATTTACAACTGTAGCAGTATATCCGCCATTCTATCCCACTATTTTGGCCAATGTGATGAATTTTTGCACGTGTTGTTGTTGACGCCCGACCTAATATTTCGTCGTGTTTTTCTCGTCTAGAGGACTGTCAATCCAGACCGCGTGGTCTCTTAGACAATATATGCTTCTCTTGCAAAACTGTCCCAAAACCCCCCACGTTGGAAAATGTGACAACCTTGTCAACGCCTGTCCATTCGACCGAGTTTTCATTCTGTTGAGTGGAGGTATATCGGACTGCATGGTTCCTTTGACAATGCTATTCTTTAGAAAACAAGGGAAATGTGCCGGTCTTGACAATACGACACCCCTCGACCTAGCGATTGTGTTATTTGAGGACATTCAGAAATATACAGACCTACAGATGGACATTCGTTAGAGGTGTTTAAAGATGTGCCGCCGTCCGTAGACGACCACTTGCTCCTTCCCCGCAACGGAGGAAAGCATTTGGTACCAATCTCGGTACACGACGATCAGCCCTTTGTCTTGCTTTTTCAGTAGCTCCACAAAGAGGGAATAAATAGTGAAAGAATTACCTGGATTCCAAAATATAAGATAGCAATGTATCCAGCTAGGAACGAGGAGATGACGAGATCAATAGCAGCGGGTTTTGTTCTGAAAAAAAAGATAAGACTGTCAGATTTGGTCACAAACGGAACTAAACGACAAGGCATGTGACCGTATCAATGAAACAGTTAAGGGAACGGTCTTAAGGGTTTTGTGTCACTCTAAGCCCCTCATCATTTCATCGATTCTCATTTTCAATATTTCAAACTTCCTATGTCATTTTTACCTACTGGCACTCCATAATTTTTGCATTTGAAATGTCGGCTTTTTTCGAACGACTTTTTTGGGTCATACGTTAGCCTCCAATTGGTCATCTACGCTGTTAATGACTCCATTACATTCAATATATCAAAGGACCCCCTTGCTCATTCTGCCATTAATGATATCCCTAGCTCCCTTATAGAGTGAGATTTGCAGACAGAGTATCGAACGCTGAAGTCCGCCGTCGCTGTACGAATATAGAAAGAGCCACAGCACAGCCGTTATCAAATCCCGTCGCCTACGCTGGCTTGGTCACGTCCTTCGGCGCCCAGATGACCGCCCAGTCAAACAAGTTCTCCTAGCAGAACCCCTTCCCTCTTGGCGAAGGAGACCGGGTGGACAACTCAAGAATTGGTGGACAACCTTGAGCCTCTAGGTGGTTTTCGCCGCTTCGGCAGAAGATGGGATAGTTGCTGGATGAATTTCGCCCAGGAGCTGGCGCAAGATTGAAACAACTGGGACACCACCGTTCGGCAACTCGTGGACGCCGGGTGAGGCGGCAATCGTCTGGTCCCGTTACAAGTACAAGTAAGTAAGTAGCTCCCTTATACTATTATAAGCTTCTGAAACCACCGCCTTTCGCCGCTGTTTCGTTTCAAATCTGCGACTTTTTATCGCTTTTCCGGCCGAGCCGAATTTTGCCAGTCGTAAAACGTATACTTCGTAGAAAGCTTCAAGGTCCGCCGACAATCTTCTCACACGTAAGGAGACAAAGGGAGACTAGACATAGGGAGGAGATAGGCCAAGGTCTACCTTCTCTTTTTCGCTTGGTTTCGCTTGTTTTTCCATTTTTTAACGATGGCGGGTTTATTCTGAAACAGGAGCTGCGTCTACACTGTAAAAAGTGACTTAACTAATTGTGAATCACCAAATCCGAAGAGTTAAAATCTGATGGAGGATTAAAACGCTAGAATGCAAAATACCGCAGATTAAGCTACATCAAAGCAGAGAGTATTTTTTGTTTGCAGTGTTACACCATTCTCTCTACAAGTTTACCATAGCGGCTAGTTCAAACAGTCCAAGTACAGATCTAGAGCCCAACTACGGCCCATTTTCTAGTCTCTTCTTTATAACAAACATTATCCCAGAATAATATTATTCGCTTCGGTGACCAGGTGCAACAAGCTTCACAGAACTTCAAAGGGACTGCTTAATCTGACGGGAAAAAGTTGACTTGTTTCTACCTTTGTAGAAGTCTAGGTAGGTCTTTTCTCGTATCAACAGTCGAAAACACAAACTTTCAACCCTCTTTACAGCTCGGTCGATATGGAAGCAAAAAGCACCCCACCGCCCGTTTCGAGTGTAGCACTTTATTTCGCTGGGATATAGGCTACTACAGAGAGGACAACTGCTTTCACCTTCACCACTCAGCAACTAAGAGAACTGAGGGTCGGATTACGGAAATCGGTGACCATGGGGATATTCAATTACAAATTTAGAGTGAGAGGTTCTGGACAAAAGCGGTTAAGCCGGCACAGATGATCACTTAGTTCTAAAAGATGACATCAAGTTTTATGACAGCTGGACTGCGAAGAAATGAGGAAGCAGTGTTACGAGACCAATGAATTTGCCTTTGGAAAACTGATGTAGGCTACGAGTACTGTGAGCAACATGATAAATAGCACCGTTCTCCGTGACGAATGAACCTTAAAGTTTAACTGAAAGCCAACTCATTTGTGTGTCATTTAACTGGATACACTGAGTTATTTGGATTCTGCGAAGGGATTTTTTTATTTTCCACTATCTGCTCTAGTTATGAGGCTCAGAATATCTCCAGCCGTCCCCACAGCGTAAATTCTACTATGACGCGGGAAATTTTAATCTCAACACAAATGCGGCTTTTCAGTGGGCAGTGGTGAGATCGGTGAAGATTGCTTAGTGCCTGAATAAAAAAAACCTGATAAATCTTTCTCGTAAGGCATACAGCAAAAATACAAGCGCAGAGAGGCACCATAAATCACATGGAAATTCCACTATTTGAAAGTCGATCATTCGTGAATAGCGGAACAACGAAGTAACTCATTTTCAGAGGGTCTTCAAGCCAATTTAAGTGAATAAGTGATGGGTAACTAGATTGTCCCATCCTAGCTCTTCTTGGTTAAACTTTAAAGAACGTATCCGAACATGGACTTCTTAATCCCAATAGCCTACAATCTTCAACTCTTGCTTCGTACAAATCAACCCTCTGCTGTGGGTCACCGTCAAGACGAGAAAGGATTTTAGGATTTAGGACATTCCTGTCCTAAATAACAACACATTTCGATGAAGACCGAACAAAAATGAATAAAGACACGCCAGCTGTTCGAAATGATTAACTGTTCTCAAGACGGTGTCTACAACTCACAAAATATGCCATTGCTAATTGTTCACAGATGATTCATTCTGCTCCAGGGAAGAATTAAGAATCCCGACATCGCCCATTTGGGTGCAAATAGACAGGCGGGCGATGAAAGGGAGTTAGAGAATTCAGGGTTCTCTGCCCCTTAGTAAAAATAAACTGAACTGGGTTTGTGTTTTGCGACAAGGGTGGTAGTTTAGTAACCAAACTTCAAGGTCCTCGACGAAGTTTTCCTTAAAAGCCCAAAATATTAGAAAAAAGGATTATCACTTGATGCTGCATGTTCTGCAGACTTTGACTTTCCCTATCTTTTCCACAACCTAGAAACCCATTTTTTTTTCAGCTCGAATGTGAAGAAATACTGCGGCTTAATTTCTCATCTTTTGAGCAAATCCGCAGACATATATTCCCGGGGAAACGGACAACATATTCAATCCACTCCACACTCTGAAAATCAGTTACCCGACTAGACGGACGAATTAGTTAGGTTGAAGTAGGACCAAGAGCACATCTCATTCCGAATTCTCGCAAAAAGAAACTGCGTCTCGGTCTAGCTTTCAGCTGTTGGGTTTCATTTCATTCCGAATACGGAATTTCAGGAAAGAGAGAGAGAGAGATGGAAAGGAAAGGGCCCCGAGGGATTGTCTTAATGTGACAGATTTCCCAAGGTGGG
The DNA here is from genome assembly GCA_023053555.1 of Branchinecta lindahli. Taxonomy (NCBI): domain Eukaryota; kingdom Metazoa; phylum Arthropoda; class Branchiopoda; order Anostraca; family Branchinectidae; genus Branchinecta; species Branchinecta lindahli. The sequence goes on from JAKZAO010000003.1 coordinate 14,401,906, forward strand.
TTCCCCTGAAAGGGCAGCTTGTTCGGGACAGTTCTCCCAGGCAAAAAAAGGAAGTAGATCAAAAGGGATGCGAAAGTTGGTCCCCCGTCAACCCTGATTCAATCCCAAAAGGATCCCTAGCAACGTAATGGATTTCTTAGCAACATATGTTCTACATGGGTGAAGAAAGACACGGTTTTCCTGAGAAAAATATGTCAAAAGTCGTAGTGAGCGAAAGAGTTTCCTGGGCAAGACTATGCTCTGGAAAACTCGGTCACTCATCTAAGGCCAAATGAAGGACCCGTAGGGAAAATGTAACGATATCGAAAGGGACGCAAAGTTGGTCCCTAGCTTATCGTGACCTGGTCTCGAAAGGATCCCTGATGATGTATTAATTGCGTTTTTTGCGGATACTATGGTATCTGATACCACCGTAACTGGATCTGCATTTTGTAGTTTTGCAGTTACCATGGTATCTGATAGTACGGATGCTTTGCAACAACAACAACTGTCCCCCAAAAAGAAATACATCCACTCACATCACAAGTGCCAAACTTCTTCCCACCAATTTCACAACAAGAGCTACGAGCTCATATGGCACTTGTTACGAGTGTACGAGAAAGTAGAAGAAAACTTCAAAATAAACACCCCGCCGTTAAAAAATGCGGTTCGGACCTACAATTAGGACATCTAGGTTCATTCAGTCTGAAAGCTCTAGATGACGTACTTAGAACCTATGCTTGTTCTTCCCACCAAGTTTCATCCCGATCCCTCCACTCTAAGCGATTTCAAAGATTTTCGGTTCGCCCCTCCAACTCCTCCCAATGTCACTGGATCTGGTCCGAATTTAAAATGGGACGTCTGGGGCACGAGACCTTTCTAAATATCAAGTTTCGGTTAAATCCGATAACCCGTTCAATAGCTGAGGTTGCCACTGGATTCCGTATTTCCCTTTCGTACACTCCCCATCGACGGTCGGATCGGGGAAACGACATTCTCAAGTCAATAGTTCGGGTACCTGACAAGCCTGCCAAGTCCATTGTCCTTGCACATCAGGAAGTACCGAACTCGTGGTATTACTACGAACTCGGATCCCCTCCAACTCCCCCACAGTGACCGGAGCCATTCCGGTTATGCTATTCACTCGTTCTTCACATCAACTTTCATCCCGAACCCTCCACTCTAAGCGTTTCCCAAGATTTCCGGTTCCCCCGTCTTCTCCCCCCAATATCACCGGATCCGGTTCGGATTTAAAATGGGGCGTCTGAGACACGAGATCTTTCTATATATCAAGTTTCATCAAGATCCGATCACCCGTTCGCAAGTTAAAATACTTTTCGGATTCCCTCTCTCTCCACCCAACCCCCAGATGGTCGGATCCGGGAAACGACTATTCTCAAGTCAACCTGTTCGGGTCCCATACACGCCTGCCAAGTGTCATCGTCTTAGCGCATCAGGAAGTACCGAACTCGCGGGATCACTAGAAATTCGGACCCCCCCCCCCCTACTGTGAACGGATCCGGTCCGGTTATGTCAATCACGTATCTAGGGTCTGTGCTTGTTTTTTCCACCAACTTTCCTCCCCATCTCTCTACTCAAAGCGTTTCCCAAGATTTCCGGTTCCCCCCTCCAGTTCTCCCAATGTCACCGGATCCGGTCCGGATTTAAACTGGGATGTCTGAGACACAAGTTCCTTCTATATATCAAGTTTCATTAAGATCCGATCACCCGTTCGTAAGTTAAAAATACTCATTTTTCCGGATTCCCCTCCCTCCAGTCCAGCCCCCCCGCCGGATGGTCGGATCGGGGAAACGACTATTATCAAGTCAATATGTTCGGGTCCCTGACATGCCTGCCAATTTTCATCGTCCTAGCACATCAGGAAGCACCGAACGCGCGGGATCGCTAGAAATCCGAATCCCCCCCCCAACTCCCCCAAAGTGAGCGGATCCGGTCCGGTTATGTCAATCCCGTATCTAGGACTTGTGCTTGTTCTTTCCACCAACTTTCATCCAGATCTCTCCACTCGAAGCGATTTTCAAGATTTCCGGTCCCCCCCCAACTACCCCCCATGTCACCGGATCCGGTCTGGATTTAAAATGGGAGGTCTGAGACACAAGGTACTTCTATATATCAAGTTTCATTAAGATCCGATCACCCGTTCGTAAGTTAAAAATACCTTATTTTTCCGGATTCCCCTCCCTCCAGCCCCCCCCCCGGATGGTCGGATCGGGGAAACGACTATTATCAAGTCAATCTGTTCGGGTCCCTGACATGCCTGCCAATTTTCATCGTCCTAGCACATCAGGAAGCACCGAACTCGCGGGATCACTAGAAATCCGGACCCCCCCCCCAACTCCCAGATAGTGACCGGATCCGGTCCGGCTATGTCAATGACTAATCTAGGACCCATGCTCATTCTTCCCACCAAGTTTCATCCCAATCCCTCCACTCCAGGCGTTTCCCAAGATTTCTGCCCCCCCCCTCCAGCTCCCCCCAGAGTCACCGGATCCGGTTCAGATTTTAATCGGACCGTCTGGGGCACGAGCTCTTTCCAAATATCAAGTTTCATTAAGATCCGATCACCCGTTCGGAAGTTATAAATTCCAAAATATTCCGGATTCCCCCTCACTGCACTCCCCCCCTGATGTTCGGATCGGGAAAGTGACTATTTCCAACTTAATCATTTGGGGTCCCTGATATGCCTGCCAAGTTTCATCGTCCTAGCTTATGTGGAAGTACCCAAACTAGCAAAACCCGGACCGACAGACCGACAGACAGACCGACGGACGGACAGAAATTGCGACCGCTATATGGCACTTGGCCGAAGGGCAAGTGCCATAAAAAGCTAGGCTCTTGTGTTGGTGATGATGGAAGTGAGATGACTTTTTCAGATACCACGGTAACTGGCCATACTCATTAACTGCTAAACTTTTGACCGTGATAGCAAATACCACGGTAACTGAAACAAGAGCTGCAAGCTCATATGGCACTTAGCTTGTATTCAAGTTATCGCAGTAGGATGTGAATGGATAGTAGCTTTGTCAGTGTGATGGGTTGTTTGGTACTACAGTTACGTGCAAAAGAAATGGTCACTTAGTTATATTTGCTGTTGTATAGCATATTTGAACAATTTGTTTTAAATATTTTGACATCTTTTGGAAAAATCAGCGAAATTTTCAAGCACTTCCTTTTCGACGGTGACGCTCGGGAGGTTTCGATCGCTCCATTCTAACCGTGTCACGTGATTTTCGGTTCCTCCCTCCGACCCCTCCCCCCACATTCATCGGATCCGGTCTCGACTCGAAATGGTACATCTGAGACATGAGGTCTTTCCAAATACCAAGTTTTATAAAGATTCAATCACCCGTTCGAAAATTATGAATGTCAATAAAATTCTGGATCCCGGCTCCCCTCCCTCCCCCACTATGGTCGGATCGGGCAAGTGACTATTTCCATATTAATTTGGCCGAGTTAATTATACACCTGCCAAGTTTCATCGTCCTAGAACATCTGGAAGTAACTTAACTCCGTAACACCGGAATTCCGGAACCCCACTCCAACTCCCCCCGTAGTGCAAGAATCCGGTCCGGTTCTGGCAATGATGAACCTAAGGATTGTTTTTGGTCCTCCCGACAAGTTTCATCCCGATCGCTCCACTGTAAGCGTGTCACATGATTTCCAGTTCCCCCCTCCGACCCCCCCCCCCCCCCCCCCACATTCATCGGATTCGGTCTGGACTCGAAAAGAACATCTGAGACATGAGGTCTTTCCAAATATCAAGTTTCATTAAGATCCGATCACCCGTTCGAAAATTATGCATGTCACTAAATTCCGGATTCCGGCTCCCCTCCCTACCCCCACGATGGTCGGATCGGGCAACTGACTGTTTCCAAGTTATAGAAAATCATCTGTAATCAAAACTCTTGAAGCAAAAAAGATGATCATCAGGAGCACGAAAATGTATATTTTGCTCAAAAGTATTGTTTGTACTTTAAGGAATTTTATTGTAAACAAAACCCTTGAGGCAAAAGTGATCATGGGCTCATAGGGATCACGAACATGTATATTTTGCTTAAAAGTATTTTTTTGCACTTTGCGGTTAGCATTAGTACTTTAAGGGATGGTCGGATCGGGGAACTAACTATTTATAAGCCAATCATGCCAAGTCTTTAATTTTCAAGCCAAGTTTCATCGTCCTGGCATGTCTAGAAGTACCTTAACTTGCGATCGCCGGAATTCCGGACCCCCCCCCTTCCTCTAACTCCCCCACAATGCCCGAATCCGGTCCGGTTCTGTCACTGATATACATAGGGCTTGTGCTTGTTCTTCCCACCAAGTTTCATTCCGATCGCTCCACTCCAAGCTTGTCACAAGGTTTCCGGGCCCCCCTCCGACCCCCCCCCAGCTTCATCGGATAGGGTCCGGACTTGAAATGGGACATCCGAGACATGTTGTCTTTCTACATATCAAGTTTCATTATGATCCGATCACCCGTTAGGAAGTTGTACATGCCTCAAGATTCCGGATTCCCCCTCCCTCCACTCCCCCCACGATGGTCGGATCGGGAAGCTGACTATTTCTAGGTTAATCTGGTCGCGTCCCTGATTTACCTGCCGAGTTTCATTGTCCTAGCCCACCTGGAAGTAACTTAACTCCGTATCACCGGAATTCCGGAACCCCACTCCAACTCCCCCCACAGTGGACGAATCCGGTCCGGTTCTGTCAATGATGTACCTAAGGGTTGTGCTTGTTCCTCCCACCAAGTTTCATCCCGATCCCTCCACTCCAAGCGTTTCCCAAGATTTCCCCCCCCCCCTCCAGCTCTCCCCAGAGTCACCGGATCCGGTTCAGATTTTAATCGGACCATCTGGGGCACGAGCTCTTTCCAAATATCAAGTTTCATTAAGATCCGATCACCCGTTCGAAAGTTATAAATTCCAAAATATTCCGGATTCCCCCTCACTCCACTCCCCCCCACGATGGTCGGATCGGGAAAGTGACTATTTCTAACTTAATCATTTGGGGTCCCTGATATGCCTGCCAAGTTTCATCGTCCTAGCTTATGTGGAAGTACCCGAACTAGCAAAACCCGGACCGACAGACCGACGGACGGACAGAAATTGCGATCGCTATATGGCACTTGGCCGAAGGGCAAGTGCCATAAAAACGACTTTCGACCATGGTACCAGATACCATGGTATCTGCAAAAACGGAACTAATGGAATTCTGAGGAAAATTATACTCTATGAGGTTTGATACAGCCATTCTCAGGGCCGAGTGAAAGGATTAGGGAGCGACAGAGTCTTAACCGAGGAAAGTGTATTTCGGGACGCTAACATCATTTTCCTCGCCGAACATTATTAATCCTGAAATATCCCTCATAACGTTGTGGTAATCCGGATCAACTACACTGTTCCACCTGTTACAAGTGGGTAAAAGGCGTTCAGGACAATTTTCCCTACGAAGAACGTCTTTGGCCAAGAAAGGATTGGCCCCAAGTCACTCTTGATTTGATTCCGAAAAGATGCCTAATGATTTCTGAGCAACAATAGTGTCTAGAAAAAATAGCACTTCTTGGGAAAGAATGGAGAATCCATACAGAACGAGTTTCAAAGAGACGCAAAGTTATTTCCGGTTGACACTGATTCTGCCCCGAAAGAATTCCTTTTGATGGCAAAGGATTTCTGAGCAAAACTACTGCCTAGAAAAATACCCCCCCCCCCCCCTCGGGTACAAAAAGGAAAAATCTGAAGAATATATGAGTCTCACTAAAAAAATGTCCTTGTACCAAAAGAGAAGCAAAAGTTAGTCCCCGTCATCCTTGCGCGACCCCCCGCCCAAACTCCTCCCACAGTCACCGGACACGGTTCATACCTATACAACAAACAGTAAGGTAACGTAAGGTAACGGTACAATTTTAGTGACAAATATAAAGGAACCTCATGTTGCTTAAAAACGAAAAAGCCAGTTGCACAAGAAAACGACGCTTCACTAATTCTGATTTGTTTGTAAAAAATATTAATAAAATCCTAGCCTAAGGCGTTATAAAGAAAAACAAGAGCTGTAAGCTCATATGGCACTTGCATGTGTTGAGATGTTTTGTTTGATCAAAAGCATTTTTCGACTTTGTGGTTAAAATGCGCACTTAAGGGAGCTAGATAAAAATTATTTTATTTTTGAACTTGGGTGTAATGATGCGCACTTTAAAGGCGCTAGAAATGCATCTGTATGCAAACCCTTGAGGCAAAACGATCACAGGCCCTTAGGGATCCTTGATGTATACCGTTTCGTCAAAAGTTTTTTTTCGCTTTTCATTTCAAATGCGCACTTTATGGGTGACAGAAGTAAATTTTTAAGCAAAACCCTTGTGGCACAAATGATCATGGGATTGAGATGTATTGTTTGAAATAAAGTACTTTTCGACCTGGCCGTTCAGATTCACACTTTAAGGGAGCTAGAACGTCATTTGTAAACAAAACCCTTGAGGCAAAAATGATAATGGGCTCATGGGGATGATGAAAATATGAATTTGGTTTAAAAGTATTTTTCTAAATTTGCTGTCAAGATTAGTACTTTAACGAATAGTCGGGTTTGGAAAGTGGCCATTTTTGAGTCAATCTTGTCAAATCTCTAATATTACAGCCATGTTCCATCGTCCTAGATTATCTGGAAGTACCTTAAATCGCGATCACCGGAATCCCGGACCTCCCCCCCAACAAACTTCCCCACAGTCGCCGGAGCCAATCTAGTTCCTTAAGTGTTTATCCAGAGCATCTGTTTGTTATTCCCACAAAGTTCCATCCCGATCTCACCAGTCTACGTCGGTCACGTATTTTCGGCCCCCCCCCCCCAATTGCTGTCGGATCTGTCCGGACATGAAAAAGATCAACCGAAACATGTCCTCACTTCAATTACCAAATTTCACTCAAATCCGATCAGCCGATTCAAAGTTACGCATGACTCAATATTCCGGATTCCCCCTCCAGTTACTCCCCCCACGGCTATCAGATCATGTAAATTTTTCTTTATAAGTCAGTTTGATCGGGTCCCTGATTCGCCTCCCAAGATTCGTCGTGAAAATCCCCAAAACCGCCATAACCGGAATTCCGGGAAACTCCCCTCCACCCCCCCCCCCCTAATGTCATGATCCATCCCAAATGTATAAACGATTTATCTGGAGCAGATGCTTGCTCTTCCCAGCAAGTTTCACTCCGATCCCTCCATTCTAACCGTTTCCCGATATTTCCGGTCTCCCCCCCCCCAAACTCCCCCATAGCTGTTGAATCCGGTCCGGACTTCAAATGGGACATCAGAGGTATGTCATTTATTCAGTTATTAAGTTTCATTCCAATCCGACCACCCGCTCGAAAGTTACACAGTACTCCAATTATCCGGATTCCCCAGCCCTCCACCCCTCTAGTGTCCGGATCCAGTCCAAATGTAGAAACGATTTATCTGGAGCAGATGCTTGTTCCTCCCAGCAAGTTTCACTCCGATCCCTCTATTCTAACCGTTCTCGAAATTTCCGGTCTCCCCCCCCCCAAACTCCCCCAGAGCATTCGAATCCGGTCCGGACTTCAAACGGGACATCAGTAGTGTGCCATTTATTCAGTTATTAAGTTTCATTCCAATCCGACCACCCGTTCGAAAGTTACACACTACTCCAATCTCCCCAGCCCTCCACCCCCCCCCCCCCCCCCGGGTGGTCGGATCCAGTCCAAATGTATAAACAATTTATCTGGAGCAGATGCTTGTTCTTCCTAGCAAGTTTCACTCCGATCCCTCTATTCTAACCGTTTCTCGAAATTTCCGGTCTCCCCCCCCAACTCCCCCATAGCTGTCGCATCCGGTCCGGACTTCAGATGGGACATCAGAAGTATGTCATTTATTCAGTTATTAAGTTTCATTCCAATCCGATCACCCGTTCGAAAGTTACACACTACTCCAATTTTCCGGATTCCCCAGCCCTCCACCCCCCCCGGGTGGTCGGATCCAGTCCAAATGTATAAACAATTTATCTGGAGCAGATGCTTGTTCTTCCTAGCAAGTTTCACTCCGATCCCTCTATTCTAACCGTTTCTCGAAATTTCCGGTCTCCCCCCCCCCCAACTGCCCCATAGCTGTCGCATCCGGTCCGGACTTCAAATGGGACATCAGAAGTATGTCATTTATTCAGTTATTAAGTTTCATTCCAATCCGATCACCCGTTCTAAAGTTACACACTACTCCAATTTTCCGGATTCCCCAGCCCTCCACTCCCCCCCGGAAGGTCGGATTGGGAAACTGAATGTTTCCAAGTTAGTCCGATCGGGTCCCTGATGCTCCTGCCAAGTTTCATCGTCCTAGCACATCTGGAAGTACTCCAACTCGAAAAAGTGTGACAAAACTCCTTAATTTTCAGAATTTCCCCGGTCCACCACTCCCCCCCAGATGGTCGGATCGGGAAACTGATTACTTCTAGGTTAGTTTGGTCGGGTCCCTGATTTTCCTGCCAAGTTTCATCGTCCTAGCACATCTGGAAGTACCCTAACTCGAACATGTGGGACAAAAAAATTCGGACAGACAGACCGACAGACCGACAGACCGACCGACAGACGGAATTGCGATCGGTATATGGCACTTGAGCCAGAGGCTGCAAGTGCCATAAAAAACTAACTCGCTTCAACACCAGAATTTTTTGACAAGATAATTAATAACCATCATTAAGTTTCCCTTGAGTCGGATGTCGCCCATTCGTGTTGATGATTGTATTTCCCGAAAATTTCCGGTACGCCCTCCATCCCCCACACCTACATCGGATCTGATCCGGCACCAAAACTGACGCATGTGTATAATCTTTACACCGCCCAAGTTTCACCCCAATCACTCAACCAGTTTGGTTACTAGGCATGAAACAAAATCCCCCTCCCCTCCAACTCCTCACAGTGGCCGGTGCGGTTCAGATTCACGAATTGAATATCTAGGGTATTTGTTATCATCGCCCATCAAGGTTCACTCAAATCGGATCATCCGTTCGCAACTAAGGCACGCTACAAGGTCTCGGATTCTCCCTCCCTCCACTTCCCCTTGAATGATCGGTTCCATCTATTGAAATAATGGCTACAAATGAATATTCAGCTACGATGCTTTGGCAGCGACATTTCGGCTCTTCTTGGCAAGGGTCCTCGTCAGGCTGTCAAGGACCCTTGCCAAGAAGGGACCAAATATCGCTCTCAAAGAACCGTAGCTGACTCTCCGCTTTTAGCCATTGTTTCAATAGTTGCGTTTTTGCAGATGCCATGGTATCTGTTACCACGGTAACTGGATCTGCAATTAATCGTTTTTGCAGTTATCTGATATACGGTCCACTGCAAAAACGACTATTGCCGAAATTGCACTTTTCTAAGTCATCCCAAAAGAAAAACTGATATCCAGTTGTGCTGAACTTCTTTCTCACCAACTTGACAAAAATTTGATAAAAGTGAGATGATTTTTCAGATACCAAGACCTGATACCACGGTCGGACCGTATATCTGAATATCAGTTACCACGGTAACTGGCCAGATACCACGACAACTGCAAAAACGCCTTTTGACCGTGGTATCAGATACCACGATAACTGCGAAAACGACTTTAGACCGTATATCAGATACCATGGTATCTGCAAAAACGCAACTAATATACGATTCCCAGTCAGCATCGGCTCAAGGAGTATTTATGATCATTTCCGGTAAAGGAAGGTTTCCATGAGCACTGGGTCGGATCCTTCATATAGCCGAACGCTTTAAGTGCCATACTTGTCTCACAAGGCCATACTCAGTCCTCCCGATCGAGCCAGCTTGGCCCCGAAAGGATACCTAACGACCTAAAGGATTCCTGAAGAGCCTTCTGCTCTAAGAAACTCGATATGGAGGAGGCTGCTGGACATGAATTTAGATGAGAAAACTTGTATTAGACGGGACGCTCAAGTGGTCCCCACCGAGCATGATTTCGTCATGAGAGGATATCTAATGACAGAGAATTGAACAACGATATGCTGTCGAAAATCAATACACTACTCTTAGAGCCCAGCTCACTTCCTGGCTTTTTGGGTTGCGAAAGTACAAAAAAGAAAAGGAACAAGATACAACTAATTCTGAATGTTGTCGTTTTAAATTCAGGAGATCAAATAGATCGAAAGAGCGTGTATAATTATGTTACAGGAACCCTAATTGACCCCTAACTGCAGTCTGCTCATTATCCCCAAGCTGCCACAAAGCCCATCAAATCTCACGTCTCCTAGGGATTTCAAGTTGTTTGTCGAATAGGCTGGTTTTTGAGCCCAGTGTGACCCAGCCCAGTAGAAGAGAGGATCGCAGGTTCTATTACCGAGAAAAGCAGTGATTGGCGATTTTGATTCGTACCCTAACTTGGGTCTTGGACTAGCTGGTACCCGAAACAGACGTCAGTCTCCGCTGCGAACGGCAGATATTCAGCATAGCCTAGACGTCGGAACAATTTTCAGTTTTCTCTCCGACTGAAGCCAAGTTGTAAAACTGAATGGTTCCGATTTTTATCATCATTATTACATTAATTGCGAAAAAAGGCACAAGCCTCTACAAAACTCTACGAAATCAACACAATATGTTCCAACTTCTTCATCAAGCGCATTCCTGTTCACATTCTCATCAAGTGCGTTTCCCTGGTCGAAACAACAACTTCTGGTAACCGCCAAGGAACCATGGTCTCTCTTTCTTTGTTGCTAACATTTTTTTTCTTCACAGGCATACATTTGCAATACATTGCATTATTTCTAAACTATCTTCCAAATAATCGGACAGTTCAAATCCGAGACAAGGCTCCATCTCCCCCTCAAAACTGAACTGTCAAGCATGAAAATGCAAATTAATCATTGTCTTCAGTTATAAGTTTATCAGACAGATAAGAGAGACTCCCAAATATCCGAGCTGTGTAAATTCCAGAGGAGTTTTTTGGCTAAAGATAATTTATTATGCCACTGGCATGTTTGATGCTTTTACGAAACATGAGATTTCTTTATGTTTTTCAATAAATTTGTACCTTACCTTACCTGAAAGACATTCTTCACCGAACTGACATTTTTCTGTTTCTGCAGAGCTCTCTGATCGGCTCGAAAACAGTTAGATGAAAGCAGCGCGGATTACCCTTAGAAAGTAGCCTATGACATTCTATAATGAAGAGGCCATCAATTAAGGATTATAGTTGATTCAGGAATGGTTTTGCTTTATAATTTATATAGTGTACTGTTCAGTTTTGAGGGAAATAAATGGATAAGCAAATAAATAAACTTGAAATCTCTAAATAAAAAATTAAAAAACGACGAAACACAATTTCAAAAATGTTGGGACAAAGACGGTGTATTATCCAAGGCATTGTCCCCAGATGAGCCGTTTGTTCCCTCTTTCCCTTTTAGAGGGAGCACCGGGGGTCCGTTTTTGCCTTATCCTGTAAATTCATCTCGTCAATTTTTTTACAGTTTTTAAACGTCTTTTTTAGGACGATTCTCGTACAGCTTATTAGTTTTTTTGTCACTCGCTAATTTACTCATCTGTCTTCGAATGCTTTTCCTAACTGATCTCGACGACCTCTTCTAGCTTTAAGCCATTTGGTTCTAATGAATATGATTAATTTCAATTTGGTTGATTTCAGAACTGGCTGGGACCGAATCTTAGCTAAAACTCCTTCTGATTGGCCTTAGACATTCAGTTGAGAAATAAGGAGTTAACTCACCTGTAGACAGTCATCGTGACGGTATTGGTGTCATACAAGACGACTTCAGGGTCCTTCTTTTCTGGCTTGAACTTGAAGACTTTGACATCATCAACAGACCTATAATAAATACATATTAGCAAGAATTAAGGACTGAACGGGAAACTCCGGGAAACGTTGGATGTCTTGTAGCTCGTTCTCACACTTCGCAGAAGGGAAAAGGAAGATCCATCCCTCGCCGTTAAGAAACAGTCGGGAAATAAAATTTCTCTGAGAAATAAAAGTTGGAAGGCATCCGTCAATGGCCAAATTCCCGAGCATCATTTATCCATCTGCAAAAAACTGCAATACAAAACTTCAAAGCAAAAATAACAATACTTGGCTCTTTACTTTTTTTATATTCGTTTATCAACAATGTTTACTTATTAACTAAAAACAAACACATACCGTAAAATGCCCATTCTAGGGACAGTTTTTCATGTTTTTTTCGAATAACTTCAGCTCTGAAAGTCGCAGAAACTTCAAATTTGGCTCAAACGTGGGTCTTAGCTAGTTGAATAAGTTCGCCAAGTTTCAGATTTTTCCTGTAGTCAGTTTTTTTTATATTTTTTTTTTAGAGGGTGTCCCTTGTTTGGCAGCGGGTTCCTATCTAGGGACGGTGACCTTTAATGCACTTTTGAACCATGTTCGGAAGCCTAAATTGATCGAGGGACAGTACCAATGTTTTAAAAAATGCTTTATTCAGCTATTGGTAAAGAAAGTTTTGAAAAAAGTGTAAAAATGGCTCAGATATCACTACTTTACTACTTTGAGAGGTAAAAAATAACTTAAAACGTAAAATAAAAGGCACCTGCACACAATGGACTTTAGATAAATTACTGGATCTTAAGACCTGACTAATAGACTATAATAATATGCTATTCTAACAGAAAGCTCATGTTTATGATGTTTTAAGAATTTTTGCCAACTCTGATCTAGGGATATTTGTCTTTAAATCTGTGCGAAGGATGGCCTATCGTGTCTAGAGGATATTTAATGAAATACTGCAGGTCAAATGATGTCGTGGGATAGGCCCACGCACCACACAGTATGATCCTTTAAGGTCAAGTTCATCTATTTCATCAGTGACTGGGTGCCATCCCATTTTTCTAGCCTCGTAGTTTTGTTCTTGGCCTTTTCTACGTCAAAATATTACAGTTTTTGGAATTCCAAACTGTCTCATGGTATAAAATATCATCATTCTCAGCTTTAAGAGCAATAGCCAGCTTTCTTTTGTCAACTTATTTCCATTTTTGTACATATTTTTCACTGTTCCTAGTTAGGGCACTCCAACACGTGAAAAGATCAAAAATTAGAAAAAAAATCGTAATAAATAAAATAATGAAGATAATGAGCTGAAAATTGGTGTCGACACTGACAAAGAACAGGCCTTCAAACTAACATACTGTTCTTGCTTGTGGGAGCCGTAGGTTCCTGAGGCCAGATCAAGATTTTTGTCTGTGAAAAAAAACTGTTTTTCAGCACTTGAGCAAAAAAAAATCCTGAAGGAAAGGTATGAGAGTTATCAAAAAGGTGATTACACCTTTGGATTCAGCTTTTTCTCAGCTATCAAAAACTGTAATGAATATAGAATTAAGTGGTCTACTTAAATTTATACAGAATTTTTTTAAACTTTTCCAGGTTTTTTGTCCCTTGTTTGGCAGTGTTCCTTGTTAGGGCATTTTACGGTACTTAAGATATCAGAGGGGACCGAAGAAAACACAAACGAGAAATGAGACTTAGGACTTATTAATCCGTGATGTGGCAATAACTAAAACAGCGATGTATTAAAGGTTAACTGAAAAGGGCTGAGATTGGACAATCTAGTTACCCATCAATTATTCAGTTTCGTTGCTCCGCTATTCACGGATAATCGATTTTCATATAGTGGAATTTCCGTGTGATTTGTGGTATCTCTGTGCGCTTGTATCTGTGTTGCATGCTTGACGAAAACGATTTACGAAAAATAAGTGTTCACGCAGTGAGTCACATCCCGCGACCTATTGAGATTCAAATTTCCGCGTCATAGTAGAATTTTGCGTAGATATTCTGAACGTCATACTACAACAAACAGTGAAAATATAAAAAAAATGCCTTATCACAATCCAAATAATGCAGCGTATTCCGTTAAATCATACTAAACTTTGCCAGTCGTGGAGCCCGTCTTGTCAGGAGGCCGTCCATTTGATCAGCGAAGAGGCCAGACAAATCACGTTTTTTCTCCTGTTCAAATTTAGTGGTCCAGTTGTGGAGCCGGTCTTGTCGAAAGACCGTCCATAATCTTATCGCCCCCACTAGAGCATATTGTGGAACTATCTCAACAGAGTAAAAACATTCAGCGTATTGAAAAAGAATATACAAAAATAAGCTGGCCTTTCAGTTCAACTTCAAAGTTGCCACATAGCGTCGGGGGCAGAATTATTTAGTACCCTCCTACCCCCCATAAACACATTTTTGCACAAGCGGTATGGTCTGTTAACCAGCTTGTTATGGCCCATTTCGAACGTCAAGCTCCAGCCCCCTCTCCACCCCCTCACGAAGTTAGACAAGCTCAGTGACAAAGGACCTAAAACCAATTTCATCCGTCGCTTTGCTTTATTTCCGCCCATTGCCCTGGACATTTCCCGGCAGAAACTCAATTTCTTCCAAAGAAAGATTTTAATTATTAACTGGGGGGCACGCCGAATTAAACTGATCCAAACGGATCGACATAAAATCACAGAAAGGAATGAACTGAGGAGTGATTGGCCGTTTCTGTCAAAGTGTTTCCGGTCGGAAAACAGAATCTCGGATTGGTGAGTGCTAGAAAGGAAATGCAGCGCCAATATTTTTTTTTATCGAACCGATTGGGCATCAAAGGGAAAGTAACGACACTGAAGGTGTTTCCTTTCAAGTAATTTTATGACGAAGTCTAATGGGGTCGCTGATCACGCGGTGACCACTGTATGAAAATGAAACTGGACAAGGGTCGCAGATCATGCAGCGGCCGATGCATGAAAAAGGGGTCGTAGATCACGCAGCGACCTCTCCTTGTTAGCAGAGTTTTTATCAGGTTTCGGTTTTCGCCGTTTTTAACAGATTTCGTAACTCGTGAACTATGCCAGGTAACAAGTTGAAAGTTAATACGCGTGTTGTCAATGGGGCCTGGGTATTCTTTTCAAGAGCCCCCCCCCCCCCCCCCGCCCATCCGGATCAGGAGCGATTGCTGGGCTCATATCGGCCAGTAATTTGACAACGGTTCTAGTTAGCCAAAGAAAATGTGTACATAGGGATTTAACTTGGTCACGGATCGACAGGGTCTCAAATCCCCCCTCCCCCTCCCCCCCCACTTGGTTCATGGGAAACTGGGCCCAAGTTCTCTAAAACCAGTGCGAAAAAAATTTGGAAATTGAGGATTGAGGCCATAATATTAAGTACGTGTCCTATGCCTACACCCCCCCCCCCCCCGCACCACCACCACCGCAACGTTAAATAGGAGTGCGTAGAGTTTAAAGGCCGCTGGAGAGAGGTTTTCAGGGTCGTCCTAATTAGCCTGACACGTGTGTGTAGGAACCCCAAACCCATTGACATTTGCATGTCTTTACTCAGGCTGTTGATGTTTTGGAAATAAAGAGGATAAGCAAATGAAGTGACAGTTAGGTTATTGGGGATTTAGTTTATATGGTTATCGACAAGTTCGATTGTCTATACGACTATCCATTGTGCAGCCTGAGGACACCACTGAACATGACGTAGATGTGTCATGTGTAACGATCCCAGAAATCCTTGTCGGCGTTCGTCTCAGGGGACACGGCCGAAAGCAAATAACTGCGGGCTGTGGTGTAGCTCACAGGCGAAAAAAAAACTGTGTTTTGTTCAGGGTTTCGGAGACTACATAAGCAATCAAATCCGCGTGTTCTCAAAACAGGCTTGAGCTTCGTGTGACCTCTACGCACCAGGGAAGCATCAAACTACCACTTTCCTTGCACTGAGGTGTCTAGATAGTAAAAACATTCTCAAGTTTCGAAAACCAATGAAATTCATGTCTTATTTTCCGAGAGGTTGCCACTATCGATTTTCGTGAACAGCAAGTGTCCGGTGCCAGGCCGGTGCCGGCAAAGGATGATAGCATCTGGCACTGGTTCCCACGAGTTAAAACATTAAAATTAACATGTCTACCGGGAATCGCCTAATTTACGGCGGGCACCGGTGCCGAGCGGTGCCGGGAAACGGTGTACAGCCGGTGCAGGGAGTGGGCGACCCCTCACTATTTTCTTGTAGAGAAACCAACTTCTTGGTGAAAAACCAAAATGACACAAAGTTTGTGCTGGTGCAGGACCAATCATCGAAACGCCTTGAAAAATCACGGAGGGAAAGTAAGACGTGTGTAACAGGAAACTTTTTTTTTCTCCGGTAAGGATGCGCAGTAATCTTTCTCACTGCGCCCCGGAATACGGAAGAAACCTAGCAAAAGCACAGAAAATGACGAGGAAAGCATTTTAGGGTCGGGGTGTTTGACCATAAAACTGCACTAACCTCTTCCGCGGGACCGGTACTGATACTGATATTCACGACCATCGACCGGCCACGCCCTCAAAACCGGTCCACAAGCAAACAGACCCTGCAGAATGTGATATGAACATGAAATAACGAACTTTAGTATCCTACTCTTCTTCTTTGTTGGGGTGTAACTTTATGCTTAACAGCAGGGACCCATAAATTTCCTTACAGGGGGCCTGTCATTTCCTATGCTTCTATACTGATATGATGACCGAACCAATCCATCTTCCAAAAATCCCCGCTTGAATCGATCGGCATTCTGGTTTGCCTCATTCTACGTGCGCGCCAAAGAGACTCCTCCCTCAAGGCGCCAGCAGCCAATCCCAAATTTTGTCTATCTGGATATTCGCGTATTCTATCCCCGTGGGTGTTTCTCGAACTCTCAGACGTTCGGTCAGGAGCGCATCAGAAATCTCTTATTGACAGGCCCCTTGAACGGCGAGTCATTACAGGAAATATATGGGTCCCTGTTAACAGTAATTAGCGCATCTACCACTTACGCTGTGATTTCTCACTAAGCGACGATTTTAGCCTTAATGGAAGGAAAGAATGGAAGCCACTACTGGAAGAAATATAATAAAGAATGCATTCCCGGACAGTTCTCTGAATAATTTTCCCCAGACGGCTATTTGTGGGTCCAGTCCGACGCATAACTGTTGTACCACGGAACATTGTCCCACCGGCAAAAAGGACAAATAAGCCAACAGAACCTCCGTATTTGGTCTCATGCACCGGCTATGGAATATAACTGTTGTACTTCACGGAACATAGTCCCACCGGCAAAAAGGACAAATAAGCCAATAGAACCCTCCTTATTTGGTCCCATGCACCGACTATAGATGCCCCGACAAAACTGAGCAGAGCTTGAGGTACTTGCTGAGCTCTGAGTTGATGCCAGTCAACTTCCCTTTTCGCCGCTGCACATATCAGAGGAAAAGACTGTAGCAGGCGTGCATAACCCGCTCTGCAGCGCGAAGTCGCAATGGTATACTTTTTTCTTTATTTTTGTCTAAGTCTTTTTTGTTGTTGATGGGTTTTTTTTAGGGTAATTAGTCCCTTACAGGTTTGCCTCTGGGAATTGAAGATTCTATTTTTTTTTAATAAACCCTTTATTATCTAAACAAGCGATTGTTATTCTCGATATTTCTTCTCCGGGGCTCTACTGCGATATGGTCATTTGTAGAGGTAACGAATTGCGACGTTCGCCGTAGCTCTTACCCTCCGCTCGTTTGCATCGGGCAGGGTATCGGGAATCTGTTCGACTCCGCATGGTCGTACTACAGAGTTAGGGTGCTTATTTGTTCTTGATAGCAACACCACGAGTGCGGGAATTGAAATGAGCATTAATGGTCCCTCCCAACACCGCTTTTTGTCCATACCTTTTCTTGAGAAGCTCCTCAAACGTCGAAACAAGAGGCACTTTGTTTCCAATCAGGTACTCATTACTTCGAGGGGATGCGGTGATTGCGGACATTAGCTTTCGGAGAGAAGGCTCAGATACATCCTGCAAAAAAGATGTCTTTGTTGAGGGAACATCTCCGTGTTTTACGACTGTCGAACGAAAGGAAGACAGAGCGGATGCCTGGTCCAAGTCCCTGGGGTTTTGTCTACAGCTAGGACAGACTTGGCAGAGACGTGTCGCAATTGAAGTAACAAATCGATTCATAAGGGTCAAACATGGGCATGCCTTCGGACTGAGGTCTAGGATAATTTATGCTCTTTTGGTCGGATCAGGATTAAAATGAGGATTTTCTACATTGTCGCAGAACTTATAACAGAATTTGTGAAATCCGATTCGCAACCGGAATCGTATTTCCAAGGAAGCGTCGGACTAATTCGAAACCTTTAGGATATGATTCTCCTGTCTTATATCTGAGCTTAATCCGGACAGATTCAGAAGCCAAAGGTTGTCTTCCCGACACTGCATACCCTGAGTGTTTCTTCTAGCCTTCTAGGTAGCTTGCGACGTTCTGCTAACAGTATGCTGTGTACTACCGATTAGAAATCCCAAGCTTTAAGCTACCTTGACAAGGCAGGCTCGGAACGATTTGGCGACTGTTGGGGCAGCCTCTGCCTTGCGCTCTTCAAACCACGGGAACGTACTGATCTGTGATGATTCTTTCATTCAATATTCCTGTTCTTCGGGGAATGAGCAGGCTTGGGTGGCAAGATTATAAGTGTTCATGTGTAGGGGCATCAGCAAAGGAAGCAGCTCTTCCCCAATTGCTACGTGGGGCTGTTTCCAGCGAGTGTCAACAAATTCAACGGTGTACAACAAAGCTCTTGTTGAAGTTAGGGATTTCTTTTATCTCTTCATTTCTAGTCGATGCTGTCGCTGCTTCGCTAGACATTGTTCTCATCTCTTTATATTTATCCTAACTTTCGTCTTCTTGCGCATACTCCCAACAAATTCAAATATACGCAAGAAACCTAAATTTCATATCTGAGCTTCCCAAATTCATAGATAAAGAAGAGGACTGGACAGCATCCATATTTCTTTTTATGGAGTTGGGGCGGCTCCCTGTAATAACTTCCATTTTGCGAACAAGGAAAGTCGGCACCGTCACAGACTAACAGCGCCAAGGTAACGGAATCCCAACTAATGGACGAAAATGAATCCACAGTTGACCTTAGCTAGAGTAGATTTTGGTCAATTGGCTGTTATTTTGGTTCGAAATCTCTTCTAGTAGGCAGGCCTTAATCTATGGATGCGGTTGTCACTGCTAGAAAATGTCCAAAAGAGAGCAGCGAAAATCGTTATGGGAGATCCAGGGTTGGTCACCAAGAACCAGGGTGTACGAGTTACTTACTTACTTCAGGATACTTTGGGTTACATTGGGTTACTTTGGGTTACTTTGTGTTACATCGGGTTACATTGGGTTACTTTGGGTTACATTGGGTTACATTGGGTTACATTGGGTTACATTGGGTTACTTTGGGTACATTGGGCTACACTG
The DNA here is from genome assembly GCA_023053555.1 of Branchinecta lindahli. NCBI lineage: Eukaryota > Metazoa > Arthropoda > Branchiopoda > Anostraca > Branchinectidae > Branchinecta > Branchinecta lindahli. The sequence continues at coordinate 14,421,129 of JAKZAO010000003.1, forward strand.
GGTTACTTTGGATTACATTGGGTTACTTTGGGATACTTGGGTTACTTTGGGATATATTTGAGATACTTTGGGTTACTTTAGGATACTTGGGTTACTTCGGGATACTTGGAGACACTTGCCTAATACTCAAAAGGATATTTCAGGATACCTGAGAATCTGTAGGGACACCCGAGAACATTAACTATATTCGCTGACTGCGAGAAATATAGCAGCTCTGGACACGAAAGGTCCGGTAAACTCAAGCCAGTAGACAAAATACCAAGGTATGGCAAGGAAACCTTGTCTCCTTGAAAACCTTGTCTCCTTGAAAACCTTGTCGAGGTCTGAACAATTGCAAACGTCATGTACGCCATTTCAGGGTCATCGACGAGAAGCAGCGGAATTACAACAGCATATCCCGCTTTTATGGAACGTATTCAAAGAATAACTTCTGCAATCTGTGTCGCGATCGCAAACTGCCGTTATTGCAATCTGGATCTTCGGGGTTTTACCAATGATTAAAACTCTACAGCGTCATTCGACCACTGGACTATTGTTTCAATCAAAATATTTGTATTCTATCTCGGCCTCCAATCGTATCTGATTCTTAAAAACTAAAAACTTTAAAACTTAAAAACTCTTAAAAACTACAGGCTAGGAACACATATCCTAACTGTAGTCATTACTGAACAAGACCAAAGGTTTCGATGGGATTCCAAAAATCTAACATTTGATTCAAAACAATTGGGTCATGTCTTCGTCATTCAGTCTTCGTCAGATTCCTTGAAGATTTTTACTGTTAAAATAAAGTTCAAAAATGGATTCAGAATGTCTCCTTACCCCGATACCGAATCTCTAATTGATTTCAGAAACAACTTTGAGCTTAAACCAAATTTCCAGTTTCGACCGAATTCATGATAAACCATTTGTCCAGCAAGAAAACTAAGTTCAGATATGGATTTAGCGGACCTCCTTGCCCCCTCACTGAATATCTTATTAGCTTATAAAACATACATGTTTTTACCGTAAATTCGAAACCCCTCCTCTGCCTCTAAAGATAGGACTAAAGGACCCATCTACGAATTTGACCTGTACTTTACCAGTGAATCCTCATTGAACAACATCCCCGCTTGAACAACATATTTCCTCGTTTGAACTTATATACCAACCCCTTCGACCTTCGATTACAGTAGCCTAGATCTCTCGACTCCGACGTCACGTCCATAGAATCAACAAAGCATTACATCATCCACGCGCAGAGATATACTGGTTTGAGAATAAAGGGGTAGGGACCGAGGTAGGGACTGTTAAGCCGAAAATTGGTCGACAAATTTTGTGTCCGGATTTCACTGGATTCCGGGTGAACTACTTGTCTGGCGAGAAAATAACTTCCATATTCGGATTCAGCATGTCTCCTTAGTCCTTACCTCTAAATCAACTATTCCAACATCTAATCAACTTCAAATAAAAATTTTACTTAGGCTATAACAAATTTTCCGGTTTCAGCCGGATTCTGGACGAACTATATGTCCGGCTAAAAAATGATTGTCATATACAGATTCAGCATCTGTTCTTGCCCCTAAATCAGACATCTAATCAACTACAAATACAACTTTTGCTTTTAACAAATTTTCCGGTTTTGGCCGGATTCCGGGCGAACAAGTTGTATGGTTAGAAAATGCTTTTCACATAAGGCGTATTCTCGCCGTTCCCCAAGGACTCATCAGGGAATCGAAGGGAACGGCGAGAATAGAGGGAGTACGGAAAAGAACTCCGCGTACGGAAAACAGCGAGAACAACGGGAATGCTTCTAAAATGAATTTTGTTCGAAAAAAATATACAGTTGACGAAATTTATTTGGATCCACTTTATTTTTGGTTTTGCTTGTCCTGATTGTTTTTAATAAATTTTACATTGCACCAACACCAGTAAAAATTGATTCCCCTCCGAATCTGAAAGGGAGTCCTTTTTGATGATGGTGACGATAATCGGAGCATTCCCCGTCCGTGGGGACTCGCGAGAATACGGGAGTGATCCCCGGGACAAACAAAAACGCGGGGACTCCTCAACTGGAGTCCTCGGGGAACGGCGAGAATACGCCTATAAGTGTTCAGCATGTTTTCTTACCCCTAAACCGAAAATTTTCACTTTTAACAAACTTTCCGGTTTTTGCCAGATTCCGGTCGAAGTACTCGTCCGGCGAGAAAATGATTCTCACCATCGTGTTCAGAATGTTTTCTTACCCCATAATCGACTATCATATTAGCTGTTTCAAAATATTTTGCTTGCCCCTTATCTGAACCCCCTCCCCTACCCCTAAGTGTAGGGCTACAGGGCCCATCTACGAACTCGACCTTACTCTTGACCCAAAGAATCCTCACACCAAGTTTCATCAAAATATCTCATTGCCTTCGAGAGTTATCGTGCTCAAAGACAGACGGACGGACGGGCAGACGGACAACTTTTTTTTTTTTTTTTTTTTACGTTTATTTCCTGAATAGCTCATATAATTACTCGCTAGCATCGGATCGTCACACAATTATTAACACGGCTAAAACTTAATAATCACTTCTCAATAATTGCCTTAAAATATTTATATGTATGTACAATTAATAACGAATATATCACAGTTCAGAGTTGAAGTACTTTACGAAATATGGTACAAATGACGAAAGATACCGGTCAGTAGAGTGGATATCGGGGCGAACAAGTCTGGTACAATTACGGGTTGCAGCGCGAAGCCTTGTTTCAGGTCGAGTCGGGTTTGGGGCTTCGTAATCCGGTAGGAGATATCTATGAAGATCAGAGGACAAGCATTTACGTCCAAAATCCATTGTCAACTTGTGTCGTCTTTCAGACAGAGTGGAGAGACCAAGCCTATCTAAACCCGCTTCATACGACGTGTAGGCCGGGCCAAGCATGATCTTCACCGCTCTCTTCTGAATCCCTTCAAGTCTGTCCCTCTGACCATCATTAAGTCCCGGATGCCACACTGCACAAGAATATTCTACACACGGACGGATGTACGTACAATACAATGACCGCATAACTCTTGGCGAAAGACCAAACCTACGAAGGATAGAATACGACTTGAGGAGTGGAGCTGCCTTCTGGAGTATCATGTCAACGTGGGAATTCCACTTCAGATCATTATCTAAAATAACGCCAAGAAGTTTTAAGCTATCTCGACATTCCAGACCAATGTTCTCCATAACTGGGAGATCTCTCTTAAGGAAGGAAACTCTTAATACAAAACTCTTAGTAAAACTGACTGACAATTTAACATCAGCCAGGTCCTTCTTCATTATATCAAATATAGTTGAAAGTGTTTGCTCGTTCTGGATTGGAGGGATAGTTCGAAGTGACAAAGACGACAGATCGTCAGCGAATTTGAAACGGTTAGAAACAGCTAGCAAAACTTTGTTAAAAACAATTAAAAATGTTAAAGGTCCAAGCTTTGTCCCCTGGGGACTACCACAGAAAATGTCTAGAAAATCTGAAATATCACTTTGACTTAGCATTACACACTGTTTACGTCCTGTTAAAAAACTAGCTAGCAATCGGACCAAAAATTGACGGGCTCCCATTTCTTTAGCTTCATTAATTGCCACCTGGTGATCTAGACTATCAAAAGCTTTCACAATGTCGCTCAACAATGTCATAGGTATCCCCCACTTGTCATAGGTATCCCCCACTTACGTTTTGGGATCCCAAAAACTGTGTTAAAAATGGAGGAAATCTCAAAATCAGGGGGGGGGGCAAATGCACTCCTGTACTAGACTGAACTCGATTAACTGGGCAACACTTAGACAAAACTAATGATAAAATTACAGTAACACTGGTCGCTTTAGCATAACCTTGGGGATAACTTAGGGTTATTCCTCGTGCGCAAGACTTGCGTGGTGACTAGTGTTGGGCGACATTCGATACGATAATCAAAATATCGATAATATTGTAAAATAATTTTTCTCGAACATGCATATCTTCCTATGTTCCACAGGAAGTTATAATATGACAATTATTTTTGCAAACTCGTAACATCATCCAGAGAGGATGATACGAAGCTCGTACCAGCCTCCAAGAAGTTCATCGAGCATTTTCCCTCAACTACTGAAAAATAGAGCCTGATCTTCAAAAAATAAATAAAAGACATCACTTTCAGAAAGAAAAACAAAAATCGCTATAAAATAATACAGTAAAAAAAATATTGGAAAACATTGTAGAAAAAGGTCTTAAACAAGAGCTGTAAGCTCATATGGCACTTGCAAGGGTTGAGATGTATTATTTGATCAAAAGTAATTTTCGACTGTGCGGTTCAGATGCACACTTTAAGGGAGCTAGAGAAAAAGTATTTTATCCTTGAACTTGGCTGTAATGATGCGCACTTTAAAGGCACTAGAGATTCATCTGTAAGGAAGACCCTTGAGGCAAAAACGATAGCAGGCTCTTAGGGATCATTGATATATACGTATGATCAAAAGTATTTTTTTTTTTCACTAATGCGGGTAAAATGCGCACTTTAAGGGTGCAAGAAATTTTTTTTTTTTGCAAAACCCTTGTGGGACAACTGATCATGGGTTGAGATGTATCGTTTGATAAAAAGTACTTTTCGACCTTGCGGTTAAGATGCACACTTTAAGGGAGCTAGAACTTCATTTGTAAGCAAAACCCTTGAGGCAAAAATGATCATGAGCTCATGGGGATCATGGAAATGCATATTTTGCTTAAAAGTATTTTTCTTAATTTGCGGTCATGATTGGTACTTTAAGGAATGGTCGGATTTGAAAAGTGGCGATTTCTAAGCCAATCTTGTCGAATTTCTAATATTCCAGCCAAATTTCATCGTCCTAGCACATCTGGAAGTACCTTAACTCGCGATCACCGGAATTCCGGACCCGCCCCTCAAACTCCCCCTACAGTCGCCGGAGCCAATCCGGTTCGGTTTTGGACTTGTTTGTTATTCCCACAAAGTTCCATCCCGATCTCTCCAGTCCAATCCGGTCACGTATTCCCCCCCCCCCAATTGTTGTCGGATCCGGTCCGGACATGAAAAAGATCACCACAGGCACGCCCTCTGTTCAGTTATTAAATTTCACTCGAATCCGATCACCCGTTCTAAAGTTACGCATGGCTAAATATTCCGGATTCCCCCTCCCTCCGATCCCCCCACGACTATCGGATCGTGTGAAATTTTATTTACAAGTCAGTTTGATCGGGTCCCTGATACGCCTCCCAAGTTTCGTCGTGAAAATCCCAAAAACCGTCATCACCAGAATTCCGGGAAACTCCCCTCCACCCCCCCCCCCCCAAGTGTCCGGGTCCAGTCTAAACGTGTAAACGATTTATCTGGAGCAGATTCTTGTTCTTCCCAGCAAGTTTTACTCCGATCCCTCCATTATAACCGTTTCTCGAGATTTCCGGTCTTCCCCCACCCGAACTCCCCCATAGCTGTCGAATCCGGTTCGGACTTCAAATGGAACATCAGAGATATGTCATTCATTCAGGTATTAAGTTTCGTCCCGATCCGATCACCCGTTCGAAAGTTACACAACACTCAATTTTCCATATTCCCCCGCACTGCACCACATATTCAAACCCCTTTGACCCTCGAATGCACTAGCTCTTTCCGATGTTAACATAGTGATCCGATGCAAAGAGTGACGTCACGCCGCGCGCAGACCTACTAGTGTGAAGAAAGGGGTAGGGGTTTTACAAAAACTACTAAATTCTCAGGATTCCCCCGCCCTCTACTCCCTCCACGGTGGTCGGATCGGAGAAGTGACTATTTGCAAGTTAGTTTGGTCGGGTCCCTGATATGCCTGCCAAGTTTCATCGTCCTAGCACATCTGCAAGTACCCTAACTCGCGATCACCGGACCGACCGACCGACCGACCGACCGACAGACCGACCGACGGAAAAGTGATCGGTATATGGCACTTGAGCGAAGCTGCAAGTGCCATAAAAACTGAAAAAAAAATGTTGCTTTCCTAGCCAAGCAACCTGGGTCATACCTTGTTACAGTCACATTCCCATTGGAAATGCAACTTGTCAACTGAAACAACATTACTTCCAACTTACTCCAACTTGTTTTCCTCTACTCTCCAAAAGGCAGTTATTGAGCAATTACAACAGTCTTCTTTCTTAATTTTGTTCTGACACACAGTCCATCAATAAAAACTCCAGTATTGCTACTTTTTCTGATGGAACCTGTGACTATTGGCCGGAAAAAACAATGACATTTGGGCACCTACGAAACTAGGTCTTTTTCACAAACTATTAACAAGAAATCTCGCTTTATCAGCTTCACAGTTATACGCCTCAGCTTTTACACTTCATTTTTGTATTTACTGGTAAGGAACCCGGTCGCAGAGTTCTTGCTCGCTTTGTCGAAGAAACGAAAATGTATGAAAAATCTCAGAATTCTGTAACCAGTGGCAACACCGATTCTAGGTTGATTAATTCTATCTATCAAAAAATGAAAAAGATGGTGTTGAATAAGGATTGTGCAGTTATATGCCCGGGTCACAACAGTAGTCATTTTCACATTTCTGGAGTAGGCTCGGGTTGCCATTTCACTAAACAAAAATTCCCTAGACAAGTGGCAATTAAAGTACTACCAAAGAAGACAAAAATTAGGTTCGAATATCAATTCCAAATAACCTTGTTATTTTTCGATATCAACCTCGATGTCTGAAGTTAACCTTTAATATCGATATTTCGATATTGACTTTTCAAATATCGATATCTCGATATTTGCATTATGATGTGTAACAGTTCTGTTATTCGGGATTTTCAGAATAAAAGAACGAATAGTGATTTCAAATTTGATTTCAATTAGGGAGGAGAAACAAACTGGAAAGGATAAGCCTGTAAATGCTACTCTTTCGTAATGGCAATGTTTGATTTTGTTTTTTTAGTTCATTTTTTTCTTGTTAAGTTTTTTTGCCCATGAAAAATGTAGCAGTATAAACAGTTCCAATATCGGTTTACGATAATCGAAATATCGATAATCGAATTTGAAAATATCGAAATATCGATAGTTCGATAATCCTCAATATCGCCCAGCCCTAGTGGTGACGTTTCAAACTTTTCGCCAGACGAGACGGGGCGCCGATTGCAATATCTTGAAACTGATGCGAAATTCCTTCATGAAACAATTGAAATTCACGGAAACTTAGAGATACTTTGGGATACTGTGGGTTACTTTGGGATACTTTGGGTTACATTGGGTTACTTTGGGTTACATTGGGTTACATTGGGTTACTTTGGGTTACATTAGGTTACACTGGGTTACTTGGGTTACTTTGGGTTACATTGGGTTACTTTGGGTTACATTAGGTTACTTTGGGTTACTTTGAGATACTTTTGGGTTAATTTCCAGGGTGTACGAAGTTACTTTGGTGACCAACCCTGGTGGGAGATTACAACAATTCATATGAAGAGGCTCTCATTAAGCAAGGCCTTCCTAAATTCACTGACGCAGAACTACCCTTTAAAAAAATGTTGGAGCAAAGATGGAGTGCTGTCCCCAGATGAGCCGTCTATTCCCTCCTCCCCTTCCGTTGTCCGTGCGTCGGTCCGAGAGGAAAACTGGTAACTGTTTTTTGCCATATCCTGCCGATTTGTCTGCCCAGTTTTTAGACAGTTTTGTTCCAACATATTTCTGGTCACTTCTCGTAAAGTGTATTAGCTAATCTGTTGTCGTTTTAATATATGATGCAAATATTTCGCATGTTTACCTCCCCTAGTTAATAGCTATTTGGTACTAAAGTCGTTGATTGATTGATTGCTTAGTTCGGCTTTGTTTCCATCATTTATTTTTCCTTCATTGTTGTGGCAGTAGTGAATACTTATAATACCAGCAAACTTCCAGATAAACGAAAGTATAACAACACACAGAAAACAACAACAACAAAATGGGAACAAACGACTATTCTTGCTGCACGGTTGCAGCCAGAGGACACACAGGCAAGCAATGGAAAATTGGCTTAGTAGCAAATTTCACAAGCTCCAACTCCGAAGCAGATAGACGACTTAGCCTTACGGCGAACTGATTTAAATGTGCATCATCTCATCGAGACAAGCTCAAAAGACATATGTTGCAAATTTGGGCAATTGAAGAAAGGCATGGCTACATTATTAACTTAATTTAGCGTTGCTCATACATTTGGTGGTATAGTTAGTGCTTCTTATGCATATTAGCAAGAACACATAATCTGACAGAACCTCCATCTCCCTATCTCTGTAATATGACTACGCGGAGTCGAATATTTCCCCATACCCTGTCCGCTACGAACGAGCGGAGGTTAGTCGCTTCGCGCCACATCACGTTTCTTTACCTCTACAAATAGCTAAATCGCTGTGAACCGCCGTTGAGGAAATGGAGAAGTCAAAGCTGATTGGTACGATGGACGTGCTCCAGGCGGGTCAGCGCGCGGAGTATGCCTCCTGTCAGCCTCTTGCAACATTATTTCTGCGATAGGTTCAGGTTCTTTAACTTGAAAAATATTTCTTAACAAAAAATATCGATCAACAGGGGCCGGCAGGAATACGAGCTCGTTAGCTGGGCCCCGTGCGATAAGCAACGGCGAAGACGGAAGATCAGTATCAACATCAGCTCAAAGCTAGAGTAAATACCTCTACGTCGGCTCAGTTTTGTTGGGGTAATTATAGTCGCTGCATGGGACTAAAGACAGAACTTCTATCAGATTATTTGTTCTTGATATTACTATGAAGTTCAAATAAACGCAGCAAATTAAGGACAAGGCTGCCTTCATAGAAGGTGTTTTTACAAGGGGGTTTCCCGGATACTCCCAAGCCAATCTCATTAGGAAAATGGGGCAAGTCGGCACCGTCGCGGATTAACCACGCCGAGGCAACCGACTTAATCCCAGCTCCCGACTGACGGAAGAAAAACCACTTCACAGTTGACCTTTGATAAAGCAGCTTTCGGCAATTCCCAAAGAAAGTTGATTTGGCAAGCACAACTTTCGTCTTTGTGAAGAACATAGGCGTGAGCATGTTTCTTAGAAGCTCCTTGCAAAGCTTCACAATGCTGAGGCATTGCGACACTTACTGTCTGTAGCTCAGTTTTGGGGTCTTCTGGCCGCTACGGATAAGAAAGAGTTGAGAAAGTTGTTTTTGAGATTAGCTAAGTTTCTTCTTCGAGTGCATAGTTGGTCTCAAAACCGGTAGCCTACTTGATTCAGAAGTACTCTATAGCAGACCCTATTCTAAGTTTTGATGATCTAGTAGCGAGCCTCACTAATAAGGATATTACTCACACATGGATAGGTTATTCGTTTTAGACGAGATTCGTATGATTTTGTATCAAGGCTAATGTTGTCTTGCTTTTCGTTGTTGTTGTTCTTTTTCTTGCTTTTCCATAATTCCATATTATTTTCCTTTGTGTTGCTGATGTGCAATAATATTTCATTCATTATTTTAAAGTAGGGATGGGTAAAGAAGAATCCATACTTGAGTTGACGGGCCGATATTTTACCATTGGAGAATCGGAGGCATATTTGTGTATGGAGACATGGCTAAAGATGTGGTCCATCTGATGTGTACAAGTACTGAGTTGGATGAGTTAAGGCATGACACTTTTGGAGAGAGGGTGTAACCTATGATGAGGAATGGATGATGAGAGAAATAAGGAGTGAAAGTTTTGCGGCTATTAAAAGTCTGGGAAGATTCCTCAAGCCATGGCAATGAGGTATCAACAAACTTTTCCGTAAGATGTCCATCGCTGTTTAACGCATTGTAGTTTTACCGTTTGGTTTGTTTTTTGTTGTTTATTTTGTGTTACCATGGCCCTCGGGCTGCTGTAGCAATACCTTAATTACCTTAATTCGCACTTTGGAGCGAATAAGGTCCATGATGGATCTGTTTTGCTCCGCTTCTTGTTCCTTTCCTGGTTGGATAGTCTCAACAGGACTTATGGTCCATTGGTATTTGTATGGTTGTTTCTCCCACTCCTTGTCCAGACGAGCCTTGAACGTCACCAAGGACTCGGAAGTGGCCCTTTCGTCCGTTAACGAGTTCCAGTCATTCACCACCCTTGACGAGATGAAATTTCGTCGCACACGTGTGAGGGCAGGTGGTTTCTTCAGCTTCCTCGAGTGTCCTCTTGTGTTGTGCTGGTGGGATGACATACAGAAGAGCTTAGAAGCATGGGGCCCATTCATGCATCTCCACGTCATCATCATATCGTTCCGTATCGAATCATATTCTTCCTGTCCTCAATAGCAACAAATTAAATAATTGTGCCCATATTGACTGGGAAACATATGTTCAAACAATGCATAAACGGATACGTCAGCTACGATGGTTTGGCAGCGAAATATCCATATTTGCAGGTTCGTTCCTTCTCCAACGTTGTCCCTGAAGTTCGACAGCCTGACAAGGAGATTCCGCATAATATTTTTCTATATTTCGAATATCATATTCTATATTTTCCACTGTCAAATATGATTCGCAGTCAGCTTGGGCTGAAGGAACATAAACCCTCTATAGCAACTAATCTTGAGCAAGAAAAGAAAAATATCAAAATTCTTGTGAGGATCTTTATCTAAACAGTCTCGCCACCGGTAATCATTTTTATCATTTTTTAGCCGGACGAACTATACGTCCGGCTAAAAAATGATTGTCATATACGGATTCAGCATCTCTTCTTACCCTTAAATCTATCATCTAATTAACTTCAAATAAAACTTTCACTTTAACAAATTTTCCGGTTTTGGCCGGATTCCGAGCGAACACTTGTCCGGCGAGAAAATGGTTTTCGTATTTTTGTCCAGCACGCCTTCTTACCTCTACATCGAACATCTAATCAACTTCAGATAAAACTTTTACTTTTAACAAACTTTACGGTTTTGGCCGGATTCCGGGCGAACTACTTGTCCGGCGAGAAAATGGTTTTCATATTCGTGTTCAGCATGCCTTCTTACCCCTCGATCAAACATCTAATCAACTTCAAATAAAACTTTTACTTCTAACAAACTTTCCGGTTTTGGCCGGATTCCGGACGAACTACCTGTCCGGCGAGAAAATGGTTTTCATATTCGTGTTCAGCGTGTCTTCTTACCCCATAATCGACTATCACATTAGCTGTTTAAAAATATTTTGCTTATCCCTTAATTTGAACCCCCTCCCCCACCCCTAAATATAGGGCTACAGAGCCCATCTACGAACTCGACCTTACTCTTGACCCAAAGAATGTTCACACCAAGTTTCATCAAAATATCTCATTCCCTTAGAGAGTTATCGTGCTTACAGACGGACGGACGGACAACTTTTGCGATGTCATAGGTATCCCTCCACTTACGTTTTGGGATCCCAAAAAGTGACAGGCGATGAGTCATGAGGTTAGAAACTCTGCAATTAACAACCTGAAAGAAGTGAATGTTTGAGTATTTTTGTCAATGTTTGACACTTCGGTGAGAGGAAAAGCTTCCTAACGCATCACAAGACAGAGAGCTAATGGAAAACTGAAGGATCAAGCAGAATTTTAGGTTGCGCCTGTAGGTTCGCTCCAACACAAACAAAGCTGTATTTTCCAAATTTTCTGGACAATCAACCAAACTAGTTCCCAGGGCCTATCAGAATCCAATGTTCAACTTCCTTTATTTTCCGGTCCTTGACTCCATCTGGCTTCCCAAATGAACACGGCTCCGACAGACCAATCTCGAAACTTGATACATGCCGACATGTTCGGAGTATTTCCTAAATCCCAGATCTTTTTCTGACAATTTCGGGAGCTCCGGAATATCCCAGAAAATCCTTCAGAAATAAAAAATATGTTGCTTGCCCAAGGCTCTTTCATTACCTTCTGCCTCGAATTGACGGATTAAGCAAAAACGGTGCCCGAATCAAAGGGGAGAGGACTATCCGCTTGCCCAAGGACAGAATAACGGCAAAGATGCAGAGTTGTGCAACACTGCCGGGAACTGGCAAGTCGACAAAGGGTGTGCCTTTCAGTTTTAAACCAGGTTTAAAGCAGGTAAAAGAGGTTGTGGAAAGAGACTGGTGTATAGCCTACGCTATCATAAGTTTCATAACAGATAGCACTAGGATTTTAGCTGTAATGTTTTTCAAACGTAACGCATTATAACGTTTTGCATACAAAAAGAGCAGAAACCGCTGAAAAAAAATCTGCTGACTTTTTTGTCATTTTGATATCGGAAAAGTCAGCAGATGTTTTTCGGCTCTTCCTGCACTGTTAGAAGTTTGGTTACACACAACACAAGGATGCGCGGTTTCAACAGACAACACACAAAAGACAACATTTGGAATTCTATCTGTTGTCGCGGCAAACGCCGAAAAACCGCCAAAATTCCAGTGACGAATCGGAAATTATTACAGACATTCCATTCCATGAAAAGTTCGTATAGTCAGAATATGATCGAATTTTATCAGTAACTTCCAAGGGCAATGGGAACCGATCGCTTTTGCGTCAGTCGGTCGCTCTGGTGATCGCGAGTTAGGGTACTTCCAGATGTGGTAGGAGGATGAGGCATACAGAACTACCATGGGGTCGTGAAAAAAGTGTTTCCTCGGTCGTTTGTTTGGCTCACAAATCAGTTTCCGTGACCAACAAGGTGGCTCAAATTTTACAAATAACTCTCCAGGTGATTTTCGATTTCGTGGCTCGGATTTGGGGGGAAATTCTAATTTAGCGGCAAAATCAAGTCCCAGTGATAAAATTAGCTATTTGGTCAACTAGATAGATACACAACTGACTCTTTCAAGCACATAATGGTAAAGGCGTAAGCCTGGTGTTCTATTTAGTGAGGTTTTATCAGAAATTTATTTTTATTTTCAGGTAGGCCTATTTGGAAATACCGCTGGTCGCGAAAACAGACTTATGGGCCAAACAAACGATCGAGGAAACACTTTTTACAAACTACAGGCTCTTTGTGGGATCGCGGAAAAGCGCCTATTTAACCGAATATGTCTGAAGATACAACACTCTAGTCAGGGGCGTCGCAAGGGGGGGGTGCTAGGGGTGCAGCACCCTCCCACCTTTTTGAGATTCGGTAAAATTTTGGGCCTGAGGCCCAAAATTTTACTAAAATTGTTCGGTATTTTTTCGATAGCGGAACTATTCGGTATATTTACGGAGATTCGGTAGTTATACGGAATCCCAAATAGGCTATCGGTACAAATCTATTTGGTATAATCATCGGGATTCGGTATAATTCCCATTATTCGGTAGTTATCCCGAATTCGGGGAGAGAATTTACTGAAATTATTTGGTAATTGTTCGATGCCAGAACTATTCGGTATATTTATGGAGATTCGGTAGTTACGCAGAATCCCGAATAAGGTATCGGTCCAGAATAATTTGGTATCATAATTGGGATTCGGTAATTTATTCGGTATGATTTTCAGGATCCGGTAGTTACCACGAATCCCTGCTTTTGTTCCGGTTTCGACGAAATCATACCGAATACGAAAATTATTCGGTACTGTTTCGATATCAAAACATTCGGTGTAATAACCGAGATACGGTAGTTATACAGAATCTCGAACATGCTATCGGTCTAAACTTATTTGGTATAATAACTGGGATTCGGTATAATTGCCATTCGGGAGTTACCACGAACCTCGAAAGAGGTCGAGTGAAGCACTGCTTGCAGACAAAAGGCAGATTTATGATCTCATCGATAGTCCTTACTTTTATTTTGGATCCCAAAAAGAAGATTTAATCATGAATGTTTCGAAAATTCCGCCTGCGGCGCTTTTCGTAATATTCTCTATTTTGAGGAAGGGCGCGTCATTTGATTGGGGTTTTAAGACAGTTTTAGGACTGGGATTTCGAAACATTAAAAGCTAAAATCTGGATGGAAATAGTTAAATTTGGCAGGAAAAAGGGTATTGGGTATTACTGACTAGGCTAGAGTAGCTGCTGCTGCAGGAACGTCGCTCCATCCGGTTTCTGGAACTTCTTAGAGCATCAGTATTTAATCCACGGTCAATGATAGAATTTGTAAGATAAGCAGTTAAATTTTAGCTTACAGGAAAAAAAATCTCGCCTGCGGCGCTCACTTTATGTGATCATGAGTAGTATTGACTATAATAAAGTAGCTGCTGCTGTCGGAACGTCGCTCCATTCGGTTTCTGGAACTTCTTAGAACATCGGTATTTAATCCACGGTAAATGATAGAATTTGTAATAAGCAGTTAAATTTTAGCCTGCAGGAAAAAAAAGATTTTGAAAATTCGCCTGTGGCGCTAGATTTATTTTTCTCTTGGGTATAATAGATGGAAGCTATTACTGCAATCGTGATCGGCAATATATTCGCCAAAACGCCGCTTAATTAAGTTGGCTTATCGTCTTTCATGCTGCCCTTTAATGTTACTTTTCCTGCGTAATCCTTTCTGTTCCATAATTTAAAGCTCGAATTTTCAGTTTATAGGATTCGGTAAAATTTTTGAGAGATTCGGTAAAATTTTGGCTCTGCACCCCCCCACCGAAAATGCACTTGCGACGCCCCTGACTCTAGTTACCCATCAGTTATTCCTTAAAGATGCTTGAAAACCAGATGAAAACGCGTTACTTAATTGCTCCGCTACTCATATATTCGATTTTTATCGAATGGACTTCTTCTGTCGGATTTGTGGCACTTCCATGTGCTTGTGCCTCTATGCTCCAAATATTTAGCACCGACAATTACGGTGAAAGATTTATCTTTACGGTGAAGATAAATAAATCTTTTTAGGGTCACATAGAATAGCAGGACGTCTTCACTACCCTTCAGAGGTGACTGTATAATCTGGAACTTAACATATCCTGAGCTTCACTTCATTAGTCACTGAAATGCATGCTTTTGTTGAAATTCAAATTCTCCGCCTGGGGAGGAACTTTGTCTTTTCGAGGCAGCAATGCATATTCCGAATGTCAGCCCTAGAGCACAAGATGAAAAACAAAAAAAAAATTCCGTGGCAGAGTCAAAATAACTCAGTGTATTCAAATCCAAGACGTGAAAAAAACTGACCTTTCAGTTAAACTTTAAGTACAAACCAAGTTATGGTTCTTTGGTTATAATGTTAGCTCACGGGCTATGTTCTTCAGCCTTTCTATTTGAGCTTTTTATTTTATTCATGCGTAGGCTCACGGTCTTTTTAATTAGTCGCAGATTAATTACACAGACACAGGAGACATAACTTTCCGACAAATATTTTTTTAGTGTGGGGCGTGCCAGACAATGACTAGGGCGAAAGGAAACCTTAAAAATTCCTACGTGGGCTACGTGTCCCTTGGTTGTCCCTAGGACCTGTCCGCCCACTTCCAGATATTCTCAGGGAAATCCATTTCCTCGTTTCGCAAGGCGCTCCTTCTAATTACTTTCTCTGAGACTGCACACGCTCGCTACTTAGAAGAAATGAAATGCTTGGGAATGAATGAATGACTGTTTCTTCGATTCATCTCATGCGAGAAGGAAAAATTATCTCATGGCACTTCCGCTGAGCACCCTAGTATTAACTCGGGATGGGTTTGTCTTCTCTGAGCTAATGTTCTATACAAATTGGAAATAGGCAACCAACAGCTCGCAGCCCAAACGAACAGAAAGGGGCTCAAACAAAGACTCGAATACTGAACGAACAGAGATGCGAGAATCCGAATTTGAGGAGATTCACACCCAGCATTCGAATTTTGGTAGTATCAAATTCGGGTATATAAGGTAGGTAGGTCGCACCTTAACGGCGGTTAAAGTTTAACTGAAAAGCCAATTCATTTGTGTGTCATTTAACTGGACACACTGAATTATTTGGGTTCTGCAAAGGGATTTTTTTATTTTCCACTATCTGCTCTACTTATGAGGCTCAGAATATCTCCGGCCGTCCCCACAGCGTAAATTTACTATGACGTGGGAAATTTTAATCTCAACACAAATGCGGCTTTTCAGTGGTCAGTGGTGAGATTGGTGAAGATTGCTTAGTGCCTGAACAAAAAAAAAAAATTATAAATCTTTCTCGTACAGCACACAGCAAAAATACAAGCGCATAGAGGCACCACAAATCACACGGAAATTCCACTATTTGAAAATCGATTATTCGTGAATTGCAGAACAACGAAGTAACTCATTTTCAGCGGGTCTTCAAGCCAATTTAAGTGAATAAGTGATGGGTAACTAGACTGTCCTATCCTAGCCCTTTTCGGTTAAACTTTAATGCTGAATGAATCATTAGTTTTTAACCGAAAAGGACTGGGATAAGACAATCTAGTTACCCATCACTTATTCACTTAAATTGGCTTGAAGACCCGCTGAAAATGCGTTACTTGGTTGTTCCGCTATTCAGGAATAATCGATTTTCAAATAGTGGAATTTCCGTGTGATTTGTGGTACCTCTAATTTGTTGTATGGCTTACAAGAAAGATTTATGACTTTTTTTTGTTCAGGCACTAAGCAATCTTCACCAATATCGCCACCGCCCACTGAAAAGCCTTGTTTGTGTTTAGATAAAAATTTCCCGCGTCATAGTAGAATTTTCGCTGTGGGGACGGCCGCAGATATTCCGAACGTCATAACTAGAGCAGATAGTGGAAAACAGAAAAATCCCTTTGCAGAATCCAAATAATTCAGTGTATCCAATTAAATGACACATAAATGAGTTGGCTTTTCAGTTATACTTTAATGACAGGCCATACTGGCTTTGCTGATCTCCGATTCTCTATACTCAACCAGGAAATGCAATGGGCGGCTCAGCGCAGGCCATGATGGTGCTTTCGCATTCAGGTTTACGAGTCCGAAACTGATTCTGATTTGCTACTGATTCCTTGTGGTTTGCTCTGCTTTGTCTTACTTTCTTTCGTTTTTTGCTTCTCCCGACTAATTTTTTCGTCTTTACTGTACAGTACTTTCGGAAAGCTGCGTAAGAATGATTCATTTGTTCAATCTCCTACTGGATTCCTTTTGTTTTTTTTGTCACTAAACGTGCCAAATGAGCTATTTACAATATGTACATATGTACGGTGTATTTTGAATAAAAGTTGGATCGGAAAAAAAAAATAATTAGCCTAAGATTGATTGCTTGATCGATTGAACTTTAGCGCCTGTAAAAGTCGGATACCGAGTACGGAGTAATACAAATAAAATAAAAGAAGAAACGCGAAATTACTAAATTATAAAAGCAACATTAACTATTAAAACATCATGACGGAAAAAAGGCCCCAGAGAGTCGTACGATGACGGAGGTGTTGTTGTATGGATATTCAGTGACGAAGTGATGAAGATGACGAAGTCAACCGTGCTCACGCAATTCCTGTTTGGTGGTACTAAAGTTTTTTGTTGTTGTTTTTTTATTCGGCAATTTTTCGACCCTTATTGGTCTATTGGAAGCATCAGTTGAAGCATCTTGCGAAACGGCTGGAAAACAATCCAAACCATGGAGGACATTTTCAAAAAAAACACATGCGAGATCTAAGTCCCTCTCCCGCTCCCTCCTGCAGCTCCCCGAAAGTGGGCAGATCCGATCTAAGGCCAGAAGAGAGCCCTCGTCAAGAGGGCCGAATAAAGTTCCAGCTGACTGATCCGTTTAGCACCCCATCGCAGTCATCTTGGACAGAAGGAATGCTCATGCAATCCCTCTACATTATCATCGTAACGTATGAGGTACAGCGTAAGCCTGGATTCACGTCCGAGCCCTTTCAGAATCAGGTTCACCCATCACTGGTTCAAGTAAGGTCGAGTAATTATTTCCACGCTAGTTTGGAGTCCCTCGCGTGCTCATTATGTTAGCTCACTATTTTTGACAGTACAGCCTACACAAATCACTCAACGCACACTCATAACAGTCTGGTGGATCAGTAAAGGCCATGATGACGGGATTAACATCGCGGGAAATGGCGGATATGGGAAGAGAAATTGGGAGCTAGGAAGTAGAAAGATGTCATTCTATACACAAAGGCCAAAGTAGTTGGTGAATATGGATGTGGGGGCTATGCAATTTTTTGTTGAGGCAACTTCAGCTACTGTAAGAGAGCTGTCCTAAGGATGGAAAGGCATCTAGAAACGTGCAGTGTGATACTAACAGTTTAACTGAAAAGCCAGCTTATTTTTGTATGTCAGATCTGAATCCAATGAATTATTTTGGCTCTGTAATATGATTTTTTTTTTTCACCTTGGGCTATTGTAGTGGCGTTCAGAGTATGCACTGCTCGCCCGACAAGACAAAGTTCATTCCTGAACGGAGCAATGGGTTTCAACAAAAGCAACAAAAACTGAAAAATGGCCCAATCTGGTCCACTTTCCCTTACTACCAAGATTGGAGTTTCTAGAAATTTTACATTATGGGTAGATGAATCAGATTTGCTCGTTCTCCTTCACCTGGATTGGAGGTTCTAGAAATTTTACATTATAGGTAGAGAAAACAGAATTATACTATTATTATTAATAACACCAGTACACTATGCAGTCCCATGATATCAGTCCTATCCTACCCAGTGCCAAAATTTTCTGGTATTGCCATGGTGTTAAAAGAAAAAATTTCCAGAGGGCGATACTGCGACAACTGTTACCACCCGCTGAAAACTGTTATCGCCCGCTGACAACTGTTATCGCCCGCTGACAACTGTTATCGCCCGCTGACAACTGTTATCGCCCGCTGACAACTGTTATCGCCCGCTGACAACTGTTATCGCCCGCTGACAACTGTTATCGCCCGCTGACAACTGTTATCGCTCGCTGACAACTGTTATCGCCCGCTGACAACTGTTATCGCCCTGTGATAACAGGGCCCCTGGTTTTGTAATCATTATCGCCCTTGCTTTTCTTCGGGCGATAGCGAAAAAATTTTCCGCTATCAATTTTCCGCTATCACCCTCAGCACGGCGTTAATATATATAAGCGTCGGTAGACTTTCCAAATTGCTGTCAAAGATTTACTCGTTCTCCTTCAAACATACCGTCATTGGAGAATCTATAAATTTCAAATGATAGGATTGACGCAGAGACGTTGAAGATTAGTCCCAATGGTTTATGATACGGTCGCTGTGTAAACTTATGACACTACGTAGTATGCATGAAAGAGTCCGTAGATTTGCTTATTTTTCGCTTCAGAATAGGATTTTGGAGTCCCAGAGCCCTCTGTTGGCTGTTCTCCCTGGGCCGCACATGCGGCTATCTCTTCCATTTGGCTGAAATGGGAGTTAGTGTATTGTGGGTTTAACGCAACTTAGTGCTCAAAGTGTAATTTTGTAAAGTGTTTATTTTGTTATGTAATGGCCCTAGTTGGCCGGTATTTGATTTAAATAAATAAAATAAATAAACAAAATAAAGAGAAGGTGACAGTGTAACTCAATGACCGCAAATCACCATAAAAACGTCAAATCCTGACTTACCAATTCACCCAAGGTCACTTCAGTCGAAAAAATCTGCTTCGCCACTGCGGCAGCAATCGTCTTCACGTTTTCCGCCAGAACTTCGTAGTTCACCGTCAAGTCTGAAACCGTCATCCGCTCAGGTGACTGATGGCTTTCGAGTCGCGAAAGGGTTAAGCCATTCAGACGGCGGATGTTGAAACGCTCATGTTCCCAAGCAAGGAAGTCTTCGCTGAGATTGATCTTCTTCGTTGTTAGGGTCACGTTTCGGGAGTTGGAGGAAGCGATGGCTTCCATGTTCTGCGAAAACAATCATCTTGAATTTCTTCAAATCTCACTTCGAGCGAGTAGAGTCTGTCGAGTCTCTCGCTGGTTTGTAGCTTGGTTGGTAGATGCTGTTGTTACGTCAGCTCACTGGCATCCCAGCGTAGCCGACAAAATCGTACTTTATCGAAGGAGTAAATTAACTTAAAAATGTTAACCAAGGGTCTATCGTAAGTTGTTCATAACGTTGTTCTTTAGAAGGTCCATCCGCAACCTATTTTTGGGATCCCAAAACGTTAGTGACGGATACCTATGACATCGCAAAATTGTCCGTCTGTCTGTCTGTCCGTCTGTTAGCACGATAACTCTCGAAGGGATTGAAATATTTTGATGAAACTTGGTGGGATCCTTCGGATCAAAGTACAAGTCAAGTTCGAAGATGGGCTCTGTAGCCCTATATTTGAGGTGGGGGAGGGGTTTCAAATTAAGGGGCAAAAAAAAAAATTTCGAAAGTTGTTTAGATAGTTGATTTAGGGGTAACGAGACACGCTGAATTCGAATATGAAAGTTTCTCGCTGGACAAGTAGTTCGCCCGAAATCCGACCAAAACCGGAAAGTTTGTTAAAAGTAAAAGTTTTATTTGAAGCTGATTAGATGTTTGATTTAGGGGTAAGAAGACGTGCTGAATACGATGGTGAAGACCATTTTCTTGCCTGACAAGTAGTTCGTCCGGAATCCGGCGCAAACCGGAAAATTTGATAAAAGCAAAATTTGTATTTGAAGTTGATTAGATGTTCGATTTAGGGGTAAGAAAACGTGCTGAACACGATGGTCAAAACCATTCTTGCCGGACAAAGAGTTCGTCCGAAATCCGGCCAAAACCGGAAAATTTGTTAAAAGCAAAATTTGTATTTGAACTAGATTAGATGATAGATTTAAGGGTAAGAGTACAGTAAAAATCTTCAGGAAGTCTAGCGGACACTGGATCTCGCGAAGACAAAACCTATTTGTTTGGATCAAATATTCAATTTTTGGGATCCCATCGAAACCTTTGGTCTTGTTTTCACAAGCAGGCTACATTATAAGTATACTGAACTGAATAAAAAATGCTCGTCGGGCGAGATTTGAGCCATCGAGGAGCTTGTGAACTTGGTTCGCAAACCACTACAATCGCCAGATAAAAGCGGGTTACAGGAACAGTGATCCCGCTCGATGCAAGTCCCTCTAAACAGTTTACTTTCCTATGTCACGGGATTGATAATTTTGAAAAAAATCAATTTCAATGCAAGGGACTTCGTGCCATGACAAACTAACCTGAAGTAATTTAGAATGGTTAGAACGTTGGCAATTAAGGCCGAAAGGTCGCGGGTTCCAATCCCGCCCGATGAGCATTTTTGTTTTTCAGTTCCCTTTATAATGTTTTCCTATCATGGGCACCTTCCTCATCGAATATAATATTAAATTTTCTCCAACAGCCTATACCATTAAGGCCCTAGCGTCTGCGAAGCTCCGACACGGGAGTCCTAGACCGGAATCCCGACACCTTCTGAATTCAATTAAAAAATACTTCACGTTTATCTGTCTCGGTTAGAGTCCCTTGTATTAATTACACCAGTATGTTATGACCCTTTTAGACGTCGAAACATAACACTCACAGAGTCATAACATAAATATTCACGCCATCCGTCATTACATTTAATACAAGGAAGCTCATTCACGTGTTCAACGTTATCTAACTTCTGACATGTAAAGCCCATGCGACTTGGAACAGATGCAAACAACAAATTATGGTCCCTTGCTGCCTCTACACTATTACCTCCTTCGCTGAACACCCGAAACGGCGGCGCACCCTACCCTTCAACAGAGTCACTCTTTTAACATTCCCGTCAGTTTTAGTAACCCAGAACCGGTAATTAAATTTAAAGTCAAGGATAAGACGACACCTCGGAAAAGCTTGGTTCGTTTTACGAAAATCGCGGTATTTTCTATTTCAAAATCTTTTATTTTCCTTCAAACAACAAGGATTTTATCTATTACTTTTTTTATTGTCTGGCAACATTTTTCCAATTGTTATGCCCCAAGTTAACTGATTGCGATGTATTTTTGTGTCACCTATTTTATTTACTACCATTTCACAATCCCATATCACCAGTTAGGCTACTTTCTCATTCTTCAAACAATAACGATTTTATCAAGTATTTTTGGGGTGGGGCTGCATACATTTTTCAAACTGTCATACTGCCAAGCAAGGCCGTATCCGGGGGGGGGTTAGGGGGTTCGATCCCCCCGAAACCCACAAATTTAATCGTTTTTTGTAGGCTTTAACATGTGATCTATGTCTTTTTTGTACTTTATGGTCCGAT
The DNA here is from genome assembly GCA_023053555.1 of Branchinecta lindahli. Taxonomy (NCBI): domain Eukaryota; kingdom Metazoa; phylum Arthropoda; class Branchiopoda; order Anostraca; family Branchinectidae; genus Branchinecta; species Branchinecta lindahli. The sequence goes on from JAKZAO010000003.1 coordinate 14,443,057, forward strand.
CTGCGGGCAACCCCCCCCCCCCCCCGAAGGGCACCCCCCCCCCCCCCCGAAATAAATTCCTGGATACAGGCCTGCTGCCAAGTAAACCTATTGGATGTAGCTTCATTTCATCGATTTCATTTATATTTTTTATACAAATAATTGTAATACAAGTGAAGAAGTACTTTTGGGCAAATACGACTTAAATACCAGAAAACGTAAGGCGACCTTGTTAAAAGGAAACCAAGCCAACGGTTACCCCTATTTGGGCCTTTCTGGGCCGCAAACTTCTCAATTTTCGAATTACGGAAAAGCTGGAGCACTCTCCGGTTGAGAAAACCAAGAGAGACAGAGACTAAGTGCCTAATAAGAGCTTGTTTTAAAGTTATATCAGAACACATCGCTCTTCCTAAACAGAGAACGGAGATTCATGCTAATTCACCAGGAAATTCGAAAGCCCTCCGCCAATCAAAATATTCTGAACTTGAAAGTTCTGCGACGATAAAGGGTATGTTCCAAAAGGGCTCTTGGGATAATCTACTACCACGGCAGGGTCCCCTTTATTCTCCTCTATGAATTCCGAGCAGCCTGATGGGCCTTCCTTTGCGCTCAGTTCGTAAAACGATCGCTTTCAGTCCGCGGCTTCCAAAACATTTGTCAAAATCGATATTGAGCCTAAAGCTGGCTTACCAAAAACTAACCATAATCTCATCCCTAGCTGTTTCACCAGAAGGAAAAGCTTTGTCCGGCGTTTGCTGACTTCATGAACACATGATACTTCTAATCTTAAAGTTTAACCGAAAAGGACTGGGATAGGACAATCTAGTTACCCATCACTTATTCACTTAAATTGGCTTGAAGACCCGATGAAATTGAGTTACTTCGTTGTTCCACTATTCACGAATAATCGATTTTCAAATAGTGGAATTTTCGTGTGATTTGTGGTGCCTCTCTTTTGCTGTATGCCTTACGAGAAAGATTTATCATTTTTTTTTTGTTCAGGCACTAAGCAATCTTCACCGATCTCACAACTGCCCACTAAAAAGCCGCATTTGCGTTGAGATTAAAATTTCCCGCGTCATAGTAGAATTTACGCTGTGGGGACGGCTGGAGATATTCTGAGCCTCTTAACTAGAGCAGATAGTGGAAAATCAAAAAATCCCTGTGCAGAATCCAAATAGAATCCACAAATGAGTTGGCTTTTCAGTTAAACTTTAAATATTCCTTCAGCCCAAGCCGACTGCGAATCATATATTACAGTGTAAAACGGATACGTCAGCTGGAATTTTATTAGAACTATATTTCAGCTCTTCTTGGGCAAGGCAAGGCAAAGGTCCTTTACGGGCTCAAGCCGCTCCAGCTCGAAATTGAACTTGTACCGGCAGGGCCGTATGCAAAAATAATCGTTTTTTACAGGCTTCAACCTCTGGTCTATATCTTTCTTGTACATTTTGGTATGGACTAGGTCCGATCCGCGGGTAAAAACCCCTCCGAAATAAGGACCTGTGTACCGGCTGGTATTTTAGCTACCAGGTAACCCTAGCTGAGCTATTAATGTGATTTTATGATGATCAATGATTTTATGACGCAGCATATTACTGCCATTATGGTATCAGTAAGGTCCTATCAGTAAAATCCTACGGCTACAAGTTATCACATTACATTTTTACACTGTACAAAGTTTAGCAAAATTAAACACATGTTTGCGTATCTTTTATGTTGAACGTTAGAGAATATATATGTTCCAACCCTTTTGAGTGTTATGTTTCGAGACGAAATTTCTATTAAGACCCCTTTAAATACAGAAGAGGTAAATACAACAGTTACTTAAATGTGAACAGTGCGGTTTTGGGCTAAATGGTAGAACAAAGATCCAAAATACCTATTCAGGTATTTTCAGAGGCCCTTAATTACCTATGATAATTTGGCTAACTCACAGTTGACTTTAGTCACAGCAAATGCATGAATGGCCAAGTCCAAAGTCACGAACGTTCAAATAAGCATACCTCTACTGTATTAAAATTTCTCGAAAACTTATTTTAAAAAAGGGTTATAACAGATATATTCAAGTAGCGTTTAACACAAGGATTCGCAAACATGTGTTATCTGTTATCAAACTTCTGACAGTGTACCGACACTCGGTTTGGTCATTAGGCTAGTAGAATTATGAGCCTCGTACATCATTTCAACGTCCTCAACCTCTGGCTAACACACCAGATCTGCGAGAAATGGTTACGACTTAGAATAATTTTCAAAATCATGAGCAGAGGTAAAAAAAAAAAAAAAGTAACGGAAAACTCATGGGCACACCATTTTCCAAATAAAGCAAGTAAATCTCACCTCGAACAAAGTACTGGCAAAACCTCCCTCTTTCGGTGCCTTTGAAACATGAAAATGAAGGGTATCCCCTCCACCAATAGTGTCCAGGCAAATGGCACCAACCAAATTCTTCTGAAGACCGTCATCGGAGCCATCTAGCTGCTCTTCAAGGTACTTCTTGACTCCTAAATAGTTCAGTTTTCCGCCAGCAGAGAGGAGGAAGATCACGTCGTGTGTCAGACCGTGGGTTTTCTTGAGGTTGGCGATGATCCGCGAAAGTTCGAGAAGAGCAACAACACCTGAGCCGTTTGAGTCGGTGCCGTAAGCCAGGGTCTAAATGAGAAACGAAAGGACATCAGCTGCAGAATTATGTGAAGATGCAGGAACACTAACGCATACCCAGAGCAAACTAACTCTAGAGAGTACCGCGCAAACTTTGGAAAAGTGACACAGAGTTAATCGCAGCAACACCAGCTCCGCTAGCGGGACTGAACGTCCCTGCTGGAACTCGATCATTCGTGCACCAGTGCTGGCTTCAATAACATAAAATTCTGAACACAGCAAAAAAAAGATGCAACCTCCCATGTTTCTTCGATGTGTGCAGATCGCATCTTAGCACTACTGGAAATTTCTAAGCCCGCAAGTTTGTCTCGCTTTAAATGCCACAAGCGTGGTGGGCGACGCAGCAAGTATGACCCGACTGCGAAGCATAGAAAGCATAGGTCTTGGCGCTACTCCTTAGTGTTATTTTGCTCTGCGCATACCGTACGAAATGTTTTCAACAAAGAGGAAAGGTCAGGTCATTGATGTGTGACTAAATGAATGAGGATATATGCCACCTTTTGTGTTAATGCAGAGGTACACAGGGACTAAGGGAAGAGATTTTTGGGGTCGGGGGAATGGATAAGAAATTGATTATAAAATGATGTGTATAGTAAAGATTTTAAAGAAATAGGAAATGTTGGGATGTTCCTCACGTTAGATTTCAAAAACCGGAGAGATTTCTTCCTTGAAGAAGTTGTGTAAATAATAAAGTGATAAAATAGTAAAAGTGATAGAAATAAAATAGTAAAGTGATTTTTATACTGTTTAGTATCGTCTTGTTGCATGATGGCATTATGGCTTAAATATGGAAATAAATCATTCATTCATTCAATAAAGGCTGATTGATCTGAGGAGAACAGCGTCCCCATGCCACTATTTTGCCTCCACGAAGTAATTTTAAAAATATACAGGATTGCGGAACTGTTAGTCAGTTTTAGTTCCCGTATTTTGTCAAAATAAGGTTCTATTCTATAGCGCTAAACGGATAAGTCAGCTGGAATTTAATCCTGGCGAATAACTACAGCCTGGTCTAGATCGTTTCCAAGAATAAGATTCCCAGATGAACGCTGAACGAATACTTATAAATTAGGTTAAAAAAACACTTCCGACTTCACATAGAGCGTGTTCCACCCTTTTAACAATAGTAACCATTAGTTACTATTTTCGTTCCAACCTCGTGAAAAGTTACGACGCTGACCGTACCAACCTTCTCAAAACAGTAACTAACAGTAACTATTTGCTTACCACGCTCGGGAGCGTAATTAGTGTGGTAACTACGATCTCTATGACGTGACTGGCCCGATCAGCCCGCGGCACGATATTTTGACAAAGATAGAAAAACGCGTTCCAGCCTTGATGCCAGGAAGCCAGGATTTGTGACATCATGCGTAGTAAATACGGTAGGTAGGGTGGAACACGCTCATAGGCTTTGGTCGTTTGAGCGACAGTCCGGGATTCTTGGCTTCGATCAGAAACACCGTAAAGCACCGTTCCCGATCGATGACAAAAAGAAAAATCGCCAAGAACGCCAAATACACCGAATGTCAGACTAGTGCCACTACGCCCAGCGGCTAGGTGTCTTGAAACTAAATTTTTCCATTTGTTGAAGCCCCCCCCCCTCCCACCCCACCCCACTCATCCAATACCACTACTTCTGTGAGCAGTACAAGCGAAGAAGAAGTCGTCACAGAGTGTTTACGTTTTGCAGAACTTTGCTAGCGCGCTGATGCCACTAATAGCGAAGAAGACTCCGTCACACTAAAACCAAAAAAACTTAGCACTAGGCTGAGCAGGCATTCCCACCCTCGACTGCACCCGACCCCCCCCCCCCCCCCTTATAATACAGCCGCAGAAAATAATGAAGCTGGAAATCTCCAGAATAACAATGGATGGGAACACCAGGGAAATCCTTTGTATTCACAAAAAGACTTTATCTTTTCTTCCAAGACTTACTATAATTCTGGTGCCCGGAATTTTCAGGCCTTTAACGTTAGCTATGTAAATACCTAACAGTCATTGCACTACATATCAAAATTTTGGTAACATTTAACACACGTTTGCCCCCGTGTCACATGTTATGAGAAAATATCTGTCATGCCCCTATTAAGCCTTATGTTTTGAGACAAAACTTCTGTTATGACCCTTTTACGTGTCAAGTTTCGCGACATTTAAAAGAGTCATAACAGAGGTATTATCACAGCGTTTAACAAAAGAATGCGCAAACATGTGTTTTCTGTTATCAAACTTCTGACACCTCCCAAATGTGGCAATCTCCTAAGCAGATGTCACAAAGAATTGGACCCTATCATAAATCGCGTCGAATCACTTACCGGTGCAAGACCTATAGCATCATAATGAGCAACGAAAGCAATAACGGGGGTCGGAGCGTTCTTGGCGCGGGATTTAGCTTTCACTCGTCCCTGAAAAAGAAACAAGTTTAACAACAGCAAAGCACAGCCCCAAGGCGATTAGTTCAATCCTGAGACCCGCTGTTATTCATCAATATCTTCTTTATTTCCAGCCTCTGGTATTTTCGCTAGCCGCTTTCGTTCCCGCGTTTTGTTTTCCTTGTTCACTCAGTTTTATTCTTAAAAAAAAAATAGTGACACCATTAATTCTTAATCTTTATTTTAGGCTTAATCTTTATTCATCTTTATTCATATTACGTAAATTAATCCATATCTATAACACGAAAATAATTAATATTCCGTATAGCATTAACTGTCCACTAGGCTGTTCAAAGTGGCTTGACTGACCACGACAATGATTCATCCGATGAGCGAATACCACAATCCCCGTTTCCGCCTTCTCCGGGGCTCGGAAGAGAACACACGGATTTGGGACACGTTGAGGGTTTCAGAGACAGTAAGGGACAAGCTTCTTCTCCTTCCAGCTTCTTTGCTGAACCACAAATTGGACCTCGGTCCGCGAACTAAATTTGGTCCTCTCCAAATGAGCAGAAATCAGACATAAGAGCACAAGCAAGCGTAAAGACAAATCATCCGCTTGTAAACTTTTGATCTTGTAAAGAGAGCGCGGATGACGAGAAGTTATGTCTTGCGGTTGCAGGAAACAGTGTTTGTCTCTTTCTTTTCAGGCGACAGTCATCATCTCTAGACTCTGGCGCACGATATGTAATACTCTTGATGACTAACTTTTCTTGCCGATGAAGGATCGCCGTGTGCCCAGCGAAGAGCCAGAAACGTCGCGACAGCAAACGTTGTTCATTGGTTTACACAGGATATGAATCAATTTTGAGGGTTTGCTTGGGTGACGTTTCTTGTTCTTCCCGAGGTCCACTGGCGTGCTTCGGACTTAGTCATATAGAGCATTTAAAATGAATCCAGACAAGCAGAGTAAATGAAAATCGTCCTATTGTAGAGGGATACGAATCGAAATCGTCTGAATAGAATTCTGACACTATTTGTTTATCGAGTTCTTGGGCCTCGCAAATGAGGTTGATCAGAAACTTGTCTAACCATGAAGCAGTTCCTTTCCTTGAATAAAAAAAATAAAATAAAAAAAATAGACATACCTGGACGTTATGAAAGACCGCATCAGGAATGGCCTTGGGTTGAGATCCAGAAACGACTATGTGGTGACCCGTTCCAAAAAAGGCATTTTTGAGAACTGAAAACAATTTCAAATCATTACTGGTATGCTGTTATCCCAAAGCTAACTATTTCCTTTTCTCACTCTACACACTTGCCTTCACCTATAAATTAGAAAAGGGTTGAAGTGGATCAACAAATCAAGTCTATTCTATCAATCGTTCTGCAAAGCACATTAAAGTGACAGACCAGTGCAGTTAAGTATTGACACTTATTGTGTTGTCTATCCAGTCACAAATTACAAACTACACTGTGGCCCTTATACTGACCACCCAATAAAATTCCAGCAGACCACCAAAGAATGCTGACATGATTGGCATTCATCTATATGTCGGGCCAAGAGTGAACCCCGAGTTCAAAGTTTGGCAATCACATATGGAAGGCATATGAAAGGCTGTAAGTGAAATCAAAGGTTCGGTTCTCTATCTGCAAAAACTCACCAGTTGTTGCACTTCCGCTTGACACAAGAAACGAAAGATCTTTGGTTTGTTCATAAAGTGAGGTTATAGTTGCACTATCTTCTATCAGGTACACAGGCAAAGGGATTTCTTGACGAATTATTGCTCTCTCAAGGTCAGTTAATTTCTGAAAGAGAAATATATAAAGGTACATCTTCCACAACCACTGTAAGAATAATGACAAAAACAGATTTTAAGAGTTGAGAGTAAATCTGACTGATTTTTACTTCTGGGTCACAAAACGAAGTACCATATGCAAAAAAGAGTCAATACTCAAGACTGATGTAGAATAGTAGACACTGAAGATAAAAACTAAAAAGCTTCAAATGAAGTGCAGACAAATCTTGTTATGCAGTAGCTTTAACCAGAAGACTAAGACACTCAATCTATATGTCGGGCCATGAGTGACCCCTGAGTTCAAAGTTTGGCAATCAGATATGGAAGGCAGGCAAAGAAGAATATATATTCTAAAACAAGCAGTTGGTTCCCTGAATGTGGGATTTGAGAATTATCATGTCACTAATGCAGTACTCTTCAAAAGATGGCTTAAATTCCATTAGTTAACCAGCCTTGTTTATGCAGCAACAAATACTTAACCACAGGAACTATTATAAAATTATTTATAATAACATAGTGAAGAAATTGTTTGAAGAAAATGGGGGTCGTTATACCACTCCAGTCATACACAAATCCTCATTTTTTGGGCACGGTGCGCCATGCCCTGCAGGAAGGGCATGGTACCCCCTGAAAATCTATTGAATTGAGAATGTGAAAGGGAAATTAGCTTTTCAAGCAGATTTATGGTGGTACCATGCCCTTGCTACAGGGCATGGTGCCCCAACATATGAGCGCCATGCCCATACGTTGGGTCACCATGCTCAAAAATTTAGGAATTGTGTATGACTGCATCATATTCGCTGAATTAGAAACCTTATCTACATTTAGCTACACTTGACACTAAAAGAAATTTTACCTCAGCAATCTCGGGAACAGACAACTTCAGATGAGGAACTATGATAACAAAAGCAGAGGCTTCACTTTTGATGGCAAGCTGTAACTTCTCTTCTGACACTTCTTCCAGCCGAGAGAAGACACACTTCCTAAGAAGCAAGTCCGCATCCAAAGATCTAGCATCTGCAGAAAATGTGCTCTGGCGAGAACCTAAGATGAAGAATGATAATGTACTGCACAAACAAATTTAAACTTTAACCAAGTCAGGGATACCTAACAGCCATTTACAGTTGCTTACAGTCAGTCTAGCCTAGGCCAAATATTTATGATCAACAGTTCTCACCTGTGGACCGGTTACCCTTCATTATCAGAAAATGGATCAGGAAGGAAAGATGGATAAAAGAAGGGATAAAAGCATAGATATTCTCAGCCCAAGCTGACTGTAGATTATATCTGAGAGTGCACAACAGGTATGTCAACTGAATCTCCTTCGAGCTTGGCTAGGCTGTATTTCGACCTTTCTTTGCAAGGGTCTTCTTCAGGCTCAAGCTGAAAAATTTACTTGTGGAAAAACGATTAAAGATTCTAGCTTAGGTATATGAATTTGTGAATTTCTCCATGAAAATATTCACAAATATTATTCATTTTAAACAACAAAATTTTGAAGTAATTATTGGTACCTAACACTTATGTACAAATTTGAAGTACCCTGTGTAGTAAGCCTTTTGCCCTTGGGAATATAACCCAGACATTAATAATAGGGCTATCTCAGGGCTATATACAGTCATCTATAGGAGGGGTACTCCTGGGGTACTCAACCCGAAGTTTATTCAACCTCAAACCTGGCATAAACATAGGTAGGTAGGTAGGTACTTTATTTGTGATTGAATCGATACACGGCATTCCACAGCTACAAACTAAAACTAGAATGCTCAAAGGAAATTTCAGTGCAGTCCTAGCAAAGCCAAAGGTCAAGGTGCTAACTTTCAAGCAGCTTTGAAGCAGGTAACACTGAATGACATAGAACCTGTATTGAACCTGTTTTGGACTGCACAAAAGTTTCCTTGTAAGGTTTTCAAGCCAAGTTTGAGGTTATATAAATTCGAGGTTGGATACCCCTCCTGTGACAGATTAAAAGCTATCTATGTCATGACCAGCAGGGGCATCACAAGGGGGGGGGTGCGAGGGGTGCAGCACCCCCCCACCTTTTTGAGATTCGGTAAAATTGTGGGCCGGAGGCCCAAAATTTTACTAAAACTGTCCGGTAATTTTTCGATAGCGGAACTATTCGGTATATTTACGGAGATTCGGTAGTTATACGGAATCCCAAATAGGCTATCGGTACAAATCTATTTGGTATAACGATCGGGATTCGGTATAATTCCCAGTAATCCCAGTATTCGGTAGTTATCACGAATTCGGGGAGAGAATTTACTGAAATTATTTGGTAATTATTCAATGCCAGAACTATTCGGTATATTTATGGAGATTCGGTACTAAAATGTCCAAAATGTCCAAAAAAAAACTTACCAAAATGACTAGACTGAAGGTCATACTGAAGTACCCTATACGCTGTAACATCCTGAGTGGCAGACACGCTGATCGGTGAGATTAAAATACAGACAGAGAGCAACAGGCCAATGCTCAGAAACGGCAAAGTTCCTCTCATGACCGGCTCAATTTGATGCTCCATTTTTCGCTTTTTAGGTTTCTTACTTTCTTTGCGTTCTTCTTCAAAATGCTTTAAGACTTTGACGCCATCTAACGACCAAACGTAAACGTAAAGACTTTGACTAGAAGCTGGTTGGAAGAAAACTAAGATGTCGCAAAAAGCAACTCTTAAAAGAAGCAATTCCTTTTCAGATGTAAATGGAAAAGCCAGCTTTTTCGTATCTTATAAGTGAACTTGTTTAATAATTTTGACTACATTTAGAGATATCGACGTTTCATAATCAGAATCCAGGCTCTATAAAGGTTTCAAGGATGTGCTTTCGCCTTTTCTCTTTCAAGCTTGCCATTTCTTGATTCGGATTCCACCACTGTGCGGGGAGCTGGGGGATCCCTCGTAATTAGCATCTATATCATCTAAGGTTTGCGCTGTTATGGTCGGATAGGTCTTCCGACCCCCCCTCCCTCAACTCAACACAAGCGGCGAATCCGAAACAGATCCATATCCTGCAAATCTAGGTATTATGGCACGTCCCGCACACCAAGTTTTGGCACCCCCCCCTCTCCCCCTCCCCCCGCCGCAATTCCCTTGGCGCCGAATCCAGTCTGAATCCGTAAATGCTTCGTCCAATAGGTCTCATGGTCGTTATGCCAGTAAAGTTCCGTCACGATCCCAACATTTTAAGCGAGCGACACAATTTCTGGGACCCCAATCCAAGTCCCCAACACCTCCAAATGCCCTGATCAAGTCCGGATCTGTAGGTGGTACATCTCGGGCCCATGGCCTTGCTGTCCGCAAAGTTCCTATAAGGTGCGCCACAATATTTTCAGCCCCCCTTCAACTCCCTGGGTCTTAATAATACCTGTCAAGTTTCATCGTCCTGTGCCGTGGGATTACTCTGACTTGCGTGCCATACTATCTCCAGTACCCGAAAATATTTTCCGGTAATATTTCCGAAGAACCTTGCCAAGCGTGCCATAATATCTCCGGCATGCCCCCAACTCCCCCCTCGGTGCCCGGATCCAGTCCGGACTTAAACAAATAACATCTGGGACATGTGGTCTTGCCAACTGTCAAGTTTAGTCCGAATCGGGTAACTTGTTCCAAAGTTATGAATGCCACAATCTTCCAGATCTGAAATTACCGTAGGTTCCTAAATACGCCTGACAAGTTTCATCGTACCGGCCAATCTGGGAGTACCCCGTCTTGCGTACCATACTTTTTCCGTTATCTCCCCCCCCCCCAAACTTCCCCAACGGATCCAGTTCGGAACTAAACTGGAATTACTGGGACATGTGCTCTTGCCAGCTGTCAAGTTTCGTCCAGACCGGGTAACTATAGCTCCAAAGTTAGGCGTGCCGCAAGATTCCGGATTACCCCTCCTTGCACACCCCTGGATGGTCAGAGAACAAATGGTTTCCAAGTCAATCTGGTCTGGCAACTTTCATCGTACTATAATAGCCCTTCTGGACGTAGGCTACCCTAACGTACGGTCAGCGGACCGACCGAGCGACAGAAAAGCGGCCGAAATATTGTACTTGAGCGGTTGAGCCGAAGGCAGTAGATACATCATGATTTCGATTGCCCGCAGCGTCCTCCACGGGGTTTAATCCGGCAATGTACGAAAAGACACGTATGGTGTCAACAGCCTATTTGGAGCTGGTCATTTGCACTTTGATGTCTGTCATGAGACTATTTTTCAGTTTCCAGCTTGCTGACTCAGGATTCTTGGCATGCCTAGTATTGCCTAGTGTCACAATCGTCTCGCCTGCCTCCTCATCGCGTTCCTAACAAACATATATGTTTTGGTTTAGCTCTAGAACAAATCGACAGAACTGAATTCCAATTGGGAACATGGAAGACGGTGTGCATAACTATCTTGCCCATATTTATAGTGCCCAGAAATGTAAGTTTTGTTTTTATATTTTCCCAACGTTCTCTGACCTGCTTTAAATACGCCGTAATCTCAGGTCTCAGGTGATCTCGCCCTCAGGTCTCGTGATATAAACAGGGGAGGTAACTCATCGAAGGTGGAAGAATTCCAGCGTCAAATAAGTTCGCCTGTGAGTTGACGATTCGTTCCGAATGCTGTGGAGTTTGAATATGCCCAAGACATGCAAACAGTGAATTTCTTTGCCCAAATGTCGTGACGAAACAACCCATAAGCTTTGTTACTTTCTTGGGCGATGGATGAACTGGTAACGGTGAGACGAAGCTACGACACGTAAGGAAAGGCTTCGTCTTCTAGATTTTCGTCCTGGATAGCATATTCCGGGTTCGTCGAATTTAGTCGGAAGGTTCACCCGGGGCCAGTAATACATGGAAGTCCCGAATGTTATAGAGATTATAGAGATTGTTATAGAGACACCAAACCAAAGAATGGGTGTCATAGAGGCAACACATTTCGGAGACACAGTTAAAATTCCAATCTGTGGTTGAGAGGCAAAAGATGTGTGTCGGGACATTTAGAGAATCTGTCTCAGTTACGAAATTAACAATAATTATTGTAAATGGCTGGTGTGCGTGTGACTGTGCGAAAGCCGTGGATCTCTTGTAATCTGGAAGATGAATCCTGGCCTTTACGATAACCAGTTTTCCAGCTTCATGTCACAGGCAACTATTCAGCGGCTGAACTTGCTGAGGGGTAGTCAAAGCGGGTTTTTAGGATCCCAAAACGTAAGTGACGGGATACCTATGACATCGCAGAATTTATCCGCCCGTCCCTCCGTTTGTTAGCACGATAACTGAAGGTGATGGAATATCTTTTATTAACTTCTATACCAAACAAACCAAAAGCCCACACATTTAACAAAAACGTAAAAAAACACATTCATTATTAAAAAGCCTTACCTTCTCTCGTCACATCATTTACCCACTCGCTCCCCAAGCCCCCCCCCCCCCCACTCCAAATATCTCCCGGAGTCCCTCGCCACACTTATCACGTCCCAGCAAATGCCTTTTGAATTTACTCCTGAAAATAAATACGTTTTCAGCCTCCCTAACGCTGATTGGAAGTTTATTCCAGGTTTATTCCAAACCGATGCTGCACTGTTTCTAATAACAAATCCTACCTTACTTGTATTTCGCTGCTCATCCATCAACCTCGCTGCCCGCATTTCTAGTAGAAAAAAACTCTAAGGGGGATTGAGATATTTTTTGCAAATTTGGTGTGAGGATCTTTGGATCAAAGTACAGGTCAGGTTCGTAGATGGGCTCCGCAGCCCGATATTTAGGGGTGGGGGAGGGTTTTCAAACTAAGGGACGAACAAATTATATTTCAAAAGCCAATAAGATAGTCGATTAAGATAGTCGTAAGGAGACATGCTGAACCCGTATATGAAAATTACACTTCTCGCCAGACAAGAAGTTGATCCGGAATCCGGCCGAAACAGGAAAATATTTTAAAAGTAAAGTTTAATCTGAAGTTGATTAAAGGTTCGATTCAGGGGTGATGAGACATGTTGAATTCGTTTTTAGTGGAGTGTTCCTTGGAACAATCCACTATTGCGAGCGCTCTAGCAGCTTTCGATTTTCGGTTTTCGGTTTTCACCATATTTTGTGGAGCTCATAACTCGTGAACCAGTGCAAGTATCAAGTCCAAACTTGGTACACTTGTGGGTATTGGGGTCTAGTTGTGCCTTTTGGGGATCCCACCTCCCACACCCACCCGGTTCAGGGGCAAATGGGCCCAGATTGCCCAATGAAGAATGTTCAAAACTTGACCATAGTTGGAGATAAGACGATGAAATTCCTTGTACTTGTAGGTCGCAGGGCCGGGAAATTACTTTTAAAGTTGCACCTCCCCCACCCATCCCGTTCATGGGCAACTGGGCCCAGATTGCCCAGGAGTAAAGTTCGTTACCCGTGCCAGGAATCAACAGGTATCAAGTTCAAACTTGGTACACTTGTGGGTATTGGGGTCTAGTTGTGCCTTTTGGGGGTCCCACCCCCCCCACACCCACCCGGTTCAGAGGCAATTGGGCCCAGATTGCCCATTTTTTATGTTTTTAACTTGACAATAACTGGAGATAGGGCGATGAAATTCCTTTGTGCTTTTGGATCATCGGGTTGGGAATATCTGTGTGGAGTTGAATCACCCCCCACCCTCCCCGGTCATGGGCAAGTGGGCCCAATTTGCCCATGAGAATTTTTTTTGACCCGTGACTGGAATCAAACTCTAAGTTGGTATAGTCGAGGATATTTAGGTTTAGATAAGCAATTTGACGCCCCCCCTCCCCCCCACCCTCCCGTTCATGGGTAACTGGGCCCAGATTTCCCATGAGTTACGTTCGTCTGTGACATTGTCTCGAGTTCAACTCTTGTATACTTGTGGATATATATGTATATGTCCTCTGGCCACGAAGAACATCTTGAGACTGAACCTCCCCCACCCTTCCCGTTCATGGGCAACTGGGCCCGGATTGCCCATGATTTGAGATTTTGCAACGGGGCCCAGATTGACCATGAGTTAAGTTCGTGAGCGATGACACTCGTCAAAATTAAAACCTCGTGTGGTTGTACATAGTACTTTTCGTAAGATGCGCATTGCGCTTGTTTGGTTTCATGTTTCGCAAAGGGTTTGAGCTGTTAATTAGACACATCATGTGTTTTCGCGGAAGGATGGGAATGATGAAATGGGATCTGACACTTTATGACTGTGACATTACAATAATGTGTTTGAGCAAGGTATAATAAACGAAATACATTTCAAGATTGATGAAAGTAATGTCAGTAGTGTATTGAAACAAGCCTACGGGGTTTATACGAAGCAATACTGGAAAGACAAAGATGGACAATACTGTGATTGGAGACCGAATTACGACTGACGCGAAGGGATTGTGTTTCCGAATGAACTAACATGTGTTCTCACGTGGAAGGTGTCAGATGAGACGCGCTTATGAAAATTTATGACTTTGACATTAGGGTGTTCGAGCCTGAGCCTGAGCCGTGGTTGGAGATTCTTTTAGAGCTCAATTGTTGGTTTCAAAAGTAACTATGCAATACGAATATTAAACGTTACGGGAAATTCAACGTTACAATCCAATTCATTCTTTTACACTCCACGTCTGAGCGCTTGCGCACTTGTTCAACTTTATTTTCTTGCCGAACAAGTAAAGTTTAATCTGAAGTTGATTAAAGGTTCGATTCAGGGGTGATGAGACATGTTGGATTCGTTTTTCAACTTTATTTTCTTGCCGAACAAGTAGTTCACCAGGAATCCGGCCGAAACCGTAAATTTAGCAAGAAGCAGCTATAAAACCCAATAAGATAGTCGATAGGCTACAGGGTAAGGAGACACACCGAATACAGATGTGAAACTAATTTTCTTGCCGGTTAAGAAGTTCACCCGGAATCCGGCCAGACCTGAAATTTGGCAAAAAAAAATAAGTTCATTTTCACATCAAAAAGAGGTTCGTGGTGTAAGAACATTTGATGAATCCACTTCTGAACTTTATTTACTGGTCAGTCAAGGAATTCTGCCGAAATCTGCCAGACCAGGGAAATTTAGTAGGCTAGACTCGAAAAGTGAAACTTTTAAGTCGATTATTAGATTAGATTAGATTATTTTATTGCTAAATTACAGAATATTGTAAATTGTAATTGTATATTGTCGGTGTCTCAGCGTAACACAGAGATGGTTAGCTCAACTGTTAGAGCGTCAGACTGAAGATCGAGAGGTTCTTGGTTCGCCTCTTGAAGTCAACAGCTCTTTTACTCCGCATGCAATTTGCCCGGAATAAAGCTTTAACTAAGAATTTGGTCAAAAGTTAAAGACCCGAATGTCTGGATCAAGAAGTCCAATATATATTCAATTTTTGGGATCCCATTGAGAGTGTCGTGCTAAACCCCGGACTTCTAAAAGCACATGCGAATCGGCGTTGACTCGTCTAACTTCTTTATAAGTCTTACAAAAGTTTATGTAATGTTCCGTTTTCTAAATGTGTAGTTCATTTTTTTTTCGATTATTCTGCTCTTTCCTTTGTTGTATAGCGGGTCTCCATTGAAACCTTTGGTCTTGTCAGGTTAGATCTGTAGGAAGACTATAATACCGTGGTCTCGTGAGGCGTGAAAAAATTCCCATTTGTAAATTGACTGAACCAGCTGTAAATGCGTCACAAAAGCTGTGTCACCTATCCAGGCAACTTCAAACTTTTCTTATTGTTGCCTCAGTACTCAATCGCCGTCAGAGTGTCGTCAAGGCAGTATTTTATCTCGATTTTTGTATTTCTGCAAAAAATAATCTCGACAAAAACTCTACATATCGGTAAGAAACCGATGTAATGATGCGACATTACATTATATCATTACACGCCAAAAGTCAATTAGAGGTTCTAAATAGGGGTGAGAAATATGCAAAATCCATTTTTGTTTTGTTTTACCTTCTTGCCAGACAAGTAGTCCACCCGCAGTTCGGACAAACTCGGGATCGAATTCGGTAGCAAATACATGTTTGTCAATTAACGATTCGATATGCTGATTTCATCTCTGAAATTTATTCTCTCACCGGACAAGCAATGCGCCCGGAATCCGCAAAAACTGGAAATTTGGTCGAAGTAAAATCTAATTCTGAAGTCGATTAGAGCTTTCAATTGGGGGTAAGAGAGCATGCTGAATCTATATCTTTTCTTTGTTTTCTCAGCGGATCAATCATTTGGGGTAATCGGGGAGAAGGAGTGGCTTAATAGTACAAAGACCTAAAAGTTCTCCAGTAAAACTGGTTGGAAGGTTTATATACTGGAAAAAGGCACGGTGAGTCGACAAATACTATCTGTTCTCACCTCAGATGGAAGTTAACGAATAAACCTAATTATTTGATATTTTTTCGATGAAAAATTTTACCTAATGGATCTCGCTAAAGGCTTTTAAGGTTTATATTAAAAACTTACGGATTCTGGAAATCTCTTTGTCACGATTGACTGTATCAGGAATTACAAACATGTTCCCTTTGGGATCCCAGCGAAACTTTTGGTCTTGTTAACCTGGTATTTTCCTGTGGGTCATTATTCTTAGATGTTATAACTTTGTACTAGATGCAATCACGGAAATCCGTTGTGTTTGTTTCAATTTGACTAATATAAGGCAAACCTAGTTTTCTATCTGTCCCGAGTGGGACGTGCGGTGCGCCCGTCGTCTTTAAGAAATCATGGAAACTTTTAAAGGAGGAGAGAGGAAACCACCAAGAAATGATACTAGTAGAAAGCCCATGTACATTCCAATGAACAACAAATCTCGGGCCATTTGCGTTACTGGGCATACGTATAATCCTCAACCCAGCGGAAGCTCTGACAGGTCAAAAGGCTCAAAGTGCGCTAAATAATAACTGAGAAAAAAAAATAAAATGAACACAATTTTTACTATCACCTCCTGACATATCAAGAAACAAGTTTTTTTTTCACATTTATTTCAATTATTAGTTTTTGCATTTTGATGAGCTGTTGACCCGTCATAGGAGGCCGCCACAGACTAATGTGACGACTAGGAACACCCTCAAGCTCATAAACAATATAGGATTCTAGCGAGGATTCTAGGACCCAGGAAATGCCTTCTTCTTGCAAGCTTTGCTTTTTTTTCATTTCTAAGTTGTAAAATTCAGCCCTCGATTCAGCCGTTCATATTGAACCGATGCCAAGTCAATTATCCGACCTTTAATTTAGCCCAAGTAATTTGGCTGCGAACCGAACTATATCCAGTGCCAAATTTCAATAGTATTTTAATCTCGGGCCAAAACCCGTGACTTCGAAAAAATACAAATCCAGATCCAACGAGTAACCAAGAAGGAGGTGTGTCTCTACGTCACCATTCTCAACGATTTGATTGGTTTTCAGTTTATAATGGTGCTACGTCGCAAACTCAAACCGGTGTGACCCTGTGTTCAAAGAGGTCAGTTAGTACCAAAGAAAACGTGGAAGAACAAGCGGTCCCAAGCGAGGCTATGGAGATCAGCATGGCTAACCTAGACCTCGGTGCCCCTACCCCGGTGAAAGTGGAGCAAGTGAACGGCTTTTACGCAAAAGACGTCTTTGAGAAAGACCCCTTAGCTTGTCCTGTCGAGGTAAGAGCTATTTACCAAGTTTGTCAGTTTAAGTACTAGTACAGTACCAGACTTAAATCCCTACACGTAATGTACCAACTTAATCTGTTGTACGGCACAGAATTATTAATCTCGTACTACTTCATTTATTCGCACCATTTTAATTTGTCCCATTTTTCCGAGGATTAGTCAAATGGGAACATAGTTTAATGAAATAATTGATCATTTGCAGTCAATATTCATTCTTCCATACATCCTTTCCGTGGAACTTAGTAGACAAGTGATTCTGGCGTTCCTGAAAGCTCCGCTAGTTAATAATTCGGCTGTTTTTTTTTGCGATTCCGGCTATCGCTTAATTTTCCAGAGCTGTTTTAACGCTACGCTAGTTTTGGAAAGCGAAGCGAATTGTTCTAGAAAGCGAATCCACGAAGAAAATGGAAAGTGACCTTTGAAAGGGGTATAGCCGGAACCACTTTCCGTGAATTCTTGCGCCCCGCGAATTTTGGTATTCCTTCTCGAAAAGCGATGCCGAGAGAACGCCAGAATTCCCTGAGAAGAAGATAATGAAGCACCCCGGCTGCGGCGATAGAAATTATGGAAGCCGAACTTCTGCTGAGTCTCTGCCACGGAGTCACCCGCTTACGTTACAGATTTTGGAAGCAGCTCATATCCCTTACCATAAGCAGATATTGGGAAGCTCATATCCCTTACCATAGGCAGATTTTGGGAACAGCTCTCATCCCTTACCATCACCGGATTTTGGGAACAACTCCTATCCCTTACCATTACAAGATTTTGGGAACAGCTACAATCCCTTACCATAAGCAGATTTCGGAACAGCTCTTGTCCCTTACCTGCCTTACCATTACCAGATTTTGGTAACAGCTCCTATCCCTCACAAGATTCGGGAACAGCTATGATCCCTTACCACAAATCTGTTTCCCATTAGGCAGAAACACCGACCCAGGAAACAACACGAGGAGTTGTAGCCACTACCTGCACAACATGTTAGCACAGTCCCTTGCACTGTTTTGTCTATTTCAGAATGGTATAGCCCATGGTGCTGATATGGTGGACCCATGGTGTGACCCGAAGAATCCCAAAGTCGTTACGTTCCAGGATATTTCCGCAGCCTCGTTCAAAATCAAGAGTGGGATTATGAATACTCCGTGTACCGTAAGTACAAATTGGACTCTCGGACCTCGGATTTGTCGAGGTTTCTTCGCTTGATTTTTCTCAGAATTTCTTAGCCAAAATGGTACGTAGTGTGCGAACGCTTTCTCAACTTCTGGACATAATATATGCAGGTCCGTATCCAGGAATTTATTTCTGGGGGGGGGGGGTCCCGCGGGTCGGACTTAAAAGTACAAAAAAAAAATAGGACAGAGGTTAAAGCCTTAAAAACGATTATTTTTGTGGGTTTCGGGGGGGATTGAACCCCCTAGCCCTCTTGGGTACGGCCCTGCAGACGTGACTGTTTTCACATGCAGTCAAATATGACTGCATAAAAGCTTACACAGGAACGGAACACCAAGAGCTTACGGATGGTCAGAAATTAACAAGACCAAAGGTTTCGATGGGATCCCAAAAATGTAATGTTTGATCCAGACAATAGGGTCTTGTCTTCGCCAGATCCAGTCTTCGCCAGGCTAATCATCTGAGAAAACCAAGTTCAGATATACCGCTATAAGCCATATCTATTTTGACGATACCGATCGAAACTTCCTGCTTTACTTCTGCCAAATTTCCGGTTTTGGCCGGATTCCGGGCGAACAAGTTCTCCGGGTAGAAAATGTGTTCTTCTTATCCCTAAATCGAACGTCTAATCAACTTCCAATAAAACTGTTACTTTTAACAAACTTTCCTATTTTGACCGGATTCTGGGCGAACTACTTGACCGGCAAGAAAATGGTTTTCACCATCATGTTCAGCATGTCTTCTTACTTCTAAATCAAACCTCTAATCAACTTCAAATAAAACTTTTATTTTTAACAAACTTTCCGGTTTCGGCCGGATTCCGGGCGAACTACGTGTCTGGCGAGAAAATGGTTTTCACCATCGTGTTCAGCATGTCACCTTACCCCTAAATCGAACATCTAATCAACTATAAATAATAAATAAAACTTTAAACTATAAATAAAACTTTTACTTTTAAAAGACTTTACGGTTTTGGCCGTATTCCGGGCGAACTAATCGCCCGGTGAGAAAATGGTTTTCATCATCGTGTTCAGCATGTCTTCTTACCCCATAATCGACTATCACATTAGCTGTTTAAAAATATTTTGTTTGCCCCTTAATTTAAACCCCCTCCCCCACCCCTAAATATAGGGCTACAGAGCCCATCTACGAATTTGACCTTACTCTTGACCCAAAGAATCCTCACACCAAGTTTCATCAAAATATCTCATTCCCTTCGAAAGTTACAGACCGTACAGACGGACAGACGGACAACTTTTTGCGATGTCATAGGTATCCGTCACTAACGTTTTGGGATCCCAAAAAGCAAGGGAAAATTACTTTAGGGTACAGGGCTGCTGAATATGAATTAATCCAAGGGACCAAGCGGATAATGTAACATGCAATTTATGTAGATTGAGCAAGTGCGTCTTGTTGTTTGGTTATAAATAGTACAATGATTGGAGACTTCATACCCTCGTTCATACCCGTAGTGCTTTATTTTTCTCCTTTGTGTGTAGTGATTATCGCTGAATCTGATGTCACATATCTGATACCAGTCGCTACATTTTAGGAAGAGCTCATGATAAGTTCCCCACAGTTAGCTATCCAAGAGGGTCTTCCGCTTACGCTACGTATCTTCAAGTTCAATTAAGCGATCTTCTTCCGCCCTTTATTTAAATCCATTTTTTGTCAACTGCCTCATATGAGTAATATGGCAATGGTGGGTAGACCACCTCTGCTTTCACAGCTGCAAACTAACAAACTAGAACAATACAGGTCACTTTGTACTAACAATCTAAATGGGAACAAAAACTGGACAGGAATTTAAACTAAATACTTCACACGAGACATTCCGTTCTATAAGAAAAAAACATAAGATCAGCTAATAATATTCAGAGTAAAAGCTAAAAATCGAAGCGGCTATGCAAAATTTTTTTTTTTTAATATGTCGTCATTGAGTCATCTTACGGATTCCGAGGGGATTTATAAGGTGGGGAGAAGGTCGCCGAGGAATCACTGTAGTGGAAGATCCCTGTAATATATGTTTCAAAGTCAACTTGGACTCAAAGAATATTGATCCCTGTGAAAACTTTTGAGAACACATCATAGGCCCTATGGTCCTTGACAGTTGCGTAAGTGACGATATTCATCCTTTGTTTTCTTATTTTTAGTGTTCCCATATCTCAGAAATCACTGGGGTTAATGTCTACTTCAAGAAAGACTTCCTTCAATACACGGGAAGGTGGGTTTACTACTGCGATTCTTTTTTCTTCCGTTCTTTCCAGGTTTCTTCCCCGTTCTTTCCGGTCCCCCGTTCTTCGGTAACTAGACTCCTTGGTTTCCTTTACAGGGGGGTCAATGGTCAATAAGAGATTTCTGATGTTGTGTTGACCGCATGGAAGATAGTTCGAGAAATACCCACGGTCCAATCACGTTCAAGACCAGATAGACGAAATGTTGGATTGGCTGCTGGCGCCTTGAGGGAGGAGTCTCTTTGGCGCGCACGTCCAATGAGGCAAACAAGAATGCAGATTCGACCCAAGTGGGATTTTTGGAAAGTAGGACTGGTTCGGTCAACATAGCAGCATAGAAGCATAGGAAATGACAAGCCCCCTGTAAAGGAAATTTATGGGTCCCTGGTTTGAATAACGATGCGGACAGACGGTCAGGTTTTCAGACTTAATTTGACACCCGGAATCGCGGGGGGGGGGGGAGTACCCCGGACTTCAAGAAGTTTTTAGTCTGTCTTCGTCCTAATCAACCTCGACAAAAACAGGACATCTTGAATCCAGAAGATACGAGTCATGGGCATGTACAGGCGTTGAATCAAGAATAAATAAGGTTGAATGACGTGTATTGGTTCATGTGCTTAGTTTTGATCTCGTTGTTAACTTCTAATTTGCTGACGTGCCTTTCGGCATGGATTGCATCGCTCGAGTATAAATACGTACATTATATACCCACCGGCGTTTTTTGCAGTCGAGGGAAAATCCGGATGTGTTGATGAATAACTCACAGAGATAATTTTAAGCGAATTATGGTAAATCAGGTTTTTCTACGACGTTAAAGCATTTCTGACTTGTATACTAATTAATAAATTACCGTGTTATCTTTTGTGGTACACGTGACGTCTCCTAAGGCAACACATTGATCGCTCAGCCGAACATTTATTTATTCAAAACCAGTCTCAGCCAATAGGTCGTTCAAGGTCAATGGTACTTTACTTGTGCTATTACACACAAACAACGGATCAGACTAATTTTAGTTTGTACTTGTTTTGTTTTTGCTTGTAAATGATAACAGTGTCGCGGGCGGTATATTATTGCATCGGATCTGGTACATTGCGAGGGGTTACCAACTTTCGGGCACACTGTATTCCGGGGAGTCGGTCACACTTCGGGAGTTCGGGTACAGTCGGTCACATCCAATTGTCGGACACACTATACCCAGAGCAAAATAACACTAAAGAGTAGCGCCAAGACCTATGCTTTCCATGCTTTGCGAACGGGCCATACTCATAGCGCCGTCCACTACGCTTGCGGCATTTAGAGCGAAACAAACTTGCGGGTTTAGAAATTTCTAGTAAAGCAAAGGTGCGGTCTGCACACACCGAGGAAACAGGAGAGACTGTACCATTTTTTTGCTGTGTTCAGAATATGAAGTTACTGGAGCCAGCTCTGGTACAAGACTGGTTGAGTTTCAGTAGGGAGGTTCACTACCGCTAGTGGCGCTAGTGTCGCTGCTATTGGAGTGCCGCCAACTATGCTTGCTACATTTAAGGCGAGAAAAACTTGCGGGATTAGAAATTTCTGGCAAAGCTAAGATGCGGTCTGCACACATTGGGAAACAGGGGATGTTGTATATTTTTTTTGCTGTGTTCTGAATATGAAGTTATGGGAACCAACGCTGGTGCACGACCGATAGATTTTCAGTAGGGATGTTCAGTATCGATAGTGGTGCTAGTGTCGCTGCTATTCGAGTGTGTGTCACTTTATTCGAGTCTTGGCGCTACTCTGTAGTGCAGAGCAAAATAACACTAAGGAGTAACGCCAAGACCTATGCTTTCTATGCTTCGCAATCGGGCCATACTTGTAGCGTCGCCCACCCCACTTGGGGCATTTAAAGCGAGGCAAACTTGCGGTCTTAGAAATTTCCAGTAAAGCTAAGATGCGGTCTGCACACATCGAAGAAACAGGGGAGGTTGTATCTTTTTTTTGCTGTTTTCAGAATTTTAGTTATTGAAGCCAGCACTGGTGCACGAATGATTGAGTTTTAGTAGGGACGTTCAGTCCCGCTAGCGGAGCTAGTGTCGCTGCGATTGACTCTGTGTCACTTTTCCAAAGTTTGCGCGGTACTCTCTAGAGTTAGTTTGCTCTGATGCGGTCTGCACACATTGGGAAACGGGGGATGTTGTGTATTTTTTTTGCTGTGTTCAGAATATGAAGTTATGGGAGCCAACGCTGGTGCACGACCGATAGATTTTCAGTAGGGATGTTCAGTATCGATAGTGGTGCTAGTGTCGCTGCTATTCGAGTGTGTGTCACTTTATTCGAGTCTTGGCGCTACTCTGTAGTGCAGAGCAAAATAACACTAAGGAGTAACGCCAAGACCTATGCTTTCTATGCTTCGCAATCGGGCCATACTTGTAGCGTCGCCCACCCCACTTGGGGCATTTAAAGCGAGACAAACTTGCGGGCTTAGAAATTTCCAGTAAAGCTAAGATGCGGTCTGCACACATCGAAGAAACAGGGGAGGTTGTATCTTTTTTTTGCTGTGTTCAGAATTTTAAGTTATTGAAGCCAGCACTGGTGCACGAATGATTGAGTTTTAGTAGGGACGTTCAGTCCCGCTAGCGGAGCTAGTGTCGCTGCGATTGACTCTGTGTCACTTTTCCAAAGTTTGCGCGGTACTCTCTAGAGTTAGTTTGCTCGGCTGTAGTGTTATTTTGCTCTGTTTTGCTCTGACTGTACCCCAACTTTTGGAAGTGAGCAACCCCTCGGTACGTTGGGTCTATTTGGATGTCCGTAAAGCATTCTCGAAAGAGCCAAAATATGACACAGAAAAACTATTGAAGTTTACTTTTACTTTGTAGAACGGGCTAAAACGTCTTATTATTCTAACGTCGAAAAGTCTTTATGGACTGGATTTGATTGTTTGTATTTTTTATTTTTATTTTGCTTATGTGAAGGAAAGAAATTATTTGCGAAAGAAATATCTGCGGTTCTTGATATCCGTACAGTTTGGGACAATCTCTATATTTCGGGCTGGTACGTTTAAACAACCGCAACACGTGAATTACACTGAAAGATGCAAACACCATCTTAGGAGCAAATTCATCAATCCATTATACTTTGTTTCAGTTTCAAGGAGCGTGGGGCCCGCTACACACTGCTGATGCTTCCGGAACACCAACGTAAAATTGGAGTAGTTGCAGCATCAGCTGGCAACCATGCCTTAGCCCTGTCGTATCATGGAAAGCAGCTAGGAATCCCTGTCACTGTTGTCATGCCCACCATTGCCCCAATTATGAAAGTTCGTTCCTGTATGCAATACGGCGCGAATGTCATAATGTATGGTCATGATATTGGGGAATCGAAAGACCATGCAATGATGCTTTCCAAGACTAGTAAACAGCTCTATATTAACGGGTAAGTACAGATTTAGGCTTACGACAGTTTGATTTTCACATTAGAAGTAGTGAGTTGAATGACAAAAATTCTCCTCGGGCGGGATTCGAACCCGCGGAACGTTGGCTCTAGTTACCGACGCTCTATCCACTGGGCCAACCGTCACCTGGCAGACCACTACAGTTGCCAGATAGAAGCGGGCTACAGGAACAGTGATCCCGCTCATGAAAAGTTCGTCTAAACCGTTACGTCTCCATATCGCTGGATTCAAAACATGTTGACATAATTTCTAAATCTGATTCAAACTTATTTCAGGTTTATTTGTGACGGTTAAACTCCCGTTCATAACTTCCACTTTACGTAAAAAGTAGCCTGCTGGCTTTCATGTATAACAGATAAAGTATCCAGACCAAGGGACATTTAGCTGAGGGTGATAAACACGCGTTGCGCAAAAAATACGCGAATTTGACACTGCATCAGCGCTAGAAATGCTAATGCGGTGTGAAATAATCAATCATAATGAATGAAGGAATTTATTACATGGTAGCCTAGTAAGGCATTTTGCACAGTATATGCAGAAAAAAGGTAAATAAACGCTTAACAAGAAATACAGAGCGGCATTAGCACAATGCTAATACAACAACAGCAAAAGATATATAAACGCAAAACAAGAACCCAGAAGAAATAAAATTTTGTATGTTTTTTGTCGGGCGTCGGTCGACACGTCGGCACATCGGGTTCTTTTTATACATAAGAAATACAGAAGAAACAAAATTGTTTATGCTTTTGTCGGGCGTCGGTCGACTTGTCGGCACATCGGGTTTTATTCATATGTGATAAATCGATTCCAGCAAACACTTGTCGGGCGCACCCGGGAAGTTCAAGTATCGTCGTCACCGGTTTATCGGGCACATCCCGAAGGTTTAAGTTTCGTCGGCACATCGACTTCTATTTACACGTAAGAAATAAAGTCCTTTACAGTTTTGTCGGGCAAAACAAAGAAGAAATTTAACTCTGAATGTTTTTGCGGGCATCGGTATTCTTGTCGGCACATCAGGTTATATTTATACGTAAGAATTCAAAGTCTGCAAATATTTTTCGGGCGCACCCAGAAAAGTTTAAGCCTCATCGGCAGATTGGGATCCTATTACATGTAATAAATCAAATCAAACTTTTGTCTTATCCCGAAAGTTTATGTCTCGTCGGCTAATCGAGATCGTCTACACTCAAGAATCAACTTTGTGCCTACTTTCTTATGGATGGCCACTACTTTTTTGGCGGAAAGATCTGTGATTTTACAGGTAGCCTCACTTTTATTTGGGATCACAAAAAGGCGCTCAGCTCATCAGCATTTCCACAAAATTCGCCTGCGGCGCATTTCGTTATAGTATCATCTATTTGGAGGAATGGTGTTTCATTTAGTCGGCGTTTTGGATTGAAATTCTTGGGGGTTTGAAACATTAAAAGCTACAACCTGTCAGGGTATAGGTATAGAATAGCCTAGAACTTTCCAGAAAAAAGACAGATTAAAAAATTTCGCATGCGGCGCTTGCTTCAAATTGTACGGCGCTTGCTTTAATTGTGCTGATCCCCCTGCAGTCGTTGGAAATTTCGCTTTTTAGCGAAAGGTAAAAAGAAAAGCCGAATATGTAAATTTAAATATACGAATTTATATTAAAGAAATAATCTCAACTGATGCATTTCGCATGCGGCGCATTTCGTAGTATTCCGTATTTGGAAGAACGGTGTTTCATTTAGTTGGCGTTTCAGGATTGAAATTCTTGGGGGTTTGAAACACGAAAAAGAGAACTTGTAAGCTGAATTTTTCCAGACAAAAAGGCAGATTTAACAAATTTCGCCTGCGGCTGTTAATTTAACTTGTTCTGGGTACAGTCGTTGGAAGCTTGAGTTTTTAGCGAAAGCTGCAATAAAAACCCGAATATTGAACTTAAATTATACGAATTTACATTAAAGGACTGATCTCAACTGAAGTAAGAATTATTTTTTCAATTAAAGTACCGTAACCAGTTAGTTTTACCCCGGTTCTATTCTGTGCTGGCGGGAAATGTACGCCGTTGTGTCGGCACACTTTTGGGTCCGTCGGCACAAACTGGACGTCCCCCCCCAAAGGTAAAAGGCTAGTGACGCCCCTGCTTATGCTGTGTTTTTGCTATAGAAATACTTTTGCCGTTCCCGGGAACTCCTCGGGAAGCGCGAAAATGTGGGGAATCCCTTTACCGGGAATGAGAACGCAGGGAATTTCTCCGTTTGTACCTTGTTCGAACATTTGTGGATGTATAGCCATGTCATACTGTGCCAAACTATAATTCGGTAATGTAGTGAACACAGATTCCAGAATAAGTTTCGAGGCGCCGCCCACTACGCCGCCCACTCATGGCGCCGCCCACTACGCTCGGGACATTCAAAGCGAAACAAACTTGCGGGTTTAGGAAATTTAGTACATTTAAAATGCTGTCTGTTCACATCGAGAAAACAGGGGAGGTTGTGTCTTTTTTTGCTGTAATTGGTTTTGGAATTATCGGCGCCAACGCTGGTGCATTACAATTACAATTCGGTTTATTTTATCCATAAATATCTTCTACAAACAAAAATAGTGCTGGACATGTCATTAGGCCTACATTTAAAAAAATCAATCAATGGATATATTTACAATTGTAACCTATAATTTATATTATACAATTCACGGTTTAAAATACAATTCATCAAAATACGAACGCGAATTAAAATGACAAGTCACGAAAACAATTACAAAAATAATTCGTTCATAAGTGTCACTACTGTTCTAATATTTATAAAGAAATTATTGAGATAGAAAAAAATAATCGAAGATGAAATGGCCAAACATTTCCAGTAGGGTCGTTCTCTATCGCTAGTGGCTGTAGTGTCGCTGCTGTTCGAGTGTGTGTCGTTTTTTTTCAAGTCTTGGTGCCACTCCCTATTTGTTATTTGCTCTGTGGGATATCAGTCCGCTGGATGATCAAAATGCGGGGCTTCTGCTGTGGGGGTTCCGCCGCGATAGAAATGTTTTGAAATATGAACCGACACCTGACATGGTGTAATCAAGTAACATACTGAACACGAACTACTTTGTTGCTTCAACTCACTCGATCAACTTATCTTATTTTTTTAACCATATCTTTTCAGTTTTGAAAATTCAAAGATTTTAGAATAAAATTCGGTTTGTTTTTTACTGAAAACATATCTAGATTTCTGTCGTATCCACCAGTGCTTTATCTTCACCCACTACTCACAAACTTGCAAATCAAACGAATTTACTGGAAAGAAAACAAAAACAGCCTATCACCCAATCCTTTCTTGGTAATAAGCCGCCCCACGCTTCGTACTCCTTTCATCAACTGAATAAAAATATTGGCCATGACTCCTGTTCGGGTATAACACAGATGTTTATTTATAGGTATGATCACCCCCACATTATTGCTGGACAGGGAACAATGGGTTTGGAGATCATCGAGCAAGTGCCAGATCTAGATGCCATTGTTGTCCCAGTAGGTGGCGGCGGGCTTATAGCTGGTGTAGCACTGGCAATCAAGTCACTAATGCCGCACGTCAAAGTCATTGTGAGTACTTTCCCACTGTGTTTGTGTGTGTATGGTGGGGGGGGGGGGGGGGTATTCCTTCAGCCCAAGCTGACTGCGAACCATATTTGAAACTGCAAAACGGATAAGTCAGCTACGTCATAGCTATATATGGAAGGGCCGAAATATAGCTCTAATGAAATGTAGCTGACGTACCCGTTTTGCAGTGTCAAATATGGGGGGGGGGGATAAACGGGTAAGTAAGCTGAGATTTTTTTTTAGCGGTATTCAGCATCCCTCTGTTCTCCTGCTATCTAGAGACTAGTGTGAGTATGTCTGACGGTCGAAATCCTAAAGATGGCGTCTGTGCAGGAATAAATCTAGTCTTGACATCTGGAGAGAAAGAATTTTACGAGATGTGATCCGTTATCGCACGAACTAGCTTGAAAGTTATGCTGTACCTGCTTACTGTCGTTAAGCGAACTAATGCCTGGGCCCCACTTCGGACACACCTGTTCGTAATTCGGTTTTTAGACATTTTCAAGACCGTTTTTTGCAGTTTTTTAGGCGTTCTTCTCTACCTGCGCATAAAATGCGGGGATGGAAAAATCCATCTCTCGTTTTTAATTTGTTGTGAACAACCAGTGAGACAGTAACGTCTTAAATGAGTTAAAAACCGGTGTTAAAAACGTCTAAAACCGATTTACAGACAGGTGTGTCCATGGTGGGGCCCGGGCATAAGCTATAAATTGCAAGCTACGACTTTGCGTAGGAACGATAGTAAGACTTTGCAACTTTGTGTTATTTTCTGGATTCTAGGGCGTTGAGAGCGAGCGGTGTGCAAGTTTTAGTGCCGCCTTAAAACACGGTTCACCAGTTAGTGTCAAAGCGGACACAACCCTTGCCGATGGTCTTGCTGTGCCGAAAATCGGAGTAAACGCCTATGCAACTGCCGCACCTCTCGTGGACAAAGTGGTAAGTACTGATCACAAGTGCTAAGGCGTATTCTCGCCGTTCCCCGAGGACTCCACTTGAGGAGTCCCCGCGTTTTTGTTTGTCCCGGGGACTCGCTCCCCGTATTCTCGCGAGTCCCCATGGACCGGGAATGCTCCGATTATCATCACCATCGTCAAAAAGGACTCCCTTCCAGATTCGGAGGGGAATACATTTTTGCTGGTGTTGGTGCAATACAAAATTAATTGAAAACAATCAGAATAAACAAAACCAAAAATAAAGTGGATCCAGACTAATTTCTTCAACTGCATGTTTTGTTTGCGACAAAATCCGTTTTGGAAGCATTCCCCGTGTTCTCGCCGCGTGGGTGGCTCCCTCTATTCTCGCCGTCCATTCGATTCCCTGAGCAGTCCTCGGGGAACGGCGAGAATACGCCTCTAGCCATTTGTGAGACCTGCCACACTTATTTACTTCTACAGGCTGGTATCAGTACCGCTAGGTGGCATGTTTGAGACAGCTTCCGCTACAGGCAGGCCCGCATGCTAGCCCCGGCCATCTGAGGCCGACGAGCTACATTTTTCAGTGTAACCGCAACGCTGTGACGCCCACCATTTTAAGAGATAGAATCGACATCTCTTCGTCTGCAAGTGAAGCGCGCAGTCTTATAGCGAATGTTGCACAGTACGAGAGAAAAGGAAGGACTTCAGGACCGCTAACGATGACAAAAATCATGAGCTCTAATTCAAATGGTTTTGTTCTAAAACAAGCCCAGAAACCTTACATGGTTAGCGCCAGTGACTACAAGTGATCTTCAAGACAATAGTTGCATTTTTGCCGATAAGATGGTATCTGATACCACGGTTTAAAGTCGTTTTTGCAGTTACTGAGTATCTGGACAGTTACTGTCGTATCTGATATTCAGGAGCCACGGTCTCGACAGTAGTAACTGACCCGTGGTATCTGGAAAAGTCGTCCCGCTTTAATCATCACCGACTCAGGAGCCTAGGTTTTTGTCAAATTGGTGAGAAAGAAGTCTGGCACTCGTGTCCTCGTGGTGTGAGCGGATGTAAATCGTGAATTCGGCGATTGTCGTGTTTGCAAAGCAACCGTAGTATTACACACTCTCTGCAAAAACGCAACTACTAATCTTTGCTTCTGTTAATATTGAAAACCTATCCTCATTCTTCAATCATCTAAAGGGTCTTCACCTTCAAAGGAGTGAAATCTTCTTCCCCATTAAGAGATAGATTCGACATCTCTTCGTCTGCAAGCGAAGCGCCCAGTCTTATAGCAAATGTTGCACAGTACGACAGAAAAGGAAGGACTTCAGGACCGCTAACGATGACAAGAATCATGAGCACTTAATCAAATGATTTTGTTCTAAAACAAGCCCAGAAACCTTACATGGTTAGCGCCAGTGACTACAAGTGATCTTCAAGACAATAGTTGCATTTTTGCCGATACGATGGTGTTGATACCCCGTTTTAAAGTCGTTTTTGCAGTTTCTGAGTATCTGGACAGTTACTGTGGTATCTGATATTCAGGTGCTATGGTCTCGACCGTAGTAACTGACCCGCGGTATCTGGAAAAGTCGTCCCGCTTTAATCATCACCGACTCAGGAGCCTAGGTTTTTGTCAAATTGGTGAGAAAGAAGTCTGGCACTCGTGATGTGAGCGGATGTAAATCGTGAATTCGGCGATTGTCGTGTTTGCAAAGCAACCGTAGTATTACACACTCTCTGCAAAAACGCAACTACTAATCTTTGCTTCTGTTAATATTGAAAACCTATCCTCATTCTTCAATCATCTAAAGGGTCTTCACCTTCAAAGGAGTGAAATCTTCTTCCCCATTGTTAAGGATTACTTTTCACTGCCTGATATGGTGTCGGATACCTCTTTTGATCAGATAGAATAAAATACTCTACGATGGAATGACCGTTTTGTTTTCATAACAGAATGTGTTTCCTATCTTTTCGTAGCAGAACGCGCAGCACGTTCACGTTTGTCGAAGCTCCGCGTTATCCAGCGGAGACCAAGGAAAGAAGTTCGCCCGAGAAGTGATGCTAGTGGAAGGGCCTTGTGAATGACGTGAAAATTACGTCATGGGCCCTTGGTAATATTCTATTTCTTATAGATTGTCGTCAAAGAAGAATACATCGCCATTTCTATCCTACGTCTAGTTGAGCTCGAAAAAGCTGTCGTCGAAGGCGCTGGTGCATGCGGGCTGGCGGCGCTCTTGGCAGGAGAACTGTCGGAATTCGCTGGGAAAAAGTAAGTTGGCTTTTGCACCTTAATCCTGTGGGTCGTAAGCTAACCATATCGTATTCGCATAAAGCTAGGTGCCCACAGAACGCGAATTCGCGTTCGCCTGGGCAAATTTGACGTCGCGAGCGGAAAAAATTCGCGCCGCGCCGTTTCAACTCCAAGTCGAATTTGTTTCGCGCCGCGTGGCGGAAAAGATTCGCGTTCTGTCGGCACCTAGCTTAAGAGGAGGAGAATTCTGTCCGCCCGCTATCGCGCGGTAGGTTGGGGCCTACAACCTATAAAATCCGCGGGTCGGGAAATTGATTGATTGATTGATTTATTGTATAACTCAGGTACAAAATTTCGTGGTTATCCAACCAAATTGTTTGACCTTTGTCAGGTAATATATACAACAATTGTTAAAATCGAATTCGTACTCAAAATAAGAGGTAAACCATTGAAGTCAACACCGGAAATAAAATTTCTAACAAAATAACTAAAAAAAACATTATTGTAAAAATCCACAAATTTCGGAATGAAGCTATTACAATATTTTTCCCGGTTACATGCGATCGGCATGAGCTTCGGGACTTTGGTGGAAACTTGCCTTGGTGGCCTTGGGCGTTCAGCCTCAAAATCAGGGTTAAAAGGGATCGGAAAGTTGGGTGCTCGGAGAGTTTGTCTCCCCTAAATTTCAGTTGCAAGCACCAAGGATGTAGAATCCCGATGAGGGCTAACAGGTTGTTTAATTACTTTCGAGAGGCGGATTAAACAGCCCACCAGTCATCTCTCCAGGCTTGGGATTTCTGGTCCTCGTTCAGAAGCTCCTTGAAGGATTCGAATGTTTCGCTGGTACCGTGTTCCTTCCAACAAAACCCATTACTCGTTTTGAGAATGATTGTTGTCCTAACGTTGTCAGGAATATTTCGTGAAACGCGATTCCAGAATACCAGAGGCAGGTCTATCAGGTGTACCCTCGAGCTACTGTGTTGCTATTGCCCCAAAAATGTTTTGCTGCGGCTTTCTCGTGCACCCATTCGCGTTTGCCGAGAAATTTGGTGTTCTGATTCGAAAGTCAAGAATTCTACGGCTTTGCGGTTTTCTAGGTGTGAAGAAATGCGGTCCTTTCCGGATTAAACGGTACAGAACGTGCGTCATTTTAATAAGCTCTCCCTTCGCGGTCAACGACGTGTTTCTGCGCAAGAAGAAATAAAGTGTGGTCTACTGAATCCTTGAAATGGGTTTTGTGTTTAATTTCTGCATTTTAGGGTTGTCATTCCCCTCTGCGGTGGCAACATCGACACCACCGTGCTTGGTCGCTGCCTAGAACGCGGTTTGGCTGTCGACGGCCGTCTCGTCAAATTAACTGTGACCCTTAGTGACAGACCTGGTGGCATCGCCGAACTCACCCGTCTCCTCGCCTCTCATGGTGTTTCCATCAAGGACATCATCCACGAAAGAGCATGGCTGAAGAGTGACATCTATTCGGTAGAGGTTAGTATTACCAGTCATTAAAGCAAAACTGGCGAACATATAGTATTCCAATAGCTGATTTCTCAGTTACCAGTGCAATCAAGCGCGCCTAGTAAGTAGCGACGTTCCCCCATAAGTTTGCTCGATATCCTAGTCGGCAATTGTGACCCAAAATAAATGGCGAATAGTATTGCTATTGATTGCTCGATTGTTTATTACCCTTAAAGGTGGTTAACAAAGAGTACGGATAAAGAAAAAATACAGAAACTACGTGAAAGTATTAAACTACAGAAATAACCCAAGCTACTTAACCAACATCATGAAGAAAAAAGGCCGTAGACGGTCGCATACCCATTTCAGATCCGCATTCTTTTCACATAGTTCATCGCTTAAGGTATGAATGCGAGAAAATGTAGGCAGTAGAAATCTCTTTTGAATACCCAAGTTATGACAACCCTGCTTTGGGCCTTGACGGGGCCTGGATACTAGGAACGTCCGAATGAGTTTCGTCGCATACGGCTTGCCATGTGCTAGTTTTCACGCCGAACCCTATGATTGTACACCCCCCCCCCCCCACCCTCCATCTCAAAGCGCCAAGACATGACAAACCTGTTTCGGGCCTTGAAACTAGGAACGTCCAATCGAGCGTTTCACATATGGCTGGCCAGTTGGCATGCGCTACTTTTCACGCCAAACCCTATCCTTGTTCCCCCTGCCCTCCATCCCAGACCATCAAGTCTCACGGATTCACTGAGCGAGAATCCGCCGATCACCAGAAAGTGGTTGCGCCTCCATTGCGCTTTACAACTTCTCGCTGTTTCGCCACTTTCCACGCACGGAGTGGAATCACTTTCACGTCGCTTTGCAGAAGTAGCTGAGCGCAAGAACAGCCTCGGCAAGCGAAGCAAGTTTTAGCCGAGTTGCAAGAACGCACGCCGGATAAGCCAGCAGAGCTTTCCAGACCGCCAGAATCGCCCTATACATCGCGTACGGTCAACCATGTTTTTTTCAGGTAAAAGTCATGTGCGAGACGCGAGATTTCGCGCATGCTCAATCACTCAAACGACTACTTGAGGAGCACTACTCCTCCGTTGTCTTCCGTAGCTACGACGAACAAGGAAACGCAACTTTTGAACAGTTGGGTAAAAAACCATAGGCGAAGGCCTAACGAAAACTTTACCACTAAGTGGTACTTTTAAGCCGTCCTGGGACAAAGAAATAACTAGAATGAGTGTCAGGGAATGAATGGCTTCAGATCCCTCCGAAGCTGCCTCACTGACATGCTGTCGGAATAAGTCTGTTGTATAAATAGGCCTATATGTATATATGTACAGTTAAAGGACACCTCGCACTACATAGTGTTTCTGCTCAAATGCTCTGAGATAGTTGACCACTTTCCAACTAAACCATGCTTACATGAAATTATACACGGCTTCGGCTATTTTAGCCTCTTTTCATGTCCCTTGCCTTGTATGACAATCTTGGCAAAATTTGCATCGCCAGTCTCCGGACGAATAAGCTTCTCGGAAACAATCATAGGCCGCATGATACGTCACGCGAAGAGAACAAACGTGGCAAGCGTGATGATAAGTGTATTGCTAATAGAGAATAGGATTCAGTTATGAAGCGAAGAATCTTGGGAACGAGAATGGATGGAAATTCTACTGAAGTAGAATGAATGACTATCACAAGTACGACGTGTCCTTTAAGCAGATAGCAGTAGTCTGTTACGTTTTACCATCGTTGTCTATACCGCAGTAATTTATGTTATTCCTAAAACGAACTTTATGACTTGAGTGTTACTGCCTTAATATATATAAAGTATCTGTTTCTGCCTAGATATTTGTTTTTGTATTAAAATTATCAGCCTTGCGGATTAATACTGGTTTTGTTTTTTCTTCGACAAATAGAAGAGTGCAGTGTCCGACAAGTTGGCTTCATCTGGGAATCTGTGATCTGGAAGTTAAGTCGGGAAGGTGAGGCCCAAATCCAAAATACTCTAAAACTATCAACCAGTTAGAAAATGTCCGGAATATTTAGAAGAAAAGTACTCAGTTAGTTGGGTTGTGTTAGGCGATATGCAAAATAGTGTATGCAGTGTCCACTTCGACTCTTGGGCGCGTGACACACCAGCACGAGACATGGCGAATGAAGTTTTTGTTTTATGTTCTTATACTCTTTTACAGCTAATATATAAATGTTCTTTTTCATTAATACTATAAAGAATAACAGCAAATCTTAAACTGCACTTACAAGCAAGAACGATATGGTATTCCCAGGGGCGTCGCAAGTGCATTTTCGTTGGGGGAGGGGGGGGGAGGCAGATCCAAAATTTGTACCGAATCTTTCAAAAATTCTACCGAATCCTAGAAACTGACAGTTCGAGCATTAAAATGTTTTAGATTATCAAATAAAAAAATAATTAATGATTAAGTACAAAAGAGTAACACTAAAGCCGGAGCTGAAAGATGACGAGACAGCTACGAGCTACCAGGCGTCGCTTTTGCAATGACCACTTGGACAGTATATAGCTGGGCGCGATTCCAATAGCAGCTTCTGTCGACTGTGCCCAGTGCCCAAGACTAAATTAAGCTGAGCGCCGCAGGCGGAATTTTTGAAATTCGATTTTTTTCCCTCCAAAATTCAAATGTTTCTCACGCAAATTCTAGCTTTACCTGTGGATCAAACCACCAGATCCCAAGCATTAACACAGGAAAGAGCGAAACTCCGGCAGCAGCTTGTAGCCACTGTAGGCTACCGAAGACATTATCTGCAATTTTTTTTTTAATTTGCCATTTTTCTGCCAAAATTACTATTTCCAATGCAAATTCTAGCTTTTGATGTTTCTCAAATCGCAAGCCTAAAACTGGCTACCCCCCCTAAATGACGCACCCTTCCACAAAATAGAGAATACTGAAATGTTTCAGGCGAAATTTCTGAAAACATTTATGGTAAGAACGTCTTTTTGGGATTCCAGACAAAAGTAAGGGCTCTACCCCTTCGAGACTTATCGTGCTGACAGACGGACAACTTTTACGAAGTCACGCGGGGTATCCCGTCACTTACGTTTTGGGATCCCAAAAAAGCGAGACAAGAGTCTTCCGCCAGTTAAACTGAAATGAAATAAATCTGAAATCGTTTCTCCCAGTTCCAGTCTCCGATTCTCCCATAGTGAGTCTGTAACGCCATCTCCCGGTGATCAGACTCTGCGGACTGCCTTGCCTAAAATGCTTCTCTTCGATCATCATCATCATCATTCTCTTCTCTTCAACTGGAGTTAAAAGTTTAAAATTCAAATTTTCCGCCGCCTCCGCCGTTTCACAAGCGCGACTAGCGCGAGTGCGCCAGGGAAAACAAAACAAGTAACATCTTTTAACTTTTTCTGTGCTTCGTTCACAACTTTCAGGACTATCAGAAGACAGGTATGTTTTAACTTTCGAGGGTTATTGGGATGGATGGTGCCATCCCACAAGTTCAGCTTGTAAGGTGTAGCTGTAAGCAGGGGCGTCACTAGCCTTTTACCTTTGGGGGGGGGACGTCCAGTTTGTGCCGACGGACTGAAAAATGTGCCGACAAAAGACGTCGTTGCCGCGAAGCAGCAACGGCGTATATTAGTCCTTTTTAAACCCAAGAATTTCAGTCCTAACACGCCAACTAAACGAAACACTGTTCTTCCAAATAAAGAAAACTGTGCCATAGGCGAAATTTCGTGTAAACTGTAATGCCTTAGTGGAGATTATTCCTTTAATGTAAATTCGTATATTTAAATTTACATATTCTGCTTTTCTTTTCACCTTTCACTAAAAAGCAAAGCTTTCCAACTGCTGAACCCAGAACAAGTTAAATGGACCGCCGCAGGCGAAATTTTTTAATCTGTATTTTTTTCCGGAAAATTTAGGCTATTCTATACCTATACTTTACAGGTTCTAGCTTTTTAATGTGTTTCCAGCCCCCAAGAATTTCAATCCTATAACGCCAACTTAATGAAACACCATTCTTCCAAATAGAAAATACTACGAAATGCGTGTGGAAAGGCTGATGAGCAATCCCAAATAAAAGTAAGCCTACCTGTCAAATCACGGTCTTTCCGCCAAAAAAGTAGTGGCCATCCATAAGAAAGTAGGCAAAAATTTGATTCTTGTGTGTAGAAAATCTCAATGACGGATTTGATTTAGTACGTCTATGAGATTCCGATCTTGCGGAGGGAAAAAACTTTCTGGGTGCGCCCGATGAATGTTTGAAGAATTCGATTTCTTGCGAATAAAAATATCCCGATGGGCCAACAAGAATACAGATGCCCGACTAAAGCATTCAGAATTCGAATTCTTCTTTGTTTTGTCCGACAAGACTGTAAAGAACTTTTCTTACGTGTAAATAGAAGCCGATGTACCGACAACACTTATACTTTCGGGATGCGCCTGATAAACTTTTACAGAATTTGATTTCTTACGTATAAAAAAGAGCCCGATGTGCCGACGATACTTGAACTTCCCGGGTGCGCCCAACAAATGTTTGCTGAAACTGATTTATCACCTATAAACAGAACCCGATGTGCCGACGAGTGGACCGACGACCGGCAAAAGCACACAGAACTCAATTTCTTCTGTGTTTTTCCCAATAAATGTTTGCCGAAATCGATTTCTTGCGTATAAAAAGAACTCAATGTGCCGACAAGTCTACCGACGCCCGACGAAAACACACAAAATCAAATTCCTCATGTATAAGAAGAACCCGATGTGCCGAAGAGAATATCGAGGCCCGACAGAAGGATACAGAATTCGGTTTCTCCTATGTTCTGCACGACAAATGTTTGCAGGATTTGATTTCTTGCGTATGAAAAGAACCCGATGTGCCGACGAGTCGACCAATGCCCGACAAAAGCATGCACAATTTTATTTCTTCTTGGTTTATTTATTTATAATATTTATAATTTATAATGTGGGGTAGGTCAAAAACTTTGACCGAAACTCAGGCCACAAATGGCCCATTGTCTCAGTACCCCAATATACAATTGATGGTAAACCATCACTCTAAAATACAATTGATGGTGAACCATCACTCTAAACATAATTGATGAAACACCACTCTTTTACTGGGGGCTTTCCCTCTAAATTCTTTGTTACTTGATTTGCAGGATCTTCCTGCATCTTTTGGACTCTTGCTCTTTTTGCTGGACTCCAGCTCAATCTTATCAATAAACTGACATTGATTAAATCTAATTGCCTTGGATCTGAGAGACCTTAAAGGCATTTAAGTCATTTTCAGCTGACAGAGCCTCATTGCCTTTGATTGAAACAACCTTGCAGGCAACTGTTTCTGTCACTGATGACTTCAATTCCAGAGGTCCAGATGGACCACATCCAGCCGCCAACAGCTGCCCTAGCTGCCAGCCTGGCCTCCAGCCCCTGCCGGAGGGGGGTAAGTTTAGGTTAGCAGGCTGAGAGTGGTATTCATGGGCAAGAACACCATTATGCAAGGCTGCCCTGGGTCACTGGAGACATCAGGTTCGCGCCGACAAACAAGTGAACTTTCGCCGGGCTTCGCCCGACGAAAGTACTTTCTCAGGACCTTTGGTGGGGGGAGTCCCCCCCCTCCCCCCCCCCCCATAGTGACGCCCCTGGCTGTAAGTTTTCTTTCTAACAAATCTTGAAAGAATATTCTAGTTTCTATGTTCTCTTCAAAATTTTTCTTGCGGAATGACGTGTGGCAAATTGAAAGCAAGGCCAAGAAAATGACAGTTTAGGCCTAGTAGAAATTATAACACTGCCTTCTGAGCTTGAACTGTTGAATATTTTGGGGACAGCTTGTCTTTTTAGCTCTTTGTATGTGCAGCATCTGTTGAGGACAAGAGATTGTGAAATGCTTGCAAAACGGCTCAGCTTCAGCAAACAACGGAAAATGCTATTGAAACAAATGTGAATCCCATAATCCGCCCGAAGAGAGCTCTTATACACTAACGCAATCCAAAACAACTGGTAACAGTATGTGCCAAATAAAAAAAGTCTAACACTTCTGCAAGTGATCCCAAATTTCCATTTATTTGAGTCTCAGATTGAGAACAACTTTTGCCTGTCAACTTTTGTTTTGTCTTAGCTTTTGTCTGTCTTTAATTTTGTCTTTTCTGTTCTTTGTTGGCCACTGAAAGCTGCCTGCACTGCAGTATGTTTTCTTCTGGACCTATCTTTACTTCTTTATCTGTATCATTGTTGACATTGTGAAAGCCTTAATTTCACTGCACTTATCCAATAAGTAAGCTGAGATATAGAGGTACCATGTTTAATGTTTAACACAGGTCTGTTTCTTAGCTTGACTTTGATGAGGACCCTTGCCAAGAAGGGCTGAAGTGTTGCTAGTATAAAATGTGATTCCAAGTCAGCTTGGGCTGAAGGAATACCGTACTTTAGCCCTTATTATTATCGGTGATCATCTTGTGATTATCTCCTTCATAGGAAGGCCAGGTTGTGGTAACTGTGTGGTAATATTGTCACATGTTGGACTTAAGAGAGGACAGCTCCCTTTGAGAATCAAGCCCTCTTGCCCAAGAGAGAGCTCACTTTCTGTGCTTATCTTTTACCCTTGGCATTATCGACTCTTTAATAGTAAATTGTTATCGTTATCTGCATTTGGATAGTAAATTATTTACCAACAACCCTTATTTTACAGCCTTACTGTTAGAGATGTCTGAAAAGTTTACTCTCTGATTTCATCGTTCGAATATATGTTTACTCTGTGGTCAGTTTGAGTCTTTTACTCTGTGGTCAGTTTGAGTCTTAGCTTTGACTGCATGTAGCCTAACCTAAAAAAAAAAAAAATGGAAAATAGGTATCTTTTCTTTAGAACCAAGGTCATATTTTGTGGCAGAATTCTCTAATGTAAGTTAAGAGATGAACTATGTTCTAATCCTATTGTTCTTCTTGTTTAGATAAGGTTCGGAGGTGCTTTTTAAGCCTCTGATGAGATGGACTCGAACCATACTGTAAGCATTGTTTATCAAAGCAAACCATCGTGGAGATCTGTTCGTGTTGAGAGATTGGAAAACACAGATTATGTTTCCCAACTTTGTGAGGAACAACATCTTCTACAGAAAGGTAAGAAAGCCTTTTTGCAATAGACGTTTATTAACTAGCAAATGGATGCGAGGGATGGACCTTTCTTTTTTACCACAAGGTAAGGTTATATATAGTACAAAGTGAAATATAGTTGTTTTAAGGGTTTAAATAGTAGACGGATCACTTGCTTAACCCGTATCTAGTTGGGGATGAGTCCTGGAAGCATGTAGGCCTAGTAAATTAGTAAGCAGTAGTAAGTAAGTAACTTAGTAAATTAAAGGAATGGAAGTAGAAGGATGGTGATGGTTAGTGCCTACCATTTTAGCCCACTATTGAGACTATTCTTCTACCATTTTCACTTAGTTTATTTATATATAAATCTGCAGAAGTCAGTACATAACACCACAACAGAAAACACAGTAACCCAATTCATTGCCTATTTATACAGCAGTATTAAAAGAAGTAATAATACAAAACAATTACAACCATAGGACTAGTTTGAGTATTTGGACAATAAGGTGTTTGCACTTGTCTAAGTTTTCTATACCAGTTTTGTGCATGGATACTTATGGTCCAATCTTCTTTGCCAACACTTATTTCCCAGTCTTCATACTTTACAAATGACGAAATGCCATAGTTCTTTCATAATAGACACTAATCCATCCGCACTATGTGCTTTAAGGTCCTTACTGGCAAGTATGAAGCAAAGAGTGGGCAAGGTGAAATAAGAAAACATGACACAACTCATAAGGAAGTAGAAGGAAAAGTATACACCCTCCAAGTCGTAGTTGAATGGATTTCCATTGACAACATAGTAGTAAAGAACAAAGAATGTTCCTGTGGTGAAACTTGCAACTGCGTTAGGGAGTCCAATTTTCAGTGCTTCTTTGTTACCATTGAGAGCAATAGGACCGACCTTTTGCAAGTATTTATGCTCTGCTTTGTACAAAGCAAGAGCTAAGAGAACGTGGGAGATGCGAGGCAGTGATATTTTCAGTAAAAATAAGATGGAGATGTTGCTGTTTTTCTCAGTACTTATTCCCTTGTTCAGGCAGAACTTGTATGGTCCATGATTTTTGTAGTCGAATAGGGAGAGTAAGTTTAAGCCGCAGAGTAGAATGGCTAAAATCCCAGCTATCCCTTCTCTTTTTCTTTCAATGAAGCCCCATTCCCTTACCTTTCCTGTATATCTCAAAAGGGATGCTAGTGTACTAAGAACAATGGTATTTTCCCCAATCGCGTAGAAAGAAACTACAAACAAATTAAATGCCAGGCAGTAAATGTCTGGGTTGAAAACAGGTCTTGGGATCCTTGCCATGAAGCAAGAATTACACCAGATAATTGCTACTATACTAAACCACGCATAAAAGTTCAAAATCCTTGCCAGAAATGGGTCCTTCATCTTAATTCTTGCCATGGAGCTTAGAAATAAAATATTCATCAGAACACCAACAATCATCATTATTAAATAGTAACTTTCTAGTATGTACACTTTGCCCCATTTTAGTTCACTGGCGGTCTTCATTGTTAACTGTCGCTGATAAATGGTTTCGCTTTGGCGCTCACTTCTGGACCACAGAGGGTCATCTAAAGGATTTTTGGTGCACAACAAAAGTCACTATGGAGAGATCAAATTGTTCTGTCAACTACCTCATCACCGCGAACACAATGGTTTCTATGGAGAGATCAGATTATTCTGTCAACCACCTTAATTCTTGAATCAGTTTGTTTCCGGCGAGCAACATGATTGAAGAGTGTCCTCCCCCTCCCCGGCACTTGATACGGAATGATACGGAATGATTCTAGGTTTCCCTGGCGGTTGGCCGCCTTACGTGGATAACTCTGATATTCATGAAATGACTCGTAGTTATTATTATAGGCCTATTATCATTATTTTTGCGATATATAATTTGAGTGCCATTTTAAAGCACAACCACAGAAAACATGTTTAATATCTTAAGACAATTTGCTACTTCTGCTTTGTTTTAAAACATTTACATTCGGCTTCGGCCGTTTTTAGCCACGCTAATCACGTCCCGTGGCTTTGACCAGAACACTTCCCTAAAAGTTATGTGTGAGTTCACAACGCACAAAAACAAGAATGCTTGTGCATCTCGTAGAATACGCCAGACCTTGCAAACTTAAAGTTTAACGGAAAAGTCAGGTTATTTTAAATCTTGTA
This sequence comes from Branchinecta lindahli, assembly GCA_023053555.1. Taxonomy (NCBI): domain Eukaryota; kingdom Metazoa; phylum Arthropoda; class Branchiopoda; order Anostraca; family Branchinectidae; genus Branchinecta; species Branchinecta lindahli. Next base: position 14,484,665 of record JAKZAO010000003.1, read on the forward strand.
TTTCAGTACACTGCATTTTTTTGACTCTTTTGAGGAACGTGGGAACTGATTGTAAAAATAAATAAATAATAATAATATTACAATAGGCTCTCGTACTGGCATTGAGGGAATAGACGGCGTCCCAACAAGACCAAACTCACTTCGATCGCGCACTTTGGATTTCACTGTCACTGATGACTTGTTTTTTGGGATCCCAAAACGTAAGTGGAGGGATACCTATGACATCGCAAAAGTTGTCCGTCTGTCCGTCCGTCTGTCCGTCCGTCTGTCCGTCTGTCTGTAAGCACGATAACTCTCGAAGGCAGTGAGATATTTTGATGAAACTTGGTGTGGGGATTCTTTGGGTCAAGAGTGAGGTCGAGTTCGTAGATGGGCCCTGTAGCTTTACATTTAGGGGTGGGGGAGGGGGTTTAAATTAAGGGGCAAGCAAATTTTTTTTAAACAGCTAATGTGATAGTCGATTATGGGGTAAGAAGACACGCTGAACACGAATATGAAAACCATTTTCTCGCCGGACAAGTAGTTCGCCCGGAATCCGGCAAAACCGGAAAGTTTGTTAAAAGTAAAATTTTTATTTGAGGTTGATTAGATGTTTGATTTTGGGGTAAGAAGCCATGCTGAACACGAATATGAAAACCATTTTCTCGCCGGACAAGCAGTTCGCCCGGAATCCGGCAAAACCGGAAAGTTTGTTAGAAGTTAAAGTTTTATCTGAAGTTGATCAGATGTTTGATGTAGGGGTAAGAAGGCATGCTGAACAAGAATACAAAAACCATTTTATCGCCAGACAAGTAGTTTGCCCGGAATCCGGCCAAAACCGGAAAATTTGTTAAAAGTAAAAGTTTTATTTGAAGTTGATTAGATGACAGATTTAGGGGTAAGAAGAGATCCAGAATCTGTATGTGACAATCACTCTTTAGCAGGACATATAGTTCGTCCGGAATCCGGCTGAAACCGGAAAATTTGTTAGAAGTTAAATTTTTATTTGAAGTTGATCCGTCTTCGTCACTTAAAACTTCACCCCACCCACAGTCCTTATTCGTAAAGATTGAGGGAGAGAAGGTTTTTCCTGGATCGAAACTCAAGTATATCGGTATCACCTACGGAGGTGATTTGAGAAGCTCAAGGCTTCTCGTGGTTGATCAAGTTATTTCCGGTCTACGTTTGAGCTACGCAAAACTGGTAGCCCTGAAGTTTAAATTTAACAAACATATTTTGGCTTGTTTGTTCTCAGCAGTTGCACTCCCGAGTGTTTACTACATTTCCCCGGTATGGCATTGGCTTACAAATACTGACAAGCTTCGTATTCGTTCAGGCCTGTGTAAGTACCTGAAGTTTCTGCTCGGCCTCCCATTGTATCTACGAAACACATTTGTTTTGGATAAATACCACTTAGATGACCCCGTTTTGTTTGTCCCCGAATTAGAAAAATGGTCGATAGAAAAGCACCGAAACGTGTCCTTCGACATGCCGTTGACATTCCTCCTCAAGGTTTGAATGATAATAATTGTGTCTTGTTGTAATATGTCCTTTTTGTTGTATTTTTAGAATTTATTTGCGTTTAATTTTTTCTTTCTTTCAGTGCTCCGTTTTTTTCTTCGTGTTGTTGTAAGTGGATTTCTAATAAATTAATTAATTAATAAGGGTAAGGAGATACGCTGAATCCGTTTTTGAGCTTTAGCTTTTCGCCGGACAAGTAGTTCTTGAATTTCGCCAAAACCGCAAAATTCACAAAAGTAAGCTAAGCTAGGATCGTTTCGATCGGCTTATAGAGGTAAAGGCACATGCTGAATCCATATCTGAGCTTGGATTTCTTAATGAGTAGCTGTTTGGCCCGGCGAAGACTGGATCTGGCTAAGACAAAACCTAATTGTCTGGATCATAAATATTGAAATTTTTGGGATCCCATCGGAACCTTTGGTCTTGTTTCTTCTGTAAAATCGCAAACGAAAGAAAATAAAAGACGCTTCTCAGTGCCTAGCTTCAAAATAGTCCCAAAATCCAACAGCCCTGCAAGTTTGTGTATTGACAGTGGGCAATTTGGTCCTTTTGTTGATCGTAAATATTTCTAAAAAAAATAATCGTTATTCGGGAATGGCGTAGCCCTTAGCTAAGCAATGGACTATCTTATTTTCACCGCGTTTTCAAGCATGTTTTAGTGAATAAGTGATTCTTAACTGAGTTTTCAACTTTTCATATATCCTATTTGGTGGACCTACAAAATCATGGCTGTCCCATTATACCAAGAACAAGTAACTAAAGTAAGCAAGCAAAAGAATCTTCTGATCTTTGTAATACGACCATGATGAGTCGAATACATTCCCCATGCCCTGCCGATGCAAACACGCGGAGGTTAGGAGCTAAGCGGAACACCACAGTTCGTTACATCTGCAAACAGCTCATTGCAGTAGAGCCCCGAAGAAAAACAAGACCAAAGGTTCCGATGGGATCCCAAAAATTGAATATTTGATCCAGACAAATAGGTTTTGTCTTCGCGAGATCCAGCAAGTGTTAAGGTCTGGAAGTGCATCCGATAAAACCAGAAGGCTATTTGGCTACAATATTCACGACTAGAAACGAAGCTTTTATTTAAACCATCCAAAAGTTCCCGGTTTCAGCCGGATTCCGAACGAACTATATGTCCGGCAAAAAAATAATTGTGATGTACGTATTCGGCATCTCTTCTTACCCCTAAATCGGACATCTGATCAACTTCAAATAAAACTTTTACTTTTAACAAACTTTCCGGTTTTGACCGGATTCCGGGCGAACTACTTGTCTGGCGAGAAAATGGTTTTCATATTCGGGTTCAGCATGCCTTCTTACCCCTATATCGAACATCTAATCAACTTTAAATAAGACTTCTACTTTTAACAAACTTTCCGGTTTTGGCCGGATTCCGGGCGAACTACCTGTCCGGCGAGAAAATGGTTTTCATATTCGGGTTCAGCGTGTCTTCTTACCCCATAATCGACTATCACATTAGCTGTTTAAAAATATTTTGCTTGTTCCTTAATTTGAACCCCCTCCCCCATCCCTAAATGTAAAGCTACAAAGCCCATCTACGAACTCGACCTTACTCTTGATCCAAACAATCCTCACACCCAGTTTCATCAAAATATCTCACTCCCTTCGAGAGTTATCGTGCTTACAGACAGACGGACGGACAGACGGACAACTTTTGCGATGTCATAGGTATCCGTCACTAACGTTTTGGGATCCCAAAAAGTCAAGATTAACCGACTATTCGCTTTTTAACACTGTGACGTCACTGCAGAGAGCTCTAGCTCTACTCAGTTTTGTCGGGGTATCCATCTTATTTGGTTCTTGATTATACTGAACGAAAATACCAGACGAGACTTAGTCTGGGAAGCTAGAATGGATGGAACGAAAGAGAAAGACTTAAAGTTTAACCGAACAGGGCTGAAATACGACAGTCTAGTTACAAATAAATAGGCTTTGAAGACTGGATGAAAATTCCTTACTTCGTTGCTCCGCTATTAACGAATAATCCAGTTTCATCGAGTAAACTTTTTCTTTCGAATTTGTGGTGTTACGACGACTGTAGGCTACTCATGAAATATATAGCAACAAAAACTAAAAGAGCAAACGATTGCCGAAAAATAAACTAAATTTGTCAATCTCCTAGCGAGGAAATATAATCGATTTCGATTTGATGACGAAATTTGAACATTTCCTGAGCTTCGCTTCCTTAGTCATTGAAATGCACGCTGTTTGTCCAGCAGCCAGCTTCGAATTCTCCACATTGGGGTGAACTTTTCGTCTACTCGGGAGAGCAGTTTATATTCTGGACGTCACTAATGAAGCCAACGTGAAAAAAAAAATCCCTTACCAGAGTCAAAATAATTCAGTGTATTCAAATCCAAGATGTAACAAGACCAAAGGTTCCGATGGGATCCCAAAAATTCAATATTTGATCCAGACAATTAGGTTTTGTCTTCACCAGATCCAGTCTTCGCCATGCCAAACAGCTAATAATTAAGAAATCAAAGCTCAGATGTGGATTCAGCATGTGCGTTTACCTCTATAAGCCGATCGAAACGATCCTAGCTTACATCTGTGAATTTTGCGGTTTTGGCGAAATTCAGGAACTACTTGTCCAGCGAAAAAGCTCACAATCGGATTCAGCGTATCTCCTTACCCCTATATCCAACATCTAATCGACTTCAAATAAAAATTTAACTTCTAACAAATTTTCCGGTCTCAGCCGGATTTGACGAACTATATGTCCGGCTAAAGAGTGACTGTCATATACGGATTCTGCACATCTTCTTACCCCTAAATCTATCATCTAATCAACTTCAAATAAAACTTTTACTTTTAACAAATTTTCCGGTTTTGGCCGGATTCCGGGCGAACTACTTGTCCGGCGATAAAAATGGTTTTCGTATTCTTGTTCAGCGTGCCTTCTTACCCCTACATCAAACATCTAATCAACTTCAGATAAAACTTTAACTTCTAACAAACTTTCCAGTTTTGGCCGGATTCCGGGCGAACTACTTGTCCGGCGAGAAAATGGTTTTCATATTCGTGTGCAGCATGGCTTCTTACCCCAAAATTAAACATCTAATCAACTTCAAATAAAACTTTTACTTTTAACAAACTTTCCGGTTTTGGCCGGATTCCGGGCGAACTACTTGTCCGGCGCGAAAATGGTTTTCATATTCATGTTCAGCATGTCTTCTTACCCCATGATCGACTATCACATTAGCTGTTTAAAAATATTTTGCTTGTCCCTTAATTTGAACCCCCACCCCTAAATGTAGGGCTACAGGGCCCATCTACGAACTCGACCTTACTCTTGACCCAAAGAATGCTCACACCAAGTTTCATCAAAATATCTCATTCCCTTCGAGAGTTATCGTGCTCACAGACAGACGGACAGACGGACGGACTGACAACTTTTGCGATGTCATAGGTATCCCTCAACTTACGTTTTGGGATTCCAAAAATAAGCTGTCCTTTCAGTTAAACTTTAACATTGCAGGCCATGGCTCTGCGATATCGGAAATGTGATATTGAAGCTTTCGAAAGCTTTGACCAACGCTATGCCTTAGATTGAGTGTGGGTGGGGGACAAAAGAAAGATTCAAGTTATATCATGTTCTACAGAGAATAAAGTTCGACAGTTCTGTCAGTATGGCCTTAAATCCTACAACGCTATTTCTGAATAACTCTGTGGATGGACGACATTATGCAGCAAAAGCTTGGTAAGGCCAGGTATGAAAACATCATACCACTTTGCAGTATGTAGTATGACAAGTACAACTCCTCTATACCGAGACCTAGTGGGTTATTGTTTATGAAATAGTAGTAGGAAGTGAAGAACGCAATATTGCTTAAACCGGAGATGGCGTTTGGCAAACCAACCTTAAGTTCTTCCTGAGTCTTATCTGCTAGGTCTTCAGGCAAAATTTTACGCTCAAGTCTCTTCTCTAACCTGAACAACCACAGAGCTAGGAAGAAGTGTATCAATCTAGGAACTGAAGGAACCAAAAGAAACCTAAGTGTCGTCCCACTTCTTAAAATATCTTCGCCTGTAGCAATCCCCGTTTGCTCACAGAATTTGTAAGGTGGGTGAGTTTTGTAATTAGTCAGTGGAAAGGCATAAAACCCACAGAGACAGACAGTTAGTAAAACTGCTAAGTGTGAGCGATTGTGACCTAGTAGTACCAATCTTTTCATCTTACTAATATGTTGAATGAGAGAGGCAAGAGTACTATGTATGACCATAACTTCAGAGAAGACATAGAAGAACACTACTGACAGGTTGAAGGTTAAGCAATACCATTCTGAATTAAAAGTTGGCTTGGGTATTCGAACCATGAAACAGGCAAAACACCACACAACAGCAACTATAGCAAACCAGCCACGGAAACTTAGCACTTTATCCAAATATCTGTCACTGATCTTAAGGTTCGATTTTGAGCTGAGGAACAGCACATCTACCAGTACGCCAAAAAGAAGCAGGCAGAAGAAGTAGACCATGTGACCTTGTAGCTCCCTGAGATGGGGCATGTTTATACTCGCTAGGTATTGGGTAACTACTGGATTGTCTGGATGACATTCCGGTATGGGAACTTAAGTCATGGATCAGCTTTCTGGCTTGAAGCGTAGCTACGGCAGCAACGGTCAACCAACAGTTTCGATAATAAGCACAAATCCACACCTTGAAATCCTAGAGCTTCCGACGCTGAATTTCAAAGTTATCCCGTTACCTGTGACAAGAACTCTGCCATCGTCACAATATGCTATGGTTCAGCATCTATGCTTTATGTGAAAGGGCTATAAAGGGAACTCGAAACAGCCGCTCATTGCGGTGGGAAATGAGTTCCTTCTGGACTTGACGTTCGTATCCAGATCAAGGACACTGTTATCTTGGAAGAGTTGTACGTTCTTGATTGGATTGGGAACTATCAATTCTTTAGAAGAACTGCTGATCTCTATGCGATCATGCTGTGCTAAGGAAATCTGGACTTCGCTGAGGATCAACTGTATCCAGAACTAATACACTAGTTGCGTTTTTGCAGATACCATGGTATCTGATATACGGTCTAAATGGCCAGTTACCGTGGTATCTGGCCAGTTACCGTGGTATCGGATATTCAGATACCGCGGTCCGACCGTGGCATCTGAAAAGTCATCTCACTTTCGTCAAATTTTGTCAAATTGGTGAGAAAGAAGTATGTAACTTGATATCAGTCTTTCTCTTGGGATGAATTCGGAAAGTGCAATCTCGGCAATCATCGTTTTTGCAGTGCAACCGCATATCAGATACCACGGTAACTGCAAAAACAGCTAATTGCTGATCCATTTACCGTGGTAACAGATACCATGGTATCCGCAAAAACGCAACTACTGTTCTGTCCTCGCCAAATTCGTACCTTGTACACGGTCCAACAGTGGTTTGGAATTTTTCTTACACAGCACTGACCGAAGAATCTGGATTTTTCAAGAATAGTGGCTTTGTACAATACCTGACACATAGACTGCGTCCAGTGCGTCAAGTCCTGCCGCAGACGCATAGTTTGAATTTTTTTCTTCGTAAATTAATACCGTCGACACGCATTATTTTGACGCAAAACGCAGAAACGCTGCATTTTATGGTGTGACGGACATGCGGTCAGGATCGGGAGGTCGCGGGATGAAAATACTGCCAAGATTGTCGGTGCCATCATCAGTTCCGTACGGAAGAGATGACATTTTTCTCAGCGTCTTGATGAAAGTGCAAAAAGTTCGGCAGAGGAAACCTAATCGTCTGTCCGCGGCACTAACGAAGAAACACAGGCTGTATGAACAAGCAGTCAGGGATACAAGTTTTTTTTTTTTTTTCAAGGTTTTTTATTCTTAACTCTAACTGATACAGAAACATTAAAAATACGATACTCTGCACTTGCAATTATTTCAGGGTTTGAACCGGCGAGAAGAAAACATCGAATGGTAAAAGACCTTTATATACCTTTATATCTGTGAGTTTTTCTTGCAGGGTATCCGAATTATCAGGTAACTGGTCGTCTAAGCGCGGTGGCTGCTCAGATTCCCGCTCCCAGAAGATCGTATTCTTCTCAAGGAACGTCTGAGAGAAGAAGCCAGCTGCTGCACGTCATTGAGCAGAACCAAGTATCGTTGATACACGGGGCATTAGTTGGAAAGTCGCTGCAGGTCAGTAAAGTTGAAACCTTGACGAATTGAAACAGTGGTTTACGTTCAGCATTTGCAGGGGAGGAGAGGTGGGGTCGAGGGGCAGTGTACTGGCTGACCTAGTGTCTAGGATCAGTAAAAGTTGCTTAGCGTAGCCTACACGTATTTCAAGTGTTTACTTCGCTTACCTATTTCGTTGAAAATTCAGTCCTGGTTGATTCATATATTTAAACTAAGAAACGACCAACTAGGGTCAAAAATTACAAAATAATTAAAAAAATACTGGCATAACAATAAACTACAAAGAAAATAAAATAAATTATCAGCACATCAACTGAGAACCCATATATAGTAGGTTTAGAAATTAGAGACTTAATGTTAAAGCTCCACTGTTGCAGCTACAACAAGATCAAAGATTTCGATGGGATCCCAAAAATTTAATATTTGACTCAGACAACTACGTCCTGACTACGTCTTGTCTACGCCAGATCCAGTCTTCGCCAGGCTAATCATCTGAGAAAATTAATTTCAGATATACCTGTATAAGCCATATTTATTTTGACGATACTGATCGAAACTACCTGCTTTACTTCTGCCGAATTTCCGTTTTCGGCCGAATTCCGAGCGAACTACTTGTCCAGCCAAAAAAAGATAGTTCAGAAACGAATTCAGCGCATCTCCTTATCCCTATAAAGAACGTCTAATCAACTTCAAATAAAACTTTAACTTATAAAAAAAATCCGGTTTCAACTGGATTCCGGACGAAGTATATGTCAGGGTAAAAAACGATTGTCATATACAGATTCAGCGTCTCTTCTCACCCTTGAATCTATCATCTAATCAACTTCAAATACAAATTTTACTTTTAACAAATTTTCCGGTTTCGGCCAGATTCCGGGCGAACTACTTGTCCGGCGAGAAAATGGTTTTCACCATCGTGTTCAGCATGTCTTCTTACCCCTAAACTTAACATCTAATCAACGTCAAATAAAACTTTTGCTTTTAACAAATTTTCCGGTTTCGGCTGGATTCCGGGCTAACTACTAGTCCGTCGAGAAAATGGTTTTCACCATCGTGTTCAGCATGTCTTCTTACCCCTAAACCGAACATGTAATCAACTTCAAATAAAACTTTTACTTTTAACAAACTTTCCGGTTTCGGCCGGATTCCGGGCGAACTACTCGTCCGGTGAGAAAATGGTTTTCACCATCGTGTTCAGCATGTCTTCTTACCCCATAATCGACTATCACATTAGCTGTTTAAAAATATTTTGTTTGCCCCTTAATTTAAACCCCCTCCCCCACCCCTAAATATAGGGCTACAGAGCCCATCTTCTAACTTGACCTGTACTTTGACCTAAAGAGTCCTCATGCCAAGTTTGATCAAAATATCTCAACCCCTTCGAGAGTTATCGTGCTGACAGACGGACAGACGGACGGACGGACAGACGGACAACTTTACGAAGTCATAGGTATCCCTCAACTTACGTTTTGGGATCCCAAAAAAACGAGATTTTGAGTTCTCACCCGGCTGGGCGGATGTCTAATCCGTATAAACAGGTATTAACGGGTGGCTAAATTAGTGTTTTTTATCAAAAGCGGGAACTGAGAAGAGGGAAGGGCAAATCGGTAACTGAACGAGAATCGAAAACCGAGAAGTGAGAACGGTTAATTTAGAGCAAGAACGCAACTACAAGTATCATTATTTCCCCAAAACTTCAGAAGACGGAGTACCGTACATACAAAGGTAGAACTTCTTAGTAGTCTATATTTCTTCTTAACCAGATAAGTTTCCCACAATACGAGTATCATTACCTATATTCGGGGAAGAAAATAACACACAAAACAATGGAGATATATCAATAAGCATCATGGAAAAATGGGATCAGATTGTAGGTATTGTGCAGATTACATGCCTTTTAAAGGAACAGAAAACTTGACTCAAACTTGACTCGGGGAGCTAGTTAACATATCAAGAATGTACCCTGAGTCGATATTGAGAGTAAGAAAAATTCTCGTTACGACCATTGCAGTTTCCGGGCATTTTCCGAGAATTCGACTTTGAGCAAAAGGTTCGCAAAAGCAAAAGGTTTGTGTGCCGTGACTAGGAATCGAACCCCGGCCGCCTTGTCGGGGAGGTCGTTACTCTGTGGTCTACATGTAAAAAGGAGAACTTTTACAGTACATGAGTGCATAATTACAGTGGATAAGGGGCAAGGGCCTGCCAGCTAGCTTTGGGAACACTAAGGAGGGGGTTCGAGACGGTTCGAGATGACAAAGAAGGGGGGTTCTGTCGACAATAAGACCCTGTATATTTATCCAAGCCCCCCGGGCGATTCGATGGCCGAAATCTTTGATGGCCGACAGTTGCGTAGTCAAGTTTACTGTTCCTTTAACGAAATCATAACTTTTTGGGATCCCAAAACGTTAGTGACGGATACCTATGACATCGTAAAAGTTGTCCGTCTGTCCGTCCGTCCGTCCGTCCGTCTGTCTGTAAGCACGATAACTCTCGAAGGGAATGAGATAGTTTGATGAAACTTGGTGTGAGGATTCTTTGGGTCAAGAGTAAGGTCAAGTTCGTAGATGGGCACTGTAGCCCTACATTTAGGGGTGGGGGAGGGGGTTTAAATTAAGGGACAAACAAAATATTTTGAAACTGCTAATGGGATAGTCGATTATGGGGTAAGAAGACATGCTGAACACGATCGTGAAAACCATTTTTTCGCCGGACAAGTAGTTCGCCCGGAATCCGGCTAAAACCGGAAAGTTTGTTAAAAGTAAAAGTTTTATTTGAAGTTGATTAGAGGTTCGATTTAGGGGTAAGAAGACATGCTGAACACGATGGTGAAAACTATTTTCTTGCTGGACAAGTAGTTCGCCCGGAATCCGGCCAAAACCGGAAAGTTTGTTAAAAGTAACAGTTTTATTGGAAGTTGATTAGATGTTTGATTTAGGGATAAGAAGAACACATTTTCTACCCGGACAACTTCGGAATCCAGCCAAAACCGGAAATTTGGCAGAAGTAAAGTAGGAAGTTTCGATCAGTGTCGTCAAAACAGATACGGCTTACAGAGGTATATCTGAACTTAGTTTTCTCAGATGATTAGCCTGGCGAAGACTGGATCTGGCGAAGACAAGACCCGATTGTCTGGATTAAATATTACATTTTTGGGATCCCATCGAAACCTTTGGTCTTGTTTGTCCAGCGTTCAGTTATACACCCTACGATCAAGAATGGATAAAGATAAGAAGTTATGTCTCTCAGCACCTAGTCTGTTTAGAACAGCACTATACGACTAGTGAATCCAACACCGCGGAACTGTGAGAATGCACACGTTTGGAGCACAGTGCCAGCACCCTTTAAAATGTAATGACATGTCCAGCACTATTTTTGTTTGTAAAAGATATTTATGGATAAAGTATACCGAATTGTAATTGTAATTTCGGATCGGGAATTGCCACAAGACAGATACTATTAAAAGTTCTTGCTTTGGTGAAGTTGTGAAATAGGCTTCGGTACCTCTTACGATTGGGGATTCTCTCTCAGGTGCCTGAGTTTCTTCTTGAAAACAGCGTGGAGACTGGGTCGCCTGTGCGGATTGTTTCCGTCTGCGCTGAGAAGATTAGCGCCGTTGCCTCCGCGTCGAGGATTGCTGAACTGAGGGGAGAGAAGATTGGCGATATTGTAGGGTATCAAATTCCGCTGGAAAGCAAGTAAGTACAAGTACTATTTTGAACTTGCATCGCATGTCCATATATTTATCTACGGCCTGAAGAGGATCCTTGCAAAAGAAGCCAAAATATCGTCAAAATGAGTACGGCAGCTTTTAATTTTTTGGCCATATATCGATACCTCATTGCATAAGTTTTCTTAAATAAACACGTTTTATCAATATTAGTTCGCAGATAATTTAAAACTAGCCAAGCTGAGTGAGTCCTTGTCTCGTTTCAAAACGCATGGCTAAAGTGGAACGTTAAGCGTTAAGCCGTTAACGTTATCTCTGACATGATTTAGTGCACTATCGATTTACGATCCCCCAAAGCCACCATGGAGCAGAGGCGTTACTAGCCAAAATGTTTGGTGGGGGGGGGAGCAAGGTACCTATTTACCGACTGGTTGGTCATTTTTACCGACTGTTTTTGTTGAGAAAAACGACCGCTTTGACAAAAAATTTGCTGATTGAAAAACCGACTATTTTTTAGAAAAAATCGACTAGCCTATTTTTACGAAAAACCGACTGTTTTTAAGAAAAATCGATCATTTCCAAGAAAAATCGACTGTTTCCGAGAAAAAAATTGACCGGTTTTACGAATAATCGCAGCACTTCGCGCCGATTCGGCTATTTTTTACCGACTGGCCGAACATTGGGGGGGGGGGGGGCGTCCCCCGTGACGCCCCTGCCATTTAGGACGATATATTATGGTTTAGATACCGCTGGAAAGTAAGAGTTTCGAACTTCGATTTAAAGCTCACAAATTTAGCTACAGTCTTAAGAGGACCCTTGCCAAAAAAGGCCAAAAGATTGCCGAAACAAAATTTCAGCTGACTAGAACCACCAAAAATGAACTCAGTCAGCTTGGGCTGAAGGAATACGATGATACCTCGCATTGTTTACTGTTTGTGTTCCCGTATTTTGAAGCAGTTTAAGATTTTAGAACCAGTCTCTGCTTTTAACAAATAACACACGGCTTTGGCTGTGTGAAAGTTTAACTGAAAAGGCAGCTTGTTTTTACATCTGAAACTTTTACATCTATTAGATGACTCATCTAATAGATTTTTTAGTTTTTCACCCGGGGCTCTAGCAGTAAGATTCAGAGTGTGCGCTGCATGCACGACAACCCAGAATTCTCTCAGACGCGGAGAATTTGAATTTCAACATGGCGACAAGCTAAAGCTTAACGCCAAATGTACCTAAAGCTTAACGCCAAATAAGTAAATAAATGACCTGTAATTGCAAGCGAAGCCTTGAAAAAGCTACGTCTGTAAATTATGTTAAGAGGCTACCTTGCAAGGAACGGACATTTTTATTTTAGTTTTCGGCAATGGGTTACATTTGTAGTTGGTAAATATTTATATCAAGAACATAGAGGTACCATAAATCCGAAAGAATAAGTTCATTTGATGAATTCGATTACCTGTGGATAACGGACAAACGAAGTAACGCATTTTTATCGGGTGTTCAGGCTTATTTAAGCGAATAAGTGATGTGTAACTGAACTGTCTGATCTCAACCCTATTCGGTTAAACTTTAAGCCTTTCTCCTGGCCCGTTGACTTATAGCAAAAATACGGAAAATGTGTATAACCGGTTTTCTGACGAGTGGGATTCTCAAAAACAGTCGTCGAGAGCATGGTAAGTATCGAAAATAGATAATGCAGCCAAGATCGGTCGAAATTAGAGGACTACTGTTGGTACCTTATCCGCCACCAGGCTCATGAGCACCGAAATAGATAAGTAAGAATGAAATGAATCCGTTGCTTTCAAATACTAAGTTCAAGTTCCAGATTTTTAATTTTACTTAAAAATACAAAAACACTATACAAGCACTGTGGAGAAAAAAAATTCGAATATGCAGTGCTTGTTAATTTTTTTTTTTACTCTAATAACAACAACTACGTACCCTACTACCTAAGATAAATTCTGTGACGATTTTGCACGCTTGGTAAAAGTCCGTCCTGGCCGAATGATGAGAAACGCCAAACTCGTAAGTGAAGGGTCGCTGGTTCGAGTCTAGATGTTGCCTACCGTTTGGTTTGGGGCGGGAGATCGTGGCGTTATCCTGTAAGACAAGCCAAAGCCCACCCAGCTTCAGATGGTTACCTGGAGAAATCTGGGGAAGGTGACAGGAAGGGTGTGTGAAAGCACCAGAATGGCTAGCCCCCCGCCCATTGTATTACAGAGAATAGATGATCAGCACCGCCAGTTGGGCCTGTATAGGCTGATACCTTTACCTTTTTACTTTTTTTGTCATTTGGCACGCAGGCTGGGAACCGAAGTGACTCCTGATAAATGATCTATTCCTCTTAGGGTGTCTCCTACCACCGTGTTGACGTTCTGCTCACCCACTGTTCTTCTTCGGACTCTAACCTCCGACAAATTCACACACAACGTCACTCACGTCATACTGAACGAAGTCCACCGTAAGGAGTCCGTTTTCGAGCTCATTTTTGCCGCTGTACGAACCCACTTGAATGTTCACCCGGGTCTGAAGCTTATATGCATTTCTAACTGGGACGACTCTGATTGGCTGAGGTGCTATTTTAATGGGTTCAGCTTTGGCGTAATGTGCGTTGAGTTGGAGTATTTCCCTGTGAAGACGATGTATTTAGAAGAGCTCGAGGAAATGGGGTAAGTCAGTAACTTCGAATACAGCTGATAATTACTCCTTCATTCCAAGCTGACTGGGAAACATATATTAGAATGGCCCAAAACTTGAAAGTCAGCTCGTATCGTCAGCGATATTTCGGACCTTCTTGGCAAGGGTCTTCTGGAGGCTGTTGTTGGAATAAACGGATCTAAAGATTCGTTTTTTATGGCACTTGCAGCTTCGCTCAAGTGCCATATACCGATCACTTTTCCGTCGGTCGGTCTGTCTGTCGGTCGGTCGGTCGGTCGGTCCGGTGATCGCGAGTTAGGGTACTTGCAGATGTGCTAGGACGATGAAACTTGGCAGGCATATCGGGGACCCGACCAAACTAACTTGCAAATAATCAATTCCCCGATCCGACCTCCGTGGAGGGAGTAGAGGGCGGGGGAATCCGGAAAATTTAGTAGTTTTTGTAAAACCCCTACCCCTTTCTTTACACTAGTAGGTCTGCGCGCGGCGTGACGTCACTCTTTGCATCGGATCACTCTGTTAACATTGGAAAGAGCTAGTGCATTCGAGGGTCAAAGGGGTTTGTATCTGTGGTGCAGTGCGGGGGAATATGGAAAATTGAGTGTTGTGTAACTTTCGAACGGGTGATCGGATTGGGACGAAACTTAATATCTGAATGAATCACATATCTCTGATGTTCCATTTGAAGTCCGAACCGGATTCGACATCTATGGGGGAATTGGGGTGGGGGAAGACCGGAAACCTCGAGAAACGGTTATAATGGAGGGATCGGAGTAAAACTTGCTGGGTAGAACAAGAATCTGCTCTAGATAATTTGTTTACACGTTTGGACTGGACCCGGACACTTGGGGGGGGGGGAGGTGGAGGGGAGTTTCACGGAATTCTGGTGATGACAGTTTTTGGGATTTTCACGACGAAACTTGGGAGGTATATCAGGGACCCGATCAAACTGACTTGTCAATAAAAATTCACTCGATCCGATAGTCGTGGGGGATCGGAAGGAGGGGGAATCCGGAATATTTAGCCATGCGTAACTTTGGAACGGGTGATCGGGTTCGAGTGAAATTTAATAACTGAACAGAGCCTGTGGTGATCTTTTTCATGTCCGGACCGGATCCGACAACAATTTGGGGGGGGGGGAATACGTGACCGGATTGGATTGGAGAGATCGGGATGGAACTTTGTGGGAATAACAAACAAGTCCAAACTGAACCGGATTGGCTCCGGCGACTGTGGGAGGAGTTTGAGGGGCGGGTCCGGAATTCCGGTGATCGCGAATTAAGGTACTTCCAGATGTGCTAGGACGATGAAATTTGGCTGGAATATTAGAAATTCGACAAGATTGGCTTAGAAATCGCCACTTTTCAAATCCGACCATTCCCTAAAGTACCAATCATGACCGCAAATTAAGAAAAATACTTTTAAGCAAAATATGCATTTCCATGATCTCCATGAGCTCATGATCATTTTTGCCTCAAGGGTTTTGCTTAAAAATGAAGTTCTAGCTCCCTTAAAGTGTGCATCTTAACCGCAAGGTCGAAAAGTACTTTTTATCAAACGATACATCTGAACCCATGATCAGTTGTCCCACAAGGGTTTTGCAAAAAAAATCATTTCTTGCACCCTTAAAGTGCGCAAATTAGTGGGAAAAAAAATACTTCTGATCATACGTATATATCAATGATCCCTAAGAGCCTGCTATCGTTTTTGCCTCAAGGGTCTTCCTTACAGATGAATTTCTAGTGCCTTTAAAGTGCGCATCATTACAGCCAAGTTCAACGATAATATACTTTTTCTCTAGCTTCCTTAAAGTGCGCTTCTGAACGCACAGTCGAAAATTACTTTTGATCAAATAATACATCTCAACCCTTGCAAGTGCCATATGAGCTTACAGCTCTTGTCTGGGTTCGTTACGAGTACTTTGTAGCCCAGTAGGCTAAGCGTTGTAAACAGAACTACACCGTGTATTAACTACTTAATTTAAAACTGAATTCCGACTATAGGTGTCAAGAAACATTAGTTGCGTTTTTGCTCTTCTCGCTTCTCCATTCTCGCTTTTGACAAAAACACTAATTTGGCAACTCGTCTGAAACCCGGTATACCTGTTTATGAATATTGGACACCCACACTCTGTTGACCAATCAGGGAGGAGGACGGAGAGAGGAGAATCGAGAATTCACTATCAAAGCAACTTCTCGATTCTGCAGAATCACGAGGCTTTCCCCGTTCTCGGTTCTGACAAAAACGCAAGAAAAAAGAATTCGCTTCAGCTGAATAGTCCAAAAACGTGAAATAGGAGAATTGCGAGAAGAATCGCGAGGAGAATTCGGATCAAAAACGCAACTATTGCCTGCGGTTAAGATTTTGGACATGGCGTCCTCTGCGAGCTATGGGAAGCTTGGATGGTTTAAAGTTTAACTGGAAAAGCAGCTATACATTTGATATTTGAATACACTGAAACATGTTGACCCATGTAAGGATTTTGCATTTTTTTTTCGTCCGAGGCTCTAGTAATGACGTTCAGAATGGGTGCTGCTTGCACGACAACCCGAAACTCATGAAGACGCGGAGATTCTGAATTTGAAAACAAACCTGCATTTAGGATTAAAACCGATTAGCGCCGGCTTAAGTTTCGGCAATGGCTTACCTCTGTAGTTGGTAAATATTTCAAGCATAGAGGGACAGGTGCCTAGAGGTACCACAAATCCGAAAGATCAAGTTCATTCGATGAAAACTATTGTCTGTGGACAGCGGACAAACGGAGTAATGCATTTTTTTTTATCGGGTTTTCAGGCCTATATAAGTGAACACGTGATGTGTAACTAGAATGTTGGGTCTTAGCCCTTTTCGGTTAAAGTTTAAAAGTGATAAGTGCGAGATTGGGAAAGGAGCACCGATAATGGAGGTGCCATGTGAAGCAGTATTTAAGAAAGCAAACAGTGGAATAGCTTTGGCTTTCAGTTGTGCTTTAAAGCTGTCCACTTAGGTTCTATACTCCTCATTTAGGTTACAGACGAGCAATCGTGATCAGTTTACCAACCGTGACCAGTGGGGAGAATCAGTTGAACCATGGCACCACGTAGCGGTGGACACATTCTTGACCGATGCTTTCGTAAGGGGCGACGAGATGTCACTGCGAGAAATAGTCCAATTGCTCGTTCAGTCGGGGATCTCGGTGGATGTGCAGCACTCAGTTAAAGGTATTGAATAATGGGACGCTGCGCCGATAATATTTCTCCGATAAAAGATAATATTTATCTGCTTTTAAGAGCCAATGCCATGGCCGAAACAGAAAAGATGAACACAGTAAAAAAAAGTATATATATATAAGATTCTACAGGCTAAATATTCCTTCAGTTTGCACTGTCAAATATTATCCTACAGGCTGCGGGGTTTGGCTACCCTGAGGAGCCTCGCCAACTGTTCAATAGTAGCGGAACAACTCTTCCCATGACACTACACATTCCGAATTTAAAACTTTCCATTCCCTCTAAAAATCTTTAGTTCAGTCAAGCTTTCATCAAATGCTTTAGGTTTTTATTCATACCACGCACCGGACATGCATAAGGACCAAACCGACCCTTAGCCCTCTTCCCAAGTAGTAAAATGTCCGCCGTACAGTTAATCATAATGTTAATTATCTCCTTTTAAACCTGCTTTAAAGTAGGCCTCCTCCCCCAATTTTTTCCCCATAAACCTCAAGGATGACGATTCGTCCTTCCCCACTCCTGCCAAAATTGAATTACTTGGTCAGATAGGCTCCCTCACCAACGTCTCTTTACGTCACCCACAGGAAGCCCAGGCCTGTCACCATCGTTCCAAAGCTTTGCAATCCACACTGACCAAAAAAATCTACTTCACCTGCTATCTCCATGAAGAAGGGAGAAAGGACGGATTCGAAACCAATGGGCACGGAATAGATCAAAAAATACGTTAAAGCCAATAAATTATCAATGAAACCTAGATTTCGACTTTCTGACTTACAGGAATAATCATGGATCGAGCGATTATGGTGTAAAAGTGGAATAGCATTAGAAGAACTGCATTTCCTTTAAAAATCTGAAGATCGTCTCAGGTTTGAATTTTGTTGCCATGATTTGTTCTTTCAGTTTTGACTGCGCTCTCGGCTGCGTGTTTCCACAACCGACACGCCGTTGTTGAACTGCTTCTGTCAATGGGAGCCAATCCCGATTTAATTCCGCCATTTGTCAAAACAAGGCTGCCATCTGTGACTACCAAAAGAATTGGCAAATTCAGGTAACTTGGGCTATATCTTGAAATGGGGAAAAAGCATTTTATCCTCGTGTGGTAGTAGCTTTGATACCGTATTGTAAAATTTAAGAAGTTATTTATAAGAAACAAAATGTAATAAATAATCAAACTAGTTTCAAATACTTAGAATCGGCAACAGCACCAAAATGCCTGCTGTAAATCAAAGAACTTGCTTGTCTGCTAATCCTGGACTCCTCCGAGCTTACTTTGAAGTCAGACATATAGCAGCATCTTGATTTTCTGTCTTTCCCGATTTTACAGAAGGAAAAATCACGTCCTCGGTGAAATTCGAATTGCACGACTGTGAGTTCGTCTTCGCCATCCGTATTATCACCGTCATTACTAGAGCCGATTGTGAAAAAATACAAATATCTTCTTTTTGAAATTCAGATTAATTCACTGTACGCTATTCAGACACAAGCTTTTCAGTCAAACTTTAAGGGTCGTAGAAAGGGCCTTTTCAGGTCACTTCTCTGTCCATGTGTGCATGATTGTTTCTCACTGTCCCTGATGGGCTATCCCTGCACAAAATACTTGTCTTGTTTGTGACGGAGTGAAGTCACTAGACATTCAGTAACGCCATTGGCTGACTAATTCGTTTCATTTGTCGAGTGCCATTTACTCGTTTTGTGAATCAGTAACATACTTGCCTTTCAACGAGCAACACCAGACGGAATTTTACAGGAATACCGTAGACCTGTCACACTGTTTGTTTAAGAGCAAAATAACACTAGCAAGTAGCGCCAAGACTTAAAAAAAGTGATACACACTCGAATAGCAGCGACACTATTAATACTAGCGATAGAGAACGTCCCCACTAAAAATCGATGTATGCAAACCCCATCTTCGCTGTGCTCGAAATTTTTGAAACCCACAAGTATGTCTCGCTTTAAATGTCGTAGGCATAGTTCGCGGTGGCCCGTAAGGCCCGTTTCCGATGCATGGAAAGGTCTCGGCGCTACTCTCGAGTGTTATTTTGCTCTGGTTTGTGTAGCCTTCCGAGTTACACCCATAACGAGCAGTTATGAGTCATCCGTATCCCGGAGACGATGCCGAAACAGGTTTCCGGGGGCCCATGTGGTGAATTTAGGTGGAGTTCAGTTACCATCCTCGAACAGATTTGATGACCTGCGATCTCAGGTTCGGTTTTCTAGCTGGAGCCAGATTAGGATCCTGTTACGAAGGCCCGTAGCGCTAAAACAATAAAAGAAATCGAATATGATCCGCAATCACTCTGGGCTGTACTTAATACATAAGTAAATATAACTAGACCTACGTTGCCTGGGCAACGTGAAGAGTTGCGGCAACCTTTGTCCGGCTTCGCCGACTAAAGTGTTGCGAGAGCAACACTTTGGTTTTGTTTCTTCGCTATCGGTTAAATCAGTAATCGTCAGTAATCACATGGTCACAGGCTATTCCTCAGCGTTGAAAGAACAACAACAAAAGAATATGGGAAAAAGGGACTAAATTGACTTTGCAGCCAGTTGAACTTTATCCTTTTCAATCGTAGACATCGTGACGGATGAAAACTTGGAACAACACCTTATATAATCTAGTTGGTATTTTAAAGCTATCCGTAACTTTTCAGGATCAAAATACCATAGATGACACTATTAATTATTACGAAACTAGCCTACCTCATTGTTTGACATTATCGTTTGTACCCGTTGCGTAAACACTTAATTCTAGGTTACAGTGATAGACCATCGATACGAACTTTCTTGAACTACTTCAGATAACCCTCTCTGACATAGGCTATACAACTCCACTTCACTTCACACACCGTTGGCTGTAGCTCGTCGACAAGCAAAAACCATCCTTTTTGGCCCCAGGCAAGAGCTCTACGGAGCTTGCCAAAATTTAATGTCATATTCATCAATCCGGCCTAAGGTCCACACTTTCCGTAAAAACCGCAGAGATTACACCCTTACCACTTTCTAGGAATAAGCTGAAATCGGGGTGCTATAGGAAAAAAAAACAAGAGCTACGAGCTCATATGGCACTTGTTACGAGTAGTGGTACGAGAAAGTAGAAGAGAACTTCACAATAAACACCCCGCCATTCAAAAATGCGGTTCGGACCTAGAATTAGGATATCTAGGTTCATTCAATCTGAAAGCTCTAGATGACATATTTAGAACTTATGCTTGTTCTTCCCACCAAGCTTCATCCCGATCCCTCCACTCTAAGCGATTACAAAGATTTCCGGTTCGCCCCTTCAACTCCTCCCAATGTCACCGGATCTGGTCCGGATTTAAAATGGGATGTCTGAGTTACGAGACACCTTTCTAAATATCAAGTTTCGGTTCAATCCGATAACCCGTTCAATAGCTGAGCTTAAATATTCCTTCAGCCCAAGCTGACTGCGAAAAACTTTGAGCTAATTTAGATATTTAAGACTAAGCTAGAATCTTCAGTTTTGTTATCACAAGTTTCGTTCTTTCCACCTTGAGCGGCTTTGAGCCTGAAGAGGACCCTTGCCAAGAAGGGCCGAAATATAGCTCCAATAAAATTTCAGCTGACTTATCCGTTTTCGCACTGTCAAAGCTGAGCTTGCCATTGGATTCCGGATTCCTCTTTTGTACACTCCCCCTCGACGGTCGGATCGGGAAAACGACATTCTCAAGTCAGTAGTTCGGGTACCTGACAAGCATGCCAAGTTCATTGTCCTTGCACATCAGCTGAAGTACCGAACTCGTGGGATTACTACAAACTCGGATCCCCTCCAACTCCCCCACAGTGACCGGATCCATCTCTTCCCACCAACTTTCATCCCAAACCCTCCACTCTAAGCGTTTCCCAAGATTTCCGGTTCCCCCGCCCGACTCCCCCCAATATCACCGGATCCGGTTTGGATTTAAAATGGGGCGTCGGAGACACGAGATCTTTCTATACGTCAAGTTTCATCAAGATCCGATCACCCGTTCGCAAGTTAAAAATACCTCACTTTTCGGGTTCCCCCTCTCTCCACCCCCACCCCCCCAGATGGTCGGATCCGGGAAACGACTATTCTCAAGTCAACCTGTTCGGGTCCCATACACGCCTGCCAAGTTTCATCGTCTTAGCGCATCAGGAAGTACCGAACTCGCGGGATCACTAGAAATTCGGATCCCCCCAACCCCCCCCCACTGTGAACGGATCCGGTCCGGTTATGTCAATCACGTATCTAGGGCTTGTGCTTGTTCTTTCCACCAACTTTCATCCCGATCTCTCTACTCAAAGCGTTTCCCAAGATTTCCGGTTCCCCCCTATAGTTCCCCCTATGTCACCGGATCCGGTCCGGATTTAAACTGGGATGTCTGAGACACAAGGTACTTCTATATATCATGTTTCATTAAGATCCGATCACCCGTTCGTAAGTTAAAAATACCTCATTTTCCGGATTCCCCTCCCTCCTGCCCCCCCCCGGATGGTCGGATCCGGGAAACGACTATTATCAAGTCAATCTGTTCGGGTCCCTGACATGCCGGGCAATTTTCATCGTCCCAGCACATCAGGAAGCACCGAAGTCGCGGGATCACTAGAAATCCGGATCCCCCCCCCCTAACTCCCCCAAAGTGAGCGGATCCGGTCCGGTTATGTCAATCCCGTATCTAGGACTTGTGCTTGTTCTTTCCACCAACTTTCATCCAGATCTCTCCACTCTAAGCGATCTTCAAGATTCCCGGTTTCCCCCTCCAACTACCCCCCATGTCACCGGATCCGGTCTAGATTTAAAATGGGAGGTCTGAGACACGAGGTACTTCTATATATCAAGTTTCATTAAGATCCGATCACCCGTTCGTAAGTTAAAAATACCTCATTTTTCCGGATTCCCCTCCCTCCAGCCCCCCCCCCCGGATGGTCGGATTGGGGAAACGGCTATTATCAAGTCAATCTGTTCGTGTCCCTGACATGCCTGCCAATTTTCGTCGTCCTAGCACATCAGGAAGCACCGAACTCGCGGGATCACTAGAAATCCGGATTCCCCCCCCCCAGCTCCCCCAAAGTGAGCGGATCCGGTCCGGTTATGTCAATCCCTTATCTAGGACTTGTGCTTGTTCTTTCCACCAACTTTCATCCAGATCTCGCCACTCTAAGCGATTTTCAAGATTTCCGGTTTCCCCCTCCAACTACCCCCCATGTCACCGGATCCGGTCTGGATTTAAAATGGAAGGTCTGAGACAAGTGGTCCTTCCATATACCAAGTTTCATTAAGATCCGATCACCCGTTCGTAAGTTAAAAATAAGTCATTTTTCTTATTTTTTCCGGATTCCCCTTCCCACCACTCCCCCTCAGGTGGTCGGATCGGGGAAGCGACTATTTCCAACTTAATCATTTGGGGTCCCTGATATTCCTGCCAAGTTTCATCCAAAATGCCTGCTGTAAATCAAAGAACTTGCTTGTCTGCTAATCCTGGACTCCTCCGAGCTTACTTTGAAGTCAGACATATAGCAGCATCTTGATTTTCTGTCTTTCCCGATTTTACAGAAGGAAAAATCACGTCCTCGGTGAAATTCGAATTGCACGACTGTGAGTTCGTCTTCGCCATCCGTATTATCACCGTCATTACTAGAGCCGATTGTGAAAAAATACAAATATCTTCTTTTTGAAATTCAGATTAATTCACTGTACGCTATTCAGACACAAGCTTTTCAGTCAAACTTTAAGGGTCGTAGAAAGGGCCTTTTCAGGTCACTTCTCTGTCCATGTGTGCATGATTGTTTCTCACTGTCCCTGATGGGCTATCCCTGCACAAAATACTTGTCTTGTTTGTGACGGAGTGAAGTCACTAGACATTCAGTAACGCCATTGGCTGACTAATTCGTTTCATTTGTCGAGTGCCATTTACTCGTTTTGTGAATCAGTAACATACTTGCCTTTCAACGAGCAACACCAGACGGAATTTTACAGGAATACCGTAGACCTGTCACACTGTTTGTTTAAGAGCAAAATAACACTAGGAAGTAGCGCCAAGACTTAAAAAAAGTGATACACACTCGAATAGCAGCGACACTATTAATACTAGCGATAGAGAACGTCCCCACTAAAAATCGATGTATGCAAACCCCATCTTCGCTGTGCTCGAAATTTTTGAAACCCACAAGTATGTCTCGCTTTAAATGTCGTAGGCATAGTTCGCGGTGGCCCGTAAGGCCCGTTTCCGATGCATGGAAAGGTCTCGGCGCTACTCTCGAGTGTTATTTTGCTCTGGTTTGTGTAGCCTTCCGAGTTACACCCATAACGAGCAGTTATGAGTCATCCGTATCCCGGAGACGATGCCGAAACAGGTTTCCGGGGGCCCATGTGGTGAATTTAGGTGGAGTTCAGTTACCATCCTCGAACAGATTTGATGACCTGCGATCTCAGGTTCGGTTTTCTAGCTGGAGCCAGATTAGGATCCTGTTACGAAGGCCCGTAGCGCTAAAACAATAAAAGAAATCGAATATGATCCGCAATCACTCTGGGCTGTACTTAATACATAAGTAAATATAACTAGACCTACGTTGCCTGGGCAACGTGAAGAGTTGCGGCAACCTTTGTCCGGCTTCGCCGACTAAAGTGTTGCGAGAGCAACACTTTGGTTTTGTTTCTTCGCTATCGGTTAAATCAGTAATCGTCAGTAATCACATGGTCACAGGCTATTCCTCAGCGTTGAAAGAACAACAACAAAAGAATATGGGAAAAAGGGACTAAATTGACTTTGCAGCCAGTTGAACTTTATCCTTTTCAATCGTAGACATCGTGACGGATGAAAACTTGGAACAACACCTTATATAATCTAGTTGGTATTTTAAAGCTATCCGTAACTTTTCAGGATCAAAATACCATAGATGACACTATTAATTATTACGAAACTAGCCTACCTCATTGTTTGACATTATCGTTTGTACCCGTTGCGTAAACACTTAATTCTAGGTTACAGTGATAGACCATCGATACGAACTTTCTTGAACTACTTCAGATAACCCTCTCTGACATAGGCTATACAACTCCACTTCACTTCACACACCGTTGGCTGTAGCTCGTCGACAAGCAAAAACCATCCTTTTTGGCCCCAGGCAAGAGCTCTACGGAGCTTGCCAAAATTTAATGTCATATTCATCAATCCGGCCTAAGGTCCACACTTTCCGTAAAAACCGCAGAGATTACACCCTTACCACTTTCTAGGAATAAGCTGAAATCGGGGTGCTATAGGAAAAAAAAACAAGAGCTACGAGCTCATATGGCACTTGTTACGAGTAGTGGTACGAGAAAGTAGAAGAGAACTTCACAATAAACACCCCGCCATTCAAAAATGGGGTTCGGACCTAGAATTAGGATATCTAGGTTCATTCAATCTGAAAGCTCTAGATGACATATTTAGAACTTATGCTTGTTCTTCCCACCAAGCTTCATCCCGATCCCTCCACTCTAAGCGATTACAAAGATTTCCGGTTCGCCCCTTCAACTCCTCCCAATGTCACCGGATCTGGTCCGGATTTAAAATGGGATGTCTGAGTTACGAGACACCTTTCTAAATATCAAGTTTCGGTTCAATCCGATAACCCGTTCAATAGCTGAGCTTAAATATTCCTTCAGCCCAAGCTGACTGCGAAAAACTTTGAGCTAATTTAGATATTTAAGACTAAGCTAGAATCTTCAGTTTTGTTATCACAAGTTTCGTTCTTTCCACCTTGAGCGGCTTTGAGCCTGAAGAGGACCCTTGCCAAGAAGGGCCGAAATATAGCTCCAATAAAATTTCAGCTGACTTATCCGTTTTCGCACTGTCAAAGCTGAGCTTGCCATTGGATTCCGGATTCCTCTTTTGTACACTCCCCCTCGACGGTCGGATCGGGAAAACGACATTCTCAAGTCAGTAGTTCGGGTACCTGACAAGCATGCCAAGTTCATTGTCCTTGCACATCAGCTGAAGTACCGAACTCGTGGGATTACTACAAACTCGGATCCCCTCCAACTCCCCCACAGTGACCGGATCCATCTCTTCCCACCAACTTTCATCCCAAACCCTCCACTCTAAGCGTTTCCCAAGATTTCCGGTTCCCCCGCCCGACTCCCCCCAATATCACCGGATCCGGTTTGGATTTAAAATGGGGCGTCGGAGACACGAGATCTTTCTATACGTCAAGTTTCATCAAGATCCGATCACCCGTTCGCAAGTTAAAAATACCTCACTTTTCGGGTTCCCCCTCTCTCCACCCCCACCCCCCCAGATGGTCGGATCCGGGAAACGACTATTCTCAAGTCAACCTGTTCGGGTCCCATACACGCCTGCCAAGTTTCATCGTCTTAGCGCATCAGGAAGTACCGAACTCGCGGGATCACTAGAAATTCGGATCCCCCCAACCCCCCCCCACTGTGAACGGATCCGGTCCGGTTATGTCAATCACGTATCTAGGGCTTGTGCTTGTTCTTTCCACCAACTTTCATCCCGATCTCTCTACTCAAAGCGTTTCCCAAGATTTCCGGTTCCCCCCTATAGTTCCCCCTATGTCACCGGATCCGGTCCGGATTTAAACTGGGATGTCTGAGACACAAGGTACTTCTATATATCATGTTTCATTAAGATCCGATCACCCGTTCGTAAGTTAAAAATACCTCATTTTCCGGATTCCCCTCCCTCCTGCCCCCCCCCGGATGGTCGGATCCGGGAAACGACTATTATCAAGTCAATCTGTTCGGGTCCCTGACATGCCGGGCAATTTTCATCGTCCCAGCACATCAGGAAGCACCGAAGTCGCGGGATCACTAGAAATCCGGATCCCCCCCCCCTAACTCCCCCAAAGTGAGCGGATCCGGTCCGGTTATGTCAATCCCGTATCTAGGACTTGTGCTTGTTCTTTCCACCAACTTTCATCCAGATCTCTCCACTCTAAGCGATCTTCAAGATTCCCGGTTTCCCCCTCCAACTACCCCCCATGTCACCGGATCCGGTCTAGATTTAAAATGGGAGGTCTGAGACACGAGGTACTTCTATATATCAAGTTTCATTAAGATCCGATCACCCGTTCGTAAGTTAAAAATACCTCATTTTTCCGGATTCCCCTCCCTCCAGCCCCCCCCCCCGGATGGTCGGATTGGGGAAACGGCTATTATCAAGTCAATCTGTTCGTGTCCCTGACATGCCTGCCAATTTTCGTCGTCCTAGCACATCAGGAAGCACCGAACTCGCGGGATCACTAGAAATCCGGATTCCCCCCCCCCAGCTCCCCCAAAGTGAGCGGATCCGGTCCGGTTATGTCAATCCCTTATCTAGGACTTGTGCTTGTTCTTTCCACCAACTTTCATCCAGATCTCGCCACTCTAAGCGATTTTCAAGATTTCCGGTTTCCCCCTCCAACTACCCCCCATGTCACCGGATCCGGTCTGGATTTAAAATGGAAGGTCTGAGACAAGTGGTCCTTCCATATATCAAGTTTCATTAAGATCCGATCACCCGTTCGTAAGTTAAAAATAAGTCATTTTTCTTATTTTTTCCGGATTCCCCTTCCCACCACTCCCCCTCAGGTGGTCGGATCGGGGAAGCGACTATTTCCAACTTAATCATTTGGGGTCCCTGATATTCCTGCCAAGTTTCATCGTCCTAGCTTATCTGGAAGTACCCGAACTAGCAAAACCCGGACCGACAGACCGACAGACCGACCGACGGACGGACAGAAATTGCGATCGCTATATGGCACTTGGCCGAAGGGCAAGTGCCATAAAAACACGACAAAACCAAAGTGTTGCTCTCGCAACATAATGATGGTAAAGGCTTACACACCTTTTACTTCACAAAAAAAAAAACACAAATTTATTTATAGACAAATCTTGGTACCAGAAATCTGACTAATCGAAAACTCTCTGCGGAATTTTGAGACCCAAAACGCGTCATCCAGATGAACGCTATCTACAGCTTTTTGGGATCCCAAAACGTTAGTGACGGATACCTGTGACATCGCAAAAGTTGTCCGTCTGTCCGTCCGTCGGTGAGCACGATGACTCTCGAAGGGAATGAGATATTTTGATGAAATTTGTTGTGAGGATTCTTTGGGTCAAGAGTAAGGTCGAGTTCGTAGATGGGCTCTGTAGCCCTACATTTAGGGGTGGGGGAGGGGATTGAAATCAAGGGGCAAACAAAATATTTTGAAACAGCTAATGTGATAGTCGATTATGGGGTAAGAAGACATGCTGAACACGATGGTGAAAACCATTTTCTCGCCGGACAAGTAGTTCGCCCGGAATCCGGCCGAAACCGGAAAGTTTGTTAAAAGTAAAAGTTTTATTTGAAGTTGATTAGATGTTCGATTTAGGGGTAAGAAGACATGCTGAACACGATGGTGAAAACCATTTTCTCGCCGGACAAGTAGTTAGTCCGGAATCCGGCCGAAACCGGAAAACTTGTTAAAAGTGCAACTTTTATTTGAAGTTGATTAGATGACAGATTTAAGGGTAAGAAGAGACGCTGAATCTGGATATGACAATCATTTTTTACCCGGACATATAGTTCGTCCGGAATTTGGTTGAAACCGGATTTTTTTATAAGTTAAAGTTTTATTTGAAGTTGATTAGATGTTCTTTGTTCGGCCGAAACCGGAAATTTGGTAGAAGTAAAGCAGGAAGTTTCGATCAGTATCGTCAAAATAGATATGGCTTATACAGGTATATCTGAACTTGATTTTCTCTGATGGTTAGCCTGGCGAAGACAAGGCCTATAATAGTTGTCTGGGTCAAATATTAAATTTTCGGGATCCCGTCGAAACCTTTGGTCTTGTTAAATTTATTGACCGTCTCTGCACCAACTACATCGTCTGGCAGGGAGTTCCACCGGACGGCATCTCTGTTCCCAAACGCCCAACGGCCGATACCCTTGTCAAAGCTTGAATGAATAATTTTGAAATGGTGGCCCCTTTGCTTTATTTTTGTTGAACACAACCAACTTGTCATCAAACAGCTCCGTGGATTCACACTGCTGTCACGGTAGGTAGTGAAACCAGTAGATGGACTAGTTTAATCTGCAAATTAGGCTTTGCCAGAAAAAGAGAAAAGCTGTCAAAAAGTAAAACAGACAGGTGTGAACTCCCATTTTTTTCCACATCTCCATACAATGTCTTTCAGGAGAGTGTCTTCGGAAATTGAATTCGACCTCATTTTAACCGTCCAGGCAATCAAGCTGGCTCTGGAGAAGACGCATAGTAAGTATTGCCTTTTTGTTTTGTTTTTGGGGCGTGTGTCTTTGGATCTGCTTACTTAATTCTGCTTACATATCTTACTCACAACTTTCTTTTGCTTACCCACCTGAAAGGTCAACTCTTACTAGAAACGATCTTTTCACGATAAATTACTCCAGAAATATTTCCGAAAATACTAACACTTGCCCCGTGGGGTTAGCGATTTTCTTGTTGGCGCTTGTCAAATCTATCCAGACGTCTCGGTTTCCGGAAACGTAGGTTTGACGCAAAATATTTGAATCATTTTCGCGTCGTGGTTTAAAAAGTAGGAAAACCAAGTAAAATAAAGGGAAGTGTTCTCGGCGGACCTTGAAGCTTTTGACTGAGTATGTGCTCCTTGACTGACAAACTCGACTCATCACCCGAAAAAGATCTGAGAAGTCGTTGAAGGAAAAGAAACAATGGCGAAAGGTGGGGATTTCCGAATTTTATAATTTCATAGGTGAGCTTGAGAGCGAACTCGGCTAGCGAAACTCAAACTATCAATTTGTCAGTGCTGCCCTGGTTATTAATTGTTACTTTTTGCAATAGTGACAAGCTTTTAGCTTAGCCTACCGTTTTTTGGAAATATTAAATAAATGAAGATATTCCCTTCCTTCTTCCCTTTCTGGTATTGTTTCACTAACCAACTCGAATGTGTTAAGTCCGGTCTTCACCTCCCGGAACTTCCGGAATCTGGGCTTCCAGACTTTTCTTTGACTTCTTCTGTAAATTGCATCTGGAAGATGAACCGGTCCGAAAGTACATCAAAATCATCCGGAAAAAAGGGGCTTTTGAACTTCCAATTTTTAAGTATCGCAGAAGAAATTCAGAAAAAAATCACGGAGAATCTGGGAACCCAGATTCCGGAAGGTGAAGACCCGACTTTACAAAACTCAACGCACTGACAGCAGATTTACATGCCACGAAATTGACACTCAATATTTATCGAAAACAAGACAAACGAGCTGAAATGGCAACTTTCTGGGAACATAAGCTGACAAACCAACTGACAGCCAGTTTACAAACTATTGGCCCCCTAAACGGCGTTTTTCTCTAAGGGGTACCACAGTATACCCACTATTTACTCCACTCTCCAACTGCTTTATGACTGACGGGGTCATTGCAAGGGGGGGGGGAACACATAATCATTCCCTTCAGGGATACCACTAGCAAAGAAATCATTCCAGAAGACCCCGGTACCGGAAACGGTGAAAATTGTGGCAAAGCGGTTCGGCTTGCATTTTTCGTAACGTTGGAATCCAACGCCATCAAATCAAAGGTGTGCCTTCCCCTCCCACCGGACCACTTTTCGACCTTTTGCCACGCATGACTAACCAAGTTAACACCAACCTGGCGAATAATGTGGAACCGGTAATATGTTACACTGTCGCAAGAGCGGACGAGTTTTAACTTCAGCCGAACATTGAATCGAGCAACCGACGAAAATATTAACTTAACCGCTCTTTCCATTCCCTCAAAAACTCCCGTTTCAGAATTCCCTCTACCTATCAATACCTGATAATCTACAAAAACTCTGACTTTAAAATTACAGATCCTCTCCCCAACAGACTCCGGAACATTTCTAAGGGCTAATGCCTCCTTTGCACAAATTCCCAAATCCTGTTCATCGACACTCCAGATGTCACGAGCATGGAACGGTTCGATACCACACATCGCCACATGGCCTCCCCAAGAAAAATCCAAAACATCGGTATACAGTTTAAGAAATATGGGCTTTTCACTATCCCAAGGGAAGACCTTACTCGCGTCACAAACAAAATGGCGAAAGGACAGCCCTTACGGCTTACAATAAAACATTGGTCAATTTTATATTACCGTCCACACAAGAAGCGATAGCCCTGGAACATAGAAAACGAACAATGTGGCATGTGGGAATGCATGCTGCTACGAAATCGCATAGCCCCAAAACTTCTACATTTGTCTTAAAGAGATACTGCGGTGCCTGTCTGCTAGAAACGCTCTAACAACGACAACAATTTGCTACTTTATCGGGGGAATTTCAATGATCATACCGAGGTAACGCAGGCACGTTTTAGGAATGAGAACTTTTTTTTCTTTTTTCTTTTTCTGACAAATTTGATGGCGTCGATACGAGACTATAGTCAATATAACGTCCAATACTTGTGCGCATTTTCTAAGCGAATACACTGGCATGTTCTCAAGCATCTGAACACAACCCAGATAAAGCGTAACCAACTGGTAACACATTAAAAACGAAATATGCATTGTCCTCCATGACGGCGAAGAATGGTCTAGACTCATTTGACAACGCGACGTGATCATTTGCAGGTTTCTCCTCCAATCGACCAGCCAATCTCCAGTTCACACAATCTTGCGAACCTCTCTTCAACCCATGAAGGGCAAACTTTCGTTCTTTAGTTCACAAACTCACATACCGCAAGTCAAAGAATAAACGAGGCTTTTTGGGTTCCAAGCCCCAAGGGCAAGACCAGCCTTGGCGGTTCTACCTCCCCACGCTGTCCCACAGAAATATTGAACCGTTCCGATTTCACTCAATAAGGGTTTCTGTAACAAAGTCTTCGTGAGTCTTTAACGAATTATAACTCACGAAAATTCGCGGGGTGGGATATCACCATCGCATGAAACACCCTTAAAAGATCCCTTAAAATTCTGAAAAGGTTCCTGTAAACTTAAGCCATTCTTGACCCAAAGAGGCTTTCATCAAAATCATCACTACCAAGCAACTCTCCTCTCACAACTACCCAGGCTTGGAGCCTAGTGTTCAACCTCCCCGCTCCAATATTCCGAAAAATTCTCTAATAATACAAAATGAAAGGAATCATGGTCCTCAAAACATTCCGCTGTCAAATCTGTGTCAAGGCATACTGCTTCTTGACGCAATCCTCGAAGTGCATTCACGCACCAAGCGCATTCTAGTATTTAAACGTATATCCCAATTAGTGAAAATTTGAACCCTTTGCACCCTCACTCAGGCCAATAACCTCAAGACAAACAAACAAAGCGTACCCTTTTGTAGGGGACCTTTGTGAAGCCAGCTGCGGACGTTCTTACACCCTAGATCGAGTCAATGAACTCGAATAAACAAACTTTACATTTTGTGGGAAGCCAGCTACGGTCCGAAAAGAAAGTGAAACCCAAAGGAGCATTTATAATTTGGTTCATTGACACCAATCAACACAGTTCGCTGGACGACCCACAGGGGGCAAAACACCCGATACTTGATCTCACACCAGATAGCATTTATTTGCCAGCTATTACACAAAACAGTTCCAAATCTTAATCTCTACGTCCAGCCATCTGGGCCTTAACCGATGATTTTTTCCGAGTTGCCCGTCTACTGACGAATAAAATGTCCAATTTCACCTCAGCGGACACACGCCAAAGACCCTGCCTGCCAGTACGGCTTTTTGCCGAAATAAGGGGGCGTGACCCGCCCTGACCGCTTCCTACAGTTCTCCAACGCTCTCACAATCTTCTTATCCGCCACACTTCCGTACAGGTCGATAACCAGGGATGGGAGGCCCGGATTTACCTTGTCAGATCGGACCGCTTCCACAAATCGGAGACTGTTGCGGCCTCCTCACTACCTTCCTCCTTCTCAACCGCCTGAGCCAAGTCAGAAACTAGCGACAAGCGAACCGGGCTAACTTTCCATTCGCTCCAACGTATCAGGTTTTCCGGCAACCTCCAGCCTATTCGCTCCAACGAGTTGGGTTTTCTGGCAACCTCTAGCCTATTCGCTCCAGGGAATCGGGTTTTCTGGCGACCTCCAGCCTATTCAGTCCAACGAATCAGGTTTTCCGGCAACCTCCAGCCTATTTGCTCCAACGAATCGGGTTTTCTGACGACATCCAGCCTATTCGCTCCAACGAGTCGGGTTTTCCGGCAACCTCCAGCCTATTCACTCCAACGAATCAGGTTTTCCGGCAACCTCCAGCCTATTCGCTCCAACGAGTCGGGTTTTCTGGCAACCTCCAGCCTATTCGCTCCAGGGAATCGGGTTTTCCGGCAACCTCCAGCCTATTAACTCAAACAAATTGGGTTTTATTGCAACCTCAAACCTTCAAAATTTGTACGAGTCCCACATTCCTCCACGAATTATGCCTAGGTATATGATCTCATGAATGATCCATAGAAACTTTTTATACAAATTTCAACTACTTGGGTACGTAACGCCGGACATTATTATTTTCCCGTGACGGCGGGTTTGAATGACAATTTGTCAGAACATTTCGGACAATCGCGGACGAAATGCGTGATGGCATTTCACTTGAAACATCCCTTGACCTCTGAACCCCCATTTCCTCTTTCTACCATCACTTGGATACTCGGTGGCTCTCTTCTGACAGTTACTGTTGGTGCGGCACTTTCCCAACGCTTTCACTACCTCTTTTCAACCGCCGAACCGTAATGATCACGAGGATCTCAGTTTTTTTTTTTTTTTCATTTTTGCTCTTCCAGCCTGTGCGTACTCCGACGCCATTGACACGATGACGTGCGGGCGGACCTCGTCTCTTGGCATTTTAGCTTCTGCTATCAGGTCTGCTTTAATTCTTTCAAACAACTTGCCTACATCCCCGGCTTCCCGTCAACTTCAAATTTTGCCAATCTCTCTCCAATACTTTCAGGAAAGAAACACACCTTAATGAAAATTTTGTTGTGGCGGAAATCGGGTTCATAGCAACCTCCAGCTACCACGGCCTCGTACGACCGGCCAAATGTAAATTCTCTCGCTAGAATCCAAGCATGATTGGAATCACGATCTAGGCAGAAATCTATACTCGGGTTTCAGAGCAACCTCCAGCTGACAGTCCCCCGTTGGCCTCTACATGAGATTCAGCAGACAAAAAACTCGGGTTTTAGAGCAACCTCCAGCTCACACAGCCTCCGCACTGCAGGCCCAATAGCAGTTTAATTCAGCACAAACAATCGGGTTTCAAAACAATCTGAACAGGACTTTGCCCATAGCTTTAAAATTGTAATCTTTCCTTTACTTTCACCAGCACCATGGCATTTCCTTTAGTATAAGAAACGACACGGCACCGAATCCCCCTTTTTTTTAGATTGAATGAAAAAACAAAAAACAACAGGAATAAATTAAGAATAAAAAACATAATAAATGGATGCGTAATATAGAATATGAAACTTAATATAGAATATTATAACAGAACTCTCCCTTAAATGTATAAAGCGACAAACAACAAAATAGAGACTGAAACGGGGTAAAATAAATTGAAATTAATTAACGTGTAAGAACATAATTATGGAACATAATACAGAACCTCCCTTGTCATCATTAGCTACGTTTTTCCCATTTAACCAACAGATACCCAAAAGCCCATCCAGTCCTTCGGGGGACCAATTTATAGAAGGAAGGAAGGACTTTCTCTTTCTCGTTTTAAACTGAGTATACAACCATGGCAACCAGCGCCATTTCAACAAACCGTCTTTGTCATCATGTCCCTGTCAGCGACCACGACGCACCAACGTTTCGACGAACACACGTTGAAACAACTAGATCACGAACAGCATATAGTATTATAGAATATCTGAACAATTAACTTTGTTATGGTAACCACCTGACAACCGTACCGAATAAACGGCCTCCCCCCATAAGATTTCCATCTCAAAATTTGAAGAAGCTGGCGGCTTCTTTACAGAAATCGTGACGGTCTTTACCTGCGAATTTTCTCTTCTCGTTCCTGGCTGAACCACAGAAGCGTTCGGCCCGCACCTACTTAAAGGTGCACCAACTTGGGTCTCAAGATCACCAATAGCGACGTGTGCTATTTTTGTCACTGTCGAGAGTGTCACCGGCTCCTCCTTTACCAGCAACACCAAATGACGTTCACCGATTCCGGACGTATCCAAATAAATGTTTCACAATGGTGGGCGATCCCAAGCGTCCACCCCCACTCCGTTCAAACTCTTCCAAACGAAGCCTCCTTCATTCGAGTCCAAATCAAACTTCAACAAAACCCTTCCAATATCCATCTTGGCGCAAAGAGCTTTTTTTTCTCTCTACCACTGATCCAGCCCGGCTGAGATTCGGGAAGCGACTAACCTAGTCCGGGTTGCAGCGCTTCGAGTTCGGAATAGTAACTAAAAGCAGCTATTTGCTTACCACGTTCGGGAGCGTAGTAAGCGTGGTAACTATGTGACATGATTAGCCCGTGGCATGATATTTTGCCGAAAATGGAAAATTTGTTCCAGCCATGACGCCAAGAAGCAAGTGACGTCATACGCAGTAAATATGATAAGTAGGGTGGAATACGACCAATATTGCGTTATAAAAAGGCTTTCACCTCCACTTTTCATGGGTAGATTGGGAATAACCAGACTGAGCAGCATTGAACATCATCTTGGAAGCTTTTGATCGATTCGGTACTATGTTTAGGATTAGTGTTATGAGACACTAACTGGCGACTTTCTAAGCGTTGAATCAATGAATAAAAAAAAGGACTACTTTGAAGAAGAAAGAAAATATTGAGTTCAAGTTTCACTGTCGCAAAGGGAACTCTAATAAAGATATAGTAAGATCAAATGAGTACAGTGTTTCCACCTTTCTTCTCTTGGCTGCATGCGCTCGGCTTTCCCCAAATAGTCACCCTTGGACAGAGTATATTCTCTTATTTTTGAGTTACAAACTGTTCATCACAAACCTTGTTTTAAAGCTTTTCGGCAAGACTTAAATGCTAAAGAAACTGGCGAAATTCCTCCAGCACTCGCGAATCCCTGTCTACCATGATAGCATTCCCTTCCTCTTTTCTCTGGTAGTCGTACAGAATAGCAAGCTGTCAAGGTTTAAAAAAAAGCAAGAATGCGCATGCTGGAATGAAACATTCTGGGTATTTTTTGTTTTTGTTTGTTTGATTTGGTTTTGCTCAATATCTGTCTTTGGCCTTACATAGTTTTGCTTCTTCTGTATAGATGGCATTTTGGTTCTCTTGCCCTCGTATGTTGCAGTGGAGGCAGTCCGCCTGGCTTGTGTTACTAACCCCTCGTTTGCAAGCTTGGAGGTCAAAGTCTACGGTGTGCATGATCGGGTTCAGGTTTGTGTATATCTTTTCGTTATTTTGCGGGCCACAGTTTTCATGTGTGATTTATCTGCTCGGGTGCACATTCGCTTTCCGCGATCATATTTGCTAGTGAAGTAAACCCACTAAACTAAGTTCTCACTGCCCAGGTTGCTGTTCTCACAACACATGTTGCGACTGATTGACAGCTCAAACTCTTTGCGAAATATGAAACAAAACAAACGCAATTCTCAGTTTGTCCACAAGTGTACCAGATTCTAATTTGATGAGCGTCATCGTTAACGAACTTAACACATGGGCAACTTGGATTGCAAACGAACGGGAAGGGTGGGGGAGGTGGAACTCCAAAAGTATATTCAAGAGCCTAGTAACCGTAACAACAAGACCAAAGTTTCGATGGGATCCCAAAAAATCAATATTTGATCCAGACAATTAGATTTTGTCTTCGCCAGTCGAGTCTTCGGCAGATATGGATTCAGCATGTGTGTTTACCCCTATAAGTCATATCCATTTTGACGGAACCGATCGAAACGATCCTGCCTTACTTCTGCCAATTTTTCGGTTTCGGCGAAATTCCGGAACTACTTGTCCGGCGAAAAAATAAAAGCTCAAAAACGAATTCAACGTATCTCCTTACCCCTATATCTAAAATCTAATCAACTTCAAATAAAAATTTAACGTATAACAAATTTTCCGGTTTCAGCCGGATTCCGGACGAACTGTATGTCCGGCTAAAAAAATAATTGTCATATGCGGATGCAGCATCTCTTCTTACCCCCAAATCGGACATCTCATCAACTACAAATACAACTTTTGCTTTAAACAAATTTTCCGGTTATGGCCGGATTGCGGGCGAACTACTTGTCCGGGTAGAAAATGGTTTTCATATTTGTGTTCAGGATTCTTCTTACCCCGAAATCGAAAATCTAATCAACTTCAAATAAAACTTTTACTTTTAACAAACTTTCCGGTTTTGGCCGGATTCCGGGCGAACTACTTGTCCGGCGAGAAAATGGTTTTCATATTCCTGTTCAGCATGTCTTCTTACCCCTTAATCGACTATCTCATTAGCTGTTTAAAAATATTTTGTTTGTCCCTTAATTTGAACCCCCTCCCCCACCCCTAAATGTAGGGTTACAGAGCCCATCTACGAACTCGACCTTTTCCTTGGCGCAAACGATCCTCCCACCAAGTTTCATCAGAATATATCACTCCCTTCGAGAGTTATCGTGCTTACAGACGGACGGACAGACTCACTAACGTTTTGGGATCCCAAAAAGAAATTTTATTGTCTTATCTGTAATTGTGCTCCAACTTACACAAATTATTCAGTGGAGAATCTGCGCCTAGTTGCGTTTGAAACGCCTGGATGTTCGAGGCAGGACCCCGCTACCCCGATGACAAAAATCGTTCCAAGTTTCAACTTGATACCGGGCATGGTTCGCAAGTTATAAACTGGGCACAGTTACCCCTCAAACGGAGAAATGGTGAAAGTGTGTGTGTGTAAAACAAAGCAAAAGCTGATTATTAAAAGCATGAACAAATTTGAGGGTCGACTGGACTGTTTAGACTAGCTCAAGACTTAATGGCTTTTTCTTCACAGTTCAAACACGTGAAGAATCTGTACGACCCGTCTGAGTCTCAGAAGTTCAGAACGGTAATGTTGGCTACAAACTTGACTGAGTCTCTGCTACCATCGGTCGCCTTTGACCTTGTTATCGACTCCGGATTGAAGGTAAGTTTGTTTTCCAACAACGACATTGACATCAGCGCATGGATGCACGCTCTCTGACAGATAATTTGTGAATGTGAGGCTACGGAGGTTCGTAGTTTCGGGGTAGGCTGAAGAACACACAGCGGACATAGATGTGTGCTGGTGCCTCGTGAGATAGAGGTTGGTGTGGGATCGGCAGAATGTTTTTTGTGAATGTGAATTTTGAGTGAAGGAGCATACATTTCGAGGAAGTGAAAGAGGAGTGTGGTGGATGAAGAATGGATGTGCAGAGTCATGGGGAATAGTTGATTTAGTAGTTGTGACAGTTGGCGAGGTTCCTCAGGGTAGCCGTAGCCCATAGGAATAGGTGCTTATAGGGGGTATATTATTGTATTTGTGTTTATTTTTCATGTATTTGCCATGGCCTTTTACTCTTATTGTAAATAAGTCTTATCTTATAGTATACAGACATTGGACCTCTCTCTCCCTTCCCCTCGTCCACCTAGAGTGGTATTAGGTTTTGGCATTGTCCCTTGGCTGAAATAAGAATAATATTATTATGTTATGATAACATGTAACGCCTAGAAAGTGAAGATTCAACAGACATTTCCTTTGTAGATTGACACCGAGTTTGAGGCCTCCCGATTGAAGTGGGAATCAAAGGCTGAGGCAGCTGAGCGAGCTAAGTATTCCGGACTCCGCCTTCCAGGAATCTGCTACCGACTGTATACAAAGGACCAGTACAGAGTCTTCTCTGAAACTGTCTCTCCGGGAATTCAGGCGCATGGAGGGCTTGAAGTAAGTGCAGACGGGGTTGGGGTTTTTCAAATTGTGTAGCGTTACCAGCCATGCCCATCGTCTCCGGTCTCATGTGGACTGTGCAGTTGCAGTTGCAAAACTTGAAGTCTGACGCTCTAATCGAGCTAACCCTCTCTTTGTGACTTTTCGACTGTACTGTGAAAAATTTTAGTACGTCAGCTTAAAAATTTAACTTTTCGGGTCTACCAGGCTTCCGTGTTTTGGTAAATTTCGACAGAATTACTTCTCTGACAAGAAAATGAAGTTCATAATTTTCTTTTTACCCCCAGTGCGAATCTCTAATCGACTTAAGTATGAACGTTTACTTATACCAAATTTCCGGTTTTGCCGGATATCGGGCGAGATATTTGTCCGACAAGAAAATTAGTTTCGGATCTGGATTCACGACTGTATTGACTACCTCATTTGCTTTAAAAATATATTTGTTTCGCCCCTTAACTTGACATCCCCTCCCCCGCCCCTAAATATAGATCTACAAAGCCTATCGACCAACTTTACCTGTACATTGACCCAAAGAATCGTCATACCAAGTTTGAATTAAATATCTCAACCCCTTCGAGAGTTATCGTGCTAACAGTCGGACAGACAGGCGGACGACTTTTATGAAGTCGTAGATATCCCGTCGCTTACGTTTTGGGATCCCAAAATAAGCGCCAGCCACACAGTTTGAATTAATGGCCAAGTAGGTCATTAATGTTGAGGCTTCGGGAGTTTTTCCGTAGGGACATTGCCATAGTAACCGTGGCAAATTTGGAAGCATCGTTCGACCTAACTCGCAGTAAAGATGTGGAAACTACCGAGTGAACCAATTAATTTGATTCGCGAAATAGCTTAAACTTTAACTGAAAAGCCAACTTATTTTTGTGTCATGTAGTTGAACACACTGAATTATTTGGATTCTGCAAAGGGATTTTTCTGTTTTCCACTATCTGCTCTAGTTATGACGTTCAGAATATGTGCGGCCGTCCCCACAGCGAAAATTCTACTATGACGCGGGAAATTTTTATCTAAACACAAACAAGGCTTTTCAGTGGGCAGTGGCGATATTGGTGAAGATTGCTTAGTGCCTGAACAAAAAAAAAGTCATAAATCTTTCTTGTAAGGCATACAACAAATTAGAGGTACCACAAATCACACGGAAATTCCACTATTTGAAAATCGATTATTCCTGAGTAGCGGAACAACCAAGTAACGCATTTTCAGCGGGTCTTCAAGCCAATTTAAGTGAATAAGTGATGGGTAACTAGATTGTCCTGTCCCAGTCCTTTTCGGTTAAACTTTAAAGCACACGTCGTACTTATGATAGTAATTAATTCTACATTAGTAGTACTTCCATCCATCCGTGTTCCCGAGATTCTTCACTTCATAAATGTATCCTATCACCTCTGTTAACAATAGCCTACACTGAGTATACGCTTGCCACGTCCGTTCTCTTTACGTGACGTATCGTTTGCCTGATCATTGTTTCTGACAAGCTTA
This sequence comes from Branchinecta lindahli, assembly GCA_023053555.1. NCBI lineage: Eukaryota > Metazoa > Arthropoda > Branchiopoda > Anostraca > Branchinectidae > Branchinecta > Branchinecta lindahli. The sequence goes on from JAKZAO010000003.1 coordinate 14,524,162, forward strand.
TTCGTCTGGAGATCGGCTGTGCAAATTTTGCCAATCCAAGGCAAGTGACATGGAAAGAGGATAAAAACAGCCGAAGCCGCTTGTATTTTTCTTCAAGCATAGTACACAACTATTCGGCTTTAAGAAAAAAGCCCTGGACGAACGCACGTGTAAAATTGTTTAAAAACTGAGTAGACGAATAGTCGCAATACGACAAACCGTGACTGCCAGCATTCCTCTCAGACCGACGCACGGACGACGGGAGAGGATGAATGGAATTCCTTTTATTCATCCCTATGCTACTCCCCATCGAAACTAAATGAAGCGTCAGATTATCTGATTTGATCTGGTATTTCCTAAAGTTTTTTACGGTCTGTTCCCACAGGAGCTGACTCTTTTTGGAACCCTGCTCAACTTACCCTCAACTCAACCCAGAACGGAAATCCTCTCTTCCACCCCCCATCCGGCCGGACTTGAAGAGCAACTCCGTGCCGTCTCCCATCTCAAGGCACTGGAACTTTTGGATAAAAATTGTGACGTCACCATTTTGGGATATCATGTGACCGAGATGGACCTGCCAGTGAACTTGTCGAAGATGCTACTTTTTGGGGTAGTCATGAAGTGCGTAGACCCGATCTTGACTATAGTTTCGTCGTTGTATTTCAAGTAAGTAGGCTATGGCTTGTTTCCCAAAATCTGAATGTGAAAACCGAATCATAAGGTCTGTTACTTAAGCAGAGGAATGAACCGGAGAAAAAACAGGGGTTGGATCGCTATAGCAGCGGGTAGTAAGGCTGAAAAAGGAATCCGAGCACTTTCAGTCAGTGAAGCGAAGAAGTGGAGAGCAAGAATTTTAATTATCTTTCCCTGGAGGGGAGTCGAATAGAATGAATATGAAATTTCTCAGATTTGTTTGTTCTTATATATCATCGCCCGAAGAAAAGCAAGGGCGATAGTGATTATAACACCAGGGGCCCTGTTATCACAGGGCGATAACAATTGTCAGCGGGCGATAACAGTTGTCAGCGGGCGATAACAGTTGTCAGCGGGCGATAACAGTTGTCAGCGGGCGATACAGTTGTCGCAGGGCGATAATAATTGTTTTATCGCCCTCTGGAACTTTTTTCTTTCAACACCAGGGCAATACGAGAAAATTTTGGCAGTAGGATAGGACTGATATCATGGGACCTCACGTTGTACTGGTGTTATAGTTTATAAACCTAGCAGAGTTTAGTTATCGCTCATAATCTTTATTTTTTAAGAAACGATGTCTATCGGATGTTTCAGAATGCAGCAACCCTCGCTCGGACATGCCGTATCTTGGGGTTGGCCACTGAAATAGCAAGCGACCATCTTATCGTCCTGAAGGCTCTTCAGGTGAGGGCACATCGTACTAGTACAGTAGAGGTATGCTTATGTGAACGTTTGTTGACTTCGGACTTTGCCACTTTCATGCACTTCCTGTGTCTAAAGCAAACTACCAGTTAGCCAGGGTAGGTAAGAAGGGCAGCTGAAAACACCTGTACAGGTATTTTGGATCTCCAGTCTACCATTTAGCCCAAACTGCAGTGTTCAAATTAAAGGACACCTGAATGAAGAGTACCAAGTATCATCCCTATCTGTATGACTTCCGTTAACATTGCCTGCAGAAAACCCAATCCAGATACGAAATAGTGTTTCCAAGCTATGATTTTTGCTCCATTTTGCATCTGTCCTTATCTCAGTACCGAACAGTTTTAGAAATGAACTAATGTCTCCAATCAACCCTTCTTCTGGAATATTTTTTAACCACTTAAGCCCAAACGTATATCTAAAAGAAATGCCAATACGATGGCTAGCGCTGTACAAGATTTGAATGAATTGCGCTTTTTGTCTTGGAGTCTGCATGTGCAAACCTCCAGAAACGAACATCCCTATTTTGAAAAAGTCACGCTCAGGAGAAGAATGCTCTCCGTGGCCATGTCTGTACATGCAATTAACATTGTGTGTTCAAGAATGGTTTCATTGTGGAGGTGTCCTTTTAAGTAACTGTTCACATAAGCATACTCTACTGTATAACCGGCCCGTTTTGGCTTTCCAACTACTGCAGTCATGTACTTTCGGAAATGTTGAACTTCATACGGTATTCTTCCCAGCCGGAAGTCCCAACCAACCCAGTCCGCCACAAATCCTTAATTTTGAGATACCCATGCCAAACGCTGGCTATGTCCGGTATTTGGCATACCCTATGCCTAACGCTGGCTGTAGTTACCCTAACCCTCACCGACTCCACTATAAAGGAATTCTGCATGGTTGGTTAATTTTTGGACTTCAATCAAATCATCATTATTTCATTGGGTCAAGATACCCAGCATTCGACTAAGGGTATCCCTTAATCAGAGATTTGTGGTTGACTGAACCAACCGGCTTTTATCGTCAGACTGATATCATGGGCCATCCTCCTCCTTGTGCATTTCCTCGATTGTCGCTAGAATAATAAATAAATAATTTATTTCTTACCCACTTACAAAGGGAAAAAGTGGAGTACAAGGAGAAAAAAACAAAGAACTACAAATAACACAAAATACAAGAAAAAGAAATAACAATTTAGCAAAAGAGGCGGATAAGACGATTGTTAGGACCAAGACGGATTGGCGCTTCTTCAGTTAATTTTGAACTTAGTTTTTCCACTGAGAGAACAATATCCGTTGCCTGATATTGACTAATTAACCTTCGGTTCCGAAATGATCGTGGTAAATAAAGTAAGAACTTACAATACCGATAGTAATCCGTCTTGACCCTCTTTACGTCACCTTTATTCAGAAGCATATAAAACCCAGCACAAAATAACACAGAATGGTCGCAGAAACTCGAGTACAGCTTTGTAAGTGCTTGTCGCCGGAAATGTCCGCGATTTCCAACAATTTTAGAATACCCCAGTTTAAGCTTAATCTGAATATCCCGAATTGTCTGAAAACGAAAAGAACTTAGAGAATTGCAAACAGAAATCCCAAGCCATCGAAAAGACGTGACTTGTGGTACAGAAAACGAAATGCAATTCAAAGGATGAGACGAACTGACCCCATTAAATATAAGAAATTCACATTTATCTACGTTTAGCAATAATCCAATTCTTGCAAATGCAGCGGCGACGGATCGGACAGAACGCGCTAAACCGGCCTCAGTTCGGCTAATAAGAAGCAAATCGTCAGCATAAGCTAAGTATGATACGTCTGTGAATCCCGTAAAACAAGAACTACGTATACCAGACAAAACATTTTCAATAGAAGCATTAAAGATATGAGGAGAGAGAACTCCCCCCTGTCTAACTCCACACTTGACTGGTATATGTCCGAAAAAATCACCACTTCCTGACTTTAATCTTAGATAAGAATTTGAATACCAAAACTTCAGAACCAGAATCACAGACGCATTCACACCAAGTTGACTAAGAGCATACCAAGCTTGAGCATGGCAAACACTATCGAATGCAGAGGACCCGCAGCTACGACAAAAAGAACATGGTGCTCTGCGTTGGACAGATATAAAATATTGCTTTGTTGTTATTGAAAACCAAAGGAAACTTGTTATAGTATTATTGACCTTCCCCCTCCCAGCCCATATTTCAAGCCCATAGGAACAACTGACCCTCTGCTCCTGCTAATACCTGGATTTTCCACGATCGGCTCTTATCGAGACTCCGCGGTTCACGCCCTCCTGCTGCACCATTGGCCTGTGGTTGGTCGAGGCTTCTGGTCTGAGATATACAAATTATCCAAATTTCAGACCTAACTCAACGCATCCCGAAACCTGGATAATTATAGAACAAGCCGATTATTTCTTTTGCTCGAATTTAACGAAAGTTTTCAAGTCAAATACTAATTTGTATTGTGTCAGGCCGCAAGCTTTGAACCCTCCTTACAGGTCGTGAAGTAGCATGTAGCCCCATGAAGCTCTGTCTTTCGTGAAGAGCAAAGATAATTGAAGCCAGCTCGGGTCCCACCTCCTTCCCTGGCGGCGGAAACGTCCGATAAACTCGAGCCATTCAGCAGCGTTTTACGTTGTCCTCATTCGAGTTTCTTTTTCCAGCGGGGAGTTGCAAGCAAAGCTTTCTTAGCAAGGGTAAAGTCGTCGTTGGTGATCGAATCCGCAGGACCAGTCAGTTGTTTCAACTAGTTCTGTTTCCTTTGTAGCAATGGCAGCATGCGAGCAAAATCAGAAAAAGTGTTCGATTCTGCGCTGAGATTGGAATCTCCGAGTCTACGTTCGAGGCCATTTTAGCCAAACGATGCACGATACTAGGACAGCTTCGGGCCCTTGGTCTTGTAAGGTCTCGTGGAAACAGCGACATCCGAGACTTGAATCAGAACTCAGACTGCTGGCCGGTTGTGAAGGCCGCAATCTGCGCTGGATATTCGTCACATTTTGGCGAGTTTGCAGACGACCCGCTAAACTGTACTCTCCGGTAAGCTTTTTGCATGTGAATTTATTTACGCGCAGCCTAGTAGTTAGACATTTGCACAGTATAGGCTATGTAAACAAAGATGAATAAATGCTTAACAAGAAATACAGAACGGCATTAGCACCAGATACACAACAGCAACAAAAGATAAATAAACACAAAACAAGCAAATACACAACGAAACACCAAGAGAAGATGAATTTACTGAATCAGCTGGCTCATTGGGCAATGGGCAGGAAGGCGGCTGGATGGTGGCAGAAGCTTTGTGTTGACCAATCTCGGACTTCATCTATACCAGAAGAGTGAGTTGTTTTAGAATGGTTATTTATTTCCCTCATCTAAGGAGTAGAAATATGTATAAGAACAAGAAATCATAATTCAATCGCCGCACACAATTAGCGATACTGTAAATACTATGACTGCCACGTAGCGGCCACTTTCGGGAATGGAGATTTTTGGAGGGGAAGGCTTGATAAGCTTTTCTAAAACTTAGATATTTAATTATGGAACTTGTAACCTTTGACTCAAGTGCAAGGTAGCGATCGTAATGTCTTTTCTATTCGTCTGTCGGCCTATCCAGCTTGTGCTAATACTCTCGATTACTAACTCTTCTTGCCGATGGAAAATCGCCGTATACCTAGCGGAAGAGCCGGAAGCGGCACCACAACTATCCCCAACGATCGCCGTAATTGGTTGACACAGGATTTGAGTTGTTGAGTTCGAGTCGTTAGGGCGACGTTTTCTCGTTCTTCCTGAGGATCACTGGCGTGTTTTGGACTACTCTGTATGACACTGGCGTGTCATATAGAGTATTCCAGCACTTTCACATAAGCTAGCCCGATGAAACTTGGTACGCAAATAAGACCGGGATCTTGTGACACGCAAGCTACGAACAAGCATCTGATTCGAATGACACTTGCTGGGTGATAGTAGGAGATACCGTGGATATGCCGTTTATGTGTCCAGGCTGGATCCGACCTCGGTGCGGGGAGTTTGAGAGCACCGAATATTTATCGGAAATGCAATCTTTAACACGAATGGGTGATCCAGCTCGAGGGAATCTCGATTTTCGATAGGACCAGATGCGATAGACATTCTACTTATAAGTCCGAACCACATCCGGTGACGGGGGGGGGTGGTCGATCCAAACCTGAACTTCTGAATCCTGATCTGATCTTCAGCTTTTGCTTCGTGGAAACTCGCCCGTTATTGTCGTCCATGGTTAAGACGAGACAAGATTTCAGGTATCAAAGATCCCAGTACTAAGTAGCAACTAGATAATAAAACTGAAAGAAGACATTCAACATTTTAGTAACGATGAAGCTTTCACATGTTGATGTCTAAAATTGAGGGACACGCCATTACTGTTTATTTAGTGATGATTCATTTATGCTCGTGGGAGGAACTTGAGAATCACGGTATCGAGGAACTGCAGAATAGAGAGAGACAGGCGATAAATTAAGGGGTTATAAACTTCGTAGTTAACAAACTGAAGGAAGTGAGTGTTTTGTGCAGTTTTGTCATTGTTTACGATACTTAGGTGGAAAAAAGAGCTCGAATGTCTCATGAAGTAGAGAATAGGTTTGGTTTCAGCAGAAACAGCGTATTTTGAGGCCGACTTTAATGCAGGAGAGGAACGCCCGATATGTTTCTTTTCTAGTTACGGCGAACGTGCTGCCATCTCCCCAAGCTCAACCGTTTTCCATGCAGCCTTATTGCCTCGCCCACAGAGGGCCAAAACCTACCTGATCTACGAAAACCTGAAGTTCAGTGCCGGAAAGTCCCAGGTCCGAATCTGCACAGCTGTTAGCCCAGTGACCCTGATTTTCTTCTCGGGACCAGCGCTTCCGCCACCGGGACAAGTTCGACCGATCGACGAAGGATTGAGGAGTGAGTAAGAGTTTCTGTTAAGATTCTCAGCCCACGGTTATCTAATCTAGCTAGGAGTGCGGTAACATAGGTTTAGATATTCAGTCAGAAGAGTCACGTATGAAGGGGGGAGGGAGGACGCCCCCATTATGGGGAGGGATGAGTAGTGAATTCGCGCCGCATTTTTCTCCAGCGGCGCCACAGTTTTGTGTTCGGTTAAATTAAAAACATTAAAATACTGACATGGAACGGACAGTCTTAATTATCGGTAAAACAAACACTTATTGGAAATAGACCAGCCAGTCGGTAAAATACCTAGCCCCAGCCCCCCCCCCCCCAAACCTTTTTGGCTAGTAACGCCTCTGTATGCAAGAGCAGCGTTATCGGCTGAGGTTACCAAAGCTTAATTCTGTTTTAGCCTTCATTGGCCATTTCTTCTGTTTGATATTTGTTTTAGTCTGATTCAGAAACAAACATAATTAGCACACACCATCGTGTCGCGCTTGCGTGGCTACAACTACACCGTTTCAATTCACCTTTCGTTTCTTCGTCAGAGAGCATCAAAAAACTTTAAACTAATTCATCACCGGACGAACAGCCATCTTTTTGACATTTCGATACTCGGTTATCAAAAAGTCGTATCTCTACATTTGTCAGTTTTACGTGAAACACTAATTAAAGGAACAGTAAACTCGCAACTTTCGGCCATCGAATCGCCCAGGGGGGCTTAGACAAATGTACAGGGTCTTATTGTCGACAGGCCCCCCTTCTTTGTTATCTCAAACCGTCTCGAACCCCCTCCTTAGTGTTCCCAAAGCTAGCTGACAGGCCCTTGCCCCTTATGCACTGTAATTATGCACTTATGTACTGTAAAAGTTCGCCTTTTTACGTTTAGATTACAGACAAACGACCTCCCCGACAAGACGGCCTGGGTTCGATTCCTAGTCGCGGCACACAAACCTTTTTTTTTTCTACTAACTCAAAAGTCGAATTCTCGGAAACTGCCCAGAAACTGCAATGGTCGTAACCAGAATTTTTCTTGCTCTCAATATCGACTCAGGGTACATTCTTGATATGTTAGCTAGCTCCCCGAGTCAAGTTTGAGTCAAGTTTTCTGTTCCTTTAAGATCGAAAAATCCTATCTCTCTCATGTTAAATATTTTTGATCAGAGACTCTAGATGGCTCTTAGATCGTCGTATATTGTTGACAAGAACACGGAGATGCGTAGTTTTGGCCGGATAATCTAACCATGGGCGTAACTCAGTTCGCCCCAAAATTCGAGATACGACCTTTTGATAACCGGGTATCGTTTTATTATAGAAAAGTATTTCGTCAGCTGCAGGATTTTCACCACTGCATTTTCCTCGATTTGAACTTTTCCCTGTGCTTGCATCCTGAGCAGAGCGGGGAAATATTAGAGGCGTATTCTCGCCGTTCCCCGAGGACTCCATTTGAGGAGTCTCTGCGTTTTTGTGGCACTTGCAGCCTCTGGCTCAAGTGCCATATACCGATCGCAATTCCGTCGTCGGTCGGTCGGTCCGAGTTTTTTTGTCACACTTTCTCGGGTTAGGGTACTTCCAGATGTGCTAGGACGATGAAACTTGGCAGGCATATCAGGGACCCGATGAACGATCCGACCATCTGGGGGGGTTGTGGAGGGCGGGGGAATCCTGAGAATTTAGTAGTTTGTGTCAAACCCCTACCCCTTTCTTCACACTAGTATAGCTCTGCGCGTGGATGACTTCATTCTTTGCTTAAATCTATGAACGTCGGATGAGAGCTAGTGCAGTCGGAGGTCGAAGGGGTTGGTATAGGTTGATATGAGTAGTTTTTGTCACACTTTTTCGAGTTAGGGTACTTCCAGATGTGCTAGGACGATGAAACTTGGCTGGCATGTCAGGGACCCGACCAAACCAACCTGGAAATAATCAGTTTCCCGATCCGACCATCTGGGGGGAGTGGAGGGCGGGGGAATCCGGAAAATTGAGTGGTGTGTAACTTTGGAATGTGTGATCGGATTGGAATGAAACTCAATACCTGAATAAATAGGGGCAATTCTGGGGATTTTCACGACGAAACTTGGGAGGCGTATTAGGGACCCGATCAAACTGACTTGTAAATAAAAATTTACTCGATCTGAAAGTCGTGGGGGGAGTAGAGGGAGGGGGAATCCGGAATATTGAGTCATGCGTAACTTTGGAACGGGTGATCGGATTTGAGCGAAATTTTTTAACTGAACAGAGGACGTGTCTCTGGTGATCTTTTTCGTGTCCGGACCAGATCTGACAACGGGGGGGGGGGAATACGTGACCGGCTTAGACTGGAGAGATCGGGGTGGAACTTTGTGGGAATAACAAACAGATGCTCCGGATAAATCATTTACGGAACTGGATTGGCTCCGGCGACTATGGGGGTAGTTTGAGGGGGGGGGGGTCCGGAATTCCGGTGATCGCGAGTAAAGGTACTTCCTGCAGATTTGCTAGGACGATGACACTTGGCTGGAATATTAGATATTTGACAAGATTGGCTTAGAAATCGCCACTTTCCAAATCCGACCATTCCTTAAAGGAACAGTAAACTTGACCCAAACTTGGCTCAGGGAGCTAGCTGACATATCAAGAATGTACCCTGAGTCGATATTGAGGGTTAGAAAAATTCTTGTCACGACCATTGCAGTTTCCGGGCAGTTTCCGAGAGTTCGACTTTTGAGTTAGTAAAACAAAAAACAAAAAAAAAGCAAAAGGTTTGTGTGCCGGGAGTAGGACTCGAACCCACGATCTTTGCCTCAATAGCCTTTTGAAACAAAGTAATACAATGTATTTCAACAGGTTTGCCACCGGCAGTACAATTGTGCTAATTATAGAACTTTCTTTTTACTTTGGCAGCAGATTTTAAGAAAAAAGTAGTTGTCAGGTTTTATTTCCAAGGTGACTATGACCCAGCAAACACGTTTTGAGTACTTTTCTTGTTTGATATTACTTTTTTCCTTTTGCATAGTGAATTTATTTGAGTGAAGTGGCAACCCTGTATGTCGATAACACAGACAATCGCTAACTTTTACAGTGCATGAGTGCGTAACTACAGTGCATAAGGGGCAAGGCCCTGCCAGCTAGCTCTGGGAACAATAAGGAGAGGTTTCGAGATAACAAAGATGGGGGGTCCTGTCGACAATAAGTCCCTGTACATTTATCTAAGCCCCCCAGGCCGGTTTGATGGCCGAAAGTTGCCTAGTCAAGTTTGCTGTTCCTTTAAAGTACCAATAATGACCGCAAATTAAGAAAAATACTTAAATACTTTTAAGCAAAATATGCATTTTGATGATCCCCACGAAGCCCATTATCATTTTTGCCTCAAGTGTTTTGCTTACAGATGAAGTTCTAGCTCCCTTAAAGTGCGCATCTTCACCGCAAGTTCGAAAAGTACTTTTTTATAAAACGATACATCTCAACCCATGATCATTTGTGCCACAAGGGTTTTGCTAAAAAAAAAAAAAAAAAAAAAAATCTCGCACCCTTAAAGTGCGCATTTTAACCGAAAAGTGGAAAAAAAAATACTTTTGACCAAACGGTATAGCCTATATCAATGATCCCTAAGAGCCTGCTATCGTTTTTGCCTCAAGGGTTTTGCTTACAGATGAATTTCTTGCGCCTTTGAAGTGCGAATCATTACAGCCAAATTCAACAATAAAATACTTTTTCTCTAGCTCCCTTAAAGTGCGCATCTAAACCGCACAGTCGAAAAGTACTTTTGATCAAACAATACATCTGCATGCAAGTGCCATATGAGCTTACAGCCCTTGTTATTTGTCTCAGGTATTCAATCCCCGTATTCTCGCGAGTCCCCACGGACGGGGAATGCTCCGATTATCACCACCATTATCAAAAACGACTCCATTTCAGATTCGGAGGGGAATCAATTTTGCTTGTTTTGTACAGTGTAAAATTAGCTAAAAACAGTCAGAATAAACAAAACCAAAAATAAATTGGATCCAGACTAATTTCATCAATTTTGTCCTCGGGAAACGGCGAGAATACGCCTTAGGGTTTAAGTAATTCTTTTTCATCCTTAGGCTGCGACGGGAAACCACAAAGCTGTTTCAGCGACCGGTCGTGGATAACTCTTAGCATGCCAACGGAACATCTTTGCCCACTTCTTCAGTTGCGAAACTCCTTCTACGCCTTCGTTTACAGGCGCGCTAAGACGGCACACATGCGCGAGTGTGAGGTACGTAACCCAGAAAGAAAAAAAAAATCAAACCTAAAGCCCTCCTACTCAACATACCAGCAACTCCCAGCAGTTCCTTCGAAGTTGCCGCAATCTTTCATTTATTATATCATAGATTCGTTTTCTGCAATAAGCCTGAAGAGGACCCGTGCGAAGAAGGGCCAAAATACGCTAGAATTAAACTTATCTGACGTATCTGTTTAGCGCAGTCAAATATATAACTCACTTCCCGTCCCCTCGCATTCGACACATAGATGTGCTTCAAGCTTAGTTGCACCTTCCGCGGAAAGCCTCTTCCGGCCTTAACAGTGTTTCAAGCGAGTTGTCTGAGAACCAGCTAGCGACTTCTATCATTCGCAAGCCAGCCTCGACATAAGTTTGAGTTTTCACGACTTTTTATGGCACTTGCCCTTCGGCCAAATGCCTTGCAGCGATTGCAGTTACTGCCCGTCCGTTGGTCTGCCGGTCCGAGTTTTGCTAGTCCGGGCACTTCCACACAAGCTAGGATGATGAAGCGGCCCGTATAGGTATCAAGGACCCGACCAGATTAACTTGGAAATAGTCACTTCCCCGATCCAACCATCTGGGGGGGGGGAGGGGAAATCCGGAAACTTGAAGTATGTATAACTTTCGAACGGGTGATCGGATCTTAAGGAAACTTGATTTTTGGAAAGCCCTCGTGTCTCTGACGACCCGGATCTGGTGACTTTGGGGGGGGGGATCTTGGGACACGCTTAGAGTGCAGGGATCGGTATGAAATTTGGTGAAAAGAACAAGCACAAGCCCTAGATACATCGCTGACGTAACTAGACCGGATTCAGGCACTGTGGGGAGTTGGAGGGAGGGGGGTCCGGGGACCGGAAATTTGCAGATATGCTCCGATTCGACGAGAAGAAAGATATGCTCCGATTCGGACGAGAAGAAGAAATGTCAGTGATGTGACGTTTATGGACGGGAAGAGATGTCAGCGATGCGACGTTTACTCGTATTCGTTTAATTAAATAGCTATCCTAGCACAAAAAAATGAACGCTAAATTATAGTGCCAGAGTTTGTGCCAGAGTCGTATTCAGCCACAGTGGGGGAGTCCCGGAAATTTTATGGCTCGCATAGTGGTCAAACGAGAGGAGCGATTTCAATGAAACTTGGAATCTTGAGATCGTATGCCCTAGATGAAATACTTAAAAGGTCCGGACCGGATCCGACCACGGTGGGGGTGGGTACCGGAATTGCCGAAAAATGCTCAGATTCGAGTGAAACTTGATAGTCCAGTAAAGAATTTCGAGTGTTCGAACTAGGTAGTGTGCCTGAAAAAGAAGATGACATAGTAAGAATTTATTGCTCCAGCCCCCAACACATTACTTTACAATTCGTCTCGGGCCTCGATCCGCGCCAACAAGTAGATCAGTTGCCTGTACTGTCAACGATCTTGCGACAATCTGAGAAGACTAGGGAGATGCGGCAAGTGCTAATCCACAGTAAATCCATGGCTGGCACACAGTACCGTTGGTTTACAGTACATTGCTTACAGACCGATTACTACGGATTGGGCAAGATTGTTGAGATTCTCCGCGCCGAAGAGGAATCGCTTGGATTAATTCAGCCTACTGGAATTGGGCAGCGCCCGCATCCTTCCTCGAGTGACGCCATGACTCCGCAGGTCCGTGGCTTCTATTTTTCTACTTCTTAGATGCCTTAGTTCTCTCAGTTCGTTACCCAGAGCAGATAGAACTCTCAGTTACGCACACTCTAGAGCCACAGGGGGAAGATATGCTTGGCCAACAGGTGTCTCTTCCAGGGGCGTCACGACTGGGGGGGGGGACCCTCCCCCCAATGTTGTCGGTAAGAAATAATCGAGTCGGCGTGAAGCGCCGCGATTTTTCGTCAAAATAGTTGATTTTGTTCATGAAAACAGTCGGTTTTTCTGAAAATGAATAATTTTTTTTCAAACTCGTTTTTTCCTTGAAACAGCAGTTTTTTCAGCAAAAACAGTCGGTAAATTTGTCATCCAGTCGGTAAATATCTTGCCCCCCCTAAAAAAAGAAAACAACATTTTGGCTAGTAACGCCTCTGGTCCCTTCTGTAATTTCACATAATCTCAAGAAAACATTTTTTTTCTCCCCGGTCCGCAGCAACAGCCTAAACTAGCTTACCGGTGGACAACATCCGATTCAGCGGTCCAGCAAAATAATGCGCATTGGTGATATGCCCTCGCCCCCTCCATCTCTCTGGCCGACCATGATTGAATTATTCGTTGTGCAGCGAACTGCGCGAGGGGTTGATCTAGAATTTGTGTAGGCTACGATACTTTTACAAGATTCTTCTTCTTTATACTCTTCAGCTTCGGAGATACAAGAAGTACAGGAGTGTTGCATGAAGCTGCCCGTCCCATGGTGCCGCCCACTCCCTAGAAAAGCCACTAAAAGAAGAAATCTTAGAAACTGTAACTTATTAACTCATTTAGATGTTTGTTTATTACTATTTGGCTTGTTTTGAGCCAGATTTGACTCGAACTGGCATTGGTACATGAACCTGCCACCCTGGATCACGAAGCTGCCACCCCAAAAAATCATGCAAATTCAAAGAAAATAGCAAATTTTGTTATCAGCAATAGGTCAAGGAACCTCTCTGACCAAACAGAAGGCCTCGAGCGTTCGTAATGTAGCAAAATACAAATTTTAGCAAAGTGGGCGGCTTCATGATCACTTGGGTGCCTGTGATCTTTCATGTCTGCCAGCTTAGCCTTGAACAATTAAAAGTAAACTGAGTTACCAGCAGCAAGTGAAGGTTTTGAGCTTCCTTTCAAGATGCTCCACTGAATTTTATTTCAATTTTTACTATGTTTCCAGGAGTCATTTCCCCAAAATAGGAGTTTAGGGTGGCGGCTTCATGCAGCACTCCTGTATAGTGAAAGAAAGGAAAAATAGCTGATTAAAGTTTATTTTTCAGATCTGAACAACAAGATGGGTAACATGTTTCATGTTCCAAGCGACAGTCAATCAACTCTTTAATCGATTGGACTGGTGATATCTTGATCTCATGATTTTTACGTTTTTAATGAAACCTTTTTATTAGTCTGAATTGTTTGATGATTTTAGCTTAACAGTACTGCAACGAGTTCTGGGGGGTTTACCGTCTTGCTGCCAGTAGCTTGTCCCCACAAATAAATACACGCTTAGACTGTAGCAGTAGAAACGTGATCGCGGTGAGCTCAACTGATCCGACTGATCAGTTTATTCAATGTCATTTTCAATGACATTGATTTGCAGTCAGCTTGGACTGAACCTGCTTAGAACTCTCCAATCTTTCAACTCCTATCAGAAGTTTGTTAGCGCAAGTTCGACTGCATGATTTCTGTTCGAAAAAGTTATAACAGTTAACACACCTCCATCTCGGTTGATATCGGAATGACAATCTCGATGGCCATTCGGCTCAGATAGGTTGTTTTCAATGACCGTCTCGGTGTTATTTTCCAATATCGGCCTCGATGTCTGAAGTTAACCTTTAATAACTGCATTTAGCGTCGGATAATCTTAAGCAGAGTAGCACGGTAGTCTTGACAAAGGAGCATGTAGTGTAGTAGCATAAGTTGATACTGCATGCTACTTTTTCGTACAACTTCATACTACTGTTTTGAGATAATTTTTCATCGGGACAAGATCAAGAAATCCAAAAATTGCACCAAGAGAAGGATTAAGAGGTGGTCCATGATGGTTACTGGAGCTGACCACTCTCAGGAGGGTTATTATCTATTCTTTATCAGAATGACGTCATTTGCTGGAGCTAGCGATTCAAAATTTGAGAAAGGAAGACTTCGAACAAACAGATCATCAAATTTGCGAGCATTCGCTTTTATTGAATTTCTCTCCGGATAGGAAACAACACAAAGCGAAACCGTCGCCTCTAGAACTAACTGGGCTGAGCGTCTCAGAAGAAAGGGTTTTGCGCTTCAATGGCTCTTAAAACAACATTGACGAAAGGGAGCAAGTTTGTACCAGGCTGCGTGCTTGCACTGTCGCTGACTTCAGCTGGAGGGGAGCTTTACAGGGCGGAGGCGCCGGAGATAATTTCAATGAGCTCGCGAGTGATGACAGCCTGGCGAGTTCTGTTGAAGGTCATCGTCAGTTTGTCAATCATCTCACCTGAAAGAGGTTTGCATTACTTCGCGTCGCAACGGGCGGGAAGGGGGTTCTAACGAGTGTGAAACATCCACCAACTTTTATGTAAGGCTTCCCGACTCTTAAGTTGCGTTTTATTGGATTCACTTCTGTTTCGTCAAAGTTTGTAGTTTGGCTCTTGTTTCGTCTTACTTGCGTTTTATCGAGTTCTTGTTTCCGAAACTCAAACTACATATGCGAGGTAGTTTGTAGTTTGAGCTAAGTAGTTTCAGGTTCGAAACTACAGCTCTTGGAATGGGCAAATAAAACCGCATGAAGCAAAACTTTTTTCAAAAAAAACGCTGTTAAGCGGAACTACACCGAAACTACATAAAAAAAAAACGCAACTTTATATCAGTTTGTCTTGCCGGTCTGTTTGTCAAGTGCTTAACCGATTATATGTATATAGCAAAGCAAAAATGTTCCCTGGCGGAAGGTTTTTCCGCGGCACTTTTGAGTGCCACACATGTCTGTGTTAGTCGCGGAAACAGAATCGTTTGCCGCAACCTCGGCGTTGAGCCTCGCGGAAAAGCCATTTTGTCAGTTTTTTTGTGGTAATTTCAAATGTCTGAAAATAAATATAAAACCTCAACAAATTTCGATCTCGTTTGAGGTTCCATATCTCAGTCTTCAAATTCAGAAGTTCTCGCACAAGACCACGGAACCTTTCATGACCGCCCTCGTCCACCCCATCCCACAAGATCGGAAAGCTGTCTCTTACCAGCGTTCTTGCTAGCGTTGCCCATGGCAGTCATACGAGATGACTGTTCGGACGTGGCGTTTTCCTTCATGGTGTAATACAGAAGAGAAGCGAGCGAATACTCGACATAAGACTGAAGCACATCGCTATCGATTGAATCATAAGCGGCAATCTTCTCGGCCGACTCGATGGCAGCCCTGCTGAAGACGGGGAGGTCGGTGGTCTTGAATGAGACAACGGACCTGGAACGAAATTTTCGGTCAGTACGTCCCACGTCAGACCGCCAAAGCTAGGCGAATCCGGGATTCGTTTTTTGGCCGGATTCTAAGCTTCTGCTTGTCAGGCTGGATTCGGACTCGGACTTCAAACCCTTAATCTAACGAATCCGCTCTAATATCTAGTCTATACATCATTCCAGTTTCCGTTTTCCTAATTTTTACACAGTGTGCTTATGCAATCCAACTTTTTTGTCTCCACCACAACCATCCTCAATAATCTATCACGTTACCTGATTACCTCAGATATCGGTGCTTTTTGTCCCTCGGATTTTTCAACTATAACCTATGTACATGATTTGATTTTTATTAAGGTCGAATCCGGATTCGAATCCTCAGCACGAAGTGATGGATTCTGATTCGTACCTATCCCTGGATTTGGATTCGAATCCTTTCATGATCGCATTTGCCCATCTCTGCAGACAGCCTCATTTGTTTCTAAACAATTACAGAAGAGGGCGTTATTTTGGACGTTAATTTCTTCAGCATCCGAGCAGTAATGCTACAGGTAACACAGCGTACCTTTAGCGTAGCCTTTCCGTCAACACTGCCAATGAAGAAATCCTTTACGGCTTACCGGATATAAACAAGAACGTCATTCAACTTGACATCCTACCGAAATTCCTACCGGAAACACCCAAACAACAATGACAGGTCACTTACTTGAATGTGTTGAAGACGATCTTTCCATTCGAGAACTCGACTCCAGACTGCAAAACGTTCTGGGCAACCTTAGCGGCATCTTCGAAGACGGGTGGGCGACGGCCGATTTCATTGCAGACCATGACCACGTTCTGGGCGTACAGTCTGAAAACAAACATGCCTTTGAGCAGATGCACTTTAATTTCTATTCATAATGGGGTGGGGGTTCGTGACGGTGCGAGCATGCGTTGAACGTAGGTTCACCAGGACCCCGTCCAACTTCTTTGTCAAGACGATATTTCGTCCTCGGTTCACAAACTAGCAATAAAGATCCTTAAATTTTAATCGAAAAGGGCTAGGATAGGACAATCTAGTTACCTATCACTTATTCACTTATATTGGCTTGAAGACCCGCTGAAAATGAGTTACTTCGTTGTTCCGCTATTCACGAATAATCGATTTTCAAATAGTGGAATTTCCGTGTGATTTGTGGTGCCTCTATGGGCTTGTATTTTTGCTCTATGCCTTACGAGAAAGATCTATCCAATTTTTTTTATTCAGGCACTAAGCAATCTTCACCGATCTCACCACTGCCCACTGAAAAGCCGCATTTGTGTTGAGATTAAAATTTCCCGCGTCATAGTAGAATTTACGCTGTGGGGACGGCTGGAGATATTCTGAGCCTCATAACTAGAGCAGATGGTGGAAAATCAAAAAAATCCCTTTGCAGAATCCAAATAATTCAGTGTATGCACTTAAATGACACACAAATGAGTTGGCTTTTCAGTTAAACTTTAAGCTCTTTCCGAGAAAATCCTGAAAAATGTCCTGTTGAGCATGAGAGTTGTTATATTGTTTTGTTGATCGTTTCCTAAATATAAGATTTTTGTCTCGTCTTCCTCGGAAGGGTCAAAAGAAGTTTTTTTCTTTTTTTTTGAGAAGTGATTTTTCTTTTACCAGTTCCGGAACTGGCCGTTTAGGGCCTTTGGCATGTTAGCAGATTGGAGATTCGCTAGTTCCTTTTTCATTTTGCAAATAAGATCAGTCAGTCATAATTTTGGGGCTAAGTCTCTTGGAACTGGAACAAAATCAGAAACAAGACCACAAGCAAGCACAAAGTAACTACGAGCTTGTCAAAGTCTAGACTTCAGTAAATAAAGCGTCGGCTGACAAGGAAATTAAAGTGACTTGTACACGGAAATTTTTTTTTTTTTTTCTCACTTAGGTGCAGTTGCTAGTTCCGCGGCCAGTGCTACTACGATCAGAGGCGTCACTACTGGGGGGGAGGGGGGACGCGAAGCGCCGCGATTTTTAGTAAAAACAGTCGATTTTTTTCTTAGAAATAGTCGTTTTTTCTTAAAAACAATAAAACCCAGCCGGTTTTTCGTAAAAATAGTCGATTTCCTAAAAATAGTCGTTTTTATCCGCAAAAACAGTCGGTAAAAATGACCAGCCAGTCGGTAAATACCTTGTCCCCCCAAACATTTTGGCTATTAACGCCTCTGACTACGATTACGAAGGCAGGCAGTCGTGTTGCAGAGGAAGGGCTAATGGTAATCTTCTGAGCGGACTTTAGGCTATTTTCCATCGTGGTCCCATGCACTGACAACCCGACAGATGAAAAACTAGTTGGACATTTCAGCTGTCAGGCGCAGATCAGATTCTTCGCCGACACATTGGTTTTGTCGGACGGGAAGAGTCCAATGACTTTTCACAAACCACGCCTTTCACTTCCGGTCAAGGAAGAAGAAAGACGAGATTAGCCCATACGCTGCTAATAAAATGACGACCCCTGCATGCGAGCCTTGGCTGTCGTGAGGACTTTAGTTCTGCTTTAAATACTGAGATGGTACTTCATCAGGTAGACGCATATGGCTGAAATATGAGCCGCACTACATCGTTACCTCTGGAGGATGTTCCTGATCTTATCACCGACACAGACGATCTTGGTGTCTGGGTTGGCAGCAAGCTCAGCCTTCAGTTGACGACCAATGGAAGAGTGAACAGCACCGCAAAGACCTCTGTCAGAAGAGATGGCTATAACCAACTGGCTGGGCTTGCTATCCTCTTTCTTTAGGTCTGTCTTTTCGTAGAATTTCTGCAAAAAAAAAGAAATACAACTTCGCGTCAAAAATAAAAATTTACAAGCTTTACGCCACGGCTTAATAAATAATCACATTGCTCATAAAAGGGTGTTATGCCTCAATTAAATACCCATAAAAAATCTAACTATGGTCTCCAGTTTTTTTCACCGAATATCCATCTTTGCATTACTTCAACGGACAGGGAGCTCCATGGAACGGCTACTATATTTGCATTTCCAAATAGCAATTTATTTCCAAATAGCTTAAAACTAGAAGAGGTCAATATGGTAATATTTATGAAATACATAAAAACCACAACAAATTAACTAATACACTTTTACAAGATATGACCTGAAATAAATGCTGAAATGAAACTATGTAAAAATTGGGTTGCCGAATTGGCAGGACACTGCAAAAACAGATTGCCAGTGTTCCTCTCGGATCGGCGCACGGATCACCCAGAATGATTCTGCAAACAATTTTCAAAAAATGTATGTTGCTCACTTTTGTTGAACTTGGCCAGGTTCTAAGCCAAGAGGTTGTCAGCCAACTTCATCTATGCAGCAATAGTTTAAAGGAACAGTAAACTTGACTAGGCAACTTTCGGCCATCAAACCGGCCTGGGGGGGCTTAGATAAATGTACAGGGACTTATTGTCGACAGGATCCCCCATCTTTGTTATCTCGAAACCCCTTCTTATTGTTCCCAGAGCTAGCTGGCAGGGCCTTGCCCCTTATGCACTGTAGTTACGCACTCCTGCACTGTATAAGTTTGCGATTGTCTGTGTTATCAACATACAGGGTTGCCACTTTACTAAAATAAATTCACTATGCAAAAGGAAACAAGACCAAAGGTTCCGATGGGATCCCAAAAATCTTCGCCAGGCCAAACAGCTAATCATTAAGAAATCCAAGCTCAGATATGGATTCAGCATGTGCGTTTACCTCTATAAGCCGATCGAAATGATCCTGGCTTACTTCTGTGAATTTTGCGGTTTTGGTGAACTTCAAGAACTACTTGTCCGGCGAAAAACTAAAGCTCAAAAACGGATTCAGCGTATCTCCTTACCCCTATATCCAACATCTAATCAACTTCAAATAAAAATTTAACTTCTAAGAAATTTTCAGGTTTCAGCCGGATTCCGGACGAACTATATGTCCGGCTAGAGAGTGATTGTCATATACGGATTCTGCATCTCTTCTTACCCCAAAATCTATCATCTAATCAACTTAAAATAA
Organism: Branchinecta lindahli; assembly: GCA_023053555.1. Classification (NCBI taxonomy): domain Eukaryota; kingdom Metazoa; phylum Arthropoda; class Branchiopoda; order Anostraca; family Branchinectidae; genus Branchinecta; species Branchinecta lindahli. The sequence goes on from JAKZAO010000003.1 coordinate 14,543,770, forward strand.
AACTTTTACTTTTAACAAATTTCCGGTTTTGGCCGGATTCCGGGCGAACTACTTGTCCGGCGATAAAATGGTTTTCGTATTCTTGTTCAGCATGTCTTCTTACCCCTACACCAAACGTCTAATCAACTTCAGATAAAACTTTAACTTCTAACAAACTTTCCGGTTTTGGCCGGATTCCGGGCGAACTACTTGTCCGGCGAGAAAATGGTTTTCATATTCGTATTCAGCGTGGCTTCTTACCCCTAAATCAAACATCTAGTTAACTTCAAATAAAACTTTTACTTCTAACAAACTTTCCGGTTTCGGCCGGATTCCGGGCGAACTACTTGTCCGGCGCGAAAATGGTTTTCATATTCGTGTTCAGCATGTCTTCTTACCCCATAATCCACTATCACATTAGCTGTTTAAAAATATTTTGCTTGTCCCTTAATTTGAACCCCCTCCCCCACCCCTAAATGTAGGGCTACAGGGCCCATCTACGAACTCGACCTTACTCTTGACCCAAAGAATGCTCACACCAAGTTTCATCAAAATATCTCATTCCCTTCGAGAGTTATCGTGCTCACAGACGGACGGACGGACGGACGGACAGACAGACAACTTTTGCGATGTCATAGGTATCCGTCACTAACGTTTTGGGATCCCAAAAAGTAATACCAAACAAGAAAAGTACTCAGAACGTGTTGCTGGGTCATAGTCACCTTGGAAATAAAACCTGACAACTACTTTTTTCTTAAAATCTGCTGCCAAAGTAAAAAGAAAGTTCTATTGTGAGCACAACTGTACTCCCGGTGGCAACCCTGTTGATATACATTGTATTACTTTGTTTCAAAGGCCAAGTTGAGGCAAAGATCGTGGGTTCGAGTCCTACTCCCGGCACACAAACCTTTTGCTTTTTTTTTTTTTGTTCTACTAACTCAAAAGTCGAACTCTCGGAACTGCCCGGAAACTGCAATGGTCGTAACAAGAATTTTTCTAACTCTCAATATCGACTCAGGGTACATTCTTGATATGTCAGCTAGCTCCCTGAGCCAAGTTTGAGTCAAGTTTACTGTTCCTTTAAAGCCAAAGGCCACTTTTTATTTTAATTTTTTGTCTTCAATTGGCTACGTTTTTCTTCAATTAGATAGTTTAAGAGCTTTTTCCCCTTCTCCCGTGCTCATTCACTGCTATGAATGAGTAAATGAAAAGTGAATTTCTATTGCGCATTTCTGCAAACCTTTGCAGAAAGAAAGACAAGACCAAAGGTTCCGATGGGATCCCAAAAATTCAATATTTGATCCAGACAATTAGGTTTTGTCTTCGCCAGACCAAACAGCTAATCATTAAGAAATCCAAGCTCAGATATGGATTCAGCGTGTGCGTTTACCTCTATAAGCCGATCGAAACGATCCTAGCTTATTTCGGAAGAACTACTTGTCCGGCGAAAAACTTAAGCTCAAAAACGGATTCAGCGTATATCCTTACCCCTATATCTAACATCAAATCAACTTCAAATAAAAATTTAACTTCTAACAAATTTTCCGGTTTCAGCCGGATTCCGGACGAACTATATGTCCTGCTAAAGAGTGATTGTCATATACGGATTCTGCATCTCCTCTTACCCCTAAATCTATCATCTAATCAACTTCAAATAAAACTTTAACTTCTAACAAACTTTCCGGTTTTTGCCGGATTGCGGGCGAACTACTTGTCCGGCGAGAAAATGGTTTTCATATTCGTGTTCAGCATGGCTTCTTACCCCAAAATCAAACATCTAATCAACTTCAAATAAAACTTTTACTTTTAACAAACTTTCCGGTTTTTGCCGGATTCCGGGCGAACTACTTGTCCGGCGCGAAAATGGTTTTCATATTCGTGTTCAGCATGTCTTCTTACCCCATCATCGACTATCACACTAGCTGTTTAAAAATATTTTGCTTGTCCCTTAATTTAAACCCCCACCCCTAAATGTAGGGCTACAGGACCCATCTACGAACTCGACCTTAGGGGACGTTTTCGCGTGGATTGCTGTAGAGCTGAACGGGTGATCCCGTCCACGCGAAAATGAGCAAAAAGAGGAGGCGTTGAACGGCTGAGGAAGATGGGTTCCGTCCGCGCGAAAATGCCCATCCAGCTGGATGGGAGCATCTGAGTGGGAAGGTCCACACAATTTTCCCGTTCAGCTCAACGCTGCCCTCGGAGCGGTGTTGAACGGGAGACGCCCGTCGAGCTGGATGTTCACCTGTTCATCCGTACACGCGAAAATGACAAAAAGATCGATGGCTTCCACGCGAAAATGTCCGTCGAGCTCGACGGGAGGTCGAGCTCGACGGGAGGTCGACAGGACCAGAGCCATCCACGCGAAAATGTCCCCTTACTCTTGACCCAAAGAATGCTCACACCAAGTTTCATCAAAATATCTCATTCCCTTCAAGAGTTATCGTGCTCAAAGACAGGCGGACGGATGGACAACTTTTGCGATGTCATAGGTATCCCTCTACTTACGTTTTGGGATCCCAAAAAAGTAGTAACGATTGGTTGTGATGGTTATTAAAATGTGCATAGTGTAGTAAATTGCAAACAAAAATTGTATAATAATTGTGGTTCCAGATTCTTGGCTACAAATTAGTTGTTTCAAGGAACACAAGTGAGTTATTGTTTTCCTACTTTCTCCAAAGATAATCGAAAACACATGCCTTATGGGCTTGAACTGCAAAAACAACTGAATAAACTAGGTTAGGATACGTCTAGTACTTACCATGGCACTATGTCCATATGGCTTGGCAGCCCTGAGCTCTCTTTCAGCCCTGGTGTACTTAGCAGCTGACACCATTTTCATGGACTGGGTGATCTTCTGAATGTTCTTGACAGACTTCAGTCGGATGGAAACAGCCTTCAAGGTGGCCATTCCACGAACTTGCTCGCCAATGCCACTGAAATAAGTTTATTTTATGTATCATATGCAGTTTTTATTCCACTACAAAATTGTTGTGGACCAAATCTTATCCTTTAACCTATAACTTCTGACCTAAATCAAGCACACAATTGCAACCAGAAAATATATTCCCTGGTATGACTGTACTGTGATACCAATGTGTAATACTTTCAAGTTTTCATTTGCTCAATCAATTTACAAAAATCTCAACCAAATCTTGCAGCCAATTACCGTAAAAAAAAATAAAAATATCTTTCGCTCTTTACACAAGTTTACTAGGGGTGGCGCAACTACAGTAGGGGTATGCTTATATGAACAGTTACTTTGATGTGAACAGTGCAGTTTTAGGCTAAATGGTAGAATGAAAATCAAAATACCTGTACAGGTGTTTTCAAATGCCCTTATTACGGTACCTACTTCGGCTAACTGGTAGTTAGCATTAGACACAGCAAGTGCATGAAAATGACAAAGTCCACTGTCAACAAATGTTCACATAAGCATACCTCTACTGTATGTGGGTGGCGCAAATGGCATGGTATCATGTACAGGAGAGGTACCCAACCTAAGACAAGATTTCTAAATTTCCAGAGACATCTTTTTTTAGTGAGATATATCTGGCTTAAAAAGGAACCAAAAAACATGACAAAAATACTAGAGTGAAGCTAATAGAATGGTTTACATGTTGGGGATATAAATTTTACTTCAATATTTCCAGTTAAATATAATTTTCTTTTCAAACAGTTTCACATATTTTCACATGAGGTCAGATTGCTTGCAAAGTGATGAAAAAGATAGAGGTAATAAGGCTAATAACCAGAAAATCCCTTTTTAAACCAGGTTCAAAAGAAAGAAAAGACAAATAATTGTAATTTTGGGACATAACTGTTGAAAAAAAATTCAGATTTTGCTTCTTGACTGTCAGGATAGCACTGAACTTTCATTTTAACATTTTCGCGGCAAAATTCGATGTTGCATAAAAACGAGGTCAGGTACTCCTCCTGTACAGGGCACAGAATAGTTATCAAATGTGGATAAATCAGTCTCAAATTTAGAAGTCCGATACCTCACAATATTAAATTACTAGCTGCCTTTTTGTCTGGTGACTGCTCACCGAAGCTTCTTATAATGCGCTTTTGCATTGACTGCTACCCGATTTTATAACCTTTTTCGGACTAATCAGTGTCTGGTTAATGTTCACCCTGTGCTCAGTGGTGTGGACTAATCAGAACCTGCCTGGGAGGCAGATTTAGCTAGTGACAGCACTGGTGAAACCAAAAATGAACAAAAAATACGACAAGAACCAAACATAGGTAAGGAAAAAACAGAGACAGCTCAGTAGTCAGAGTGCAATGAACGCGCCTGGAACGCACCTCCTCATTTTATACAGGAGAGGTACCCAACCTCAGACAAGATTTCAAATTTCCAGAGATATCTTTTTTTAGAGAAATCTATCTGGCTTACAAAGGAACCAAAAAACATTACAAAAATACTAGACTGAAGCTAATAGAATGGTTTACATGTTGGGGAAATAAATTTTACTTCAGTATTTCTAGTTAAATATAATTTTCTTTTCAAACAGTTTCACCCATTTTTACATGAGGTCAGATTGCTTGCAAAGACAAAGTGATGAAAAAGTTAAAAGATAGAGGTAATAAAGCTATTATTAACCAGAAAATCCCTTTTTAAACCAGGTTCAAAACAAAGAAAAGACAAATAATTGTAATATTTTGGGACATAACTGTTGAAAAAAAATTCAGATTTTGCTTCTTGACTGTCAGGATAGCATGGAGGAACTTTCATTTTAACCTTTTCGCGGCAAAATTCGAGGTTGCGTAAAAACGAGGTCAGGTACCCTTCCTGTACCCTTTTCCGTCAGGTGGGCTGCAACCTCTCTATTGCTTTCACAAGCATTCCAACAGGGGAAAACAAATTTGATTGAAAAATGAACAACAAATCACACAATTGGATTTTGATTTCATTCTTTCTGACAAAGAAAGCTGAAATACTTGACTCTCTGACGATATTAAGATTTTAATTCCTCACTCCCATTTGACTGCTTTAGGGACGAAAAACAAAATCAACAAGCAACAAGCAAGGACAAGGCGTTCTAAAATTTGTCTGTGTTAAAAAAAACTTTTAGTAGAGACTGTACTTTCCAGCCAAAATGTTCTCCTGTAAGACAACTCTGCAGAAAGAAAAAATTTAGATATGGAAGAAACTGATTTACTTACCATTGTGGCAAAACGAGAAGCGTAGCCCCTTTTAACATTTTCCTAGAAATACAACCAGCTGAAGTGGTCGATGATGAAAACGACGCTGAAAATTTATCGAAAACGGGCGACTGTTGAAAATTAGCAGATAAATCCCTCAAAAGACTGCACAGAACTGCGAAATCCCCAAAGACAACTTGGGATTAAAAATACGCCCCTCATAAAATCCAATGACGAATTGCCACCAGATGCGCTAAAGAAATCTGCAAAAACGCAACTAATAACAATCACACGCGAGATCTTGGTAAGTATCTTAAAGGAACAGTAAACTTGACTACGCAACTTTCGGCCATCGAATCGCCCGGTGGGCTTAGATAAATATACAGGGTCTTATTGTCGACAGGCCCCCCCTTCTTTGTTATCTCGAACCCCCTCCTTAGTGTTCCCAAAGCTAGCTGGCAGGCCCTTGCCCCTTATGCACTGTAATTATGCACTTATGTACTGTAAAAGTTCGCCTTTTTACTAGACCCCGAAGCCACGCCGTTTATCGGCGCGCCGCCGCCGTTTTTCGGATGGCGCGCCATAGCTAACGCCGTTTGAACGGCGGCGCGCCGCCGCCTTTTTTTTCGGCGGAAATACTTTTCATTGTTGCCCACCGTGTCTTTTGACAATGAAAAAGTAATCAAAAGACCGTCATATGCCACTGATGTTTCTTTGAGCACGTCCACGCACACTGTCCGACCATGGTGTTTTTTTTATGTTAATTAAGCTTGTCTGGGACTTACATTGGTTTGCTCAAGTACCATAACGTCTGTCTTGCTGTCGGCAGTCGGACTTTCACTAATCCGGGCACTTCCAGATAAGCTAGACCACGATAGTTGGCGTGCAAAGAAAGGACCCAGAAAAAATGCTTACATTTCATCACAGCATCCCATCGTCGGTTGGGGGGGGGGGGTCGTATGTTCTGTGTATTTGTTGTTTCAGGTAGTAATCGAATTTGAGAATAATTGTTTTGTTTAGAAGCAATCGATCCATAAAAGTCGTCACCTAATTTTTATTTGCCATATTTCTCTGTTTCCCGGGTACTCCTTGACGAGTCAAGGGGAGCCACGAGAAAAGAAGGAGTTACTTTCTGGGGACTATCGAGACTGGAAACAACGAGAACAGATATAATTTATCTGTATCAAGTTGGTTCGAAAATTTGCTGATCTATTTCCTTGCCAGACTCATTCGGTTGACGAAACAAAATAATCTGTCTAATGGTCCACGTTATTTCACTTTTCTTTGATTTGATTTGTTTACTTAGTTTTATAACTGCACAGTTTGAAGTTTAACTGAAAAGCCAACTTATTTCTGTATCATTTAACTGAGTACATTAAATTATTTGGATTCTGCAAAGGGATTTTCTATTTTCACTATTTGCTCCAGTTATGACGTTCAGAATTTCTACGGCGGTCCCCACAATGAAAATTCTACTATGTCGCGGGAAATTTAATCTCAATACAAACGCGGCTTTTCTGTGGGCAGTGGTGAGATTGGTGAAGATTGCTTAATGCCTGAACAAAAAAAAAAAAATCATACACCTTTCTCGTAAGGCATACAGAAAAAATACAAGCGCATAGAGGTACCACAAATCACACGGAAATTCCACTATTTGAAAATCGATTATCCGTGAATAGAGGACCAACGAAGTAATGCATTTTCAGCGGGTCTTCAATCCAATTTAAGTGAATAAGGGATGGGTAGCTAGATTGTCCTATCCCAGCCCTTTTCGATTAAACTTAAAAAAAAATCAGTAAAACAGAGTTTTATTATTTTCTAAGCGTTAGTTAAACCACTGACACCGGCAACTCCTCAAATAAGCTCCACATTGAATCCGAAAGGAGTTATTTTCTAGTTATTCTAGTTGAAGCAATGGCTTACGACGGGGACCCGTGAGAATGGGGGGAAGGGAGTTGCTAGTACAATAAAACAATCCGGGACTCGCAATGGGAATCCGTCTGGAACAGGGAGATGACGCCTTGTACAAGAATAGCTGAAATTATGTTGATACCAGCGAGGTAGCCTATAAACTTGATAGGCTACCTGGCTGGACAGTCAACCGATATTTTAATTCCGTACTAATTATTTACACCTACAGCCAATTCAGGCACGAAATTGCTCCAAATCATGGCCGCAAAGTTCCAAAATTTTAGCTAAAAAAGTCCGGAAAACGGCACCAAAAAGCGGCGCGCCGCCGAAAATTTTCGGCGGCGCGCCGCTAAAAAAATTTCGGCGCGTCTTCGGGGTCTACTTTTCACATGTAGACTACGGACTAACGACCTCCCCGACAAGACGGCCGGGGTTCGATTCCTAGTCGCGGCACACAAACCTTTTGCTTTTGCAAACCTTTTGCTCAAAAGTCGAATTCTCGGAAACTGCCCGGAAACTGCAATGGTCGTAACGAGAATTTTTCTTACTCTCAATATCGACTCAGGGTACATTCTTGATATGTTAGCTAGCTCCCCGAGTCAAGTTTTCTGTTCCTTTAAAACGTGTGGAAATTATATTCAGTCAAGGTACTGCATGTTTCAATTGTAGCCCAATGCTACCAAGGGTCTACTAATACCGAGAGACGAGTTTAACACAGCAGCAAGCTATTCGTAGAGTACGTACTAACTAACAGAGATTCAGAAATAACAAGACCAAAGGTTTCGATGGGATCCCAAAAATCTAACATTTGATCCAGACAATTGGGTCTTGTCTTCCCCACGAATCCCGAGTTTCCGTCCGATCTCGACAAAATTATACCGAATGCGATTACGTTCGGTATAAACAAGGTGTAATATCCGGCATATACAGTTATACCGAACAAAGTTTTTCGGTATGAGTATACTGAATCGCTATCCATAATTTATTCGTTATCGGGATTCAGATATCATACCAAATCCCGAAAATATCAGTCCATAATCGTTCGGTTTATACTTAATCTGAACTTCGGTCCATAATTAATCAGTATATTGCCGAGATTCTGTAATTATACCGAATCCCGAACTATGGTCCAGTTTCGATGTCAATCCTAAAATCCGGTATGCCGGGAGAGCGCACCTAGACTGCGCGCGCGTGTCTATGGAAAACTCCATGAAAAGGGTGTTCACTGCCTTTTGAAAATGGGTAGTCCCACCTTAGACTTCACCCAATCCCCGTTTGTAATTGGGTGGTACTAACTCACAGTTCGCTTAATCACTTTCTAAGGGTGGTGGTGTCCTGTCCAATTTTGAAAGGGTCCCATTCTGAGGCATGACGTCTACCATTTTCGTCTCAGTGTTCTCCTGCTCAGAGTTTTCAACATCTCATCACCTCTTTTGTCCCAAGTTTTCCTGTAGCTCAAGCTGACTCCGAATCATATTGACTGCTTCAACAGATATATCAGGTGAGATTTATTATTTTTGCCTTCTTGGCAAGGGTCCTCTTCAGGCTCAAAGTGATACAGAATTGAGGTTTCTTTCTATTCCGTTGCTCATCCAACAGAATGGGATAAATGATGGGATACAATTTTATTCAACTCGTTCTCCCTTCAGCAACAAACGAACAAGAGCACTACTGCGTTTTGAAGAAAACGGCTTGTCGGCCCGTAAGTAAACCTCTTTTTTTTTAATAAAAATCTATAAATTATAAGTAGCATAGTATTTTACAGCAATTCTTGTAAATAAAGATTTTGCGGAGCAGGAACGCACTGGCACGAAGCAATCCACAGTACTTACTAAAGTCAAGTTAAACTTCACGTTTCAAAGCAGTAAACTAGGTTCTTCCAGGACAAATTTTTAGAATATTCGGCCACAGAAAATTTACCGCCGCAGTTTAGATCATATTCTAGCCGAATTTTACAAAACTTTGCGCAGTGACCCTGTGGCTTCAAAACTAATTCATACACATTGGGCGTTCCAACCTACTACCATTAGTTACTAAAAAGCTGCCACCGTCGTTCCAACTTCCAACTCTATGCTGCTGCAAACAGACGATCAAGGTCGCGGACTCAAACTCCTTCCAGAATTCCAGATCACCATCAATTCCATACGGAAATGTCGGCCTGGGCATCCTGATCGCGGTGGTGTTCCACCCTGCTTACCGTATTAACTACGCATGACGTAACTGCTTCTGGCTTCTTGGTGTCAAAACTGTTATCCCGCCAAAGAGATCGTAGGTGCCACGCTAACTATGCTACAGAGCGTGGCAAGCAAATAAATTAAGATTAATTGCCATTTCGAGAAGGTTGGAACGGTCAGTGTGGTAATTTTCACGATGCTGGAACGAAAATACTAACCAATAGTTACTATTGTAAGATGGGTGGAACACGATCAGTGTATCTGCACCATTTGGGGGATGACGGATTGGAACGCCGGTGATAGCTTCCAATAGATGCCGGTAGGAGGTTGGAACGCACCTACTCCTTGAAACATGTCGCATTTATACCACAGCCGCATTAGATGCTGCGTCGTAAAAACAAAATGGAATAGTAAATTCAAGATGCAAAGGCAGGCGACACGAGACTCACTGTTGTGACACAAAACGTATAATCACTAACCAAAAAGTATAGGCTTTTTGGTGTATCGCAACACTCTGGGAAAGCTGGGGGCGCATAGCCAGCACGTTTTTTCCACAGCAAAATTTGCCATCTGGCGCCACACCTCACCGCATTATTTTCTTACACGAAATGAAATAACTGCACTCTTTCTGCTCCATCCCAAAGGAATAATTAGCCCTCGCTAATCCACAGGTCACAATAAGTTCACCAACACCATATTCCACTGCGAAACCTCGAACAGGAAAAGACGAGCTGCAAACGAACGGTTGCGATTTTCGCCAGGTCAGCCTATGCGAAGTCACGGCTTCTTTAGTGTCTAAACTGAAGGCTATGTACTCTCGCGACTCCGTTTTGAATAATTCGGGCGGAAGGACTAACTTTGAGTCCCGGCTTTGTAGCACCGGGTAGGGTCCTCCCCGGCGCATTAGGTTATCTCGGTCTTGACGAAAGTCACCGCGCTGGCCGTTGACATTGACTTCAGGAAGGTGTCGATTCCTGAAATTAAACGTCAAATTAAAGAATTTAGAAACCTTTTCTGGAAGCTCGTCTGAAACCCAATGACAAAATACGAGTCCACTCCTTGGCAACTTCCACCGTAGCGGGAAGTTCCTTTCTGATCTTTCCATGGTCTAAAAAGAATGCTGAAACCTCTGTGTTGGACAGGGTCACGTAATTCATCTACGTCTCGATTATCATGTTTCTATATTATTATTATTGTTATTAATAGCAAAAAAGGCGCAAGCCTCTACAAAATTCTACGAAAACTATCAGCACATTACTTGTCGGTTCCAAAACGTACATCCAGTGAATTTTTTTTAAATGGCGACTGATCGAACGACGTGGGACGGAAGTTGGTTTCCCATCCCACGATGCGATTTCCAAACTTCCACCTGCCGGCGCCTTCCTTGAATTGCTGAGAGATAAGTCTGAACTCGTGGGCCCTGAGGTTGTTGGGATAGATAGTAACAAGTTTGCCTGCAAGCCGACTACCGTAGGCTCCACTGCAAATCTTGTATACTTCAAAATCAGGTCTCCCCTGTGCAGACGGTAAGCCAGTGTCGTCTTTAGTGTCATCAGCTTTTCTTCGTATGAAGTGTTTTTCAGCGCGGGAAAAAACTGGTCATCCGGCGTTGGATCCTTTCAAGTGCATCCAAGTCCCGTTGTATTATGATCTTACTGAATAGTGTCCATACTCAAGGATGCGCACAAGGGATCTGAGCAGTGTGGCTAAGACCCTGAGCTTCCAGCTAAGGTTTGTGCCTTTCGAATTACACCTCCATAGCATACTGGATTGACAGTTTAGTTCACCGGATTGACATTGCTATGTCGAAAAAAAAAAATATAGTCCGAAAACATTAACTCAGTAAGCTGGACGTGGTTTGTGAAATAATGAAAATGATAGAACAGGCCTCCAGTCTCAGCTCTACTGAAAGGAAACGAAGTACTTATTGCAAAGAATCATTCACACAATCTTTTCACATACTTGCTGGTACCACGATACACATAGAGGAGTTGGCTTTAAGCAGACAAATCGGATTTTGAGGTCTTCTTGAAGTGTACCGTTTTTTTAAAACATAACACTAAAAATAGTTTGCAACGTTACTTCTAACGGAAAAATAACGATTAAAAGGCCATACGGGAAATATTCGGTAACACAACACAAGATGTCAATCCAAATTGCTTATCCTTGTGTTAAACTGCGACTTACCCGTCGGTCGACGGTCTGGTTCACGACTGACCCGTCGGCCAACGGTTCGTTCATGACAAACGTCTTACAGTGTAGTCGCTTTTTGGAAAGTAGCCAGAGCACCACAGCAGGCACACGGGATCTGGTAAATGTTGTGCCCATTGTTTATGGTGGCTAAAGTATTCTCCTTACATTTCGATTTGCCTCCTGAGACGGTCGTGAAAGCCAATGTCTCGCGGTATCGTCACTCTATGGCATCGGTGTTCTCCAACGTTTAAAGCGTGCTTCGGATGCAGAAAGACTATCTGGTCTCCCACCTTAAAAAAGAAAATAACAATAAATTCTTTAGGCTAAGGAGTCAATCCGCGTCTAAGGTCTTCCCCGGGCCTGTGCAGTGCTTCAAGACACCCGTCTGAAACTTTTCTGATTCACCAGTCCAAGTAAATCCAATTTTTAGAGAGATAACAACTCTTATGGCGGAACAAGATTTCAATCCATGTTGTTTAAGAGAAGTACAGCACTTAGATGGTCGAAATTTCGACTGTTGCCCTTTATTCCATACACATTTGACTTGTTTTTTCGCCTGTAACACGTTTTAGCAGTTACTTTCACGAGACTGAACGGGAAACCCAGTTTTGCAATCAACCTCGTTTCATTAATGAAGCGTTGCCTTCCACAGACCCTGCAAAAAGCACGTGTAAGGCCCCCCCCCCCCCCAAATAACAACAACTGGCATAGGACTTCAAAGCATTCACTGACTAGCAGCAGTTAATCAGTCGGTTCTGGAAATAGCGTCAAAATACCATCTTTTGAAAAAACACGAGCCACGTAGCTTGATCCGTATTGACGTCACGGACGTCCGTGTTGGACTTTGAAGTGAATGATGCTGTATACTTCAGCAACAGCCATTATCCTAGGGGGCACGCACTCCTGAGATCCCGTTTACACAAGGACATGTACAAGTGGCCTTTTACATAGAGTCGTTGGGATCCTGGAATAGCCTTCTCAAAGATGCGAATCGACCAACACCTTCAAGTGCATATATAGTAGTTCATGTTCTCAGCTTTGCTCTGATACTCCGCTCGGCCTAGCTGGTTATTAGCTAACGTAATTCTTCGTGCGAAAACCTTTATAAGATACAGTGTATTATTATTATTCTACTCTAATAGTAGGCAAAACGATCCTAGAATCTGGCATACCTGACATCCACGATGGTTCCCACAGCCAAGAGGAACATCCACTGGTTTGTTGATCTTTAAATCCACCCATTTCCACCTGCTTTCAGACATATCAAGCATCCAACAATCTGCGAACGGCAAACCCCCGGCGGCAGATCCGCGTTCCGGCAAAGAATTGCCGCCTAGAAAAAATACGTCGACTGCTAAGTATGAATAACGAGGGATGACCTTGACGTTGCTTCAGGACGCAAGCTGTTCAGCGCAATCTGGCGACAAAAATCCCGGTCCTTGGCGAGCGGCGTCGCGATTTGGATCCAGGATGAATCCCACGATCCCACCTCCTCCTTGGTTACGGTTAACAAATGGTACCGGTGAATTCTGTATACTGCAGATAGATGTCGCTTTGAGATTTGGTTACAGCAACGGCCATGCTGTTCTTTGTACGATTTCTTGGCGATCTTCTTCCTCCATTACATTTTTTCTCGGTTTCGCTAGAAGACGCGCAAACTTAACATACGGCGGTTTGCTCTCTCCACAGTGAACAGATAGAAAACTGATTCGCTCTTAGGGAATAGACTATTTAAGAAAATGGACGTACATGAATGAAAATAATGAAATACTAATGTATTATTATTATTATCAGACATTACTACTAGCCTAATAGGGGTAAAAAAGAGCTTTTCTGAATAACCAAGTATGAGAGGATTTGGTCCATGGGCCCTTGGATTCGACAATTTGTATCGTGAACTGAGGCAACGGCTCTGCGTGGCCTGAGCTTTCCCACGTCTGGCAAACCCCTCCTCTAACAATTGCAGTAAGAAGTAGCTTAAACTATACACAAGAAACATTCGAAACAGAAAGCAGACGGACTTCTGGGAAGAATGTGCGACAGCTTACCAGTGATGATAAGATGATCCTCATCGAGTTTCACCTGAGTATGTCCACTCCTAGGTCTTGGACCCGGTCCTCCAGCAAATGGGCCAATGAACCAACGTCCTTCTTCTATGTTGAAGCACCACAGGTCCCTAAAAGAACGTGTGCACTTATATCAGGTCAAAGTGGAGCCATCAGGTAACTACTGGGTCTTGGTCTGGGTCCATAAGCACAAACAGTCTACTTGGAGACCAAAACATCAAACTAAGGCAAGAGGACAGAGACCTAGCCAATAAGCCATCATCGTGGACTCGGCTTCTCGTCCCACTATGAAGGTGTACTTCGAAAGGAGCAAACAGCAGCTGCGATTACCCGAAGGTCCCAGGGTCCTAGCCATGGCTAGCCACGCTGCTCAAGTCCCTTGGACACTGCTCCATGCCATCATTCTACCTACAACAAGGACTTTGATGCAAAAGATCCAAGGCCGGATGACTAAGCTTTGCCCCGTATCGAGAAACGCTTCATTCGAAGAAATGGTAAAGACGTTGCAAATGCCGACACCGGTATACCTATTCAGGGCTACCCAGAAAGCTACAACGGTAGCCAGGGGCGTCCCGAGGGGGGGTGTCGGGGGGGTGCTGCACCCCCCCCAGAAGGCTTGCGGAAAAAAATCCGGTAAATAAAATTCACCTGAAACTGATTTTTAGGGAACCTACCGGAATTTTCTCAGGAAATCTACCGGAATCTTGCTGAATATGAATCTACCGGAACTTGTCTCAGGGAATTTACTGGAGGCTGGATCAGGGGATCTACCGGATTTCGACCCACGGAATCTACTAGAATTTTTGAATCTACCGGATCATTGCTCACGGAACCTACCGGAATTTTGCACAGGGAATCTACCGAAATCTTGCACAAGGAATCTACCGGAACTTGTCTGAGGGAATTTACTGGAGGCTGGATCAGGGAATCTACCGGAATTTGCTCCACGGAATCTACCCGCAGTTGGCTCAGGGAATCTACCCGAATTTTGCTGCTTACCGGATAAGTGTAGACTCACAGCTTGCCAAGATGACCCTGGCACACAACTTAGCCGAGTGGTTCATGCAGACAGACAACACAGCGTACCGGAACATCCATCGGTGATTCCGGTAATCTCCTAAGCTTATGTAACTTTCATGAATTAGGCAACCTACTGAAATTTTCATCCTTCCCAACTACAAAGCCTGTTTTAGGAATAATATCACGGTGCCGTCTACTCCAGTTTCGACAGCTTTCTCGATTCCTTTCCGGTGATAAGCCGAGACGATAAACGAGTTAGCCTCGTTCCGACATGATCTCGAAAATAGCCAGGAGAGCCTCAAAACAAACCAAAAGTTTGAATATATATTCGAAGTCTGTCCTGAGTTGAAGGATGTCTTACCACTAAAATGGAAAGTGTTCACGTCGGCTAAGACAATTCCTGTTACCTCATTAAAAGGGGCAAGAAAGAGAGATTCTCCGCGCGTCTGGATGATTTTTTTTTTTCATGCATGCAGCGCACACTCCGAACGTTATTACCAGAGTGGTGTATTCAAATATCAGATTTAAAAATAAGCTGCCTTTTCAGTTAAACTTGAATGAACCTATTTTTGTGTCGTTTGATACACATAGTCGGAGTCAGAGCCTCAGAACACAACAATGTTCTAGAGTTTCTGCAGAGGTTCACTATACGGAGAATTTTCGGAAACACCACAAAAAATTCCGGTAAAACTTTGAAAAATTCCGGTAAATTTCTCGAGCCGCACCCCCCCTATCAGGACGGTGTCGGGACGCCCCTGACGGTAGCTAATACAATCCGGTGCTCTGTCAAGTGTCAAGACGAAAGACTTGGTTGCCACATGTTTCCGAGCTCTCCAATCATCAACCCATTCATACTGTTTTCTTCCAATATATTTTTAAGAAGCCAATGAGATAGCCAATATAGGGGTAAAGAAACATGCTGAATCCATATCTGAATCTTATTTTTTCGAAGGACAATTAGTCCAT
The DNA here is from genome assembly GCA_023053555.1 of Branchinecta lindahli. NCBI lineage: Eukaryota > Metazoa > Arthropoda > Branchiopoda > Anostraca > Branchinectidae > Branchinecta > Branchinecta lindahli. The sequence goes on from JAKZAO010000003.1 coordinate 14,559,227, forward strand.
CCGGAATCCGGCCAAAACCGGAAAATTTTTAAAGGTAAAAGTTTTATTTGAAGTTGATTTAATGTTCAATTTATGGGTAAGAAAATATGCTGAATCCATATATAATAATTATTTCTACCCTGACATATAGTTCACCCGGAATTTGGCCGAAACCAAAATTTTTTTAAAAGTTTTATCTGAAGTTCGATGTAGTGGTAAGGAGACATGCTGAATACGGATATGAATTTTTTTTTTTCTCGCTGGACAAATAGTTCGCCCGGAATCCGGCCAAAATCTGATTTTTTTTTTTTAAGTTTAAAGTTTATCTGAAGTTGATCAGAGTTTCGATTTGGGGGTAAGGGGATGTGCTTAATTCATTTTAAGATTTAATTTTTGCTGGACTAGTAGTTCACCAGGAATCCGGCGGAAACCGGATATTTGGCAGAAGTAAGGCAGGAACTTCGACCAACTTCGTCAAACTAGATATGACGTATAGGGTAAACACATATGCTGAATCCATACCTGATCTTTGTTTTATAAGAAGATGAGTCATTGGTCAAATATTAAATAGTACAAATTTATTCAAGGTCTGGATCAAATATTAAAGTTTAACCGAAAAGGACTGGGACAGGACAATCTAGTTACCCATCACTTATTCACTTGAATTGGATTGAAGACCCGCTGAAAATGCGTTACTTGGTTGTTCCGCTATTCAGGAATAGCCGATTTTCAAATAGTGGAATTTCCGTGTGATTTGTGGTACCTCTAATTTGTTGTATGCCTTACAAGAAAGATTTATGAATTATTTTTTTGTTCAGGCACTACGCAATCTTCGCCAATATCGCCACTGCCCACTGAAAAGCTTTGTTTGTGTTTAGATAAAAATTTCCCGAGTCATAGTAGAATTTTCGCTGTGGGGACAGCCGCAGATATTCTGAACGTCATAACTAGAGCAGATAGTGGAAAACAAAAAAATCCAAATAATTCAGTGAATTCAACTAAATGACACAAAAATACGTTGGCTTATCAGTTAAACTTTAAATTTGTGGGATCCCATTGAAGCCTTTGGTCTTGTTCGTTTAGCAAGTTGCAAAGGAAAGGCAACGACGGCACTGTACTTCTTCCATTGCATCAATTTGTATTCGCATAAGGTTCAACAGAGCAATGGTTCAACAGTGAGCCAATGTTGGTCAGCGCAGGCTTTCTTGATCAACAGCGCGTTCTCTCGACCAACAGAAATCTCTGTTGCCAACACTGTTGGTAAAAATCGACCAACAACTGAAAGTATTGTTCATCGACTCTGTTTGTCGATTAACACTGTTGACCAGCAGAAGAACCGTCTTCAACCAGCTACCGTCGTAGCTTTCTGGAGTGACTATCGGGGCTCAGATGGCTGTCAATGGTCAGATCTTCATCGCGTTCTTCTACATAGATTTTGAGAGGAACTCCACTGGGGGAGTTGAAAGTTAGGAATATTCTACACTGCTCGTAAAGATATCAGTTTCCATAAGCCAACAATCCATCGATTGCTGGGTTTCACATGCTGAGCACACCGCAGAAGTTTCAGGACACAAACAACGCTCATTCGGTTGGGAATTGCACAGTCATAGCAAGGGTAAATTGGGACTACAAAAATTCTACTGCACAGTAGCATTATAGGTTATTGGCCTTACCCATTCGCAGATCTGCCTGTTCCACAATCACTTTCGCCACCTGTAACAACTAACACCCCTCTGTGTTCGGATATCCCGTACATGGACAGAGCGGGCGGCGAGACAATCGACCGACAATCGTGTAGCCATCGCTGCGTTTCAAGGCAGAAGATGTGGAGCTCGTTGACGTCTTGGGTGTTCTGAAAAGTTATCGTTATGACCGCTTTATTAGCGAGCGATTTTGCAGCAGCTACTAAATCTTTTAGCAACAAATATTTTTTCAGGCAAAGATGACTGTCCATATTTTGGAGCGAGATATAGGGTGCGTTCTCAAGTACTCGTCAGGTTTTCGAAAGCTCAACACAAAATACCGATAGTCGCTTTGGACCAACTCAAAGAACGCAGAGCACGGTACGGCATGGTGCCGGGGGCATGAGTTTTAAAAAGGAGCATGGATACTGAAAGAAGCACCTTATTCTTACCATCCAGGGAGATACCCCTTGTTCGCATCAAAGCAGCCTGTTGAACTATTTTTGATTGGCTGCTATATATAGAGCCGAGCGGCCAGCGAGGCGCCGGACGTGTTTACACTTTTGAACCGTTCTAGAGACAATCAATAGTGTGACAGGTAGTGTTGGGCGATATTGAGGAATATCGAAATATCGATATTTTTAAATTCGATAATCGATATTTCGATTATAGTAAACCGATATTTGGCGTACTTGAAACTGTTTATACTGCTACATGTTTTCATGGAAAAAAAACTTAACAAAAACAAAATTGAACTCAAAGAACAAAATCAAACATTCCCATCAAGAAAGAGTGCGCATGTGCACGTTTTTCCTTCCCAGTCGTGTTTCTCCTCCGTAATCGAACTCAAGTTTGAAATCCCTATTCGTTCTTTTATTCTGAAATCCCGAATAATAGAACGATTACACATCAGAATGCAAATATCGAAAATATCGATATTTAAAAAGTCGATATCGAAATATCGATATTTGTCAATAATATCGATATTTCGATTATCGTATCGAATATCGCCCAACACTAGTGACAGGCCGCTTTGAAGCGAACAAGGGATATCTCCCTGGATGGTAAGTATAAGCTGGAAAGAAGGCATGCTCTCACCAGGAGGCACGCACGTCCATGTCTTCAGTTCTTGAGCTTGCCCGCGTGAAAAATATGGACTCGTTTTCTAGCATGCTTTCTTTAGGTTATGTAGTTACGGAACGACGACAGGCTGTTACACGCCACGTGAAATATGACGAGGGGTCGTTTCCATACGAGTACTAAAAAAAAAGCACGGATACTAGAAAAGGCACGGCACATCAGAACCCATGCAAGTTACGAAATAACGATAGGGGCCGTTTCATGCCTTCTTTTTGCATGCTCGCGGCTCGCAGTCACTTTGGCCTGAAACAAGGTTTAGCCTCTAACAAATTATCTGGAATTCAAAAGCTCATTCACCGGCAACCGTCCAATAGAGCCCATGTAATCGTCAAGTGGCTCGCAGTTACAAATGAATATGTACGGAGACTGAAGTGCTGCACTGTCAGAACTTTGACAATATTTACCATATGAATCCAAATCCTTGTGCTTAATCTCATGACGGATGCCAGATATTTAGGTTATGTATCACGAACAGATAGCTGTTATAAAACTAGTTGACATTTAACACAGGCATGCGCATCCACGCGTTAAATGTTTTCAGGCTTTTGACAGTGTACGATAAATCTCCCTTACAAACTAACAAAAAAAAGAGATACCCCTTTTAAACTGATATTCCTGTATGAAATACGACGGAGACAATACTGCCAACGCCATAGTAAGAAGCCGTAAGACCTCGCTGACACAACCACTTTCAATTTGGCTATGGATTATTGTTTGCCTAAGAGGATGCGAATAGTTCTTTTGCAAATCGACAGCAAGAGGGAGAATACTCACTCTATACTGTGGTGGAGTAACCGTTGATACTGTTCCGCCATAAAGTATCAACTTCTGCTTGTATCGTAACATTCGAGCTCGGCACTTTGGCCGAGGATACTGACCTGGATAAAGGGTCACAGTTATGGATTAATGAATTAACTCATTTTTTTTTTTTAATAAACCTCCTGTCGACTTAGTAAAAGTAGCCTACAGGCTACAGCTAAGACTTTCTTACGTTGCCTCTGTCAAATGAGATCACCAAGCCATCAGGAGGAGCTAAAGAGCGTGATCTTGCCCATGAAAGACAAAAATCCTAATTCTTCCGGCAAGAAACTCTAGAAATTCTCCCTCTCTGACAATCTTTTGTGAACTCCGTCTGTCATTCTTACATTAGTTGCGTTTTTGCAGATACCATGGTATCTGTTACCACGGTAACTGGATCTGCAATTAGTCGTTTTTGCAGTTACCGTGGTATCTGATACACTGTTGCTCTGTAAAAAAGACAATTGCCGAAATTGCACTTTTCGGAGTCATCTCAAAAGAAAAATTGATATCCACACTGTCAGAAGTTTCATAACAGATAGCGCATAACACTTTCAAGAATAACACCTTTTCAATTAGAAATAAAGTGTATGACCAATTAAGTTTACACTTTTTCGTGCTTTTTCGTTCGTGCCTAGATCTCCAACGACACCTTCAATTGGTAAAAATACTAACGGGAACGAAATAAACATAAACAGATAACGTCCCAAAGTGTTATCTGTTGAAACCGGGCATCCCAAAGTGTTATCTGTTGAAACCGGGCATCCTTCTGTTGTCGTTATGTAACTTCTGACAGTGTAGTATTTTTACCGATTGAAGGTGTTGTTGGAGATCTAGGCACGAAATAGTGTAAACTTAACTGGTCATAACACTTTATTTCTAAGTGAAAAGGTGTTATTCTTGAAAGTGTTATGCGCGATCTGTTATGAAACTTCTGACAGTGCAGTCACATCACCAATTGCCAAACTTCTTTCCCACCAATTTGACAAAAATTGATGAAAGTGAAATTACTTTTTCAGATACCAAGATAAGTGACCAGATACCACGATAACTGCAACAAGACCAAAGGTATCGATGGGATCCCAAAAATCTACTATATGATGTTGATAGATCAATAATCTTTACTTGTAATATTTAGAAACAGATCGAAGTTTAAAGTTTCAAGCCCCTCGCGAAGCCCTTCTACACCGTTAAAAGCTTTACGATATTTCCCTACAAAATGTCGCTATCACAACACTTTCAAGAAAAATGTCGCTATGCAGACACTTTTTACGGAAAAGAGCGAGATTTTCAACAGATTTTCTTTGAAGTGTTGCGATAGCGACGTATTCTAGGGAAATGTCGTAAAACTTTTAACAGTGAAGCAACCGATTCTTACTTACAAGTCCATCTCCCCGTGATAGACATGGCCCAGTATCGTTCTTACAATGAAGTACACTGGCAAAAAATAAAAGGTATACCAACTAGCAAAAGTTGGCAACCCCTCATCACCAAAGATTCTAGCAACCAATTCTTACTTACGACTCCATGTCCTCGTGATAGAAGTGGTACCAAATTCTTCGTACCACATAAAGCACAGAAAACAAATTGTCGGTACACCAAGTAGACGAAACTGTTAACCCCTCACTGCCGAAGATGATTATGGTCTAACAGCCTATTATCAGACCATGAGACTATTAGAAGTCCCCCACTTGTCTCACAATTGAGATCGGCCTATTTTTGGTTTCAGTGTGTACCCTACTACTGAAGTTGTCAACCCCTCTAAACTTTCCAACTGTTATATAGCCCGCAACCACCTACTCTTTTCCATTATACCAACCCCTTCGACCCTGATCGCACTAGCTCTCTCTCTCTTACGTAAGCTCTGCGCAGAGCTAGGCTATACAAATCCCGCGCAGAGCTTTACTGAGAAAAGGGGTAGCGGAGGTCACAAATTTTGTGTCCGGTTTTCGCCGGATTCCGGGTGAACTACTTGTCCGGTGAGAAAATAACTTTCATATTCGGATTCAGCATGTCTCCTTACCCCTAAATCAACTATCTCAATAGATTTAAAAAAATATTTTTTTTTACCTATTAATTAGAAACCCCTCCCCCACCCTCAAATATAGGGCTACAGAGCCCATCTTCGAACTTGACCTGTACTTTGACCCAAACAATCCTCCCGCCAAGTTTCATCAAAATATCTCAATCCCTTCGAGAGTTATCGTGCTTACAGACAGACGGACAGACGGACAGACGGACATTTTTGCGATGTCATAGGTATCCGTCACTAACGTTTTGGGATCCCAAAAACGACTTTAGACCGTATATCAGATACCATGGTATCTGCAAAAACGACTTTAGACAGTATATCAGATACCATGGTATCTGCAAAAACGAACTATTGTTTGATGGTTAAAGGCGTTGATTGTTGTTGCGGAAAATTAGGCAGAAACCGTTACCATTCGACAAGAATCGTTATTGTGAACGCAACTATGCCTTTTCTTTCTGAAAATCATAACACCTGTCAACATCTTATTTTTGCCCGATGTGTGGTAGTGAAAATGAGAGTTTGTTACATCTGATGTGTGAATGCCGTGAGCTAGATGACCTGCGGGTTGAGGTTTTTGGGAATGTAATTACAATAAATAATGAAGGGTGGATGTCGAACGTTATTGGAAGTAAATGTTTTCAAGATTTGAAGAGGCTGGCAAGGTTCCTAAAGGTAGCTCTAGCCCACAGAGAGAATTTCCTTTAGTTTAGTTTTATTATTTCGTATAAGTGTTTTCTTTTTTGTTACCATTTCTGCCATGGCCTCAGGCTTTTTGTGCATTAAATTCTAATTCTAATTCTTCATTCACACACAACATATACTCGAATCAATCCTTTACAGCAACCCTTCACTCTTCAGACGCTCCTTAATTATTGAGTAGGTCCAATGGCCTTGACTAAGCTTAGTGAACAGTTGGACACACCTTTTCTTCTTGAAAATGTGACGAATTTCAGCACAAATTCTCAAAATTTACAATGTCAGTACATAGACACTGCCAAATGCTTAGCCGGGTTGTGTGCTTTTTACTCGTACACCGGCTAAATAATTTTCCTTCTTCCAAACAATTTCTGCTAAGAGCCGGTCTGACGGCGTCCAGCCCGATACTTCCAAATCACGCCACCAGATCATCCTAAGGTCGTGCTAATTTCCATTTAAACCAGCGACTTGAATGTGGGTGATCTAGACGTTACACATGCGAGAACGCTTCGTATTTATCTCCTATACATTCAATTGCCCAAGGAATCTACACATAATCCTTGGGACCGCCACACGGTCCCGCAAATTCGCCTAGAATCCATTGACTTATCCGATATTTCCATTTCGTTCAAATGGAATCACCACTTGTAATGCCTGTAACAACAACTGATGATTTGTGATTAGGGTGAATTTTCAACCTTCGGTGGATAAACAGCCTACATTTTTATTGCAAATTTAGCCATCACAATCATGTCGGTCATGCACGCGTGGTTGGGATATGCCTCGAAAAGCCTTTCTAACGACCTGTAAAAAAAAAAAATCTCACCAGTAGGGATGAGTCGTTCCCATTTCCTATTATTCAAGTTCAGTTTCCAAAGGTCATTAAAGGCAGTCAATCCAGCTTCCATGGTCCCTGGTCTCGCAGATGAGCCTCCAAAGGCATACAATACATCATCTAGAAGTGTAAGCATGAGAGCCTGTCTATCCTTCTTTATTTTCCTTTTCTGTAATTTTTGTTCAAAGATTCTGAATCACAACAAATGTTGGGCTTGGGCTATGAGCAATGAACACCAAAATAGACCTGACGATTGGCAATGACCAAACGATATCACATACATCAATTCACACAAGAAAATTTAGTATTTTCAATTCTGTCATTACTGACAGGAACAGATGGACAAATGCCTAGAAACTCAACTAGTAATCGTAACCGAATATTACATATGAATGTGGATATATTCGCGAAATTCCACCCACAGAAAATCCTCCACAGAAAAAAAATGGTAACCTCCAACTGGACAATCCCCCCTCTCCTAGTATCCCCAATGAACAACTTTCCAACCAAAACTGATTCACCAACCAAACTGGTTCAATGCAACTGATTTTGTTAAAGGTCGGATATACCCGGCGTTTTATATAGTATATCTATTCCAAAAGGGATGCAAAACATATTCTTTAAAGAATATTCAGGATCTGTGAACTATCAAATCAAGGCTCTATAAAGCGGGCAGGGTGCCCCCCCACACCGTCTTTGGTATATCATAACGCCTTTGTTGGGTAGCTGAGACAGTAGGTGAAGAAAGATTGATTTTCAGTAAAACATGTACAACTGGCAATGTGGTATACTTTCCTGTGCAGGTAAGCTCAATAGGAGAAGCCATACTGGGAGATATGATTTCAACCAGACTGACCACAGATGAATGTCAAGACATTATACCTTACCCACAACACAGGTTGCTACAGACACCCTCCTGGCTGGACAAGCTTCATGAGTTTCAAATGTGCAATGTAACGAAGTACTGCCCCGAAGTCCAGAGTACAACTTCTCAACAAGAAATCCGTGAGCTCCTGAAAAAATGGATGACTTAGCTCATAGCAAACTGGCTCATGCTCATTTAGCAGGGCTGTCACCATCACTAAACTTGATATCAGATAATGAGAGACCTGAAAACTTTTTCTTTCAACCAGGTAAGGGGGGTCTAACAAGGGTCACTGAGAACTAAAGAACAATAAAGCTCTGGGATACCGCCACAACAACATTACAAAAGTGAGTAACCCCTCCTAGGATGGATCCTATTGGAAGCATGGTTCCCCCAGGCATCACCAAAGACTTGTTTCAAACCTAGTTAGGCCCATCAGCAAGTACATGTGGAGTCCAAAGAAGCCAACAGGGACAATGCTATACTCAAAACTTTCTGAAGTGAAACTAGAAGTGAATTCTGAGCATTAAAAACATGCAGCCCATTTCTATCCAGGTCCTTTCCTGATCCACTTACCCAAATAGCTATCCCTGTAATCCTGTATCTCAAGACCAAGTTCTAAGAAAAGTACCATACCTAAGCTTTCCTTGAAAAATTTGCTGGTACACTGTCAAGTAAAAAGTAAAAGTAGTCCTAGATCGTGCATTAGAAAACGCTTATATTACAATACAATGATATCTATAGCCATCAATATGTATTAGAAACGCTTACTTACTCCGCTTTTATACAACTGGTCGATTTTTTTTTGTGGGAAACATGTAACCGTTATATCGCAAACGTTACGTTTTTTGGAGCTTCCCAGGATGAAAATCTAGATGACATATAATGTAATCAGGGTCATAAATAAACCATAGGTTTCACTTTTTCGTATTGCTTGTCAGTGTTTTTTGGGTAAATACGATTTCACTTTTACCCCCACACGCTTAAAGTAACGTCCAATGTTAAAACGTTACAGCGAAGACTTTTTATTTATTTTCATTCTGAGGTTTACGTGTAAAAAAATCAATGGAACAAATGTGTTCAATTGCTGGCGTGTGTGAACTGATCGGTACATGATCAAAGTATGAAAGTCATTTATCGTTTGAAACGTCGTCCTCGTAACGGCAAATTAGCTTTAACGGACGCACTATAACGTTAAAATATTTATTGGACACCAAGTGAATAACAAAGCTAGAGTAAGGACCAGCGATATCTAGTGCTTTGGACAATAGTAGAATCTTTTACATTTGCCACTTTTGTTTACCTGGTTTAATTTTCTGCTTTTAGCATCACGTAACCGTTACTTCGCATACGTTACTTTTTTTTAATCAAACACATTTGCTGTAACGTCCCAGGTACAACCGTTATAGTCCTTTAAAAAAAAAAATCAAATCTTCGTTCTGACTGTCATGTGTTAGAAAAGCAAATAATATGATCTGATCCGCTACACGAGTCCGTCAAATAATTTGTTTGTTGGCAAATTACTGACGTCAAAAATCTATTTTAACGTTTCTCTCGTAACGTTACATTAGTATAACATTTATAGTGGTGTCTTAGGCTCAGACGTTAATTATTTGTCGTTCAAGTTCGGCTAGTTGAATCATCCATAATCTGAAAGCCTAGAGTAAGGAGACTATAAAGGAGGAAAAGCCCGCAACTTTTTTAGTGAACAGGAAAACCTGGTGTTTTTATTTGTTTGGCATTTTGTGCATACACCTATTCGTAATATTTTGTAAACAAAAATGATACGAATAAAAAAAAAAAAATTCTTGTCTGTATCAAAAGAATTTCCGATTTAGAACATATGTTTTAGAATTTTTCTTTTAATAGAAAAGAGGATTTTAGAGATCCGATGTGCGGGGTGACACAGTGTTGCCAGGTGTGACACTTTTGGTGCTTTTGACACTTTTTTTCTTTTTTTCTCCGAAAGTGACATTTTTTAGGTCAAAAAAGTACTTTTTCATTTACTTTACTAAAGTGACGGATTATCAGCCCCAAAACATGTACTTTACTTTATGATTTCGCATATAACACAGTTTGAAGCCTTAAAGGACACCTGAACGATCCTACCATACTTCTATGAACCCCTCAGATCGTCCTTCACAGTACCGGTACAGAGAAGACGAATTTTTTCGCTCCGTGATTTCGGCGCTATCCACTCTTGAAGTTTCAAGTCTCCCTATGGCGATTCGTTACGACCTCCCAAGACAAATTTAGCGCCAATATTTAAACTGTCATTGTCGCATGGATAAACGTACGTTGATAACGCATGGATGGATAAACAGCGCATGGATGGATAAACGCATGGACTGTTACGGCGTGGACTGTTACAACATGAACTGTTACGCATGGACTGTTACATTTGTTATGGCGAGTGTTACGATCAGGACAAGTCGGAAAAAAGGCTGAAAATTATAGCACGGCGAAACTTCATCCGATTTTAGTCCGGTTTTCGAGAGATAAATGGTAAGCAGTATGTAAAAGTGGCAATTTAGGGTGTTAGACTTCATTCAGATGACCTTTAAATAAAGCTTATTTCCAATTAAATTTTGTTACAAAGCTTTGGTGTAACAGTTAAGAAATGTTTCGAAACATCGTTAAAATTCAGTAATTCCGAATTGTTCGCATTTTGTGTCGAATTTTGCGCGTTGTGCAGCGGAATGTACAAAAAATACGTGGTGTCAAAAAGTGCTACTGGCTACCCTGTCGCAATACTCGCGGCAAATTCAAATGCGCTGACTGGCATGGCTGCGGAAGCGGAAGGAAGGAAACGGGAAGGATCTGTGGGGTGTCTACATAACAATAATCTGTCATGGATCTTCTTGTGATTCATATGAAGATGTTGCTGCTGCATGCAGGTTGAATGATGTAAAAATGTAAGTATAAAATCTTCTAGTTAGGCCTACTTGTTTCCAGCTTGTTTCTTACAGGAGAGGTTTGCTTTTTTAATAATTGGTCGCATCTCCAGTCTGAATGTTTCACTAGCTTATTTTGTTTACCGTCAAATGGAAAGAGAAATAATAAACATGACATCAGCTAACAGCCAACTGTTTCAGCTTATCTTTGGCGTTAACTACTTTTTTTTTAATTCTTCCTTTTTCTAGATTTTTGCTGACTTTGATAATCCTGTACTTCTTTTTGGGATCCCAAAACGTCAGTGACGGATACCTATGACATCGCTAAAAGTTGTCCGTCTGTCCATCCGTCCGTCTGTACGGTCTGTAACTTTCGAAGGGAATGAGATATTTTGATGAAACTTGGTGTGAGGATTCTTTGGGTCAAAAGTAAGGTCAAGTTCGTAGATGGGCTCTCTAGCCCTATATTTAGTGGTGGGGAAGGAGGTTTAAATTAAGGGGCAAACCAAATATTTTGAAACAGCTGATGTGATAGTCGATTATGGGGTAAGAAGACATGCTGAACACGATGGTGAAAACCATTTTCTCGCCGGACGATTAGTTCGCCCGGAATCCGGCCAAAACCGGAAAGTCTGTTAAAAGTAAAAGTTTTATTTGAAGTTGATTAGATGTTCGATTTAGGGGTAAGATGACATGCTGAACACGATGGTGAAAACCATTTTCTCGCCAGACAAGTAGTTCGCCCGGAATCCAGCCAAAACCGGAAATTTTTTTAAAAATAAATGTTTTATTTTAAGTTGATTAGAGGTTTGATTTAGGGGTAAGAAGACATGCTGAACACGATGGTGAAAACCATATTCTTGCCGGGCAAGTAGTTCGCCCAGAATCCGGTCAAAACCGGAAAGTTTGTTAAAAGTAACAGTTTTATTGGAAGTTGATTAGACGTTCGATTAAGGGATAAGAAGAACTTTTTTTCTACCCGGATAACTTGTTCGCTCGGAATCCGGCCAAAACCGGAAATTTGGCAGAAGTGAAGCAGGAAGTTTCGATCAGTATCGTCAAAATAGATATGGCTTATAGCGGTATATCTGAACTTGGTTTTCTCAGATGATTAGCCTGGCGAAGACTGGATCTGGCGAAGACAAGACCCGATTGTCTGGATCAATCATTACATTTTTGGGATCCCATCGAAACCTTTGGTCTTGTTCCATTGGTGATCCCTTTAAGTGCTTACATCGAATGACATCTACTTGTTAAAGTTGCAGGCAACAAGTCTACCACTAACCATTGTTTTCATACATTATGCCAAAATATAGGTTCCGACTCTGGGCCCCAACCTACTCAACTACAAACCTACTCAAACTCAACTGTACAGTAGAGGTAGGCTATGCTTATTATTTAGCACCTCGAGAAATTCTCCATACCTCTGTTTTGTTTGTTGTGCGTATTTAAACAGTCAAAACAATAAAATAACAAAATTTATACCAGTTAAGAGGTATATATTTGAGTTATATGTTTGGCACCAATATAATACTGGATCAACATAATCTTCTCACATTTAAACTTCCTGCTTTTCCATTTGATGGTTCGGAAAAGCTAGCGGCAAGGTAATATAATTTGTATTTGACAAAGCAAAACGGAGAAGTCAGCAACATTTTATTGGAGCTGTATTTGGGCCCTTCTTGGCAAGGGTCTTCTTCAGACTCAAGCTGCTCAAGTAATTTGCCAAGAAGGGACGAAATACAGCTCCAATAAAATGTAGCTGACCTATCCATTTTGCTTTGTGAAATATGATTCGCAGTCAGATTGGGCTGAAGGAAATTTGATACAATTGAGATAATCAACTAGTTTCAACGCTTGCCTATCTACCAGGGACCCAACAAAACTGAACCAGTTGTCTGTATTTCATCAACGACAGTATTTTTTTTCTTATTTTGCGTGGGCAGGTGTGGCTGATAGAACGCTTGTAACCTCAAAAGAAGAAACTGCAGAAACAATGGCAATTATTCTTGTAAATTTGGCCATACAGGAAATCAGTATATGAAAAAAACATTTTCATCAAATATTTTGGAGTTCAAGTTGCCTGGCATGTGATTTAATGTTTTTAAGTGGTAATAACTTTCAAACAAGCATAGCTTTTCTGTGTGAACGAGTCATGAATCGGTGGTGTTCAAGGTTGTCTTGTATAGTGAGCTGAGCCCGAATCTTCAAATATTTTATTCGGTTACAGTAGGCTACTCAGCATTAGCATATTGTTTCTAGCATCATGCATACCATACTCGGATCCAAACATATCTAGCAATTATAATAGGTTGTCTAAGAATGAGAGGTTTGTTAGACTATGTGAGGCTGAGTAAAATCTGCAAAACTTGAAAGAAGAAACAGAAGGAAATCAAGGGAAAATAATTCAAAATAAGGCTTAGCCTAGGCTACTACATACAGTAAACTAGAAATGAAACAAAAGCTGCCTGGTATGGGTCTTAGTTTTCCCTTGATGAATAAATAAGCATGCGTCTACTGTATATAAACCTCCAGTTTTCTGGCTTATTTCTGGGTGTGGTTCGAAACCTGCAGATTCATATTATGGATAACTACGTAAGCATGATCACACAGTCAGGAACAGATATTGAAAGTTGGTTTTTGCAAGTACAACTATAGTCTACTATATTATTATCTGTTCAAATTATAACTTAAAAGATTAAGTCTGGGCTGGAATTAATTGGGGCGTATAATCCTTTAGACCAAAGGCTCCAGTCTGCTGAACTGAATTCAGAGTGTGTGAAGCCTTTAGAGAAGGGGGGGGGGGGTCAGAAAGAAGTTTCAATCCTAGAGATTTTAGTAAATCTGTAATGCTTTTTGTTCAGTAAAATGATGGTTATTTTAGGGTAAGCACTTGTTATTCAGATTTGGGTTTCAGAGTTCTAATATGAATGGGAAATTATATTTGTCTCTGCTTTTCTGCTAAACCCTCCCATTGTAGAGATCCTTTCCCAAGTGTTGAAACTCCCTCTTAAAGTTGAGGGGGGGGGCAGCCCAATTTTGCCAGTGTATTGAACTTGGGTAAAATTTATGGTAGTTTCAAGAAAATGTGAATATTTTTACATTAAAACTCAACTTCTACTTTGCGACATGCCAACAAATCTCTCAGTAGCACCATAAGCAATAGGCTAAGCAAGAGTACCATTTTGAACAATGCATAGGCTAAGCCAAAAGATGCACACATGAAATAGTGAATTGAGTTTTAGTGGACAAACAATCCACTAGTGCAAGTGCTGTAGCAGCTTTCAGTTTTCACCGTTATTTGTGGAGCTCATAACTCTTGAACCAGTGCAGGTATCAAGTACAAACTTGGGAGACTTGTGGGTAGTTGGAGTCCAGTTCTCCCTTATGGGGGTCCCGGCCCCTACACCCATCCGGTTAAGGGGCAAATGGGCCCAGATTCCCCATTACTAATTACATAACTAATTGCCCATATCTTGACCAGAGCTGGACATAGGAAGATAAAATTCCTAGTACTTGTAGATCCTGCGGCTGGAAAATTACTTTTAAAGTTGCACCTCCCCCGGACCCACCACGTTCATGGGAAACTGGGCCCAGATGCCCAAGAGTAAAATTCGTGACGAGTGACAGGAATCAACAGATATCAAGTTGAAACTTGGTAGGCTTGTGAGCATTGGGGTCTCATTGTCCCTTTTAGGGGTCCCAAACCCCACTCCCACTTGGTTCATGGGCAATTGGGCCCTGATTGCGAATTTCTTAATGTCTTTAACTTGAGAATAACTGGATCTTAGGGTTGGGAATATACATGTGGAGTTGAACCACCCTCCCAACCTCCATGCTCATGGGCAAGTGGGCCCAAATTGCCCATGAGTTAAGTTTTTGACCCGTGACTGGAATCAAACTCTATGCTGGTATACTTGTGGATATGTAGGCCTAGACACGCATTTTGATGGGTCCCGACCCCCCACTCTCCCGTTAATTGGCAGCTGAGCCCAGATTTCCCATGAGTTAAGTTCTTCTGTGGCAGGTCTTAAGTTCAACTTTTGTATACTTGGCGAGCTATATGTATAGATGTGGATTTTAGTGTGACCGCAACAAAACCACCACGCGACGTGCTTCAATCCTTAATGAAAAGTTTTGATTAAAAGTGGGATGATTTCAAATTTGGTTATTTTAATACTTGTTTGGTTATTTGGGATGTGAAATGTCTTGGTTCTAACGCTGTTTGTGTATTAAATGTAATAAGCATTTTACTTTCACACTCCACGTTTGAGCGCTTGCGCACTTGTTACCGCTTGGGAAAAAGGAAACTTGGATCGATCATTGAAATGGGTGTTTTATTTAGGTAATCCTGCTCAATGCGAAGGCAGTTTGGTGTAAGAGATCCAGCGTTTTGCAGATTCCTCCAATGCAGACCGACTGAGATTCAAGACACCGATTGTGGCATTATCAGCATTGATCTGTATCTATAATTTACTTTGTAGCCTACATAAATCTATTCAAGGTGTAATGTTTTTTGCCGACTGCCTTTTTATTGTTATTTGTTCAATCTAAAGCAATAAATCAACATTAGTTCTTACATGTGCAATTGAATTTATGCGTGCCATTGGTTAAATATATATCGGCTGATGACTATTGGTTGATAAATCGACTGATAATCGACCGATGCGATCCTGGTAATTGTTGTAGGATACCTCTATTTTACATTTATTTTAGCGTAACTGTTCCGCGACAAATGTGCTCATCAAACGTGTCGTCGCTTGTACGGTACGCTAGAAGTGCTAGAACATCGAAAAGGTTTAAACGTGCCCTGTAGGCTACTGTAACCGTTCGTAATAGTAACGTTCAGATTTGAATATGTTACTAGTTTGATATCCAAGAGGTTACAGCCACTAACGTTTTGGGCGACACGTTTGGGGCACCTGCATTTCTATATTTCCGTTGCGGTAAAACGTTTCCGTTCCGTTACGCTATAATAATGCTATAATAACGTTCAATGGTAACGTCAACGTTCTGAACGTTAAAAACGTTTTGCACCGTTAAAGAACAGTAACACTTGAATAACGTTTAACAATAGCGTGTAACGTTTTTGGATCGCCAGTCAGAATTGAAACGTTACCGTTACTATCGGTTGAAACACGCCGTTATTTTTGTGAACCAAATACGTTACTGAACGTTTCGCTGAAAACGTTACTTTTTACTTGACAGTGTACCAAGTATTAACAAGACCAAAGGTTCCGGGATCCCAAAAATTCAAAGACAATTAGGTTTTGTCTTCGCCAGATCCAGTCTTCGCCAGGCCAAACAGCTGATCATTAAGAAATCCAAGCTCAGATATGGATTCAGCATGTACACAAATTTTTCGGTTTTGGCCGGATTCCGGGCAAACCACTTGTCCGGCGACAAAATGGTTTTCGTATTCTTGTTCAGCATGTCTTCTTACCCCTACATCAAACATCTAATCAACTTCAGATAAAACTTTAACTTCTAACAAACTTTCCGGTTTTGGCCGGATTCCGGGCGAACTACTTGTCCGGCGAGAAAATGGTTTTCATATTCGTGTTCAGCATGGCTTCTTACCCCAAAATTAAACATCTAATCAACTTCAAATAAAACTTTTACTTTTAACAAACTTTCCAGTTTTGGCCGGATTCCGGGCGAACTACTTGTCCGGCGCGAAGATGGTTGTCATATTCTTGTTCAGCATGTCTTCTTACCCCATAATCGACTATCACATTAGCTGTTTCAAAATATTTTGCTTGTCCCTTAATTTGAACCCCCACCCCTAAATGTAGGGCTACAGGGCCCATCTACGAACTCGACCTTACTCTTGACCCAAAGAATGCTCACACCAAGTTTCATCAAAATATCTCATTCCCTTCGAGAGTTATCGTGCTCACAGACAGACGGACGGACGGACAGACGGACAGACAGACATTTTTTGCGATGTCATAGGTATCCGTCACTAACGTTTTGGGATCCCAAAAAGCAGATGACAAGTTTTCACTTACAAGTTGGCCCTGCTCCTTGTCTAAGGACCAAGATTATCATTTCTATCTAGATTTGCTTAAATTTCATGAATTCAAGGTGGCTTCCCAAAGTGTAAATCAAAACTGTGCTAAACAAAAACAAAAAATACAATACCTAATCTTCAGAATGTCTTAATCTGAAAACAGAACTGATTTAGCGATTATAGATATAGCCTACTTGGGTGAAAGCCTGTAGAGGAAGCATAAGTCCTAACTCTGACCCAGCTCTAACTTCACGCCAAGCCTAAGCTTAAAGAGAGGATAATCAAATCCAATGACTGAAGGTTCCGAATCTGCAAATAAATCAGAGTCATCAGAAAGTGACACAACTAGCGTCCTAGCTAGGCAATCAATTGACAAATACTTATCCACTCTAAGGCCCTTTATTTATGGTACAGTAGAGGTATACTTATCGACCTAAACCATGCATTTTTTACTATAAAATACATTTTTTCCATTCACATTTGTCACTTTTTGAATATTTTGCTGGTAGCACAGCTGACAGTGACTCAACTGCCAACTGGTTTTCCTTTCCCAATCTGGATACTTCAAAAATGCACCTTCAACAGAGAAGATGGCAGTTCAAAACCACAAATGGCTCAAAGAGAAGAAGCTTATTTGTAAATTCAAAATATAGCAAATTTAGTTTAATTTCTACTCCATGTTTATGCCAGGATAACCCTGAAATACTTGGCTGTTAGCTGATATCAAGTTTATTATTTTTCCTTTTATTTGACTATTTCATATCAATATGCAAGTGTATGCAAGTAACAAAGCCAGGGTAGTGAAACATTTGAACACAGTCTAGTGCACTAGCCCCTTTTCAGGCATGGTGCTCAAACGTCTAGCACCTTGCCTGGGTGCTAGACGTTCAAGCACTGTACCTTGGATTTCATGTATAGTGCATGGATTTCAGTATACAGTGCATGCATGAAAAACACAGTTTCTGTCATCACAACTGAGCACCAGCTCGGACAGGGCTGAAATTACTACCATGAATTATAGAAATCAAAGACAATCCTTATCATATTTTTCATAACAAAAACAAAAGGACGCGACTGATGAGGGAGATAAAAACCTCATTTCCTTTTCTACATAGCCAAGGGTTTTGCATGCAAAGTGTCCTGTGCCTCAGCTTTTTCTACCTAACAGTCAACCAGAATATTGGCTTCTAGGGCACTCTACATGGAAAATAGATAGGCTGCTGTCAGATTTTTCATCTCCATCATCAGTCACATCCTTTTGTTTTTGTTAGGAAAAATATGATAAGGATTGTCTTTGATTTCTCTAATTCTTGGTAGTAATTTCAGCCCTGTCCGAGCCGTTGATCAGTTGTGGTGACAGAAACTGTGTTTTTCATGCATGCACTGTATACTGGAATACATGCACCATACATGAAATCCAAGGTACAGTGCTTGAACGTCCAGCACCCAGGCATGGTGCTAGACGTTTGACTATTGAGCACCGTGCCTGGAAAGGGGCTAGTGTACTAGACTGGTTCAGACTGGTTGAACAGTTGAAAAAGTGTTCAAAAATAAGCATACCTCTACTGTAGACTGAGTAACCTACTGCCATCCATAACTTACATAAGATAGCTTATTCAACTTACTTTGTGCAGCTCTGCTCCATGCCTTTGAGACAAGTTTGCAGTTGCTCAAGTCTTTGTATGGTGTAAGTTTCAAGAAAATGGCTTCAAGCACCTCTTCAGGGAGATCAATGGTCATCCTTGAAAAGAAACTGAGTGGACACAGAAACCTTCGCGGGAAACTTCACACTCCTTATTTCTACTACATACGAAACAATTTAGAAAGTAATTATTGTCCAAACTCCTTCTAAACGTCCATGCTCAGTTGCAAGTTTGAATTTTGCGCTAGGACTGTGAAGATAGATGAGTGTGTTACAACTTACTAAACTGCCTAGGAGGAAAAAAACAAGCAGTTTTTCAGTCAATAGAAGCAGAAATAACAATAGCAATTCATTTATTGAAATTTCTATTTTCTAGCAAGTCGTTTGATAATCTTCTATCCTCTTCAGTTTCTGAAGATCGATCCCATCGGAATCGTTTGCTCTGCGGCTCAGCTGCGGCTGCTTCTTTCTGATGTGTTAATAGATTTAGTAACCATTCAATCATCTTGAGCATCGAGTTTTCTTTTCTTTTGCAGTGTAAATTAATACTTTTGCAGTAGATTCACTAATTTGAGCGTTTTTCTTTATTTTCTAGCGAAAAAAATTGTTTCAGTAAAATTAAAAATGTAACATCAGCTCCGTTATTTCTTTGGAATATTTTTTTCTAAGCTAAAAGAAGAAAAGACCACTGTGATGATCTGTTGATATGCACTTTCTGATTGGCTGATGGATAATTCATCATTTCCATCACTGGCCGGTGACTGAAACTGCAGTTATAGAGAAATTGCACTTGACAATCTTCTAGTTTATGTGATAAATTGTCAAGTAAAGGCGAACTTGGATCGTAGGCCTTCAATTAGGACCAAAAATGGGCTGTAAGTAGGCCTATTACTGTCTTTTTTGGCTAAGCATTCCAACTTAACATTTAGCTAGGTCTAATAATTGATTTGGATTACCCAGTCCCAGCCTCTATCTGTCTATCTACACCTAAGATACTTGACTAAAACTGCCAAGAGATCATCAAGCCTTCTCCAGATAAGGTTAGGTTAGGCTGTAGGGCCATTAATTAGGCTAGGCCTATAGATCAAGGTTTGTATTTCTTGAATCAATATTCCCTGGCAAACTGTGGTTAACTCATAAAAAAATTACTAATGTACGTCTATTAATTAAGAAAGAGGGAAGAAGGAAGCATTTGGAACATAACATTAGGAATAATCTACGCTATGTTGTGAACTTCATCAAATAAATATAAAAGACAGAGTATTTTATGGACAATGCTCAGAAATCCGTGGGGTTTTCTAATTAGGCTTGAAGTATAGTACATAAAAGGGACCTAACTTCGAATGGAGATAACCTCGAAATTGGCCGTAATTGAAAGTGCTTAAAGGTAATTTCTTTGCAGTCCAGACTAGGTCGTACATCATAAGGTTTTGCTTTTTGAAAGTCAGGAACTAGTAAAGACTGCAAACAAATATCCCTTTTAAAAAATTTTCTAGGCCAAACTCAAGATTACGTACTTTCAAGGTTGGGTACCTATCCTGTATGTTACTATGACTAAGAATTTTCCGAATTTTAAATAGACTTCAAATAAACGCAAAAATTCATACTGAGCAACTATTCCTGCAAAATATTAGGAAAAATTATTTTTTTGTGCTGAATTTATCACATCAAGAGGTGATTCACTGCACTGTGACCGAGCTGTTGTCAGCTGAATTTTCATATCCGTTATGTATGTTATATCTGTTTTATATATATATGTGACACGAAACCTACTAGTCGGCTTGTCCGTGTTATGGTTTCCTTGAATATAATTGAATTGAAATTGAATTGATACAGTACCTTAATTCACACTTGGGAGCGATTAAGGTCCAATGGAGTAGAGGTATGCTTATTTGAACATTTATTGAATTTGAACATTCATGCACTTGCTGTGACTTAAGTTAACTACCAGTTAGCCAGAGTAGGTAATTAAGGGCCTCTGAAAACACATGAATATTTTGGATCTTCAGCCATTTTCATGCACTTGCTGTGACTTAAGTTAACTACCAGTTAGCCAGAGTAGGTAATTAAGGGCCTCTGAAAACACCTGAATATTTTGGATCTTCATTCTACTGTTTAGCCCAAAACTGCACTGTTCACAATTAAGTAACTCTACTGCACTAACTCTACTGCATGAGCTGGGTTTTAAAATGATAGCTCTTTATTTCCTTCTGTTTCTTTTGTCATTTTTGCACCACCCAAAATATCAAAATATCATTTTAAGTTTAATAGCACATGTAGCAAAGCCCTGGAACTGTCCGGAGAATAGGGGTATTTCTGCTCTCCTCATAGTTTCTCGTTACTCGCTAGTGCTTTGTCGATAAAGAGGTTTTGGTCTCACCATCTCTTGGTGAATTATCATTTGAACCTGCTTCTCGATCGGGTTCAGCTAGTCTGCACTGAAGAGGAGAAAACGGACATCGGCAAGACCAAAAATAGGTTGTAACACTAGGTTACAGTCACCATTTGATCTAAGAATGCCTCATAAGAAAATCCAGAGAACATCAGTGAGTACTCCGGTAACAAAGAATGCAGTAAGAGTATAAATAAGTTCAGAATGTGAGTTCAGAATGTGATGCCCAACAGACAGTACAGAAGTATTGACAAAACAGGGCTTAATCATTGAACTGAAACTGAAGTACAGATTATTTTAATGTCAACAAAAAATATTAGGATTTGGATTCATTGTTTATGTCAAAATAAATCTGAACCACTAAGCTGTTAGCTGATATCGAGTTTGTTAGTTTTTCCTTTTTATTTGACTGTTTCATAAGGAAGAAACAGAGCCAGGTAATTAAAAATTTGGAGGTATTCGAAGAAGAATTTTGTATTCTTCGACAAAGTTGAATTTACTTATACCATATTGAACTTTGATTTTTGACTATGATGCATAACAACTTGAGAAAGGGTGTGGTGTTTTTTTATGATTATAGTGTTTTCTCAAGGTGACCGTTAATTGAGTTCTTGTTGTAGCCACAAACCTAAGAGTGTATATGGCTTACAAAAATAAAAGATTATGTGCCAAGCTCATGCCAGGTGAAAGTTGTGTCTAGCAAAGATTTCAGTAAAGGAAAAGTGTAGAGCTAAATTACGAAACTGTTTCTCAATCGTAACTGAATTGTCTGTTCTAACATGTTATACTAGCATACACTTGACAACATTATTTGTTTAGAATAGCCTTTATGAACATTTTTATTCCTGCTAAAAAGGGTTCTTGGAAGTTCGAAGGCAAAGAGAAAAATGTGCAACATATAACATAAGCAACTTGTGCGATTCCTCAAGCAGAAACTGTTTTTTGTCTGATTTTGATCTCTTTGTTTTTTTCCAAGATGAAATGTTGCACTTGGTAAGCAGTATAGCATCTACAATGCATGAACTTGGTCTTTTCAAATGCTTCTCTAGTTCGTGGACCAGACTGTTTGCCTGCAACAAAAGTACCACTCAAGTCCTATATTATTAAATATTATTATTTTATTATTAAATTTATAGAGGCGAAAGCCTTATTATTGCAATTATATTATTATTAAGTCCAGCATGCAGCTTCCTGTTTCAAAATAGATTACTTGTAGTTGCTCTGAATGAATGGCAATCTAAAGGAAGCATTGATGAGACTAGTGTTTTTATCTTGTCTATTTTACCCACGTGGATATAACTTCGGTATAAAGTTGATCCCAAGCAGCAGAGTAATAGAAATGGTATTAATTTTGTATTTTACCTTTTTTTCCAGTCAAATTTTTGGAAGTCATCAAGCCCTTCTGCAGTATACTGCCAGAAATTGCAAAACCTGAAAGGAAAGTTCAGTTCAGGGAAAAGGTGCTATGGACAGCCATCACACTCCTGATCTTCTTAGTATGTTGCCAGGTAAGACATTTTTTGAAGTCTTGGTTTTGAAGCTCCTTACAGGAGCTGAAACTTAGTGCACAGAAAGTGAAGAAATATGTGGGCGTTATAGAAAATAAATTACCAGACCATGGATTCCTAGTTCATATTCTGTCACAGTTGATTACTTGCTTTGCAGTTTTTCTTTCCTGAACCTGTTACTGTTAGTAGCTAGAAGTAGTTTAGTGTAGTCATGAATTTATCTGTTTTCTTGTCTTGTCCCTACTCCATCTTTCTCCTCAAGAGTCTTTATGAGGGCAGAACAGATAATTCGCTGTGATTGGGTCATGTCACACAATTTGCTTCTGTTTGTTTCTTCCAGTTCAGCTACCAGATGAATATATGTTCTTACTCACGAAAGGCTGCTATATACAAACACATATAGGATCGACTGGCGAGCTCGTGTCCGAGCTCGTGTCACCCTGATTTTGGGTCCGGAGAAACCCAAAGCTCATATCCGGGTTAAGGGGGTTATGTACTCGCAGTTTAAACAAGCATGCCCCATCGCATTTACTAATTTTATTATTTGCAGAGGCCTTAGATTTGCACTATACTGACAGCAAATTGCTTAATTTCAGATTCCTCTGTTTGGAATCATGTCCTCAGACTCAGCTGATCCATTCTACTGGATTCGAGTAATCCTTGCTTCAAACAGAGGAACACTCATGGAACTCGGCATTTCACCTATTGTCACATCAGGTTTGATCATGCAGCTTCTGGCTGGTGCAAAGATCATCGAAGTTGGAGACACACCAAAAGACAGAGCACTCTTCAATGGTGCTCAGAAATGTAAGTACCCCAGTCATCAACAATGCGATACGAGATGCAAGGGACTTGAACATGTAGAAAAGTTTACAGCCAGAACGTTATGAGATATGCGCCGATATTTGCATTGTTATTTCTATACAGTAAGTACCGCAGTTCCAAAAATGTTAGTGCAGTTCAGTTTTGTTTTTATTTATCTTCTCTGAAAGTTGCCGACTTTGTTAACATGAGTGGCTTTTTTGATCGCCGACCAAATTTGCCCAGTAGACGAATCGAGTTTGCCGATTCGTGCATAATACTGTTTTCGATAGCCGATAGTCGTTGACGATCGCCGATGTTTCTGGGTGCGCAAAAACGAATTTTTTTTTTGAAAATACCGCCTAGTCCTCAAACGAAATCCATACGTCAACGGCTAACGGCGAGTCCTCGGCCGAT
Source organism: Branchinecta lindahli (assembly GCA_023053555.1). Taxonomy (NCBI): domain Eukaryota; kingdom Metazoa; phylum Arthropoda; class Branchiopoda; order Anostraca; family Branchinectidae; genus Branchinecta; species Branchinecta lindahli. The sequence goes on from JAKZAO010000003.1 coordinate 14,582,921, forward strand.
GGGCGATGGACTCGAATTTAGGCGATACACGTTAGCCGATCAGAACGAAAACAGAAAATAAGATAAACAGCTACGGCAATCGGCTTCCGGCGAACGTCAAAAACACCAAAAAATCAGACTGCTACGCTATCGTCGAACTAATCGGCGATCAAAAACGCCACTATGGTATGTTGACTTACCATTTTAAATTCCAGTGTTCGGTATGATCATCACAGTTGGCCAGGCCATTGTATACGTCATGACTGGCATGTACGGTGACCCAAGTGACATCGGAAAAGGTGTCTGCCTTCTCATCGTCATCCAGCTGTTTATCGCCGGTCTGATTGTCCTCCTCCTTGACGAGCTTCTCCAGAAAGGATATGGTCTTGGCTCTGGTATTTCACTGTTCATTGCAACAAACATCTGTGAAACTATTGTATGGAAGGCTTTCAGCCCAACAACTGTAAACACAGGTAGGTTTTTCTTGTATTTTCTACTACAAACGCCTTTTTTCCTTGGTAGCTTCTGTAAGAGATCCATAATAAGTTGTTCCTGATTTCAGCTATTCATCACGGCCTTCCTCTAAATACCTTTTAATGGTTAGCTAGAGCCCTGTATTTTCTGATAACTCATTTATCAAAACAGTATTGTGTCCTTGATCTGCGGACTTCCCAAGCCTGTTTGTGAAAGAAGGAAGGTTGTGCGATACGCTTTGCTACCTGTCGTGGTAAAAAACTTACAGCGACTGAATCGTGGACGTTAGCCTCATATATGATTCATCACTGCAGCCGCACAGCTTCCTGGTAGAAAGCCTTCGTCGACCCGTTATCCGCCGTTGATGGCTTAAGAGGCTGATCATCATTGAATGGCAGCAATTCTCGGAATTGGATCGTCTGTCTGACCACTGTATTTTTTTCAGATTTCTTGTCAAGAACATAATATTTCGGCATATTGCTGCCGTTGGGCTGTTCGAAACAAGAGTACTAGCAAGCATAACACCAGTTTTCAATCATTAAAAATCTAGAACCAACAGGTTATCGGAAAGTATATTGTCCGGCAAGAGAGCATTGATACTTTTTTTTCTGATCCATTTCTTTCTTTTAGGACGCGGCACAGAGTTTGAGGGAGCAGTAATTGCCCTCTTCCACCTGTTGGCTACCCGTCAAGACAAAGTGAGAGCCCTCCGTGAGGCATTCTACCGCCAGAACCTCCCCAACCTCCTCAACCTCATGGCAACCATTTTGGTGTTCGCCATTGTGATCTACTTCCAGGGTAGGTTATCTTTCATATCGTTCCCGGGTCCTTTGTAATGATGAGACCACAACATCTTAAACACAGAAGAGTAGTTTCTGTTATCCCCGATTACTGACCGTTTTTCTCACTTTGGTCATTTCTTGTGCTCGTAGTCTGAATTTTGACGAACATCTGGATATTTTGAGAACACTTAAATTGTTTCCGACGAGCACTTTTGGAACTATGGCCTCGTAAATGCACACAGAGCAGCCTACTTACCTCAAGCGTTCCCAGAGCAACCAGGAAGGGCGTCCTCAGAATACTTTAAAGTGCATGTCGTGAACTCTCCTGCAACCCCTTCGCTAGCTATCTCGTGAATACACAGTTGAATAGAAGCCAGTAATTTAGTCAGTCACATACGGTACGACCAGGAGACGGTAGTACCGTCGTTTTCTTGTTGTTCCCTGTTTGGTTCTAAGTAGAGGCTTATCTTTTTGTATTATATATTGTCGAAAACCGATAGTGCACTTATATACTTGAGATTTTACCCTATAGCCTACTCGGTTTACCTCCTCGTTAATGAAATCTTTTAATTTTGGCTGGTTCTTTCAGGCTTCCGTGTGGATCTACCCATCAAGTCAGCTCGTTACCGTGGTCAGTACAGCAGCTACCCCATCAAATTGTTCTACACTTCAAATATTCCAATTATTCTTCAGTCTGCGCTTGTCTCTAATTTGTACGTCATCTCGCAGGTATGAATCCTTCTTTATTTTGTGTTGTAGTTTTGTAATGAATGGGAACTAGCGTGTCTAAAACAGCTCGCCTGTAGGTTATCTACACACTGTTCCTAAAAATATCATGAAAGAAAGTTAGAACTTGCGATTGAGATTTAGAAGAGATTTTTCTGTAGGAATCCGTAAGAGGTCTTCAGACTGTCTCTCAGTTTTGGCAGGGCAACAGTACCATGCATTAGGGCGTTCTGTTTGTTTCAAGATAGTCACCAAATGGGTCTGTTTTTAGCGTCAGTATAGCCCTGGTTTGGATCCCTCTTTTTAGCCTACCACAATCGATGGGGGTCGAGTTCTGGGCGAGGGTGCAGTTAGGCTACTGGGCGACGTTGCCAAGAGTTTGGTCATGACGTTTAAAATTGTGGAAAAGGTGGGACTCACTGTTTTTAGAGGGACCTTATTCTAAAATGTCATGATTGTGTATAGACGATTTCAGGGCAGTCCGGTAGAAGATTTCAAACTTTGGGTTGATTGGATCATCTAATAATCAAATAATTGTCTGCGGCAATATTTCACAAGGGTTCTCGTCAGGCAACGACCGAGGAATCTAAAGGAGAGAAGTAGCATATGTTTTGACGCGTGTCAGCTTCCGCGTCCAGCATGACAAGATAATAGCAAGAACTCCTCTTTTTCCAGATGCTGTCAGTCCGATTCGCTGGTAATTTCATTGTGAACCTGCTCGGAGTGTGGGCTGATGTTGGAGGTGGCGGACCAGCTCGCGCCTACCCCATTGGAGGTCTTTGCTACTACTTCTCGCCACCAGAAAGCTTAGGACACATCGTCCAGGACCCCATTCACGCTATTCTCTACATCTGCTTCATGCTGGGCTCTTGCGCCTTTTTCTCCAAGACCTGGATTGACGTATCCGGATCCTCAGCTAAGGATGTAAGTATCAAATACTTCCGTTCACATTTAGTACTCACGGGGATAGACGATCAAGGTTGGGCGTTTGTGGGCTGGAACTCTGACCTGTGTTGCCATTTTGCGATGCTTATATGTAGAGGAATAGATTCACTCGTCGGCGCAAGCTTTCACTGCACTCATCCCTGACACGATACGTTGCCCGTTGATCTAGATGCCACACGAACTATTCCGAGTCCTAGATGCCCTGTGCGGGCTTTGCTGAACGCTTGGTTGAAGTGTTACGACACAGTTTTAAGCACTCGGTTCATACATAAAAAGCACCTTAATACATGAAGATATTAACAAAGATTGGTCCACATGTTCAACAAGATATGGTACAAAAGACTTACAGTTAACACTGTTCTGTGTTTACCAAGCTTTTCTTGGGTTTGCTGAAAGTTTTAACCGAAATCTCCTCTTAGGTCGCCAAGCAGTTGAAGGAACAGCAGATGGTCATGAGAGGTCACAGGGAGAAATCAATGATCCACGAACTCAACCGATACATCCCGACCGCTGCCGCTTTCGGTGGTCTCTGCATCGGTGCCCTCTCAGTCATGGCCGACTTCATGGGAGCTATTGGCTCCGGGACTGGTATCCTCCTTGCCGTCACCATTATCTATCAGTACTTTGAGATCTTCGTCAAAGAACAATCAGAAATGGGTGGCATGGGAGCCATGTTCTTCTAAAGTGACCTTAGTTAGCCCTAGACTCGGTTTTTGTCGCGGAAGCATTGTTTCCAGTGCAATTAGAGCGCCGATGGTGTGAGCGTGCGGTTTGCCCTGACTGCCTTCCGGATTTCCGACAAAGTGTTGTAAACTGTGACTGAATGGGATGAAATTTTGTGATTGTTATTTATTTTGTTCTACCATTTTTTTTTAATGTTTAACGGAAGTGGACGAATCATGGAGAGAGAGTATTCAGTCCAGATTCACCGCGTGGGTCTTTTTTTCGCGAAGACGCAAAAAGAGGCGATATTGACGACTTCAGTTTTGTTGGAGTTGGTAAGGTGCATTCCAGTCATCTTGAACTTATAGTTGGTGCTGGGTTATCTTCGGCCGATCGGATGAGCAAGTTTCTGTCGTACTGAGCGTCTCTTAGATTTGTAACACACGAGTGGATCTCTTACTGAATAAACTTGCTCATGAATTATTCACGTATTAATCCCCCCCCCCCCACCCAGGCACTCGAGTCATTCGCGTATGAGATGAAATTGGCATGCGCTGTGAGAATAAATAAATCCACGGTGCTGTCACTCCATGTTCGGCATCTTTGTAGAATGAAGAGCACCCAAAGGCAGCTAATGCTTTTGTATCCCATTCTTGCCTCGTGTCCCTTCAGATGATCATGGCATCGAAGATGACATCACACGGAGCTTAGGAGGATGAAAAGAAAGATCCACTGAAAGCACAACTTGCGAGAATCCACCTTGGACTGTTGGACATAGTTCTGTCGGGTCTTAAGCGGTCACATCCAGTGAACAAACGTGCACTCACTCGTGCATCAAATTCATTAGAGGGCGAAGCCTACTCAGCTGCGGCGAAAATAGGGTGCGTTATGGCGTCAACTAGCGCGTGCGGTTGAGCTCAAACGAAAGCACTTCGACGATTTTTAGTCAACCCGTTGCACTGATTTCCGTTTTCTGCGTGAACCACAACTCCAGTTGGGCTCTCGGATACTCAGTTCAAACAGAACCGCAAACTTTGAAGCGGGAAATTTGAACTGATTCGGAACTACGAAATGGTTGGATAGGTTTGGGACTATTGGGAGGAGGTTTTGTTGGAGGCCAAGGCCCAAGGGGAAAAGGCCTCACTTGGTTAAATATCGATCCTACTCCAAAGGGTGAATTGGAAGCTGGGATAAGGTGACACCTCGGCGCTGAATTCTGTACAGTAAAGACTGGTGTGGCCAGGTTTCTAAGAACCCTAAAGCCAAATATGTCATAGGCTTTGCTGCCTGCCGATATTTGTCACAATTCCAAACAGCCGTTAGGATGAGCCCTCCTCGCTTGAGCGCATGTTGCAAGGTTATCATTAGCTGTCCAACTACATCCAAGAAAAGGCAGCTTTTCAGGGCAAAAGCTTATCCAATAAAAGATAAAAATAGTTTATAGTACTGTTTTTCAAATTCAGAATATCACGTTGTTTTCTAGCTGCGGAGCAACTGATGGAATTATTTTAACCTAAAAATATCCCTTTCAGAAATAATTTAGAACAAACTTGAAGTAAATCATACGATTTCACAGTGGTTCAAAACTGGTCAAGCTTTGATTTTTTGTCACTGTGTTCAACGAAAATACGACGATAAGCCAACTATTAAGCGGCGTTTCGGTGCTGCACCCCCCCCCCCCTTGCGACGCCCCTGACGGCGGGCTCTGGAACGGCAATAATAACAAGAATAGTAACGATCGTAACTAATATTACGTCGCTGGAACGCTACCTTCGTCAATTCGTTCCAGTATAGCAGCTTTCGTACCATCTTGCGACCATTATCCCACTAGTACGGCTCATCAGTAGAAGAATAGATGGCGCAGCAAGATACGCTAGAGAGCAAACTAGGGTCTTCAGTTCCCACTCCAAGGGAACAAGACCAAAGTTTTCGATGGGATCCCAAAAATGTAATATTAACTACGTCTTGTCTTCGCCAAATCCAGTCTTCGCCAGGCTAATCATCTGAGAAAACCAATTTCAGATATACCTGTATAAGCCATATCTATTTGACGATACTGATCGAAACTTCCTGGTGTACTTCTGCCAAATTTCCAGTTTCGGCCGAATTCCGAGCAAACTACTTGCCCAGCAAAAACAAAAAATAGTTCAGAAACGAGTTCAGCGTATCTCCTTATCCCTATAAAGAACATCTAATCAACTTCAAATAAAACTTTAACTTCTAAAAAAAAAAAAATCCGGTTTCAACCGGATTCCGGACGAACTATATGCCCGGTTAAAAAATGATTGTCATATATAGATTCAGCGTTTTTTCTTACCCTTAAATCTATCATCTAATCAACTTCAAATACAAATTTTGCTTTTAACAAATTTTCCGGTTTTGGCCGGATTCCGGACGAACTATTTGTCCGGCAAGAAAATGGTTTTAACCGTCGTGTTCAGCGCGTTTACTTACCCCTAAATCGAATATCTAATCAACTTCAGATACAAATTTTGCTCTTATCAAATTTTCCGGTTTTCGCCGGATTCCGGGCGAACTACTGGTCAGGGAAGAAAATGGTTTTCACCATCGTATTCAGCATGTCTTCTTACCCCTAAATCAAACATCTAATCAACTTCAAACACAACTTTTACTTTTAACAAACTTTCCGGTTTTGGCCGGATTCCGGGCGAACTACTTGTCCGGCGAGAAAATAACTTTCATATTCAGATTCAGCGTGTCTCCTTACCCCTAAATCCACTATCTAAACATCTTTCAAAAAATATTGTTTTGCCCCTTAATTTGAAACCCCTCCCCCACCCTCAAATATAGAGCTACAGAGCCCATCTTCGAACTTGACCTGTACTTTGACCCGAAGGATCCTCCCACCAAGTTTCATCAAAATATCTCAATCCCTTCGAGAGTTATCGTGCGCACAGACGGACAGACAGACGGACAACTTTTGCGATGTCATAGGTATCCGTCACTAACGTTTTGGGATCCCAAAAAGTGACCAAAAACCCAAAATGCACCATGCCATCTAGCGTTTGAATAACAATCTTATTGAACGGATAATAATACAAACCACATAAGGGCCACCCCAGAAAGCAATGGCCTGTCCTAGAGGGAACGCTACCTTACCTTAGCCAACTACCCTGCCTTAGCCAAGCGATGGCGTATAACAGCCCAGCCCAGTCACATTGGGCTCAAAAACGAGCCTATTCGACAAACAACTGAAAATCCCTACGGGACGTGAGATTTGATGGGCTTTGTGGCAGCTTGGGGATAATGAGCAGACTGCAATTAGGTTTCATGTAACATAATTATACACGTTGTTTCGCTCTTATTGATCTCCTGAATTTAAAACGACAACATTCAGAATTAGTTGTATCTTTTTTGGGATCCCAAAACGTTAGTGACGGATACCTATGACGTCGCAAAAGTTGTCCGTCTGTGCGCACGATAACTCTTGAAGGCATTGAGATATTTTGATGAAATTTGGTGTGAGGATCCTTCGGGTCAAAGTACAAGTCAAGTTCGAAGATGGGCTCTGTAGCCCTATATTTGAGGGTTGGGGAGGGGTTTCAAATTAAGGGGTAAAAAAATATTTTTTGAAAGCTATTTGGATAGTTGATTTAGGGGTAAGGAGACACGCTGAATCCGAATATGAAAGTTATTTTCTCGCCGGACAAGTAGTTTACCCGGAATCCGGTTAAAACCGGAAAGTTTGTTAAAAGTAAAAGTTTTATTTGAAGTTGATTAGATGTTTGATTTAGGGGTAAGAAGACATGCTGAACACGATGGTGAAAACCATTTTCTTGCCGGACAAGTAGTTCGCCCGGAATCCGGCGAAAACCGGAAAATTTGATAAAAGCTGAATTTGTATTTGAAGTTGATTAGATGTTCGGTTTAGGGGTAAGAAAACATGCTGAACACGATGGTGAAAACCATTTTCTCGCCGGACAAGTAGTTCGCCTGGAATCCGGCCAAAACCAGAAAATTTGTCAAAAGCAAAATTTTTATTTGAAGTTGATTAGATGATAACAATCATTTTTTAACCGGACATATAGTTCGTCCGGAATCCGGTTGAAACCGGATTTTTTTTTTTAGAAGTTAAAGTTTTATTTGAAGTTGATTAGATGTTTTTTTATAGGGATAAGGAGATACGCTGAGTTCGTTTCTGAACTATCTTTTGTTTTTGCTGGGCAAGTAGTTTGCTCGGAATTCGGCCGAAACCGGAAATTTGGCAGAAGTAAACCAGGAAGTTTCGATCAGTATCGTCAAAATAGATATGGCTTATACCGGTATATCTGAACTTGTTGAACTTTATTTTAACAGTAAAAATCTTCAAGGTATCTGACGAAGACTGAATTGCGAAGACAAGACCCAATTGTTTGGATCAAATGTTAGATTTTTGGGATCCCATCGAAAACTTTGGTCTTGTTCTACTTTAGCAACCCAAAAGCCAGGAAATGAGCCGAGTGTGACTGGAACAGTTTGTGGGTCGATTGTGGCTCGAAAAGAGTGTTTCCGCGGCCTTTTGTGCGGCCCACAAGTGTGTTTCAGCGACCAACAAGATTTCCTGACTACCTTCGTGGCTCAAAAACGACAAACAACTGCCGAGGTGGTTGTCGATTTTGTGGGTCGTGGCGGAAAATTCAAATTTGGCAGCAAAATAACGTCAAATCAATAAAATTAAAAACCTTTTCAAGTATATTCAAATAAAACTGAAGATCCTTTGTGCACTGAATGGTAAGGACGAAAGCCTGGAGTTCTATTTATTGAGATTTTTACATGATTTTTATTTATATATTCAGACATTCGAATTTACAGCCCTAAAAATAGACAAAACGGCGTTTCCGCGAGTTTCAACTTGTGGCTCGACTGTGTGGCACACAGTCGTGATTCCGCGAAAAAAACTCAGAAGTGTGTGGCCCACAGTTGTGTCACGGAAAAGCGCCTTAAGTGAATAACCGAATCGATGATACTATGACGCAATCGCCGACAACGGTTTATACCCGACGTTCTCAAAGCTCGTAAAGTTCTTCCGCTAAGCTTTTGACCACCTTTCCTGGCGTCGATCTTTTCTTCTTCTCGAAAGCACTCACTCATGCTGTTGGGCGATATTCGATACAGGACCAAATATCGAGACGTATACTATACCGATACATGGTACCGAAATATCGAATTTCGAAAGTGAAAATATCGATATATCGAAAAATCCAAATATCGCCCAACACTACACTGTCAAGTAAAAAGTAACGTTTTCAGCGAAACGTTTAGTAACGTATTTGGTTATTTTTTTTAACGGCTTGTTTCAACCGACAGTAACGGTAACGTTTCAATTCTGACTGGCGATTCCAAAACGTTACACGCTATTGTTAAACGTTTTTCAAGTGTTACTGTTCTGTAACGGTGCAAAACGTTTGTAACGTAACAGTAACGTTTGAAAACATTGACGTTACCATTAGACGTCATTAAAGCGTTGCTGTGGTGTAACGGATCGGCGCGTTTGTAGCGTCACGGAAACGTTTTTTTTTCGTTTTATTTCCAGTGGTTCATTATTTGTTTTTGGTTTAAATTAAAGCATGTTAGCTTGCCTCTGTAGGACTTACGTCCTACAGAGACGTAGGTCTCTGTGAGCGGCCAGACTCGCCTTTATTCTGACCAGCTGCCTTAATTCAGCGATTTGGCCTAATAAATAGCCTACTTGTCTGGACAAACAGTTTGTGGACTGATACAATTTTTGAGCCTCTTGATGGTTGTCAAGGTTGGGACTGAGTGGATAGAAGATAAACATCTGAGCTGAAACGGAATGTGGGACAAGGTGCTATTTAGAATGTTATTCAGGTAAGGTCCGCTAAATATTGGTCCTTAAAGTTTAACTGAAATGGGCTGAGATAGGACAATCTAGTTACCCATCACTTATTCACTTAAGTTGGCTTGAAGACCCGCTGAAAATGCGTTACTTTGTTGTTCCGCTATTCACGAATAATCGATTTTCAAATAGTGGAATTTCCTTGTGATTTGTGGTACTCTATGCGCTTGCATTTTCGTCAGAACAGCGATAAAACACGGAACAGCGTATGCAAAAATACCTTTTAACTGTGAGCACGGAACAGGAACCAGAGACAAAAAACGGAACTATTGTCATATCCTAGCCCTGGTCGGTTAAACTTTAAGTAAGTGTACCCTAGGTTTCGAAAATTAACGTTTGAGCCTTAGACACCACTATAAATGTTATACCAATGTAACGTTACGAGAGAAACGTTAAAAGAGATTTTTGACGCCAGTTCTTTGCCAACAAACAAATTATTTGACGGACTCGTGCAGCGGATCAGATCATATTACTTGCTTTTCTAACACATGTCAGTCAGAACGAAGATTTGATTTTTTAAATAAGGACTATATAACGGTTGTACCTGGGACGTTACAGCAAATGTGTTTGATTAAAAAAAATAACGTATGCGAAGTGACGGTTACGTGATGCTCAAAACAGAAAACTAAACCAGGTAAACAAAAGTGGCAAATGTAAAAGATTCTACCATTGTCCAAAGCACGAGATATCGCTGGAGCTTACTCTAGCTTTGTTATTCACTTGGTGTCCAATAAATATTCTAACGTTATACCGCGTCCGTTAAAGCTAATTTGCCGTTACGAGGACAACGTTTCAAACGATAAATGACTTTCTTACTTTGATCATGTACCGATCAGTTCACACACGCCAGCAATTGAACACATCTGTTCGATTGATTTTTTAGCACGTTAATCTCAGAATGAAAATAAATAAAAAATCTTCGCAGTAACGTTTTAACATTGGACGTTACTTTAAGCGTGTGGGGGTAAAACTGAAATCATAATTACCCCCAAAACACTGATAAGTAATACGAAAAAGTGAAACCTATAGTTTCTTTATGACCCTAATTGCATTATATGTCATCTAGATTTAAATCCTGGGAAGCTCCAAAAAACGTAACGTTTGCGACATAACGGGAACATGTTTCCCACAAAAAAAATCGACCAGTTGCATAAAAGCGGAGTAAGTAAGCGTTTCTAATACATATTGAAGGCTCTAGATATCATTTTTTTGTAATATAGGCGTTTTCTAATGCACAATCTAGGAAAAAAAAGTTAATGTTACGCTAAAAACGTTACTTTTCACTTGACAGTGTACTCACTGAAGAATACCGTCAAGCGAGTTTATCTCAGAAATCCTCCACAACATAACAGTGGCATTCCAGTGACACGGTCTCGGAAATCAATAACGATGTTCAAGTGACAACTGCTATTGGTCTGACCTTAGGCTCAGCATGCAACCTGTTACCCTCCTTGGACATCAGGTAGACACTATTCGGGAATCATTCGGCACGACCCAACTATGAGGGGGTAAAAAGTTTCAAAACAACTGAAACTTCTTAAAGTATTTCAAACACGGGAATAATCCTGTGAAACGTCTGAAAATTTTCGGATTTTTCAAAACTTCTGCACAAATTTTCCCAAAACCATTCGAACTTGCAATAATTCGAAACAATTCAAAAAATTAAATTCAAAACCAGTCAAATTACTTCTCAAAAGTTTACGAGATTTCGTTTCATTTTGAAGCGTTTGCTTTTCCAAAACCGCTATCGCCGCAAACTATCTTACCCGAAAGCAGTAGGCACTACTGTCTGTTATATGACCCGACCGCAGTGGGCACTGCTGTCGGTTATATAATCGGTAATAGGACTCTTCCTTCGCTTGGTGATCCTGAGATAAGTCTGTGTTTAGAAAACAAAAGGACTTGGCATCCCTGACGATAACAAATATCGGACAACTTCACCTATGACCTTTATTCGCTATACAGTTACAATACAATGGACTACCACCGACTGATGTAATACGGCACTCAACTTAAAACACCATTACAAGTTGGTACAAGGGCGGTCAAGTGCCTGTCGCCTCCTCCACGAATGTACTAATATTTTTTTTTGGCTTATTCCAATTTACGATTTTTTTGGCTTTTACATAAGTTGACTTCCTTTTTTTGTAATTTTCTTGTTATGATTAACACTCGACAGTGACTGCCGGAGGTTGTGATTCGAGCCTCGACTACCTCCGCGCCTACCGCACTCCGTTTCCTCAAGGGAGGGGATGTGTGAAGCCGCAGATACTGAGCACCTCGACGAAACCAAAGGCCCCGACGAAGGCTTTAATACCACACCGCGGTTTTTGAGAACTTATGGTGTGGGATGATATGAGATCACATTGACCAATTGCCGACAGAACACTGAGCGAGCGACTTATAGGGGCTTTAGCCATTTTTGTTGTCTGCACATCGCAGACGGTACACATACACAGGCCGAAGCCTTTCTCTTTTTTTGCGCCAGAGCGCACAAACACATTTTTCGGCTTTCGCCTCATCCTTATTTACGCACTTGCGAAGGATACTTTCGCCTGTAGTAGTAGGCTTATCATGCATTCAATAACTCAAGCGAGGAGAACCCTGCGGTCAAATCCGTCCAGTCACTATCCCTACCCAACCCACCATTGTGAAAAATGGCATCTCCCGCAACTGAACTTACTTCACAATAGGATTCTCCTCGCTCAAATTCAAGAGCTACATTCACTTGTACCACAGTGGTCGAAACCGTGGGCTTTTTGACATTTTTCTCTTTTTTTACCCAGTTGGGTCTTTTTGGGCATTTTTTCGGTGCCAGGCACCCTTTTAAGATGGAAATCAATGGACACATATTTTTCAGGGGAACAACGAAAGCAAACCATATAAATATGAAAACTTTCGACGATAGGTGATGAAAGAAAAATACTCACTCTGAACCTATTGCAAGAACTGGGGGGTCATGAAACTAACACACTACAGAATTCACTTATCGTCCATTTTCTTTGTTTACTCTTCCTTGGTCGGCTGCTTGGACTGATGGGCCTGAAGCACAGCAACAGCCTCGTCAACCTAAGAGAAGGAAATAGTATCAGAGCAAATCAAATCAACAAGACAACTTGGGCACTGTAAAGTCTGAACAAAAACCTGGACCTTTTGACACTTAGTTATAAAACGAATTTTCACAGCACTGGACTGCCAAACTTCCCATTTTTGTCAGGTACACCGTAATATGGTAATTATACATAATAAGGCAATAGTCAGGAAGTGACCAATCAAAATAAAATATTAAACAGTTCAATTCAAATCTGATTTATTGTTGCAAGAGCAACACTTTGGTTTTGTCCCTCTTTTTTTGGAAGCCGATTTCAGCTTATTTTACGGGTCTAACGTGTACGGGATTTTACGGAATTATATTTTGGAAAGCTCCTTAGAACTCTTTTTTTCTAGAACTTTTTTTTATTGCATTATGGGATCCCGACCAAGATTGTAAATATAATTAAAGCGTTATATCATGATATTATGTGTGCAGTGCAGACAGAGGGTGGCCTGACGGAGTGGTTCTCTGTTCAGTCAGGTGTAAGGCAGGGTTGCATCCTATCGCCATTGCTGTTTGCCATAGTGATAGACTTTGTTCTCCGTGGATGCAGTTTCAGCGGTGGTCTACAGTTAAACCCACTGAGAGAACTCCACGATGGGGTTTTTGCGGACGATGTGGCACTTCTCGCTCACGACTTAGAAGATATGCAACACAACATTGACGAACTCGGGCGTGTAGCAAATGCTGTTGGACTTTTCATAAATGGTAACAAGACTAAATCAATGTCAAATGCGGTCATTCCTAACTTAGCTGAAGGACTCTTGGTCAACAATGAAGAAATTGAAGAAGTAAGAGAGTTTAAATATCTCGGCAGCATTCTTACACAAGATGCCAATTCCGAAAGAGAAATTTTGTGCCGAATAGCCTTGGCTGGCTCTGCCTTCAGTTGCCTTAGAAACGTTTGGCGAAATAACAAATATTCCCAGAAGCTAAAGCTCAGAATTTACAATAGCAACGTCCTCTCAGTCCTTGCATATGGCTGTGAAACTTGGAGCATCACTGGGCAACTAGAAAGACGACTCCAGGCATTCGACAACAACTGCCTAAGATCTTTATTGAATATACATTGGACGGAGAGAATAAGGAATGACGAGATTTATCGTATGACAAATCATACCCCCATCCTTGATGCCATTAGAAAGCGTCGATGGATGTATTGGGGGCATATGGTGCGAATGGGCGATGGAAGGCTGCCACATGACGTATGGTGTTGGACACCCCCTGGCCTTCGCAAGTCAGGGAGACCCAAAATGACCATTGGCAGGTCGCTAGAGAAGGAGGCGAAGTTGGCGAGGTCTTCGATGGAGGATCTTTGGTCGATGGCTCAGGACAGGTCGTCGTGGCGAACCACTGTTGCTGCCTTATGCGCCTCTAGGCGTAGGAGGACCTAAGTCTAAGTCTAAGTTAGAACTCTTGCCTGGGGCCAAAAAGGATGTTTTTTGCTTGTCCTCGAGCCAGAGCCTACGGTGTGCGAAGTGAAGCGGAGTTATATGGCCTATGACAGCGCGGACTATCTGAAGTTGTGTAGCGAAGCACTTCATGTTGCCCAGGATAAGCTGATCTAGTTTTTTTTTTTGTTTTTTTTTTACCGAACACGCAGATCCACGGGTCAAAAGGAAGTGCGAATGTAATATCGAGGAAACAAAAATCGTGGAAGATAGGAGGAACACTGACAAGAGAAATCAATCTAAATACCTTGGCCTTCAGGGATTCGTTGTGTTCAAGCATGTGGAGAAGCTCGGAGTTATCGATTTCGAGCAACATGCCAGTGATCTTGCCGGCCAACTCGGGGTACATGCTCTGGATCAAAGGGTAGAGGCGCTCACCCAGCATCTGCTTCTGCTCTTGAGGAGGAGCGGACGCAAGCATCGAAGCTGTCAGGGCAACTTGACCCTAGAAAGAAACAGCAATCAATCAACTTATCTAGCAGCATATCCCCTAAGAAGCTACAACTGCCGGAACAAATGCTAGTAGAACTGACTAGAGTGTGCAGATTACGAACAAAAAACGGACTGAAACTACGGCCTTCATATTCAGCCACACAAAAACGTAGAACTTTAAGAGCGTGCTGAAAAGGAGTTTTGAAGTTCCCGAAAAAGATATCCATATTCACTATCCACTAGATTACGCACAGCTACATGGTACTCCACCCACCTTGCATTTGACAGATTGAAAACTGATCAGGTCGTAACTTAAAACACAACAAACTTAAACGAAGGAAGCACGGTATTTCCCCCTTTTGCGTTTACACCGGTGGACAAAGCGACATTTATAAAGAAGAAGGAATATCATTTTTTGGGTAGTGGATTGCCGCTGTGCAACGAAGTGAACAACTGATTATAGGCCATTGACGACACCCAAAGTTCGAACGTTTACTTACCCCAACAAGGACGGCACCTTGAGCCTGAGCGATTGCTTGGGGCTGAGCACCAGCGTAGATCGCCTGAGGAGCAGATGGATTGCGAACAGTGGCGGTGTATTTGAAGCCAGCTGGGCGGGGACCGGCGGCTGGGCCAGCCATTGGTCTTGGAGCGACGCCGGTCTGGACTGGTGCGGTGCCAGTTATGGGTCTTGCGGCAGCGGCGGCAGCTCCTAGAAGGAAGCGAACTTACAGATCTCTTCGATTTTCAGTGTTACTATATGTCGACTAAGCTTAGGAATGGCTTCTAAACAGACAAGAGGTCGAGACTGAGTTGCAAATTACAGAATTAGTTAGCCCCTTTGTGCAGTCGAGGCTCAGCTCCTTTAAATGCAAGTCAGGTCATAACCATGAATGGAAGTCTACCATATTTTTTAACTCTTTTTTGTTATCATTTAAGTTATGTTTTTCCTTTTCTTTTTTCTCTCTCTACTCCAGTGTATTTTCTTTACAACCCTGATGTGCTAAGTTCACTCTTACAGGAGATTAGAGAGGATGTAGGTTTGACACACACAACCTACAGACTAGACCTGTGAACGACGTTCAGATAGTTATACTGAAAACATACCCCTCACCCCATCACAATTTAATGTGTCGATCATTCCAGTGTCCCGGGGTTGTTTCCCGTGTTGAGTCAAATTAAGCCGTAGGCTCCATCCTTGCAGTCCTCGACTCCTTAAAATTCAGCTCTACAATGACTACAACCATACTTTGGCCGGAATCCAAACCGGAGTCTACCTATGCAATCACTTCTGCGGATCACTGGTTGGTATCGATTATGGTTAGAAATATGGAGGTGCCTGATCGCCCTCAAAACTCTATCTTTCTTTCATGCACAAATAAAAAGAAACAAGTAAATTTTCTCTTAAATCTAGGATTTGAAACATCAGCTTACCTGCAGCACGGACTTGATTGGCTGCAGCTACTTGCGCGGCTCCGGCGGCAGTTGGTCGTGGGGCCATACCGGCTGCGGCAGCTCTGTACGCCGCTGGCATGGCGTAAGCGGCGGCTGGCTGCTGTCCAGGCTGTTGGCCTGGCCGGACGGGTGGTCCAGCCCATCTTGGTGTGCCACGGAACTGAGCGAGGTTGGCAGGAGCGTAGAATCGCTGTGGCTGTGGCATTGTCGGCATGAAGTAGCCAGGAGCACCAGGCTGTAAAAATGATGTTCAAGTCCAACCAAATTACTGTCTCGAATTATCATACGTAATACAAGTATGCTCACAACAATTCAAGGACTTGAAGAGCAATCAGATTCGACTTTCTCGCATCAGGGGAGATGGGAACTAAAGGATTAAATGGAAAATCGAAGTTTTAATAGTGCTAAGAGTTTAGGTACATTTCTCAGGGTTTTCCTACTCCACCTAGGCATGCTTTACAGTTTCAAAAACACGAGTGTAACTAAACTGACGATTCTATAAATACTTTCACGAAAACTCGAAGCTTGACATAATAAAAATTCAGACCGGTTACGACCGGATACCTCTTGTACTCTTTACTGAGCAAAAAAAGCTGGTCGAGTAGAATGACTTAAAGAATCACGATTATGCCTGGCCACAGTTTTCTTGGAAAAATAACTGGGGAGTAAGTGCCTTACCTGGAACATTTGACCCATTTGCTGCATCCTCATTCCAGTCATGCGCTGCATGTACTGAGAGGCAAGCTGTGCTTTGCGGTCTTCCTTGCGTTGAGCCAAGGCCACGTACAGGGGCTTGGAGACGAGAATACGTCCGTTCATTTCGGTGACGGCCTTGGTGGCCTCTTCCGGAGACGAGAAGCATACGAAGCCGAATCCTGGACATAAATATAATTGATTTCTGATAAGTTTTAGTTGGAATTTCCTACCTAGAAGTCCCAAGCCGCTTCGAACTTGCGCAATTTTCATAACCATTAATTTTTCGTTGATGCTAAAAGTGAGGGTGATGCTAAAACTAAGGCGCCTAAAACACCAAGACCGCCTTTAACTTTACACAAAAGACTAGGGGGGCCAGACCGCCTTTAACTTTACACAAAAGACTAGGGGGGCCTGTAAATTCCCTGATCAACATCTTGGAATGCTGCGGAATAACCATCCACACGCAGAGAAACGAAAAATCTTTTTAAGGAATTTTCAACTATTGGGCTGTTTTCCAGCGACGTCCAAGCGATCAGAACATTACCTTTGGATCTGCCGACCTCCGACATGACCTTAGCGCTGGTGATGGTGCCGTAGGGCTGGAATTCCTTGCGGAGACGTTCATCGTCAATGGTGTCGTCCAAGTTCTTGACGTACAAGTTGACACCCTATAGCAGATATTCACGGTTAAAAACCAGACAAAATCTAGTATAACGTGGTTAACTTGAATATTTCCTTCAGCTCAAGCTGACTTCGAATCATAGATGACTGCGCTAAACAGATGCGTTAGATTAGACGCTGGATCACAGGTTCACTTTCCTAGCTTGAGCCTGAAGAGGACCTTGCCTAGAAGTGCCGAAATGTCGCTCGAATATAATCAGCTGACGTATCAGTTTAGTGCCGTCAACTGTGGTTAAGCCGACGCGTTAAACAGCAGAAAATTTTTAACCTAAGATCTAGCCAACCACTCACTGAACGGAACTGGTCTTAAAACTACGAACTGAACGCTGAAGGTCAGCTGGGTGGCATAAAAGTGCAACTCATTCCAGAGGAACAAATAAGAAAAGTGTGTGAAAGGGTACCGAAGATTGGGTGAAAAACGCCACTTATTTCAAACCCTCTCCCCTATTCCCGGAATCGTCTTGTTTCGTTCGATTATTCCTACCGACACAAACGGCATCAGAGCAGTTCCCTCTTCTACCAGTTCCAAGACCTTCAGGTTGCCTACAACATCCATATCTTCATCATCAGTGAACAGGAAAGCAGGTAGTTATCTCGCTCTTCCATTGAGGGCACGAAGTCTGAATGTGGAAAATCAGTTGGAGGGGGTAGGCAACTTCCTGTACTTAGATGCTTACCAGAAATGAGAGATCTTGAAAGTGTGAAAAAAATATTCTGGAAGGAAATTCCGAAAATATTGGTCGTTCTCAGAACCCTGACAGTCGCAATCTCACCTGGTATCTGTTGAGGCGCTCCATTTTCAAGGCCTCGAATTTGCGCCTGAGGTCGTTCTGGCGTTCATTGCGTTTCTGGGCACGACCGACATAGAGGGTCTTGCCTCCGATTTCCTTGCCGTTGTAGTCTTCGCATGCCTTTTCGGCAGCATCCGCATCTTCGAAGCAAACGAATCCGAAGCCTCGGGATTTTCCACTCTCGTCGGACATGATCTAATAAACGAAGTCTGAATGAGCATCAAAGTTGAATTTGGTGGCTAAATAACAAGACAACTTATGCTGAGACATGGTAATGACAGGGGAGACATTACTTGCGTTTTTTGTCACCTACCTACCAAGGCCTTGGTTCGTTTGCCTGTTTTTGGCACCAAGCGCTTACTCCTCACTGCTCTTTTGACCGTTTTTGGACCAAGGCCTTTGTCCCTTCTGCCCAGGCCTGCGGAGAAAGGAGATTGGCAACTCCGAGGTGAGTTGACCAATCTACTCAAGAGAACGGCGCCAGACTCCTCCTTACCAGAAAACGGCCAAATTAGCAGAAAGGACAGAGGACTTGGGAGATAGACCTTCGATCTCTTTTGGTAAAAAAACGCGACTATTAGTTACGTTTTTGTTCGGTACTAACTGAGTCTCCTCTCTTCTTTTTGAAAGAACATCAAGATGACTGGTCGGCGTTGAGCAAAACCTAGACCTCGACTGGGTTTCAAGGTCCTAGTTTAGAAAAAAAAAATGGCAAGCGCAAACAACCCAATCGTTACCGAACCGCAGCTGCAAGAGATCTACATTTTTTTAAGGACTACATGCATTGTGCAGGTATACTTCTACTGTAGTCAATACAGCATCTAACATTTGTTTTTACTAATCTTTATCGAAACAACAGCGTCTCAGAAAGAGGTTAGCCGCCAAGAATACATTTCAGCTCGCACAGTTAGTCCAACCAAGGTCCCAATAAGAATCGAAAATAGCAAAGAACACAAAAACGCAATATTTCAAAATGCGTGTCATCATTAACGTCGCCGTCAAGAAGTTCGATAACAGATAAACTTTTTAATGTTATCTTTTTGGAAACATAAAATTAAAAGGGTCATAGATTACTATATTCTCATTATCTCATAAGGTTTAACACAAGTATGCATGGTATCTGTTATCAAACTTCTGACAGTGGATAGATCACTTAGTACCAAGTACCGATTCAACCTCTCTGGTCCTTTTCGTTTTACTTCCATTTACATATTATCGGCAGAGCACGTCAAGGTCTGTCGCCGCTTGTGTGTCGACAGATAACCATCTTGCCGACAGTGTAACTACATCAAATCAACAACCCTTTATCGGATGAGCTGAGACTCGTGTGTGTGAAACACAAGCTTTAAAGGACCCCTCTCGCTTGTTATGCCTTTTATCTTATCCCATCTTTCTTAAGGAATAACAAAATCCCCGCCTTTCGCAATTGTTTCGATTTGTATCTACGACTTTTAGAGCTTTTTCGGCTTCGCCGAGTTTTGCCAGTCTTGCAGAGCAAACTTCGCCGAAATCTTCAAAGTCCGCCCACAATTCTTTCACATCATAAGGACACAAGATGCTTCAAAGTGTTGCTTTTCATTTTGGAAGACACCAAATCCACCAGGTCTATCTTCTGTGTTGGACTCTGCTTGGTTTTCCCACTTTTTAACCGATGTCATATTAAGATTTCAAATATTTTGCGTCCATTCGTCGCGTCGGAGAGCAAGACGGCCGGATAGAGTTAGCGCTAGGAAGAAAAATGCTTATTTCACGTGACAAGTAATGGTATTTCGGAAAACGATATTTCTGAGCCACTTCATCGTGAAAAGACCATTTCTAGTAAGAGCTGTGCTTTAACAGCCCTACCTTATGCGACGTGATGCTTCCATACGGCTCGAACATTTCTCTCAGCTTCTCATCGTCCATCTCATCACCGAAGTTCTTAATGTAGACGTTGGTGAAGAACTTGGCCTTCTCTCCCAACTCCCTCTCGCGGTCCTTGCGGGGGATGAATCGGCCGACAAAGACTTTTTTGCCGTTCAACAACATACCGTTGACCTTGCTGATGGAGCTAAGTGCGGCTTCTTCAGTCTCGAAATGAACGAAACCATAGCCCTTGGAATTGCCCTGGTCATCGTTGGCAACCTAAATCAAAAGTAGTTTAAGTTTCTGATTGTCAGCTGCTGCGATTATGGAACTGTCAGTTTGAACACATGGGTAAGAAATATTGACCTGACATTTTTACCAGCTAAAAGCATCTGTTCCATCCAAACCATAGAACAATCGATATCGACCAGAAGTCACTGATGATTTTCTGTGAAATCTTGATGAAAATATTAGATGATTTTCAGTTTCAAACGAATGGTTTTCCCAAAATAGTTCCAACCTGTGTCACACTTACTTTGGGATTCTTATAAAAAAAAACTGGGTTGACATGAACTTTAACTGCTTTTTATGGCACTTGCAGCTTCGCTCAAGTGCCATATACCGATCACTTTTCCGTCGGTCGGTCTGTCGGTCGGTCGGTCGGTCGGTCCGGTGATCGCGAGTTAGGGTACTTGCAGATGTGCTAGGACGATGAAACTTGGCAGGCATATCAGGGACCCGACCAAACTAATTTTCAAATAGTCACTTCCCCGATCCGACCACCGTGGAGGGAGTAGAGGGCGGGGGAATCCTGAGAATTTAGTAGTTTTTGTAAAACCCCTACCCCTTTCTACACACTAGTAGGTCTGCGCGCGGCGTGACGTCACTCTTTGCATCGGATCACTCTGTTACATTGGAAAGAGCTAGTGCATTCGAGGGTCAAAGGGGTTTGTATATGTGGTTCAGTGCGGGGGAATATGGAGAATTGAGTGTTGTGTAACTTTCGAACGGGTGATCGGATTGGGACGAAACTTAATACCTGAATGAATGACATATCTCTGATGTTCCATTTGAAGTCCGAACCGGATTCGACAGCTATGGGGGAGTTAGGGGTGGGGGAAGACCGGAAATCTCGAGAAACGGTTATACGTGACCGGATGGGCTGGAAAGATCGGGATGGAACTTTGTGGGAATAACAAACAAGTCCAAAACTTGACCGGATTGGCTCCGGCGACTGTGGGGGGAGTTTGAGGGGCGGGTCCGGAATTCCGGTGATCGCGAGTTAAGGTACTTCCTGATGTGCTAGGACCATGAAATTTGGCTGGAATATTAGAAATTCGACAAGATTGGCTTAGAAATCGCCACTTTTCAAATCCGACCATTCCTTAAAGTACCAATCATGACCGCAAATTAAGAAAAATACTTTTAAGCAAAATATGCATTTCCATCATCCCGATGAGCTCACGATCATTTTTGCCTCAAGGGTTTTGCTTACAAATGAAGTTCTAGCTCCCTTAAAGTGTGCATCTTAACCGCAAGGTCGAAAAGTACTTTTTATCAAACGATACATCTCAACCCATGATCAGTTGTCCCACAAGGGTTATGCAAAAAAAAAAAATTCTTGCACCCTTAAAGTGCGAATTTTACCCGCATTAGTGGAAAAAAAAATACTTTTAATCATACGCATATATCAATGATCCCTAAGAGCCTGCTATCGTTTTTGCCTCAAGGGTCTTCCTTACAGATGAATGTCGCATCATTACAGCCAAGTTCAACGATAAAATACTTTTTCTCTAGCTCCCCTAAAGTGCGCATCTGAACCGCACAGTCGAAAATTACTTTTGATCAAATAATACATCTCAACCCTTGCAAGTGCCATATGAGCTTACAGCTCTTGTTGTCAAGAATGAAGGAAATACTGGGCACAGACTGCTTTCTTCAAAACTACTTCCGAAGGATCATAGAATTTACGTCGATTATAGTCTCGTTTTTTTGCCACTTATCTACCAAGGCCTTGATTGATTCCCGTTTTTGCACCAAGATCTTTTTCCTTTCTGCCCAGGCCTGCAAAGAAAAGAGATTGGCAACTTTCAGGTGAGTTGACCAATCTGCTCATGAGAACGGCGCCAGACTTTTGTCTACCAAAAATGGTCAAATTAGCAGAAAGGACAGAGGACTTAAGAGAGAAGCCGGTGATCTCTTCTGGCAAAAAACGCGACGTCACACTTCCGCTTGTGAACCTTTATTCAAAACTACTTCTGAAGGGCTAAAAAATTTACTGCAATAATGGCGAGACATAGGCGATACCGGATGAAAGCTACATTCGAATTCACGACTACCAAGTCAGTGGCTGTGCAATCCCAGCAGATGACAACCCTTAAAGTAATTTCGTCAAAACCTGAAGACTGATTTTCCGATTCATGTCTTTCAATCAGAGTCAGGCAAATCACGATCCGTTTGACCTAATCCATTCCACAGGTTAGTAATATGGTCTTGGAAGTAATTTAAAAATTTCCTCATACCTTGCAAGAAAGGATGTTGCCAAATGCAGAGAAGGTATCGTACATGGCCTTGTTGTCGATGGTCTTGTCCAAGTTCTTGATGAAAATGTTACCAACGCCGGAGCGACGGACAGATGGGTCACGCTGGGACCACATGATACGAATTGGCTTTCCACGAACAAGGTCAAAATTCATGGTGTCAAGAGCTCTCTCGGCTGAAGGAAAAAAGGTTCATTAATGAACAATTAGTATAGCCATGTTTTGGAAATTTACCTAACACCGCTTCCGTAGCTGGTCTGCATCAAGTGGACACAAATTTATCAAGAAAGAATGTCCGCAGTCGGTGATGGGTAAACACAAGATTCTATCAGATGCTCTGACTCGGGCAGGTACTTGGAGGAGCTCTGTAGCTACACTTGATTAAAGAGCATCACATTCTGAAGGGCCGGACATTTTATTTCCAAGTCACATGCACGAAGCACAAAGCTCTTGGTAAGAGCTCAAAAGGGGGGAAGAATCCCATGCCAAGCCGGGATCCATCTGAATGCAAACCCATGGCTATGAGTGGAAACAGCAAATAAATGCTAAATATCTATCAGCTGAGCCACAAAGTATCTTCTCCTTTCTACTTTTTTTTTAGTGAACAAACGTTTAGATGGAAAACCCCTACTAGGAATCCTTAGGAAACATGAAGAAAGTACCCTGATAAAAAGTGAACTTATAATGAGGAAACATGAAGAAAGTACCCTGATAAAAAGTGAACTTATATATTTATGTTATGTAGTTCGAATAGTATTGAATAAATGAATCACACGAAGTGGCTGAAAATGATATTGTCCAGAGAAACATACCTCAACTGTAATCTTGTTGCTTCATAACAAAGCGAGTGTGTTAATAACATTTACAAGAAAAATAGAGGAAAATTTGAATGTAAAAAATTTATATTTGGGCTTACTAATTTGGATTGCAAGTTATCTATCAGAGACAAAACGTCCCAGAGGTTTGGCAGATCTAGGAGATCATAAAAATGAAAAATTCAGGCAAACCTCCTGCTCAGGAAGATACTAGACCAGCCACATTAGCAGAAACCTCACAGATAGCAGGTTATATAGGTACTGGGGTTATCCTTGGATACAATAGATTACTTGACAGACAGATCAGGAGAAACCTCCCAGGTAAGAAACTACAACAGTGGTCTAGAAGGAAAGGGAAGTACTGTAGAGGTACAGGAGGGGTACCTAACCTCGTTTTTACACTACCTCGATTTTTGCCGCGAAAATGTTTAAATGAAATGTACAAGCTGTCCTGACAGTCAAGAGGCAAAATATGACTTTTTCAAAGTCACATGTCCAAAAATATTCAAATTCTGTGCCTTTTTTGATCCATTTTGTAATGTTCTAAAAACTCGTTTTCTGCCTATTGACTTTGCTAACTCTTCCTTTTTCGTCATTTTTGAGTAAATCGAGGTGAGATTAGAATGAAGTGATCTTATTTGAAAAGAAAAATATGTTTAACTAGAAAAATTGAAGCAATATTTATTTATCCAATATGTAAACCATTCAGTTAGCTTCAGTCTGGTATGTTTGTCATATTTGTTGGTTCCTTTTTAAGCCAGATGGATTATTCTGAAGGAAAGACTTCACTGGAAATTTGAAATCTTGTCTGAGGTTGTATACCCCTCCTGTATGCTTATTCTGTTTCTCAACCCTGGTTTTTCTACTTGCTATCAAACAGTCAAATGGAAAGGAAAAATAACAAACTTGATATCAGCTAAACTGTTTCAGGGTTTTCCTGCCCATCCTGGCACAAACTTAATGGAGTCCAAATATTTTATTATCAATTTTGTAATGTGCTTCTTTTTCTTCTTGTCAGAATCCGCAGATTTGAATGCCACCTATTTAATTAAGTTACCGTTCCACTTGGCAAAATGAAAGAAATACCAGGTGGCAGTTAACAGCAAACTAACAGCAAGTTTTCAAATAAAGAGCTGCACACATTAATAAAAATGGAATAATTGTTTTTGGCAAGTATTTTGCAGCAAAAGTTGCCTTGTTTGGATTTTAGTTTTTTTCATCAGTGACCGTTCACTGTAGCCTGTCGGGGGATGTTCACACAAGCATACCTCTACTGCACCTGATGAAAATCAATAAATCCCCATAGAAAGATTTTCATGCAGTTCTGTAGATGACGCATGCAACATTAATTGCATTTTTTATCTCAATTCTTCTTGCTATTCTCCCATCTCGGGTATTGTGACTATTGAGATGAAGCCATTTCTCCTTTTTAGCATTTTTGTCAGGATTGAGAATGGGGAAAGCTTTAGGATTCTGCAGAATAGAAATTGCTTCGTAAGTCAATTTTCTATTCTTTGTTCTCCTTCCTGATTGGTCATCCATAAAGGGCTGATGTTCGACCCGTATAAGCAGGTTTAACAGTTGGCTAAGTTAGTGTTTTTGTCAAAACTGAATGAGGGTGGCTAAATGTGTTTTTCTCAAAAGCAAGAAAGATATGTGACATCTCCTCTCTGCTCTAGGCTGTTGTCCTGTGTGCATCTACTGTACAGGAGGGGTACCTGACCTCGTTTTTACACAACCTCGAATTTTGCCGCGAAAATGCTGAAATGAACTTTCCATGCTATCCTGACAGTCAAGAAGCAAAGTCTGATTTGTTTTTCAACAGTTAATGTCCCAAAATATTACAGTTATTTGTCTTTTCTTTGTTTTGAACCTGTTTTAAAAAGGGATTTTCTGGTTATTAGCTACATTACCTCTATCTTTTTCACCACTTTGCAAGCAATCTGACCTCATGTAAAAAAGGGTGAAACTCTTTGAAAATAAAAGTATATTTACTAGAAATATTGAAGTAATATTTATTTTCCCAACATGTAAACCATTCTATTAGCTTCACTCTAGTATTTTTGTCATGTTTTTTGGTTCCTTTTTAAGCCAGATAGATTTCACTTAAGGAATATTTCTCTGGAAATTTGATATTTTGTCTGAGGTTGGGTACCTCTCCTGCAGGGGCGCCACTAGCCTTTTACCTTTGGGGGGGGGGACGTCCAGTTTGTGCCGACGGACTCAAAAATGTGCCGACAAAATACGCCGTTGCCGCTTCGCGGCAACGGCGTACACTTCCCGCCAGCACAAAATTGAACCGGTATATAATTAACTGTGATGCATCGGCTGAGATTAGGCCTTGAATGTAAATTCTTAAATTTAAATTCTCATATTCGGGATTTCATTGCAGCTTTGCTAAAAAGCTTCCAACGACTGTACCCAGAACAAGATATATTAATCGCCGCAGGCGAAGTATTTTAAATCTGCCTTTTTTTGGGAAAAATTTAGCTTACAAGTTCTAGCTTTTAAGGTGTTTCAAACCCCAAGAATTTCAATCCTAAAATGCCAACTAAATGAAACACCGTTCTTCCGAATAAAGAATACTACGAAATGCGACGCACGCGAAATTTTGTGTAAAACTAACTGTAATGCATTAGCTGAGTTTATTTTTTAATGTAAATTTGTATGTTTAAATTCCCATATTCGGCTTTACTTTTCACCTTTCGCTAAAAAGACCGAACACAGAACAAGTTAAATCAAGCGCCGCAGGCGAATTTTTTTTTAATCTTTCTTTTTTCTGGAAAATTTTAGGCTATTCTGTACCTATACTTTACAAGTTCTAGCTTTTAATGTGTTTCCAACCCCCAAGCATTTCAGTCCTAAAACGCCAACTGAAGGAAACACCATTCTTCCAAATAGAGAGTACTACGATATGCGCCGCAGGCGAACTTTTGTGGAAACGCTTATGAGCGATCTCAAATAAAAGTAAGGTTACCTGTGAAATCACAGATCTTTCCGCCAAAATAGTATGGCCATCCAGAAGAAAGTAGGCACAATTTTTCTTCTTGTGTGTAGAAAATCACGATTTGCAGACGAGACATAAACTTTGGGGATTGGACAAAAGTTTACGGATTTGATTTCTTACGTGTAATGAGATTCCGATCCCGATTAAACTTTCCACGGCCGACAAATGTTTGAAGAATTTGATTTCTTGCGAATAAAAATATCCCGATGTGCCGACAAGAATACCGACCCCCGACTAAAGCATTAGAATTCGAATTCTTCTTTGTTTTGCTTGACAAGACTGTAAAGGACTTTACTTCTTACATGTAAATAAAAGCCGATGAGCCGACAATAATAAAACTTAAACTTTCGGGATGCGCCTGATAAACGCTTACAGAATTTGATTTCTTACGTATATAAAAATAACACGATGTGCCGACGATACTTCAACTTCCGGGTGCACCCGACAAATTTATCACAAATAAACAGAACTGACGAGTCGACCGACGCCCGACAAAAGCATTCAGAAGTTAATTTCTTCTGTGTTTTGCCCGACAGATATTTGCCGAATTCGATTTCTTGCGTATAAAAAGAACCCAATATGCCGACGATTCTACCGACGTCCGACGAAATCATATAAAATTGAATTTCTTCTGTATTTTTTATGTTTAAAAAGAACCCGATGTGCCGACGAGAATATCGAGGCCCGACAAAAGGATACAGAATTCTAGTTCTTCTGTGTTGTGCACGACGAATGTGTGCAGAATTTGACTTCTTGCGTATGAAATGAACCCGATGTGCCGACGAGTCGACCGACGCCCGACAATAGCATGCAATATTTTATTTCTCCTGGGTTTGCCGGCGCTCCGCGCCGACAAACAAGTGAACTTTCGTCGGGCTTCGCCCGACGAAAGTACTTTCTCAAGACCTTTGGGGGGGGAGTCCCCCCCCTCCCCCCCCATAGTGGCGCCCCTGCTCTCCTGTACTGTATGACTGAAGCCTTCATAATTGGCAGTGCTAAATGGATACATCAGCTGAATTTTATTAGAGCTAGATTTCAGCCCTTCTTGGGAACTGGTTGGCAAGGGTCCTCTTCAGCCTCAGGCCAAGAAAGGCCAAAATAGAGCTCTAAATACTCTAATAAAATTCAGCTGACATAAGGTAAAACATTGAAATTCGGACACATATTTACGTTATTTTTCTTCTTCGACGATCGTGAGGACAGCGTTGCCGGTATCGTTTCGGGAATTAGGTTTGTTGAAAGAGCAGAATGTCGGACGTTTTCTGGGCCTCTCCCGGGGTTTTTATTTCTACGTGAATAAAAGCTTTCTGGCGTGGAAGGGATGCCCCTCTGCTTTTGTGTTCGAACAGGGAGTAACCATCTCCAACAGCTATCGGGCATTACGGACATACACTTGTTCGTTATGCTTTTAGTAGCGAACGGACAAAATACAACTGTCCGAATAGCTTTATGTCGTCAAATACGGTGTCCGAATAAATATTTATCACATAACTATTCGAACAAAACTAATGACACGATATATCGCAATCAGTGCAACATTTACCAATTCTAGCAACTTAGCTACGTTAGCCACCTTCAACAGAAGCACTGACCTTTTCCCGGCAATTTTTCGCTTTACGGAACCACTTCAAAACAATTAAAAAGTAAAATCTGGCAAACCTTTTAGTCGAATTTTCCCTCGCCGAACTGTTACAGCGTTGCCATAAAGTAGCGGCAGTCGAGTTTTTGGTTCTCGCAACTAATGGCTATTCCGTTTTGTCTGCAAGTGCTAACACTTCGCCGTGAGAGATGAAAGAAAACCTCCGATTTGAAATGTTCGGTAAACGTGTCCGAATTCCGATGTGTTCGAATTTCAATGTTTTACCTTATTTGTTTAGCACCGTCAATTCACTGTCAGCTTGGGCTGAGAGAATATTTCTTGAAGCCTTCACTTTTTTAGTGGCGTTTTTGATCATTGATGTAATTTCCCTGGTAGACGAAGGAAGTTTGCCGATTCGTGCTTGTTTCCCATTTTCGATAGCCGATAGCTGTTGGGAGTTGAAGCTAGGCGATGGACAGGAATTTAGGCGATAGACGTTAGCCGTTGAGCACAAAAACAGAAATTAGAAGAAACAGCTACGGCTATCGGCTTCCGGCGAATGTCAAAAACGCCAAAAAGTCAAACGGCTACGCTATCGCAGAACTAATCGGCGCTAAAAATGCCACTTTTGTCTCAAATTTTGTGCTATCTAATACTGAATAAAAAAACTAGATAAACGTACCATCGGCAGGTTGTTGGAAGTTGACATAAGCGTAGCCAAGGGATCGTCTGGTGATCATGTCACGGCAAACTCGAATTGAGAGGACAGGCCCAGCAGTTGAGAATTTCTCAAAAAGCATAGCCTCTGTGACCTCCGGGTGGAGATCTCCAACATACAGCGACGCAATGGGATATGAAGCTCCTGCTTGTTGCATTTTTGCTGATTGTAGTGCTCTTTATGCAAAAATATACTAATTGACACCACCAAGCCTTGCAATCAGTTCACAAATGTATTTAGCGTTTTTACGTGTTGTTTTATACTATTTTTTTTTGTTTTTTTTATATAAAACAAACCCTAACACCTAACAGCTAGGGAATCACAGTGTTGACTGCGAAATCCAATATGGCGGCTGCGTGATGCCGTTAATGCTGCAATTCGGTATTTATGTGTTGATGATCAAGAAAATCAAAATAAAACATATTAAATAAAGTCGTGAGGATTGCAAAATATTTAGACTTTGATATTCTTCTAAAATTAAATAAAATACAGAGGATATTTCCTTGCACTATTTCGCAACCGATTTGCCGCTTAGCCGGCTTCCCTCAGTTCCCTCCGCGACTTTGAAATATCCGATCCGTGCTAGTGGCTAAGAAAACCGCTAGATGGCTTGTCTCAAGACTTGTAGGACAATTTAGCCCAAACTAACTGCGAATCATACTTGACCGAGTAAAACGGATACGTACGTGGCTCAAGCCGCTCAAACTGGAAAATGAACTTGTGGAAAGCTTTCCCTGGCGAAAGCAGCAGACGGGCCAAGGCATGCCATGAATCTCAGTCTTCTGGCTAAATCTTCATTTAACCAGATCTGAACAAGATGACAAAATGAAGTTTAACTGAAAATCCCAGGTAGCGGAAGACTTCCAGCCGTTTTTGGTCTGGCTTTATTTCCGGACCCATCTTTCGACGAAAACCGATGACTGGAATCCGGAAGAAAAATCTGGAAACTGAAGCCTGGCTTTCATATGTTCCCAGGGTTGGTCACCAAAAGTAACTTCGTACACCCTGGAAAGTAACCCAAAAGTATCTCAAAGTAACCCAATATAACCTAATGTAACCCAAAGTAACCCTATGTAACCCAAGTAACCCAATGTAGCCTAATGTAACCCAAAGTAACCCAATGTAAAATGTAACCCAAAGTAACCCAATGTAACCCAAAGTAACCCAATGTAACCCAAAGTTCCCAAAGTAACCCACAGTATCCCAAAGTATCTCTAAGTTTCCGTGAATTTCAATTGTTTCATCAAGGAATTTCGCATCAGTTTCAAGATATTGCAATCGGCGCCCCGTCTCGTCTCGTCTAGCAAAAATTTTGAAACGTCACCACTAATTAGACCCCGAAGCCGCGCCGAATTTGTTTTCAGCGGCGGCGCGCCGGAAAACCCTCGGCGTGGGTTTTTTTGGGCAAATTGTGGGCAAATTTTTTTAGCGGCGCGCCGCCGAAAATTTTCGGCGGCGTGCCGCTTTTTGGCGCCGTTTTCCGGACTTTTTTAGCTAAAATTTTTGAACTTTGCGGCCATGATTTGGAGCAATTTCGTGCCTGAATTGGCTGTAGGTGTAAATGATTAGTACGGAATTAAAATATCGGTTGACTGGCCAGCCAGGTAGCCTATCAAGTTTATAGGCTACCTCGCTGGTATCAACATAATTTCAGATATTCTTGTACAAGGCGTCATCTCCCTGTTCCAGACGGATTCCCACTGCGAGTCCCGGATTTTTTTATTGTACTAACAACTCCCTTCCCCCCATTCTCACGGGTCCCCGTCGCAAGCCATTGCTTCAACTAGAATAACTAGAAAATAACTCCTTTCGGATTCGATGTGGAGCTTATTTGAGGAGTTGCTGGTGTCAGTGGTTTAACTAACGCTTAGAAAATAATAAAACTCTGTTTTACTTCTTTTTTTTTTAACTGTGCAGTTATAAAACTAAGTAAGCAAATCAAATCAAAGAAAAGTGAAACAACGTGGACCATTAGACAGACTAATTTTGTTTCTTCAACCAAATGAGTTTGGCAAGGAAATAGATCAGCAAATTTTCGAACCAACTTGATACAGATACATTATATCTGTTCTCGTTGTTTCCAGTCTCGATAGTCCCCAGAAAGTGACTCTTCTTTTCTCGTGGCTCCCCTTGACTCGTCAAGGAGTACCCGGGAAACAGCGAAATATGGCAAATAAAAATTAGGTGACGACTTATATGGATCGATTCTGGATCGATTGCTTCTAAACAAAACAATTATTCTCAAATTCGATTACTACCTGAAACAACAAATAACACAGAAGATACGACCCGCCCCCCCCCGAACCGACGATGGGATGCTGTGATGAAATGTAAGCATTTTTTCTGGGTCCTTTCTTCGCGCGCCAACTATCGTGGTCTAGCTTATCTGGAAGTGCCCGGATTAGTGAAAGTCCGACTGCCGACAGCAAGACAGACGTTATGGTACTTGAGCAAACCAATTTAAGTCCCAGACAAGCTTAATTAACATAAAAAAAACATCATGGTCGGACAGTGTGCGTGGACGTGCTCAAAGAAACATCAGTGGTATATGACGGTCTTTTGATTACTTTTTCATTGTCAAAAGACACGGTGGGCAACAATGAAAAGTATTTCCGCCGAAAATAAAACGGCGGCGGCGCGCCGTCGTTCAAACGGCGTTAGCTATGGCGCGCCATCTGAAAAACGGCGTGGCTACGGGGTCTACCACTAATGCTGGGCGATATTTAGGATTATCGAAATATCGATATTTCGATATTTTCAAATTCGATTATCGATATTTCGATTATCGTAAACCGATATTGGAACTGTTTATACTGCTACATTTTTCATGGGCAAAATTAACAAGGAAAAAATGAACTAAAAAAAAACAAAATCAAACATTCCCATTACGAAAGAGTAGCATTTACAGGCTTATCCTTCCCAGACTGTTTCTCCTCCCTAATCGAAATCAAATTTGAAATCACTATTCATTCTTTTATTCTGAAAATCCCGAATAACAGAACTGTTGCACATCGTAATGCAAATATCGAGATATCGATATTTGAAAAGTCAATATCGAAATATCGATATTAAAGGTTAACTTGAGACATCGAGGTTGATATCGGAAAATAACAACGAGACGGCCATTGAAAATAACCTGTCCGAGCCGAAAGCGAGGCAGGTTATAAAAAATATCAGCCGAGCGCAGCGAGGTTGACATTTTTAAATGGCCGTCGAGATTGTTATTCCGATATCAACGGAGATGGAGGTTAACTTTTTCGAACATAATTTTTGTCTTCTTTGGTAGTACTTACTTGCCACTTGTCTAGGGAATTTTTGTTTAGTGAAATGGCAACCCGAGCCTACTCTAGAAATGTGAAAATGACTACTGTTGTGACCCGGGCATATAACTGCACAATCCTTATTCAACACCATCTTTTTCATCTCTTGATAGATAGAATTAATCAACCTAGAATCGGTGTTGCCACTGGTTGCTGAATTCTGAGATTTTTCATACATTTTTGTTTCTTCGACAAAGCGAGCAAGAACTCTGCGACCGGTTCCTTACCAGTAAATACAAAAATGAAGTGTAAAAGCTGAGGCGTATAACTGGGAAGCTGATAAAGCGAGATTTCTTGTTAATAGTTTGTGAAAAAGACGACCTAGTTTCGTAGGTGCCCAAATGTCATTGTTTTTTCCGGCCAAAAGTCACAGGTTCCATCAGAACAAGACCAAAGGTTTCGATGGGATCCCAAAAATTTAATATTTGATCCAGGCAACTAGGTCTTGTCTTCACCAGATCCAGGATTCGCCAGGCCAGTCATCTGAGAAAACCAAGTTCAGATATACCTGTATAAGCCATATCTATTTTTACGATACTGATCGAAACTTCCTGCTTTACTTTCTGCCAAATTTCAGGCTTCGGCTGAATTCCGAGCGAACTACTTGTCAAGCAAAAACAAGACCAAAGGTTTCGATGGGATCCCAAAAATTTAATATTTGATCCAGACAACTAGGTCTTGTCTTCGCCAGATCCAGTCTTCGCCAGGCTAATCATCTGAGAGAATCAAGTTCAGATATACCTGTATAAGCCATATCTATTTTGACGGTACTGGTCGAAACTTCCTGCTTTACTTCTGCCGAATTTCCGGTTTCGGCCGAATTCCGAACGAACTACTTGTCCAGCAAAAAAAAGAAAGTTTAGAAACGAATTCAGCGTATCTCCTTATCCCTATAAAGAACATCCGATCAACTTCAAATAAAACTTTTGCTTTTAACAAATTTTCCGGTTTTGGCCGGATTCCAGGGGAACTACTTGTCCGGCGAGAAAATGGTTTTCACCATCGTGTTCAGCATGTCTACTTACCCCACAGTCGACTATCACATTAGCTGTTTCAAAATATTTTGTTTGCCCCTTAATTTAAACCCCCTCCCCCACCCTTAAATGTAGGGCTACAGAGCCCATCTACGAACTCGACCTTACTCTTGACCCAAAGAATCCTCACACCAAGTTTCAGCAAAACATCTTATTCCCTTCGAGAGTTATTGGTGCGGTGAACTTCCTCAACGATTTCCTTTTTGGGATCCCAAAACGTTAGTGACGGAACGTTAGTCCGTCTGTGCGCTCGATAACTCTCGAAGGCATTGAGATATTTTGATGAAACTTGGTGGCAGGATCCTTCTGGTCAAAGTACAATTCAAGTTCGAAGATGGGCTATGTAGCCCTATATTTGAGGGTGGGGGAGGGGTTTCAAATTAAGGGATAAAAAAATATTCTTTGAAAGCTATTTAGATCGTTGATTTAGGGGCAAGGAGACACGCTGAATCCGAATATGAAAGTTATTTTCTCGCCGGACAAGTAGTTCGCCCGGAATCCGGTTAAAACCGGAAAGTTTGTTAAAAGTAAAAGTTTTATTTGAAGTTGATTAGATGTTTGATTTAGGGGTAAGAAGACATGCTGAACACGATGGTGAAAACCATTTTCTTACCGGACAAGTAGTTCGCCCGGAATCCGGCGAAAACCGGAAAATTTGATAAAAGCTGAATTTGTAGGCTATTTGAAGTTGATCAGATGTTCGGTTTAGGGGTAAGAAAACATGCTGAACATGGTGGTGAAAACCATTTTCTCGCCGGACAAGTAGTTCGCCCGGAATCCGGCCAAAACCAGAAAATTTGTCAAAAGCAAAATTTTTATTTGAAGTTGATTAGATGATAGATTTAAAGGTAAGAAAAGACGCTGAATCTGTATATGACAATCATTTTTTAACCGGACATATAGTTCGTCCGGAATCCGGTTGAAACCGGATTTTTTTTTTTTAGAAGTTAAAGTTTTATTTGAAGTTGATTAGATGTTTTTTTTATAGGGATAAGGAGATACGCTGAGTTCGTTTCTGAACTATCTCTTGTTTTTGCTGGGCAAGTAGTTTGCTCGGAATTCGGCCGAAACCGGAAATTTGGCAGAAGTAAACCAGGAAGTTTCGATCAGTATCGTCAAAATAGATATGGCTTATACCGGTATATCTGAACTTGTTGAACTTTATTTTAACAGTAAAAATCTTCAAGGAATCTGACGAAGACTGAATGGCGAAGACAAGACCCAATATTGTTTGGGTCAAATGTTAGATTTTTGGGATCCCATCGAAACCTTTGGTCTTGTTATTTTAGAATAAAAGCGAGCTCTTGACCCCTCACTTTTAATAATCAGTGTGAGGGAGGAAATTGCTCCAAGTAAAGGAAATGGCTAATTTCAGGTCGCCGAAATGTGTCAAGCTGACTATCGTGCGACTTTTTTTGAAATTCCATTCGAAACCATAATTTGACAATTAAAGGAAAACGAATGACACGAATTGCAGATCAGTTGTTCTTTAGTTTAAGTCCAAATTTTGTTGGTGATAGTAGTGTTGAAAATGCGGGTATTAGCGCTTTTGTATCTCTGCTTGAAGTTTCATCAAGCAAGAATATTATACTCAACTACCGTGATCCTCGGCACAACTACGGTGGTGCCTTACAATAGGACTGTGACTATTTACGAGGCACAAACAGTTACGAAGACTATTGACCAGACATGCTACAGAGTTCCTGAAAGGGATGCTCCGGGCTGTAGGAAAGAAAAACAGTTGTTTTATTTCAGTAGTCCGATATTTCTCCCAGACGAGTTCATTGCAGCTACTCCCGTTCTCAGGTTTGTACTGTTGTAAGGTTAATGGCAGAGCTGGTGGACTCGGACTCTGGACTCGTCTCGAGACGCCTTTTTCAAGGACTTGGACTCGTCTTTCACGGAGCTGTCCGTCTGCCAGAGCTGTGGACTCGGACTCTGGACTCGTCTCGAGACGCCTTTTTCAAGGACTCAGACTTGTCTCGGATTTGCTGGACTCACAGCAGCTCTGGTTAATGGTGCGGGCAAACGATTAGATTTTCCCGAGTGGATTTTGTGCACTCTTAAAAAAAAGTTGAAAAATCTCAACGTTATTTTTTCGTGCAAACTTTTCTCGATGGTGCCGCGAATCCTGGCAGAAATTTTAGCTTGCGACTGCTCGACCCGGATTGTCTGTCCGTAGCATAAGTTGTGTTCTCCCTGAGAAAATATTTGCAAAGTTTGGCCAAAAAACCTGTTCGAAGAAAACGTACTTTTGGTAACTCATGTCATGAGTTTGTTCCCGTGAATATTATAGCAGCTTTAAAACGGCTGTCTTCACCAGTGTGGCGAGCTTAGGGGGGGGTCTGAATTGTGGGTTTGACCGACTCTGATTGAGGCCTCGACCCTCAACTCTGATTGAGGAGGCTTCATGCTTTTCACTGCCTTCTATCTAATTTCCTGTTATTTGGTCGTTTATGTGCACTGGGTGCCCCCCGTTGGCCATCTTTCGTTATCACCAGTACAGGACTCTCGATGCTGACATACTAGTTATACCAATTATAATCTGCATACTTTATGCAACTCCTTTGGGCTTTAGAAAATTAAAGACTGGCCTGTAGTTGCTGAGCTTTCAGATTTCCATGCACTTCAAGTAACACCGAGCTTCAAAGAACGACATGTCAGTCAGCTGCTATCGCCAGAAATACCTGTACAGCCTCACAATAAGAATGACAGGACTTTCTCTTTTCACAAGAAAACAACCAAAAAACCAACGAAAATGGGGTTTATAAAGGCCAACGAATGTACTGCAAAATAATCCTTACTTTGGTTGTTTTCTTGTGATATGTCAGGCCAATGTGGTTTACGAAATTATCTTTCTCTTTTCCTCAGAGATTCTATCGACTTACCGTCAGTACCCCAGTTCCGTCAAGCCATGCGCTTACCTGCACCCCAGCCGGTCCCTCCAGTCGAGTTCTTTGCCTTGCCGCCTGTTCTGGACGCGTTTGAAACTCACTCGGACTTCAGTGAATTAAAATCAAGCATCAGCGAGCAGGACGAACGACGACTCTTCGACTTGCTTGTCGGCGAAGTTATCGTAACGTTGACAAGGACTGCTACAAAGACGTTACGCGGCAGAGAGACTGTAACGTCGTCATTGAACTGCAAACCAAGGACGGACAAATTCCGAGCCTGCCCATTATCAGGTAAGCTTCTCTCACACTTTCGGCTTAATAATCGCAGACTTAGCTATCACCAGCGTTAATCCAAGTCACCGTCAGGAGCGAGTTTTGCTTGATGTTCGAATACTCCTGATGACTAACTTTTTGTGCCGATGAAGAATCGCCGTGTGCCGAGAGCCAGAAACGTCATGACATCAAAACGTTGTTGGTTGGTTTACACAGGGTCTGAATCAGTTCTGAGGTTCGTCTGGGTGCCTTTTTTTTGTTCTTCTTCCTGAGGTTCATTGGAGTATTCAAAATGAGCAAATAACCACCATGCGGTTTAGTGATGCCTTGGACAGACGTTTCGTCATTTCGTCATCCATTCCTACAGCAGTGAGCACTACGAAAACCCGATCGAATTTTACTCCGGTTAGCACCCCCCGCCCATTCCTTCCGAGGGTGAATTATTTTTCCCATTCTAGTGCGACTTCGGGTCACCAACTGCGACAGAATCAGTTCGAAGAACGTCCTACGCATTGTAAGTATACCTATAGAGTTGACGTCAAAGAACCACCATAATTGCGAGCTATCTTATTAAATTAGAACAGTTAAAAATATTAATATTAATATAAAATAAGCCAATGGGAAAACTGCAGGAGAATACTAATTTCAAACAGTATTTGGCAAGCGTCATCTCTAGTTTTTCGGTGGAACCCCAGACAGATATACGCAAGAAGCCTATAGTAGCATTTGAAGAGTCGAATCTGAAAGAATTGCATGCCGTACGCTTGAATAACAGTTTATTAATTTAAAAGTCGTCTTGGTCCTTCTTAGCATTCTGCTTTTTAACCGGATTCCGACCAGATCTTTCGACCGAGGGAAGTTCAGTGGGCGTGCTTTCTTTCCCGCATTGCGGGTATAGTTTACTCAATAGAACATTTAGCACGTTATAACCGGATTTTCGGTGGACAAGCTAGTCTTCCGAAACACATTTGGAAATATAGCTGCCCTATAGAGTAAATGCTCATTTACTCATTGCGGAATAAGGCCTCACTCCTGGTCCCATAATCAGTCGTGAAACCAATCACAGACAACTTTTGTTGACAAACTTAGTTTCGAGACTGGATTTTCCTTCGAGAACTCTCGTGCTGAATGCGGCACTTTTAGGTAATTGACAAAA
Source organism: Branchinecta lindahli (assembly GCA_023053555.1). Taxonomy (NCBI): domain Eukaryota; kingdom Metazoa; phylum Arthropoda; class Branchiopoda; order Anostraca; family Branchinectidae; genus Branchinecta; species Branchinecta lindahli. The sequence continues at coordinate 14,620,128 of JAKZAO010000003.1, forward strand.
ACGTGCCATTTCTTTTTGCTGACCCTGAATGCTGACGAAGCAATCTACCTTTCAGGAAAGTATGTAGCCTACTCAGTTTCCTATACTCCTTTCTCGTCTCTTTTCTAATAAAATCTTATTCCTCTTCCAGGGGAATGTAATCGATCCCGATTGGTTCGTGTCAGAATTTCATGTCCTAGTGAATAGTTCCACGTCAGGAGAAACTCCACGGTGCTTGTTGGAAATAAATGTCCAATCTCTAACGGGTCGGCGCGTTCTCTCCACGGACTTTTCCAACAAATTTGTCCGTTTCTGCAACATGGACGTGAACAAATGCTCCATTGCTGGACTCGAGATCGACTTATGTACTTCAGATTTTCCCGGTGAGTATTTTATTATTTTTACAAATCTCTTTCTTTCAGGATATAGTAATGATGCTATATTTAACATAGTGATAATAAGGAAAGCACATTATAAGAACAACAATTAAGTCCGGTCTTCGCCTCCCGGAACTTCCGGAATCTGGGCTTCCAGATTATTCTTTGACTTCTTATGTAAATTGCACCTGGAGTATGAACCGGTCCGAAAGTACATCAAAATAATCCGGAAAAAAGGGGCTTTTGAACTTCCAGATTTCCGAAATTTTTAAGTATCGCAGAAGAAATTCAGAAAAAATCACGGAGAATCTGGGAACTCAGATTCCGGAAGGTGAAGACCCGACTTTATCTACCAGATGCTCTAATTTTCGCGCCTTTTAATAAAAAGTTTAAATATGTGAAACAACGGCTAAAAACGGAAAAGTCGGCTATAATGCACCATTATATCTTTGACAGCAATCACGGTCGGGTGCTTTCGGACTGGAATTTGTGCCAGGATTTTGGCGCCGTCATCAGTTCCATATCGAAAACCCGAAGATTTTGTTAACTTTATGATGAAAGTGGGGAACTTCAGGCGGGGAAATCCAATCGAGATTACCCATTATTCCTACTATATGCCATGTCTAAGGGGCAAAGCTGTCAAAATAGCCGAAGCTAAATAATTGGTAACCCCCCAAAAATATAAAAAAATACGCACAAATAAATATTGAATAATGTGTTACCTGACAAATAATGTTAAATTAACAGACTACTGTTCGGTAATGTTAAATTATCAAAAATCAATAACGTGTAAAATAACTAATCAAATAGTTAATAACTTATTCGTAATGCTAACTGATTCGTCATTTCAGACTTGGCACTCGTAGGGGACCCACGGAGCGGTAGAGTTGCAATGGAGGCCAGCCGCTGTCCTTCTTATCAAGACCCTATGGACATCATCTCGACGCCCGATCCCTCCACCTTCCTAATTGGTTAAGACCCGTAGCTGTGAGCTAGAGTTACTATTTATTTGTACATTGTACCATTTTCCTTTGTTTATCAGCAATAAGTATTTCTTGTGATCCGCAGCATATCTACAAGCAAGAAAGATCTCGTTCCTCTGGCGACTAACTCTTCGTGCCGATGAAGAATCGCCGTGTGCCCAGCGAAGAACTAGAAACGTCACGACAAGAAACGTTGTTGATTGGTTTGCACAGAAGTTGGATAATTGATAGGGTTCGTTTCGGTGACGTTTCTTGTTCTTCCCGAGGTTGACTGGCGTATTTCCGACTTAGCCATTTATTTAGAGTATTACTTTGGCTGTGCATTAGCTTTCATGCTGACTGAAAGGTAGGATATGAGTTTGGCAGTGGACCTGGCGATGTCCAAACGAAGCTGTCTGAACATGTCCTGCGTCTATCGATTCGCCATCTTGATCCACAGATAAAGTAAACTAGATCCACAAGTTGATGCGCAAAAATCTGCAATTTGCTTCACGAGCAGTGGAAGCACTGTTTTGCATTAGAAAGTGAAAGCTATTATTTTTGCTCATCACGGATCCATATTTTAGTAGTTCTTTGTCACAGGTGTTGATAATGGGTCAATGGGAGACTTTCGGAAACTAGTCCGCTTGGTGCTGAAACAGAATGTGGCGAATGGGCGCGTTCGACGTACTCCGAGTACTTTCTGGCTTTCTGGAAAGCGTTTTTCGATCACATCTCCCGGTTGCTTCTAATTTGAAACCAGTGTTGCCACCGGCAGTAAATTTTTACTAGATCTAGTAAAAATATTAAATCTAGTAAATATAGAGGATCTAGTAAATTTCATTTTAATCTAGTAAAAAATCCCATTTTCTAGTAAAAAAGATGGTCCAACCCGGAAGTTGTGTCATTTTTCATAGATTCTGAGGAAATGTACAATAATATTAGGATTCACTCTTGCTTATCACTCCAGAGTTCTTAATTTTGTCTGTTAACCAAACCTAGGATCGGAGCTCTTTGTCCATTGTGTTAAGTCTTTTGTCCCTGATGAAAACGAACGAACCAATTGCTTTGAGAAAAATCGATAGTTTTGAAAAGAATTTGACCTGTTTTAAGAAAAAATTGACTGTTTTTTGAAAAATTGTGGCGCTTCGCGCCGATTTTATTTGTTCGTTGCCAATTGGCCGAGAGGGGCCACTCTCCGTTTTTGACGTCTCTGCTCTTGATGGCCAAGTCCGCGGTCCGATATATTTTCGCTGCTTTCTTTTCAGTGTGACTCCGAATTAAACTGTCTTTCGATGTATTTCTTTATTATTTAAATCTAGTACAGGTCGACAATGCAATGCACGTGTCGCGGCGACAGCCGCGAAAAAATTTTTTGAGTTAGTAAATTTTATAAGAATCTAGTAAGAAAATTCTCCGGAATTTAGTAAACTTAATTTTGGTCGGGTGGCAACACTGTTTGAAACTACCTCCCGACCAGGTTCGAACTGTTGAGGAAGAACCACAGACAGGTGGGTACGAACAAGGGTTATTAACACAGGGGTCACCAGTGAGTCCAAAAAAGCCTTACAGGAAAAATCAAAGACCACCGCACTGTCAGAAGTCTAATAATAATAATAATAATTTATTTTTAACCCACAAATCGTACAGGACGAAAACAGTGGAGTACAAAAGATAAAGAAAAGACATAATTAGGAAACCACAACACATACAAACAGAATCTACACAAGAATCAAACAGATCCATGAGAGGGCGACAGACGCGCATACGCCGTTTCGGACAGTTTTTTGTGGAGAACAGACAATTTCTCCATAATATCCGGTAGCGAATACTTCCTGATAATTTTAGAATTTCTTTGCGATAACAGATAACACATGTTTGCGCATCTTGTGTTAAACGTAATGAGAACACATCTATTATTTTTTCGAGAAGTACGTGGTCATAAGAGAAATTTGGTCTCGAAAGGCAACACTTAAAAGGCTCATAACAGATATATCCTCATGAAGTTTAACAGAGGATGCGCAAAGATGTGTTACCGGTTATCGAAATTCTGAGAGTGCGGTGACTAATTCGGTGAGAAAAAACGCAGGCAATAACTGAAGTCGGCAGGTTCGCTCATTTTATAATCCAGTGAAAGACACGAACCACTGGGCCGATGCACGTCTTGCAGGATCCAGGGGGGCCTCCCTTGGACAAGGTCAAGACCAGAGCTAACTTGAGGTTATATCAAATACGGTCAACTCGCATAGCAGTTCCCATACTATAATGGTGGATACCAACTTGGCATAGCGGATTCGAAACTCAGCGCTATTTGGACACAACAAAACAATCGGGAGCCATCTAGCGATTGTTCAGGAAAATAAGTGGGATGCCTAGAAAGCAGGTCCGTATGCAGGAATTTATTTCGGGGGGGGGGGGGTGTCCGCGGGTTGGACCAAAAAGTAAAAAAAAGACACAGATCAGAGGTTAAAGCCTGTAAGAAACGAGTGTTTTTACATGTTTCGGGGAGGGGAGGGGTTGAACTCCTAACGCCCCCCTGGATACGGTCCTGCTAAAAAGCCTTTCAGCTCAGCCTCTCACGCTCAGCGATCTGTTCCACGGATCTGCTGGCACGTTGTTCTTCATCCGCCGTTTTATCTCAACAAATCGAATGAAAATACGCTCGGATTTGAAGCAGAGTTTAAATGCACCAACTGACGTGTCGAATTGGTTAAGGGTCGTTATTCTATCCGCTGACGCGCCTGTCTCATGAACACCTAGATTCAACGAAGCACCTCCTAACGTTTGAAGGACATAATTCCTGGTGCAAAAAAAAAACAACTGTTAACCGAAAAATCTGATATCGGCTCGTTATTTCATTTTTTTTTTTAGAGTGAATTTACTTGCTTACTTCCAGTAACTTTTCTTCCATTCCGTCCATGCCGGGGCTCTGATTTTCTGCATTTCACTTTATTTCCATAAAAAATAACGCTTCTCAATAATACACACTGAACACTCCTGTCCTTCAACGTTCCTGGATACTCCGTGTCAATTTCAAAACCCTCCGCAAGCACCGTCAGAACAATGGCAAGTTCCAAATTAACAACACGTTTCGCTACTTCAGATATTCTTGTACCAGAAAAGAAAATAGTCACCATCTTGGACGTAAATATCATCAACGCCTGGAAGAAAAGAATGCTTCAAATAGCTTGCAGTGCGAAAACAAAAATCGATTGTCCGGATCAGAGGCATCACTACTAGCGGGGGGGGGGACGCCCCCCAATGTTGTCGGCCAGTCGGTAAAAAATAGCCGAATCGGCGCGAAGCGCCGCGACGTTTAGGAAAAACAATTGATTTTTTTCTTAGAAATAGTCGCTTTTCTTAAAAACAATCAATTTTTCTCAAAAACAGTCGGTTTTTCATAAATATAGTCGATTTTTTCTTAATAATAGTCGTTTTTCTTAAAATCAGCCGATTTTTCGTTTCGTCAACACCGTAGTTTTTTCCTCAATAATAGTCGTTTTTGTCCGCAAAAATAGTCGGTAAAAATTACCAGCCAGTCGGTAAATACCTTGTACCCCCCCCCAAACATTTTGGCTAGTAACGCCTCTGGTCTGGATAGAGGAAATGCTTAATCATTGTTACAAGAAAAATATGATTTGTTTTGTATCACACTGTCAGAAGTTTCATAACAGATTGCGCATAACACTTTCAAGAATAACACCTTTTCACTTAGAAATAAAGTGTTCTGACCAATTAAGTTTACACTATTTCGTGCCTAGATCTCCAACAACACCTTCAGATGGTAAAAATACTACACTGTCTGAAGTTACATAACGACAACAGAAGGATGCCCGGTTTCAACAGATAACACTTTGGGATGTTGTCTGTTATGTTTCTTTCGTTCCCGTTAGTATTTTTACCAATTGAAGGTGTTGTTGGAGATCTACGCACGAAATAGTGTAAACTTAATTGGTCACAACACTTTATTTCTAAGTGAAAAGGTGTTATTCTTGAAAGTGTTATGCGCTATCTCTTATGAAACTTCTGACAGTGCAGTCAACATAGCTTCTGTAGGTTGGAACTGAAACACAAAGACGTAGCATGTCACAGACTACAAGTAGCCTACCATACTAAGAAAACCATGAAGTCAAAGAAATTCTGACGCACAAATTCGGCGCGATCTAGCGAATGAATGGAAACTAAATACAGTCAAGAACAAATAACCTGACAGAACCTCCGTCTCCCTGTCTCTGTAATATGACTATGCGGAGTTGACTATTTACCCATACCCTGTCCACTACGAACGAGTGAAGTTTGTAGCTTCGCGCCACATCACACGTTTCGTTACCTCTACAAATAGCTAAATCGCTGTAAACCGCCATTGAGGTTAAAGCTGATTGGTTCTATGGACGCGCACCAGAGCGGGTTAGCGCGCGAAGTACGCCTCCTGCCAGCCTCCTTCAGTGTTTCTTGTGCGATAGGCAACGGCGAAGACGGAAAAGGAGTAAACGGGTATCAACATCAGCTCAAAGCTAGAGTAAATACCTCTAGGTCCGCTCAGTTTTGTCGGGGTTTTCATAGTCGCTGCATGCTACTAAAGACAGAAGTTCTATCTGGTTGTTTGTTCTTGGTACAGTGTACTGACAGATGCACATAGCTTACTGACTGATGCACAGCTTAAGCAAAAGGAAGCTCGGACTAAAATCGTTATTATCACAAGCTGGGATATTGGATATGCCTCATTACTAACCTATCATCAGAGAAATTGTGATCTGGAAATCAGTGTGGTTATTCGGATCAGTCGTATGGGACTGAAAACCCCCCCAAAGTAGCACATCCCAGATCACAAGGATCACAGTAAAAAGATCTCAGAAACTAATAAATTCTGACACCCAAATCCGGCACTATCTAGCGGGCGAGTGGAAACTAAGCATGGAGCAGAGGTACTATATTTATTTTCTTCAATGTCAACACTGTCCCGCTAATGAGCAAGAGCCTATGGTACGTCTAAGAGTTACATATGATGTTGCTGGGAAGCTTTATTCCCTGCCTGTTTTCGACCATCTTCGAACTAGTTTTCTGTGTCTGCATTTACGGATATTTGGGATCTACTGAGTACGTTTCTACCATAGAGCAGCCTTGATGACGGAAGGTATATCGAATGTGCTTGCACAAAAATGGGTCTGGAATTCCGGACGTTCTTGTTGGTTCTGAAGACAGGTTGTAGATGTGTAACATCAACGGACCACAGACTGGACAAGGGTCTCACAACAACTGTAATTCCAAGGTTCTGTGGGGAAGGACAGACCTTGGAACATTTAGCTCTCTTAGAGGCTAAAGGGTGTTTCTGCAATTGGATCACCCCAGTCCAGCATTGGGTCGCCCTACAACAACCCTACGGAACGCACAACTTGGACCACGTTTACCCGAAATCGGTGGTGGGGGGGGGGGGGGGCTAAGTTCTCACCTGCAGGGGCGACATAGTCTGTTGGTGGCGGATTATTCGGGTCCGGATGAAAAGGTAGACGATATAGCAGCCAGAAATGGAAACCAATGGGTTGCTCTCGACGACCACCGATGGTGTGAACGTAATGACCATTCGGCCAAATCGTCGCCGAAAACCTGAGCAAAAAAAAAGTAAATAGCGGGACAAAGTGTCGCCGAATAAAAATGTTAGGTGAGTAATTCCTTCAGCGCTACCAAACATTCAGGCTCGATATTTTCTGGGGTCCGATACCCTTACCATTGATCAAATAAAGCTTTCCCTGCGCTTATGTGTGTACATAGCACCCGTACGAACGTTACGCATACTGTCGCCCTAAAGACCAAAAAAGGGCCAAAGAAACCTGTCACTTGTCACACGTGACTCCTCCCTCACGGCGGAGACTTATCTCCAGCTGCCACTCCCCGGCCTCCTTGGGCTTGGTTAAATTTCAATCAATGAACCCTGCTCCGATTTGAAATCTGCTCTCTCTTTCGTGAAACACGCAAGCTTTTCTTTAAGTTGTTCCGTTTCTGTGTATTTTGTAACTGTTTTTTTTTCCTATTCTAGCTTTATTTGGAGCTATTTGGAAAAAATATATGTGACTGATTGATTGATTGTGAAAGACGGCCTCAAATACCCTATTTCTGTTTGAACCTAAATCTGCTCTCTCTTTCGTGATACACGCAAGCTTTTTCTTCAATTAAAGTGTCACGAACAGCGCCATAACTGCACAAACATTCACTTCCTCCAGTTTGTCACTTCAAAAGTCTCCAACTCTTTTGCTCTCCTCCTGTCACTCTGTTTCGTTGTTCTACAGCGCCGGGATTCCCAAACTCCTGCTATTAAACTATTCCAAGAAATAAATATAAGATAATTAGCACAACGAATCATTCGTGAATATTTAGCAATAGCATACTGGCGAGTTTTATATGTCATCCCATCTTACGAATATTTTGAATGGTTTGTTTCGTTTGTATGATCTTTCTTGTACGAAATTCAAGACGAAATTAGTTGCTCTTTAGTGAGACGGTGATTCATGCTTAAAATCTTGTCTGGTTTAGCCGACGGACCACAAACAGAGGACGGATTTGTTTGAAGCAAAAGCTGGCGGTTATATGAAGATTATAGGAAGTTTATGTTTGGCATGATCTTTAACTACACATAATACTGTGTCTTGATTTCGGGCATTGTTTTAACCTCTTTTTCTGCCGACGTTTTTTTGCTACAGTACCAAATCAGTTTTCTTATGAATGAATGAATGAATATTTAATAGCCAATTGGCCGTACAAAACACATAATGGTAACAATTATAATACACTTTACATCACTCAATAATTATCTTGTTTAACTAATACGCTCTTTAGAAATAGGCACACTTTAAGTATCTTAGCTTTATTTTTTGTTTCAAGGACGTCTGGGAACTTAATAGTATACCCATTATTAAAATGTATCCTGGGGTCTGAGAGTTGCTCGCATTCTACCAGAAAATGTCCCGCTTCCTCTGAATTAAAGCACAGGGGGCATTGTCGCTTACTATTTGGAGACTTATTTGCCATGGCCTCAGGCTTTTTGTGCATTAAATTCTATTCTATTCTAATTCTATCCCAGTTATTCCGACCACGTACTGGCAGGCAGTTCGCTCGTAACTGAAACCACAGGCGCAGGCTCTCCGCCGGTAGATATAACTTGAAGTAAAATTCCATTCTGAAAATCTGCTTGACTTCTTTGTAATACTTTAGTGTATCTGAATTTTGTGTCTGTTCGTACCAAGCCTGAACCTCTTGTTCTTCTATCACTCTTGTGAATTCACGGATGAATTCCGTCGGGTCTCCTTCCGGCCCTCTTCCTTCATTCCACATGTACGAAAGACCTGCATTGTCTAAAAGTTTTTTAACTTGAAGCGGCCATGAATTTCGCTTTTACGTCGATAGTGTTTCCAGGTAAGCTTGCTTAAGCAGTCAAACAACCCGTCGAAATTTTGTCATAGGTGCGCGTCATCTTGCAGAAACTTATAAGGCCCCTGTAAATAACTTTTAACAGCACATCATGGACCTTTGGCAACCATAGACACATGCTCAATAACCTGAGTACAAAAAAAAAATCACTATCCAAAAAAGTATGCTTCAACATCTTGAATATGCCACGAAAATAGGCAATTCTTTAAAACCTTTGTCCCAAATGGAAATGACTGGCCTCCCACGCTATAAATTCACGTAGATATCAGTGCTCTGAGGATATTATCCCGAGCTGTATTTCATGGTCTAGCACATCCGGTTACTAGTCCATAAGGGATGTTCCGAGGGGTTGCTCACTCCCAAAACGGTTGTACAGTGGTGCCCGGTGCCCAGCCGGTGCCCACCCCGGTGCCCAGCCGATGCTCACTCCCAAAATGGTAGTACAGCGGTGCCCAGCCGGTGCCCAGCCGGTGCCCAGGGAGGGTGTACAGTGGTGCCCAGCGAGTGAGCAACCCCTCGGGATGTTCCCAACCATTCTAGGAAAATCGAAAGTCTTCTGGCGGTGACTTGGAAGAGCTCTAAATTACAGCATGAAAGCAGGAACAAATAATCAGACAGAATCTCCGTCTCCCTATCTCTGTAATATGACCATGCGGAGTCGAATTTTCCCCGAACCCTGCCCGCTGCAAACGAGCGGAGGTTAGTATCTTCACGGCACATCACGTTTCACAAATAGCTATATCGTTGTGAAGCCGCGTAGAGGAAAAGTAGAAGTCGATGCTCATCGGTTCTCTGGACGCGCTCCATCGAGCGGGTCAGCGCGCCTCCTGCACTTTTAGCTGTGCGATGAGCAACGGCGAAGACGGAAGTAGAGTAGACGGGTATCATCATCAGCTCAAAGCCAGACAAATACACTGTAAAAAAAATCTTGCAGTATTTGCTACTGGGATTAATCTTATCTTTATTGAGATAAGAGTATCCCTAATTCGGATTAATCTTATCCCAATAGAGATAAGTTTAATCCCAGTAGCATATACTGCATCCTTATTCGGAGAAACCTTTTACAGTGTACCTCTAGCTCCGCTCAGTTTTGTCGGGGTATCCATAGTCGCTGCATGGGACCGAAGACAGAGGTTCTATCTGATTATTTGTTCTTGATGAAAGTTATGAGTAAAGAGGAACAAAGCGAGGCTCGTTAATGATATGGGTAAAGGGGAACGAAATGAAGCTATCCAAATGAAACTTTGGCGGAAAATAGTCTAATTTATAATGCTTCATCGAGGTGGCTTAAGTTGCGTTTTTTGGGATCCCAAAACGTTAGTGACGGATACCCATGACATCGCAAAAAGTTGTCTGTCTGTCCGTCTGTACGGTCTGTAACTTTCGAAGGGAATGAGATATTTTGATGAAACTTGGTGTGAGGATTCTTTGGGTCAAGAGTAAGGTCAAGTTCGTAGATGGGCTCTGTAGCCCTATATTTAGGGGTGGGGGTTTAAATTAAGGGGCAAACAAAATATTTTTAAACAGCTAATGTGATAGTCGATTATGGAGTAAGAAGACATGCTGAACACGATGGTGAAAACCATTTTCTCACCGGACGAGTAGTTCGCCCGGAATCCGGCCAAAACCGGAAAGTCTGTTAAAAGTAAAAGTTTTATTTGAAGTTGATTAGATGTTCGATTTAGGGGTAAGATGACATGCTGAACACGATGGTGAAAACCATTTTCTCGCCAGACAAGTAGTTCACCCGGAATCCGGCCAAAACCGGAAAGTTTGTTAAAAATAAAGTTTTATTTGAAGTTGATTAGAGGTTTGATTTAGAGGTAAGAAGACATACTGAACACGATGGTGAAAACCATTTTCTTGCCGGGCAAGTAGTACGCCCAGAATCCGGTCAAAACCGGAAAGTTTGTTAAAGTAACAGTTTTATTGGAGGTTGATTAGACGTTCGATTTTGGGATAAGAAGAACACATTTTCTACCCGGACAAGTTGTTCGCCCGGGATCCGGCCAAAACCGGAAATTTGGCAGAAGTAAAGCAGGATTTTTCGATCAGTATCGTCAAAATAAGATATGGCTTATAGCGGTATATCTGAACTTGGTTTTCTCAGATGATTAGCCTGGCGAAGACAAGACCCGATTGTCTGGATCAAATATTAAATTTTTGGGATCCATCGAAACCTTTGGTCTTGTTTTATGTAGTTTCACTGTAGTTTGGAAGTATTTTTGTTTTAGTTATGAAAGTACAGTATGTGGAATGGGCATCCACATGCTTTAGTTTCATAACTAAAACAAAAGTACTTCAAACTACAGTGAAACTAGACCCAATAAAACGCACCTTGTGTGTGGGGACTAAAGTCTTCCCGACATCGTCTAAAAGCCGACGACCGAGCTACTTCGAAACCTGATAGTTATAAATGTTTGTAATTTATTTTCCTCTGTTTGCATTAACTTTCGCCCTGGGTAACCTCGCAACTAGGTCTAAAAGGCGTACCATTTTCGGTGGTAATAAACAAACAAAATACAATCCGAACTGAAAAAAAATACCATTTTTCCAAGAATATCATAACGTATGATCAGGAACGTCAATCTCTAATTGGCTCAGATCCTCTTACAGACTACAGAATATTTTCGAAACCTGGACGGAGCTGCTGAGATTTGTTGTCCTCGTGGGGCCTAAATGTTCTTCGTTAAACAGTGGTCGGCATATGTTTTGGCATTGTTTTAGGCTAGTCAATATGGAATTTCTTTTTCTGGACTAAAGAGTAATAATAATAATAATAGCCCGTAGCCTACGGAAACTTCCGGGGGCGGAGAATCGAAATTGACTCTAGCCTCACCTCGGTTCGACTTTGCCGTAACTTCGGTTATTGACCTCGTGAACTAACGTTTACATTGAATCGGCGGGGGGGGGGGGGTCAATCTAGCTTTCAGTTTTCCTCTTCCTGCTCGCAAACAATCCTTGTTCGGACTATTAATTTCGCGACCTTTCTCACGTCTCTGCATTGTTCAGTACACTAGGCCTGTGGAGGCATGCATAACAAATTTAAGGGTATAAGCAGCCGCTCAGTATTTACGGAGCTCGATCGAGAATTTTTGCTCGACGCAGTGAGAAGAGATGCGGGGTTTTTTTCCGTTCTACGACGCATACTCACTCATACTGCGCATCAATTTCAGCCGCAGCCTTCATCACTTCGAAAAACGTCGTGTTCTCCGGTACCCTGAGGGTGAGTTCTTTCACTTCGGTAACATTCCTATTGATCCATTGGGTGTAAGTGATGCGGACGCCCTTGTTATTCAAGTCCTTCTGAATGACACTCGGGTCTTGAGTGGGACTAAGTGGCTGCACGACGACGCTCTGACTGAGGCCTGAAGGAAGAGGCGAGGAAATTATTCGAAGTAAGATGGTCTCATGGAAGACGAAAAGGTGTCTAAAGAAAAGAAGCCCACTAAGCCACGGTTGGAGGGGAGGACGCCTTGTTACTTAAGACCTTGTAAGGGGAGGTCGTTCTTTGAGTGGGAGCAAGTGGCTTTTAGATGACCGTCTGGGTGAGGCCTGAAAGGAAAGACGAACAATACACAGGAAAAAGATGTATAAGAAAAAGAAGCCCGCTAAGCCACAACCGGAGGCAAGAATGGCCTCGAGAAGTCGAGTTTTGAGTGGGAGTAAGTGGCTGTGTAATGGCAGCCTGGGTGGGACTTGAGAGCAAAGGCGACTATACACACTAAGTACAAAAGATGTCTACCGACAGTTAGGATGCCTGCTCAGCTGAGGCCGCATGACAGACGGGATACACTAGTTATTCAAGTCCTTCCGAGGAGCAGTCGGGTCTTGAGTGTGACTAATTGGCTGTACGACGGGAGCCCCTTCTATAAGAAAAGGTGTCTCGAGGATGCTAAGACGGCTTCTTCCCTCCAGGAGGGAAGCACGGAGACATTTAAAATTCCAATTGTTATCCATCGTTTCAGAGAAGATGAAACAAAGGGAAATGAAATGGGGAGGGAGGATCTGCGACCACCTGGGGCAAGCAGCCAGAAACATAAATATGAGCAACACGGGCAAAGGGTTGCTCACTTGTTTTCGCCAAAACTAGATTGATCACTTGTTTTCGCCTCAAACTATGGTTGATGCCCTATTGGTTACGATAATACGCCCTTCATAAAATTCCTTCCAGAATTATTTTTTTTTGCCACTAGATGCGCTAGCATAAAGTAAACAATGACACGTTACATTTTGGTGTAGGCTATTTTTACCTAGGTTTGTTTGTCTATTTTCAATTCCTCTTGGGCCTAGCCATGTTTAAAACTGTTTAAAATGTCTCTGCCTCTACTGTGTGCTATACCCAACTCTGTTCTGTCAAACTTCATCAAGTTTGTGCTGGTTGACTTTTCTAACGATGCTCCAACCAACAATGGGTTCGTTCCAGCTCTTCTTCGTAGTTACTTCGGAGTAACTACGTGTGACGTCACAAATTAACTACTACCTGGAACGGTCGAAGTTACTACGGGACGAGATAATGCGCGTTGTCTCTCACTGCTGCCCCGAGTTCCCTTCTCAAGACGGCTCGTGGAAAGTGAAAGTTAGCTAAGATGGTCGGGTACTATCTTTACAAAAAGTTACTTCGAAGTGACGGTCTTCCTTGTGCTCCTCGAAACTTTGTAACAAGCTGGAACGGTGAAAGTGACTGAAAAGTAACTATTTAGTAACTTTCGGGCAGAGCTGGAACGAACCCAATATTAATGCACTAACTTGCATAAAGACTCGGTTCTGGAGGTCTCGTTGGCGCGCTCTAGCGTGATAAGACTGAACTAAGTAGTGTGCATGTTGGCCGCTAGTCGCTAGAGGGTCATGACCATCCCTACCATCCATTACACGTACATACTTTGCACCGAAAAAAATTGAAGAAAGCTTGATTATCATTTTCTATCAAAGCCAAATCATTATCATTCTAAGCCGTTGCCATGGGCCCATGGGGCTCACAAAAGGAGCCTCCCGTGGGCAAGATGCCTACCTTTAATTCGTCACTGAATGAATTTTACAAGAGTGGTATTTTAAACTTGGTATCATACACCTTTCCAACGGAGAAGTTTTGTTTTTGCTTACAACGACGTCGAGAGAAAATCTTTGACGAAGTAGAATGTAGATTCGGGAAAAGTTTTAAAGCATCCATGGTATCAGATACTGGTTATCTTATCTTTGCGTGTAAGCAGCTAGTTCATAGAAAAAGCACATTCCCAGCAAACCACGCAGAAGGCACACGGTCAGTCTGAAAACTGTGGCGTTCTACCAAGGCCGATTTTTCGAAGTACTATCAAGAACAAATAAGGAGACAGAACTGCTGTCTCCCTATCTCGGTCATACAAACATGCCGAGTCGAGTAAAAGACGAGTAGGGTAGTTAGACCCCGACGCAAACGAGCGGTGGTTACTAGCTTCGCGCCACGTCACGTTTCGTTACCTCTACAAATAGCTGAATCACCGTTAATTTGCTAAAGAGGAAATCTAGAAGTCAACGCCGCTTGGTTCTATCCTCCTGCAAACCTCTTTCTATATTTCGTGTGCAATAAGCAACGGTGAAGCCGGAAGAGGAGTAAACGGGTATCAACATCAGTTCAAAGCTAAAGTAATACATCTATTTAGGGTCCGCTCAGATTTGTCAGGGTTTTCATAGTCGCTGCATGCGACTAAAGACAGAAGTTCTTACTGATTATTTGTTCTTGGTATTATGTTCTTGCTAAACATTTTGTTCGGGAATTGATTGACGGCACGGTTCTAAAATTGGCGACTTGAGTGGTCATACTTTGTTCGTACTTTTTTCTGTTCGATTTTACTGTCCGAAACAAAAATTCAAATTAGCGTATGGCTTTTAAAAGAAAATCCATGTTTCATTTTTACGTCATTTGCTTCCTGATTATCTGGAGCCGAGAGTTCGCTTCCGGTAAGGCCAAAACATTTTGCTTAACGACGGTATGGAGATTGACAAACATAAAATACGGTTATGGGTAGACAAGAGTTTTTGTGAAAGTGAAAAGTTAGTGACATAAAATATGAAGCAGGAGCTGAGAAAAAGAATGAATGCATATTTATTCTTTTTCTCAGCTTCTGACACGGACCCTATAAAGGACCCCTCTTGCTTATTGTGCTTTTCAAAATATATCTAGCTCCCATACAGAATTATAAGCTTCTAAAATCCCCACCTTTCTCCATTGTTTCGTTTTGTGCCTACGAAATTTTAGCGCTTTTTTGGCCTTGCCGAGTTTTGACCGTTACACAACGAAACGTTTGCCGGGATCATCAATGTCTGCTGACAACTCTTTCACACATAAGGATCTGAGAAGCTTTTGTTTATTACTTCTTTTATTTGCTTAGTTTTCACACTTTTTAACCACGGCGCGATCAGTTTTCAAATGTTTTGGCGCACCCACCGCGTCGGAGAGCAGGAAGGCTGGACACAGTCGACAGGCGCTAACAAGAAAATCGCTAATTTCAGATGGAAAGTAATGGTATTTTTGAAAATGTTTTTTTCTGATCCATTTTACAGGGAAAAGATTATTTCTAGTAAGAGTTGTGCTATAAGGGTCATTCCAAGCTGACTGAGACATATTGTCCCAGGGCCTTTCATATGCTTTTGACAACTTTTCTTTTTCCCAGGGGTTGTTTTCGTTCTCCTTTTTGGGATCCCAAAACGTTAGTGACGGATACCTATGACATCGCAAAAGTTGTCCGTCTGTCCATCCGTCCGTCTGTCCGTCTGTGAGCACGATAACTCTCGAACGGAACGAGATATTTTGATGAAACTTGGTGTGAGGATTCTTTGGGTCAAGAGTAAGGTCGAGTTCGTAGACGGGCTCTGTAGTCCTAAATTTAGGGGTGGGGGAGGGGGTTTAAATTAAGGGGCAAACAAAATATTTAAAAACAGCTAATGTGATAGTCGATTATGGGGTAAGAAGACATGCTGGACACGATGGTGAAAACCATTTTCTCGCCGGACAAGTAATTCGTCCGGAATCCGGCCAAAACCGGAAAGTTTGTTAAAAGCAAAAGTTTTATTTGAAGTTGATTAGATGCTCGATTTAGGGGTAAGAAGACATGCTTAACACGATGGTCAAAACCATTTTCTCGCCGGACAAGAAGTTCGCCCGGAATCCGGCTGAAACCGGAAAATTTGTTAAAAGCAAAAGTTTTATTTGAAGTTGATTAGATGCTCGATTTAGGAGTAAGAGGACATGCTGAACACGATGGTGAAAACCATTTTCTCGCCGGACAAGTAGTTCGCCTGGAATCCGGCCGAAACCGGAAAATTTGTTAAAAGTAAAATTTGTATTTGAAGTTGATTAGATGACAGATTTAAGGGTAAGAAGAGACGCTGAATCTGTATATGACAATCATTTTTTACCCGGACATATAGCTCGTCCGGAATCCGGTTGAAACCGGATTCTTTGTATAAGTAAAAGTTTTATTTGAAGTTGGTTAGATGTTCTTTATAGGAGATACGCTGAATTCGTTTCTGAACTATCATTTTTTGGCTGGACAGGTAGTTCGCTCGGAATTCGGCCGAAACCGGAAATTTGGCAGAAGTAAAGCAGGAAGTTTCGATCAGCATCGTCTATATAGATATGGCTTATACAGGTACATCTGAACTTGATTTTCTCAGATGATTATCCTGGCGAAGACTGTACCTGGCGAAGACAAGACCTAGTTGTCTGGGTCAAATATTAAATTTTTGGGATCCCATCGAAACCTTTGGTCTTGTTCATTCTCTTTTTCGCCTCGTGGCACTGATATGTAAGCTTTCATCCTATAGGACTATGACGCAATGTATTACTTATATCATATTTTGGCTAAAGATTGACGTGTTGTTGGGAGGCGGCACGAAATCAAGTCTGTTTACTAGTCACACTCCTTGGCACAGCAAATATTACCAAAATTATTCGGCTGTAGTAACATACGCTTCCACATCATTTCAGAACAGAGTCGTAAATCGGGTTATTAGCTTAGTTGCTGGAAGTATGGGGACGAAAAGGGAGACCTATTCCGAAGGGAGGAGGTATTGCATGCCAGTGAAATACTATAAGTATTTCAAAACAGGGTCATAAATCGGAAGTTATAAGGAAGTACACTAACGACAAGGCAAATATTTTCCAAAGGGAGTAACGCCAGTAAAACACGACAAGATTTCATAGCCAACAAAATAGGGTCGTAAATCGGAAGTTATAAGCTAGATTGCTGGAAGTATCGGAATAACGTGACTGCGGCATTTTCCACGAAATGGATCAACACGATCCGTACTAGTTAACTCTAAACTACAATTTTTTTTGTAAAAGCCCACTGCTTGCTGTGCTATGGCAGTTTTAAACTGCTTCAAGCACACTAAAGAAATTCAAAACAAAATTGAAATATTTAAGCGAGTGCCAGGAAGTTCATCATGTTGGTGAGTAAAAATCAAGTCGACAATGGTCAAAATTTTATTTCCTTATTTTATTCATTTATTTATTCACTGAAATAAGGACGAACTAGGGCCACTCGCGACATACAAAAAACAACAACAAATAAATCACTAACAAAACAAAAGGAGAAAAACACAAGAAACAAAAATGATGCCTGAACATCAAGTTTGTTGTGTGTAGTTTGTTCCGAATGCATATGTAATAAATTAGGAGGTTCGCAGAAAAATTAAATGTTAATAAACTGCTGACAGTGTGATACGAAAGAGTTCAAAGAGCCCTGAATAAACAAACAAAACGACCATTCGTGTTTAAATAAACAGAAGAGCTATTTGTTCTTTCAGTACTTTTCCTATGACGGAGTGTGCACGAAAATGCTCTAAAAAAAAACTGTCAAAAATAATAAGTTTGGGGATAGAATTTCTTATTCGCGGTTACCGCGCATCCGGGAACCAAGGGGATTTCTTACGGATGGACTGATGCCTTAAACCAAGAACAAATAATCAGATAGAACTTCTGTCATGCAGCGACTATGAAAACCCCGACAAAACTGAGCAGACATAGAGGTATTTAGTCTAGCTTTGAGCTGATGTTGATACCCGTTTACTCCTCTTCCGTCTTCACCGTTGCTTATCGCACAAGAAATGGTGAAGGACTGACCGCGCGCTGACCCGCTCTGGAGTGCGTCCATAGAACCAATCAGCTTCGACTTCTCCTTTTCCTCTCCCGCGGGTTGACAGCGATGTTGCTATTTGTAGAGGAAGCTACTAACCTCCGCTCGTTCGTAGTGGATAGGGTATGGGAAATACTCGACTCCGCATAGTCATATTACAGAGATAGGGAGACAAAGGTTCAATCAGCATATATGTTCTTGCTTCAGCTTAGAAACAGATCACTTACTTTTCAGGCATTTTTGATGGTCAAGCTGAGAGAGCCCACCAGCCGTGGCAAGAGCTAGGAGAATCTGAGACGTTTCCCCCACTGTCCCGAATGACCCATCAGGACGAAGGCGATCCGCCAGCCAAGCGTTGGCTTTTGCTCGGTCCCATCCATCCGTGGGGAAGTCCGGGTTTGTCAACGCCTGCAACAGGAAGAGGGAATTAGGGAGGGTTCCAACCTCCTACAAAAAGTCATTATAAAGTACCACGGTCGTTCCAACCAGCAACGCCGTTACTGTGAATGAATGAATGAATTTATTCGTACTACCCTAGGGCATAAGTACAGAAGAGTAAAAAATAAAAATATACTAAGAAAAACACACTCAATTCAAAGAAGTTTAATCCCAAATAAGAACTAAACTAATGGGGTGGTGAACGGGTAAACGGCAAATTGAAAGAGATAATTTCGAGGACAGTTTTGGTCTGGAATCGGCAAACGCCAGATCAAATGTCGATTTCGCGTGCGACGGGGTAAGACGAAGCGGAGAAATTTGAAATAGGTGGAGGTTTTTTTTTTTATTCCCGAGTATACGATGTAGTGCAACAACCTCTACAAATTGTTACCAACGACGCTTCCAAGCTTTGAACCTGGAGGTTCCGGAATTGGACGCGAACCTACAAGAACAATCCAAGAAGGGATTGTACCTCTCAAGGAAGAAGTAGACGTCTTCGACATTTGGGGCGCTATACCCCCACTCGGAGGACAAGCAGGAGATTTAAAGGAGGAAAACCCACGAGCAGCTGGACCACCCCCTGGAGTTGCTAGCTTTGGAAAAATTCAACAAACTTCAAATTTCGGGATGCTGAAGTTAGGGGACTTGTTGCATCCTTAAAGCGCAAGTGGTAGTTTATTCAGTTTCTGTTCTGTTCCAATATTCTAACGTACCTGACTACTTGGTCAATGTGCTGTTTTTCCGCACAATACAGACCCACCCCGGCTGTTTCAGCCGCGCTCGGACCCCTTAGTTTAAACGACGAACACGAGACAATTTGCATGACCGGTCTTCCCTGGTCTTTCTGATCAATGAGCTACTCGGAGCAGTTGCAAGGCTAAAGCGATGGTGCTCGGCGCCAGCACCAAGAAAACCTATGTAATCGTTTAAATGGTGTGGTTTGTGTTCGAGATCTGCTTTCTTCGGAGATAAAGCTTGTGAAATTTACCATGCCAGTGTGGCCGCCTCTTCTTGGTGCAACTTTACAGTCAGAATCATCAGCATTTTTTCTATTTTTGTTGTCGTTGTCTTTTGTTATTCTTGTTTACATAGCAGTAAACTGTTAGAAGTTTCATAACAGATAACACAATGATACACGGTTTCAGCAGACAACACTTGCAATTTAATATGTTGTGATTTTGTGACAATATTATGCACAACAAGCATTGTCAGGAAAAAAAAAACATCTGCTGGCTTTTTTGTTTGTCGATATCGGAAAAGTCAGCACATGCTTTTTCGGCGGTTTTCGAGATAAAATAAATTTTGCTGAAATATCGCGTTCATTCATTCATTCAGTAGGTGAAAGCCTGGTCCACTGAAAAATCGGTGTAGTGCCGTTAGGGTGAATTAATTTAAAAGATGACATGGAAGTTCGAAATCGCAGAAACGGGAGTGGATACAACGATTAGGGATATAGAGTAAATCAGTAATTAGGGATATAGAGTAAATCAGTGATAGCCTACAGCTACGACAAATCTGTCAAAAGTTTCTTCGATTCAATCAGAGAAAATCAATAGAAATGCAGGTATATACGACAAAATTAATTTCTCTAAATAATTCTCAACTACGAAAGTATTTACTCTAAACACTGTAATAGCGAAGTGGAAAAACTGCTTTTGCTGTTTATTTCGAAATACGCTTAACCTGACTGAATATTTTTAACGAGTCATGCTACCCACATTTACTGATCCAATCTACCATCTCTGTATGTCACGAAGGTCACTTTTATAGATCAAGTCATTCTATATGATGGTCAGGTGGATAAGTGAACTGTCTGTGCTAAGAACAGGTAAGTGAACCTAATAAATTTCTTTTTTTTTTATTTATTATGCTGCAGACTTTTCTTATTCCAATCGTAGTTGATAAGGGCTGATGCTGGGCTTCTTTAGTCGGTGAACAGTACGGCTGTCTTGCTTGGTGTGCCGATGACGAAAAATGTCGCCACAGTCTCTGAAAGGTTTGTTCCTGTAAAATTTAGAAAATGTCTCTTTTAACCTTATGGTCTATGCCCCGAAATTTCTAGCGTAAGCGCCTAGTTTCCGATCCAGGTTATGTGATTGAAAGTGAGTAGAACGAGTACATGATTCTGCTCTAATGATTCTGCTCTAATTCAGAGTATTACCACGGTACCTTTCTGGCCAAAACAAATACTGAGTTAATGAACAGATTAAAGAAGTTGCATCGTGAGCATTTTAGCAGTTGCACGTCTAATACACCACTATACACCCCCACCCAAGACCCACGACTCGATCCGGCCGCTGGGTCATCTAGTAGCACGGTTCGGAAGCACCCGACATGGGGAGGCTGGGATCATGGTTTAAGTATGAATCTAACAAAATGTTTTTTATTAGCAGGTATATGGAAAATGTTCAGAAAAATCAAATTAATTACGAGCATTATCGATTTCTTTTCGTATTTTCAGGAACAAATAATCAGGTATTTTGTTTTCTTTTTTTCTTGTTAATTCCCGCAAGTTCAAAGAAGAACGGATGTAAACTGGATCACAATAATTAAACGCCGTAAATTATACAAAATTCGTTATAGCGATTTCTTGGAGATATATTCAGCTTCCGCGACCAAAAAAATGGCAACCTGGCCGATGATTTACTCTTCCGACATATTTAAATGTCCACGTGGTGATACAGTTGGTAGTATTAATCCTCTTATTGGCCACTCGGACTTCTCGAAGGTCTAGCCTCTTTTGACCTTTGGCACAAGATCACTGAATAATTAATGAGCAATGGCCACCTTGCTTTGAAGAGTGAATTGTGTTCAAGTAATTTGTGAATAGTTGGCTACCGTGAGGATTTTGAAGAAAACAAAAGTAACAGTGTGTTCGTAAAAATCTGACCCATCGAAAGATAGTGGTGTTTCCCACCTTCTCCGCCCACATGAGTAAAATACTTTAACAACAGCAAGAAAACAAGCTGGCATCCCACAGTCCGGTTCGGTGGACGTGAATATTTGAACGGTTTCGGTGCTCACACATGGTTCTATTTTCGCAACTGGATACAGATTTCTTCCAAAGCTCCGAAATCCGAACCATTGCAACTATGCTTGGGTCCTAAAATAACATGTCCATTTGAGTAGAAAATTTTCTACTTTTTCCGGAAAAAACAAATGTTATTCCGATTTTCCGGATTTGGCTGCAAATTTGCGGGTTAAGTTGCCAAATTCGGAACCAAAATTGAATAGGAACTTACGAGCTTATTTCGTTATTTGCTAACAAAGGTGAGATAATGAAAGATGAATTGCGCAGGTCTTTTACAGTCATGCGACCAAGCGCATAAGACTTCGTATCGTTCGCCCAATTTTTTTGGCATCGGAACACATCATGACTTAGTTGAGAATTAAACGTCGAGAGCAGAGCGAGCTGTATTCGTCGGATATTTGGAAAGATAAATTACACGAAGTGAGTACAGACAGGTGTTTGTCTTATCACAAGATGGTGAATCACCATAATACTTCAGAGCAGCAAACGTCGCTGACTCGCTCGTATGTTGTAAAATGGTTTTCTCATCGTTGCAGATCGTTCGTTCGTTTTACGCTGGCCACAATTCAATTGCCACTAATTTGGAATTATAACGTCGATTGTACAGGTTGAGAAATATTTTTGTCTCTGGTCCATAGCAGCGTGTCACCTGCTCTATTAGCTATTATTTTATTCAGTCCACAATCTCTTTGAACACGGAAGTGGTATTGAACATTTCAATACAAACAATCATTACTGATTGTTTTTTTTCATTTTCAATGTTAACCGTGACGCTGCATGGTATCATTCGAGTATCATCATTAAACTACTAGGAATAAGCTCGTTTATATAGGTTGGGAAATATTAGAGGTTTGAGTCACCTTTGCTTTTTTAACAATAATTTATATGACCAAGCTTTTAACACGCCGGCGATCCTAGAGAAGAACAAGAAAAGTCACCCAAATAAATTCTGTATTTCTTTTGCCTCGAAGTGCCATATAATTATGTCTGTCGATCTTGTTCAGTTTGGACAAGTTGATTTTTCTTTGTTTGTTTTCCTTTACATTCACGTAGTAAAATAAAAATCTTTTTAAATGGTAAGTCCTATTCTCTGATCAATGCATAAACAACTTACATCATTACTACACTACCAAGGGGGAACTAATTCTCCGGCACCGTGTACACGGGTTTCGGTTCAAGGTTCAAGGTTTTAATTTACGCTTCAGTATAAAATTATTATACATAGGGTTAAGCCGGAGACACAAGGTCGATTGACCAAAACCCGAGTTAGCATCCCCTCGTCCATTATATAGGTCATTGAGAACGACTACTGAGCTACTAACTACTACTCAGGGTTGCCACTCGAACAAAATAAATGGTACTAATCAGAACTGCCAAAAAGTACTACTTCGAAAAAAAAGTACTACCTTCCAAAAATTTTAGCGCGTGTAACACGCGCACGTCAATCTCTTGATTTCTCTTTGGTTTATCACATATTAAGGGATTTTTTTCTTTCGTCTGTGTTTGAGATAGGTTTTTCTTTTCTCTGTTATTGAAAAACGATCAATTATATCTGGCAATTTGCTTGGAGATGCCAGCCATTGTTATTTCTAAATTGCGCCAATCGCATATTTGAATAAGGCGAGCCTACCAGAGGGCGTCGCATCCTAGAAACTGATAGTTCGAGCTTTAAGTTATTTAAATTTTTAACAACAAAAACGAAAAATTTAAGTTTAAACGAAAAGGGCTGGGATAAGAAAATCTAGTTATCCATCACTTATTCACTTAAATTGGCTTGAAGACCCGCTGAAAATGCGTTACTTCGTTGTTCCGCTGCTCACGAATAATCGATTTCCAAATAGTGGAATTTTCCTTGTGATGTATGGTACTAAATTTTTGTTGTATGCTTTACGAGAAAGATTTATGATTTTTTTTTGTTCAGGGCACTAAGCAACCTTCACCAATCTCACCACTGCCCACTGAAAAGCTGCGTTTGTGTTGAGATTAAAATTTCCCGCGTCATAGTAGAATTTACGTTGTGGGGACGGCCGCAGACATTCTGAACGTCATAACTAGAGCAGATAGTGAAAAATAAAAAAAAACCCTTTGCAGAATTCAAATAATTCAGTGTATTCAATTAGAACACAAAATTAAATCGGCTTTTCAGTTAAACTTTAAGGACAAACAGCAAAAACACCAAAAGGCAGCCCGAAGTTTGAATAGACAGCTAGGCGTCGCTTTTGCGAATACCATTTGGAAGTAGGCTATAATGCTGGGACACGATTCCAGCAGAATTCAACGGCAACCCCTGCAAATTTTAGCTTTTACTGTGGATCAAAGCCCCAAGAATTTCCAGAAACTTTAACACCGGACGGAGCGAAGCTCCTAGCTGCTGTAGGCACCCAAGACAACATAAAAGTTAGCGCCGCAGGAGAACATTTTTTAAAATCGCCTTTTTCTGTCAAAATTTCCCATACAGGTTCAAGCTTTTAATGTTTCTCAAATCCCAAGCCCGAAACAGGTTAAAAGCCCACGGAAATGACCCGCACTTCCACAAAACAGGGAATACCGGAAAATAATACGAAAGCATAGGTCTTCTATAGGATTAAAATCCCTAATAGCGGATGCTAAATGTAGCGAAAAACCTAGAAGTCGGCAACGACACGAAATGATTTTGAGCGTATTCGAAAAATTACTGAAAAAGTGCCGTTTTATGAGAAAAAAGTACTACTTTCACGAAAAAGTATTAAAAAAGTAGTACTTTCACAGAAAGTATTCAATAAGTACTACTTTGATCAAAAGGTACTAAAAGTAGTACTTTCGTACTACCCGTGGCAACCCTGCTACTACTACTGCTAGTACTGCTACTGAGCTACTACTGTTGACAACTGTTGTAAAACGAGTAAAGATACGCTGACGTCCAACTGGAATATCAAGTTGTGTGCTGAGTGCTGACATTACAACGAGTTGTGCGCAGATTTTCGAAACGGAGCCTGGAACCGGACAATGAATCCCTTGAGAGCATGGCCTTTGATGACTGACTAGGGAGCAGGGACACGGAACATCCTGAAGTTTGGGATTTCAGATTAAGCTTGGCCGGGTTGGATCAATTCAGTGTAATGTCTGTTGCTGTGTCTGTTGGACCAATGTCAATTCCTACGATTTAGTTTCGAGTTTACCAGGATTGCTTTAATTCTTTCGGACGAGGTAAAAGCTAGTAGGTGTAAAAACGCAGTTAGTAGGAGGGATTAGTACAACCGGGGACCCATAAATTTCCTGTAATGACTCGCCATTCAGGGGGCTTGTCAATAAGAGATTTCTGATGCGCTCTTGACCGAGCGTCAGACAGTTCGAGAAATACGCACCGGGATAAAATATTGCCTTGAGGGAGGAGTCTCTTTGGTCTCACGTCCAAGGAGGCCCGGGATTGGCTCTATCTGAGCAAGAACGCCGATTCGACCCAAGTGGAATTTTTGGAAACTAGGTGAGGCTCGGGCAACATAGAAGCATAGGAAATGACAAGCCCCCCTAATAGCGAGTCATTACAGGAAATTTATGGATCCCTGGTACAACTGATTCTCCGTTCAAAGGCTCATTCTAGTTTCAGTTATGTTACAAATGTTTTTCGTTTATCTCTTTCTGTGTCAACAGTCACGTGACGGCAGCCTGACAATAGGCGATACTAGCCAACAAGGTATAAAGTTTTAAAAGCCCAACTCTTACTAGAGAAGATCGTTCCGTGATGAAATAACTCGGAAATATCGCTTTTTCGAAAACATTACTTTCTACCTGAAATTAGCGATGTTCTTGTTAACGCTTGTCGACTCGATCCGGCCTTCCTGTTCTCCGGAACGGTCAGCGGTTGTTAAAAAGTGGGGAAACCAAGCATAACAAAAGAAATCCAAAAAGTTTATCTAAAATGAACAAGACCAAAGAATTCGATGGGAACCCACAAAATTTAATATTTGATCAGACAATTGGGTCTTGTAGATATCCGGTCTTCGCCAGACGACTAGGCTTTATCATAACAACATCAATGGCGAGAAGGTAATTTGAGTGTTGGTGAAGTCGGCTTCACAATATAGGAGAATAAATTTTAAGATGTAGGCCAGAGCCAGCTATACCATATCGGTTTTCAAAGGGATACAGCTGTTCTTCTAACCTTATGCGATGAATGCCAAAGTTCAAATCTTAGAATTAACAAGACCAAAGGTTTCGATGGGATCCCAAAAATTTAATATTTGATCCAGACAACTAGGTCTTGTCTTCGCCAGGCTAGTCATCTGAACCAAGTTCAGATATACCTGTATAAGCCATATCTATTTTGACGATACTGATCGAAACTTCCTGGTTTACTTCTGCCAAATTTCCGGTTTCGGCAGAATTCCAAGCGGACTACTTGCCCAGCAAAAAAAAAGATAGTTCAGAAACGAATTCAGCGTATCTCCTTATCCCTATAAAGAACATCTAATCAACTTATATGTCCGGGTAAAAAATGATTGTCATATACAGATTCAGCGTCTTTTCTTACCCTTAAATCTATCATCTAATCAACTTCAAATACAAATTTTGCTTTTATCAAATTTTCCGGTTTTCGCCGTATTCCGGGCGAACTAATTATCCGCCAAGAAAATGGTTTTAACCATCCTGTTCAGTATGTCTTCTTACCCCTAAATCAAACATCTAATCAACTTCAAATAAAACTTTTACTTTTAACAAACTTTCCGGTTTTGGCCGGATTCCGGGCGAACTACTTGTCCGGCGAGAAAATAACTTTCATATTCGGATTCAGCGAAACTCCTTACCCCTAAATCAACTATCTAAATAGCTTTCAAAAAATATTTTGTTTGCCCCTTAATTTGTAACCCCTCCCCCACCCTCAAATATACAGCTACACAGCCCATCTTCAAACTTGACTTGTACTTAGACCCAAAGGATCCTCCCACCAAGTTTCATCAAAATATCTCAGTCCCTTCGAGAGTTATCGTGCTTACAGACGGACAACTTTTGCGATGTCATAGGTATCCCGCCACTTACGTTTTGGGATCCCAAAAACAGCCCTGGTACCGTAATATGGGCTAGACAGCTCGTGTTTTTTCGCATTTGTGGCAGATTTTCACTATATTTCACCTGACTGTGAATCCAAATCATATTAATATGACAATTTTGACCTTTTCTCTCCCGAAAATGCATGCCGCAAATTTTACCGCAGTTTGGTTGAAAGATACCGCGCAAATACCGCTTTTCGACGAGGCCGGCACCGCATAGCGCATAGCGGTGCCGGTCGAGTGGCAACACGGGCGCAGTTTATCCGTAGGCCGTCTGTTAAAACTAGTAGATCGAGATTTAGTATTAGACATGCTGGGCCTTTAGTAGGCTATGGGAACGTTTGTCCAGATTTTGTGGTGTTATATTCAATTTCCGTAAAATGTCGAAAATGCATTGTTTGCAGTTTTTGAATTTTATGCGTTATTCTCAGCCTTTTAAGTGTTTATTGGGGAGATAGTTAGCAGTGTGTCTGTTCGAAATATTTGGTTGTTCTTTGGGCGTCCCAGATCGGGTAAGTTAGGCTCCTTTCTTTCTTTCTATACCTTTTCCAGTACTTTGTTTTCGCTAATATTTTAGGGGTTATTTAGTCCCTTGCAGGTTACCCTCTTGGCACTGAAGCGCTTTTTTTTAATATGTCATTAAATGTCATGTCAATACCAAACAAAATAATTATTGATTTTTTCATTCATTTTCAACGATGACAGCTCATTGGCACCGTTCCCAACTTCGAGGCTTATCACAAACGGAAATAAAATTACAACCTAAGCTTCAGCTTGATTCAATATTCCGCGTGGTTAAATTTCACGAAGGGATATTCATTCCCGGCCATGGGGTTACACTGACAGAAAATCGTTCGGTCTCGCGGGCAGCGATTAGCAACTCATCACTCATCGAGCGCTCCCTACTCCATGCCAACTAGATAACGAAGTTGACTGAAATTCGAGCCGGTTGCTACGATCAGTGTTGCCAGATCCTTTTTGTGAAACTGCGCAGCCCCTTCGCAAAATTGCGCCCAATGGCGCAATTTTGCGGAATTCCACTTTCGGCCACAAGGCCTAAATTTTTTTGGCAAAAAATGCGCCCAATTAGGCGCATTTTTCACTTTTTTAAAAGTGATAATTTCCTTGTTCCAAGGTCAGGCTCGGCTACCCACACTTTTTGCCTGATCCTGGATTCCGTTTTTCTTTGAGCACATTCTCGGTTGGTAAGACAAGTATTTTTTCAACCTGAGGCGTAAGGGAATCCGGTAGAAAATACAGTGATTCTTCGATTGTGGGCTATTATTGGCGCGAAAGTTGGGGGCAAGGTCGTTGTTGGAGAGTAAGAATGCCAGAGGGGATTCAGATGAACTATAAGGCCCTCAAAATCCAACGATTCCGCCCTACGAGCGGCATTACACGTCGTTTAAATGACGAAATGGTGTTGTGAGAAAATAAAAACAAGGAAGGAAGTGAGAAATTGCGTCTTCACATTACTGTAACGGGAAAATGGAAATGCGCCCAAATGCGCCGGTTGAATTTTAAAATTACGCCCAAAAGTGCGCAGGCGCATTTCTGAAAAAAATATGCGCCAAGGAATTTCAAAATGCGCCCAAATGGCGCAATTGCGCCCAATCTGGCAACACTGGCTACGATATACTGATTGCACCGTTTAAACTACTCGTGCCTTATGCATTGTTCAAATAGGTGTAGTAAGGTGTAATACGGCGTATAAGCTGTATTACAGACGAGGGGTTGCTCACTCTCCGGCACCCGGTGTACACTCATTCCCGGCACCTCCCGGCACCCTCCCGGCACCTCCCGGCACCTCCCGGCACCCTCCCGGCACCTCCCGGCACCTCCCGGCACCTCCCGGCACCCTCCCGGCACCTCCCGGCACCCTCCCGGCACCTCCCAGCACCTTCCACTTTTGTCAGTTTTTACCCTGTCTAGGATGAAATGGCGCTGTCTAGCGTCAAAAGAAAGTACTATAACCGATGAACTTGCACCATAACAATCAACACCTACTTTGAAAGGAAGAAATTCGCGAATGTGTCCAATCCGTCCGTCTGTGAGCACGATAACTCTCGAAGGGAATGAGATTTTTTGATGAAACTTGGTGTGAGATTCTTTTGGTCAAGAGTTAGGTCGAGTTCGTAGATGGGCTCTGTAGCCCTATATTTAGGGGTGGGGGAGGGGTTTTAAATTAAGGGGCAATCAAAATGTTTTGAAACAGCTAATGTGATAGTCGATTACGGGGTAAGAAGACATGCTGAACACGATGGTGAAAACCATTTTCTCGCCGGACAAGTAGTTCGCCCGAAATCCGGCCAAAGCCGGAAAGTTTGTTAAAAGCAAAAGTTTTATTTGAAGTTGATTAGATGTTTGATATAGGGGTAAGATGACATGCCGAACACGATGGTGAAAACCATTTTCTTTCCCGACTAGTAGTTCGCCCGGAATCCGGTCAAAATCGGAAAATTTGTTAAAAGCAAAAGTTTTATTTGAAGTTGATTAGATTTTCGATTGTAAGGTAAGAAGACATGCTGAACACGATGGTGAAAACCATTTTCTCGCCGAACAAGTAGTTCGCCCGGAATCCGGCCGAAACCGGAAAATTTGTTAAAAGCAAAATTTTTATCTGAAGTTGATTAGATGGCAGATTTAAGGGTAAGAAGAGACGCTGAATCTGTATATAACAATTATTTTTTTTCCCGGACATGTGTTCGTCTGGAATCCGGCTGAAACCAGATTTTTTTTTTTTAAGTTAAAGTTTTATTTAAGTCGATTAGCGATGTTCTTTATAGGGATAAGGAGATACGCTGAATTCGTTTCTAACTATCTTTTTTTTGCTGGACAAGTAGCTCGCTCGGAATTCGGCCGAAACCGGAAATTTGGCAGAAGTAAAGCACGAAGTTTTGATCAGTATCGTCAAAATAGATATGGCTTATACAGGTATATCTGAACTTGGTTTTCTCAGATGATTAGCCTGGCGAAGACTGGATCTGGTGAAGATAAGACCTAGTTGTCTGGATCAAAATATTAAATTTTTAGGATCCCATCGAAACCTTTGGTCTTGTTCCTTTTCAAAATACACAGTAAAGATGTTCCTTTTCTACACATAAAATAGATTGAGCATTCGCTCTTGAGCTCCTAGTCGCTGTAGGCTAGTTCCGTTTCAAGTTTTTGTAATCACTGTATCTCTTCTCTTGATGAAAAAAGTTTTTATGGCACTTGCAGCTTCGCTCAAGTGCCATATACCGATCACTTTTCCGTCGGTCGGTCTGTCTGTCGGTCGGTCGGTCGGTCCGGTGATCGCGAGTTAGGGTACTTGCAGATGTGCTAGGACGATGAAACTTGGCAGGCATATCAGGGACCCGACCAAACTAACTTGCAAAGAGTCACTACCCGATCCGACCACCGTGGAGGGAGTAGAGGGCGGGGGAATCCTGAGAATTTAGTAGTTTTTGTAAAACCCCTACCCCTTTCTACACACTAGTAGGTCTGCGCGCGGCCTGACGTCACTCTTTGCATCGGATCACTCTGTTAACATTGGAAAGAGCTAGTGCATTCGAGGGTCAAAGGGGTTTGTATATGTGGTGCAGTGCGGGGGAATATGGAAAATTGAGTGTTGTGTAACTTTCGAACGGGTGATCGGATTGGGACGAAACTTAATACCTGAATGAATGACATATCTCTGATGTTCCATTTGAAGTCCGAACCGGATTCGACAGCTATGGGGGAGTTGGGGTGGGGGAAGACCGGAAATCTCGAGAAACGGTTATAATGGAGGGATTGGAGTAAAACTTGCTGGGAAGAACAAGAATCTGCTCCAGATAAATCGTTTACACGTTTGGACTGGACCCGGACACTTGGGGGGGGGGAGGTGGAGGGGAGTTTCCCGGAATTCTGGTGATGACGGTTTTTGGGATTTTCACGACGAAACTTGGGAGGCGTATCAGGGACCCGATCAAACTGACTTGTAAATAAAAATTCACTCGATCCGATAGTCGTGGGGGGATCGGAGGGAGGGGGAATCCGGAATATTTAGCCATGCTTAACTTTGGAACGGGTGATCGGATTCGAGTGAAATTTAATAACTGAACAGAGGGCGTGCATGTGGTGATCTTTTTCATGTCCGGACCGGATCCGACAACAATTGGGGGGGGGGGGGGAATACGTGACCGGATTGGATTGGAGAGATCGGGATGGAACTTTGTGGGAATAACAAACAAGTCCAAAACTGAACCGGATTGGCTCCGGCGACTGTGGGGGGAGTTTGAGGGGCGGGTCCGGAATTCCGGTGATCGCGAGTTAAGGTACTTCCAGATGTGCTAGGACGATGAAATTTGGCTGGAATATTAGAAATTCGACAAAATTGGCTTAGAAATCGCCACTTTTCAAATCCGACCATTCCTTAAAGTACCAATCATGACCGCAAATTAAGAAAAATACTTTTAAGCAAAATATGCATTTCCATCATCCAAATGAGCTCATGATCATTTTTGCCTCAAGGGCTTTGCTTACAAATGAAGTTCTAGCTCCCTTAAAGTGTGCATCTTAACCGCAAGGTCGAAAAGTACTTTTTATCAAACGATACATCTCAACCAATGATCAGTTGTCCCACAAGGGTTTTGCAAAAAAAAATAATTTCTTGCACCCTTAAAGTGCGCATTTTACCCGCATTAGTGGAAAAAAAAATACTTTTGATCATACGTATATATCAATGATCCCTAAGAGCCTGCTATCGTTTTTGCCTCAAGGGTCTTCCTTACAGATGAATTTCTAGTGCCTTTAAAGTGCGCATCATTACAGCCAAGTTCAACGATAAAATACTTTTTCTCTAGCTCCCTTAAAGTGCGCATCTGAACCGCACAGTCGAAAATTACTTTTGATCAAATAATACATCTCAACACTTGCAAGTGCCATATGAGCTTACAGCTCTTGTTTTTTTAAACATTTGTATTTAATGCACTATTAATAAACTTTGTGGTTTTTAAACACCGACTATTAAATTGGATGGTACCTTCCGG
Organism: Branchinecta lindahli; assembly: GCA_023053555.1. NCBI lineage: Eukaryota > Metazoa > Arthropoda > Branchiopoda > Anostraca > Branchinectidae > Branchinecta > Branchinecta lindahli. The sequence goes on from JAKZAO010000003.1 coordinate 14,651,492, forward strand.
CACCTTCCGGCACCTCCCGGCACCTCCCGGCACCTCCCGGCACCTTCCGGCACCTCCCGGCACCTTCCGGCACCTCCCGGCACCTTCCGGCACCTCCCGGCACCTTCCGGCACCGGCACCCGGTGTACACGGGTTTGGGGAGTGAGCAACCCCTCGATTACAGATTCCTCTTTTCTTCAGAGCGCGCTGTAATAAGGCGAATAAGGAGAATAGAGCTCGGTCCTATTCTCGCTTATGCAGGGCCAATCAGATCGCTTGGTTGGTTCCGCCAGCGGGCCAAGGAGAGGAGCAGCGTCGTCAGGGTTGCCAAAGGAAGCACGAAAGTTCTACTTTGTTGGAAGCTAAAGAAACAAATTTTCTTCGAAAGAACACGTTTTTGTTCTGTTACGACTGCTTATTGCTAGTTCGAGGTCCAATGCTGTCCATCCGTTAATTTAATAGCTTTTTTGCAATATAATGGGCGTCAAATCGGACTCCTGTACTTCAAGTAGTATTAAGAACCTTTTCTGATATTTTTAGAGCTCGAAACATTGTATCAACGTTGCAACACCGAACAGCGCATTAATGAGAACCTCGCGGGTTGCCTATTTGAACGGGCATGTGTATTAAGACGTAAACATCGCGTATAGCGCTCTTAAGCTTATTACATCTATTTGAACAATGCTTTAGGAAACGCAGACTACCGATGGTGTACTGATCCGCCAAGCGAAATTGTCTGAAATTGGAGCCGGTTGCTACGATACACTGGACTTGATTGCACCGTTTCTTAGCAATACGAATTTGTTTACGTTAGATTAGATATCCAAGGAAACTTCTGGTGGTTCAATGTCAGGGAAAGCCGACTCGCGAAAGATAGGTTTATAAATATTCCTTCAGCCCAAGCTGACTGCAAATCATATTTGACAGTGCAAGACGGATACGTCAGCTAAATTTTATTCGAGCTCTATTTTTCGGCCCTTCTTGGCAAGGGCCGAAAACGAACTTGTGGAAAACTTAAGTTTTCTACAAGTTCGTTTTTCCAACTTGAGCGGTTTTGAGCCTGAAGAGGACCCTTGCCAAGAAGGGCCGAAATATAGCTCGAATAAAATTTAGCTGACGTATCCGTTTTGCACAGTCAAATAGGTTTATAGATAAGCTATGATTTGTTTCATGAATGCTCAAAGGGCCATGGGAACAACAAAATAGAACAAATCCATAACCTCATCATATACTTTACAAAAAAAAAAAAATCCTGTGAGTCAAGGCTACCTTAAAGTTTTACCGAAAAGGACTGGGATAGGAAAATCTAGTTACCCAGGGGGGCACAGGTATGAAATATATTGATATCTAGCCTAAAATCAGTCAATTTTCAAGAAAAGGACCCACCCACCCACCACCATAGGGTACAAAATCTGGTTTTGCGTTTGGGACCCCCCACCCCCCGGGAAAAAATCCCCAATTTTAGTTTCAAACCACCCACCCCACCACCCCTAGACTAAAAAAAAAAAAAAAAAAAATGTCAGATGGTCTAGATTGATGATTTGGTTCAGTTTGTGTACAGTATCATGCCGATATTTAGATAATTGCGACGTTCTGAGCAAAAATAGAAGTAAAACACTGCCTCATCTCCAGTATGAGAGTGCTACACCAAGAAACTGAATAACTAATTCAACCCGTCGGGATGTATCTTGGTGTGAAGAAGTGCACTGGGGAGAGTTGAAGGGGGTTTCCCGGAATTCCAGTGATCACGAGTTAGGGTCACGAATCTTGTGTCATGTACAACTTTCAAACTGGTGATCGGATCCGAATAAAAAAAAAACGGAAAAAAATATGCCGGTATTTAGATAATTGCGACGTTCTGAGCAAAAATAGAAGTAAAACACTGCCTTATCTCCAGAATGGAAGTGCCAAAGAAACCGAATCCAACACACTAACTAAATCCAAACCGTCGGGATGGAACTTGGTGGGAAGAACAACGACTCTTAAGACACATTATTGACAGAACATGACCGGCTCAGTGCACTGGGGAAAGTTGAAGGGGGTTTCCCGGAATTCCAGTGATAACGAGTTAGGGTACTTCCAGATGTGCTAGGACGATGATACTTGGCGGGCGAATTAGGGACCCATTAAGTTGGAAATAGTCACCCCTCCGATCCGACAATCTTGGGGGGGAGAGGAAGTGAAAGGAAATTCAGAATCTTGTGTCATGTAAAATTTTCGAAATGGTGATCGGATCCGAATAAAATTTGATAATTGACTATAGAACGTGCGACAGGTGTTCTATTTACAATCTTTGGGGGGGGGGGGTGAGGTGAAAGGAAATTTAGAATCTGGTCAGGATAACAAGCCTTTGCTGTACATACAGCCTTTACAAATTTGGACTAGATCCGGCCACTGTATGGGGAGTTAGAGGGTGGGTTCCGGATTTCGGGTGATCACGAGTTAAGGTACTTTCATATGTGCTACGACGATGAAACTTGACAGACACATTAGGAACCCCACATGATTCATTTGGAAACTGCCATTTCCCGGGTCCGACCATTTTTGAGGAATTTGAGGGAGGAAAAATCCGGAAACTTTCGACATGCATAACTTTCTAACAGGTTTCCATAACTGAATGAAACTTGACAATTAACAAGAGTACATTCCCCTCATATTCAGTTCAATCCCGGACGGGATTCGGCAACTATGTGGGTGCACCAGGAATCCCATGACAAGCTTAGCCTAAAATGGAGTGCTCGGGACTGGACTTGGTTGGAAGGAAAAACATAACCTCTGGACAATCATTTGTAGAACTTGATCCGAATCCGGTCATTACCGGATGAGTTGGGAGGGGATGTAGGGCCGTCAATTTTGTGGCATACATACACTGTAAAAAAAAGATCTTGCAGTATTTGCTAGTGGGATTAATCTTGTCTTTATTGAGATAAGATTACCCCTGATTCGGATTAATGTTATCCCAGTAGAGATAAGATTAATCCCAGTAGCAAATACTGCATCCTTATTCGGAGAAACTTTTTACAGTGTAGCTCTGGTACGACTGACAGAGCTTGAAGACCCCTTAAAGTGGGCATGTTAACACCAATGTGCTGAAAATAATTTTCATCAAACGATACCTACACTTTCATGGTCCGCAAAAGCTCATGATCATTTTTACCTGAAGATCTTATATTAAAATTGAATCACAACCTTAAAGGGTCGATCTAACCGCACAGCCCTTTTTTGCGCAAATACAGGAAAGGATGCATGGAATATTGGGGGGAAAACCTTACACTGTTCCCGAAGCTTACCAGTAAATCAGGGTCTCAAAGGCCTAAAAGAATTGACATCAGACAAAACTGAACCAACGGATCAGACAACAATTGACGAACTGGAAGGAGATCACTGGAAATGTCCTGGCACGCTTGGAGTTGAGGTATCGGGATGAGACTTAACAAGACGAACAAGCGTAATAGCAATACGAACAGTACATCATTTTTAGAACCGGACCGGATCCGGGCACTGTTTGGAGGGATAGAAGGGGATCCCGCAATTCTTGTGTCATGCTTAATTCTGGAATGAGCGGTCTGTTTCGGATGGAACTTGACAAATGTTCCGTTGGATATTTCGTTTAAGGTCTGTATTAGGGACTTGCCTAGACAGTATAACTTTCAAACGAGTTATACAGTTTGGATGATACTTAACGAATCACGATGGTACCAATCTTCTATTTTGAAACAGTCCTTTCCAAATTCACTATGTCCGACCGTCTTACGATGAAAGGAATCTCGGGGAAGAGCGCAAAACCTATCTAATGAGCATGCTAGTGCTTACAACCCTTACAAGTGCCACATGAATTTTCAGGTTGTTCCTTCAAACAAGGTTGTTCATAGTTGAGTCTTTTGATGATCCGAACCATGTCTGGGGGGGGGGGGGGGGGAGACGAGTCCCTATATGTATGTAAACAACACATCTACCAATAGGCTTACTACGTAGGGGAGGTTGAAGGATGGGGTCTATTTGATATTCTTGTCAGCAAGACATCTGCTAGAAAAAGTTGTTGGACCTCAACTAAGCTCCGTTTCGAGGATCCGAACCCGATACGGCCGCTGTGGGAGTCCTTTAATTTGTATTGTATCGCATCTAACGGAAGGAGTTGCCTGGTTATAACCAAACTTGTTGAGAAGATAAGATATAATTTTTAGACCCCGGAAAGAGTTGCCGGATCTGAACCAAACTTGTTCGTAATAGTGATTTTGAAGGACCGAACCACATCATCTTAATTTTGTCTACACACCACAACACCACCAATTGATTTGCTGCCAGAGCTCATGTATGGGTCGGATTGGGTGTGAACCATCAAAAGCCAGAACTACGTCCCTAGCTCTAACTCTCAAGTTTGGTGAGATCCGGCAACTCAATCTGGTACCCGGCTCTACCTGCTGTTCGCACAAATATGGACCCCCTTCCCATAGTGTTTGGATCATCAAAAGACACAGCTAGGACTCGGAAATTATGGGTCTCCTGTCATGTCCGTATTATGGAGATATATGTATCGTCTTTAATGGGTCCTCTTTAGTTAGCCAGATCGGTCTTATTTTTTTTTTCTTGGTCTTACTTTTGTTTGTCAGAAGGGTCAGTCGGCGCTTCGGAAACTTAGTCTGTGGTGGTTCTTCCAGAAAATGAAATTGTTCCTATACTGTACGCACAAAAAAGCTTCTAGTTTCAGTATTGGCTCAAAACCATCTCGACGACTGTTTTCTACATTACCTATTTAGTCATTATGTGGTAAGCTATCGAATGATATGTTACTCGTCCCAAAAATAAAATAAAATTGACAAACCACCCACCCTATTTATCAAGGTATAAAATCCCGAATTTCGTAACTTTGAAGGGACCCACCTGGATTAAATCCGGATTTTTCGGACCAAACCACCCACCCCCACCCGGCTAGATGTCATAGATTTTAATACCTGTGCCCCCCTGTAGTTACCCATCACTTGTTCACTTAAATTGGCTTGAAGACCCGCTGAAAATGCGTTACTTGGTTGTTCCGCTATTCAGGAATAATCGATTTTCAAATAGTGGAATTTCCATGTGATTTGTGGTACCTCTAATTTGTTGTATGCCTTACAGGAAAGATTTATGACTTTTTTTTTTCAGGCACTCAGCAATCTTCACCAGTATCGCCATTGCCGACTGAAAAGCCTTGTTTGTGTTTAGATAAGAATTTCCCGCGTCATAGTAGAATTTTCGCTGTGGGGACAGCAGCAGATATTCTGAACGTCATAACTAGAGCAGATAGTGGAAAACAAAAAAATCCCTTTGCAGAATCCAAATAATTCAGTGTATTCAACTAAGTGACACAAAAATAAGTTGGCTTTTCAGTTAAACTTTAAAGGACCTGCCGTACCTATCCTGACTATACTGCCAACGCAATCTACTTCCGTAACTGCGATCATTGATTCTTAAACCCGGAGATCCAAATTTCATTTGGTACATTTCAAACCCGCTAACGACACCTCACTAACCTTCGCACTTGCCACGATTCACTATTTTCCGTGCGGATTATGCTCCCAACGAGTGTTCGCGCATCATGCTGTCAATGCGTAAAACCGGTTATCTGAACTTTGCCGAGTTTTTGCTAGAAGTCAGTGGGCCCGGAAAACGGCTTAAAACAGCCAAAGCCGTGGATAATTTGCTAAAAGGAGAGCCTAGTTCTACAGTATTCAGAGAGTTTGAACACTGGAACATAAACGCAAATAGTCCGAGGTGTGCTTTAAGGAGTTCTCCCAAGCTTCTTATTTCCCAAAGACTTTTACTTCCCAATATTTTTAAACCATTCCTCCCCTTTATGGGCTGCTTCGAAAAACAAAATGATCGTTTCTTCACTCTTAAAGGATATTTACTACTTCATGCTACTACCTGTACCATATCACATATCGCAGGCTACCAGTGTTAACGCTCACAAAATTGGGGACGTGGTTTTTGGCTTGTCGCAATTCTTTTGCGAAGACAAAATAACACATGCACAAATTTAACTTTTTCCCACAACCGTCTGTCATTTCCCAGCTGGGCAGAAGTACCACTGTAGACCTGATGCACACGAGAAAGAGAAAGCTACTAGGCTAAATCCGAAGGAAGAGTGATGCCAATTTCATTTTCGTTTGTGATTGGATTGTTTAACAGAAAAAAACTTAAGTTTCCGTCAAGATTTACGCTACTGAACCATTTTCAAGGTAAACCAGCCATTTTTCCTAATTATAGTTAAAACAAGGCTTCAATCGTCATAAACCTTATAAGGAAGAAGGGCATTAGAACAATTCATCAACTGTCGCGCGAGTCGAAAACACAGTTGCAAGGGGCGTTTTTTTTTTACTGGACAGTATATAGTGCTGCCTACCTATTCCACTGCTCTTTCTATTCCGAGAAACCGGCAAACCCTGTCTGTTTAATTTATGTTGAAATTTAATTTACATAAAACACTTACCTTTTTTTAAATTTATACATGGCATACTTAGGGAAATAAGGGATGCAGGTACACTGGGTTTCAAGATCTCCCTCATTTTCCATAGCGAGAACCGAGAACTTCGAAAATCAGACTGTAAGAGTTTTGTACGTCGTCCACGGGAACAAGGTCAAAGGTTTCGATGGGATCCCAAAAATTTCATATCCAGACTACTTTGACGAAACTGATCAAAACTTCCAGTTGCCTAGCTTCTGCCAAATTTCCGGTTTCTGCCGGATTCTGGGCAAACTACTTGTCCATTCAAAAAAGCTCAAAAGCGAGTTCAGCATATCTCCTTACCCCTATATCGAACCTCTAATGAACTTCAGATAAAAAACGTTTAACGAATTTTCAGGTTTTTGGCCGGATTCCGGGCGAACTATTGGTCCGGCGAGAAAATAATTTACATATATGTATTCAGCATGCCTCCTTACACTGCATTGAACCTCTAATCAACTTCAGATAAAACTTACTTATAACAAATTTTCCGGTTTCAGCCGGATTCCGGGCGAACTATACGTCCGGGTACAAATGATCGACTTATATTGATTCAGCATGTCTTCTTACCCCTGAATCGAACATCTAACCAAGTTCAAATAAAATTTTTACTTTAAACAAATTTTCCAGTTTTGGCCGGATTCCGGGCGAATTACTTGTCCGGCAAGAAAATAATTTTCATATTCGGATTCAGCATGTCTCCTTACCTCTAAACCGACTATCTCATTAGCTTTTAAAAATATTTTGTAAATTTGAACCCCCTCCCCCACCCTTAAATATAGGGCTACAGAGCCCATCTTCGAACTTAATCTGTACTTTGACCCAAAAAGTCCTCTTACCAAATTTAAACAAAATATCTCAACCCCTTCGTGAGTTATCGCGGTAACAGACGGAGAACTTTTACGGTATCCCTCCACTTATGTTTTGGGATCCCCCAAAAATATTCATTCAATTAATCAGCTAATTAAGTTACAGAGTTCAGGGTACGAACCATGAACGGAATCCGAATACCGAGGCTGGGGGGGGGGGGTGATCATGCTGGTATTAATTCTGCTTTAATTTTCAGAGTTACGATGTCGGAAGGGGGTACCCAAGCCTGTCAACCCGTTAATGTCAACGACGATCTTCATCGTCTGTTAGATAGGAAGATAGATGAGCTCCTGGCCAGTGAGCAATCCTACTTAAACGCAATCACCAAACTGACAGAGACGTCCAACATTTTACCAAGGCAAGTCACTGGAAACTTGGACGATGTGATCGAACTTTCGAAATCAATCACGGAGCAACTTCTTTTTTGGAAGACAAACAGGTCCGACACTCTTTTCTCCGATTGCTTTTTCCAGCTTCGAAGTCAGTTTCTTAGTGTGTACGGTACATATTGTGTCAGCTATGATAGCAGGATGGAAGCTCTTCAAGCTGTCGAAAATGATCCGGACGTGAAGCGTTACTTGGAATATGTTCTTCAAGGAAAGTCTGAGGATAACCCCGGCCCGAGCCCCCAAGCCCTTCTCATAATGCCAGTTCAAAGAATTATGCGATATCCCTTGATCCTCAACGGCATAGCTGAGGTGATAAACGAGGAGGACTTCAAGAAGGCGTATGAGGTAAGGTGGTGTAAGCTCTCATATCTTCTTCTTGACACTCAGTCTGCGTTACACCCACAGAACCGAGCACTAGCCCAAAATTCTAGTTGGACGATGTCCAACGCCAGTACTATGAATAAGGCTGGAGCTACGACCATGGGGCTTAATAGCTGCAAAAACATTGGATTCACAGTCTTACTTTTCTTTATATCTGTATAAGATCTTGCGTAGTACCAGGGACCCATAAATTTCCTTTACAGGAGGCTTGTCATTTCCTATGCTTCTATGTTGACCGAACCAGTCCTACTTTCCAAAAATCCCACTAGGGTAGAAGAATCTGAATTCTTGTTTGCCTCATCGGACGTGTGCGCCAAAGAGACTCCTCCCTCTAGGCGGCAGCAGCCAATCCCAAATTTTGTCTATCTGGTCTTGAACGTGATTGGACCGTGGGTATTTCTCAAACTATCTTCCGTGCGGTCAACATAGCATCAGAAATCTCTTATTGACAAGCCCCTGTAAAGGAAATTTATGGGTCCCTGGTAGTACTGTCCTCCAAATCTCTTTAATCTCGGTTAAGTTTCTCTGAAACGAGTTCGTAAATAAAGTCGCAGCAGTTTTCTAACTACCTTCCATTTGCCTTAATTTGGTAATCTACGCAAAAGCGAGAAGAAAATCTCAGGAATTTTGTGGTATCATGGCGAGATAAGACTGGCACTTTTTTCCAAAGTCCATGGAGAGATGCGATGCATGCGGACTATCTCTTAATATAGATAAGAAATGGGAACTACCCTGTCACGTTTTCAAACCCTCCAGTCATAACTGTTGAATTTCACAGATCATGAGGGAAGTCGCCGAAGACATTGACAAAGAAACGCAGAAACATTTAGCAATCGACGTGAGGAAGCACGTGTCCTCCAACCCTTCCCAGTCCAGAATTTCGAGTTACATATTTGACATCGCCTATAATCAAGCACAAGGAGACCAGGTGCCGATAACGACAGCAGATTTCCAGGAGATTCTGAACAAGTCCAACAAGATGTTGGAGAGAGCAAAGTCCTTGAAAAAAAGGATACTGAAGGTAAGAATCGGCTACTGTGATATTTTTGTAGCACTGCAATAAAACGTGGATGAAAAGGCAAGTCTAACGAGGTAATCATGATTTGCCCGAACGACGGCGTCTTCCCACAGACAAATCTACCAGTCCCATTGCGGAATATACTTTTATATTGTACTTATGAAACTTATGGCATACAATTAAAGCACAATTAAAGCGGGAGGCTTTTTCACTGGACTCGTGATCGAACGCTACCCTAGTTTTGCTCCCTAGTAAAAGGTCTCCGGAGAGATTAAAGTGCGCTTCGAACCTATCCCCAACCCAGAAAAATGAAATATTAAACTTTCTTTTATCCCTTCTAGCTTCACCAGTGTCTCACTTCCGTAACCGTTTCACAAAAATCACTCGCGGAGTCTATCAACGTCTTCTATGAGAGCGAAGCAACGGACTCGAAGATGTTCCTTGAAACTACTAAGACGGTCGAATCAACTACACTCAAAGATATCCAACAACCCCTCGACCAGATCCTCCTCCCCCCCCTAAACGAATTACTCAGTGGATTCGATAACGTCGTTAAGTTAATCAACCGCCGAGAGGAGTTGATAGTGGAATGTAAATACCTTGCCCTGAAAATGAATCTAGGTGAAGACAGTACGAAACGCGTGCTAAACCATAAGCTCACGGACACACGGAAGACATACGAGTCGCTGAACAATCAGCTTGGGGAGGAGCTGCCGATCTTTCTAGAGCATTCAAGACTTCTTATGGACAGTATTGCGAGAACAATTTTGACAGTGAGGAAGAAGTTCCTCCTCACACAGGCACGCAGTGCTCTCAGCCTTGCTTATGCTTTACAGCTAGAAACGGCAGACGTTGATATAGTTGCCTCTTATGAGCTGGCCGTCCAAACAGCCAGTAGAACTATTGAAAACTTCTCCTTCGTTCAAGAAAACACTCATCCGGCAAACGGTGGAGTTTCAGCTTTGCTTCGTAAAGTATCTTCCATTACCCCTGAGGCAGCAGGCTCTCAGCGAGAGAACCTATTTACAGTTGTTGGCGGCTACGAATGTGACACGATGACTTTCAAGAAAGGAGATGTCGTCAATCTGCTCGGAAAACACGGCGAGCTCTGCAGAATCAAGAAAGACGGTAGAGTTGGCACGGTTCCCAACTGCATCCTCAGGCGGTATAATCCGTATGTTGACAAAAGCCTGAATGAACCTGTCAATAACGAGGTACTTAATAAACATAAAGACATGATTAAGCGATATATCCCCAAGGACTTGTCTAAATCACATCATCTCGAAAAGCGTAACACTGATGAGGTAACTCTTCCGTCGAATATGAGAAATGATCAGCTAATGCACACAGATAACACGACCATGATCAATAAAGGCACCCGTAGCGTGAATTTGGACCTGCCTCCAACATACGACTCAGTTGTGACCTCCCCCCACTCGAGCACATTTTCCCAAACTAGTGATACCGTAAGCGTCCCGGATCAGGCAGATACACTTTCCATTCCCTTAATAACTTTTGAAAGTGATTTATTGGACGGTAGTGATTCTATGAACAATATTTCCATGACAAGTTCAGGGACGTCGTTCGAAATTAGAGACACGTCTCCAAATAGTTCTTTACTAGACCGTCCCGTACCCGCACCGAGACTCAGCCTGACTAAGAAAAATTAACTCCTTCCATCCATCTTTGGTGTTAAGAGTATACTTTTAAATCAGAGTATACTTTTATGTATACGATAAACACATCTGCAGTGATGCTTCTACAATTAATGTGGGTAATGCCGAATACTCTCGTTTTGTGAGTGTTTATTGGGTTTAAACAATGGCTAAAAATGAATAGTCAGCTACGATGGTTTAGCAGCGATATTTCGGCCTTTCTTGGCAAGGGTCCTCGTCAGGCAGTTGAGCGTCAGGGACTGGAAGAAACGAACCTGCAATCTGATGAGTGCAGGTTCTGCCATAGCATCGTAGCTGACTTTCCGCTTTTAGCGTTCGAATATATATTTTCCAGTCAGCTTGGGCTAGGGAGTGTTCCTTTATTGAGTGTCACATTGGATAGTCTCATTTCCGCACCTTATTTGCTCCACCCTTCATTACACGACCGGAAACATATTACTTCGCACAGTCTTTAAACTGTGCGACAAACTTTTCTATTATGCGATCATAGGATTTCATTTAGTTTTAGTTTTTCTCGTACATACCAACGTAATCGTGACACTATTTTAATGAAAGTATACAATTAAATATTTCTGTGCGTACCAAGGAAAGTGTACTCCTCCATGTAGCACCAGTAGGTCCACACCGTATCAACCCTTCCCCAATAACGACGTCCATTCTTAAAGGAGCCAAATCGGAAGCATTCTAAAGTATTTGCAATTCGCCATATTCCAGTTCGGCGCTTCCAAGCGGACTAGTTTCAGAATCCCCTATGCCTCACCATCAGCACTTCTTGACAGACATAGTAAACAGATCCACAGGTTGATAAGTAGAAAATCTGCAATCTGCTTCCCAGGTAATGAAGGTTTTGCATATGTCTCGGTAGTAGCAAGAACAAATAATCTGACAGAACCTCCGTCTCCCTACCTCTGTAATATGACTATGCAGAGTCCACTATTTCCCCATACCCTGTCCGCTATGAATGAGCGGAGGTCAATCGACCTTGTGTCTCCGGCTTGACCCTATGTATGATAATTTTATAATGAAGCGTAAATTAAAACCTTAAACCTTGAACTAGCTTCGCGCCACATCGTTACCTCTACAAATAGCTAAATCGCTGTGAACCCGCTGCTGAGGAAAAGTGGCAGTCATAATAGCTGATTGGTTCTATGGACGCGGTCCAGCGCGCGGAGTAGCCTACGCCTCCTGCTAGCCTCCTTCAATATTTCTTGTGCGATAAACAACGGCGAAGACGGAAGAGGAGTAAACGTGTATCAACATCAGCTCAAGGCTAGAGTAAAAACCTCTAGGTCCGCTCAGTTTTGTCGGGGTTTTCATAATCGCTGCATGCGACTAAAGACAGAAGTTATATCTATTCTTCGTAGTGGAAAGTGAAAGTTACCCACTACCTTATGGATCCGAGTGTTGATTATCAGACAATCGGGGACTAACAGAAACTAGTCCACTTGGAGCAGGAGCGCTGAACTGGAACAAGGCGAATTACCAGATCACACCCATCCAAGTCACGGCTTTAGACCGGGACTCGGTACGGTGTCGATCATCTAGTGGCGTAATTCGGAAGAACCCTTTTCGGCAAGCTCAAAATAGATCTTAACAAGAAAATCAGAAAAAAAAATATTTAGCTGGTACTTGGGTAAAAAGTAAAAAAAAAAAAAAAATACAGCACAAGTTTGAGACCATCTACTTCTTTCAATAATTTGTTTTCATGTCATTCCTGCCAACAATCAGCCATGTTTTCATGAAGAAAAGGCATGTTAAGTGATCTAATGCATGCAGCCTGACTCACTGAATAATCTACGAGCCGGTGGGGTTGAATAGCTGGTCAATTCAGTTTCTCTGACTTATGAATAATGTTGGCTGGTGTTAGGATTACGAAGAAAGAAAATGTACAGTAGCGTTAACAGTAGTAATTCGTATTAACTGACAACGATTCCTCCCCCATTTCAACTACTTTAAGGTCTTCAAGCTTTGTCCCAGGGAACCTTTTTCTCTCGCCCTTGTCTTTTGCGTTGGAGGGGACAAAAAATACCTGAATTCCGAGGGCTGTGCTCATCTCATTTCCGAAACTTCCATCTGCCTCCTGGGAGTTGGCTATTTTCTCGAGCATATTTTTTAGAAGAGTTGTCACGGCTCGTTGGAGCCCCGTTTGTGATGGTAACTGGATCGGCACGTTCTTAGTTGGCTGTTCACTCTGCCCGTTACGAGAAACGCAGGCTAAGGCCATAGCAGAGACAGAAAATACGTCTGAAAGAGATATCAATTATTAGGGGATTTAACTTATGGGAAGGAAGGGACTAGAAGCTCCTTAGTGGCTGGGAGTGTTGGTTTGGGTTGAGTTATCATTTGTAGGGCACTAAAATGTTTCACAACATTAAAGTCGCGTTCGTACGCGTTCACCGTAGTAACAAAACTGATTTCGTTGGGTTCAGTGAAAATACGAAACTAGGGGCTATCGTTTCAAAACTGTTCTCATGCTTTGACATATATTTCGGCCGTCGGGCATTTGAGAACAGAGTGAGCGGTCCCTACTAGACGATGTAGTCGGCGCGGACAAGAGTAAAAAAAAATTGTATATAGGACGCATCTGGATGACACAATCTCACATTCCGTAGACATCTTTAGTTTAGTTAGATTTCTGATATAAAGATTTGTCTCCATTTTTTTGTGAAGCAACAGGGGTAACAGCCTCATCTGAGTAGTGTATTTATTTAATAGTTCGAATCCATTTTAAGTGGATGACCATCAGGAAATTACAAGATACGATATGAGATTTAGCACCACGTGTTACCTAGTGTTAATGTTAGCGAACTTCTGACAGTGTGGTCATTCAGTGACCACACTGAATGATATTTTATATTATTATCTATTATCTATTATATTATCTATTCTTAAACCTCTTCAGATTCTTCAAAATAAAGCCCTTAGGATACTTTTCAGTATTGACAATAGATCTTCAGTTAAGCACCTTTATGCACTGTCGGGAATTTTCAGTATTTGTCAGCTCAGAGATATGTCTATTTCATTTATTTATTTTTTATATCAACGTGGATTATTACCATTAAGTTATGCAGGGTTATTTTCAATTAACTCGCAGTTCCACAATTATCCCACTTCCCATAGATCGGATTTTTCAGTTGAAATTAGGCCTACTTCACGATCTAGTTTTGGTCTTCGCCATGCTGGCCCGAAAATCTGGAACTCCATTCCAGCTGATTTGAAGCAGTGTCTTGACCCATCAAAATTTAAAAAACTGCTTAGAAGACATATTATTGATTCTTGCAAGCAATAAAGTGTATGTACGTATCTTTAGTTGTGGTGTTTCGAAGGATTTCTATTATTTATTTTGTTTAGGCTAGGTTAAGACGGTTATTTTTCTTTTATTGGAGTTAATTTACGCGCTTAAGTATGTCGTGAGGCATTTGCGTTGTTTGTTAGAAGTTGGTTAAATTTGTTATAAATAAACTACCTACCTACCTACCTACCAGTTAAAGTCAGTTGTGGTGACACGACTTGTCGTGGCATGACCCAATTATAAACCCACTCTGCTGTACGTGCGCATTTCCTTTTAGAAATCCGAACGACAGCGAGGGATAGCCTACTTATGACATCGTAAATTGGGCAGAGACATGCTGAATCAAATCTTTTCTTTCTGTTGTCTTTTCCCCGGATCAATACTTCAACTGAGTCCGGCAAAACTGCCGCAGGCTATATAAATCTAAACGTAATGGTCGCTTAGTCGGCCAGTTTTCTTTCCTTATCCCGGCAAACCAAAGCTATAGATAATGAAAATCAGGACATCCCAGAGGAAACTTCGCCTATTTGCTTTTTCACCCCCGATTGGAGGTTGCCAGATATTGCGCTGGATAACTGTAACTGTTTTCCTTTAGATTTCCAACATATTTAGTCTGCTGTGTTTGTATACGCGGTAATGATACCAAATAAATTCACAGGAAATTAAAATACAACCGATACCGCTGGAACCACAATAGGCAATAAGCACAACACACGATAATATTGCACCAGCATTTTGTTTGAGGTGACGACGTTCGAAAACGAGGGATCATAAGCTCCCAAGTCCACAACCCGAAAGTAACCATCATAAAACACACGATAATATTGCACCGGCATTTTGTTTGATGTGACGACGTTCGAAAACGAGGGATCATAAGCTCCCAAGTCCACAACCCGAAAGTAACCATCATCTCCTCCACAAGCAACTCCTCGGGACATGCGCAAACCCACCGACCCGTTGGCAAATATAAAGAAATACAATGTCTTAATATCCACTACGTCAGAGTCTTAAAAATAGGAAAACTTTCTTCGTCAACCATTTTACCAGATCTCCCTTTTCCAAAGGAACTACCACCGCACTCAACAGCACACTTCCCTATATCTCCGTCCGGCGACACTAAACAAAACCTTTGCCCTACAAAATATTCCCGAATACGATCGTAAATAGATGAAACGGCGAGCGACCTCTTCATAAATACGACGATAAATCGAAGAAAGTAGTGTCTTACCAACTAGGTGAAGCTGTGGAGGATCGTTGGCTATTTCTGCGATTTTCCTCAACATTCGCCGTTTGGGGTAACCCCCCGCTGCACACGTTGCCAATACCGACAATCCAAGCTCAAACGGCGCCTCTGGCTCGTGACGTAGCAGTTGGGCTAAAATGAATGAAATATAGTAAAATATATAGTAATATAATAATACATATACAGTAGAATAGTAATATATACTAGTACAGTAATTATGTACATCAAATGTGTACATCATGAATGAAAATTTAAAGCATTTGGCGTGTGCACGGAAGGGGACGGGGTGACGCCTCTGAAGATTCTATGAAGAATGCATGCGCGGCGTCATGGGGGAAGAGATGGGCGAATCCGATCATGAAAGGATTCGAATCCGAATCCAGGGATGGGTACGAATCCGATTCCGAATCCGCCATTTCACGCTGAGGATTCGAATCCGACCTTAACATAAATCAAATCATATACATAGGTTATGGTTTAAAAATCAGAGATCACAAAAAAACACTGATAGGATATGGGATATGGTATGGTTGGTGGTAGAGACCAAAAAGTTGGAAGCCCACTGTGTGAAAATTGGGAACGGGAACTGGAAGGATTCAGACTAGAAATTTTAGCCGGTTCGCAAGATTGAGGGTTTGGAATCCGAGTCCGAATCCAGCCTGACAAGTAGAAGATTCGAATCCGGGGATTTGAATCCAGCCAAAAGGACGAATCCTGGATTCGAATCCAATTCCGATTCGGATTCGCCCATCTCTGCATGGGGGAGAGTTAAAATATAGTAAAACATAACAGTTGGAGAGATTCCTCAGGACAGTTCTAGCCCATAGGTATAGTAGCAATGTCAATATACCTATAAATGCTACTTCCTCAAAATTCTTGCGTGATGGAACCACAGTTGAGATACGCTTCTTTGAACGTTATATAACTATGAACAGTGCAGTTTTGGGCTAAAACGTAAGATGAAGACCGAAAGTACCCATTCAAGTTTTCTAAGGAGTCCTTATTGATTAACTATTACGATGAAGAACCAACTTAGAAGTTCTTAGGAGCCCTTAATTAGCTACTTTGGATGACTGGTAGTTGACAGTAGTCAGAGCAAGGGGAGAAAAATGACACTGCTCAAAGTTGACTGACGTTCAAAGAACCATATCTTTACTGTACCTTTGACCTTGACCTGTCAAAGAGACTAGCATGTTTGAGCTCCACGAAAGGCGTTCTACTGCAACAGCTCGTGAAAAATTCAAGCTAACTTTTCCCTTGTTCCTATCTGAGATGCCTCGCATTTCAACTTGTTACAAAAGAACCTCTTCTCTTGGTTTCCCCGCTTATTTTCCGGACAGAGCATTCCATACCGACCACTTTCAGCAAGATACTTTCCGGTCCTCACAAAAGAAGAGACAATCAAAACCGGAAAGCGATGGATCCCCAGTGTAGGAGGGAAGTAAAACAAAACAAAGGAACGATTCCAAGTCCTTACTGCTGATGCTATGGAAATTCCGCTTAGTGGCAAAACTGTGTAAACAGCTGAGGCTGGGGGGGGGGGGTAAAAAAGTGGTGGTCGATACATGGCCGAACGAAAAATGGTTTACAAAGATGGGACTCGCGTCCACCTCCCGTCTCACAGATACTTTCCTAATTGTTACTAATTGTTGCGTTCCGGCACTTCGGACAAAACAACCTCTGTTTCTTCTTTTCTACTATTTTCCTTTTGTTAAAGGACCCCTCGTATTTATTCGACCTTTTCTATGTCAGTCAAGCAACACAAACTTCACCGAAAGCTTCAGGGCAAACCGATAACTAAAATGTGCGAACATAGAATCCAAAAAAGCGTAAAATAGCCTACACGCGTCTTTGAAATACGGTCGGAATTACGCAGAGTGTAAACCCAGTATTAGCTGAAAGCACCATACTTTTCATCGCATTCTCTCTGACGAATGATCTCTTCCGGGAGGGGGGGGGGGGTAATAGGTCAATATTGCATCCGTTTCTCAGAATTTGCTTTCGGTCAAGCAAGACGGCATTCGTCGCGACAACAAAATAGAGAAGTCAGTAACGATCGGGATTTTCTGCACTTTCATCAGTTCCAGCCAGGACTCTGACAGAATCTAAGCTTTTCTAATAATAACAGTAATAATATACACGAAGCAAACACGATTTCGCCTCTGCATTTTTTGTCTGTATAAAACTGACGATGGTCGTGAAAACCTAGGCAGCAATTAAGAGATGATTCGTAGATCCTGATCGTCTATTGGCCATTTAGCGAGCGAAGATCCGATGCGTAACAGAGCTGCAAGCATGAGGGTTTAAGGGCGTTCTCTTGGATTCGATTTCCGAAAAGCAAAGCGAGAATCCGCCGAGCGCAAGAACAAGCAAAAAGTCGTTGCGCCTTAGTTGCACCTTTACAACTTCTCGCTGACTTGCCGAAACCACTCCCGAAGTGGATTCGCTTTCCAAGTGCTGGCGGAAACTAGCGGAGCGCGAGAACAGCTCTGGAAAGCGAAGCGGCTTTTAGCCAAGGTCGCAAGAACAGCCGGCGCATAAGCTCGCGGATCTTTCCAGACCGCTAGAATCGCCCTTTAGTTATGGCACAAGATGAGTGCTACGGCTCGTTATCTGTGCCACATAATTTTTTGTTCAAACCCGTATAGTATTTTATAGTAGGCTATAAATTGTATTTTCTCGTTGGGCTATGACTCCTCCTCCAATCAGTAATGCTTCACATTTAATCAGTCAGAATTATCTTTTCAACATAATTTTTGTTACTTTCCATACAATATTTTACATAACCGTACATTAATTTTCTGTTAGTTACACCAATTTTACATTCATTTTTATGGCACTTGAGCTTACTCAAGTGCCATATAGCGATCGTAATGTCTGTCTGTCTGTCGGTCTGTCCGCATTTTGCTAGTTTGGGCACTTCCACATGACCTAGGACGATAAAACTTGGCATGCATATCAGGGACCCGACCAGATTAACTTGAAAATAATCACTTCCCCGATCCCACCATCAGTGGGGGAGTGGCGGGATGGGGAATCCGGAAATTAGCAACATCCATAACTTTGGAACGGATAATCGGGCGTGCATTAAACTTGACAGGTATCAAGAACAAGTGTCTTGGATGTTCACTGTCAAATTCGGATCGGATCCGATAATTGGGGGGGGGGGGGAGCTGGAGGTGGACACCGGAAATCTCTTGAAATGCTTTTTCTAGTTTGTATCAAACCCCTACCCCACTAGTAAAGCTCTGTGCATGGTTGCGTCATTTGTTTGCTCAAATCGTTTGGGTGTTCGGGGAGAGCTTGTCTAATAAGATGGGTCGAAGGGGTTGGGATATGTAGTTGGATGGTGGTAGGGGTTGTTATAGATTAGGGGGCGCTAGGAGGATGAAACTTGGCAGGCGTATCAGGGACCCGATCAAACCATCCTGGAAATAATCAGTTTCCCAATCCTACCGGGAATCCGCACAATCTCTTGAAACGCTTTTTCTAGTTCTTGTCAAATCCCTACCCCTTCTTCACACAAGTAATAACTATACGGATGATTGAGGCATTCTTTGCTTAAATCTAATCGAACGTCGAAGGATTTGGTACGTGTTGTTGAAGCGTAGTAGGAGTTGATATAGATTAGGGGGTGCTAGGACGATGAAACTTGGCAGGCGTATCAGGGACCCGACCGTGTCCTAGACCACTAGGCTAATCGTATTTGTGAGTCGACCGACTGCGGGAACAGGTACAGTTTAAGGATTAAAATAAGACCTCTAATAGAGATTATTTGAATTGCAGTTCCGTGAAATTTACTTGTTTTAAAGAATCTTTTGGTATAAATAGTCTTTGAATTACGCGTCTTCGACAATTCCACTTATACTTGACTTCTCCGAGGAATAAAAAAAGAGATGGTCGTTACTTTTTAAGTTACTCCCGTTTGAAGATTTCCTCTAGTTGCCGTCTTTTATGACACTTGAGCTTTCAAGTGCCATATAGCGATCGTAATGTCTGTCGGTCTGTCCGGGTTTTGCTACTGTTGTCACATCCACATAAGGTAGGATGGAACTTGGCAGGCGTATCAGGGACCCGACCAAATTAGCTTAGCAATAATCACTTCCACGATTCGGCCATCATGGGGGAGCAGAGGGATGCGGAGTCGGGAAACTACTAACATACATAACTCTGGAACGGGTAATCGGACATGCATGGAACTTGACAAGTTGCAAGGACAGGTGTTTCAGATCTTCAGTTTCCTTTCAAATCCGGACCGGATCCGATAACTGGTGGAGGGGGGGCTGGAGGGGGAACCGAAAATCTCGTGAAATGCTTCCACATAAGCTAGGACGAGGAAAATTGACAGGCGTATCAGGGACCCCACCAGATTGACTTGGATATGATCATTTCAGGGTTGCCACTTTACTAAAATCAATTCACTGGGCAAAAGGAAAAAAGTAATACCAAACAAGAAAAGTACTCAGAACGTGTTGCTGGGTCATAGTCACCTTGGAAATAAAACCTGACAACTACCTTTTTCTTAAAATCTGCTGCCAAAGTAAAAATAAAGTTCTATTGTGGGCACAATTGTACTACCGGTGGCAACCCTGGATCCTTTCCCCGATTCAGCCACTGTGATGGGAGTGGAGGGATGCAGAATCCGGAAACTAGCAACATGAATAACTTTGAAACCGGTAATCGGACATACATGAAACTTGACAAGTGTCAAGAACAAGTGTCTCAGATGTTCAGTTTAAAATCCGGGGGGACCTAGAGGTTCGAACCTTCCCAGGAAGAAGAGGAGTTGTAGACCTGGCTTCTTAACTTCTTTTTACTTCAACAAGTGTAAAATAAAATGATATTCGGCTCTGTATATAACTCTCAAGCAAAAAACTCCCGCCTACAGTTCGCTTATTCTTACAAGTGCCATATGAGCTTTCAGCTCTTGTCTATTAGTTGATTTGATTCGTTACACCATTTGATCGTTTCCTTTCGTAAATATGACAATCAATATCCATAATATTGCAGAAACGACGAGACTGGCGCGGGACAAAATCATGCCTTTGATTTGTAGCGAACAGCGATTTCGATATGGCAAACAAACGTTTAGACCGAAACGAGACTACTATAAAATCACTACCACATTCATTGAAACTTTATAATTTTTATCCACCCTATAACGGCATTCTTCTAATTTTTGCATTTGCCGTGTTTGTCTGTGTTCGAAGCCGACCAGGCTCCTAGTTATTGCTCATTGGTCAAAATACCGGTTATGCAAGTTTGTCCGTGTTTCTCGTCAACGCCAACGGGGCCATGTAAGGTTAATGCTACGTTTACACACTGCGTATATCAGAGCGTATTTTGAAATCAGAACGTATTTTGAAATACGAGCGTATTTGCGCACGTATTTGGGCTTGAAAAGATCTCTAGCAATACGGACGTATTTGAGCAATCGGTCCGTTTTGTATATAAATACGTCCGTACTGCTACAATCTTTTCAAGCCCAAATTCGTGCGTAAAATACGCTCGGATTTCAAAATACGCTCAGATTTTACGCGAAGTGTAAACCCACTATAAAGCTAGGTGCCCACAGAACGCGAATCTTTTCCGCCACGCGGCGCGAAACAAATTCGACTTGGAGTTGAAACGGCACGGCGCGAATTTTTTCCGCTCGCGACGTCAAATTCGCCCAGGCGAACGCGAATTCGCGTTCTGTGGGCACCTAGCTTAACGGAAGTAACGCACTTAGATTACTGGAACAGAAACTGTGTCGACTGCAACTTGTGCTTTAACCAAATTCCTTTAACCACGCAGCTTCGCGGTCACCGACACATAACTTTCACTAACTACTTCTCGCGCAGTAGGCTATTGTTTTTTGTCAACTGACTATGTGAAGGATAGCCCCTTCCCTATCCTAACGGATCTTCCCCATCCTTAATGACTTACATAATATATCATGTCCATGGAAGTTCCGTATATCCTTGCAGAGGGCAGTGAAAGCCAGGATGAATAGTGACAGACGGCCGGGATTGTGCTCCTCGTTTCTAGGTCTGAAAATCGAAATATACTTATCAAAAGTATAAAAGAAAGTTATGGGGATCTGAAGAATGGAGGAATCCAACCGGGAAAGAGATAGAGGGATTCCGGAAATGTATCAACTTTCGGGGAAGGGGGAATTCGGAAATTCGCGACAGCCTCATCTACAGGTGTATTCAACTTTTATTATCATTATTAGTAATATTATTACCCATAATATGTACAAGTAAAAAAATGGAGTAGGAAATATAAGGGAAAACGAAGACATTACACACCACTACGTATCTACAGCGAAATATCTTCAAATCAAATCAAATCACATCGTTTATTCACTAAAAATCTTACTCACGGCATGTGCCGACTAACTGATTTCAACGTCAACATATAAATACACACTATACTAAAAGGTCAAATTGCGCTTAAAAGCCAACATAAAATCATGTGGGCTCTTGAGGGGTGGCTGAAGCGTTAAAGTTTAACCGAAAAGTGCTAGGATAGGACAATCTAGTTACCCATCACTTACTCACTTAAATTGGCTTGAAGACCCACTGAAAATGAGTTAATTCGTTGTTCCGCTATTCACGAATAATCGATTTTCAAATAGTGGAATTTTCGTGTTGTGGTGCCTCTATGCGCTTTTTTTTTTGCTATATCCCTTACGAGAAAGATTTATCAATTTTTGTTTTTGTTCAGGCACTAAGCAATCTTCACCAATCTCACCACTGCCCACTGAAAAGCCGCATTTGTGTTGATATTAAAATGTCCCGCGTCATAGTAGAATGTATACTGTGGGGACGGTTGGAGATATTCTGAGCCTCATAACTAGAGCAGATAGTGGAAAATCAAAAAATCCCTTTGCAGAATCCAAATACTTCAGTGTATCCAATTAAATGACACACACATGAGTTGGCTTTTCAGTTAAACTTTAAACAATTTAACAAATGCCGGAACAAAACTATTATTTCAATTATTGAGTAATCTCGGGGACCCGCAAATCACTTTCGAACTAGAGATACTTTTCGAACCACCGTGAAGAACTTGGTAGGTGAAAGCCTATCGTTTTCTGTTGACTACACAAAAGTCGAGAGACCTTAGTTGCGTTTTTGCGGATACCATGGTATCTGTTACCACGGTATCTGGATCTGCAATTATTCGTTTTGCAGTTACCATGGTATCTGATATACGGCCACTGCAAAAACAACTATTGCCAAAATTGCAGTTTTCGAAGTCATCCCAAAAGAAAAACTGATATCCAGTTACATCACTAAGTGCTGAACTTCTTTCTCACCAATTTGACAAAATTTGATGAGTCAGATGACTTTTCAGATACCACGACCAGATACCACGGTCGGACCGTGATATCTGAATATCAGTTACCACGGTAGCTGGCCAGATACCACGACAACTGCAACAAGACCAAAGGTTCCGATGGGATCCCAAAAATTTCAATATTTATGATCCAGACAATAAGGTTTTGTCTTTGCCAGATCCAGTCTTCGCCGGGCCAAACAGCTACTCATTAAAAAATCCAAGCTCAGATATGGATTCAGCATGTGCGTTTACCTCTATAAGCCGATCGAAACGATCCTAGCTACTTTTGTGAATTTTGCGGTTTTGGCGAAATTCAAGAACTACTTGTCCGGCGATAAGCTAAAGCTCAAAAACGGATTCAGCGTATCTCCTTACCCTTATATCCAACATCTAACCAACTTCAAATAAAAATTTAACTTCTAACAAATTTTCCGGTTTCAGCCGGATTCCGGACGAACTATATGTCCGGCTAAATAGTGATTGTCATATACGGATTCTGGATCTCTTCTTACCCCTAAATCTATCATCTAATCAACTTCAAATAAAACTTTTACTTTTAACAAATTTTCCGGTTTTGGCCGGATTCCAGGCAAACTACTTGTCTGGCGATAAAATGGTTTTCGCATTCTTGTTCAGCATGCCTTCTTACCCCTACATCAAACATCTGATCAACTTCAGATAAAACTTTAACTTCTAACAAACTTTCCGGTTTTGGCCGGATTCCGGGCGAACTGCTTGTCCGGCGAGAAAATGGTTTTCATATTCGTGTTCAGCATGGCTTCTTACCCCAAAATCAAATATCTAATCAACCTCAAATAAAAATTTTACTTTTAACAAACTTTCCGGTTTTGGCCGGATTCCGGACGAACTACTTGTCCGGCGAGAAAACGGTTTTCATATTCGTGTTCAGCGTGTCTTCTTACCCCATAATCGGCTATCACATTAGCTGTTTAAAAAAATTTTGCTTGTCCCTTAATTTAAACCCCCTCCCCCACCCCTAAATGTAAAGCTACAGGGCCCATCTACGAACTCGACCTTACTCTTGACCCAAAGAATCCCCACACCAAGTTTCATCAAAATATCTCACTGCCTTCGAGAGTTATCGTGCTTACAGACAGACGGACAGACGGACGGACGGACAGACGGACAACTTTTGCGATGTCATAGGTATCCCTCCACTTACGTTTTGGGATCCCAAAAACGCCTTTTGACCGTGGTATCAGATACCACGATAACTGCAAAAACGACTTTAGACTGTATATCAGATAACATGGTATCTGCCAAAACGCAACTCTTCTCTTGTTATATATGCCCCTGGTAAAGAAACATCGGTTAGGATGGCGGCTTGTGCCCAACCAAACTCCGACCAAAGGGATGCTTTAATGAAGGGCACAAGACGAGCTTCGCCCCCTCTTTCATGAGACGGAACAACTGTGGCATAGTATCGAATTCCAGCTTTCCGGCATTTTTAGGATCAATTTTATCTTCTTGTTACATATATTAATCAATTCTATTGTGTAATGATCATAAACTAATTATCGGATGTGACCTTTTTGGTTTGAGAACAGATTATTGATTGATTGGCTGTCACGGAAAAGCCGGGAAGCGAGGTAGCTTTATATGTTATCAAGTGGGAATTCCCATCAAAGGTCACCGAAATCAAAATCGGGGGAGGGGGATAAAACGAAGGCGATGAGGAATTTTCTCCATATCCGACAAATTTCTTTTCCTAATTTTTACACAGTTTCATTCCACCATTTATTTCTGGTCAAATCTTGTAAGTGTATTAGTTAAATTTTTGTTTCTGTGTGTTTTGTAAACATTTTTAATTCCTATTCTAGCTTTATTTGGAGCTATTTGGAAAAAATAAATGTGATTGATTGATTGAGGGCCACGGCCATATTTCTCTCGATCATATGCCAACCGCTGTACTCCTAAACCTCAATCGTCGAAAACTATGAACAAACAAACGGAATACAGAATATATATTTAATACTGCGTATTCCCTTTAGTCTTACCAGGCTTCAGGCACTGTGTTTAGAAAGTTAACGCACGCTACAATTATCTTGGCCACCATTGGAGTCAAGTTCGAGCTTCTTTAATTATTTAGTTGTTTTGTTATTAGCCTACTATTTGTACCGAATTTTTTCTTCGCAATTTTTCAATGTATTTTCGTCATAAAAATATCTTATAGGATACGGAAACATCAAGATTCGAATAATAATTTTTACCTTAAAGGAAACCTGAACAATGAAACCATACTTGAACACACCATGGAGAATGCATTTACAGACATGGCCACGGAGAGCATTCTTCTCCCGAGCGTGACGTTTTCAAAATAGGGATGTTCGTTTCCGGAGGTTTGCACATGCAGACTCCAAGACAAAAACGCAATTCATTCAAATCTTGTACAGCGCTGGCCGGATCGTATTGGAATTTCTTCTAGATATACGTTTGGGCTTAACTGGTTAAAAAATATTCCAGAAGAAGGGTTGATTGGAGACATTTGTTCATTTCTAAAATTGTTCGGTACTGAAATAAGGATGCAAAATGGAGCAAAAATCATGGCTTCGAAACACTATGTCGTATTTGGATTGGGTTTTCTGCAGGCAATGTTAACGGACGTCATACAGACAGGGATGATACTTGGTACTCTTCATTCAGGTGCCCTTTAAATCTCACTTGCCAGCGAAAGGTAATCCTGTCGTGCGCTGGCACGACAGGATCGTAACAAAGTTACGAACACAAATCGTAACTTTGTGTTTACCTTATCTGTCCCGTCATACGGAATAACACCTTTTTTTTCTCTTAAAATACTAGTTACAACTGACGGATGTACCTGACTAACAACTTGACGAAAGTTTCTGTACCTTTTGGTTCTTATACCTTTTCGTAAAAGCTCCTGATGACTAACTAGAAGCAGAATCGCCGGGTGCCTAGCGAAAAGCCGGAACGTCACCACAGCTGTCCCCAACAAATGTTGTTGATTGGTTTACATTCGATTCGATTCATCGTTCGCGTGACGTACCACGTGCTTCCCGAGGTTCACTGGCGTGGTTCGGACTTACTCATATAAATTAATATTTTCCTTCCATTCAGTATATCATGTAACAATCACGAGTTAAACATTCTCGTGTCCTATTTCTCGAATCATGTGTCAGCCTCACCTGAACCGGCATCAGCCCCGTGCAGTCTTGTTCACTGCTAACTCGGCCCAGGCGAGGCTATTATGTTGCAAACAAACGATCAAGTTTTCCCCGCAAGATTTTCTGCACTTTCATCATCAAGTTGAAAAATCTCAACTTTTCTATACGAAATTGACGATGGTCCCGAAACTCCGTGCACGAATTCCAGTCTGCGAGCACCCGACCCCGATCGTCTGTCTAACTTGTCCAAAGGCACAAGCCATTCATTCAGCGTAATTTAACAGTTTCGTACCAGACGCCCTTCAATAAACATCTGTTTTCACCACCGCTCGCCCTTACATAAAGTTGTCACATTGACACAAAAATAGCTTTTTCTAATTAAAGGAGACTCCAAGCTTTTCTATCCCGGAATTGGATGTGCTTATCCTAAAAGTTGTTGACGGGAAACACCCACTATTATACTTGTCTCTCAAGCAAATAGTGCCGGGAAATGTTACAGCACCATAATGAGAAAGGAAAATTTCGATGAATCTCACAGAGCGTATAGAGGTCTATTGCCTTGAAATGTCACATTATCATGCCCGATTTTATTCATTGTAGCCTAAATGATTATTTTCTTTGTTTTTTTTTTGTTCACAGCCTACTAGGTTTTGATATTTCTATCTTTTCAGCGGGTAATGAAGACATTCGTCCAATCAGTACGACGGTAACATTCGTTGTTCTTGTTCGTTTTAAAGCAGCTGTCTGCTGTCAAACGAGAGCCCATGATTTTATTGACAGTTATCTGCCCAGTATGATTACAACGGTAGCCTACAATAATTATTATTATGCCGTCTGCAGAATAAGTTGAGAAGTGCCGCAGAACTAGCAGCTTAGCAAGTTCGTTTATTGGCGGCAGGCAATTTGGCGATATTCATCCTAAATTTTTGGAAATCACATTGAGCTACCAAACGTTTAAAAGATCTTTTACGCAACAGTTATCCGGGAATAGCGGAGCAAAGGACTAAAGCATGTTCATCGGGTCTTGTGACTTAGTTGTTCTTAAATAGATCTTTGACTATTCGGCGAACCTTGGTGACTAACGAATAACTGAGTAACCATCAGATATTTGTGTAATATGGAACTTACAACCTACACGGGACTTTTACCATTAGCTCAACTGGTTACAGTGCCGGTATATCAAGCTGAAGATTGCGGGTTCAAATCCCGCTCAAGGAGCATTTTTACTTTTCAGTCCACTACTATAGTCTACTATTATGTAACCATAATGAAGGAAGATGGTGAATAATGAATAACTGAAGAACCACCATGAATATACTCACTTACAAGCAACACCTTACAGGTAATTTACAATCAACACCTTATTGTGAGTCCTGCTACCACCAAGAACAAATAAGCAGTAGAACCCCCGTCTCCTGATCTCTGTAAGTCGATCATGCGGAGTCGAACAGATTCCCGATGCCGTCCCACGCAAACGAGCGGATAGGAGCTATGCGGAACCTCACAATTCGTTACCTCTATAAACGGCTCATTGCAGTAGAGCCCCGGAGAAGAAACGTTGAGAGTAAGCAGACGTCACTTCAGAGGCGGGATCATCATAAATCATAAAAAGACCGCCCACTACGGTCTTTTCCACTCAATGTTAATGCCCAGCTGCTAAGAGGGAAGTAAACAGGCGTCAACTCAGAGTTCAGCAAGTAGCTTCAGTTCTGCTCAGTTTTGTTGGGATACCCATAGTCGGTGCATAACCGAAGACGGAAGTTCTATTGGCTTATTTGTTCTTACTATCGTCCAGAGACCAACCCCAAAAAGTTCCAGTCGGTCGTCATGGGTTCCCGTTTCAACATCCAATTAGCTCGGCATCCCCTGGCAGTAGGCTACCACATAATCTACTTCTTGCCTTAGTGTCGTGCAGTTGTTAGGTTTTTGCTCGTCGGCTTTGCCCCGTTCTACTAGCTTCCGTGACCTCAATTCCACAAGGAACGGTCCTGGCCTTTTTGCTGAGCCGGAACCCTAATCCGCTTCCAAAATTAGGAAGGACGGGCTGTTTTTTCATGATAATATTCGTGAGCAGATCACAGAAGTCAGCTTTCAACCCGACTTAGGAAGCCTGATTGTTAATTTTATTATTTGCGGAATGAGAATGCGGAGACGAAGACGGAGTGTGCCCCATTGGGCGAGCCATCATATCCAATGCTCTATAAAGAATCATGGCTTCTCCTTAATCTTCATCAAACCACCCTCTGATGTTACTGAACATGAGATCGACTGCCTCTAGAGTGAGTGTCACTTCTTGAGATTCCACCAGTTTATCTGTCTCACCGACAGTTTCGAACGGTTAATAGTTACCCCTCCCCACCTGGAATTTACTTGACGCAATACCTCAAGAACCCCTAAAGAATCGTCAATCCTCCTTGATCTTCATCTAATCACACGCAAACGCTACTGAACATCTGCTCGACTGACCTCCAAAGCTCCAGCATGAGTTCCACTTCCAGCTGCTTTGAGATGAGCTTCTCCTCGATATGCGAGCAATCAGAGACCCCAGAGTCATTTTCCGGCTGATTGATTGCATTGACGATATTAGGACGGCTCCTGGAAAGAGTTTGTCAGATGAGAGAACGGAAGACGACGGGAGTTGTTCGATTGAAAGTTGTTTGGAAGGATTCTCGCATTTGCAAAAGTTGCGTTTTGGAGATGGTATCAGTATCAGATACCATGGTAAGTGTATCTGCATTTTGCAGTTACCATGGTATCTGATACCACGGATGCTTTCCAAAAACAACCATGGTGTCAGACATCACGGTGTATGAAAACCAAACTAATGTTTAGCAACTTCCAAGTCGTTAGTTTTTAACCAACTCGGTACCACGCACTATCGCACCCCCTCTATCTAGAGCGAATTGCGTTTAGTATTTCTTTTCATATACTCAGTCGTTGTGGCTTCGGCTTCTAACGGGTCACAAATGAATTCCAGCAAAGTAAAAAACCTTGGCGGGGGTATGGGAAGGCGGAAACTGGGTAAGCAAGCTGAGGATCTTACTCTGTATTATTGAGTTCGCCGAGCATAGCCAAGGTTGCGATGACTCTGGGTGTTTCTTCACCCCATCCAAATTCCGCCGTCTTCTGCGCCTTCAGCCATCTCACGGCGGTTGCAACAACTTGACTGAGGTCTAGAGAAAATACGATCTTTAGTAGTGGGCGTAAAGTAACACAGTACCAGTAAGATCTTCCAAATCCATGACTAATACTTTTACTGTCAAATATTTCCAACATCTTCTAACATCTTCTTTTCTTCCAAGAATTTCGTTCCTAGTTAAGCACGCGATTTAACCTGAGAGACCCTACGAACTTGAGAATAGCAGTGCTCACACTACAGTTTCACAGTTTTTAGAAGACGAACGGAGATTAGGCACGGGGATATGTGACCATGTGAGACAGGATACTTCTTTTCTCTAGGGAAAATACCGTTTTTTTATTATACTACCCTAGGATGTAATACTTTTTTATTGCAGCTTTTTTTACATTTTTTCCTACTTTAGAAAGTGAAGCAAGCTGAGATAACCCAAATAAGTCAGCTAGCCTTTTTTAGCAGCCTTCCAGTTATATTTCAAAATCCATTACTGATACTTATTTCAAGATACCCCTTCAGCCCAAGCTGACTGACAAGTTTCTTCCAGCAAGAGCCTGACGAGGACCCTTGCCAAGAGGGTCAAAATATAGCTGACGAACATCGCAGCCGACTTTTCCGTTTTCAGCCATTGTTTTTTATATGATAGGCTACTGTTTCCTATATTTTCTTCTAAAAGATTGCTTCTAGTTTCAGCACCCGATTTGCACTGAGGGACCTTAGCAGAGGCGTCACTACTGGGGGGGGGGGGGGGGGACGCACCCCGTCAATGTTGTCGGCCAGTCGGTAAAAAGTAGCCGAGTCGGCGCGAAGCAACGCGATTTATAATTAAAACAGTCGAATTTTTTCTTAGAAATAGTAGTTTTTTCTTAAAACCAATCGATTTTCCTTAAACACTGTCGGTTTTATGTAAAAATAGTCGTTTTCTTAAAATCAGCCGATTTTTCGTCAACACAGTCGTTTTTTTTCTCAATAACAGTCGTTTATCCGCAAAAACAGTCGGTGAAAATGACCAGCCAGTTGGTAAATAAACTACCTTGTCCCCCCCCTAAACATTTTGTCGAGTAACGCCTCTGGACCTTATAATAGCAGTCTTTCCATTACAGGTAACACTAGGACCTATCACAATCCTTGGTTAACGCTTTCTTCTATTCGATATTTCAACTCTTTAACGGTTGTTTTTAGTAGTTAGCTACAGCATCCAAGAAGAAAGCTCCAAATTGCTTCCTAGGGGACGTTTTGGCGTGGATGGCCGTTGAGCTCAACCAAAGATGCCATCCATGCGAAAATGTCTCTGGATGATGGCATCCACGCGATACTGAATCGTGACAGAGGAAGATGCCATCTTCCGCGAAAAAACACATCCTTTGGATGGGTTAAGAAAATATCTACCTGTAGGAAAGAGCATTGCACCCGGGTGTGTTTCGGCGCCAACCGGTGTTCAGCGGGAAATAAGAACTTAATATAATAATATAACTTGAATTCTGTATTTATTTATTATTTTTTATTTATTTTTTTACATATTTTTTATTTTTTTATTTATTTATTTTTTCGTTTCAAAATCGTGTGAAAAATACAAATTCATTTTTCCATTTTGAGCGGCTTTGAGCCTGAAGAGAACCCTCGCCAAGAAGGGCCGAAATATAACTCTCATAGAATTCAGCTGACGCCTATCCATTTTGCGCTGTCAAATAAAATTAAGAAATTAAAATGAAATTGAAAAACTAAATTAAAATTAAATTACAAATTATTTCAATTAAAAAAAAAAAATAAAAAAAAAATATGTAAAAAAATAAAAAAAAATAAAAAATAAATAGAGAATTCAAGTTATATTATTATTTTAAGTTCTTATTTCTATTTTAGTAAATTTGTCTATATGCTGTATTTTTTTCTATCTGAACAGTCAGAGTTCCCGTTCAACAGAGCTCGATGAGCCCTGTTGAACGGGAGACATCCATCCAGCTTGATGGTGACGTCAGCCGTCGAGCTATTCACGCGAAAACGTCCATCGAGCTGGATGGCATCAACGCAAAAACATCCATCATGATGATGAAAATGAGGAACGTGGGCTTCCGAGAATTTATGATTTCTGGTTCTTTAGAACTCTTTTCCAACTCTTAAAAGGCGTTATCCCTTGCTATCCGCATATGCGAAAAACTTTCGAATCTAAAACTTCCCCAACGTTCGATTTTTTCAGCTCTGAGAAATTCTTCTTGATATTACTCAAGGATCTGGGACCTCTTTTTCACTGGTACTAAGAGTCGGAAGCCTCAAAAAAGGAAAGCGACTTCCCTAAAAGCTTCGAGGAGAATCTTTCTAAGAGGCTTTCGGTTCGAGATGAAGGGTTTTGGTTCCTGGGAAAACAAGTAGTTGACCACAGTCGACAAAAGGGAGCAAGCGTAACACCTAAGACTTGAGATTGGGGGGGGAAGGGCCTAAGTGAGATACTAAGATCTGTGATCGAAATATCAAGAAAAAAATATTAATCTAACTACCATACCAAGTACAATACCAAGCGATAACCGAACAAAACGAATGGGCATAATCGGTAAGTCAGGCATAGAAAGTTTATCGGTTGATATTAATAAATGTGTGATTATGATATGATACAATAATTTATTGCAAAAGCCAACAGACCATAGCAGCACAAATTCCGCTCAAAAAGAAGAAAAGAGAAACAAACCACAAATCGCATACTCATCATAACAAACCTATTTGTTTAACATAAAGCCTTTTCGATATTTTGCTGCAATCCGGATGAACTTCGCTAAATTTTTAATTACCAAGTATGCATGTATGTACGAAAAAAGAAACTTGCTACAATACCAAGGATCATTTCATATTTTTAAAGCATGTCCCTCGGTGGAGTAGGGTGATCGTTAGGGCCCCGCCTTAAACTCTTAATTTACCTAAAATCAATCCCTCCGGCCACCCTATCCCAAACTCACTTATTCCAAATGCTTCCATTCTCCATTCACTAAACTCTGCGCATTCGCACTTAAAGTGATTAACACTCTCGTCTAAGCGTCAATGAGTAAAGACGTCTCTTTAATTTTAATTTTCCTCCATATTTCTTTTCTCTCCCAATGGCAGGCATCCTCCTCCCAAGACCAACTACCGATTTTAATTCTTCGGTGGCAAACTCGCCTTAAAATGTATATCCTCGCCGCACAACTCTTTTTTCTCTTGTGTTTACGCCAATTTTACGTAGTATGAATAATATATATTTATCCTACTACATATGGTCATACTTTTAGCCATTGTCGATTTACAGTAGGAAAAACAGTACGCTAGAGAAAACAGTACTTATAGTACGGTACGCGATCCACTCTCCTTCCCGGTTGCCCAATTCATCTTCATCCTGATCCTCTGAATTTCCTAATTTCTATCCGATCCCTCCTACCGACACTACTTATCATTGTAAATTTTTGATGTACCTTCCTCACTCCTACCGCAACCACAAATTAGTTCAGAAGTTCGGTGTCCAAGATGTCATTTGTTCAGTTGAGAAAACGTTAGCGTCACTACTATGTACATTTCGTCATCCAGGTCATCGGGTACATGATGTTTTTCATGAATTCTTCAGGTCCAATTAGAAATTATGTCTAAATTTTGTGTGTTTATGTTGTTATTTATCTTGTGTTATTTTTTTTACTCCGCTATCCCCTCGTGCAGGCTACTTGGCGGGTTACAAATAAAATATATATATATATACACTTGGTTAAGCTTTTCGTCTATCACTATCGGTTCTTTTCGGTTCAAGTAGGCCTATTCCTTCGCAAGCTGACTGCGAATCAAGACTCATGGCACTAAACCGATAAGTCAGCTGATACTTATTGCCCAGCTTATTCCACCTGTATTTCGGCCCTTCTTGGCAAGGATCCTCCTCATGCTGTAGCTAGGACAGCGAACCGGGAACAAAAAATGGAGTTTCTATAGCAACTATAAATATCCTATTTTTGGGAGTTCATTCTAGAAACTGCTGCTGTTTTTGCTGCTCGATTAGATCGTTGGCATGGTAGACGTCTTTCCGCATTCTGATTAACTTTTTTCTTTCTGAATAAGGACTTGAGGTTGGAATATCCTTTCACTGGTAATGCCATTTAAAGTTTCCGGGGAAAAACCTCTCCTGTGGGAGGTACCATTCGAGCAAAAGCGGCCGTCTCGGAAATTAAACCTAAAAAATAATAATAATAATATAAAGCAACAGAAAAGGCTTTCGTCTCCAAATAACGAAATAACCTTCAAGAGCGGGTTCCACCCTTCTAACAATAGTAACTATTAGTTACTATTTCCGTTCCAGCCTCACGAAAAGTTACTACGCTGACCGTTCCAACCTTCTCGATATAGTAACTATTTGCTTACTATACTCGGGAGCGTAGTAAGCGTGGTAACTACGGATCTCTGTAACGTGATTGGCTGGATTACGCCGTGGAGTTATATTTTATCGAAAATAGATAAATGCGTTCAAGCCTTGACGCCAGGAAGCCAACATTCGTGATGTCATGCGTAGTAACTACGGTAAGTAGGATGGAACACGCTCCAAGTAATCGAACTGACCAGAGTTAAAAATCCCATCTGTAATGCACTTGAAATTACTGTTCGATTCAGCATTAACCGCATCTTCGGTAAGGCTGTGTTACCAAAACTCCACTTATAAACGTCCATGTTGTGTCGATTTTGCAAGCTTGTACGCGTGCCCCCGATGATGACGGTTAATGCTGGATCTTACTAACAAGGCCGTATCCAGGGGGGGGGGGGGGGTCGACCCCCCCCCCGAAACCCACAAAAGTAATAGTTTTTTGTAGGCTTTAACCTCTGATCTATGTATTTTTTGTACTTTTTGGTCCGACCCGTGGGCAACCCCCCCCCCGAAATAAATTCCGCGGGCAACCCCCCCCCCCGAAATAAATTCCTGGATACGGGCCTGCTTACTAAATCGGTCACAAGTTGTCATAAGTTTATTATGGCGGATTAGTTCTTCTAGTTACAACCTGAAGAGGACCCTTGCTAAGAAGGGGCCGAAATATTCCTGCAAAAAATTTGGAGTTTTTTAGAATCGCCATTTTCTGATAATTTCTCACTAGAACCTGCCTCCCGACCATATGAGGAAAAACAGACACTTGTGTGGCGAGTCCAAAATTGGGTTATAACACTAAGATCATGTTCCACCCCTCTACCAATAGTAACTATCAGTTACTATTTCCGTTCCAGACTCACGAAAAGTTACTACGCTGACCGTTCCAACCTTCTCAAAATAGTAACTATTTGCTTACCACGCTCCGGAGCGTAGTAAGCGTAGTAACTACGCATCTCTGTAACGTGATTGGTCCGATCAGCCCGAGGAATGAGATTTCACCGAAAAAAGAAAAAAGCTTTCCAGCCTTGACGCCAAGAAGCGTAGTAACTGCGGTGACTAGCGTAGTAACTACGGTAAGTAGGGTGGAACACCCTCTAAGGCGCAGCCACCAGAGAATCCAAAAACTCTTTACAGGAAAAAACAGAGACCACCAGTGAGTACTCCGGTGACAAAGAACGTAGCTTTTGCAAACAAAACTCCACTTACACACGTACTCGTGGAACCGAGATTCCACAATCTCAAATGCGATTAGAAAGAAGGAAAATATTTCAGAATGCTGGAAAAGAGATGGTATCTAGTCATCAAGAGATTTTATTAGATTTTGAAAAGTTGAAGGTACTTGAGAGCACCAAATATCCTCTACCAGACGAACCTTTTACCTTTTTAGGAGATCATTTGTCGATGGGGGGGGGGGACGACCGCTCGCTCCCGAACAGATTACATGGAAAATGAGTGAGCAGCGGGGGCTGGGGACGTCATGTCTGCGAAAACAAGGATCTTTCTCCTTTAGTGCTTCTACACTGTTTCCTGGCAGAAGACCGAAAAATTACATTTTTTTATGTGTTTTCTATCTTTTCTTTCTTATACTCCGCTCTTCAAAATGGCGGGTTAAAAACAAATTACTTACTTACTTATTTACTATCTGGCGGCACAACTGTCTGGCGGCTTTTTGGGGCACACACGGGCTCATACCAACGACATATATCGTGTCTAGATAGTGTAAATGGGTACCGTTTCGCTTTCAGTA
The DNA here is from genome assembly GCA_023053555.1 of Branchinecta lindahli. NCBI lineage: Eukaryota > Metazoa > Arthropoda > Branchiopoda > Anostraca > Branchinectidae > Branchinecta > Branchinecta lindahli. The sequence continues at coordinate 14,686,536 of JAKZAO010000003.1, forward strand.
ATCGTGACAGAGCCAAGTGGAGCTATTTAGGCCTACATACAAATATCTATAAAATATATTTACTTATGAATATTCAAAGCTAACTGCAGTGCTTACGGCCCCACCATGGTTTTTGGTTAGAAACATTATACTGAAATATATGATCTGTTGTTAGATATTTCTACAAATATGCGTATTTATATGCGTAGTTTTGTGTTTTCTTCTTTTAACATTGCTCGCAGATTTCACCGGAGTGAAATAAATAATAATTTTACAACTGAACTATTACTCCAAACTAACTGTAAAATTGCGAACGTGAAACTAGAATACCTGATTCGGCAGCACATGTTCCGCTAAGAGAGATTATCCAAACTGTTGCCAAAAGCGGAAGTCGTCTCGTTATCATTTTTCCTGTAAGAAAAAATATGTTTCATTTTTATTTTACCACGTGGACGTGGCGTAAGGAAGAGTTTCAACAAAGTAAAGCAACAAGTGAAAGTAAAACAAACATGTCCTATGTTTTTAATTTTTTTAAAGGACTCCTCGTATCGTGTGGTGTTCCTAACTCTAAGACAGTTGAACGCCTTATCAGCTCTGCTTTCAATAACACACGGCTATAGCTGTTTTTATCCTCTTCCACGCCTTTTGGTTTCGATGCCAAACACGGGAAAACTTGCACGACTAATCCTTCTGGCCAATAAGCTTCTCGAAAATAATAACTGCTAGCTCGATACGTGTCGAAAAGAGCCGAACACGGCAAGCGTAAGAATCGGTATAGTACCAACAGGGGGAAAGAACAGACCTGTTAAGAAAGTAGAACAGATAAGTATTAGAGGTTCGAGCGGTCAAGATACAACTACCTCTTTTCCATTAGGATGGTTAACACGGGTCTAGGCGAGAATCCCCCGGCGCGCGAGCACTTAGGATTTTCCCTAGACACGCGAATTAAATGTAAACGAGTGACGGCGGCTCGCTGGTCGCTCGCCTCTATATATACTTTTCATAAAAATATATTGCATTTTATTAACACAGTGTATTTTGGGGAGGGGTGCCTGGGGGACTTCGTCGGGGGAGTTTTGGCGGGGTTATGTCCGGGGGGGGGGGTCGTCTTTTTTTTGCCGAAACCCGGTAAACATATTCCTATTTTAGACCGAAACACGAAACTCAAAGCCACGTTGAACAAATCAGATGTACCTAGTCCGAACAGCATTGAAGACTGGACACTCATCAGGATATTTTTCATCGGGTCTCGCCCAGGACTGAAATTAAACCCAACGACAAAACACGACAAATCAATTAATACGCGAAACAAAAGCAAAACTAACCTGTATAGGAATAGTTTTATCCCAAGAAGAGTTTTTGCTTAAAATGCATCTTAGAAAAGATATGCATTCATTTCTTGCGTTTGTTCACTTTTAAAGGCGAAAATTTAGTATGGTAGACAGTTACTGCCATACCGGTATAGAGAAAGCCGCTTGTAACATATTTTAGAGTGTTTATTTTTTAGTTATAATGTGTGTGTCTTACAATTATAATATATAGTTTTCTTCTTTCTGTGTTGTCATGGCCCTTGAGCTTTTCGAGCAATACAATATCTATCTATTGTTTACTGTATGTACGTTTAACGGACAGATACCTTTGGCCAGTCCACAATTTACGTACCCATACCAATAAAATAATAATCTATTCTACTGATTGGTCGGCGGCAAATGAACATGTTCGCAATCATCCACACTAACCTTCATCAGCCACTTCTCCCGCTTTAGTTGTTTCCAGCACGGCAAGGAAGGAAGAACTGCTGGAGTTGGAGTCTCCCAAGATACCAATCGGGGGACGGAGTCGTTGAATCGATGTAGATGCTAGGTTACTCCGCAGGTAAACCAATCCACTCAATCGAAAGGAGGTCAGCAAACACTGTGATAAGTACCAGGAAGCTAATAAACTGCGAAGGCTACAAAGAGGATATGAATCAGCAGTGGTATGCTTCTTTAGTGTTAGTTATTCTTGGATTGTCCAATTTCCATGCACTTGCTGTGGAAAAAATCGGGTTTCGCCCCCCCCCCCCCCCCCCCGGTACCAAAAAGCCCCGGACCAAACAGCATTTAAAGGTCTATTGAATTTAACATGTTATTAAATATTTACTTCCCGTAATTTTGGTCTTAACTCAAGTAGAATGCATCTGATGCAACTACACGAACTATCACAAAATGCTGGAACGTAAATAGTAAACAGTGAGAGCGGTGCTATAACGGCTCCTAATAGCATCTGAAATGGGTGCTTCGGGTTCCTGTCTCCCAACATTTGGCAACAACTGAACCGCTGGAACATGCACGTCCCAGTAGTCCTACCATACCTCTGCAAGTACCTTGTGTCATTCAAGGTCTAAGCCGATCTGACATTTAGGAAAATTGGAAGGTTCTTAGAAATTTTCCGGCACGCATGATTGCCAATAAAAATACTACATAATAATAAATAATAAAATACTAAGGGCTATATTACAACTTTCCAGTTAATTTTCCAGCTTTAGCGGCTTGAGCCTGAAGAGGACCCTTGCCAAGAAGGGCCGAAATATAGCTCTAACAAAATGTAGCTGACTTTCCGTTTTGCACCGTCAAATATGATTCGCAGTCAGCTTGGGCTAAAGGAATATCTATACTAAGGGCTATAATACGGTGTCGATTAAACTTCGTCGGAATATTGGATTGTGTTTCGGTAAGCCTTACTGAGTCGTGGGGCAGAGACCAGTCATACACAAATCCTCAATTTTTGGGCATGGTGTCCCCGCATCTGGGCATGCCTCAACGTACGGGCATGGTGCTAATACGTCAGGGCATGGTACCCTAATAATAAATACTACATACAATAAATAATAAAATACTAAGTGCTACAATACAGTGTCGATTAAACTTAGTCGGAATATTGGATTGTGTTTGGTAAGCGTTACTGAGGCGTGGGGGCGGGGACCAGTCATACACAAATCCTCAATTTTTGGGCATGGTGCCCCAGCATCTGGGTATGCCTCAATGTACGGGCTTGGTACTTCCACAAAAACCTGTTTGAAAAGCAAATTTTCAATTCAGATTCTAAACCCAACAGATTACAACCGCAAAATGCGACACACTATACCAAAACAGTAGAAAAAGAAAAACTCTCATAAGCCTCATGAGTCGCAGCAATCACCGTCGTTTAAATTCTTTTTTTTTTCCTTTAACATTCACCGCACCATTGACCAAAATCATCATCATACCATACGCTCTGTCACTTCGTCTTCATGAGCAACACTCTTGATGACTAACTCTTCGTGCCGACGAAGAATCGCCGTGTGCCTAGCGAAGAACCAGAAACATCATCACAAAAACGTTGTTAGTTGGTTTACATTTCACAGTAGTGTGTGTGGGGTGAAGAAGTATATTTTAAAGCGAGGTTAAAGAGAGAAGAGCTAAAATCATACATGGGTTTGAAGGGAAATTTCTGCCATCGGGAATAAGGAGGAAATGCCTGGGAAGGGAGGGTGCAGCAGATGGTCTTTACTCGTTCCCTATGTGTGGAGAATCTGAGGAGAGTGTGGACCCCTTCATGTCATACTTCCAGGAAGTTAGTGATCTAAGGTTGCAGTTGCTCCATTTATATACAGGTGATGAGGGGTGGCTAAATAGTTTGCTCAGTAGCTGTCAGTGTTTGTCCAGGTGGGACTAAGACACAGGTCCCTTTTCATATAAAGTGTTTTAATTATGTAGTTAATTTTCTTTGTTCGGTATATCAGAAAGTGTGTTGAAAATGTAGTTAGGAATTGCTTTGCATTTCATTTTTTGTACCATTGTCCATGGCCCTTTGGGCTATCCGTTTACAATACATAAATTTTAGTAAATTTTGAGGATTTATTTGGGTGACGTTTCGTATACTTCCCTAGGATCTCCGGCGTGTTTCGGACTTACAGAGTATAGAGATTTCACCGTACCCGAAGAAAACGGACATTTCTACACAATCATCGTCGGGATCATGACAAAGAAGATTACAATTTCAAGGTATAGGACTTTCAACTTTGAAACTAAATTACCGGCCTTGGATAGCTGCTGTGAGTCAGAGAGTTGCTGGAATCGTTATCTGGCTTATTCTTGTTGGAATAATACAACTTTTACAAATTAATGTTCTTTTTTATGAGAGTATGAAGGCTTCAAAGTTTGTAAGCAAAGACGGCGGCTCGCGTCCTATTGGTCGGTTATGACGCGGACTTCAGGGAACGCGTCATAGCTGACCAACAGGACGCGACACTTCCTCTTTGTTTACAAACTTTGAGGCCTTAAAACTCTCATAAAAAAGAACATCAATTTGCAAAAGTTGTATTATTGGGATCCCAAAACGTTAGTGACGGATACCTATGACATCGCAAAAAGTTGTCCGTCTGTCCGTCTGTACGGTCTGTAACTTTCGAAGGGAATGAGATATTTTGATGAAACTTGGTGTGAGGATTCTTTGGGTCAAGAGTAAGGTCAAGTTCGTAGATGGGCTTTGTAGCCCTATATTTAGGGGTGGGGGAGGGGGTTTAAATTAAGGGGCAAACAAAATATTTTTAAACCGCTAATGTGATAGTCGATTATGGGGTAAGAAGACATGCTGAACACGATGGTGAAAACCATTTTCTCACCGGACGAGTAGTTCGCCCGGAATCCGGCCAAAACCGGAAAGTCTGTTAAAAGTAAAAGTTTTATTTGAAGTTGATTAGATGTTCGAATTAGGGGTAAGATGACATGCTGAACACGATGGTGAAAACCATTCTCTCGTCAGACAAGTAGTTCGCCCGGAATCCGGCCAAAACCGTAAAGTTTGTTAAAAATAAAAGTTTTATTTGAAGTTGATTAGAGCAGTGGTTCCCAACCTTTTCCATACCGCGTACCCCTAAAAAAGGTTCGAAACTGTTGCGTACCCCCTTTTCCAGAACGTTAAAAAGACGATATTTATTATCATAAATGATAAGGCATACATGTGTAGAAATTTATACAAAATCAATGAGACACTTGAGGCTGCTTTTTAGCTAAAATTGTATGGAATATTCGGATCGACGTCATTTACGGCAATATTTTTTTTACAGTCAGCCTGTTTCTGTGTTTGGTCTTGATGTTCTCCGTGCTTTCATCAAACTGCATCGCAGACGTTTTCGTTAGCTTAATTCGTAACCTGAATGACAATATCACTTGTTATGTCTTCGATTCTTCTTGAAACAATATTGTTAGACACATGAACAGATTTTACGGCAGTAGCTAGCTGTATTCAGGGGCGTCACGCACTTGTTGGCAAAACCCCTTCCCCAAAGTGGTCGTCTAGACGGTTAAAAAGAAACGATTCTGCGCGAAGCGCCGCGATTTTTCGTAAAACGATTTTTTTTAAAACAGTCGGTAAAAATACCTTGCCCCTCAAAACGTTTTGTCTAGTGATGCCTCTGCTGGTAATATTAGGCTTTCGGCAATCAAAAATTAGTAAGGCGAGATTTTGAAGTTACGAATTAAAACGTTGTTGGTTCCTTCTCGTACCCCTTGCAAGGGTCTCGCGTACCCCTTTGGGTACGCGTACCCCCGGTTGGGAACCACTGGATTAGAGGTTTGATTTAGGGGTACAATGACATGCTGAACACGATGGTGAAAACCATTTTCTCGTCAGACAAGTAGTTCGCCAGGAATCTGGCCAAAACCGGAAAGTTTGTAAAAAATAAAAGTTTTATTTGAAGTTGATTAGAGGTTTGATTTAGAGGTAAGAAGACATGCTGAACACGATGGTGAAAACCATTTTCTTGCCGGGCAAGTAGTTCGCCCAGAATCCGGTCAAAACCGGAAAGTGTGTTAAAAGTAACAGTTTTATTGAATTTGATTAGACGTTCGATTTAGGGATAAGAAGCACATTTTCTACCCGGACAACTTGTTCGCCCGGACTCCGGCCAAAACCGGAAATTTGGCAGAAGTAAAGCAGGAAGTTTCGATCAGTATCGTCAAAATAGATATGGCTTATAGCGGTATATCTGAACTTGGTTTTCTCAGATGATTAGCCTGGCGAAGACTGGATCTGGCGAAGACAAGACCCGATTGTCTGGATCAAATATTAATTTTTGGGATCCCATCGAAACCTTTGGTCTTGTTCCAACAAGAAGAAGCCATATAACAATTCCAAAAACTCTCTGACTCACAGCAGCTATCCAAGTCGAAAGTCCTATACTTCCTAATGTTATTTTTTTTTCGTTATTCTCAAGCCGTCTTCGTCGGATATGGTGCAATCTCTCTATATACAAAATTGTGTAAGTTTATTTATGCCAGACAGTAAGCATCAAGTCCAAAACGCTGTCAGGCCGTTTTTTTCATTCCCAAGAATCTGTTTGTCTCTCAATTACTTTTCGATCGATTACACTCACGTGGAAACGGTTACGTGTCGTCTAGCGTTTGCAGTTCGGCTTCAAACAGTAGGTGCGAGTCGTTCGAGGTGCTCAATTTTCCACGACACGCTTCTACGGGAATTCCCTGTTTTTCAAGGTCTTTGGTATTACCGGTTTCTTCTCCGTGCTTTCTCATTCGTAACTGGGAGCAAGCGGTGGGATGCCAACAGAGCTGTGTCAAATGGTAGTTTACGCAAGTCGTCCATTCTAGCGTCGTTTTATAGCTCAGACGTCTCGGGAACAGCGCATAATTTGATGTGCTATATTCGCGACGACACCTCAAGACGCGGAGAATTTCCAAAGAGATTTGAAAGAATTTAAAATAGAGATTCAGATTTAAAATAGTGACCGAATTAGATCCCGGTCCCACTAGGCTCAAAACGGAGACAATCGCATCATCCACCACTTGCTACGCATCTTCCAATTGTCTGCCTTGTCAGCTAACAAAACATCACGGCTTCAGGGGTTCACGGTTTCACCTCCGATATATAATCCCATCAATAGCAAATAGCTGCCAAAATGTTCTTTTAAGAGAAGACTAAAAAGTTTTATACTGGAATCTGCTTGCAAGAACGGTTGGTAATTTTTTTTTTTAATTATTTTTTCTTTCTGGCCTCACTTCACTTATGACAACCACTAAAGATTGCTCTTTTTTTCTTTGTATTGTTGCGATGTAAATTGATATTTGTGTGTTTTGTTTGTCATCACGAGTATTATTATTTGTTGTTTTATTGCCCAGTAGTCGCGAACTTTTCAGAAGCATTTTAGCATTTGAAACAGACCAGCCCATCCAAGTCGCCAGTTCAATCCACGACTAGGTACAGCAGTGGAATCATCAAGGGGCGCGATCCGGAAACATCCACACGGCCAAGCTCAAAACAGATTTTAACAAAGAAAATCGAAAAAAAAACTTTAGCTGCTACACTATCAGAAGTTTCATAACAGATAGTACAAGAATGCGCAATTTCAACAGACAACGTTCAACAGACATTACTTTGGATGTAATCTGCTGTGATTTTTCGAACGTTTTGCATTACAAGCATTGCCGAACAGCCGAAAAAGCATCTTGCTTTCTTTTTTGTTTGTCGTCATGATATCGAAAAATTCAGTAGATGCGTTTTTGGCGGTTTTTCGGCTCTTCCTGGCCACGCTTATTATGCATAAAATTTCACAACGTTTTCAAACACAAAAGACTACATCCCAAGTGTTGTCTGTTGAAACTGCGCATCCTTGTGTTATCTATAAATATTCCTTCAGCCCAAGCTGATTGCGAATCATCTTTGACAGTGCAAAACGAATACGCCAGCTAAATTTTATTCGAGCTATATATCGGCCCTTCTTGGCAAGGGTCCTCTTCGAAGAGGAGGATCCTTGCCAAGAAGGGCCGAAATATTGCTCGAATAAAATTTAGCTGACGTATCCGTTTTGCACTGTCAAACTTGTGTTTTCTGTTACGAAACGTTCGACAGTGTACAAAGTATACAAAACATGCAGCTAAATATTTCGTATTATTTATTGATTTCAATAATTTGTTTTGAGGTTATTTCATTTGTCAATCAGCCGAATCTTCCAAGAAGAAAACTGTATCCGCTAAACCGTCACACACTGTCTGAATCACTGAATAATCAATCAATCAAAGTTATTTCCAAATAGCTTAATAGAATTCCCGAGCGGAAGGACTTGACAGACTCGTTGTCATAAAAGTTGATTAAATTTTCTGTTAGTCGCGGAATAATACTGGATGGTGTTAAGATTCTTCAAAAAAAAAGGGTACATCAGTTTTGACAATTATAATCCCTGTCGACTGGTTATGATTTCTCCCCTATTTTACGTCATTTCTCACTCCTTTAATGGTGACTGTGAAAATGACAGATACGATCGCGCTGGATTTTCAAAGTTAAAGGTTTCATGTTTACATCACAATACAAAACTGAAAAAGAGGGCCGAGAATATATACAGAAAGTCTACTCAGCTGGGACAGCCTCCATCTCCACGTCTTGCGGCTCTTGTTCTTCGGTCACTGGGGTGGGGATGTACGCCTCCTCTCCTGGAGTGATGACCACCCCATTCCAGACTGTAACTTCAGTAGTTAAGTCTGTAAAACGGAAAAAGTTGCGGAGGTGAGTACTAATATGTACTGAACAAACTTCCCCAGAGCCACCGAACTGACACAAAAGACGTCTGAAAATCCTTCACCTACGGAAAGAATCCTAACGAGACTGTACTAGATCCAGCCGGCGTTCACAGGGCGATTCTGCCGTAATCACGGATTCGCTTTCCGATAAGGAAACGAAAATTCGCGGTGCGCAAGAATTCACGGAAACCGGTCCCGGCTATGTCACTTTCAAATATCACTTTCCACTCAAGTCGTGGATTTTCTTTCTAGAACAATCCGCTTCGGTTTCCGAAACTATAGCGGGGCACCAAAGCAGCTTTGAACAGTGAAGCAAATTTTAGCAAAAACAACCGGCGCATTAACTAGTGCAGCTTTCCAGACTGCCAGAATCGCCCTTAATGTGCATATAGACTAAATCGTATGTGTTGATGAAAGTGATGTTTTGTTGTTTCTTTCGCTAATTTTCGTTTCCTTGGTTATTTTGGATTACTTTGCGAAAAACAATTTGGGTGTAAAAAAAACATTGCTTCAGCGACCCCAGTGGCATCTTCCAACTGGTTGAAAGTAAACAGATTTTTACATGGTAATTCTTTGTGCGCATTTAAGTTTTAAATAAACTTCGGGCCAGTTACCGCAGAAATAACCTGACACGGTGATCGTGTTTGGGCACTTAAACACGTCGAAGTTTGCCGAAAGTTGTATAAGTTCGAAGGGGTTACTGCGTATGTTAGGAAACGAGCGGTTTTGGGATTTGACGCAGTACTGGTCACAAGAGCGCTTCCGGATTATTCCACTGGCTTTTCTACTTTCGTGTCTAAAAGATATGAAGATAATTACTATTCAATCTCATGAATGTCTCCCAAGAGCAAATTATCGTACAATCTATGTTTCAACAGTCACTACGAGCAAAAATGGGTGATTAGCGCTTTAAAAAAGGATTCAGGTCTACACTATTCCACGGTTGTGGTTCTCAACAACTAGTTCAATCATCATCCCAGTAAATCTCGTTTCAATGTCTTTCTCCCGAAACACATCGATGACACATGTTCGCGGAGGTGGGAAAGCGCGCAGACCAATGGATGTTAAGCTTGGTGTTGAGATGCATAATCAATAGTTGCGTTTTTGCGGATGCCATGGTATCTGATATACCGTCTAAAGTCGTCTTTGCAGTTATCGTGGTATCTGATACAACGGTCAAAAGGCGTTTTTGCAGTTGTCGTGGTATCTGTCTAGTTACCATAGTAACTGATATTCAGATATCACGGTCCGACCGTGGTATCTGGTCGTGGTATCTGGAAAGACATCTCACTTTCATCAAATTTAGCCAAATTGGTGAGAAAGAAGTTCAGCACTTAGTGATGTAACTGGATATCAGTTTTTCTTTTGGGATGACTTCGAAAACTGCAATCTCGGCAATAGTCGTTTTTGCAGTGGACCGTATATCAGATACCGCGATAACTGCAAAAACGACTAATTGCAGATCCAGTAACCGTGGTAACAGATACCATGGTATCTGCAAAAACGCAACTAATAATGCTAGTAATGTGTAACGTGCTTTCAGTGGGGATGCAGGGTGCAATAGTAAGGTAAGGGAACGGATTTGTAATTCCCCAACCATCAACTGTACACCCTCGCCCGGGGATTGGATTGACAAGTTTCTGAATGGACATATAAGTGAGCTGCCAGGACCATAGCCTCACTGGTGTTAGTCCTCAGGCAAGACTTGGAAAAAGATTAAAGAAAAATCTATCAAGTATAACATGCGTCGCTTCTGGGCAATATAGAGTACCGTACCTTTAGATGAACCGTCCAGTCCAAGAACAGGAGAATACCCGCCGTAGGCAAGAATCTGGAGCAAAGTCTGGGCAGCGATGGTAACTCCATCTTGCTGTGCTACTGGGATAGCAGTATGAGCACGAACACCGTAAGATTCCACTGGGTCAATCAAGCCTGATTAGATAAAAAATAAAATTAGTAGCGACCATTATGAGGTGAGACTGGCAAGATTTTCGAGAAACCCCGCTCCAGCTTTCAGGTTCCAGCACTCACCAAAAAACGCTTTAATGGGGGTAAGTAAAGGCAGTAAGTTATAATGATCTGGTTTGATTACGGGTTGAAACTCAGTCACGCTTTTTTTCGCTCACAGCTGATCCAGGCGCTTATACCGTCTACTGAAACATTACTTTCCAAAATTAAAACACGGTATAGGCGTTTACTTTACAGCAAATTTCCAAGTCGGGAGCAACGCTGATGCCGGGGCAGAAAAATGGGGGTACACGCAACTTCTTCGTTCTAGCGTCGCCTCGTCGATTCAAAACCGAAGCCATCCCTTTCTTTAGGGTTCTCAAGGTACCTGTTTTACAATTGGGTCTTCTGTGGCTAAACTTAAGGACGACGCTAGTTCTGTCGATAAAAGGTGACAATTTGGAGAAGGTTTGTTCCCGGTGACATGTCCATAATAGCTCGAAGATCGAATCCATGACGATCCTGACAGCGAAGCCTGCGGCAACCCGAATTACCCTCTTACAGATCTCAGGCCAAGCTGAACTTTTCCTGCTATGGTTTTCTATGGTAGTTTCACTGGAGTTTGTTGTAACTTCTTTGAACACTAATCGTGGATAGCCCTACCTTGAGATCCAGGCAGAAAGAGACCAGCTGCCATGAGCTGGAGGGAGCGACGGAAGGCTGCTGGTAGTGGTATGACCTGACGGTTCGGGTGGTTCATGATGCAGTAATGAGCCTGAGAATAACGTAATCATACAGTAACGCTGGCCGATCGGTGGATTGCTTTTCCTATAGTGGTTTCTAAAACGGAGCCCTCACTGAAGTTTAAAGAGAATAAACGTCAATCATACAGTAATACTGAACGTATCACCCGTCTGTGTGGCCCAGAGATGGGCGAATCCGGATTCGAATCCAGGATTCGTCTTTCTGGCCGGATTCGAATCTTCTGCTTTTCAGGCTGGATTCGGATTCCAAACCCCGGATATTACGAGTCCGCTCCAATTGCTGGTCTTCATCCTTCCAGTTCCATTTTCCCGAAACGAGTCCCAAAGTCATCTGAATGCCGAGGGAAAACCCATACTATGATAACCACACGTGAATACCCAAAAATGACCGCCTCATTTTCCTTCACTACTTTTTTGTCACCTCTGAATTTATAACTATAACCTGTGTACGTGATTTAATTTTTGTTAAGGTCGGATTCGAATCCGGATTCGAAACGGCGGATTCGGATTTGGAATCGGATTCGTGCTTGGCCCTGGATTCGGACTCGAACCCTTTCATGGTCGGATTCGCGCATCTCTGGTCTGGCCGCTGGAATGCAGAGTGCGACTCTGTGAAAGAAAGATATGGCACTGACGGTCCAAATAGGCCCGTCCAGAATCGGCTCTCTCGATATGCCCGGTCGCTTAGCAAGAACAATCCCTTGTATGACGCTAATGTCTTCTTCTTTTTGGTTATCATTTTCGGTTTAGTTATTTTCTTCCTATTTACGTTTCTCTTGTGTTCTGTTTGTTGTTGTTCATTCCTTTTACTTCTTTTTTCTATATACTCCGTTTTTTTTACTATGTCTAATGTAGTGGGCGAATAGAATACATTCATTGACCCTGCAATTTGGTTGCCAGTATTTACTCCTTTGTATTAAGTTTTGAGTTTCAGTTGTTCCTTGTGGAATTCCCTTAGCGCGGAGAAAGTGACGCAAGAAACTGCAGCTGCGTTCAAGAGAGAAGTAGGCCGAAGCCGGAGTGAAATAACCTGAAAAATTAGTTACATGGACCAGGTGTCAACTTTCAGACCATGAGCACTGCGGAAGTTACACGGGTCTTTTCATAACAAAAAAAGACGAGCCTCTACAATTGAAGACTCTACATGAAGAGTCGTCACCAAACTGAAAAAGAAAACGCGTAAAAATTTATACTTAATCTTACCAGCAAATCAATGATCCAAGGGGTCAGTGGGCTCAGTAGCTCGTAGCGGTTCTTCATATGCTTTAATACCCGGATAAGCACTCTAATGGATGAGTGGTGCGCAGACTCCTCGAACCACCGACTGAAGAAATTAACAGGTTAATACATTTTCAGGCATTAATAACTTGCAAATTTATCTTCGGATTCTACAATAATGTTCCACCACATTCGGTCTAGATTTCAACTTGAATGACCTGTTTTGCCATAACTTCGATATTTGACGGAGAAGTTTCAGAACGAAATCGGATAGTGGTATTTCTGGAACAGAATCTTGACCTCTTGGAATAGCCTTTCTTCACAAATTTTGTACAGCCAATTTTAATCACCCATGATGCTTCGATTCAATGGCAAAATAAGATACTTTTATAGACATTTAGTCTATAAATGTCTATAAATATTTATTATGTGTGTAGGTGTAGTGCTGTTTCTTTTTCATTGCATTTATGCAAGACGGATTACAATAATATTTAATTTAATTTAAAGCATCAACGGGCTAAAATATAGGCTACACTCGACTTTGATACTGCACGTGCACTTCCAGCAGTCAGACGTGTCGCTTGTCGGAAATCTCTACTTGAGATTTCTCAAGTGTAGGATTAGATATTGGTGATCTGCAAAGACCAACAGCTTCTTTCTACGCCAGTAGCTTAGTGGGTTACGTATGTAACACGGTTAGGCCAAATAATAAACGCATATTTCGCTGGAAAGTCTGGAAAATAGCTGGGCTGTTGAGACTGGTCAGAAACGGACGCTGCAACACACGCCCGATGTCCTAGTGTTGGATTTGTGCCTTTGCCGAGAAAGGATGCCCCTTTATCTACAGGTCACGCAAGCTGGCCCCTCACTAGTCGCTTATGAGTAAGTGTCAATAAATGGCCGTAGTTGCGTTTTTTGCAGTTTTTGTAAGTAGTTTTTGCGGTTATTGTGGTATCTGATCCCACGGACAAAAGGCGTTTTTGCAGTTTATCGTGGTATCTGGCCAGTTCCTGTGGTATCTGATTTTTTTTTTTGTGAAACTGGTGGGAAAGAAGCTTGGCATATCGTGATGTGACTGGATATCAGTTTTTCTTTTGGGATGACTTCGAAAACCGCAATTTCGGCAATTGTCGTTTTTGCAGAGCATGGATACCACGGTTACTGCAAAAACGACTAATTGCAGATCCAGTTACCGTTACTTACCGTGGTAACAAATACCATGGTATCTGCAAAAACGCAACTCTTGTTCCGACTAGTTTAAAAAAATCATTCGGCACCGCCACTATAACGCTGGGCGAACCTCGCTGCGCCCTGCAAAATTTCCCTTGGGCTTAGCTTGCAACCGCATGAATAGGTCCCCACTTTTTTCAAAATCGAAACAAGATTTGACGGGCGAAGTGAGAACAGCTTTCACTTCGAATTAGGCTTTCTAACTGAAAAAAACCTCTTACCACTGCCTCACGGCCGCCATATTCTGCTGCAGAATCTTGTATTCCAAGTGCAGGCTCGAATCCAGCTTTTTCATGTTGACGGGGATAGTGGCAACCATAATCCTGACGGTTGCTAAGATTGACGTGAGGGTAAAGCCACGTTCGTTGGTAGTAAAAACAAGGCCAAGCTTGGGATCCTGTTCGTTCAGCTCCAAGCAGAGTTTCGTGCCCATGGCGTCCACTGAGTCTCGGGCCGGCATGGACTTGAGGATGATGACAAGGTCGGCAACATTGCTTCCTCGAATCATTGTGCCCTTCTTAAATGAGCCAACGGGACGAACTTCCTCGATTTGCTGAAAACATTAGTTGCATAAAACTAGGTTCTCACTGGGCAGATTTTTGTTAAGTTTCGCCAGACAATCAACACTGGTCTTCTAAGAATAGAATCTTGGCCTCTAGAAACAAACTTCCTTTTACTTCGTTACTTTTACGCTTGAGTACTTGTTAACAGTATCAACTATTAATACTAACAACTGTAACGCTTCTTACATCACTGACTATCAATTATTATTTCGTTCCAACCTCGTGAAAAGTTATTACGCTGACCGTTCCAACCTTCTCGAAACTGTAATTAATAGTAACTATTTGCTTACCACGCTCGGGAGCGCAAGTAAGCGTGATAACTACGATCTCTGTAGCGCAATTGGCGTAATTAACACGTGTCACGATATTTCACCGAAAGTAGAAAAATGCTTTCCAGCCTCGACGCCAAGAAGCCGTGACGTCATGGTTCCTTCGGTGTGTAGGATGGAACACGACCTATGTAACTCCTTCGGGACTACACATTTCGTTACAGTATTACGTGGCTCACTGCTCTAAGGATTTTGTGAAAGTAATTGTAGCGTATCGTGAGAAAGACAACAGTTGCTCCCGAGATATTACCCCCCCCCCCCCCCCCGAATTACTTTTATGTCCATAACTACCAACACTAATCGTTCAAGCATACTAGTTGATAAACCAACGAAACTAAAGGCCAGAAACTAATTTTCTACTGAGTTAAACTGGATGTTAATACACTGCAGTTGGTAATTTATGCTTGACCAAAGGACTGTCTGGATGGATAAGGCACTTGGTCCTTTTCATCGTCGAATTATGAAGTCTCCGGATGTGTGCTGATATTCGAGGTGTCAAATTTTCGGCGCACTTTATCCGAGAAAGAAATAAGAACCTTTTGTGTGAGCTAAAATCAGACACCGCATACCCAGATCTAAAATGAATGATGGTTTAGAAAAGCCCGTAAAGCACAACAAAGTGAAAGAAATACAAAAAAAAATGACAGCACGACTAGGATACTTACACAAGAGCTTTCAGCCACTGGTGTTAGGATAAACTTGTCTAAGTGACTACGAACTTTGGTCATCAGATTGTTGATCCCAGCCTCTTCTTCTTCAGTAGGGCTCAGCTGGGTGTTCATGCTCAACAGTGCCTAAAAATGTGTGATGTAAACTTTCAAAAGTCAGGTAAGACACCATATTTATCGATATCCATATCATCACCTACATCATTTTGTGAGGGTGCTACAACACTGTTTTCTGACTCGGGGGGCAGTACAAAGTCCAATTCAATGTAGGTACAGTAGATAATGCGGAGGGGGGGGTCATTCCCTTAAGATTCTTGGTTTGGTTTATGTTCTTCATAAACAGATCAAATAACAAAAGAAAATAAATAAGGAGGTCCAAGTAAACAAATCTTAAATGAATTTTGGATGAAAAACAGAGCTTTCTTAATGTGCAGGCCCTCCTTTTGTCTGCAGTGCAGTAAACACAAGAAGTCACTATGCCAAACATCGAAGAGCAGTATCATAGCTGAATATGATACTTTTCAATGAACCTGGAGATTGGCATACACAGGAACTCACTTGATATGAGGATCTGCAGGGCTAAACTGATACAGAAATGTTGACACTACAACCCCCATGATTACATATGATTTGACCAGACTGGTCAAGACGTGATCATACCTGGTTGAACTCAGTTTCTTCAGACAGTGGCTTGACACGAGGGAAGGCAGGCTCAGCAAGGACTGGATCAAAAGTGGGCCTGCCATGAAATCTTGCAACTGGGCGAGCTGGTCCTCTTGGTCGCCCACCAAATCCTCTTCCTCGTCCTCTTGCCATCATAAGTTCTGTTTCTGCAAGACACACAACACTTAGTTAAAATGGTACTTGGTTGTCAATAACTAATTTCTGTTTCTGCAAGACACAACTTAAAGGAACAGAAAACTTGACTCAAACTTGGCTCAGGGAGCTTCAAGAATGTACCCTGAGTCGATATTGAGACTTAGAAAAATTCTTGTTACGACTATTGCAGTTTCCGGGCAGTTTCCGAGAGTTCGACTTTTGAGTTATTAGAACAAAAAAAAAAAAAGGCAAAAGGTTTGTGCGTCGGGAGTAGGACTCGAACCCACGATCTTTGCCCCAACAAACAAAGTAATACAATGATGTCAACAGGGTTGCCACCGGTAGTACAATTGTGCTCACAATAGAACTTTATTTTTACTTTGGCAGCAGATTTTAAGAAAAAAGTAGTTGTCAGGTTTTATTTCCAAGGTGACTATGACCCAGCAACACGTTCTGAGTACTTTTCTTGTTTGGTATTACTTTTTTCCTTTTGCCTAGTGAATTTATTTTAGTAAAGTGGCAACCCTGTATGTTGATAACACAGACAATCGCGAACTTTTACAGTGCATGAGTGCGTAACTACAGTGCATAAGGGGCAAGGCCCTGCCAGCTAGCTCTGGGAACAATAAGGAGGGGTTTCGAGATAACAAAGATGGGGGGGCCTGTCGACAGTAAGTCCCTGTACATTTATCTAAGCCCCCCAGGCCGGTTTGATGGCCGAAAGTTGCCAAGTCAAGTTTACTGTTCCTTTAACTCCCAAGCAAAGGGTCGCTGGTTCGAGTCTCGGTGGTGCCGACCGTGGTTTAGGGCGAGGGTTAGTGGCGTTCCCTTGTAAGATAAGCCAAAAGCCCTCCCAGCTTCAAATGGGTACCTAAAAAAATCTAGGAGAAAGCACAGGAAGCGCCGGATGACTTGCCCGGCCCAACCACGCATCGCACTCCCGGCCAAGGGCATAGTACAAAGTGACCGGCATCAGCGCTACACAAACCTAACAAACTGGAACGATCAACGTCAAAGGACAGAAGGTAAAAAGACTAGATGGTTTTTGATATGTCGCCAGATACCAGACTCCTGCCTGGCAGTCATATTATTGTTTTTCACAAAGAAAATAAACAAAAGGTCATAGCAATGATGCCAATGCCAAAGTTGCTAAATGCCAATGACTTGCTGTTATGAAAGAACAGGGGAAATATACAAAAAAATTTATAGAAAGTACAGGGAATTATTTTAAATAATAAACAAAGCAACCAAGATTCATTATATTTTTTACAGAATTCAGAAATTTCATAAACAGGGCTAGGCCTACAAAAAGAAGATTTAGGCAAGTGAGTTTTTGCATTCTTAAATGTTTACTGCAGCATGTCCCTAGTCAATCTTCTTCATCATTGCTCTAATCCTAGGCCACTAGCACTAGTAGCACTGGTAATACTGCTAACTATAGCCTATAATTATATTTTTTTTTTTTTATTTTTTTTTTTTTTGAGGCTTCATGCCTTCAGCATACTTTTTATTTTGTTGGAGGCTTCATGCCTTCAGCATACTTTTTTTTTTTTTGGTGTATATAAATTGAGTTGTTATGTAGCAGCCCCAGTGGCTATGTTTTGAAATAAATAATAATATAAATACGGTAATGTGCTGGAGTTCCAGCACAGGAGCTCTAGTGAAAAAAAAAAGCTGCCCCAAAGATCATTAAGAGCATGGCAAATTCTTTTTTTTTCAGTCTACCCTGAAGTTCAGGAGAACTTTTGAGGACCATCATGTATGACTGATCATGATCTGTGAACTATTTATTATCTTCACTTTGCTTTCTTCTTTTCAGCCTGGATGAATCATGTAGGCCTACTTCACTTTCTTCTGGAATTTGTAGAATTTGTCCAAGCAGGTGAGTAGATAATTTAAAGGACACCTCGCACTGCAGTGTTTCCGCTCAGATGTTCTGAGATATTTGACCAATTCACAATTAAGCTATGCTAAGAACTTCGGCTGTTTTTAGCCTCTTTCCATGCCCCTTGCCTTGGACGAAAATCTTGAAAAAATTTGCATAACCGGTCTTTGGATGGAAACAGCTCGAGAATATAGAATGTAGCATTCCCCCAGGAGTTGGAGGCTTAGTGACTGAACTCTCTTTTGTATAAGAGACCACTGCTCCAAGTGAAGTGTCTATGTACAAGTGAGATGGGAAGTGAAGAACAACAAAAGGTGATGAATAATTTGGAGAAGTTGTATAGGCTTAGACCTTAGATCCTCCTGTCCCACCAGAGGCACCCAGGGCATCCACGAATAGGCGCCAGTCTTCCCTCTGGTGGGCTGCCGCCAGGACATCTTCCCACTCAGGTTGCAGACTTGCATGGACGTTTGCAATGTCCCTCAGGTAGGTGCGACGGATCGTGTTTTTCGGTCTTCCCCTTCGACGTCTTCCTTTTGGTTGCCAATTTCGGATGTTATTTGGCAACCTGGATTCGTCCATGCGAAGGACGTGGCCCAAGTATCGCCATCTTCTTGCTCGGATAACGTCCGTTATCATCGGCTGACCAGTACGACGGCGTACCTCCTGATTTGATAGTCGCTGCTGCCAAGTTATGTTGAGGATTCTCCAGAGACAATTCGTCTCGAGGGCAAGAATCCTTTTCTCCTGCTGCATATTGAGCTTCCAGCATTCACTGTGACCCAGAAGAATAGACAGGACATTGCTGTTCAGCAGGCGCAGCTTCAACTCTTTGGATTATTTCCTGGATCTCCAGACGGGTCTCAAGCAGTTGAAGTCTCTGCTTGCTTGGCCAATACGAAGTTGAATCTCTCTGGCGTTTGAGCCATTCTTCTACACAGTGCTTCCTAAATACTTGAATTCCAGGACTTGCTCGATTTCCTTCCCCACACATCTCAAATTAAAAGGGGAGTCGCTAGTTGCCACACTCTTTGTTTTTTCAGAGTTAATCCGGAGACCCAACAGGCTGGCTTTCTCTTCGATGGTGTTCATCAACTCATGTAGCCTTGTCTTACTGGATTCCAGGAGTCCAACGTCATCAGCAAAATCAAGGTCAGTGAGGCGTCGGTTGTTGGAAAGCTTGATTCCATAGCCAGTGCAGTCCCGTAGGATGAAGTCCATGACAAGAACAAAGAGGAATGGGGAGAGAATGCACCCTTGCTTGACTCTGGACATTATAGTCGCATGCAGCACTCGATGTTATCGTACAAGGCATCGCCACAAGTTTTGGTGGGATTACGTAGTAAGTTGTGTAGGGAAGAAGTTAAAAGAACAAAGGAAAAAAAGATGATAAATAGGCTGGGGAAGTTAGGTACGGTACATGCAGAAATCATACACGCTCGCCATACAAGCTTTCACAGACGTTTTTAAACGTTGCATTTTTCTTAATTTTTCACTAACCAGTCTAATGATTTTCTCGAACAAAGGATGGAAAGAGGGAGATGATCGAAAAATCAAGGAACAATCAGTCTAGAACTGGATTTACAGATGTTCAGGAACTGTTACTCAAGTATGAAAAACTCTCAGAACTATTGGTTCTATTAGTTTTATTCATCTGCGCTCGCAGCAGCTAAGAGACATCTACTATACAAAGGAGAAAACGAGTTTTCAAAAAAAAAATAATTACACACTAAAAACTTATGCTAGAAAATATATTTTTTGAGCCTCAAAGTAAGTTTTTTGGTCTAATTACAAACTCACATGCGGATATAAGCAGTTGAGAAACTACTGGATATTCTACACAATTAAGGAAGAAATGCAGATCCCATAAAAAATGTGGGAGTCGGGTAGTATGACACACTTCTTGGCGGCTTGTATGACATGTGTCATGGTACCTGACAGACGTTTTGACATGTAAGACTTCTATTGTATCTGGATGATTCTGTTATTTCTTCAACAATGTAAGTATTGAGACTCATAACATGCAATAATAATGTATCTAACCTTCATTTATCGGGTTAAGTCACCCATGGGGGGTGGAGGGAGGGGGAATTGGGAACCTTGTGACGTGCATAGGTTGCAAATAGGCCAACCGATAATAGTGAAACATAATGCCATTATGTTATTAATGGGTAACCCATTATTAATGGGTAACCCATTATTAATGGGTAGGAAGAAAAAATAGTAAGAAAAAATGCCCTAAAAGTAAAGGACACATACGGCCTTGGTCCCTGACCATTAAAATTTTCTATTCTGCACTGTCAGAAGTTTCATAACAGATAGCGCATAACACTTTCAAGAATAACACCTTTTCACTTAGAAATAAAGTGATATGACCAATTAAGTTTAAACTATTTCGTGATTTCGGGCCTAGATCTCCAACAACACCTTCAATTGGTAAAAATACCAACGGGAACGAAAGAAACATAATAGATAACATCCCAAAGTGTTATCTGTTGAAATCCGGCATCCTTCTGTTGTCATTATGTAACTTCTGACAGTGTAGTATTTTTACCAATTTAAGGTGCTGCTCGAGATTTAGGCATGAAATTTTGTAAACTTAACTGGTCATCAGCTGGTCATTTTATTTCTAAGTGAAAAGGTGTTATTCTTGAAAGAAAGTGTTATGTGCAATCTGTTAGACTGTTATGAAACTTCTGACAGTGTGGGTTATACTTTATCCCGAGTAGTAGATTCCCAACAGTGCTCAGGACGTCCAATAAATGTGGTGCCCTGCTCAGTACCGCCACTGGCAGACCCCTTTTTTGGTGTCGACTATATTGTATCGGAATTCCATAAGTCATGACGTAAATAGTGACGTCATGTGATTGAGGACAAAAGTAGGATTTGATTGTCCCTAGGACCAGTAGCGTATATTCCGATTTTTTTCGGGAGGGGCGACAGCTCAGTGAAAATATGCGTCCGAATGCCGTCCCTTTTTCGGCCGGAAGGCAGAAAAATTTTCGGCGATTTTTTCATTTTTTGACCGTTTTCAACACTAAAAACACCTCTAGCCAGACTAAAATTCGACTCCATATGACGATTTTGTTAAAAACGAGGTGCAAACAACATCTTTTAATCTTGTAATCACTCACATTACGACTCCAAACCAGTTTCTGAGATCTATTACTGAACCGTGCTGTAAATAATTTCGATTGATCTTCTCAGTTTGTATTTTAGCGTACGTTTTTTCCGTAAAAAACTCCTTTTCCGAGAATTTCGGTGAGGATCGCCCCTGTCGCCCGAGTTTCGCACACGTTTTTCCCACTAAAAATCCCTTTTTCAAGAATTTCGGGGGGGGGCGATCGCCCCTGTCGCCCCCCCTAATATACGCTACTGCCTAGGACGGTTTTTAAATGTAAACGCGACCGGCGCCTTGCTGGCCGCTCGGCTCTATATACAGTAGAGGTATGCTTATGTGAACAGTTACTTTCTTTAATGTGAACACTGCAGTTTTGGACTAAATGGTAGACTGAAGATCTAAAATACCTGTACAGGTGTCTTCAGCTGGCCTTCTTACCTACTTTGGCTAACTGATAGTTGGCTTTAGACACAGCAAGTGCATGAAAATGGAAAAATCCGAAGTCAACAAACGTTCACATAAGCATACCTCTACCGTATATATATTCAAATAGCCTAGCCTATATTATATTCACCGTTACTTTAGGAATAAACTAGTTTTTTGTTTTTTAGGGTAAATTACATCAAATAGGTGTGACGTCACGCTTTTACGGAATTCCGATATAACTTAGTTTACACCCCTTTTTTAGCTTCAGTTAAGCACCTAAGGGTTATTAGCTTATGACACTGTCCTCTTGATTGTTTTGGGTCCGGGTAAAAAACTGGCCCTCTAGAGTAATACTTAGTACAGCTTTATTTGAGAATACGTAGCAGTAGGCTAGTAGCAGGCTAGTAGTACCTACTGAGGTGAAAGAGTGGAGAATTTCCGTGAAATTTGAGTTTCCCCGGTAAAAATGGAGGACAAGGTAAGAACCGTATTCGTAGTGAGGCCCTAGACCATGTGGTCCCCGACTCACAACCGGCATGCGACTCATCTCATGTGATGAATCGGTGATCTACAATCTAATGTGGAAATTCTGAGATTCCTGATCAAGCTAGCAAAAAGAATGAATCCAAAATACTTTCTGTAATGTCTGAAAATTGCTA
The DNA here is from genome assembly GCA_023053555.1 of Branchinecta lindahli. Lineage (NCBI taxonomy): Eukaryota > Metazoa > Arthropoda > Branchiopoda > Anostraca > Branchinectidae > Branchinecta > Branchinecta lindahli. The sequence continues at coordinate 14,708,696 of JAKZAO010000003.1, forward strand.
TTACATTTTATCTTTTCAAGAGCGGGCAAATCCGAGCCAGATCCGAGCCTCCGAGGTTCCCAACCCAAAGCTGATTTTGGATGAAAGGAAGAAGTCACTGAGGGGCTAAGGGCTCCACAGCACAACTCCAAGACTCCAAGTTCATAGCATAGCAGTTCATAGCTAGAAACGGAACTAATGCAATGCAGAGAGATCGACAGGAGATCGAAAGATAAGAGGCTATTAAAGTGTAAGTAGATCGAAATATTCGGTGGTATATTTAAACAATGGATAAAACAGATAAGTCAGCTAGCTAGGAGCATCGCATCTGTCGGGATTTGTCAGGATTAGCCTACCTACACTATATCTTAGATTGCTCCTAACCTAAGTGCAATTTAAGGTAATTTGAGGTAGTCTACATCAGGTCTGCATACAATAGTTGTGTTTTTTGCCTTCATCCAGTTAACCGACCTACAAGATTTCCAATCCAATAGTATAAGTCGTTTTCTTCCTTCGGTTAACCGACCTAAGTTTTTATAAGCCGTTTTTTTGGCTCCGTTGGCTGGTGGGTTATCCGACCTGTGGACTGAGGCGGGACCCGATGAAAAATTTCCGAGAATCAGTAGTATGGAGTAGTACGAAAAAGTAGCATGTAGTAGCAACGTTGCTACTACATGCTACTACTAGCAAACTGGATGCTATTTGATACTACTACATAAGATTAACCCAGTCGGAGGCATGTTTATCAAAGTATTCCATACTACTACATATCGCTAATCAAACTATTCCATACTACTACATATAATTCCATGCAACTTTTTCGTACAACTACCATACTACTACCCAGTCAAAGAATTTTTCATCGGGGAGCTCCATCCAACCGGCCTAAGCGGCCTAAGGCAAGCTAAATTCACGGCGCGAAATTCAAAATTCTCATTATTGGTAGGGTAGCCACAAAACACCACAAAAACACCTAGTGGCAAAAATTGGTGATTTTTTTGTAATGAATGCATGAATAGCTGTGAATTTTCCTGATCAGTTTTACCTATCCAGTACCTATCTAAAACATCTCCAAAAAATATTTTAAAAATACCATTGCATCCAGGACAAAATTGTCTATTTTATAAGGCTAACAGTAAGATGTCCTAGCTATTTAATATTATTTCTTAATATTCAATGTAAATTTAGATGTAAAAAAAGGTAGCTGAACTTGCCTACACAAATTTATTGATACTAAGGAGGAAAAGTCAGCAGCCTATAGCAGCAATAGGTCTATTGGACTATAACCTTGATGATCATATTCATATTTTCTCATCTAACTCACTTGCTGGGGCTCCCCATGCACTCAAAACCAGCTCAAAGTCACCCAGTTTCATAGAATTTCATTGAAGCACATAGTTCCAAGCTGGTCACTAGATGGACAAAACCCTAAAGTTAATGGATGAACATAGGCATTTCCTTATGTAGAATACTGTTTTCTAAAGAAGATTTAAGATGCTTAGAGACAAGATAGAGAGGTGATTTTGGCCTCAAATCAAAGCTAAAAGATAGGAGAATCACATTCTGATCTTCAAAAGCTCAGGTTTGATTATTAATTTTTTTAGTGGCTACCCTATCATTGGAGACATAGGCGCCGGCGAAGGTAAGACGCCATTTTTTCTTATAAGCTGTTTTTTAGAGCTCAGTCGAACCAACACTGAACCAACCGGCGAGACGAAGAAACGATCAATAGTGGCAAATAGGTAGGTTAACCGACCTACAGAGAAAAGGCAAAAAACGCAACTAATTTTCAGCCCTTCTTCTTGCCACAAAAAGATAGCCACAAAAAATGCCATCAGCAGCCAGTCAGCAGCCGACTGTTTTTTCAGGAAAGTCAAATGTTATGACGAAAAATCATCAGATTTTCAGAAAAAACAACTGTTTTCATGAAAAAACAACTGTTTTCATGAAAAGAGACTGGCAGACAACTATGGGGGGTCCCCCCCCCTCCCCCCCCAGTCATGACGCTCCTGATGAGCAGCATGCCCAACAGTTGAGGATTTGTGTATGATGTGTAATACTGAACTCTAAGAAAAGCCCCAAAGGCAAAGCTAAAGTTCAGGAGGATCATATTCCAAAGGACAAAGGCTTAGAATTTGAAAGTTATTTACTTAGTAGCTACCCTATCTTGGCAAGGGTCCTCCGTAGGCTGTCGACGATCATGGACAAGGTTGAAGAAGAAAGACCTGCAGTCAGGTTCATCAGATTTGTATATTTCATTATATTCGTGTGTATATGCAGATTTATATGTTCATCGGGTTTGTATATTATATTATGTTTCCCAACCAGTTTGAGCTCAATGAATATTTGAAAAATTTTGTGGTATCAAGAGTATCAGATCACATCAGTTGGCAAATATTTATTTTGGATTTTTTGGACAGTGTTTTAAGGACTTGCCTTAATTGGGGAATGGTCAACATGTCATATACCTTTTGTGTCCTACCTCTTACTCCCCTACTCTACCCTTCTTTACTTTATGCTCTGATTTCTCCTAGTCTGGTCCCAGCCTAGGGAGGAAGTACTACAGCATCTCAGGCTCACAAGGTATTTGTGAAATTATCAGTAAACCACTTTGTTTTCAGTTTCTATTTTCAAAATGATTTTTGTGGATTTTGACACGAAAGCCATTTGGTAATACATATGTTGAGATGGGCTAGCAGAGCATTGGTCAGGTTTTCCTTGCTTATAACAAAATTTTCTTCTTTTTAGGTACCATACTTATAAAAAAAAGATGTCTGTTGGGACCTCTGATTCCATCTTAGAAGATCTGTTTAGGAGTCTACCAAAAGAATCCGGAGGTGACAGACTTGAGGACAAACATCAGAGCAAAAAGAAACCAAGAAATGCTTCTGAAAATCAGAATAGTGACAGGTCACCATCACCGGAAAGAGTGAAGAAAAGTTCAAAGAAATCAAAGAAGAAAAAGAAAAGAGAATCCTCTGATAGAGATCTGGACCTGGGCTCAAGCAGGCATAAAAAGAAAAAAAGACATGGATCCTCTGATAGTGAGTTAAGTGACTCCCTGCGAGACACTCGTAGTAAGAAGAAGAAAAAAAGGAAATCGAAACTGAGGGATGACATAAATGATACAAGAAAGACACATGTAGAAACAAAAAAAGATTGTGGGACAGTTTATTCTGAAAAGGGGGAGGTTTCCAAAAAAGACAGTAGAACTGAGCTGGCAAAGATTGATCAAGGAAAGCTGGAACAGACCATAGAGACTTTGAACATTCCGCATTTCAAAAGGATTGTGTCTCCAATAAAGCCAACAGAAAATCAGTCAAACTTGAGTACAATAACCATCACAGTGCCTTCAAACAAAAACCAAGCTATAAGGCATGTTGGATATACATCAGTTGCAAACCCTTCTCTAGACATACCTCTGCCATCAAGTGGTATAGTTTTGGATGTGATCCCTCTGCCTGAAGATGCCAAAACCGATAATGCTTCAGTAAAGAACAGTCGTGAAACTGAAAACTTCAGGTCAGAGCCAAAGAAAGATGGATTAGACATAGATAAAATCTGTGAAGATGTCAGGACTATTACAGATGATAACAATTTGACAATAAAGGAAATTGAATACAATGGGGATGAAAGTAAGACTAACAGCAAAGAAGAGGAAAAGAAAGTGGCAAGTGAAACTGAGACCAGACCTGCTAATAGTGATGTCCATAAGCCTGCAGTCAGTGGTGAAGAGGATAGAATGATGAAACTGATCTCACAAGTTATAGAAGAGGTGGATGCAAAAGAGAAAGAGAGGGAGAAGTACGAGGATGGTGAAATTACCTCAGGTAGCCTATATTGTTTCTGTCTGACAAAAGAGGGAAAGTCGAGCAGTTACACTCTACCACAAATGCCTCATTTTGGGATAGGCTAGGCATAGCATATGCAAACTGCCAGTTAAAGGATGACAGAAGTTGGACTGACCTAACCCAATAAAACTTTGATGGTTTCAGTGAATTTGGCAAATTGTTAATCTAATATCCTTTTTGGTGGGTCATTGTGCACAAGCTTTTGGCGTTCTATAAATGGCATTTGTCAGAAGCCATACCCAGGGGCGTCCCGAGGGGGGGGGTGCTGCACCCCCCCCCCCCCAGAAGGCTTGCGGGAAAAAATTTCGGTAAATTTTGACTGGTGCGGCGAAGCCGCGCCAGTAAAAATTTATCAAATTCACCTGAACTTGATTTTTAGTGAATCATTGCTCGGGGAACCTACTGGAATTTTGCTCAAGGAATCTATTGAAATCTTGCTGAAGGAACCTACCTGAACTTGTCTGAGAGGATCTACCAGATTTAAACCCACGGAATCTGCTAGAATTTCTTGAACCCACGGGTTCATTGCTCAGGGAACCTACCGGAATTTTGCTCAGGGAATCTGCCGAAATGTTGCTGGAGGAATCTACCGGAACTTGTCTCTGGGAATTGACTGGAAGCTGGATCAGAGGATCTAACGGACTTTGACCAATGGAATCTACTAGAATTTTTGAATCTACCGGAATTTTGCTCGGGGAATTTTACCGAAATCTTGCTCAAGCATTCTGTCGGACTTTGGCTGAGGGAATTTACTGGAGGCTAGATCAGGGAATCTACCGGACTTTGCTCCACGGAATCTACCCGAATTTGGCTCAGGGAATCTACCGGAATTTTGTTGCTTACCGGATAAGTGTAGACTCAAAGCTTGCCAGGATGACCCCGGCACACAACTTACCAGAGTGATTCTTGCAGACAGACAACACAGCGTACCGGAACATTCATCGGGTTTCTCCGTTATACAGGGATAATTGATTTCGGTCAAATTCGAATTCTCCGTGTCTGGACGAATTTTGTTTTGTCATGCAAGAAGCGCACACTCTGAACGTTATTACCAGAGCCCCGAGTGGAAAAACAAAAAATCTCTCATGTGTAAAATATTTCGGTGTATAAAAAAATCAGATTTAAAAATAAGCTGTTTTTTCAGTTAAACTTTAACGAACCTATTTTTTTGTTGTTTGTAACACATAGTCAAAGTCTTCGAAAAATTCCGGAAAATTCTGGAGCCGCACCCCCCCTATCAGGAAGGTGTCGGGACGCCCCTGGCCATACCAAGTGCTGTTGCTATATGGCGAAAGTTTTGAGTAGCCTATCCAAGTCCAACAATCAGTCATTTGTAGTAGATAGTGCCAGTTTTCTTGACTTGTTTTGTTTTTCCCAGTTGAATTTCAGCTCTTGGTTGAATCCGTTAGAGCAGAGTAATGCCAAATAGAACAGCGCACAAGCCAAAGAATATCCTCATGTCGTTGCAGTGGCATAACCGTATCACTTTTTGACCAACAAGGTGTAAAAGAGCAGTCGAAATCCTACATCCAAGATGAACAAAGTCTTATATGTAATGTAAAGTAATGGCCAAGTAGGGCCATCCATAAAATCATACAAAGAAAAAACAATAAAAAAAAGTCTTATATTGGTGATTTGATGTGAGCTCTGTCCGCTTGCCAAGTTGATGCTTTCTGTTGTATTGGTCCTCTTTCCGCAAATTGTATGCTAATTGTGGTGTGAAGATCAAGTATGCTAATCATGGGCACCGTTTGTTAGCGTCTCGAACCCGAGTTAACATGCTCCAGCCAGTAAGTAGCCTGTTTTTTATCCTGGACAATGGACAAACCAAAAACTTTTGTTTACAAACTCACTGCATTTTTTTTTTTAGAAGAATTAGAGAAGGAAGATGATGAAGTACCCAAAAAGAAGAAAAAGCAAAAGAGGGACAAGGAAAAAAACCCAAGGGAAGGAGACAAATCAGAGAAGAATCGACGTGATAGCCGCTCACCTTCAGTGAGGAAAAGAAGATCGCGGAGTACGTCGTCCTACGCAAAATCTGCTAGAGGTAGGTTGCGTTTGTCCGTAAGAAACTTCAAGGACTAGTTGGTGTCTAAAGTAGATGTGAACCATCATCGTTACAACCACAATAGAGTCCAGCCGCATCTGCAAAAATCTTAGGTAGGGGAGGGGTAGGCTTTTTCCCCTTGTTTCCTTGTTTTGTGCGCTACTGAATTCAACTTGAAAAGCTAGTACGGCCCGAAAGCGCGAAACACAAGTACAGCGTTCAGCTGCAGGATAAACTTTCGTGGGACGGCTCTAATGGTGTGGCTAATATAAACTTTAATGAGAAATTGCGAGTCTAAGCATATTCAGAGAGGGGAAGATCCCTATTTGACTTGAAAACGAGTGATGATAACTTACACTACAGTCAGCCCAAGTGAGGTTCATTGTATTTGCGTTCTAAGGGTTACTTTTGTTATTCGATCTTTAATGTGATTTTGGGTCTGGGATAGTTATACCTCAACCTTTGTTTGAAGTTCCAAGAAAGAACAAAAGTTTTTTTTTGCAAGTTTGCCTTCGTCTTTTCTTTATTGCTTCGGATTTAGACGCGGGAGGGTTTGCTCATACATACGCAATTGGCGATAAACTTGGCAGGTTGGTGAATAAGTTCCTTAACGAGCTTGATCCGTTTTCTTCGAGCTTACCCCTTCTCAGTCACTTGAAATACTGAATTTTCAGCCTCTGAAAAACGCACTCGGCACTCGCCTAGTTCCGGAGCTCGGAAAGCAGACCGGTCTCCATCCCATCGTCGCTCTCGATCTCCCAGAGGGTCGGTCGGTAGAAGCGGCCACTCGCGATACTCGGAACAAGGCCGTCGACGTAGCCGGAGCCCCACTCATCGTCACTCTCTTCCCCGGAGCCCCTCCCGCCATGGCGATAAGAGGAGACGCTCTCCAGAGAGGGACAGGAGGAGGAGGAAGTCGCCGGTTAGACCATTTAGAGTCGGTGGCCCCAGAGATTACAGGTTAGTAGCTCGATTGGTTGCTATTTAAATGAACCTGAACCTGAGTCAAATCTGGTGGCGACTCCATCTGGAATGTTTCTTCATCGCTTAGCGAATGATTTGCTCGTTTTCTGGTCACTTTGCCTAAACCCGATGTTAAAATCTAAATCTAGTCCAGAATCAGTTGCAATCTACTTGAAGTCAAATTATGTGACGTTAATACACAGCAGCTGTGTATTAGAGAGTGCACAAGTCTAATATGCTGCTTGTTATACCCTTGCATACCCTTTGCATGGATCTAGTCCTATGCTTCTATATTGCTATGATGACCGAACCAAATCCAGTTTCCAAAAATCCCCGCTTGAGTCGATCGGCATTCTTGTTTGCCTCATTGGACGTGCGCGCCAAAGAGACTCCTCCCTCGAGGCGCCAGCAGCCAATCCCAAATTTTGTCTATCTGGTCTTGAACGTGATTGGACCGTGCGGGTATTTCTCGAACTATCTTCCGTGCGCTCAAGATAGCATCAGAAATCTCTTATTGACAGGCCCCCTGTAAAGGAAATTTATGGGTCCCTGCCTGTACTAATTTTAATTGTAAATATTTGACCCTGACTTCCTTTTCTATCATAGCTGTAAGCTATTTGCTTAAAATAAATTGATTGATTAATCGATTAAAATCAAAGTCATTGTCGTGATATTGTCACTGAGTATTATCAGTACGGTGTGTTACAGCAAAACAAAACGAACTTCAGGCCCAGAGTTCCGGTTTCCTCAAAAGCAGAGTTGATGAACATCTGTCCGTAATTGCAGAAACCACCGCTCCCCCGCCAGTCCGCAGAACATTCGCGTCGTCAAAAAATTGATTCAAAATTCTTCTAATATTTTTATAATTCGAAGGAACTTGGACAGCTCCTCGAGACTTGCCTCTTGTAGTATAAAAGGTATAATGTGCATGTTTGTCTCTTGTGCCCGGCCCCGCTACGGACATACCTGTTCGTAATTCAGTTTTAAACGTTTTTAAGACCGGTTTTTAGCGGGTTTCAACGTTCCTTTCTCAACCCGTTCATAAAATCTGGGGATGGAATAATCCATCTCCCGTTTTAATTTGTTATGAACAACCAATGAGAGAGGAGCATCCTAAACGTCTTAAACCGGTCCTTAAAAACATCATAAGTACCGAAGTACGAACAGGTGTGTCCGTAGCGGGGCCCGCGCATTAGCCACTTCGGTATTATAGGGGTATTCAAACAAGTCATAACCTCCTCCCTTTGTTGATTGTGAAGCTCATATATTGCTGGGTTCTAGGTCAAGATCGAGGTCGCGTTCTCGCCGTCGGTCAAGGAGCAGCTCGCCGCGTTTCGACAAAGCCCGTCTTTTGAAAATCGCACGTCAGAACCTGGAGAAGATGAAATTTGCCGGAATCCTCCCTGAGAATGTGACTCAGGGTGACGTCTGGAAGACCATTCAAGCCGGTGGAAGGACGGTCAAGGACCTGACCGGTAAGGAATTAGACGTACGGGGTTTCACGTGGCTAGAGTTCGGCTACCGATTCAATTCATTTCAATTCAGTTTATTTTCGAAACGGGAAGCGGACTAGCCGAACATTCGTTTAGTCGTCAATAAATATATATATTTTGTAGTCAACAGTATAATATAAATATAATTTACAAACTATAGGTGTAGCTGCTCTTGCTTACTAGCACGAGCATTAAAAAAATTGACAAACAAGGGAACAAAGCTTTTCAGATAACGGTTTCGAGACACCTAGATAGGCTGTAAATGAGGCACTGCTTCTGCCACTGCTCTTGCGGGTCTTTCTCGGTGTGGCTTGAAATCGGACTAACCGTGGTTGCGTTCGAAATAAGTTATTACAAGTCATTATGATAAGAGGAGGAGCCAGCTGTCTATTGTGACTGCCCTCTCTGGAACGAAAATAATAACAGCGCGGACAGATTTCGCATTCTGACGGGAATTACTGTTGAATAGGTAGTTATTACCACTTATGATGCACCCGACCATCGTAAGGATCGCAACGTGTGGAAAGAAAATGACAAGAGGGAGGACCAATTTTCTTATCACGCCGGATGGTGGAACGAAAATAATAACAGAAGACATGCTGAACACGATGGTGAAAACCATTTTCTCGCCGGACAAGTAGTTCGCCCGGAATCCGGCCAAAACCGGAAAGTTTGTTAAAAGTAAATTTTTTATTTGAAGTTGATTGATGTTCGATTTATGGGTAAGAAGACATGCTGAACACGATGGTGAAAACCATTTTCTCACCGGAAAAGTAGTTCGCCCGGAATCGTAATCGATAATAATTCGATTGAATGCAACCCCTGTTTTCGCAACAAGCTGGAATTCACTTCACACGACCTTCAAGCGGAACTGGTTGACAGATGACGTTCTCGAAGCACGCGAACGGACTGGATTGTCCACAGCCAGTAGCAGGAAGCCAAGCCATCTCGGTGCTATGGTTTGTGCCAGTAGATGTTTGGAAAAATCTTGGCACTGCCGATTTTTCAGCAGTCCAAATGATAATACTAATAATTTATCCATGATAAATATTCCTTGAGCCAAAGCTGACTCATATATTCATATAATATATACAAAACGGATTAGTCAGCTATGATGCTTATGAGGCGATATTTCGGCCCTTCTTGGCAAGGGTCCTCTTCAGGCTGTTATTAACAGCCTGAATTAACTATCGCTCCATAAGCAGCACAGCTGACGAATCCGTTTTGTATATACTATATGAATATATTTATCTATGACCCGCTTGTATAGCGGAGAAAAAATCAAACATCAAACAGAACAAAATAACAAACTCGTAACACAATTGTCACAAAGTTTTTAGACGCTAAACGGCATCTGAAATTTCGTCACCGAAGAACTGATTGATGATGTCATGAGCTGGCAGGGAAAGGTGGTGGTGGGGACGAGAAGGTTTGAAAAGATCCGTTTATATGTGTTGATGATGTCTTAAACAATGAATCATAATACCAGTTTACGATTTCGGAAGGTAGGCCACATCCAAAATGTGCAGTACTTGCCGTAGCAACTTCTCAGATTTTAAAAATGACGTTAGTGACTTGCCATCAACTCCACCATCAATAAGAAGAGGGTAATTCCTCCTGGGCTACGATTCCAGTCGAGGTGCCAATCTCCACAAGATCAACCAAGAAGTGGATAATTCCTCCTGGGCCGCGATCCCAGTTAAGGGGCCATAGTCATAGACCGACCCGTCAACATCTCAGAAGAAGATTAGCCGGAAGGTGGAAAGGGTCGCGCTCCCCAGCTGTCCCGATGCCATTAACGAATATAAGAAGAAGCCTGTCTCAAAGACACGGACAGTCCCTTTCAGCAGTCGATCGCCAACTGCACGAAGACGCTTGTGCATTTGGAGTTGCGACCATATAATCCCTTGGAAGTAATCGTCGTGAACCTGATCGTCTCTAAACCGAACGCAACAGATGCAGAAATCGGTGTAATGCTGCTAGGGTGGAAACAAATGACATAGTCTACTAAATTCGAAGTCTCGCAAATGAGAGTGGACGAAACGATTAGGAATGCAGAGTAAAGTTTGGTAACGGTATGATCGATCCTTGAAGATTACGTAAAATTTTGTCGAAAATGACAAAAAAAACTTTGGCAGTACCACCGATTAGGACGTGGATTAATACCAAGGGCGGTTCGTTTGAGAAATAGACCCTCGAACCGTCTGCAATAGACGTTATATAAAACAATAAACTGTTGAATACTGCAGATACAGTAATAGAGTCAACTGACTTGGTGTACTAATTATTTGTTTTGCTTACAGATTTCTGCACGCGTCTGGCCGAGAAGGATGACCTTAGCGGGTCTGATGTCAGTGACAAAGAAGGCAAGTTTTCATCTTTCCACAGTTTTGGTTATATGTCATCTATCCCATATATTTGCGCTAGTACTACTCCGATACTTGGACAAGGAGCATCCGATGCTTCGATCTCTCTTGGTTCATTCATCATCAGCTCAACCGACTCTCTACGATGGATTGGCATAACCTTCAAATTTAGACTGTCAAAAACTTGCTCGTCGGCTGTTCAAGACGTATGTAAATCTATTCGTACCGCCCATGGGCGGCTGTCAAAAACTTGTTCTTCGGCTGTTCAAGACGTATATAAATCTATTCGTACCGTCCATGGGCGCATCGTCCCTAACCGCGGGCGCTACGATCGGAAAGCCTTAGTAAATTTATACAGCTGTTTTTTTCTCTCCTTCTGTTTTATTTCGTTCTGGTGTCACGCATTGTTGTATACCCAGTTTAAAGTCTTTTACCCCTAACTTGACCTGACCCGACCTCAGTTAATTACCAAGTTTCGTAATACACATGCATGGGATTATAAGATAATAATTAAGATTCGAGGTATAAATACCTAGGTATGCGATAGAGTAGGGCAGTCACATTTCAGTTGCCTTTCAGTCACCTTTGAGTGAGTTTGGAGCTAGTGTTGTCATGAAATAAATGAACCTTGTCATACGATATTATATGACAAAATTGGTGCCGTGACCAGGGAAGCAGAAGAAAGTCCACGTAAATCTACTGAAGCCCGTTCCTGAATCTTGCTGGCAGTACAATGGCGAAGACAAGCCTGTAGCCAAGTCAACTGTCAAGCACATCCAGCCTCAGCTTGAATTATCCCGTTCATCACTCCTGGAATCGCCGCTCTACGTACCAGTCTCACCACCAGCAGCAGAGAGTCAGCCTACGATTGAAATCAGCCAGTTGCCAGACAGTCAGTTGGAGAAAGGGACTACGGAAGAAGCTACAGTCACAACTGCGCCTCAAGCCGCCACCGACGAAAGTGCAACAGTCACCATTGCACAACCAGAAGAAGCTTTCGAATCATTCAGCGAAGAGCAACCCGTAGCCAGTCCAACGCCATCCCCACCGATCCTGTCACCGATGATTTCAACGCCAGTACGTACGGTCATAACGCAACAGCCAAGATCAGCAGGGTCACCATTTCCAGTACCACAGCCAGAAGCAAGAAGAAGAACAGCAAGAGACAGAAAGCCAACTAAGCTATTTGGAGATGTTATTAAATATTAGTGTTTTTGTTGTCTTCACTCTATTCGCTTACCTCAAGTCCTTAAATCCTGTAAATAGCTTGTAAAATTGTTTTTGTTGATCCCTATCTTGGTGTCCCCTCCAAGATAAATCACTTTGTAAATAGTTTGCACAAAATTTTGTGTTGATCCATATCTTGGTGTCCCCTCCAAGATAAATCGCTTTGTAAAATTTTAGTTTTAGTTGTAAATGCGAGGTCGCATTTTTTTCAAGAAGGGGCATATGTTGTATACCCAGTTTAAAGTCTTTTACCCCTAACTTGACCTGACCCGACCTCAGTTAATTACCAAGTTTCGTAATACACATGCATGGGATTATAAGATAATAATTAAGATTCTAGGTATAAATACCTAGGTATGCGATAGAGTAGGGCAGTCACATTTCAGTTGCCTTTCAGTCACCTTTGAGTGAGTTTGGAGCTAGTGTTGTCATGAAATAAATGAACCTTGTCATACGATATTATATGACACGCATGTTCTACGAAAGAAGGTGCTATTTTAAGCATGCGACCTGCTTTATTTGTCAAAGTTATGCCATAGCCATATGCTAACGAACAGTTCCAAGTTAAAGATGCCAGCGCTACACCTTTGGAAATTTCGTCGACTCTTCCAAAAATCATGGACAACTTGGCCCAGCCAGCATATGACGTTCTTCACTGTTTTAAAATTGTATTTTGTATGTGTTTTTGTTGTATTTTATTTATTTTCTTTTACATGACGGGTCATAATTAAATTACTACTTACTTATTGTCAGCTTCTCAGGATCTATTAGCTTATTAGTGCCTTTCGAGCACCCCTAATAGTCTGGGCTGAAATTCCGTGTTGTTAGGGAACATTTTTGAACATTTTTCGAGAATTAGTCGTATGGAGTTGTAGAAAAAAGTAGCATGCAGTAGTAACTGTTACCACTGCATGCTACTACCAGCAAACTGGATGCTACTACAGCAAGATTGGATGCTATCGGATTCTACTACTTAAGATTAACCCAGTCGGAGGCATGTTAAACCAAGGTATTCAATACTACACATATCAATACATGCAACTTTTTCGTACAACTACCATACAACTACACAGTCAGACGAGTTTTTCATAGGGTCAAGACATGGTACCATGCATTCATTTTCCGTCTTGTTGGACGGAACAGGACCCCCCTTTCGTTGGTGTTGGCTTTTTCTCTAACGTCTGACTTTCTTTAAGAATTCCGGCATCCATTCCAGCTGAAGCCAGCTCCAGCAGAGAAGGGGATCGGAGCATTCCAGTTCAACATCAAGGTAGATCTGTTACTTCGACTATTCGTTATACTTAAGAGGACCTTAGCAGTTCAGGTCCCATGTGGCCTTGCTGGTCCTCTCGGGTCCTCGCAAGCGCATATATGAGCTGCTTGTACTGCTCTCTGTCGTGGGCCAGTATGAGAAGATTAGGGAGATGATAGTCGGGAAAGTTTTCCTCCCATCGCTTAGGGGGCGACCACGTGAACGAGAGTCGCGCAGGACAGTTTTAAGCGAGATTCCGGTATCAGTTTCCAGCGAGCGAAGCTTATCGCGAAACTCGCAGAAAACCTATTTCCGAATCGCTTTCCACTATCCGTTTTTATCTTCTGCGAAAATCGTCGTTAAGTAAAGTAAAGTAAGTAGTCACAGAGTCACTCACACAGAAATATTCCAAATTTTTAATTTTTATTCCATTTTTGCCAGAACATTCGACTTTAAAGGAACAGAAAACTTGACTCAAACTTGACTCGGGAAGCTAGCTGACATATCAAGAATGTACCCTGAGTCGATATTGAGAGTTAGAAAATTCTCGTTACGACCATTGCAGTTTCCGAGAATTCGTCTTTTGAGTTAGTAGACACAAAAAAAAGCAAAAGGTTTGTGTGCCGGGAGTAGGACTCGAACCCACGACCATTCACGAACCCACCCAACATACCAGTATGTTAGCAGGGTTGCCGCCAGTAGTACAATTGTGCTCATTATAGGACTTTCTTTTTACTTTTGCAGCAGATTTTAAGAAAAAAGTAGTTTCAGGTAGTTGCACCCTTTATTTCCAAGGTGAATATGGCCCAGGATCACGATCTGAGTACTTTCCTTCTTTGGTAGTACTTTTTTATTTTTGGCCAGTGCATTTATTTTAGCAAAGTGGAAACCCTGTATGTTGTCAACACAGAAAAAGCCGAACTTTTACAGTGTATGAGTGCATAATGACATTGCATAAGGGGCAAGGCCCTGCCAGCTAGCTCTGGGAACAATAAGGAGGGGTTTCGAGATAACAAAGAAGGGGGGTCCTCTCGACAATAAGTCCCTGTACATTTATCTAAGCCCCCCAGGTCGGTTTGATGGCCGAAAGTTGCGTAGTCAAGTTTTCTGTTCCTTCAAGCCGAGCTTTCCATTGACCTTTTAGAAATATTTCCCTGAGAAGGTGCACCGATTTCCAGAGCGCGAGTACTGCACCAGAAAGCTCGTCTAGTTTCCCCGGCAGCGTGAAAACCATTGGAAAGAGATTCCGACTTTGCTTTCCAGCTCGTCAAAACCCTCCTTAGGTCTAAGTCACGCAAAGAATGGGTTTCTTCGCCCCGCTCGGCGTGTTTTCCAGATTCGGCAGTTCTTCCAAATTCCCGTTCATTTTCCGATAATTTTGAACGTGTAAAGACCCAAGGTCTATATCAGATGAGAAGTTTTGAACCAGCCACACATTGTTAGAGCCTATGCCCTATCAAACCTGTAAAAGACAAACTTGTCAAACTGATGAAGCGACATATTATTTGAATCAGCGTACATTTTAAGGTCCTGTTCTACTTTTTGGATTTTGCACATCATAATTATATATGAGGCTGGAGATGTCCGGCCCTCATTTCATAGTTTTTTTTTTTTTTTTTTTTTTTTTTTTTTTTTTGATTTAAAAACCCGTAGCATCTTTTCTAATTTAACTTATTTTTACATTATTTAAACAAAAACAAGAGAAAATAATGTTTCGTACTTTTTGTGGCTACTCCTCCATCCCTCAGTGACGTTAATTTTGATCTATTTTTACCCACTTTTAAACTATTTACGTCACTTAACTTTTGAAAATAAAAACCCAAATTACATTTACTATTCTTCCCCCCTAATACTTTTTTTTTAATATTATTTCTTCTTTATGTCCTTTAAACCTTCACAATAACACATACAAATTTTTTTTCTCAACCAAACTGTTTCTAAAAAAATAAAAAAAAATAAAACGAAAAATATATCTTTCCGACAAAATATAACTACAAAACCATTCCATCCAAAATCATCCCCGCAACATTCAATCCAACCTCTATATTATAATCATAAAATATATTTCTATCATCAAAATTTACTAACTACTCAACCACAACCAATAATATCTACGTTTTTTTTTTTTTTTAAGAAAAATCTACTCCAAAAAACTTCTTAAAATTTCTTCACATGCTTTAAAAACTAATTTACTGGAAAGATTGGGAAAAAAAACAACAAAAAAAAACGAAATACCCACGACTGCAAGGGGCTCTTCCCATCCTTAAAACAATATAACAATATCACTTAAAAATAATCAACTATAAAATATACAATTTACAATTCATAACACATAAATGCATAAATTACATCATACAAAAAAAAAATATGACGACAACATATTAACTCACATTCACTGGGCCTTGCGTTGTTGGGAATTTCAAAAATTACAAAAACCAAAAACTTTCCAGTAAATAAAAAAACCCTTACAAAAACATACCACAAGAATATTTACCTACTTCTTCAACACCAATCAACGTCGTTTGTCTACACTAATTTCCATTTTATTTACAACATAAAAACTAAATAATTTAATAAATCATACTTTTCCATCTCCCTTCCATTTTCCAAATCACATTGTCCTCATAACTATATTTCTACTCGTCTCCTCTCACCTTAATTTGTTTAAATCTCTCCCACTCTGTCCTAACCATCATCATTACTTTCCCTTGGCTGTCCTCTTTACCTTTTCCTTTCCAACTATAATAACAAAATGTTCCTATTAAAAAAACTGTCGTCCTATTCTCAGGTGTTATCTTACCTTTGACAATATTCTTATAAAAAATTTCTGTGTCGATCTTCCATTCTTCGCTATATCCGTTTATCTTTCTTAAAAGAATCTCTAATTCTCCCACTGTTTTTTCCTTTGCCTTGCATTCTATCACAAAATGTCTTATCGTTTCAATTTCGCCGCAAAGTGTGCATTTCCCTTGCGTCGGTGTAGGACATATTCTATGCTTTCTTTCTTCAGTGGGGAGAATGTTATGGATCTGATATAGCATGTGTTCTTTGACTGTAGGCTTCAGCATAGATGAGTGTAGTAAACGTGCTGTAATAGCAAGCTCTTCACTTGTGGTTTGGCCGTCAGTTACGATTTTCATCTCTGATAAATCCAGGGTTTCTTTAAAATATCTTTTTAGTTCTTCCTTTGCTATGGTTTTTGTTTGGAAATTGATGAAACCCTTTTCTTCCATTTCTTTCATCTTTGCAAAACCTTTCTTAAGTTGCTGAGGACAAATCCTTGAATCTAGTCTCCATGACATTAGCACTGACCTTTCTCTGTCCATGGCTCCTTCTGCTAGCGCTCTTACAAACATCTCTTCAGCTTTGGATTCAAGGTGTGTCACTTGTAGACCGCCTTCTTCTTTGCGTAGGTACGAGTCACTCATCTTAAGTTTTGGTGGGTACTTACCTTGCCATAGAAAACCATATAATATCTTTTCAATTTTCTTCTTTGTTGTTTTTGACATTTGTGATATGTTACAGAAATACCATACGAGCGGAAGACAGTATTGGTTTATGTACTGAGCTTTTTGGAAAACTGTCAGTTTCCGATTTTGTCCATACTGTACTGATGCAATCAGATTTGCTGTGACTTTCTGCCAGTTTTGCGCTTCCGTCTTCTGCCATGTTTTCGAGAACCATACACCAAGTATCCTAATTTCTTGTGTTATTCGTAGTCCATGTAACCCTGATGCTTCAAAATTGTGTTCGTCCTCTGTTAAAAGCAGAACTTCACATTTGTCCTTGTTCATGTTCAACTTGAAAATTTTGCAGTATTTTTCAGCACCTAGAATGGCATTCTGATGGTCACTATCGTCTATGGTGAAGGTGCTTAAGTCGTCAACAAAACCTTTAACTTTTAACGTTTCGTCTATCAGTTGAATTCCCTTCAGTTCTTTTTCAAGATATTTTAGGAGAGGATCGAAATATAACTCGAAAAGCAATAGACTTAGGGGGCATCCTTGCCGTAGTCCCGTAGCTGCTGTGAATGTTTCAGAGATAGCTCCCGAAATTTCTATGACCAGAATCGGATTCGTGTACAAAATCTTTATCCACTCTGTGAATTTATGGTCAAAACCGTAGAAATTCATGACTATGAACAGCAGGGCCCTCCTGATTCTGTCAAAAGCTTTACTTACGTCGAAAGCTGATAACCTCATTTGAAGGCCCTTTTTCCCTTTCTTCTTTTGTAGATATAGAAGTAGATCACGTATGCAGTTAAGTATGTCCGATGTTTTTCTTTTGTCGACTCCTCCTCTCTGGTTTCTGCTAAGAATAGTTGGCAGTACTTCCTTTAGTCGGTTTGATAGCACTTTAGAGAGAAGCCTGTAGTCGCATTGAGTTAGCGTTACGGGCCTCCAGTTATTTAAATTTTCTAGGTCCCCCTTTTTGGGAATGAGTTTTATTACCCCTGTCATGTTGATCTCACCTTTCTGTTGGAGCACCGCGTTGAATAATGTACTCAGGATCACTGCAAAACCAGGTTTGAAAAGTGGGTCTTTAAATAGCTCATAAGGGATTCCGTCGAGTCCTGGTGACTTCCCATTGTGGGTCTGGTTTATTGCATTTAATACTTCTTCGGGTTGGATGTCTGTACATAACTTCTTATTTTGCTCCTGAGTCACTTTGTCTATGCGAATATTCGATAGGAAATCTTCGAGTTCTGCTACGTCTTCTACTGTTTCCTCCTGTTCTTTCTGTAAAACCTCTTGAAAAAATGTTCGGGCTTCCCGCAGTATCTCTTCTTTCCCTGTAATGTACTTTCCTGACTTTGTTCTAATTCTTGATATGCTGGTTGCTTTCGTTTTCTTCTTTTCTTTGCAAATAATTGTCGTTGTTAATTGTTCGTTTTGTATTAGTTGGTCAAGCTTTGTTCTTACCTTAATTCCGCTTGCAATTTTTTCATTTATTTGCTTAATCTCATTCTGTACTTCAAAAAACTCTTCATTTACTTCTTCGCCGTCGTTTATCTCGTGTTTCAGTGCGTAAAGCACCTTGTGAAGGTGATCTAGATGTTTTTTCTCCATCCCATACAGATCTTTCGATATCGTTTTTGCATTTTCCGTTATTTTCCTTTTTGCTTTTATTTCCCAGAACGATGCTATATCTTCGTTCGGCAATAATTTCATCTCTTCCACAAGATCTGTTATAACTCTGCGCATTTCTTCATTCTTTAGGACATTTGTATTCATTTTCCAAATATTTTTTTTCGTTTTTCCTTTTTCTATTTGTTCTCCTTCTTTAAGACTAAGAACAACTGCGAAGTGATCAGATAGTGGTGTGTACACATGTTGAATTTCAGTCACCATCGACATCGGTTCTTTTGCTGCATAGATTCTGTCAAGTCGCGAACCTCCTCCCTTACCTTTCCAGTTTATCCTCGTGTAATCTGTCGTTCCCTTTCTTTTCTCCCATACATCATGTAGATCAAAACCCTTCACTAGTCTTTGTAATGCTTTCGAAGATATGTCGCTCGTTAAATTGGCATCTTTTTTATTTATGACGCAATTAAAATCCCCCATCAAAATAAGCTGTGTCTTTTGAATTAAGAAAGGAGCCAAATCTCCATCAAAGAAATCTTCTCTTTCTTTTCTCTTACTGGACCCGGAAGGCGCGTAAATATTAACAAACTGGATATTATCAATTTGACACTCGATTATTCGGCCTTTTCCGTCTGTCCGTACGTTCTTTATACTAATACTTTTTCTATAAATTATTGCAACGCTTCCCCCTCCAATTTCCGTATTGGTTTGAAACAGAAATTCTGGCCGCAGATCATCTAGATGGTCTGTGTCCGTTTCCTGTGCGAAAGCAACATCGATTTGTTCATTTATCAAGAACGTTTTAAGAGCTTTCTGTCTGGCTTTTTGTTTAATACCGTTTAGGTTGATCGTCATTACTTTTTTGTTTCATAACGTTCTCCTTCTTTTCTGCTCTCAGTTCTCTCTTCATCGCTTTCGCTTCGAAATTCCACGTTTTTACTTCCTTGAGGGGGGGTGGACGTTTTTGTCTTCTTTGCCAGGATGGAGTGTTGCGATGAGTTTGATGTGTCTAGTTCATCTGGTTCCACAAGGATTATTTTTGCCGTTCCTTCTGGGCTTTTTTGGAAGAAATGGGATAAGCCGTCCACCATTTTCTCCATATTTGTGATAATCCGTTCACCAACAGACTGGCCGTCGTGTACTGGATTCTCCTGGGTCTGTTTGCTTTTCCTTTCATGGATCCTTTTCATACCTCTTGTGACGACTCCTTCATTAGTGGCAATTTCCATCTCCTGTTGGTCTATCTCATAGCATCCATCCTGGGAGCTAAAAGATAGGTTCCTTCGGCCCAGCCTTTTCTGTTCTCTTTCCCTATCATAAGTTTCCCGAGAATTCCTGTTGTTTTTCTTTTCTTCTTCCCGGAGCTGACTTTTTAGTTTTTCAATCTCCCGCTGAATAACCGGTTCCTCATACCTCTTGCTGCTGATTTCGTCTTCCAGAGTTGGGAAATCCTCCGTGTTTAGTGCATTTACCGGTTCGCGTCTTTCCATTATCGTTTCTGTTCGCTTACCTTTTCTGAAGAACGGCGATTGGCTACAGTCCTTTGCCAAATGGCCCTGTTCATTGCACCGTCCACAAGTCTTAATTTGGCCATCATACCAAACGCGGACGCGCATGCCATCGATCTCAAGGAAAGATGGTATGGCTTTTTCGAGGTGGATGCTTGCGGAGATTCGGGTCTTAGCTGTTTCTATGTACCCGTCCCCTTGGAAAAAATCCCTTCTGCAGTGAACTACTCTTCCAAATTTTTGTAGCTCTCGACTTACCATTTGCGGCTCCATCTCGAAAGGGACCCTATCAACTTTCACCATAGTAGGTCGGTTTTCGCAATCCTCTGTCGGTACTTTAGTTAGTTTTCCCCCTTTCCTCAGTAGCAGTGTGCCCTCCTCTCTTTGCCCAAGAAAATTTTGTAGGGCAATATGGTTTGCAAATTTCACGTAAACGCATCGCTTGAAAAATAGACCTGACGAGTCGATACCGACAAGATCTTCCTTTTGCAGACCAAGGCTTCTTAGCCATCGGTGCACCTCAAGCTCATCCGGCACTTCAGCCTCCTTGAAATTACTGAAACTGAGAAAAGCCGTATTCTTTCTCGCGTATTTGAACTCGCCGTTTACCGTGCTCATTTTCACACAATCTTTCTTTACAACTATGCTATTCTATCCTACAAAATATTTTTTTTTTTCTTTTTCTTATACTTAACCTACTCTAATCTACTAAATACCCTATGAAAATACAAATAAAAAAAAACAAAACTCGGAACGCTCTTATCTGTTAATGCTGAGTGCCCTGCATTGACCGCGAATAGGACGCTGTGACGTAATCTTCGTAATCAATCGACAAGATATTTCACCCGTCCGCTTCGCACAAGAGCCAACTCACGACTGAATACGACCGAATCATAGTTTTGTAGACTGAACTGCTCGTTACAAAACCGAGGTGAAGACGGATTTTATGGTTGTCTCTACTGGAACTGAAGGTCGCTGGACGATTCTGTACTTCTTCTTCTCCTTTCACATATAGGTATAGATCACATTTAGTTTTTCCAAATAGCTCCAAATACAGCTAGAATAGGAATAAAAAAAAAAGTATTTTTCCTCTTGTTGGAACCTTAGTATGAGTTCGGATACGAGGTCGTCCTTCCGTAGAATTTGATGGAAACTCTACTTTCAGACCTATGCCTGGTATTAGGGGACAAAGGGGGGGGGGGTGTACTTTGTTTGGCTCCATCGATCAGGCGACTTTTATCTTATTTTAAGAGTGCACTGTTCAGAAAGCTGCAAATATTATCTGAAAACTCCCGAACACTTGGGTAACCGTTCAAGCATTTTGTTTCGGGTGCTTTTCTGGCCCATTTTGAAACGTTGCACGCACAGTGTTAGTCTAGTTTACGGAGGATATCTGTATAGCGCTTTGTGTCACAGGGGCTCATGATTAATCGATCACCGCTTGCGATTCTTGATGGCATGAAGTAATGCAGAAACTCTTCAAACCCTGTATGCTTTCACTTTTGACTGTAGCCTGCATATGGGAGCGCCATCCTTGTTGGTGGTTTCTGACTACCGCGAGATAAACGTCATCTACTTTGAACGAAAGGAACCTGTGTTGTTCTGTGCAGACAAGTCATTAGTTGCGTTTTTGATCCGAATTCTCCATTCTGAATTCTCGATTCTGGATTCTCGTACAAAATTACCGTTTTTGCTCCTCTAGCTTCTCCATTCTCGCTTTTGACAAAAACACTAATTTGGCATCTCGTCTGCTACCCGGTATACTTGTTTGTGCATATTAAACACCGCACCCTGTTGACCAATCAGGGAGGAGAACGGGGAGAGGAGAATCGAGAGTTCACTAGCGGAGCAACTTCTCGATTCTGCGGAATTCGGAGGCTTTCCCCGTTCTCGATTCTGACAAAAACGCAAGAAAAGGAGAATTCGCTTCATCTGAATAGTCGAAAAACGCGAAATAAGAGAATTCGGAGGAGAATCGCGAGGAGAATTCGGATCAAAAACGCAACTATTGGAGTTAAATGCCCTTCGTTATGGTAATCGATGTTCGTAAAATCTTGAGCCCATGGATTTACGAGAAATTGTTCATTTATCTGTCAGGCCTGAGCAAAACTCATTCACAGGAGAGGTGCCCAACCTTGAATTTACAGAAGCTCGAAATTAGCCTAAAGGATGTTTAAAGGAAATTTCCTTGCAGTCCAAACTAGGACCCAATTGTCAAGAAGAAGAATCTAATTACTTGGGACCTAGTTAGGACTGTATTGAAATGTTCTTTTGCTATTTTTGAGGCTAGTCTGGAGGTTATGTGAATTCGAGGTCGGTTGGGTACCTCTCATTAGTTGCGTTTTTGATCGAAGGTTTGTTCGCCGTTAGCATAGCCGGTTGCTTAATTATCGTTTTCAAACGCCGTCGAAGTTCACCGTTTGCTTGATTAGTGTTTTTACGACTCGGGCGATCCTTGCCCGGTCTCCGTTTCTTCAACGTTTCAAGCAAACTTCGAACTTCCTAGCTCGCTAAATTCGACGTTCAGAGTTCAGACTTCAGAGTTTGAAGGACAAAGAAACTGTGGCTGGTAACCAAAAACGGTATTTAAACAGAGACCTTGGAGTTTGAAGGCAACTTCAAACTTCGATAAAAAAAACGCAACTATTTACTTGAGCTTCGCTCAGGGCTGAACTCCTTCGTGAACTAGACTCTCACTGTGCCCTAGGTTCGTCTTTTAGTCTGGTTTTACGAAGATGTGGCTGAAGCAGAAGACATCTCCTTTGTGTTACTGATCAAGTACAGGTAAGGGACTTGAAACACCCCGTAATCCCACTCAGGCTAAAATAATGTATAACTATCATGGTTGCTAGTTTTGTTAATTTTTAGTTAAAATACGTGTAGATGGTAAAATTCTTATTGTAGAAAGAACAACGGGAGAAGGATACAATGACAAACTAGGCCTGTAAAAATCAAATAACTAAACAGAAATGAAATTCGGATGACAAAAAGAATAAATGTGAGAAAAAGAAACAAGGAGCAATTCGATAGTTATATTTTGTGTGGCTTCACTATAAAAAATTAACAAACTAGATGAAAGAAGAAAAATACAGACGGACAGTGACAGAAGGGAGTAAGTTCATTGTTGATACTAGGCAGTAAGGGGTTCAGCAAAGATTACAAAGAATCTTGGATCCAGCAGCGGAAAAAAATAAATTTTTTTTCGAAAGTTTGAGCAATACTATTATCTGTTTATTTAGCCTGAGTGGGTCGGGATCAAAATATGTGAATCGAGTACAAACAAAGTAGTCAAAAACTTGGTGTCGGCCCTTTCTTTCTTTTGTTTGTTTGGCCGTTTTATTTGGTATGGCGTCGTAGAACATCTGTGGCTGTGCAATATGAGACCGCAATGTTGACCGTTACTTATGTGAATCCTAGTTTCTTACGGTGGTGAAACCCAATTTGTCCTGCGTGGAGCGTTCCACGCATTCCATGCAGTTAAGTAAAATTCGGCCATTTTGAATCCAGCGCTCCTAGCTGAATAAAGTACGATTGCAGGAAACGCTACTCCATGTTGACGCGTAAAACTCGTCACCAGAACAAGATTGAAAATTCCAAGATTGGTCAGGTCCAGCCTAGGTTATTGGTAAAAAGATAAATAAAAGAGAACTACGATAAAACAGTAGTAATAACCTATGATAGACATTAGTAACCGTAACATCAGAATCAGAAACCATAGCTTCGGCGAAGAGTTTCAGGCGTCAATCCGGAGTAGCGTTTCCAATCGTAAAAGAAATCGCTATCATGTGGATCATAAATCAGGCTGTAAGTATTATTTCCCTGCGAATGCGTAGGCATGGTCGGAAATCCTGCGACAAGCATTTTTTCTGCTCCCAGTTGATTCCAAGTACATAATTTATTTACTCCTAGAACGCAATTACTCTGCCGGTTCGAAGTTCTGGGGAGATCATACAGTCAGCAAGCAAGCTAAAGGAGCAGTTCCCTGTTTCGAGTGGGACGACACACCGCAAGAGTGGTAAGAAGCAACCCAATCGCATCTCAAGATTTGTTTTTCTCGTTTTCGGGATGTGTTGATAACCTCAATAATAGTTGCATTTTTGCGGATGCCATGGTATCGGTTACCACGGTAACTGGATCTGCAGTTAATCGTTTTTGCAGTTACCGTGGTATCTGATATACGGTCCGCTGCAAAAACGACTATTGCCGAAATTGCACTTTTCGAAGTCATCCCAAAATAAAAACTAATATCCAGTTACATCACTAAGTGCTGAACTTCTTTCTCACCAGTTTGACAAAATCTGATGAAAGTTAGATGCGTTTTCCAGATACCACGACCAGATACCACGGTCGGACCGTGATATCTGAATATCTGTTACCAGGGTTACCGCCTTTTGACCGTGGTATCAGATACCACGATACCTGCAAAAACGACTTTAGACCGTATATGAGATACCATGGTATTAGTAACAAGAGCTGTAAGCTCATATGGCACTTGCAAGGGTTGAGATGTATTATTTGATCAAAAGTAATTTTCGACTGTGCGGTTCAGATGCGCACTTTAAGGGAGCTAGAGAAAAAGTATTTTATCGTTGAACTTGGCTGTAATGATGTGCACTTTAAAGGCACTAGAAATTCATCTGTAAGGAAGACTCTTGAGGCAAAAACGATAGCAGGCTCTTAGGGATCATTGATATATACGTATGATCAAAAGTATTTTTTTTTTCCACTAATGCGGGTAAAATGCGCACTTTAAGGGTGCAAGAATTTTTTTTTTTTTTGCATAACCCTTGTGGGACAACTGATCATGGGTTGAGATGTATCGTTTGATAAAAAGTACTTTTCGACCTTGCGGTTAAGATGCACACTTTAAAGGAGCTAGAACTTCATTTGTAAGCAAAACCCTTGAGGCAAAAATGATCATGAGCTCATGGGGATGATGGAAATGCATGTATTGCTTAGAAGTATTTTTCTTAATTTGCGGTCATGATTGGTACTTTAAGGAATGGTCGGATTTGAAAAGTGGCGATTTCTAAGCCAATCTTGTCGAATTTCTAATATTCCAGCCAAATTTCATCGTCCTAGCACATCTGGAAGTACCTTAACTCGCGATCAGCGGAATTCCGGACCCGCCCCTCAAACTCCCCCCACAGTCGCCGGAGCCAATCCGGTTCAGTTTTGGACTTGTTTGTTATTCCCACAAAGTTCCATCCCGATCTCTCCAGTCCAATCCGGTCACGTATCCCCCCCCCCCCAATTGTTGTCGGATCCGGTCCGGACATGAAAAAGATCCCCACATGCACACCCTCTGTTCAGTTATTAAATTTCACTCGAATCCGATCACCCGTTCCAAAGTTACGCATGGCTAAATATTCCGGATTCCCCCTCCCTCCGATCCCCCCACGACTATCGGATCGAGTGAATTTTTATTTACAAGTCAGTTTGATCGGGTCCCTGATACGCCTCCCAAGTTTCGTTGTGAAAATACCAAAAACCGTCATCACCAGAATTCCGGGAAACTCCCCTCCACCTCCCCCCCCAAGTGTCCGGGTCCAGTCCAAACGTGTAAACGATTTATCTGGAGCAGATTCTTGTTCTTCCCAGCAAGTTTTACTCCGATCCCTCCATTATAACCGTTTCTCGAGATTTCCGGTCTTCCCCCACCCCAACTCCCCCATAGCTGTCGAATCCGGTTCGGACTTCAAATGGAACATCAGAGATATGTCATTCATTCAGGTATTAAGTTTCGTCCCAATCCGATCACCCGTTCGAAAGTTACACAACACTCAATTTTCCATATTCCCCCGCACTGCACCACATATACAAACCCCTTTGACCCTCGAATGCACTAGCTCTTTCCATTGTTAACAGAGTGATCCGATGCAAAGAGTGACGTCACGCCGCGCGCAGACCTACTAGTGTGTAGAAAGGGGTAGGGGTTTTACAAAAACTACTAAATTCTCAGGATTCCCCCGCCCTCTACTCCCTCCACGGTGGTCGGATCGGGGAAGTGACTATTTGCAAGTTAGTTTGGTCGGGTCCCTGATATGCCTGCCAAGTTTCATCGTCCTAGCACATCTGCAAGTACCCTAACTCGCGATCACCGGACCGACCGACAGACCGACCGACGGAAAAGTGATCGGTATATGGCACTTGAGCGAAGCTGCAAGTGCCATAAAAACGCAACTAATATAATACTGCGTACCTCGGAAGAAATTGGGAGTGGTATTTTTTTTATCACAGGATTTGTTTTTCTCGTTTTCGGGATGTGTTGATAACCTTAATAATATAACGCTACTAATATAATACTGCGTAACTCGAAGAAATTGGGAGTGGTAATTTTTTTGTTGTTGTCTCAAGATTTGTTTTTCTTGTTTTCGGGATGTGTTGATAACCTTAATAATATAACGCTACTAAAGTAATACTGCGTAACTCAAAGAAATTGGGGGTGGTATTTTTTTTCTTATAATGATAATAATAATATGTAACTCGAAGAAATTGGAAGTGGTTTTGATGCTCTTCCACTTTTATCTAATATTCTTCTAGCTTAACCGTTAGAATAGAGGAGGGTTTTTGCGAGCTGGAAAGCAAAGTCAGAATCACTTAATTTCCAGTGGTGTTCGCGGTACTTAGGAAAGTTGCCAAACTTTCCCACCTGGTTTTAGCGCTTTGGAAACCGAAGCAGCTTTCCCGGGAAGTTTTTCCACGAGGTTAGTGGAAAGCCCCGCGGAAAGTTGAATGTTTCGGCGGGAATTTCAAAGGTGTGGAAAAAAAACAGTGCAAGTATAACTATAATAAATAAAGAAAATGGCAAGCGTGATAGGTGACGTCGATGGAAAATACGAGAATCAAAGAAACGTTAAGTGAACCATATTTATTCGAAATAGTTTGTAATTGAAATAGTTTGTAATTCAACATTTTCCTGGCAATATCAGCTTTCCATGCGTTTTCGCGATCAGTCCAGCGGGAAAGTGGAAAGTTATTCCAGGAATAGCTATCCCACAGTTTTAACGATGCGCTTCGCTTGCCGGAAAGTGATTCCGAAATCTAGCGAAAACTCTCCTTAAACCGACGTGAAATACCCCCCCCCCCCTACACACA